>OY730185.1:0-2400000 GCA_963422495.1 Polyommatus iphigenia
ATACCGTTTCTTCAATGTCTGGATCGCACTCGCATCCTGGGCTTCCGATCAGTTTGAAGCGGTGCAGGTAGTGAGCAAATGCACCGTGTCCGGTCATGGCCTGGATGCGGGTGGGTGTGAGAGGTGTTGTTCTTACGAATCGGTACGACTTCTGTATATCGGGCAAGAATCTTTTCGTGGTTCCTCCGGTATCCGCGTTCGTATACCTGTCCTGCCATTTTTGTATTGATTCCTTTCGGATCTTCCTCTTTATGTAGGACAGGGGGATTTGATCATAGTCCGGGATTTCTTTGGTGTTCAGAGCCGCTTGTTTTGCGAGCTCATCCGCTCTTTCATTCCCGGACGTCCCTACGTGTGCGCGGAGCCAGAAGAATCTTACTCTTCTACCCTCTTCTTCGATGTCCTTAAGCCATCTTTTGATGTCCGCCACTAGTTGAGTTTTGGGTTTGGGATTCCGAATCAGCTCTAGCGAAGATCTTGAGTCGCTTAAGATGTTAACTTCCTTATGTTCGGTTTCCTTTACCATCTCTATTGCCTTATAGAGGGCGAACATCTCTGACTGAAACACTGTGCAGTTTTGATCGAGCGACAGTCTGGTGTAGTTGACTTCTTGCCCGTTCTCCCACCATGATATTGCAGCCCCTGTTTTCCCCTCGATCTTACTACCATCCGTGTAGATCTGGGGGCCTCTGATGTTATGCTTTTCTATGGTCGGGGGCTTCATGTCTTCCAGCTTCTCGAAGGTGGTGATAGTGAAGTCGGAAGGGTGGGGTAGCGTGAGAATGTCGCAGGTCTTCTGTAGCGTTTTTCCGGGCGGAACGTAGTCACTCGATATTCCTCTCTTGGTTTTGTAAAGGGCTGCCGCTTCGTGTATTCTGATGTCTAGCGGCAGCAATCCTGACAGTGCCAGTGTAGATGTTAATGAGGCTGTCCTGTAGGCTTTGCAGATCTTGATTGCAAAGCTTCTCTGTATGGAGTCCAGCAACGCCTTGGTCTTGTTTAGGTCTGCGGCTGGGGCCCAGACGCTCGCAGCGTACAAGATGATCGGCTCAATAACTGAGATATATATGGTTCTAATAATCTCTCCGTTTAACCCCCACGTCACCTTGGCGGAGTGTGCTATCTGCTTGTATATGTTCGCGGCTTTCTTGCAGACTGCCGCCACGTGCGAGGTGAAGGTGAGGGATCGGTTGATTGTGACGCCTAGAAGTTTAATTTCGTCCACGAGTTTGATGTCGGTTCCGGACATCTTTATTTGGGGAGCTGTAAGTTTCAGCTTACGGGTGAGCAGCATTGCGTTGGTTTTATGAGCTGCAAACCTCAACTTGTTATGTGCTCCCCACCTTTCGACGATCCGGAGCACGCGGTTCGCTTTTTCCTCTATGGCGTCAGCAGTCTCTTCGGAGAAGATTAGTGTTATGTCGTCGGCAAAAGCTTTGAAGTTTACTTGACATCTGGATAGTTGATCGAGTAGCGGGTTCAATAAGATATTCCAGAAGGTTGGTCCACCTGTTGATCCTTGGACACATCTTTTACTTGTCCCTTTTGCGCTCTTCTTGCCGGCGTAGTTGACCTCGATACCACGGTCTTCGAGGTATGAGCAGATCATCTTGTATATATTGGAGGGGCATCCTTTTCTTATCAGCTGGTGCTTCAGTGCCGGCCACCACGCATTGTCGAATGCGCCTTCTATGTCAAGTGAGATTAGGAGGACGATCTTCTTGTTCTGTACCTCCTCCTTGATGTGATCTACTAGGCTGAATAGCGCATCCTCTGTGTTTCTTTGCGGGATGAAGCCGAACTGGTTTTTGTTTATTGAGGGGAGTATATGCCATTGGACTCTGGTGATCATGAGTTTCTCGACTATCTTTCCCAAGATGGGGAGTAGTCCAATGGGTCTGTACGACTTGGGGTGAGTGTAGTCTTCTTTACCCGGTTTTTTCAGAATGACCACGTGTGCCTTTTTCCATTGTCTTGGAAAGTGTCCTAATTTTAGGCATTTGTTCGCCAATTCTAGGAACACCTCCGGTGCACACATAATGGCCTCACTACAGATGTCAGCTGTGAGGCCGTCAGGGCCTGGAGCTTTCCCAGGATTCAGCGACGATAGGATTAACTCCAGTTCCGCCCTAGTGAATGGTGGGTCATCCTCTGCCAGTTGTTCTACCGGGTAGTTTTCCCTTAAGTGTTTGTGGTATTGTGAGTCGGTTTCTTCGGAATCATCGGGGTAGAACGTCTCGGCTAGGAGGTCTGCAGATCTTTGCGGACTTAGCATCTTGCCTTGTGTGTCTCTCAGTAGCACGTTCTCCTGGTTTCTTGCTGTCTTCCCAATGATTCTGTATATCCCGTCCCACATGCTTTCTTTCTCTTGAGTCGCACAGAACTCCTTCCAGCTGTTTGTTTGTGCCTCCCCATTTTCTTCCTATATTCTTGTCTTGCGGCTCGGTATTCTTCTATGACGTGATCCTTCCTCGATGGTGCCGCGTTTCTTATCCTTCTTTTCTTTCTCAGGACGTCCTTTTTGAGGTGTTCTAAGGACTTGTCCCACCACGGCGGCACTGGTTTGCCTTTGTAAGTACCTATCTTCGGAATAGTTTCTTCACATACTTCCTGGATGTTATTTATATAGGTACTTACGGCATCTTCCAAGTCGTTGGCTGTCTTTATCGACTCCTTTATGGCATCCTTGCTTAAGTTGGTGTCCACCAGAGACTTATTGAATTTCTCCCTGAACGCTGTCCACTTCGCTTTTTTGGTGTTGTACCTCCGGGTTGTTGTTCGCGGGAGTGGTTGAAGTTTCCCTTCGACCCTGATCCGGAAGGTGATTGCGTTGTGGTCTGATGTCGTTGCGTCCCGGGTAACTCTCCAGTTCTCCACCTTCGCTAGCATCGGCAGGCTGCACGCTGTCACGTCGACTATGCTCGTGTACATCCTGCCGTTTCCGATCCGATCGCGTGGTCTCCAATTGTGCTTGTGGGTAACACACTATTCTTTCACTTTTTCAACTTTGTAGCACTGAATTTACACTTTTTCTATTTTTTACTGAATTTTAACGCGGAGCGTGATGTTACTTGTGTCGCTGCCGGAGGCGTACTGGGTTAGGTTAGGTTAGGTTAGGTTAGGTCAGGTCAGGTTAGGTTTTTTTTTTTTTTTTTTTTTTTTTTTTCCTCCCCCTAACATGATTAGGTATTCATTTTCATTTCTTTTGATCTTTATTAATTCTTTTCTCCTTTATTTCATTACTTTTTTCTTTTTCTTATGTTACATCATTTCTTATTGCTAAGTACATTTCGAGGTTTATTTTGGTTTTACAATTTCTATGATACAATCATTTCGTCAGATTCATGAACTACATAATATTATTTTACATTTTAATCAGTACAAATAATTCCTTTGTCTTTATTTTCTTATAATAATATCAGCAACAAGTTAGATTTACAATTTATATTTTTCATTTTTATATTCTCAAAATTAAAATTCCAAAATAATAACATTCGACAGTATTCAATATCATAATTTCCAGATTAAAATTCCAAGTTAAAATGTCAAAAATATATAAAAATACAATAAAAATATGTCAAGTTTAAAATAGTACGGCACAACGTTCAACTAACCTAGTATCACAATAAAACCTACAGCTAAGGAACCTAACACTAATTATCACAGTTTAGTTTATCACAGTGTCTCTTATTAACTACATCCACAATCCTCTTACAGAAAGAGAGGAAAATATCCCTCTTCTTGCCCCCCAGGATGGTAGGCAGATTCTCACCCGTCACCGATGTGCCCAATTTTTGCTCAATATCGTATCTATTGCTAGCAAAAATGGGGCACTCGAATAACAGGTGAGGAACCGTCTCCTCAACTCCTGGCTGACACAGGCACGACGGGTCCTCCTTCAACTTGAATCTATGCAAGTAGAAGGCGAACCCACCGTGTCCAGTCAGGATCTGTGTGGTGTGGTGTGTTATGTCTATCTTCTTAACTATCTTATATGCAGCAGCAGCGCTTGGGAAAAAGAGCTTCGTGACTCCGGCCGTCCGTCCGTAGGTTAGGTTAGGTTAGGTTAGGTTAGGTTAGGTTAGGTTAGGTTAGGTTAGGTTAGGTTAGGTTAGGTTAGGTTAGGTTAGGTTAGGTTTTTTTTTTTTTTATATACGGCCCCTACTACGGGACCACTTGTTCCCCCTTCCAAAGGGAAGAGCCAATTTTTTACATGTTTCGTTGTATCTGGGTACTTGTTTATGTTTTATACAAGGGTATATACTATAGTATTTACAATTTATAATTATTATACGGTTGTACTTGTTCCTGACTGCTTACTTTTTTACATTTTTGCTTCTCTTGTAAGTATCACATGTCTTTTACGTATTTCTATTTTTAGTATATTTCACATTTTTCTTATTTATTTTTATTAGCATTCTTAATTTTATTTACTATTTCTACACATTTTGTTTCAATTTTTATTTTATTTTACAATTATTTTTACCTTTTAGTACTGTACTTTTCTTCCATTTTACAATTTATCTTTCTAATATGTTATGTACATTTATGTTACCAATACACTACGCTCAGCGCGGGGTATTCGTTGCGAATTATTTTGCTTAAAATATTTATTCAATAAATAGTTCCTTGCCAGTGAGTGGGATGCATCAAGTTGCTGCATTTGGCCAACAGCAGTGACAATCCATTTACATTTATAACATGTTATACATAATATCTTATATTCTATAGTGGTATATTAAAATTTCGTTTTCCTGTTTCTCTATTTTATAATAAAATACTACAATACATATTTAGTGTCTCGCTGTTTATATACATTATAATGAGGTTAGGTTAGGTTAGGTTAGGTTAGGTTTTTTTTTTTTTTTATTTTTTTTTTTATTTTTTTTTTTAATTGTTCCCCCTTACATAATAAGGGACAATTTCTACATTTATTTATTTCTTACATGTTCATATTGTTTAAGTTATGCATGGCTTACTTACATCAGTACTTACATTTTATTTATACAGTGTTTTATACATTGCTTTTTCATCCAACTTTTTTACATTATCTTCTACATATGACATTTATTTATTCACAGTTTTTACTTTATGCAAAAATTTTAACATAATACATTATTATCTATTAATCATTTACAATTACAATTACAATTATTAGCATATATATTACATATTACATATTAATTATTAACATATTATTACACGGATATTTATATATATATATATATATATATATATATATATATATATATATATATATATATATATATATATATATATATATATATATATATATATATATATATATATATATATATATATATATATATATATATATATATATATCTTTACATTATTATTTGTTAATATATCTTTCTATTCTCTTCTATCTTCTTCTATCTTTCTATTTACATTTCTAGAGATTTCTTTCTTATCATTACATTTCTTTCTTATATTTAGAGTACACATTATCGATCTATTCATCTATTCCTTAACAAGTTTTATGCATGACAGGTGGTACAGTGTTTGGATTCAGCGTGGAAGTCCCGGCGAGAGTATTTGCGAGCATAATTATGTAATCATAATAATGTTGCAATGGTTGTAGGGTGCTATAGCGTGCGCAAACGTGGGTGACAAGGTGACAACATTATGAGCATAATAAGTAGGCTAGGTGGTAAGTTAATATGTGTTGTGCATCGTTTATCATCTTATGCTTTACATGCTTTCTTATTTATAAAATAATATCATGTAAATGCAAAGTACAGTTTTTTTTTTTTTTTTTTTTTTTTCCGCACAACACACTTACAGTATTTTTTAAATTTTTACATTGCTGCATTTAATACAATATTAAGTACATACAATGGTTTTTAATTAAGTATCCTACCTATTTCTGTACCTGCCGGTGACTTATTTGTCTTCGGGTACATACGCAACCGTTGCGCGCGCTATAGCGTCCCACCTTTGCCGCACCGGGCATTCCATGCTGAACGCATGATGGTTTGCATGCTTTAGGTCTTCTTTCTTACAATTCGTACAACACGGTTTCTTACCCTCATTCAGATCATCACACTCAGACTGGTGATGTGCTCCAGAGCAGTGGGCGCATTTCTCTTCGGCAGCGCTACAGAATCGCCGCCCGTGTCCGTACCCTAAGCAGCGCGAGCACTGGATTAGGGGGGACTGGTCGGCGACTCTGACGCGCTGGATATCTATATAAAGATATCCTGCCTCGGTGAAACGCACCCACAGCCCCGGTGACACATTAAGTACCACGTGCTGAGTGTTATCATCCTTTCCTTTCTTCTTATATTTAACACTCATCCTGTCCTCTGTCCCTCCCAGGATGTCCTTCACGAGGTGCTTATTTTGCCTCCTGATGGCATCTAAGATGTCGTCATCAGTGATGCTTTTCAGCACCCCGTATAGCACAACCTGGGGGTCCTTATTTTCTATAATCTGTGTATCTAATTCCATCCTCGCTTCCTCTATTTTGTTTTTGACTCTGTCTCTTTCCTTCCTGTCTCTAAACCCCATGATTACTTTTCTACCTTTTCCCCTCCTAATTCGGTCTACCTGTATACCTTCTCTTCTTGCTTGTATAATCCTTCCTACTCTCTCTACTACCTCGATCGTGGGCGTGAGGTCGTCCTTGTCCGATACCACTAGGGAATGGAGGGTCCTGTACTTGGGTTCCCTGGATGGTATCTGGGTTTTCCCTGTTCCCCGGGTGACACTCGCGTAAGTTGGAGACGTCACTGACTCCGGTTCATTTTGTATTGCGACCCCCCCGCCCCCAATCGCATCAGTCAAGGTTCCTACCTGTTTATCTATGTGATCCGATATCTTATCTATCACCTTCATATTTTCGTCCTCTATCTTAACGTGGATACTATCCACGTTAAGACAGGCAGCATCTACTAGATAGTTCCTAATTTCTATCAACTCACTCTTGTACTCCTCCCTAAACTCGCTTAACTCCTCCTTTACCTCTTCCATGCAATTGCATTTCGTGCTCACTCTATCCTTAACCTGGTCACACTGTGTCCCAGAGTCCCTAGTCCGTACCTTTTCTTTTTGTCTTCCTATCTCCTCCCCGTCCCTAGCTATAATTTCCTTTAATAGGTCGACCACAGCTAGTAGCTCCTCTCCCATACCAGACTTCAGCTCTCCTTTCATATTCCTAGTCTGGTTTAGGAGATAGATGCTACGCTTTACCTTTGTCAGCGTGCTCGCCAGCAGCTGGCTCGTAGTTAACTCGCCGTCGCCGCTGTCGTGCACGCCGTAGGTTTTGTTAAAGTGACTAGGGGTACGGGCCATTGCCATCTTTAGGTTATAATACAATAAAATAAAATATGTAAATTAATATTAGATTAAAAAAAAGGGGGGAACGCGCCAATTGTATAGATTGAAATATAAATGTAAAGATAAATATAAATTAAAATATTAAAGCCAAAATTATTTAGTTAAAATTAAGGGGGAACGCGTCTATTTGTAAAATTGTATAAATAAAACTTTTATAAGATTATATAAACTTAATATTCTAATAGGCTGTCTTACATTTATTATTCCATGATCTTACAATTATTATTCCATGATCGATATTTTGTCGAATTACAAGATGTTTGTACATCACTGACACGCACACGTAAACATAATTGTATACACAGATGTAAATCAAATTTTGGTTAAGCTTGACAGCTCGGGATTGTTTCTCTATTCCGATAGGTATATTACCTTTATGCTTCAAACGAATGAAAATTGAGTAAGTACAGAATTCGTTGAGATTTAATCGAATTTTGAAAAAGGCACTAATGAAGAATAAGAATTATTTCATACTTTTTAGCTCATTTTAAGATTGTTGTTTTTTCCTTGGAAGTCGGGTTCAATTTTTTGTTAAAAAATAATAATTTTACTCTTTTTAGTTATCTACAAGACAAGGCTTTTTGCGTAGATAACCACTACGAATATTAACTATCCATATTATATAACTGTAAGCGACATTGTGGCAAATGCTTGAAGTTATCTAAGCAATGCTGCAATTTTCAAACTATTATCTTCAAAGATTCAGGAGTTCTGTTCAGTGCCCTTGGACCAAGAGACACCTTCGTATGAAATTTCTCTTATTCGTAACATATGTTTAAGATACTTGAAACAACATTTTAACCACTATGAATGTTCTCATAAATTTCAAGGATTTTCCTCGATTGCCCATAGATCCCATCATCAGCTCACCACTTTCGTGATTGTTATACAAAGTTAAGATTGTCTTATACGACAACACGAGAATTTTGAAATCGGTCCACAAACAGCGAAATAATCATCAAAAACATCTGCTTCGATGCAAAATATCACGAAAAGTACCAATAATTGGGTCATAGTGTGATGACCAGTGGTACAATTATGGTTGTGATGATGATGATCAATCAAATTGATGTGTTGGCTTATGCTTTCAGTTGTTTAAACAACGCCGAAATCCCTGAACCTGTATCTATAAGGATTCAAAAGTTCTGCTTGGTACCTTCGGATCCAGGGTATAACCTGGTGCGAAGTCTTACTTTTTGGTAGCATTTACCTCGAATGCTTCAGAAAAAATCAAAATCACTATATATATCCATACAAATTTCAAGGAGTCCCCTCGATTCCTCATGGATCCCATCATCAGATCACCACTTTTGTGAACATGGTACCAACCTCGGATTCAACCCTGTACAACAACAAAAGAATCATGAAAATCGGTCCAGAAACAGCGAAGTTATGGTTGAACATACAAAAAAATATATATATAAACAGACGAACATATAACCTCCTCCTTTTTGAAAGTCGGTTGAAAAAAAGTGAATGTTTTAAATTTTTAAAATGAATCGTTATAATGACTTTACTTGATAGACCCCGTTTATTCTTAGAATCTCAAATAAAACAAACTTTGTCGGACACTTTTTTCAAGGGTTTAATTATTAACACCTCCATACTTCAGACTTTATAAAAAAATTAAAGAAAAACTAATATTTTTTTTGGAAATGGCTTCGTAATAATAATAGTTAAAAAAAACTTTTAAAAAATCGCTTATTTATATCCATCTTTTATCGATTTTTTTTTCGAAATACAGGTAAAATTTGTGCCCAAAGATTCCAAAACGGTTCCTGATATTCGACACAAGGTAGCTAGCAGCTGGAAATGCTCGCTCAGCATCCACGCTGGTTAGTTCAATTGTCATTTAAAGTGAATAATTATAGGTGAATTGAAGCTAAATTGTTAAGCGGGCTGCCTGTAGCTAGTTCACGCACCCCCGCGCGCAAAGTTACGCATATGAATCACATTTCTTTGTAATCCCGCCAGTCCCGCGGGATCCCGCAAAATTTTCGACCGGGATTAGTCCCGCATAATGCATGCGGGATCCCGGTATTTCGGGATCCCGGTATTGCATTCCCTACTTACAATAATTAACCGTCCAAACTGGACTCCGAAGAAAAATTCATGTATACTTAATTATGCAGCAAGCATTTTGAAGAAAAGTCACATTTTACATCAAAATTACAATTTTATTATAATATATCTATGCAGTTTTATTTCATCCCATTTTATTATTTTTTCAATCTTACAATTATTATTCCATGATCGATATTTTGTCGAATTACAAGATGTTTGTACATCACTGACACGCACACGTAAACATAATTGTATACACAGATGTAAATCAAATTTTGGTTAAGCTTGACAGCTCGGGATTGTTTCTCTATTCCGATAGGTATATTACCTTTATGCTTCAAACGAATGAAAATTGAGTAAGTACAGAATTCGTTGAGATTTAATCGAATTTTGAAAAAGGCACTAATGAAGAATAAGAATTATTTCATACTTTTTAGCTCATTTTAAGATTGTTGTTTTTTCCTTGGAAGTCGGGTTCAATTTTTTGTTAAAAAATAATAATTTTACTCTTTTTAGTTATCTACAAGACAAGGCTTTTTGCGTAGATAACCACTACGAATATTAACTATCCATATTATATAACTGTAAGCGACATTGTGGCAAATGCTTGGAGTTATCTAAGCAATGCTGCAATTTTCAAACTATTATCTTCAAAGATTCAGGAGTTCTGTTCAGTGCCCTTGGACCAAGAGACACCTTCGTATGAAATTTCTCTTATTCGTAACATATGTTTAAGATACTTGAAACAACATTTTAACCACTATGAATGTTCTCATAAATTTCAAGGATTTTCCTCGATTGCCCATAGATCCCATCATCAGCTCACCACTTTCGTGATTGTTATACAAAGTTAAGATTGTCTTATACGACAACACGAGAATTTTGAAATCGGTCCACAAACAGCGAAATAATCATCAAAAACATCTGCTTCGATGCAAAATATCACGAAAAGTACCAATAATTGGGTCATAGTGTGATGACCAGTGGTACAATTATGGTTGTGATGATGATGATCAATCAAATTGATGTGTTGGCTTATGCTTTCAGTTGTTTAAACAACGCCGAAATCCCTGAACCTGTATCTATAAGGATTCAAAAGTTCTGCTTGGTACCTTCGGATCCAGGGTATAACCTGGTGCGAAGTCTTACTTTTTGGTAGCATTTACCTCGAATGCTTCAGAAAAAATCAAAATCACTATATATATCCATACAAATTTCAAGGAGTCCCCTCGATTCCTCATGGATCCCATCATCAGATCACCACTTTTGTGAACATGGTACCAACCTCGGATTCAACCCTGTACAACAACAAAAGAATCATGAAAATCGGTCCAGAAACAGCGAAGTTATGGTTGAACATACAAAAAAAAATATATATAAACAGACGAACATATAACCTCCTCCTTTTTGAAAGTCGGTTGAAAAAAAGTGAATGTTCTTTTCTATATAATTCCCTATAAGCCATGTGAACATAGAATGAAAGGAAAATGAAGCATTCACTCGAGTGAATAATCATCCGAGTGAACCGTCTGATATCACCCTTATTAATAGCTCCGTGGTTAATAACCAAATTGGTAAGTACTACATAGAAATGTAGTCAGAGTATGAGAACTGTTTTAAAATACGGGCTTATAAAAGTACCAGAAAAATATGAACCGAGTAGAGGTATATTAAATTAGAAGTTACTTACAAACTACCCTCTTATGATGTTTAACAAAAGCGCTCTCTAGCGGGAAAAAGATAAAACAAGTTACAAAAACTGCCAATAGATGGCATTTCTCTACGGAAAGGAAATAAAATAATTTAACCTGGATGCACTAGGAGTTGAGTAGAAATATGAAAAAAGAATTAAAATGGCATTTTTCTTTGGATCTTAAGAAAATCTGTGTAATTAACCAGGGCCTAAAAGTACTAGGAGAACATGATTCGAGTAGAGGTATATTAGAATTAAAAATTATTGGCAAACTACCCTCTTATATTATCAAAAGCGCTCTCTAGCGGGGAATAGGTAAAACATGATGCAAAAACTGTAAATAGATGGCGTTATTCTTTGGAAAGGAAAGCTGTTTAATTAAATAGTAACCAGGGCCTAAAGTACTAAGCAAGCATGAATTGAGTAGAAATATTAAACAAAAGATTATTATTTATTCTTCGATTAGTATTTATCTATACTTATAAAATTACATGTCCTGACTGTGACTGACTGATTCATCATCGCTGAGCAAAAACTGTTCAAGTTACAGCCACAAAATTTGGTGAGTATGGTTGTTTTATTAAGTAGACACCCACTAAGGAAGGAATTTTGAAAATTTTATCCCGAAGGGGGTGAAATAGGGGTTGAAAGTTTGAATGAAAGTCCGTCATTTCTTGAGTAAGAAACATGAAACTTTATTTTTTGAGTTATTGATTAAAAATGAATGGATACGTATTTAAGCGTTTTTGGAAATTCTACCCCCAAGGGGGTGAAATGGGGTTGAAAGTTTGAATGAAAGTCCGTTATTTCTTTAGTTAGAAACATGAGTTTATTTTTGGACTGCTGATTAAAAATGAACGGATAAGTATTTAGGCGTTTTTGGAAATTCTACCCCCAAGGGGGTGAAATTGGGGTTGAAAGTTTGAATGAAATTCCGTCATTTCTTGAGTTAGAAACATGAAAGTTTATTTTTGGACTGCTGATTAAAAATGAACGGATAGGTATTTAAGCGTTTTTGAAAATTCCATCCCCAAGGGGGTGAAATTGGGGTTGAAAGTTTGAATGAAAGTCCGTCATTTCTTGAGTTAGAAACATGAAACTTTATTTTTGTGCGTTTGCGTTTGACGTTTGCTTAAATAGGGTATATGTTAACGCGGGCGAAGTCGCGGGCAACAGCTAGTTATATATAAAAGTGTTAAAAATCAAAACCAAGATTGACAGAATATAGTATATTAGTTGACGGGCTTGAATTTTAAAAGTATTAGGAGAACATGAACCGATTACCGAGTAGAGGTATATTAGAATTAAAAGTTACTCGCAAACTACCCTCTTATAATGTTTAATAAAAGCGCTCTCTTGCGGGAAATAGGTTAAACAAGTTACAAAAACTGTCAATAGATGGCGTTTTTTCTTCGGTCCTTCGGAATAGTAACAACATGGGAAAATACTTTTACAACTAAAAGAAACTAATTATAATAGTTTATATTTGTGTATAATTATTGTTTTCGACGCAGCTGGTGTAAACGTGAAAATAAAATCCAATAGGGATCGCACAGGATCTGTAGGTGACAGCACATGTAAAGTTATTACTTATATTATAAATTGTATATTATTTTAATAATAAATTTTAAAATTGACATAACCAGTTCGCAGCACATTGGTTGCGCACGTTCCCTGTATCTTTAAATAAAAAGAGACACCCAAATTCCAATGTATTTATTTTAAGTTTACACGACACAATCTATTCATTAAAAATGAAGAAATAAAAAATATGTCAAAAAATCTTATAAACGCAACTAAAATAGTCGTAGCGAACACAGACGTAACTCCTATAACGATCTGCAGTTACCTAAAAGACACTTTCAGAAATTTTTACAACAATTTAACACTTATGAAGAGCTTAAGGACGCACGCACGATCGACAGAAATCTGGCCCCCACCATTTGATTATAATATAAAACAATTTAGCATATTATAATGCAAAATAAAGACAACTTTTCATTAAAACCTGACAGGAAAAATATCGCGTTTTATGGAAGTCATTATTTTGGATTAAAAAATCATTGATGTGATCATCACACTTAGGATGCGTCATGCGAATGGCCAAGTAGAGCGATAGTAGCTCTAATAAGTCCATAATTGGAACGCAAATAGTGGATATAGGAGATATTTCTTTCAACCGTGCGCACGAGGTCTAATAGTTTTACAAGTCCATCTTTACATTCAATTACTTACAACTAATTTTTAGAACGGCTCAACCGTTCATGTCAAAAACATAATTTACAGACGCAAGTCAACAGAAAATTGCCGATAGTAAAAGTAACAGTCTTGATAAAAAAATTAAGTGTAAAAAAAAAAAAATACAAACTGTGGAATAATTTCTGTAACAAACATAACATTTTGTGTTGTATAATTTACAACTAAAGTCCTTAAACAGTACCGAGATCTTTACCGTATAATACCGAAATTCGACCCTAGCCATACTAAGTTACACGCGAGATTTCAATTTTGTACCACTCAAAACATTTTTACATACTAAAGCTTCACTTTGCTGTATCGGAATCGAGCCGCACGGAATTTGTATGGTACAGCATTGTTAAAAATCATAATGACTATACTCATAGCGCTAAGACTCAATTTATATGCGAACGTGCGATTTTGCGGCTATACTGCGACATTATAAGGGCCAACGCTAAAACTCGCGCGGGCGCACGCTCGCGTGTGTATAATGAAAAATAGTATGGGCAGCGCAGGCGCGTGTGACGGAGCGCGGACGCGGGCAACGGACTGTCACACGCGCGGCGGACGGCGGGCACACGGCGCGGGCGTACGCTTTTCGCAGTCGACGTTGTTTCCGTTGACGTCTTTTTGCCGAATAATAAATTATTAAATAATCCATGGTAATCTACTCGACACAACTGTACACGCTCGAGATCAAAGTATACTAGCAGCGCTAAATGAGATGGGCGCACGCGACGGGTGCCCGCTCGCCCGCGGCGGTCTTTCGACGCGTGCGCCCGCGCCCGCATCCGCCCGTGTTTTAGCGTTGGCCCTAAGCAAAAGTATGTAAATGACAGCGCGACCGCTATTTAAATAAATCGTTACATACTATTGCTTGCGATCTCGCGGAGACGCATAGAAATCTAGGGTACGTCTCGATTCCGATGCGATGCCAGCTTTACATCTTCCTAAGGAATAGTTTATTTGGAAGTTATCACTTATCATAATAGTGACAGAGATACTCAAATAAGCTACGCCCAATAGAACGTTGGATACAAGAATTATTTACTGTACAATATCTCCAATCATAAAATATTACATTCACACACTCAAATACTTTACTTCAAGAGCTTAGAAAACACCATGATTTTACATCATCATTAAGAAATGTTACAAGTGTTTAGCACAGTACATATTTATTTTTAAAGTCTTTTTGAAGTATTTGTGTTCAATGATTACCAAATGAAAAAATAACTGCTAAACTGTGCTGATTTGCAGTTTTGTTCCAGTGCTACAATAGTCGTAAATTCTTATTAAAATTTCCGTTAGTATACTTCCAAATATACATGAGTATATACTCATTTAGTACCTTCAAATTGTAGTCACATTCACAAGCAAATATTTTCATATATCTTTGATTTCATATTGATCATAACATTTTATGACTAATTTTTAGATAAACACTTTGCTTTGAAAACATCAAGACAAATTGCGCAATTTCCAATTGATGTGCTTACATTACATATTATTTAATTTATTTACAAGATTTTATATGTAATTTTAATACCTAAATTTTTGATTCATACAGCAAAAAGTTCAAATGACAACAAAAATCTCTCTGAAATATTTTAAAAAATATTGTTAATGGTGGAGGTACAGCTGCCCTATTTTCATGTTTCCAAAAAATAATTTAATTTTGGCATATAGAACAATATTTTAAAAACATTGTGGCCGAGCAACTTTAGCAGTCATATTCTGAATCACGCTAGAGAAGTTTTCGCAGCTTGGAGCTACTATATGTACATTGTACAACAGTTAAAAACTAGCGGGCTTTGGCCAGACCAAACCACTTTACCTAGCCTACGATACCTCTGGGCCGCCCACTCATGTTCTAATAACAGAAAATGAAAAAAAAAAACATTTTCAAAACTAATAGCACTTAGAACATTGTTTATGAAAGTAGTTCAGTATAAGTCAGTCTTTTCAACAAAAAGACTTGATAGAAAAACATAGATCACCACGATTTCGAAAACACCTAATAGTTTAACTAACTTTAGCCCTTATTAATCTAAAATACTTTAATAGTATTTGGTTTAACAGTACATCGAAATCACAAAAACCATTTAGTTAAATATCCAGCCACAGTAGGCAAGATTTTGACACGTACAATAAAAATGCATTTATAGCGTAGTAAATGTTGCCCGCAACTTCCGCCGTAATAAGATTATCCGTGGGAACTGTAAACCAAAACTGTATGCAATTTCCCACTTAATGTTTACCAAACCAGAATTCATCAAAATCAGCGATAACAGACATAGAGAGTGTCACGCTTTCGTATATATTTGCATTTTGCAGTGAATAAGTGTCAATTTTAAGTAATCCATTACCTACACACTGCTTTCTCAACACGAATAGCCAACAATGAAGTCTTGTAGTCTTTTTCTACATCCACTTAACACTAAGCGTCACTGCGCACACTCACTATGTGTCAATTTTCACGTATAATGAGCACTTTTTTGAAGTCCCAGGATCATTCGGGCTCAGTATACATAAATGAGAACCGCTCGTGGCTGGTGGGGGCGATGAGTTTGCCGTCGATGAGGCACTGGTTGATCCAAGTTGTGGAAACCAGCGGTATCCTGTCTTCGTTGGCCTTGTTCTGGACTTCATGAGGACACTCCCAGTCGGTGACCAGCACATATGCACTGGACATGTTGAGGTCTTCCTCGTTGACGACCCTGGTCGAAGCCCCAGCCAGCGTGCAGACTCGATCCCAGAATTTCACAAAGTCCTGGTCTCCGCAGAGCAGGATGACTTTGTCTTTGAATATCGACGTGTTCCGTTTGCCTGACGGTTGTGCCTGTAATTGTAATGAAGATAATTTTAAATTAAATCTTGGCCAGGCTATTTATTGCTGTGTCAATTTAATAGTGTTAAATGGAAACATTATATTATATAAGAAAAATGCAACCTTCACAACCTGACTAAATGTTTTTTGTAGCTACATCAACTTAGTTTTAACGTTTAGTAGACTTTTTATTTATTTATTGTATTAGTACTAACGCACGGTCAGAACCTGTTTTGCAGCGCACTCAGCGAGAATCTAGGACCGTAAGCAGCGAGGCATACCGCATAGCCCGTACTAACACGTGGCAATGCAAACTCACCCATGGCGAGAATCTCCACCGTAGCAGCGACCAGCACGCAGGCAATACGTGCGCGTCCGCATCGGGTAACGCGCGTGCGGCGCAAGCATCTAGAACCGTCAGCACCGAGGCTAGCCTGTACTCACCCAGGGCGAGAATCTCCGCTGCAGCAGCGACCAGCACGCAGGCAATGCGTGCGCGTTCGCATCGGGTAACGCTCGTGCGGCGCAAGCATCTAGAACCGTCACAACCGAGGCATAGTCTGTAATCCCAGGGCGAGAATCTCCGCTGCAGCAGCGACCAGCCCGCAGGCAATGAGTGCGCGTCCGCACCGGGTAACGCGCGCGTGGCGTAAACATTTAGAACCGTCAGCACCGAGGCATAGCCTGTACTCACCCAGGGCGAGAATCTCCGCTGCAGCAGCGACCAGCCCGCAGGCAATGAGTGCGCGTCCGCATCGGGTAACGCGCGCGTGGCGTAAACATTTAGAACCGTCAGCACCGAGGCTAGCCTGTACTCACCCAGGGCGAGAATCACCGCTGCAGCAGCGACCAGCCCGCAGGCAATGAGTGCGCGTCCGCATCGGGTAACGCGCGCATGGCGTAAACATTTTAGACTGTCAGCACTGAGGCCAAGCCCGAACTACTTAACGGCTTATTACTCACCCATGGCGAGAATCTTCGCTGCAGCAGTGACCAGCCCGCAGGCAATGCGTGCGCGTCCGCGTCGGGTAACGCGCGCGCGGCGCACGCAGCTATCACCCACGCGTGTGACACGGCGCGCACGTCGGCCGCCAGACACAGGATGTATTTGGCGGTGAGACACGGCCGCGGCGCCACTAGCTTGCAAGCTGAGTATTTGTTGCGGGGCACGTCGTCGAAGTGGCTGGAAATAGATAGGACTTGTGTAAGTTATAAGAAAAGTGGGAATGATCTGTACATTCCTCGATACTTTTAAAAGTAGGATTTAAAAGTCTTCAATTTAGCCCGTTAGGTTCGGTAAAAAAAGTAAAACATCGGCCAAGTGCTAGTTGGACTCGCGTACGAAGTGTTTCGTACCATTATAGAGCCAAGATAGCCAAAAAAATGTTTTTTGTATTGTTAATTTTTCATTTTTCATTTTATTATTAACTAGCTGTCCCGGTGAACTTCGTGTCACTTTAAAACCTTCCCTGGACTTCGAGGATTATTTTAAGACTAAAATTAGCAGAATCGGTTCAGCCGTTTTCGAGTTTTAGCGCGACTAACTCATTTGATAATCCATTTTTATATATAAGACTAGTTGTCCCGGTGAACTTCGTGTCACTTTAAAATCTTCCCTAGACTTCTACGAATATTTTAAGACAAAAATCAGCCCAATCCGTTCAGCCGTTTTCGAGTTTTAGCGCGACTAACACATTTGAAAATCCATTTTTATATATAAGATTATCTATATAGAATATATATATATATATATATATATATATATATATATATATATATATATATATATATATATATATATATATATATATATATATATATATATATATATATATCAGTGGCGAAGGGTGAATATTTTCGGAAGGGAAGCCGGAGTATAAAATCTACTTACCAAAATGCTCAGCACTGATGTAGGTACCTACATAATATTATGTTCGAGTTTCAAGTTTGATAATGATGCCTTTAAAAAGTCAAAATAAAGAGTTAGCAAACGAAACGTTTCGTTTGTTAAAGTCTGTCTGAATTAATGCCATTTCCGAAGTCCAAACAACACGATTACGTATGACACACAAATCACAATATAAATTAATTTAATTCATGAAATCATGACACACTTCTAACACTAAAACAAATAAAATTCAACAAAACAAAACTGAAATTAAAACAAACAACAAGTTCTTTTTCTTTAAGATTCGCAGTTATCCGCCATATGTCAAACTAAAAAACCAGCAAAATAAAAATGTATTACGCGCCTATCATATTTAATAAATACCGCTAAAGGCATTCCTAATAAAGTCATATTACAAAAAATCCTACCAAATAAAGTGTAATTACGCGCCAGCAAAAGTATTATGTCGCTACATTCATTCTTAATTCGTATCATAACAATTTTACGTCATGACTCATCTTTCTCGCTTGCACCTGTGCGTTGCTAATTAACCTTTCTCCGTAATAAGCCCATTGAAATCGGCTTATTTCCGAGTATATTAGCGCGTGCTAGAACGAGACAGAACATGACGATCAGTTCACAGGAATGAAAAGGACAGATGCTTACTATGAAATATTGTTCTATGGAGAAGTAAGCCGCTAATTTATTGGCTTGATCGGAGATGTTCTGCGCTTGCACAATTTTGTAGGCGTTTAGTTATTAATTCAAACTATTTCAAGTGAGTGGAAAATTTATTGAATATAAATATTTGTAGGCGTTTTAAGTGAATTCAAAGTTTTTTTTAAGTACGTAAAATATTTATTGGATAAAAATGTCGTTGGCCCATAGATTCGATTTTTCTAAGGGAAGCCGACGGGAATCGGGTTATATGGACTCTTCGCCACTGATATATATATATATATATATATATATATATATATATATATATATATATATATATATATATATATAACTCAAAGGTGACTGACTGACATGGTGATCTATCTGTGGCCCAAACCACTGGACAGGTCGGGCTGAAATTTGGCACGCAGGTAGATGCTATGACGTAGGCATCCGCTAAGAAAAGATTTTGATAAATTCCAATCCCAAGGGGTTAAAATAGGGGACGAAAATTTGTATATAATAATACTTCTTAACGCGAGCGAATCTGCGGGCAAAAGCTCGTTAAAATATAAATAGAATTGAGTATTTTGTGAACACAAGTGCTTACGTATTGCCATTAATAGTATAGAGCAAAAAATGGCAAAAAATAGAGGTGTCAAGGGACACTCGGATGGAACGAAGTTATAAAAAAAATTCCGCCATAGAGGAATGGTAAAATTTTAAATTTCCCGCCAGCTGACGTCATCGCCACATCAACGCCCTCTGCCTCTAGTTCGCAAGTACTAAAATAAGTGTCGGTCGAAAAGTGTCGTTACAACTTTTTCCGTCTAGCCGCCTTTCGCAACGCGCGATAAGGAACGTCGTTCCAAAAATCACGGTGGCAAATAGAACATCAAACGACAAACACGGTCATACCTGTGCACGATCCCGCCGCCGCTCTCAAGCTGCTCCCTCAGGCGTTCCTTGTTGAAGGGCCGCGCGCAGAACACCAGGTCCTCCGTGTCGGTGCCCAGGGCTGATACCTCGCTGTCGTCTTCGGATGAGTACTGGCGGTTGTCACCGTGGAACTGGTACGTTAGAGAATAATTAATTCATGAAGCCCCAAGCGGCCACATCCGGCCGCGATAACAATGAAAAAGCTATTGTGTCTCGTTTTGCCACGACTGATGGGTTAATATAATTTTTATTATTTTAAGCTATTGCATAGCTTTTATCTCGGGTTTGAGCGCGGCGACCGAATCAAGAAATTCTGTAACGAAAAAACCTAACAGTCGTCTAACGTCGTGAAACGAGATATTACATACGGCATGTTTTGGCTCGGTGTGTGGTGCTCGCAGCATTGACGTTGCCAGAGTTCGGCACGGTGTTTGTTTGAGTGCGACTACACGTATGCAAATTATTAATTGCATAAGTTGTTAAAAAATTAGACAAACAATAAGGACGCTAGTTTCTTTGTAGTTGTCACATTTTAGACGTAAAATGGAAAGTATGGCTACAATTTTGTACCGTTTTTTTTTTGTTAAACTTTATTTTAATTTGTCTGCCATGGTCATTTTACACGTCACGTCATCGTGGGACGAAAGCTACATTATGTTTGCATTTATAGATTCCATTGCCATCTAGATGTATTTATAATGAGGAGAAAATTGTTCCTGTGACTTTAGCAAACATATTATCATAGTGATAAATTCTCCTGTATTCATTATACAGATAAAACAACTTACCTTATCATCATTGCTATCCTTGGGTTTGGGTGAGTCGTTGCAAGTGAGCAGGAAATGCATTCCTGTGAATATCTTGCTCTCCGGGTTGGGTATGGGTCCCAGCATTGACACGGTGTCTTCATCATTCTCGAACTTGGCCAGTTTCGAGTTCTTCTTGCCAACATTCTGTTTCGCAGCACCTTTGAGTTGTAATGGACCAGCTGTAAGCAATTTTTATAGACAAGTTTTTACATGACAAATTGTATGTTGAACAACAAAGGCAAAAAATCTAAAAAGGTAATATGCAGAATTCAATATAATATATTGTATGTTTTAAAGGTACCGACTATTATGAATAAAGATATTTACAGTGTAGGAAAATTTGGCTTTGTCTGCTTCAAGAAAGGTTGTAAGTTCCAGTGATTTGATAGTTCCAATATTTTGCATTCTGATTACAAACACTTGTACTATTAGATCCGACCGTAAAATCCTGCATGAATCGTTTTTTTCGAACAAATATATTTTAAAATAATCTTTAGAACGTATAGAATGGATTTATGTTGGGTTGCCTTGTCAAAAGTAGCCGCAAGTACCTCTAATTAAGTTTAATGTTCATGAGATAAATCCATAAATTTGCATGTATTTTTTTTTCAATAAATTTTACATCATTTGAAAGAAAATGACGGAGACAAAATAAGATATAAATGGTTGCCAGCTCTAAGTCGGCCGCAACCTAGGGTTGCCAGCCCGTAAACAGACATAGTTCTTCATCAAAATTGAAGCATCGATTTTTTTAAATAATTTTGATACAAAATTAAAGTTTTATGCATTTTGTACATGAATATCTATGGTTGCCAGTTGCACGATAGCCGCAAACTGGGGTTGCCATCACTTTTGTATATGACAAATGTTCAGGCCAACAATTATTATGCCTATTATGTTCCGCTAATTGCCGCTCTCGCTCGCACCGCGTAGCTCGGTCTCGCTCGCACGTACCTCTCACGCCGTCCACCTTCCTCGGGGTCCGCTGCAGCTCCGGCTCCACTCCGGCCACCTCCTCCAGGCGGACCGGCGGCGCGGAGTTGCTGCTCTCGCTCATCTCGCTGCTCTCGCTCGCCAGACGCTTCCGACCGACGGGGACGATTTTGGTTTTTACACCTGGAAAAATTATTGTGACAAACACCAAATACATACACAGTGGGCTGCTTAGACCAAGTCCAAGACATAAGGTAAGTCATAAGATCTAACATCAAAATTATATAAAATTTATCCATAAAATTTTATACAATGTCGTGGTTCGAAAATAACAATATAATATTATGCCTACAGAAAAATAAATCTCACCTCCGGGCGGAAAACGTCAACTTTCTTCCCGCTGCGCTTACCGATATTGCCGTTTTTCACTTCCGCCGATGAGAAAAATAGTATACGCACCATGGGCAGTAAATAAGAAAGCCTCAGACCACATGTAATTGTTGGCGAAGCCATTTCTTATTTTCCTACCCTAGGTGCGTTAAATGCACTATTTACTAACTCGCGTCTGATGAAAAACTAGAATACTCGCAATATACAATACATTGTTTAGTATTTAATATTTATTACAAAGAGCAAAAATTACCTGATGTAGACGCTTTAGGACTCTTGGGTGAGGCGACACGTTTCTTGGCGCTGGAGTTACCCTTGTCTCGAGTGCGAGCGCTGCGCGGGCCCTGAAAATTTTAAGTAGTAATTAAGTTATTTATTCACAACTTCACATCAGACATTAATATTATAATTCTACATTAGGTACATATTAAGTTGTTGCGTAAAATGTAGTGTTCTGGCACCCAAGAAATGGTAAAAGAAATAGAGGAAGGCAGTTCCGGAGGTGGGAAGATGAATTAAAAATGACAGCAGGAAAAACTTGGACAAGGACAGCGCTAAGCAGAGTAGAATGGAAAGAAATGGGGGAGGCCTTTGCCAAAAAAGGGCAAACAGACTGAGTCTAAAAGGCTAAAAGAAAATTCAAGAATGTCTGAAAAATAAAGGCTATAAAAAAAGTTGTTGCGTGCGACTTGGCCCTCCAGGAGTAGCTCGCTGCGACTGTCTATGTGCTGTCACACACCTGTATGATGTTGTCCAGGTCCAGCTCCAGGTATAGCTCGCTGCGACTGTCTATGTACTGTCACACATCTGTATGATGTTGTCCAGGTCCAGCTCCAGGTGTAGCTAGCTGCGACTGTCTATGTGCTGTCACACACCTGTATGATGCTGTCCAGGTCCAGCTCCAGGTGTAGCTCGCTGCGACTGTCTATGTGCTGTCACACACCTGTATGATGTTGTCCAGGTCCAGCTCTAGGTGTAGCTAGCTGCGACTGTCTATGTACTGTCACACACCTGTATGATGTTGTCTAGTTTCAGCTCCAGGTGTAGCTCGCTGCGACTGTCTATGTACTGTCACACACCTGTATGATGTTGTCCAGGTCCAGCTCCAGGTGTAGCTCGCTGCGACTGTCTATGTGTTGTCACACACTTGTATGATGTTGTCCAGGTCCAGCTCCAGGTGTAGCTAGCTGCGACTGTCTATGTACTGTCACACACCTGTATGATGTTGTCCAGGTCCAGCTCCAGGTGTAGCTCGCTGCGACTGTCTATGTGCTGTCACACACCTGTATGATGTTGTCCAGGTCCAGCTCCAGGTGTGGCTCGCTGCGACTGTCTATGTGCTGTCACACACCTGTATGATGTTGTCCAGGTCCAGCTCTCGCAGGTGTCGCCGGCGCGGCGTGGTTGGTGTCGCGGGCGACCTGGCGCGCGCCCACTCGCGCAGCGAGCGAGCCTGATCCTCTGTTAAGTACAGTTCGCTCGCTGTCACCATTACTATAGTGTCACTGGAAATTTAAATTATAAGTATGAAGTAAAATGACTATTAAGTCGGTTTATGGCTCAGTCTCTAATAGTAGGGGAGGTCGCGCTCAGTTTAAAAAGTAATTTCATACCGAGCGAAAATCATAACTTATATCGCTGGCTGACGGTTTTTCCACCGTCGTATTAGCGACTGACGGTTTTCTTTATTATTTACAAAGTAGAAACATTCACCTGTATAAATTTTGTACGGTATAAAATGACTTTATATTCAAAAAATTTTTACATGTTCAGTAACGCGACTGACGTTGAATTCCCCGTCTGCAATACGGCTGACGGTGATTTTTTGGTTAAACATGACCTCAATAATCATCCATCAAAGTTTCATTCGGTATAAAATCACTTTTCGCAACTGTTTTTTTTACAACTTTGAAATACTCTCAGTTAACATTCCACCACGGGTGCGGCGACTGACGCAGATTATATTGATTGATAAATATTAAGCTACCCCTGGACAAAAATTTGGTCGGTATGAAATGACTTAGCTAACGCTAGCACTACCTCCCCTACTATAAGTGATAACTCATAAAGTCTCTAATGAGCCCCAATTATATCTAGATTATTAAGATACTATACTGTGTATCAGAAATTTTACATTTACAATCGCGGCTTAACGTCTGCTCTTTAAACTTAAAAGTTTATGCTCTGCAAATCAATAAAAGAAGTCTAAAATAACAAACATAATCTACAAAACAAAACTAATGGAAATTGAAATGTTACACATTTCAAAACCCATATTCTAAAAATTATTATCTGCCACGTCACTAAGTTCTAAAACATAAAACTTACCCATCAGTCGTGCACTTGTAGGTTACAGTTCCGCTATCATTCTCGTCGATTTCTAAAACTAGGCCCGGCTCATAGTTTTGTTCCTCATCCACCATAGCATACACGGATTGTCCCTGAAGCGGCAACTTCTTGAGATCACCAAATATTATAAATTCGTCCAGTAACGCCTTGCTATGACCGTCATCAAATTTTATCAGGTACTTGTTTGGCTCGGTGATTTCTAGAACTTTTCCGGAATAGTACCTCTTGTCTACCCACTTGGCGAGTACCACCGTGTCTGGGGGGTAGCCAGGGTACTCCATTTTGACTGCAGCTTTCTCCACTGGAGTAGCCGGTCTTGGTGAAATCGGCCTCTTCTTCTGTTTTAGTTTGGATACAGACTTTGGAGTGCCAATGACGGGTTTTTCTTCTTTCGGCGACTTGTTCCCTGAATCCCCGTTGGTCGGAACCATTTCTGGAGAATTCATGCCCTGGATAAACTCTGGTTCCTCCTCTTGAGTGGGTAGTAATGCGCGTTTCGTTTTACCAGCGATTGGCCTGCGACCTCTCACTCTGGACTTCTTTAGGGAGCTCTTTGGTGTGGCTTTGTCGCATTTGCTGACTTCCTCTGGACTGGCATTACCATTGCTTATTGAATCACCGGTTATTGAAGCTTGGACACCCACGGATACCTTATCTTCTAAGCTCCTGTTGATTTCGTTGACCGACGCATCACGGATATGCGAAAATATGTCTTGGAGCTTCATCATTAGGGCATCGTATCCCTTAACGGAAGTGGATGGGTTGGCTACGGATTTTCGAGGCGGTTGGGGCACTACGAAATTGCCGTCGCTGGTTCTATTACTCGATGTGGAGGAGGAGCTAACAGTTGATGCGAAAGACACTCTGTTCGGAAGGTTGACCATTCCAACGCTTGTGACGCTCGAAGGGGAGTTATTAACTGAGACATCAGCCATGTAGGGATCGATAGTAAACCTTTTCGAAATCCTCTGATACTCTTTACACATGTCCGCTCCAACGTCGTTGTCAGTTCTGACAACGTACAGGGATAAGAACTCTGAATCGTCTCCTTGGCTTACATGAATATCAAACACGGGCAGCTGTGGCGTACTTATAGGTAAGCTGTGCCCGTTCTGCAGCGGAGAAATAGTAGAGGGAGTAGTAGCGTTGCTGTTTCGGAACGAGTCATTTTTACCCTTCTTCCCTTTGTTTAGGTTTAGTTTGGCCGTATCTGGGGTGATATTATCAATTTTCGAATCTATTTCGGTTGGAGTGGACGAATTTCCGTTCGATAATTTAGAAATGAGTTTGGCGGCTACGTTTGGCATGTGTTCTGGACTTTCGAGACCAATGGACGCAACACTATCTGTGCTCTCCTGGTCTGTGGTTCTACCTTTGTCCTTGAGATTTGGGAATGATGAGTTATGGTCTGAGAAATAGTAGCCGTCGCTTTTTGATTTTTCGATTTTGTCGACCTCAATCGTATCTACCCTGCCTTGTACCAGTGTTGGTTCGCTGGAGTAAATTTTAGTTTTAGGGGCATCTTCGTCTTCCGGAGATGGGGAGAGGACTAAATGGAAATTTTGCGAATCATTCAATGCACTATCGTCGGTGTTTTTCTCTGCAATATCTGCTAACTTTTCTTCAACATCGCCATTGGATTTTGCGTTATCAGACTTAATTTCGAGTGGTTCCTCTGCAATGGGCTCATTTTTGAACAGTTCTACTTTACGAGGTGTCTTTCGAGATTTAGAAATGTCGACGCTGGCTGATCGGGATTTTGGTGTTTTGGGTGTTTTTGGGGTGACCTCAACGCTGTTGCTGCGTTTAGTTATTTTTCGCGGGCTAGATCGAGTGGGGGTTCGTAGTCTGGATGTAGAGGGTAGTTCGTCTAATTTACGTTTCACCAAACTGGTGATGTTTGAAACTTCCTCGTCTAGGGTTTGTGAGGAGACAGGTAAATCGTCCAACTTTAGCATTTTGGCAACATTTTCAACCGTCTCCTCTGACAACTTTCTTTTCGCATGTAACGTTGGCTCGTCATCTGCAAATGTTGAATATATAATAATAATTGTTTTATGAAAGAAACAAAATATGAGGCTAAGTTTTAAAAATAGCAAGTAGTAACGAACTTTTGGTAAGGCTCGCGATTTATAATATATGCGTCCGCGCGAACTCGAACGGTTTAGCCCCGCTATCCCCAACCCGCGGCCCGCCGGCCACATGCGGCCCGCCGGGACTTTATTTGTGGCCCGCGTGATGTTAAACAATTTTGAAATTCACGCCCACCGGCAAAATAACGTAAAGTCTACGTGATAGTCGTTAAATTTTTTCAATTTTAAATCCTTAATTTTGAAGAAAGTTATTTTTTAACCCTAAAAAATTTTTGTTGCGGCCCGGGAGTCGCGACACCAAGACCAAAACATGTTTGTGGCCCGCATGAAAAAAAGGTTGGGGACCACTGGTTTAGCCGGTACGCAACGAGATCACAAGCAATTGTATGTAACGATAATTATACATAATATATTATGTTAAAGGTAGCATTTGGATCAAGACGACTGCGACGCGAGACCGCGACCCACTGCTTTATATGAATTAATAGAAAGTGCTGACGGATGCAAGCGACCGAGTCGCGCGACGTGTGGGCGTGGCCTGGCGGTGACTTGCGTTGCGCGACCCAGTCGCTCAAAAGGCAGTGCCGTGGCGCGACCGATACAAAATGCCCGTGTTTTCTTCGCACGAAGACGAAATATTAATTAGTATAGTAGTATAGTAATATAGTAATATAGTATATGTATAGTAATAGTATTATTATATTAATTAGTATAGTAGTATAGTAATATAGTATATGTATAGTAATAGTATTATTATATTAATTAGTATAGTAGTATAGTAATATAGTATATGTATAGTAATAGTATTATTATATTAATTAGTATAGTAGTATAGTAATATAGTATATGTATAGTAATAGTATTATTATATTAATTAGTATAGTAGTATAGTAATATAGTATATGTATAGTAATAGTATTATTATATTAATTAGTATAGTAGTATAGTAATATAGTATATGTATAGTAATAGTATAAATATTAATTAGTATAGTAGTATAGTAATATAGTATATGTATAGTAATAGTATTATTATATTAATTAGTATAGTAGTATAGTAATATAGTATATGTATAGTAATAGTATTATTATATTAATTAGTATAGTAGTATAGTAATATAGTATATGTATAGTAATAGTATTATTATATTAATTAGTATAGTAGTATAGTAATATAGTATATGCATAGTAATAGTATTATTATATTAATTAGTATAGTAGTATAGTAATATAGTATATGTATAGTAATAGTATTATTATATTAATTAGTATAGTAGTATAGTAATATAGTATATGTATAGTAATAGTATTATTATATTAATTAGTATAGTAGTATAGTAATATGGTATATGTATAGTAATAGTATTATTATATTAATTAGTCGTGCGACCCATACTTTCGTATGGGTCGCGCGACTCGGTCGCGTAAATTCGTAGGTAGCTGTCGCCCCGCGACATGTGACCGGCTGCCGGTCGCATTCTCGCGTCGCGGTCGTCTTGATTCGAATGCTACCTTTACATACAATTCCTTGTAATTATGTGGTGTAGCGGCCAAACCACTCGTGCTTAGTTGCCGAGCCTCGAGAGAGTAGATTCAATAGAAACTACAAAATATGTCAACAGAAAATAATTGTAAGCAATTCAATAAGCTTTTGATGTCACATACCTTTTGAATCCTGCTCCTGAGTATCACTCTTTGGTATCTGTTGAACAAATAAACTTGTTTAAACCAGTTAATTTTTTCAACTACATTTAATAAAATCCATCATCATTCTTTCGAAACAGTGTTTTGTATGCATAATGCATATATATGTATAATGATTTTGAATTTTAAACATTGTTTTGAAACTATAAGCTGCATTAAAATAAATGCAATAAAAAAAACCTAGAAACCACCATAACTTGTATAAACAAGTTATGTATAAAAATATGTATGTAGGTATGTCCCTTAAGAAAATAAGTGCTTTCATATTGCTGTCAATAGATGTCGCTCTATTGACAGAAATATTGTAATCAATACAACAAATTACTGTAAAAAACTTCAATTATTACCTCTACATTGTCTGGTCTGAGTTCTTCATCAGGTTCGTAAACGGGACTATCAGGGAACAATGTTTGAGATAAGTCAGCGGCCTTTGCCTCAACATTCTCCAGACCATTTTCAGTTTCTGAAGAAAAAAAAAACAATATTAATGAAAAGATATAACACAACGTTTTTTCCCCGATCGTTTCTATGACTATTACTCTGTCTTGAAGCCATGTTATTATATAATAATTTATTAGGTATCTATTTATGATAATTAGCTAAAGAATTTGTTTGAACTGAGATCAATACTCAGAAACTACTGGTTTGAAGAGGTACTGGTTCCGTCTGCGTATAGTCTATTTAAAGGGCGTTATATTTTATGCTATAGTAACATCATGTTTAACGTGACCATATGTCCCACTTTGGGTGGGACAGTCCCGCTTTCAGGCAGTCTCTCCCGGTGTCTGCCACAAGGCCGAAATTGCCCCACTTATATTTCATCATCAGCAAAAGAAAATGTGGAAAAAACGGAGATATTTATACATCTTTGATATTATGTGTTGATGCCGATGAAGTCAAGGGCAATATCCTGATTATATTAAAGAGTGAAAAAACATAAGTCTTGTATCAACATGCTCGAACATGTTGTGAAAACTTGTGCCGTCTTAAATCATTTGTTAAGTAAAAACTGGTTTAAGTTATTGACCTTGACATTGATTTATTAGTATTGACAATAGCTGAGGTAACATAGCCATGTAAGATTTTTTAACAGGTAGAAGGGTATGAGTATATTTCTATCCGGCAGATAAATTAGTTTAATATTATATTTAAATAGATGACGCCCGCAACTCCGTTGCACGTAAATTCGTTTATTGCGCGAGAACCATAAACTTTTCTAGGATAAAAAGTATCCTATGTCCTTTCCCGGGACTCAAAGTATCTCCATACAAAATCACACACTATATACAATTATATAATAGCCCAACAGGAAAAGCAATGTGTGCCTTATTCATAGTGGATTGGACGGATTTTATGGATTAATAGTTCAGGTTGGCAGAAACCTCATATATATCCATACATCATAATATTGTAATGATCTTACGTCCAAATATTATCATAAATAAAAAAATCGGCCAAGTACGAGTTGTACTCGCGCACTAAGGGTTCCATACCATAACATAGCAAAAATAGGCTAAAAATTGTATTGTTTGTATGGGAGCCCCCCCTAATTATTTAATTTATTTAAATTTTGTTATTATTTATAATAGTACAAATACTATTAGGTATTTTGTGAACATTTCAATTGCCTGTGTGTTGCCGTTATTGATTAAGAGCAAAAAATAGCAAAAAAATCACATTTGTTGTATGGGAGCCCCCCTTAAATGTTAAATTTATTTTATTTTTAGTATTTGTTGTTATAGCGGCAACAGATATACACAATCTGTGAAAATTTCAGAAGTCTAGCTATAGCGGTTCTTGAGTTACAGCATGGTGACAGACAGATGGACAGACATCAAAGTCTTAGTAATAGGGTCCCGGTACGGAACCCTAAAAAGTCTTCAATGTTTATTATATTAACTTGAAATTGATATGTTAAAAACATTTATGTATCTGTTTCTAAAACATTTCGATTAATAAGCAAGCTCTAAGAACAAATCTGCTTACAAGCAAAAAACTAATAGCTAGGTTATGTAAGTATCATTTTCTACACTGTATGTAATTTGGGTCAGGGTGTATCCTTAGGGGCACTATAGAAAAAAGACTTAGCAAAATTTTCGATTCTTTTTGTGGTATATTAAACCCTATATTTTTTTAGTTTAAATGTGTAGCGACAGTCATTACTGACATTTTTAATATTATATTTATTTATAGGCGCACCTTTTTTGAAAGGAGCAATGTTTCCATACTTAAGACCTTACGCCTCATTTTTCATTTTTCCCGACACGATAAAGTGGTACAGGCGGCCAGAGATGTCGGTGTAACCAAAAAGACGGCGATACAAATATATCACTTTCTGCGCGAAGTTTGCGATGTCGCCGAGGCGCACGACAGGACGATGATCGGAGGAGACGACGACATCGTAGAGGTGGACGAGACCCACCTCTACCCGGTATTTAGCACAAAGTACGTGTACTCGCCCATTCATAACTTATTTCGCTTCTGAGAGTGCTACAATTTCATTTTTTCAACTCGCCCCGTTAAACGATGTAAATCATAATAATAATATTATTATGATTTACATCGTTATATAGTCTCTATTCTATCTAATATAGTCTCTATTGTTTTATTTGGGATGGTTTCGATGTGAATTTTCCTGTCTTACGTGTCTCATACAGCCGAATGCCCACACTGGTCCCTGCAAAAGACGCCGCCCCCAAACATAGTAAAAATTTTAAAAAATTCGTCCAAGTATTATGACATTTCAACCTGGCTTTTCTCGAAAACGGTGCGACCTACGTGAAATCGCCTCATGGGTAAAATTGGTCCCTGTGGTGAGCTCGACACGATGCGCCAATAAAATGATGGTGTTAATTGGAGTGATTTTTTTTTTCACCGAAAATTTTCTAAGTGTTGCGCCCCTTTGGCTACACTGGCACTGTGAAGTACGATTATTTCGGAAACCGAGGCTCGCAGGGAAAAATGTTACATGACAAAAAATGATGGCTTTAAGGGTGGCAATCGAATGCGCCAATAATAATTGGGTGTTATCTAGACACCGATTTTTTTTGAAAAATTCGTCTAAGTATTATGACAATTCAACCTAGCTTTTCTCGAAAACGGTGCGACCTACGGAAATTTTCCTCATGGGTAAAACTTATTCCTATGGTGAGTTCGACACGATGCGCGAAAAAAAATACAGGGTTATTACGAGATTTTTTGTCGAAAAAAAATCGAAGTATTTTTGACTACAACTTTTAAACGGTGCCTCTAAAATAAAAAAATATAATAATAAAAAATGTCAGTAATGACGGTCGCTACACATTTAAACTAAAAAAATATAGGGTTTATTATACCACAAAAAAAAATCGAAAATTTTTCTAAGTCTTTTTTTCCATAGCGCCCCTAAGGCTACACCTCGACCGTAATTTGTGCTGCTGTTATCGGGGTTGTTACAGAATGTAATGTTTAGAGCCATGTATCTCAAGTTCATTTTGTAGGTTATGTTTCATTATAAACTGGTATAGTTTTTAGAATTCTGCTTAATTATGGTTGTATGTAGGCATAAGTAACATCGCATAAGTAATTTCCATCCATAAATTTAAAGAATAGTTGTCAGTGTACGATAAAATCGATTCATCAAGCGCAATTACAAAAACCGATAATAAGTTGTCAAAGTAAATGTCATATTCACTCATTACTCGGTTTGTAATCAAATATAAATGAAAATAACGTGAATATAATGTTCTTACCCGTTATTCCAGTCGTAGTATCCTTCTCAAAGACATTTTCTCCTATATTATCCATTTAGAACTCAGCAAAAAGGAAATAATTAGTCGAAATCTGGCGCGTTTTAACAGGTAAGCTAACACTTGAGAAAAGCATTAAATAAGTACATTTCCACGTAGCAAATCACAACACGGTGTTGGCAATAAGTGAATAAAGGTGTGGGTAATAAATAGAGATGTAAATATTATAAAGTTCTATGATAAAATAGACACTTTCACAAAATCCGCGAATGCAAGCGAAATGTAGCCGCTTGTTGATTTCTATAAAATGTTGCTAGTGAAAAAAATTGAACATAGATAGTCAGTGTTGCAATGTTTCTGTGCCTGGTTATTATAGATTTTATTTATTTTATGTAGGTAACAGGAAATAATTGTTTGTATAGTAAATTAAATATGTTATAAAAATGTTACTTATTGTGACGTTAATTATATAAAGAAGAAGTTAGCGAGTAGCGATACGACGCGCGACGTCCTACTAGTCGTCCTTGGACCTGGATACATTAGTTTCAATTAGAAATCAGAGATGGTGCTACTAGTACCGTTTTTTATTCCTTTTTGAAAGTTGTACAGTAAAATAAAATGAAAGTAAAAGGCGTAATAAAATATCTGCACTATATTATTTATTTCATATTTATGTAGGTACTTACTATACTTAATAATTTTAATGTGAGCCACATCATTAATAATTATTACTTACTTTCCTTGAACTCACATCGTGTACAGAAAGGGTAGAAATCGAAATATGGGGTAGATATAAAAATATATCTGTCACCAAAGACTGTCACACAAGTGTCACAATGAATGACAGCAGTGTTTTCATATTTGGTTCCATCTCGAGCAATTTTGATACTCGCGACGCTGTATCTTCGCTACCCTTGGAATTATGTTGGAAAATATTTTCGTAAGTCTTTTGATGTCGCTAATAATAAATTTAAGAAGCCTAAAAGGAATAAACTGTTAGGTAATAAAATTATGTGTGGATGTTAAAACACTTTGATGTTCCTAAGCGTGAGTGTACGGCTGTAAATTTTCTAAATGTTTTGGGCCAATGATATTTTCGACACAAAGGATGGGTTTTAACTTTTAATGTCTTGTCTTTTCTCAAAGTAAGACGTAGCTTACGTAGACTAGCTTTATTGAGTACCGTACGGTACTGGAAAAATTGAACACACTTTACCTTTTGTCTTTTCCACGGGCGTAGCCAGCTTTTAGGGGGGGTTCAAGAAAATAAAAGGAATAAAAGTACATAAAATAACCCTTATATTCACAAGAAAAATATTAAAGATATGTAAAAAAAATAGATACAGAGAAAAGCTCCTGGAACGAATTGGGGGAGACCTATTTCCAGCAGTGGGACAATATACGCTAAATTAAAAAAAAAGACGGGTTGCACTCCGGGAGTGCCGGCAGAAGTGAAAACTTGATTATTAACGTTGTGCATTTTTTTAACCCATTTTTTATGAAAATCGATTATTAAAAAATCGATTTTTTTAATCAATCGAAACCCTTACAATCGATTATATTTTTAACCCATTTTTTGTGAAAATCGATAAAAAAAAAACGATTTTTCATTAATCGAAACCCTTACAATCAATTCGAGCTCGAGTTCGAGTTCGAGTTCGAGTTCGAGTTCGAGTTCGATTTCGAGTTCGAGTTCGAGTTCGAGTTCGAGTTCGAGTTCGAGTTCGAGTTCGAGTTCGAGTTCGAGTTCGAGTTCGAGTTCGAGTTCGAGTTCGAGTTCGAGTTCGAGTTCGAGTTCGAGTTCGAGTTCGAGTTCGAGTTCGAGTTCGAGTTCGAGTTCGAGTTCGAGTTCGAGTTCGAGTTCGAGTTCGAGTTCGAGTTCGAGTTCGAGTTCGAGTTCGAGTTCGAGTTCGAGTTCGAGTTCGAGTTCGAGTTCGAGTTCGAGTTCGAGTTCGAGTTCGAGTTCGAGTTCGAGTTCGAGTTCGAGTTCGAGTTCGAGTTCGAGTTCGAGTTCGAGTTCGAGTTCGAGTTCGAGTTCGAGTTCGAGTTCGAGTTCGAGTTCGAGTTCGAGTTCGAGTTCGAGTTCGAGTTCGAGTTCGAGTTCGAGTTCGAGTTCGAGTTCGAGTTCGAGTTCGAGTTCGAGTTCGAGTTCGAGTTCGAGTTCGAGTTCGAGTTCGAGTTCGAGTTCGAGTTCGAGTTCGAGTTTTTTCGATCAGCACGAGAATCTGACGCGAGTTTCACAGTTTTTACCCATCCCACAAAAGTGCTCAACGCCGCTAAAGAAGTTTTCACTTCAAAAAATATGTTCTGTTATTACAGAATTAATCTTCTGTTTTTCTTTTTAAATATATCCACTACTTCATTCGCATCAATTTCTATCCCATAGTGAATGTTCATGAGAGTCAAGCCGTTCAGTCTGTTTTCACTCATTGTGTTCCGCAAGTACTTTTTAAGTCTTCTTAGGCTTGAAAAAGACCTTTCTGGGGTTGGGGTAGCAGTGGAAACAGGTAAGGTAGCCAGGTTGAATCAAAATCAAAATATTTTATTTCCAAATAAGTTAACAAAGTTAACACTTTTAGAACGTCGTGTCTACATGAGGCCTACCACCGGTTCGAGAACTAACCCGGCGAGAAGAACCGGCGTAAGAAACTCGCGCGGGTCCACCTTTTACCAAAAAGGTGGAAAATAACAATGATAGCTTAAGCTAATTTACACTAAGTATGTAAGAGTAAAGTACTTAAGTGAAAATTTGGTACATTTATATGGAAGCGACCTATGGTCTGTCAGCTTATTTTTCCCAAGGTGTGCTATCATTGAGAAAATCGGTTACCTTACAATAAGCCTTAGCACACAAACGTTCTTTAACAACTTTTTGAAATTTATTAATTGAAAGATTTTGAATGTTTTCTGGGATTTTATTGAATAGGCATACGCATTGACCTTTGAAAGATTTGCTTACTTTGCTCAGCCTGGTTATTGGTATATCTAGCTTGTGCTTATTCCTAGTGTTCCTGCAGTGAATGTCACTTTTCGTTTTAAAATTATTTACATTTTTTCTCACGTATAACACACATTGTCCAAAATGTATTGAGATATTACGGTTAGAATTTTTATTTCTTTAAACTTTTCTCTGAGAGATTCAAAGGATGACATTTTTTAAATATATCGTATAGCTCGCTTCTGAAGCACAAATATTGTGTTAATATAAGCAGCACTTCCCCATAATAGAATGCCATAAGACATTCTACTATGAAAATAACTAAGGTCGATACGGGTGAGTGCGTCATACTTTTTTTTAAGTTTACTTTGAACGTTAAAATCAAGTAGTTTAAGGTTTAATTTCTCACTCTCTGTGAATTCAAAATACGATAAGGTTCATAATTGACCGGTAACAAAGTGCTCTACACAATATCGCCTATTAATCACTTGTTTTTAAGGTCTTTTATAAAGTGCTGTGGTAGACACACTTACCCAAGAAAGTGAGGCAAGTGTGACTATATCGTAAGTGTACAAAAGATAGTTATTTCAAATTTGAAAATGCAAAGTATATACTACCTGATCATCGGAACTAATCATATGACGACTATATTACATAATATAGTTTCTGAGGATAGATTAAAGGAGCAAAAGTTATGAGGTAAGCGTGGCATACTACGTTGGAGAGGAGTAAAAAACATTTTTAAGTAAAAATTATTGAATGAGTTATTTCTTTTATTTTATTGTTAATTTCAAAAATATGATACTTATTTGGGCTACAGAAGCCTGAATAGTGAAGTTGCTAAGTTTTATTTTTAATTGCTAAAAAGTAAACAAAATATAAGCAATCAGAAATTACATAATCACTAATATTAGACCAAATGTTTGTAAGCCCTGACTTGGGGCAAGTGTGACATATAGACACACTTGCCTCATGCAAAGTAGGCACACTTTCCCAGCACTAAAATTTTGAGGTCAGATTTTTCTAATGGACATAAATCTCTTATTTGAAACAATTCCAACAAAATTACAAAAGAAATAATAAGTTTAGTTAGTAAAAAAGCAACTTACCGGTATACAATTGTCAGGTTCTTCAAAATCACCAAGATTTTTTTGATTGAAAAACCCCATGTGAATTAGAGTTCGTCTTAAAAATGTGACAGATTTTAAAATGGCGAGAACTTCAAAAGTGCTTGACAGTTCCATCTGGATTGAGATTGTGTACATTGAAATTAGTTTTACGCACAACAACAGATGTCGCTGCCACCATAAGCTCAAACAGTTTTTCGAAAAATTAAAGCAGTCACACTTGCCCCCCAGCTACATTTCCCCGCACTAACTAATACACTAATTTCGCCGTGTCTTCATCACAAATTTCTCTAATTTTTCTGACTGCATATGCTGCGGAACTGAGCTTATCGGCCAGTTTGGCAATATGAGGACCCCACTGCAGTTTATAATCTAGTGTAACTCCTAAAAACACAGTAGTGTCAACAAGATTCATTTTCTCATCATTTAATAGTAAATTGGTTTGCACTTGCTTAACATTTGGCAAGGTAAATCTTAAAGATTTTATTTTATTAGAATTTAAAAGTAAGTTATTTACATTAAACCAATTAACTATTTTTGAGAGAGCACAATTTACCTCGTCATAATTCGACTGTTGTCGCTTCACTTTAAAAATAAGTGAAGTGTCATCAGCAAAAAGTACTATCTCGTTATCATTATCCTTAACTAGATAAGGTAAGTCATTTATATAGATGAGAAAAAGAAACGGACCCAAAATGGATCCCTGTGGGACACCTAATTCTATTTTGGTCCCAGTGGACCTTTTACTATTGACATCAACCCTTTGAGTCCTGTTGAACCCCCAAAACCCTCCCCCTGGCTACGCCTGTGGTCTTTTCTCAAAGTAAGACGTACCTAACTTACGTAGACTAGCTTTATTGAGTAAGTACGGTAGGTACTGGAAAATTTGAGCACACTAATTTACCTTTGAAAGTAAGAAACTTTACTACTTAATACAGAGATAATGTAGGTACTAGCATTACTAGGAAATCATTCGTCTTCGTAAGACGAATAGTAATTCGTCTTACGAAGACGAATGATTTCCTCTTAAGGCCGTCCCCCGAGCAAACGACCTTGGCCATACATTTGCCGCGTTGCCGAGATCGCGCCAAAACCCTATTATTTTTACTTATCTTAGTTCAAAATTGTCCTAAAAAAAATTTAAAACGGGGAATATGTAGTTTATGATATTGTCGATCTATTGGCGTGTGTTTCAAATAAAAGTAATTTGTAAATGTTAAGGAGATGCTGAATGTATGCTTGAATTTTAATAAATTGGTATTACTTTGGAAGCTGATAACATGAGTATAATAAACAAAAATAGAAAATTTAAAACGGGGAAATGAATTAAAGGAATACTGAAGATTATTGCTGTATTTTTATTATAACTTTGTAGCTTTCAGATTATGAGTTTATGAGGCTTTAAATACGGTCAATTACGGAATCTCCGAAGGGAACGCCCTTAAAAGGCCGGCAACGCACCTGCAGCTCTTCGGATGTTGCGAGTGTCCATAGACGGTAGTTGCTTTCCATCAGGTGACCCGTTTGCTCGTTTGCCCCCTTATTTTATTAAAAAATAATAATAATAAAGAACTGCGACAGACAGTTGAAATTTTTGTTACAGCTACTTAGACGAACACTCTCTGTCAAACGCCTGCAAAACTTGCAAACTGTGGCGCAAGATTATTCTATCAAAGAAGGAGTTGAGGAGTCGCCTTAACGATTTCGACCTGGCCCTGAGAGTTGGCTGCGAGAGACGAGCGAACTTCTACAAAGCCAATCGGAGGGTTCTGAAGAAATTGAAACGAAAAAATTATTTGCCAATGGCCAAATGTACAGGTAGGTATATATTTTTTAATAAAACCGGCCAATTGCGAGTCGGGCCATGCGCAATATAGGGCTCCGTTATCCGTATAGTTTTTCATAATATTTTTGTATGGTCAATGAACGTAAATTACGTGTTTTACGCTACTAATAACATCATCTCAGTTACGTACATTCAAATAGGAATTTGAACGAAAGGTTCCTTTATACTTCGCCGAATACAATTTTTTTAGTTGATCGACCATTAGTCAAAACTTATGTAGTCTACTTAGCCGTGATAGTTTTCTTTTTAAATTCAGCATAATATTATTTCCTGCTCCCGTGAATTTCTTCACATTTCTAGAAGCAACCGTTTAACTGGTAGAAGGGACACTGGACTCTTAACGATTTTTCCACTTTATAGCTTCATATTTCACAAAATATGGATCCCTCAATCGGAAAATGATCCTTGATTACTCGTAATACTGAAAAAAAAACTATCCAACGACACCTTACACGGTGGGGTGGACGGGAAAAAATTAATAATCATCCCCGCTTGATGTGTCCCTTACACATCAAGCGGGGATGATTATTAATTTTTCAGGGGACTTTCAGGAGACTGTACCAAAAAAAATATATATTTTTAAGATTTTATAAACCATATTCTTGTCGGCATCATCAATATGTACAATTGTACATTCACGCCGAATTACAGTTTTGTAGGTCCCATAATATATTATTATATTATAGTCTCTGAGGAAAACCGCGGACAGACAACAGACAGACGGACAGATGTACAGACGGACGGACAGACCTATACTATAAGGGTTCCCTGTTGACTTCGGAACTCTAAAAAGTGGATTACCATTTCGCTAATGGCAGGTATTACACGCATCAATATTATCACGATTCCGTGATAATATTGATGGTGTAATAGGCCGAATCGCAGTATCGCAGTACTATTTGTGAATCCCGTGATACTAGAATCGTGATAATATTGACCGTGTAATTTAGGCCAATAAGTTTCGCCTATTACGGCTTAGAAACAAAATTTAAGGTGACATTAAAAATGGAAGGAGAAGGCGCAGTGTTCGATTTTTATAACGTTCAGAACGTTCTTACTGCCGCACTCAGAGTAGTACGTTAATTACTTAAATTAAATGTATCTTATATCTTTAAACGAGCAATTCTTATATATATTTATATATTACTAGCTGTCCCGGCAAACGTTGCTTTGCCATAATATAAAGTACTTCGCCCAAATTATACTATTGAAGTGACTAAATAAGTATGTCGCCATGGCAACGTCGATCGCTATCCCGTCGCACAAACAATGGTCGCCGTAAGTCTCAGGTTGTAATAATTTACTATTATTTATTCAACAAATGCACTTATCAATTTATAAAGTACCACGGGGGCAAGTTGACTTTACCTACTACAATTCATACTTTTCTCATTCTCTATGAGTTAGAGTGGAATTGGTGAATTCATTCGAGTTTCGACGTACGGGAATGATTGTTCAAGGCTTGAACTTCAAACAAATCAACTCAAAGACTTAGTTAGGACTTTGGTTGCATTATATTTGGCAACTTTTTTAAAATCTCTAGGGGGGGGGTAGCTGCCCCTCCCTGCCCCCCCTTGGCGACGCCCTTGTAATTAACCCATCAAGCTCTATGACACCGGTGACCGCGACAACAATAGAATAACAGTAGATTTCCAAGAATCCACGATCGAAGGATGACATAAGCTATTTTGAAATTCAGAATTTTATCTGTCAAACTCTTCATTAAATTGAAGGTTAATCACTCATCATAAAATGTCTCTGAGTAGATAATAAGTATGGTGGTTAGTGGTTACTGATTATTATTTAACTTTAATAATTAATAAATAGATAAAAGCTGATAATGTATGGGGCTCTTGAACAAATCTAAGTTAGAAGACGAGAGACGTCAGTTAGAATAATTACAAAGATGAAAAAGTTATAATATAGGCCCTATATAGTGAGACCAATCGATCCGGCAGGAGTTCGGACTGATCGCAGGCCGGCCTGTCTTGTGCATTCATGTGTGTGTGCCACAGATCTAGCAAGGTTCGCGCTCTGCGCTTACATAATATTAATATTACCCCAGTCAACTTAGACAAAAATACCCCTGTAACAGAAGCGTAGCTAGCCTTGGCGGGGCCCCATATACCTAAAAATTGGTTTGGGGGCCCGTAGTAAGACTTGCCTTTCTTGACTTTTGTAAATTAAAAAATTAAAAAGATTTCATACATTTTTTCTTGCGCCCCCTGTGGCCCGGGGGCCCTGTATAATTGATACGGCGGCAGCTACGCCCCTGCCCTGTAACGTAACCTTGCATAAATTAGCACCTAGCTGAAAATCGGTAATATTGTTTTTAAGTAGAATGTGATTACGAATTTCTGAACTAAGATGCATTTTCCTCATATTCTTATCCTTTTATCTTTATTTAAATTACCTAAATACACACTTACAACTGAGTGAATTTATAATAGATAAATATCCTGTTTATCATAATTACAACTCGAGAAAATTAATTTATTGTTTCTATTAATTAACTATATTTATTAACTTTAAATCAAAAAGTAATCAGTTAATGAACAAAAGTAATGGAAGTTGTTAGTACCTAAGTAGTAACTAGTAACCTAGGTACTTATTATGGTTCATTATTCTTAAAATTGTTTAGGTATTACACTGAGGTAATAAGTACTACGCGGTATTTATAAATTACTAGACGTTCCGCGCGGCTTCGCCCGCGTAAATTATCTAATTCGCACCTAGCTGAAAATCGGTAATATTGTTTTTAAGTAGAATGTGATTACGAATTTCTGAACTAAGATGCTGTTTTTTGTGGACTAATTTGTCTGTGAAATATCAGCTATTTCACAGACAAATTAGTCCACAAAAAACAGCCTATGATCCTTCACGTGATCTACTTTATGTGTGTCAAATAACAGAAAAATTACTCCAGTAAGTAGTTCGTGATATTATAAGCCCTTTCATATAAATTCCCCTGTTTTTTACACATTTTCCTCTGTTTCTTCGCTCTTATTAGTCTTAGCGTGATAAAATATAGTAATTATAGCTTAAAGCATTCCTCGATAAATGGGTTAACACTGTAAGAATTTTTCAAATCGGACCAGTAGTTCCTGAGATTAGCTGTTCATATAAGCCCTTTCAAATAATTTCCCTCCGTGTTTTTCCAGATTTTCCTCTATTTCTTCGCTCTTATTAGTCTTAGCGTGATAAAATATAGCATATAGCCTTTCTCGATAAGTGGGCTATCTAACACTGAAATACTTTTTAAAATCGGACCAGTAGTTCCTGAGATTAGCGCGATCAAACAAACAAACAAACTCTTCCGCTTAGTATAGAAAGGTATATACTGTACTCGGCGAAATATGGCGGTAGCGGTAATTGACTCCCTGTCAAAAACTTGTTATTTTCTATGTTATAAACCGCGATTGACAGTGAAGTGTCAGATGTTGTCAATCGCGGTTTTTATAGAAAATGACAAGTTTTTGACAGAGAGTCAATGACCGCTACCGCCATGTTTCGCCGAGTACAGTATAGATTTTATTCATAATCTCGTTCCTTTATGATATAAACTATTAATTAGTGTCCGACCGAAGCTTCGGCTTCGGCTTCGGCTTCGGCCGCCTTCGGCCAAAAAAACCACCTTCGGCGAAGCCTTCGGCTTCGGCCTAAAACCCGGCCGAAGCCGAAGCTTTGCCGAAGGTCCGAACAACCGTCGAAATTGAACGAACTGTAAACTGTTACGAAAGACTAAGTGAGTCGTGAGAGAGCGACGGACCGGTCGTGTATGCACTATGCAGAGGCCGCTGGAAGTCACTGTAAAATACAATAAACAAACACTAACTTCTTAATAAATCATTTATTAAGAAGTTAGTGTTTGTTTATTTTATTTATTAGTCTAGTTTCGGTCTAGTCGAGTAAAACCAAGACTAATTGATTGGTCTAATTATTGTTATTTATGACATAATAAAGAAATAAAGTAGTTGTAGAATAACCTAAGAGATTTCTGCTGGAACATATTCAGGGTCCTTAGGGATAAAACACACTAAAAGTCCTGAAGTCTAGGAGGTGAGCTGGAGTGAGGGCCGAGGGGAGAGTGCCAGTCACAATTTTTGGTTTTTGGCTAATAACTAAAAAACGATGCGTTGTAGCAAAAAACATTCTACGATGAAAAAAAACTTATTAAATTCTCTATAATTTTGATTCTAAACACTTTTTCCGAGAATCCGTTTTCAAACTACACATTTGAGTCATTCCTTAAACTTAATTAATTATTTGTAGTCCACAAATTATTAAGTAAGTAATAAATAAATCACGAAATCACAAACTTTTATTACCATCTCTAAATCAACTTCTCTATGAGACAGTCAATATAGAGGTAAACCTTCAATACTGAAGTTTTGAAATACTTTATTTTAATATAAATAATTGCAGCTTGTAGACAATATTGAACATAACTGTATTTCAAAAAGATAAAACCGACTTCTAAACTACTGAACCGATTTTGTTGAAACTTGCACTATTCCCTAAGTTGAACAGTACCTAGTACAACAAAAAAAGAATTACTGAAATCGGAATGGTAGTTCCAGATATATGCAAACACAAACATAAAAACATACATACATACATACATACATACACTTGTGATTTGGCACATTTGTTCTGACGCTGATACACTAACATATACGAAAATTGGGCAGTTCTGGAAATATTACATACATACACGTCGAATTGATAACCTCCTTTTTTTGAAGTTGGTTAAAATTTATTACTGAGAGTCGAGCGATTAAGATTATAAACCTTCGGCTTCGGCTTCGGCTTCAGCCGAAGGTTGTTGCGATTGCCGATTAATCGGCTTCGGCTTCGGCCAAAAATAGAACCTTCGGTCGGACACTACTGTTAATTAATTTCGTCTGAATCGGTTGAACAGTCAGGAATAGGAAAGGATAGCTTTAATTTTCCCGACAAAAAAATGTACGATTCACCGTTCACGCACAATATAACACAGTTTTCAGTGGAACGAAGTTGTGAGCAATATCTATGAAATTTTTAAGCTATTGTGCCATAGAGAAAAATACAGTTTGAACTTCGACAAGGCTTTAATACAGTGGTCCCCAACCTTTTCTTCATGCGGGCCACAAACATGTTTTGGTCTTGGTGTCGCGGGCCGCAACAAAATTTTTTTAGGGTTAAAAAATAACATTATTCAAAATTAACGATTTAAAAGTGGAAAAAAGAAAAGGAACTAACCACTGACTTCCATTATACAAGTACGCTGGACCTATGATACCCTTTGAAATGACAGCTGTTTTTTGTGCCTATTTGAAGCGGAATCAGCGCCCCAATGCGGGGGAAAAGAACTAAATCTGACGTATACATGATCTTTAAAAGTCGCCATATTGGCGCTGATAGCAGTAGTGGGAGTACTTGGAACTAATACTAGTTTCTACCACCGTAGTGATTATATTCTCTTTGGTTTTTACAACCAATAGCGATTGAGCGGCCATTTGCAAGTTACGTCAGATTTAGTTCTCTTCCCCCGCATTGGGGGCGCTGATTCCGCTTCAAATAGGCACAAAAACAGCTGGATATCTTATGTCCAGCGTACTTGTATAATGGAGGTCAGTGGAACCAACGAACTATCATACAAAAACGTCATTTTTGACGTGTGTTTAACCCCTAAGGGTGCGTTTCCACTGAAGCGGAGCTTAGCGGTGCCCGAATTGACCAATCGTGCTATTCCAGCGGAATGACAGTGAAGCGGAGCGAAGATTTCGAGCATGGTGATTGGTCAATTCGGTACCGCTAAGCTCCGCTCCGCGTTAGTGGAAACACGGCCTTAATCAGCAGCGCCCCGTCCACATTCATTTAAAGCCTTGGAGCCAATGGGTGTTTGCACACTGCACGATAACGACACGACACGATACCACAGAATAGAGGGCCACTGCACATATTATACAATTTCAAGTTAGCCGACTATCGTACAAACTGACTACCGTACTAATTCTAATATTCTGTTACTTAGTATTGAATGCACCCAAAATATTCTCCTTTCTTTTCGCCTTCATTTTATTAGTGCCACAATAAAAGCGTGCTTTTTACGCATTTTAACACGCACGTCGCTAGGCTAGCAACACCGTTACCAAATAAATCTAAAAGCCTGCGGCTGGCAGCGTACACGATGAAGTTGTCCAATTAAATTGTGACACTACGCAATTTAGTTTGTACGACAGTCGGCCAACTTGAAATTCTATTATAATATGTGCGGTGGCCCTTATCTATTCTGTGGTATCGTGTCGTGTCGTTATCGTCGCAGTGTGAAAACATCCATTTGGAGCACTGTAAACGTACTTGTACATAATATTATTGTATTGTGAATTGTGATTTGTGCCTTGTGCCATAGCTTTTCTCGCGGGCTTTGGTCGCGGCGAACGTATTTGACCGTATCACAGAATACATACAATATACATATTAGTTTAACAAAGTCCTGACAGTATCAAGAAATTCTGTAATGAAAAACCTTACTAATTTTATTTTTTTTATTATTTTATTATTATTTTATTAAATTTCAGTTGAACCTACACAGAAGACGACGTGCAAGCGGGGAGGTGACGATTTTGTGATACACACGAAGAGGTACAGACTATTCTAGAATATTTTAGAATCTAGATTCTAGAATCTAGATTATATTATTGGGTACTACAAGTTTCTATTAGTTATTAGTTAGCAATAATGTTTTGGCTATTTAAAATTAGTTGATTCATTAAAATTGTCATATAAAATTGTAGTTACTTACGACTTCTTTTTTCAATCCTACAACTCCGCCATTTTGTCTAAGTGGGCCTTCTGTATACGATTTATTCGGAACCTGCGCACAAAGTACCTATACTATTAGCTTACCTATAATAATGTAGGTAATACAAATCTATGTATTAATTATAATTTCATAAAGCTGAATAATTTGTTTGTTTGTTTGAACGTGCTAATCTCAGGAACTGCTGGTTTGAATTGAAAAATCTTTTTATTTATTTATTTTTGTGTTGAATAGATTATTATCAAGGAAGGCTTTAGAGTTTAGGCTATATCACCTCACGCTGCGACCAACAGGAGCCAAGAATCCATGGAGAATATGGAAAAAAAGGGGGAAAACGCGAACGAAGTCGCGGGCAGCGGGTAGGTTAAATGCTTTGTTTTGTATTATCATTTGATATGTAACTTATCTATCACATCACACATGATAATATTATATTGCATGTCTTGTCTATTGTGATGTCTACGTGTCATTCGGTCGGATTATAATATTTCAATTCAAAGCTAGTCGTGAATCGTGATTCGTGATCGGTCTGTTGGGTTGGACATATTATTATTAACACATATCGCGACCAAAATAATATTAAGTTTAGGTCCGTCATCTGCCTGTGAATCATATTCTCTGACACACAATACTTTGCATGCAGTAACTTTAACATATAGGTCAAGATTATCGATCAATCCTTCAAGAGTTCACACACTTTCAGAGATGAGTTACAAGATGTTTTCACTCCAGGGCTGCCACTTTTTTTTTTCCTCTTTTTGTCACTTTTTTATAAGTGTAATTATTGGTTTAGAAACATATTAAATAATTTGTTTACAAAAGCAATAAAACTTATTACGTTTAAAATATTTTTTTTTTATATTATAAGTAATAAGGTTTTTTTATTTGTTATACGAGTATTATTTTTCTACGTTTCAAAAGGTACAGGCGTAAATTCTATTTTCAACTTAAAAGGATAATGTTTCAAAATAACATTATATTCTAGAAACAAATATGTGTATTGTTTTCGGTAGATTAAATCAAAGTGAAATAATTTACAGAATTTTTGTAATGCATCAGATTTTTTTTAATACGTATTCATGCTGTCTGCAATGTACCTAATTTATAGCAACGTGAATTGCATTCTTTTGTTATAAACAATTAAACATTTCTGAGATGTTATTGACCTTGTATTATGTGAAAAGAAGTTTATTATCATCAACCATGACATATTTTATGACTACTTTAATAAAGAAGACGGGCCAAAATAATAATAATATGTTGTAGTTAATATGTACTTATAAAATTTCATACCTATTTTGACATCGTTTCATGGTTTGGATTATAGTAATACGTACAGGAATATCACTCAAGTTGAGAAGAGAAATTTATTGAAAGTAAGTAAAAAATATGCAATAAATTAATCCGTCGATCACCAATTCCAGGAAATCTTTTGTTGTCCCGGCCCATATGGGCCTTACGGGGCTTGAGGGAATAATATACAAAATCGTTGAAATAGATACCACTAATAATAGCAACATAATGGTAGGTTGAGGAAAAAGTCTTTTCGCGTATATGTACTTACAAATTACAATGCATGAACTTTTTTTTATGAGCCTATACTGAACTTTTACGTAATAAAATCTTTTTGGTTACCTATACCATTTGTATCTGGCTAGTTTTGGCATCATTAAATAGGTAGAAATGCAACACGAGCCGCGAAAAACATTTGTGTTGTTTATTCACATAAAACAGTATCTGTGAGAGCAGCGCAAATTTGGTTTAAGGGACCTATCAGAGGACCTATCAGACAGAGAGCGTTCACGCGTTCAAGCGTTCTGCGTTCGCATTCTACGTTCAAGCGCAAGGAGCGCACAAGCGCGTACAGGAGCAATTCTGACGCGGTCAGATTCAGAACGCCCCCTCACCCCTGTGTGAGTGACTCAAAAAATGCAAAACTGACCGCTATGAACGCTTGAACGCGTGACTGCTCTCGATACTGTTTTTAATCCTTCGATTGCGGATTCTTGGAAATCTATTGTTCTCGCGGTCACATGTGGCCGCTTGGGAGTTGAAGCGAAGCCTTATCGCTTATAAAATCGGTTGATAGGTAAGTCCCTAGTGTTTTAATAATTTGATATCAACCCGGAAACTTTGATATCAACGATGCTCATCGCCCTGTAGCGGACAAAAGGTGCCATTTTTGAAAAAGTGGAGCAAGTTCGGCATATTAGTAGTTACGGTGTAGCTGGCGAGCTGGGGATTGACCACAAAATGGTTTTAGCGCATTTGAAAAAATCTGGGTACACATAAAAGCTCGACATTTGGGTGCCTCATGAGTTCACTGAAAGAAACCTAATGAACTGTGATTCTTTTACGATGTAATGAAATCAAACCAACTACGAAATTATACATAAAATAAAAAAAAGTCGGCCAAGTGTGAGTAGGCCTCGCACCCAGCCATCAATGCATCTGTTTGCAATGTATATTGATCCTAAGGATGCTTACGAAAGCCAGAGATTAAACAAAAACTCAACTTGTCAGTATACCACTGTATCTTTTCTGGAGTCAATTCGTGTCAGCCCTGCGAGTTGTCACATCCGGCTTCCACCGAGTGCTCTTAGTTGACACCCCTCACTTCCTGTCAACTTTTCGGCAACAATCTACACTCGCTTTTTACCGACATTTGACCGACACTTCCCGCAGATTAATGATTGTTTCTAGACGAGTAGGTATAGGTTGAAGCTGCTTTTTAAATCTTTGGTCGGGTGTCTGTAAAAGTTACCTTCCTTAGGAATAAAAGTACACAAAATACCTTAGATTATAATATACGTACTTAATACTTAGGTATGTTATTTTGTGTAGGTAGGTAAATGCAGTGCCGTAAATAGCCTTTTTTGCGCCCCGTGCGAGCTTCTATAACAACGACCTTGGTTTTTTTATATATTATAGGTACCGAGAGCAACGCTATGTTTAGGCCTATTTTCTTCCATTCAGGATGATAAAACAAAACTTGGTGTTGGAAGACCAATTACAATAATTATTGTAATTGGTCTACCAATCTCCTAATGCTCCAATTACAATTAGAGCACTAGGAGCGCAGCGGGAACTTATCGGGAGAAAACAGAAAAAATAAAAGTCCTGTCTGGTCTGGTCGTTCTTGCGCCCCCCAGAGCCTACGCCCTGTGCCTGGCCACCGGTGGCACTGCCCTATTTACGGCACTGGGTAAATGTAATATGAGTCGTAGTTCTAAAGTAACCCTAGTTGGGTTGTCCGGGTATTGAAATTAATAAAGTACACGATGTAAAAGATAAAAATAAAAAGAGTCTTAAAAAACATTTTCTTTAAATAAAACATGTATTTACTATTTAAGACACGTATATCTACGAAAAAGTCTAAAATAGCATATTATAATAATATATTTCATACATACTAATGTTATTTTTAGAAGTAATTAAATTAGTAATTTAAGAAAAAAAAAAAAAAAAACAATAAAAGACGAATTTAAATTATAAAAAACATATTATACCACTATCAGAACTGTAATTAATTGAAGTGAGAACAATTTAAACATGCTCTCTATCTAAAATAAAACCTTATAATTTAACAACCATCTTACCAATATTAGCACCTGAGATCATTGCGATAAACGCATCGAATATGTTATCAAAACCTTCCAGAACATGTTCTTTAATCTTAATTTCCCCGCTTTTGATCCATCTCGTTATATCCCTAAACGCTGTAGGCCATTCGTTCAGCCAGCGTAGAACTATAAAACCTTCAATCTTTAGCTGTTTCAAGAAGATATTCAGTTGTGTCGTAGATGCTTTAGGAAAGTGGTCCTCCTCAGCTGTATAAGCACTGATGCATCCACACACTGACACCCTTCCAAAAACATTCATATGGTTCATAATTATGCTACTCATTTCGCCTCCAACGTTGTCAAAATAACAATCCACTCCATCTGGTGCCGCTTCTTTCAATGCTTCGTCAATGTCAATGGTTTTGTAGTTGAATGCTCTGTCGTAACCGAGTTCATATTCTAGCCATCTGACCTTCTCATCTGATCCAGTGAAGCCTACCACTCTGCATCCAACGATCTTCCCTATCTGACCAACTATGGATCCAACTGCCCCAGCTGCGACAGTCACTACTAATGTTTCACCAGCTTTCGGCTTGCAGATCTCCAGGAGTCCAAAATAAGCCGTAGCTCCGACCATACCAACTGCGCTCAGCGCCATGGAATTCGCTAGACCCTGCAGATCGAGCATTTTGTAGATGATCTCAAAGTCGGAGGTGAATTTTCCTGGGTTTATTACGCAGTAGTCGCACCAGCCCGCATGGGAGACCACCTTCGTTCCTCTTGGGTATGCTGGATCCTTTGATTCTAGAACAACGCCGGTTTGGAATCCAAACTGATCGTATGGTGTTGGGTAGTTGCTGCTGAAAACTTTCATGTAAGGATCGACGCTTACCCATTCTGCTTTTATGAGAATATCTCCATCTTCTAGACTTGGTAGTTCGTATTCTATAACTTCGTAATCCTCTCTTTTTGGTATTCCGTTGAAATGATTTTTGACGACGTATTTTCGTGCCTTCATCTTGTAATATCTTATATCGCGCTAGCTTCAGGTTTAGTAATTTACTATTATTTTATTCTTGGTTTTTTGTTTCCGACATTAAAGCGGATATTATAAACAGACTGATTTTATTTTTGCTGTCGTTTTTATTTTATACTCGTAAAGTAATAAAGTACTTATGCAAAATCATACAATTAAAAGTTGATGTAATGTTGCCGTATGTTTATTATAATAACTGTGGGATAACATAAATTAATTTAATTGGGTTTTCGAAAACAAATGCAATACAGGGTGCAATTAAACCTTCCAAATTTCGATAAATTGATCCTTGTGAAAAAAATACACGTATTTTTTTCTTATATACTTAATCACTAATCAGTAATCACTCAGTACTAAAATGTTGAGAATTAATAGCTTCCGAAAGTTTTCCTAAAAACACCACTATTAATAAATAAAAAATAACATTCTATTCCTCTCCTTATGATACCTAAGCCCTAAAGAAACTTGGGAGGTGTCAAGGGACACCCGGATGGAACGAAGATATAAAAAACAGATTGTGCTTCGTTACAAAATTTGGCCGGTAGGTTTAATTACACCCTGTAAAATACATTAAACGAATACAATAAACACTAAAGTTAAACTACAGTAAAAACTAGTTACTAGGCACTATCAGAGAAATTGATTCCTAGGCAGATGGCAGATCTAAGTTATTTGGTCGCGTCAAACCCACCCGACCGATCACAGCTGCTAACATTGAATTGACATAGGTAAGCCGACCACATGACGTAGGTCCGTCAACTGCTTAGGAATCAATTTCCTCGATGATACAATAAAAAGTAAACGTGATAGATTATAATATTATATTGTAACTAGACGTTCCGCGCGGCTTCGCCCGCGTAAATTACATATTTCACAGACAAATTAGTCCATACAAAATAGCCTTATGACCTTTCACGGAGTCTACTTCTTATCTGTGTCAAAATAGTCGTGAGATAAGCCCTTTCAAATAATTTCCCCCGTTTTCTCCACATTTTCCTTTATTTCTTCGCTCTTATTAGTCTAAGCGTGATAAAATATAACCTATATCTGCTAACCTCAATAAGGGTCTACACAGACGGACCGCATTTCAACTGCAATCCAACCGCAAATTGCAGTTCAAGTGCAGTTTGAATGCAGTTGACACGACTGCAATACGACTGCAATAGAACTGCAAAACAAACGCGCAGTCGGATTGCAGTTCAGTTGCAGTTGGCGTGCAGTCGTGTGAACTGTTTGGGTCTACACAGACGGACTGCATTTCAACTGCAATCCAACTGCAAATTGCAGTTCAAGTGCAGTTTGAATGCAGTTGACACGACTGCAATGCGACTGCAATAGAACTGCAAACCAAACAGTTCACACGACTGCACGCCGACTGCAACTGAACTGAAATCCGACTGCGCGTTTGGTTTGCAGTTCTATTGCAGTCGCATTGCAGTCGTGTCAACTGCATTCAAACTGCACTTGAACTGCAATTTGCAGTTGGATTGCAGTTGAAATGCGGTCCGTCTGTGTAGACCCTTAGGTTTGCAGTTCTATTGCAGTCGTATTGCAGTCGTGTCAACTGCATTCAAACTGCTCTTGAACTGCAATTTGCGGTTGGATTGCAGTTGAAATGCGGTCCGTCTGTGTAGACCCTAAGGGTGAAGCCAAACGAGCGTAATTTGTGAGTCGCAGAATTTCTTTATAATTCTTTATAATCCGCGTAAATATCTTTTTATACAAATCATGACTCACAAAATTACGCTCGTGTGAATCAAACAGGACTTTTGTATGAAACTGAATGCAGCAGAATTCTGCCGAACCGAAGTTCTGCGACTCACAACTCCCAAATTACGCTCGTTTGGCTTCGCTCGTTTAGATGGGCTATCTAACACCCAGTATTATAGTACTCTGTGCTAGCACTGAAAGAATTTTTCAAATCGGACCAGTAGTTCTTGAGATAAGCACGTTCAAGTAAGCCCTTTCAAATAATTTCCTCCCGTTTTTTCCACATTTTCTTCTATTTCTTCGTTCCTATTAATTTTAGCGTAATAAAATATAGCCTATAGCCTTCTTCGATAAATGGGCTATCTAACACTGAAAGAATCATCAAAATCCGTTACGTAGTTTTAAAGAGGGAAGAAAGGGACATGAGGGAAAAATGCGACTTTGTTTAATATATCTATCTATATATCTATGGACGCTTCACACCACGTCAGTCTGGCCCCGTGCTAAGTACCTGAAGGACTTGTATTACAGGTACCAGACAACGGAAATATATTTAATACTTTTATACTATACATATATTTAAGATTTTTATTATATCATACACATATTTAATACACATCCATGACCCAGGAACATTGAAAAACTTTTTGTTCCGTCGGCGGGATTCGAACCCGCGACCCCCGGCTTGAGTTGCCACACACTCTAACCATTGAGCCACGGAGGTCGTCAAATAATAATAATAATAATAATAATATGTTACATAGATAATATCGTATTGGACAATGGACAATCATTCTTACCGTATTGTATCTAAGTACGGTATAATATTTATTAAAACTGAACATTTTCAGGATTAAAACTCCCCTAAAGAGATTGAACTGAACTCCTACGAGTATTGACTCGAAAACTCGCAACAATGTTTTCTAAGCAAGCGTCTGGTAATACGAGATAACTCTGTTAATCGTTCCTTTATGAAGGGTAGGTTGTAGGTGTAGGTAGGTAGGTAGAGTAGATAAAGATAGGTAAATAGGGTGTTCGGCTCATCTTAAGAGGATAAATTAATTGTGAGATTGGTAACAGGTATCGGATAATATTATTTTCAAGCGCCTGACACATTTTAAAAGCAACTACAGATAAGTTATTGCAAAAAAAAATAAAAATAGGCACAGACTATGTTTTATCACAAGCATGGCAGAATTTATATTTTTTATGAGTATAGGCCACTTTAATTTTGCCGCCCCTATGTACGAACTCTGCCGCCACCCTAGGACGCTGCCGCCCTAGGACGCTATTGGACGCTGCCATGCTGCCGCCCATACTGCCTTTACATTAATTCAGAGCTGATCATATAAGGCTCAGTCACGTTGAGCCATGAAAGATAACCACGATTGCCACCATGATTGCTTAGCTGACTAAAGCATGCACAAGTCGATCATCGACAATCATAGACGAAGATCTTCCCCTCTACACGGCAAACGTAAAGAGGTCGCATATAGGCATCAATACAATAAATAGCATCCATAATTTTCTGTGTTATAAATTCTTCTGTTAATATTAACAGTCCGGGCTCTTTAACCAGGAACTTTTCAGTATCGCTTTGTTATAGAATCGCCGATCAAAATGTATGGAGTACTCGAATGTAATGTCAATTCCATACATTTTGATCGGTGATTCTATTAAAAAGTGATAAAGAAAAGTTCTTGGCTAAAGGCCTGGACTTATAAATAGGCCGTATAGGCCACGGCCTAGGGCGGCAGCTTCCTAGGGGGCGGCAGATTTCGTACATGGGGCGACGGAAATAAAGTGGATACTCGTAAGTATACTGTTTAAACTCCTAAAAGGTCTTTCTATAACTCAAAGGCTGTAATTGCGTTAATAAGTATATTTATTCACTCCTCCAATGTGCAATTTACAAGCCGTATTCTAGCAATGAATAACTGACAATTTGAACTTGTCATTGGTTATACTTTATAACTTTTTAAACACAAAGAGGTCGGCTAATTCGACCGAACATAAATGTATATACCGCCTGCAACTCCCTTGCGCCGAAATGGTATATCGCGCGGGAACCGTAGATTTTTCCGGTATAAAAGTATTCTATGACGTCCTTTCCCGGTACTCAAAGTATCTCCATACCAAACAGCTAAATCAGTTCAGCGGTTTAAGTGTGAAGATGTAACAGACAGACAGACGTACAGACAGACAGACAGACACACTTTCGCATTTATAATATTAGTATGGATAAATCCGGTACTGAAAAAAGTCACTTTCAGGAATCTAAATTAGAACACGGCTTTGTAATAAACGAAATAATATCAACTTCCTTTGATAATAATATAATATTTCGTATGTTATTTGGAAATGTCAATATCCGATGTGCGTCGTGTGTTTGCGAGATAAATATGAAATAAGACCCACAGCACGGTTATAAGCTGAAGCGACAGCGGGTACAGTAAGGCTGGGTTCTCACTACAAGCTGAATAATGTTAAGGTGACGCCGCGTTAAAGTAAAAAACCGTGTTGGATATGTTATAGATTGCTTGTTTTCTATGAGAGGCCGGCCCGGCCTCTCATAGAAAACAAGCAATGGAACAGAAAAAATGGAAAGGGCGTAAGCGACAAATTGGTTTTTGTCGCGTAATTTAAAAACCATAACGATGGTTAAAAGGAAATAGGGCATAAGCGACATTTTTGTCAAAAATGAGTTTTAAATGCCATCTTACTTAAAATTTCCCGCTCTTTCGAATGCGCTGTCTCTCATAGCTCTACGATGAGTTTTTTGGCGTATAAGCCCTAGCAAAAAAAAAATCAATTTCCTAGTAGTATTTTTTGTAACCGACAAAAATTCAGGTCAGTTTGTATGTAAAGGTGTTTGTACCCCTGCAAAAAATATTTGTCTACAGCTTTCGGCTGCTTATATCTTTTAAGCAATTCTCTCAAAAATTAGAAACGTCGTTTATAGCCTTCTTCCATTTCGTAATTGATCATGGCTTTGGCGCTTGTACCCTATATATCCAAAATTTATTTTCATATTACTCTGTCGGTTATACCTTATAACCTTTTTCAACCATATTTCCATAGACTCACGCAATGCCAGTCGCCAGATGTTGATTATTCTTCTTTTCCTTCACTTTCAAACGACATTGTGTGTCACATATTGTGTGTCACTTCTTATAATTCTAGTTTTTGTGAAAGTCTACTGTTACTTGTGTTCTATTAACTAATAAACGACCATAACACGACCTGTAAAAAGTACGTTATTCTTCTTTTCCTATAACACTTACTGAATCGTCTAGTCTCGTATACCCTTTTACTTTGCGATGTAAAAAATCAGAATGTTGTTTAGGCTTCTTAGCCTCTAATATTTTTTTTGTCATTTGTCTCTTATGCCATATTACCTCATTCACAATTTTAAAGTAATTGTTATAAGCGACAAAAAACACTTTAAATAGCACCAAATCATTAAAACTAACAATACCGGTAAGAGGCCCATTTTTTTATAATTTTATAACTGTTTAAATTATCACGATACGTCAATAAATAACAGAGATACGTCAGTTTTTCTTAAACTCAAAACTTTAAACGACTCTCCTGAACATTTCACTTTTTGGCGCTTATACCCTATTTCCTTTTAACCGTCGATAAATACATTTCATATAAGCTATGGGCAAATTAAATAGTATGCTTGAACTAATCTATGTATAAATTTGGAAGCTTAAATCACTCTCCTCTGTTTGGCAAAATAGGAATCCCTTTTTTACAGAGGTCTTTTTGATTGATTATTCCGTGTTATAAAAGTTGACCAATCGTGTTATGCTATGGGTAATTCAAAGACAAAGACATGATGAATACTGACAATGAACTTTAATTTCTTAGCTTTAGTCACGCTTTAGTCATTGCTGAGAAAAACCGATATCGCTACAGCCAAATTATCAAGGCGTCGCCTAAAGGCAACTCCATAGTTTTGACGAGACATTGTATTTAATTTTCCTGGTAGCTGTTATCCATACTAATATAATAAATGCGAAAGTGTGTCTGTATGTCTGTCTGTAACTCTTCACGCCCAAACCGCTGAACCGTTTTACTGAAATTTAGTATGGAGATAACTTGAGTCCCGGGAAAGGACATAGGATACTTTTTATCCCGGAAAAATGTACGGTTTCCGCGCGATAAACGAATTTTGTCGCAACGGAGTTGCGGGCGGGAGGGTAGGTGTTTCTGGTTTCTTAGTTGTGGGATTATATGGCACAACGCCCATGGAAAATGACAAAATTCGAAATGTGGGTGAAGTGTGTGGGCAGCCTTACGCTAATGTAACAGCAGCCCGGGCCGCCGCGCCAGCGCGGGATTTTAATATTTCACAACTGTGTAAACACTCCCATGGCGAATAAGAAATTTAATAAATATTTACAAGAGAGAACTTAGGGTTTTAGCTTCAGATGAATATTCAGCTTAGAGGACGATTGGCTTGATTAGACCTATGTGTTGTCTGAGGATACATGGCCACCCTTAAAATGTATGAAAATGACTTTAATTATTATACATGTGTCTTTTATTTCGAATTGCTTTTCAAAAGTCTGTGCTCATTGCCTCGTTGCGTTGCAATGGCCACATTAGCCATTGATCGTGGACAATAATTGCCCATGTTCTTTGACGATATAGGTTCTTCATACGTTTGTAATCCAACACAGTCTGGCGTGAAAAGGTTAAGAAACCAATTCAGGAACCAACTTCTTAATATTCAATTAAACGGCAACTTCCCCCCTATTTATAGACAGTTATTATACCTGAGTATTAGCGATATCTACAGTAACAGTAACGATAAAATTAGTGCTGACTCAGCTAAGTCATTACATAACAATAAACGAAGCGACGAGATGGAGGGGAATTGAAATAAGCTTTTAACTGACTCTTAAAAAGAGGAGGTGGTTTTAATCTAAGGAGTGACAATTGATCGTTAGTAATTATTATAGTCACCGGCTACACGGTCAATTTTTCATCAATCTGATCCATCAATCTGGTATGGATTGACGAAAATTTGATCGTGTACGCCACGGATTGATGGATTGATCGTATTTTTAATATGAACTTTTTAAACCCGTCAATATTTCGTCAATCAGATTGATGGATCAGATTGATGAAAATTTGACCGTGTAGCCTGTGACATAGATACCTATCGTACATTTTACCGGGATAAAAAGTATTTTTTGTCCTTTCCCGGGATTTAAAGTATCACCATACCAATTTTCAGCAAAATTAGTTAAGCAGTTTGGGCGTGAAAAAGTAACAGATACATACAAACTTTCGCATTTATAATATTAGTATGGATTCCAAACAATAATCTTTGATCCCTAACCTACCCTCCAAAATTGTGTATAATCTGACTTAAACCCTCATTTGCAATGGATCGAACTCTTGCAACTACTTTTTAAATCTGCTGTTTTCATGTCAGGCGGCGATTTTAGATCTAGCAATCACTTATCCTCTATCGATCCGATAACGGGCTTTTATTTGGTTGATAAGTCCTATCTGACTGATAAGTGGTATTACTGGGTTTCTAGGGTATTCCCCGTCTAAGTGATAATATGACAAAATTGACCTTCGCTCAGTTTTTGAGGTTTGAATGAAGTTTATTGATAAACTAGATGACGCAAAACACGCACAAAGAAGTTTTTGCCGCTACAGAAGTTTAGATGAAGTGTATTGTGTACCCGGTGACTCGAGGCAGTAGCGGTCATTGACCCCCTGTCAAAAATTTGTCATTTACAATGAAGTGTCAGATGTTCCTATAGTCTAAGGGCAATATCTTATATCATAATATATTATTTTGCACACTCGAGAGTATGAAGTATAATATCACTAGGAACTCATAAAAAGTTGGATGTTATCATTCTAAGAGTTACTAGTTTTTACCTAGAATAAAAAGGTCAATAGCTTTGTCCACACTGGGCCTTTTTTTGTTCATCAAGGGCATGCGTTATAGCGCAGTCAACAGCGAACGTGCATGCCCGTGACGCGCGTTGAAATCGTAGCGCTCGCTATGACACATTTCTTTCAACGCGGGTGGATTTTGACGCATTCAATTATTGAAATTTAAATTGCATAATGTGGACATAGCTAATAGCTATGTCCACATTATGCAATTTAATCTTCAATAATTTTCGTCATCTTCTTTGCATTCAACTTTCGTTTGGCATATTCAATAATTGAATGCGTCAAAATCCACCCGCGTTGAAAGAAATGTGTCATAGCGAGCGCTACGATTTCAACGCGGGTCACGGGCATGCCTCACGTTCGCTGTTGACTGCGCTATAAGTGATATAACGCATGCCCTTGATGAACAAAAAAAGGCCCAGTGTGGACAAAGCTATTGACCGCTACCGCCTCAATTCGTCGAGTACACTATAGTAGTGTAGAAGTTTTCATTATTACTTCAAAAACATATCTGTACAGCCCTATTAACTAGTAAAGACCAGTTATCTGGTGGTGACGTCACAGTCATAGCCGTAAAGGCTGTATGTTCATTACAGAATATCGCCATTCGCCAGTATAAAGGTATTAGCGGTGTACGGTTTTGATTTTGTGGTTTGGCTAAAGGAATATGGATGCCGATTTTCGTTGTTATAAACCAAAAGTAGCAACATAGTACAGGGGTTCCCAATCTTTCATAGGCTGCGGCGCAGTCACATAATATCACAATATTTTATCATGGCGACGGTCTAGCTATTACAAAAAGATACAATACCTACTTACATATTATTATAACATAAGTAAACATATTTAATGATTATAGTAATTAGGTAGGTAATAAATAAATAAATTGAATACCGGAAATAAAATAGGGTGTAAGTGACAAAAACAAAATGTGGAGGAATTGTTGATCAAAATAGTAGCTCATCTTCGGAATAAATTTTGTTTATTTTTTTGAGGGAAATACTTACACTACGATAAAATCTCTTTGTGAAGAAAAAACAAAGTATTTTGCTTATCAATTTCTACAACAAAATTACATTTTAATTGACAATATATAGAAAACCCTAACTCCAATTCTAACTAACTTAAATAAGGCTCTAAGTGCCATGCATTATGTTTTAAATAGAGATCTAAGTTCTAATGTTTGTTTTGGTAAATTGGCACTTTGGACATTTAAAGTTTTAGACACACAAAGACTAGTGACGTGATATTACATAAGTAAATAACCAAAAACAACAAAGTTTCCAAACTTTTGGGTCAAAATATTAAAATACCAAATAAAAATAATGAAAGCAATAAAACATTATTCATACTATTCTATTTAAAATAGCCTCATAACGCCATTTTCTTCCCGAACCAGTAACAACAACAGGTGCTATGTCCACCATTTTCATAATATTGGTGGCACGCTGGCAGGGACTTAAACCCTTTTATATAACAATGTGCTATGCGTCCCGCTCCTCCGCCTTTATTAAAAGATGTAAAAACCAAGAAAAAAACTATACTAGTCACTTAATGCTTATTTTAGATTATTGGCGATGGCACATAGAAATCATAGAATACATTTCCGGTAAAAAATACGTTTCGAAAATTTTGGCACTTACACCCTATTTTATTTCCGGTATTCGTATGTATTTTATAATATCTATATTATGTGGTTTCAGATAGGGATCTCTCTCTCTCTCGCCTTTCCACGGCGCACGGCGTCGCGGCGCACAGTTTGGGAACCCCTGACATAGTATATTATCATGATAGTAATATTATTATCTAGTTCTCAGATTTCCACCTAGGTTTAAGGCAAAAGATTTTATTTTCATTTAAGTAACGTTAAAATTAAAATTACACTTAACCCTAAGGGCCAGTACACATTGCTACGTGACACGTCGATGAGATTTTTGTATAAGACATTTAAAATTGGAACAGGCATCACAACACCGCGCTTGAGGCAGCAAGGAAACTCAGGCGGTTCGATGATCGATATTAATCTTCTTATATATAAAATTCTCGTGTCACAATGTTAGTCCACGAACTCCTCCGAAACGGCTTTACTGATCTATACATATATATTATAATAAAACTGTAGAAATGAGAATTCTGTACATTAAAGATATTCAAAAAATAATAAGCGGGGGGTGTCACTACATCGCTATAGAAGCCAAAAATGTAGTTAGTTTTTTGTCTGTCTGTCTGTCTGTCTGTCTGTATGTTTGTTCCACTATCACACGAAAACTACTGATCCGATTTGAATGCGGTTTTCGCAGATATATTTGTCTTCTTTTAACTTAACATCTGGTGTATAAAAAATTATCCCCCCATCCTCTAAGGGGACAAAAGAGGGGGTCAGATTTTGTATCAAACTTTTTTCTTTAACACGAAAACTACCGATCCGTTTTGCATACGGTTTTCGCAGATATATTTGTCTTCTTCCAACCCAACATCTGGTGTATAAAAATCCCCCCCCCCTCACCCCTCTAAGGGGACCAAAGAGGGGTCAGATTTTGTATCAAACTTTTTCTTTAATGTAAGTACTTACTTCATATTATTAATTGTGTTTTTCAACTTAACATCTGGTGTATAAAATTTTCCCCCCCAAAGGACAAAAGAGGGGGTAAGATTTTGTATTAACTGATGAAGTAGAAATACCTTAAATGGCAAAACAACGTTTGACGGGACAGCCAGTTTTTACTAAATTTTATATGCATATTCAGTAGGTCTGAGAATCGGCTACTGGGTACTTTATATATTGATAACTGCATTTGTTGAATAAATAATAGTAAATTATTACAACCTGAGACTGACGGCGACCATTGTTTGTGCGACGAGATAGCGATCGACGTTGCCATGGCGACATACTTATTTAACGAAAACGTGCCTGTCTATTGCTTCTTCACGCCCAAACAACTGAACTTTGCTGAAATTTGGTATGGAGATAATTATGTACCCACTTTTTCTTTCCTTACCTACCTTCTTATTCTTGGGAAAGTTCTAGGACACTTTTTATCCCAGAAAAATGTACAGTACCCGCACGATAAACGAGCTTTGACGCACATCTAGTTAATATTATAAACGCGAAAGTGTGTCTGTCTATTGCTTCATCACGCCCAAACCACTGAATTTTGCTGAATTTTGGTATGGAGGTACTTTGAGTCCCGGGAAAGGATATAGGATACTTTTTATCCCGGAAAAATGTATGGGAGTTGCGGGTGTCATCCAGTTTTAATATAAATATTAAATACTGTACATTGTGTCCGGAAGGTAAAACATTTTCAGATTCTGAGAACTCCTAGAAGACGGTGGGAGTAGGAATTACAATAGATAAATACCAAAGTGCACAAAGACGTTGGTATTTTATTAATATGGCAATATTAAAATGTGTCATTTTTAGGGTTCCGTACCCAAAGGGTAAAAACGGGACCCTATTACTGAGACTTCGATGTCTGTCCGTCTGTCTGTCTGTCTGTCCGTCTGTCTCCAGGCTGTAACTCAAGAACGGTAATAGCTAGAGAGTTGAAATTTTCACAGATTATGCATTTCTGTTGCCGCTATAACAACAAATACTAAAAACAAAATAAATTAAATATTTAAGGGGGGCTCCCATACAACAAACGTGATTTTTCAAACATTTTTTGCTCGATATCAATGATGACAACAGGTAGGTACTTGAAATTTTCACAAAGGCCTTAATTATATGTGTTCTTTAATAATTAGTAATAATATTTAAATAAAATAAAAATTTAAGGGAGGCTCCCATACAAAAAAACACAATTTTTGGCCTATTTTTGCTCTATAACGGTACGGAACCCTTCGTGCGCGAGTCCGACTCGCACTTGGCCGATTATTACAACTGGCAACAATTGCACACGGCTTGCTTCTAAACAGCAGTTCGCATCGACATTAACGACGAACATACTCATATACCATAACCATAGTTAAAGTATTTTAAACCTTATAGTTGTAGAAAGAGGGTTTACAATTACTTGTCAGATATTGTAGATACGACCTTTTAGTGGCAACAGAAGGAGCACATTAAATCGAATATTCGAGGAGCACATTCTTATAATCATAACTTCAGGTCCGAAGATGCCTTCCTACTGTCACTATCATAGTCCGAGAATTTATAATATTGCTGCAATGTTTTCTCCATAGACATAGACGACAGATAGATCATCTCTTGAGAAGTGGGTTCCACGGAAGAAAGAACCCCTTTGATTCTTTTTTTCATGAATTATTTTCTCTTTATCTGTCGAACGACCTTGCACAAGTAGCATGTTTAAAAGAAAGAAACCAATTAAAAGCCAAAAAAGAGCGTACTTAGCGGGAAAAAGGACATGTGACCGATTTCCAAAATATGATATCTGTCATTATGTCCCTATAATCAGTAAGTATTCCTATTTTATCATGTTCTTGTAAGTTGTAACTACCTAGTCCTGTGTATTCTATGTTACGTACGTGATAATATTATGTTTATTCGTAAGGGTTGATTCAGACCGCAACGCGACGCGTAGATGGATTTCTAAATTTATATGGATTGGACAGATGCGCAAGACGTCTCACGCATTACTGAAATCTGTCAAATCTATACAAATTAATGCCGCGCCGCGCCTCGCCTCGCCTCGTCGCACTGCGATCTGAATTGACCCTAAATGCCAATAGATAAGCAGCCGCTGTCCTTTTCTTGCTAACTGATAAAGACGCAGTCCCCAACATTTTAAGTCTTTCTAATAAAGAAAAGGAACACAGAAAGGATGTTCTATGTTTGGCTGATTAATTATATTTCGCACCTTCGTAATACGAATGTATAAGTACTAAATATTTTAAAATTATTTGGGCCCTTGTCTTACCGACGATGCAAATTTTTTGCAGGAAGTTTTTTGTTAGGTCAATCCACTCTCTATATCTGTGGTTGCGAAGCCCAGTATTTTACGGCTTACTCCCAGCTGGTGACATAACAACTGCGCCGTATGCAGGTTCGAATCCTTGCTATAGGAAATGGGGGACTTGCATTAGATTGTTTATGGGAATATGGCTTCCTACGGGATTTTCTTTCAGACCTTAAGGTTGTAGTTTTATATTTTACTAGAATTCTATAAAGGACAGTTTATTTTGGCCAGGCAAGAAACAAATTAAACTACATAATAACCCAACTACGTAATATAATTCACACTTAATCCTGACTCCTATTAATACCCAGTCTCATTTTTTTTATTTTTTTTTATTATTTCCAAGAAATTCGTATATAAAGGTCTTACAATTTAGTTTGATCACAATTTCTGCCACATGGGCGTGGAAATATTGTCATATAGTTGTGCCATACAAAATTTCTAACTATGTATTACAATAGTTCGGATATTAAAGAATTAATTTTAAAAATCCAATAATTATAATCAATATCGTCAACTCAAGCCAAAACATTTTTATCATTTCAATAGAGTCAAATATTAATGAAATTCATAACATTATAATATTATCAATACAATTTATACTATAACAAATTTTTGAGAGAGAAAAATCCATTAACATTGATGCATTAGCTTATAATCATATCATACAATAATAAATAAATTTAAATGAGTTCATGTCAAAATAATAATTTAATCTAAATTTACAATGTCAATTTAATCGAATAAAATACAATAAGCAAAATAATAATTCTAGTGTTTTGTCATAATATAAATTTATTTATTACAATACATTTAATGTCAGAGAGTAAAAAATAAACCAATCAATTTTAATAAAATGTCATTTAAACCTTTTTGAAGTTATTATATCATTAAAATATTCTTGTACCGTGTAGTAGCATTTCTCTAACAACCACTCAGAAAGAGCTTTCTTAAATTTATCATAGGTAGTGTGGTCTTTTTTAATTTTATCGGGAAGATTATTATATATTTTTACTGTCATACAATATGCATTTTTGCTGTTTAAAGACGACTTTTGTGCGGGTATGTTAAGTTTGTTTTTGATTCGGGTATTGCTTTTTTTTCGAATAGATAATCATATTTTTTAACAAATAAACACGCTTCTAAAATGTATAAGCTGGCTAAAGGAAGAATTTTAAATTTTTTAAAAAGCGGCTTAGAGGGTGTTAGGTTTTTTACTCCCGCCATAGCTCTAATGCATTTCTTTTGGATGATAAATGCTCTATCCACTTCTACTGAGTTTCCCCATAATATCAGACCATATCTTAAGACAGATGAGACATAGCCGTGATAAGATATTAAGGCTACTTCTTTAGATACTATATTTTGTATTCTTTTTAGTGCAAATACGAACCTATTTAATCTATTATAAATATTGTCAATATGTTCTTTCCAATTTAGATTTTTGTCAATATTGAACCCTAAGAATGTGGTAGATGGCACGCATTTTATAGGACTTATCTTATTTTCTAATTCCTTTATATCAGATTCAGAATTTGATTTTTGAAATTTAATAATCTTTGTTTTTTCTAAGTTCACTTCCAATTTGTTACATTTTAGCCAATTTTCAACTCTTTCTATTTCGTTTCTTATTTCATTATTTAATAATTTTTTAAAACATTTTATTAGTAAAGTAGTGTCATCTGCGAACATAAATGTTAGATATTTTGTTACTTTGGGCAATTCGTTTATATAAATGAGGAAAAGGATAGGAACTAATATACTCCCCTGTGGTACCCCACAGTCCGTGTTTTCATAATCGGATCTGTAAGAAATCTCTTTATTATTTTAAACTTTGCTTATCTCTACACACTGTTTTCTACCTTTGAGATACGATTCAAACCATTTATATGCGTTGCCACGAATACCACATTTTTCTGATTTGTTTAATAAGAGTTTGTGGTCAACAAAATCAAAGGCCTCTTAAATCGAGAAAGAAAGCACCCACAGATTATCCTTGATCGATCGCTTGTGTTATCTCCTTTACCAAAAAGAAACAGGCCAGTGTTGTTGAACTTCCTTTTGTGAATCCGAATTCCTGTTGAGACAGTATATCATTAGTATTTAAAAAACGAATTAGTTTCGATTGCATTGCTTTTTCAAAAATTTTAGATATTATAGGGATCAGTGTTACTGGTCTATAATTGGACATGTGTTTTGGGTTGCCTTTTTAAAAAGTAGTCTTACTACAGACAATTTTAATTTAGATGGAAAATGACCCTGTTCAAAAGACAGATTTATAACGTGGCATAGAGGATAACATATGTATTTTGCAGCTAATTTTATTATTTTTATGAAGATATAATCATATCCTGTCGATTGATTATTTCTAAGTGAAGAAATAATTTTACAAATGTCATGTGGAACTAGTGGAGCTAAATATATCGAATTTGATTGATTATTATTATTATTAATAGTAGTTATATTGTTTATGTCAGAAGGATTATTTTTTGTTATGTCAATAAAGTAACTGTTGAATAGTTTTGTAATGTCATTCATATTTGTATATAATTTCTTGTCTACTTCTATAGTGTCAATGTTCTTACGTGTTATATTACCGCCAATAATATTATTTTTAATTAGAGTCCATGTAGCTGCACATTTGTTTTTTGCGTTTTTTAGAAAATTACTGTTGTTCTTCTTTTGAGAATGATTGATACACATTTTTAATACTCTAGCATATGTTTTATATTTTTTCTTTAATTCTTTCTTGTTATCCGCTATGTGTCTGTATTTATAATATAAGATACGTTTAGTCGTACATGATTTTTTTATACCTTTCGTTAGCCAACGTGCCTTTTTGGGTCTACAATTAATTTTAACATCTATCCATGGAAAACAAAGATCATAAAATAAAACAAAGATATTATAGAAGTGTTTAAAACTTTTTTCTGCATCCTTTTCTTTGAAAGTTTCAGTGAATGTTAGAGAAGCCATTGCATCTAGAAATTTTTTTATGTTATTTTCATGAAAATCGCGTTTTTTTACAAAATAGAAACTGTTTTTTTTTTTAATTTCTCTCACTACTTATTTCTGGAAACTTTATAGTCTGACCCGTTTCATGATCCGAGAGAGCCAAGTTATGCACTTCTGCCTTAAACGACTTTATATTGCTCGCGATTTGATCAATACTGGATAGACCTCGAGTTGGTTAGTGGATATTTGTTTTTAAATTATAATTTAAGAGAACCGATTTTAATGTTTTTGTTATGGAATTTATTTAATTCTGTTAGCAAACTGTCAAGGCTATTGATAAATATATGTATGTTTTCCTTAGGCACCATGTAGACTATTACAATTGTACCCGAAGAAACCAGTTATACGCCGCAACACTCAAATATAAGCTCCTTAGTATTTTTTTTTGTTATTTCAAGAACTCTTAGCCCGGCCGCACATTGTCCAAAATTTCTGATCAGAAACATTTGAACTGCCAGAGTACTCTGGTGTTTCGTCCCAAGGTTTTTGGGCCTAGTGGGCCCAATGACCAGATATGAATTTTTATTTTATTTGGCGATTGGTCTCAAGTACCTAATTATTTTTTATGACTTTTGGACTTTTAACCTATCAACCCCCATAAGGACACCGGCGACCGCGACAACAATAGAATAACAATAGATTTCCAAGAATCCGCGATCGAAGGATTAAATGTACAAAACAATATTATGGTTATAACTGATTATTTTAGTGCCAACCCTACTTCAAAATTTCTTGCCAGAAAACAATGGATCGTAAAAGTGGGACCAATCGCCAGATGAAAAAAATGTTAAAAATTCAAATCTGGTCATTGGGCCCACTGGGCCTAAAAACCTTGGGACGAAACACCAGAGTACTCCTCCGATCGACGTCATCTGATACATAATGTCAGACGCCCGCCGAAACGCACTCTGCTCATATATTTTGTGTCTGACGTCCGGTCCGGATGAGTTGTCAGATGCCGTCTATCGGATGGCAGAAATTTTTAATTGCGTTCCGGCGAGCGTCAGAAATTTTATGTCAGATGACGTCGATCGATAGCAGTTCAAATGTTTCTGATCAGAAAATCGGATTGCGCTCTCTCTTACATTTAGTACTGAGCCGAGTGAGCTCGAACTCGCCGGAAGGAAATTTCGGATAGGGTGCGGTGTGGCGGTCCGGCCGACGTTCAAATGTTTCGTATCAGAAATTTCGGACAATGTGCGGCCAGGCTAAATGGTACCTAACTCATTCCTATAGTTTGTGCGTTTTAAGATGATATGGGTGACACATTATAATTGACAATAGTAGGGAAGTTACCTTAAAATTTTAATCGATAATTTAAAAATATCGAATCACTTCGTAAAGGAATTGCAATCGAATTTATCGATTTCGTACTGACGTTTCAGAGTGGCGCTAGCGATTTAAGATGGCCGCCCTTTTTCTCGATTTGATTTCGATTCAACAGTGTCAATCTCTATCGGCATAAGTTCCGTTTCATGCATCTGACATTTTTCAAATATTTTCGTAACAATAATTTCATACTCCTATTTCACTGTTAATATTTATAATTTTATATTAATAAGTTACCATTTCGCAACTTTTCATTTTTATTCATTTACAGTTATAGGAAACATTTATTTTTGTAGATGGAATATAATTTATTACACATTTTTGTTTTTTTGTTTTCTTGTAAAAAATCCGTAGCAAGGAATATGAGAACTGTCACCCATATCATCTTATAACGCACAAACTATAACTAATATGCATGATCCGCCTCTCTTTTTATTTTTCCGTGAAAAAGAAGCCGCTAGCTTATTGTTACAAATTGGCACAATAGATATTTTAGAGGATTTATTTATTAATGTCAATTGCCGAAAAAGTTACTATTAGAACAAAATGGGAATGACAGGAAAAATGTGTGAGAAACGACGTGTCTGAATGTAATATTGGTTTTGAACCTGAAATAAATAAGAATAATTATTATATATTGTGTTTATTCTCAACACTTATAATTATTTAGTATTAAATTTTTTTCTGTGCTTTTGTTTAAAAATGTTTCGCATAAGCAAAAAATGTCAATAGTACCTACTTTATCTTTTAATGTAGTTGATAGTACTATTTGTAAATTGTCTAATTTATTTAATATTCCCGCAATGTTTTGATGTAATAAAGTTATGTAATTCTCATTTTTATTTAAAAAAAAAGACTTGGTAATAGTGTTTTTTTATCAAACATACCGCATATAAAAGTTTTGTCGTATTGTTGACTATCTATTAATATTTTTTTTTCCTATTTCATTTAACAACAAATGATTATGGTATAAATATTTATTTCTATAACTAAGCAACTTAACGTTAGTAAATTCTTTTAGCAATGATTCTAATCTAAGTTGTAAGCTCTTAGTATAACTTGAGTTCATTTTATTATTTACTAGCGACCCGCCCCTGCGTCGCACGGGTATATAATATAGCCACTGAAAAAATGATTATAATCGATGATAGCCTATGATCCTTCACGTGGTCTACTTCTTATCTGTGCCAAATAACATGAAAATTGCTCCAGTAGTTCGTGAGATAAGCCCTTTCAAATAATTTCCCCCGTTTTTTCCACATTTTCCTATTAGTCTTAGCGTGATAAAATATAGCCTATAGCCTTCCTCAATAAATGGGCTATCTAACACTGAAAGAATTTCAAATCGGACCAGTAGTTCCTGAGATGAGCGCGTTCAAGTTAGCCCTTTCAAATAATTTTCCCCGTTTTTTCCACATTTTCCTCTATTTCTTCGCTCCAATTAGTCTTAGCGTGATAAAATATAGCCTATAGCCTTCCTCGATAAATGGGCTATCTAACACTGAAAGAATCATCAAAATCCGTTGTGTAGTTTTAAAGATTAAAGGGAACAAAGGGACATGAGGGAAAAAATGCGACTTTGTTTTATAATAAGTATACAGGGTGCAATTAAACCTTCCTGCCAAATTTTTTCCAGGGCTTAGGTATTGAAGGCAGCTAGTGGCTCAGGGGGAGGTAGCTAGGTAGCTCCCCCTGAGCCACTAGCTGCCTTCACTGGTGACCCCTAGTCAGCACACGCCCCTTCGGTTCATCATCAGCATCAGCCCAGGTGACCCAAATGGCGGACCAAGGTAGGACACTTCCGGCTGCACCAACCGCTGCACCAGCCGCTGCACCTGCCGCTGGACCAGCCTCCGCGCCTGCGAGTGAACCTGCACCTGCCAAGGACGTTCTGCAAGAAGCATGCCGTGTTGGAGTACGGACACCTACTTTCAACTCAGAAGACCCAATGCTATGGTTTGCACAGTTGGAAGGTCAGTTTCTTTTATCTAATATCACGTCGGGGTCACCAGTGAAGGCAGCTAGTGGCTCAGGGGGAGCTACCTAGCTACCTACGATTAATATTAATTTACTAGGAATTTACTATTTATTTTAATTTAATTCCACTTTTAGAAAAATTGCCAAAACTCAAAATTACTAATTTAAATTTAAAAGGAAATAAATAAAAGATGCCGAAAAACAAACACTCCGATATATTCACTATTTTACAATAATTCACGATACGGACACCAAGTTAACAATAAGCCCTAAAAATAGTGAATGTCCCTATTCATTACAAAATTCGTCAATTTATAACCCAAAATAATTAATAATAATTACGACTCCCACTTGACCATTTTTATGTCGGAGCGGGGTTGCTCGGGAACATGGCCGCAACGCGTAGACCAATAGGCAATCGATACGCGTGCGGCCATATTGCCATGGGCGGAGCTAGCGCGGTGCGTAGGAGCATCCCCGAGAATCAGGCGATGTGACGTCAGCGGGTGGCGTGATTCTTGTGCTGCGTTTACACGCAAGTTGCAACTTGCCCGACGACTCGCCACAGTATCATTAGGAGAGTCCATTTAACCAAACAAAATTGGGTGTTATTTTTTTCAATGACATATTTTATCCCATTTAAAATCGTTGCAGAATGGTCACTCGCGGCGCGGGGGAATGAGAGGGGGTGACGCGGGAAGAGGCGCGCGCGCGGGGGCACATCACGCGCGGCCGACGCATCGTGTCCATTAATTGTAGTGTTTTTTAGGATAACTTTCGGAAGCTATTTCTCAACATTTTAGTACTGAGTGACTATAAAAGAAAAAATACGTGTATTTTTATTTTTAACAAGGATCAATATATCAAAATTTGGCAGGAAGGTTTAATTGCACCCTGTAGATGTAATATGGTACGATTATTACATTGGTCTGGGCCAATTTAGAGACAGTTTAAATAAGGTTGTCGATAAAAGAATGTCTTTTTTCACCAACCCGTGATGCCAGAACAATATAGTCAGATTTTGTGAATTTACTAGCCTACATTGGTTTAAGTATAGCTACAAATAATAAATTTAAGTATTATTCGTAGGTTTATGAAGTTTATCTATTCACTAGCTTTTCTAACTAGCTACCTACTATCTTGTTGTTGTTTGTCTTGTTGACTATCGTAAATATCAACCAATCAATGACACTTTTGAACATTCTTGTCAAAATTTAAAAAATCTGCATGCATATATAAGAATGCAGAGAACTTGATAGCGGCCCAGACGGTATAATGCAATGATATTCTATGTTACTAACGTATTTTAGAAACTCATTGGTATAATGTCTGTTGATTGGTCTTAACATGAAGAAATAAGTCTATCAAAACCGATAGTGAAAAGAAAAACTGCTATAAAATGCCAAAAACCGGGCATAAGAATGTATAAATGTGAAAACTGCGTACCTTACGACATAACTCAGCCTTCACCTTAACAGAAGCCCACGAAAAACTACGCAATATACCAGAAACGTGACAAAAAGCGATCTATAATATAAGATTGAAAGGATTAGAGTAAAAACCCTCGTATAATATTCAAATCAGGATCGACAGGCCATCAATCACAGGCCGGCCCAAAGCTCTCTTTTTACACCACACTATCATTGTGTAACGCATTTTTCTCTTCAAAAACTGGAGTTAGCTTTAGGCTTTGAGATTTTTCAATAAAGTCACCAAGCTTTATAATAGTACTAGCTTTTTCCCGCGGTTTATTACAGAAAACAAATGTGATATTTTCCCGCAGTAAAAAGTAGCCTATGTGTTAATCCAGGCCCTGGATTAACACAAAGGCTACATTTTTACTGCGGGATTCCAGGGTGTCAACTAACTCCATACCAATTAAAATCGCTTCAGTTATTTAGACTTCTTCAGTACCAAACATAATATAAATCTTTTGCCATTATAAATGAGTGTAACTACCTGATTTGGGAAAAAATGTTTTGCACTATTATAATCATTAATTAAACGTTATTTTGGGTATGAAATGTATTGAGTTTGAAGAGGGAACATAACAGAGAAAACACTTCGTCTTACTAATTTAAATTATATTATTAGTAGAATAAGTCATATTAATAGTCTAGAAATGGTCTGACCAAGACGTGAAAAAATATTATAAATATGTTACGCAATGATTTTTCGTACAATGCAATAAAACCGGCCAAGTGCGAGTTGGACTCGCCCATGAAGGGTTCCGCAGCAGCAATAAGGTTTAAAGGTTTTTGATTTTTTTTTATTAGTTGATTTAATGAAAGTTAAATTAAGTTTTACCATTTATGACGTATAAAAAAAAAAACTTGCTAGATCTCGTTCAAATCAATTTTCGTTGGTAGTTTTTATAGTAATGTACATCATATATTTTTTTTCAAATTATCATGCCCTTTATTACATACTTTAGAAGTTAATAGGGGGGCATACATTTTACCACTTTGGAAGAGTTTCTCCCGCAAACTATTCAGGTAAGAAAAAAATGATATTAGAAACATCAATATGATTTTTGAAGATCTATCCATAGATATCCCACACGCACAGGTTAGATGAAAAAAAAATTGTTTCAGTTGTACCTATATGGGGACCCCTAAAATTTTTAATAATTTTTCCATTTTTGTATCAAAATCTTAATGCGGTTCACAGACTACATCTGAGCATTTTCACAAAATGTTGTAACCCCTTTGTTTGGTGTGTCCCCAGACTTTAGACATTGATTTAAGCTACTAATATTTATTGTCCGGAATTTTATACTTTTCTGGGTAATTATGTGATATTAATATTCAACTATATATTAAAGTATTTCGTAAATTTATGAATATATACTGCATTTGCACCAAAATACTTCTGAGGGACCTCATTATTTCGACTGTCCCCACCCCGAAATCCCGATGAAATGCGTTATTTTGACGTAATTGGCTTATACAGCTTCAAATATATTATATTTTTTATCATGCCAAGAATTTACTTACTTGGAATATGCAAATTAAGTCTTTTTTACCATTCAAATAAATTTACAAATCCGATTTGAATTCGGTCCCGAGATTTTGAATATGCCTGACATGTCAATTATGTTACCAAAAATCTGAGAGAAAATAATCAAATATGGATATTTTCTTTGTGAAATGGCAACAAATTAGCTTGATTTATGTGTCAGCTATTTTACAATCATTCGGCGATTTGCACCGGGATCGCAACAAGAGTTGGAAGTGTCCACACAGTGTTTCGTGAAAAAAAAAGTCAGGACAGTTACCACTTACCACTATTTTAATCACTTTTTCGCCTACACTACATAAAAACTTTATTTATATTTATAAAGTGTTTCGTAAGGATAGCGTTACTGTAAATATAAAATATTTTGGTGTCGAAATGAATTAAAAGTGAATTTATAAAACTGGGCGAGGATGATAATGTTACCTCCATTATGTTAACAATTTGGATGGTAACCATAAGATGACTGGCAAAGTAACATAATTGACAAGATAAAGTTGTGTTCACATGATGGTCAAAGATAAATTAAATTTTAAATCACTCTAATATTCTGAATGCGAAAGTTTGTGTGTGTGTATGTTTATTTATATATAATTTTAGTAAAATTTGGTTTGGAGATAGGAATAACACATGAAGTAGTTTTTACTGCGGGTAAATACTTCATTCTCATGTAAAAATCTTTAGCCCGTGGGTGAAGTCATTTAATATAATTCACAAAATATGCATTCGTTTCCATTTTGAGCTAAACTTTCTTTAGTAATACGTTTAAGATTTCAGAATACATAATATTAGGTACGAATTACGATGCGATTTTTTTTTGACAATTTCGTCTAGGTTTCAGATTCGATCTCTAGAATATAATTTGATTTTAAAAATGTATATGTTGTATCTTGGTGCTATCATCAGTCTAGACATTTTCTTATCCACCCATCGTCACACTTAAAACTCCACCCATGTAAATTTACCTTTATGATTATGTTACTGTCAGTTATGTTACCTTTTTCTCAATCAATCCATTATATTTGTTATTTGTGCAGAAATATAGAGGTTTTGAGGATTTTAAATATTAATAAAATAGTTTATTTTGCTAAATAAATAAATTTAAAGCCAATTCTTAAGGGAATGCACGAAACAAATAAAAAAATATGATGTCTCAACATACTTGGTATCAAAACTGACATTAAATCAGGGTTAATGAAAAAAAGGAGTACTTGTTGAATTTTCTATTATGTTTTTTAATAAATAGCAGTTAAAATTAATAAAATCAGTCACTTATTTCCTGTCTGCTAAAATATTCTAGAAAATGTGGTAACATAATTGACAAGCCTTTTGTGACTATCTCTCATATTTTCTTCAATATTTTCGTAATTAAGAAGTATTTTAAAGTGTTTTTCATATAAAAGGATAGTTAATTGCACACAGAATATTATTACAACATTTAATCCAAAAAATATCCCACTTTAAAAACCGTCCTCAAATCTGGCCAGGTACAACATTTTGTGAAAACGCTCATCTAGTCTACTTACCAAGTTTCAATAGTATAGCTCTTATAGTTTCGGAGAAAAGTGGCTGTGACATACGGACGGACGGACAGACAGACATGACGAATCTATAAGGGTTCCGTTTTTTGCCATTTGGCTACGGAACCCTAAAAAACAGTAGGTACACGGTTTAGGTAGGTACGGTACAACTTACATCGTACAAAATATTATCGACTACCATTCATCATGACAACTTTTTAGATTTTCAAATAGGTATATTTTATGTAGATTGTACCAAAAAAAGCAAAGACAAGAAAACAAGATGGCGCCTAAAAAAATCATCAGTGACGTCACTATGGGTTCTTAATAGCAACATTAAGAGTTTAATTACTCGGCGATATTAATGGCCTCACTAACTCATTCTGAGCACCAAATTAGGGGGGTGGTGAAAAATTGGATGATTTTTTGGCCTGGCCTTGAGACTTAATCTTGTCTTGGTTAAAGAATTATTCGATTATTATCGCTCTTGTTTCTTGAAATACTCTTTGTGTTTAATTTGGGTGATAAACAAATTCATCCACATTAATCCTTCAAGCCCCATAAGAGCACCGGTGATCGCGACAACAATAGAATACAATAGAATTTCCAAGAATCCGCGATCGAAGGACCCAATTTCACCAACGTCTGTTAGTGTTAACAGCTTGATAAAATGTCATGTCTTCTCTTTCATTCATATGAAAAATGAAAGAGGAAACGTGATACTGATTCGACTTATTAACTTTATCAATCGTTGATGAAATTGAGCATGAGTATTTTAATAAAAACAACAATGTCTTAGAACGAGTAATTTTAACATTGGATTTATAATTGTAAGAAGTCTGTTTTATTTTATACCGCACTTTTCTTTCGTTGGTGAATAAATAAATGCTATCGCCTATCACAATATCTCCACAGGTCAAAATAAAAATAAGGCAATTTACAATATGCATTTATATAGAAATACAATAATTTCATATTACCTGCAGATAATAGGTATACCCAGCAAGAATGTACTGTGTTTTGCCCCTAACGTAGTAGCGTTGGAAAAAACACTTGGCAGACATGGACAAAAATGCACAGTGTAGATTTTTTATTGAAAAGAAAGAGTTAACTACGAGTTTTTAGCATTGAGAGATTCTAACATTATTTTTGTTTATTCATAGTTTCTCAGATATATCTGCAACAAATAAATATTTTCTATCGAACAACATGGAAGAAGAACATACTTAGGTTAAGCTGATAGAAGAAAAATAAGAAAATGGGGGATTTTCCGAATGTAATTGGATAAACAATGCGAGCTTCATAAATATAAAACGTATTTTATCATAACGTAAGAGTAGGATTTAAGCTTGCCTAAAAAGTAACAAAAAATTACTTTCCCTCATTTAATCTTTTTTGCTCAACTTTATGGGGAAAATAGGTTAATGGTGTGGCTGTAATGGTCATTTTTCTTAATTTTTTGGCTAATTTTACTATATTAATTGGAATATTTTCCTCTTTGGACTTCGTTAGCACTTTGCTTTAAGAGTTATAAAGGACCAACGAACCACAATCGGGTCGAGAGAAATTATAAGAAAGTGCGACTGCAGATGTGGTTAAGGTGACGCGGTGTGAAAACCGTGTTGGATATGTTTTAGATTGTTTGTTTTCTATAAAAGGCCGGCCCGGCCTCTCATACAAAACAAGCAATGGAACAGCAAAAAATTGAAAGGGCGTAAGCGACAAAAAAATTTTTTTGTCGCGTATTTTAAAAACCATAAATACATTTCATATAAGCTATGGGCAAGTTTAAGTGTATGCTTGAACCAATCTATGTACAAATTTTGGAAGCTTAAATCACTCTCCTCTGTTGGCAAAATAGGAATCCTTTTTTTACAGAGGTCTTTTTGATTGATTATTCTGTGTTATAAAAGTTGACCAATCGTGTTATGCTATGGGTAATTCAAAGATAAAGACATGATGAATACTGACAATGAACTTTAATTTCTTAGCTTTAGTCATTGCTGAGAAAAATCGATATCGCTACAGCCAAATTATCAAGGCGTGGTCTTAAATGCGATATTCAATGGCGCTGTTTATACTAATTCCTGGTCAACTAAATTGGTTGGTACATAAGTAGGTACTATAGTTACAATTATATTAAATTTACTTAAGAAATATTATGAAGCTGTACTATAGTACTTACAAGAATAAAATAACAGGCTCATTAAAAATCGAGGAAAACATTAATTCAATTATTGTTTAAATTCTAGGTGTCAATATCCTTTTTTGTCTTATTTGTTTTTAATATCGTTTGTACTACTATTAACACAACTAATACATTGCGTAAAGCCAGTTGTCGAATATAACGGTCCATACTCTTGTTTATAACTAAATATTTCCAATGACATTTTTACAAGCGAAAAATGTGACGTCATATTGTACCTTAATAAATGGGAAAACAAAGACTTATAGCGGGAACGTACGTCCGTTCAGTTTCTAAAATGACCCTTATGTTGTGATAGTAAGGTCCAGTTGGAGATAAAATAAGTCTGAACGCAGCAGCGTAATGGCGGCGTGTTTTGGCGGGAAATGTGACAGTTCGTTAGCCGCCGAATCTCGAAAATAGAAATACCCGCAAATTCTCCGGATAAAAAAATGGCTTTAATGAGACATGACGTACGGTAACAATAAATACATATTATTTAGAGATGTGCTGACTAGTCGCCGACTAGTCGGTAAAGCTAAAGCGACTATCCGGCCACTTTTGCTGTCGGCGACTAGTCAGCGAATAGTCGACAAAAAGCGCCGACTAATCGGCTTTTTACTTTTTTGCTATTATTGAAATTACATTATAGAAAAACCTTTATTATTTATAATGTGTTCATATCACACTTAATCAGTGTTACACATTTTAAAATTAAATTAAGTGTTTCTGAAATTACTTGCTAGTGAAGAAATTATTTTTGTAAATATAATTTTAGCAACAAATTTAGTCCCGTATAAATAGTCAGTACTTAAGACACCACCCGGTCTCAAGAGTCAAGACGCGGTTCGGCTCTGTGATTGGTCCAAATTTTGACAGCCAACCAATCACAGAGCCTGAACCGTGTCTTGAGATCGAGATGCATCTTGAGTACTGACTATTTATACCAGCCTAAGTACCTATGTATTATTAAATCGAGATTTCATGCACCATCGAGGAAATTGATTCCTAGGCAGTTGACAGACCAACGTCATTTGGTCAGATCATGTCAATTCAATCTGTTGGCTAGATTTGACGTAACGCGACCAAACTACGTAGGTCCCCCATCTGCCTAGGAATCAACTTCTCTGATAGTACATGAAATATTTAATGAAAAACATCAACTGTATCATAGAAACAAAATAAAGTAACGTACGCGAAGTAAACATACTTAACACAGATTCGACACGTTTGCAAGCGGCGTGTGCGACTTACCCGTGAAACTGCAGTAAAAAAGCTTTACGGAAACTTCCGAAACCATGATCGGCTTGGCCGACTAGTCGGCCAATTAGTCGGCTTCTTTGCAGCCGACTAATCGGCTAGTCGGTTAGTCGGCCAAAGTCATGATCGGCACATCTCTAATATTATTACATCCAATGTTTTATCAATTAGAATTTGGACACTACTGTTCACTTCTTTACAGCGTAACTCGTAGGTCGTGGGTTCGATTCTTACGTTAGCGGTTAAAATATATTTTTTTCTTTGGTTAGGATAATAATTCAGGTAGATCACCAGATTGTCTGACAAAAAAATGATCTTTGGTGTACTTTTTACTTTGGTGGTTTCGTGGGATACGGGCATGTGAAAAGTCATCCTGCATCTGATTTCTCGCCTTCTTGTGTACTACGCACACACTCAGGCACTATAAAGTCACTCATGTTAACGCTTTCGCCAATTATCCAGATAATTTAACACATTTCTTATATCCCAACAATTTTGCGGACCACAAAACACAAGGAATACGGAGTAAATAAAATAATACGCGTCAGTCCGCCATTTTGTTATTAAATTACGACCGGGTTCCTTCATTGTCCACAGACCTTTATTAATATTGAATTATGCACCCCGTTCCGTGATATTTTCTGCCCTAAGGCTCTATTTTCATGTCTTTTATGAGGAAAAACAGACGGGATATGAAACATGCGTAACAACGCGCAAGACCATGCTTCATACATGAGTTAGATCAAATTGTTTTAACCGTTATGCGTAAGGCATAGGACGTATACAATATACATACATACTAGCTGTCCCGGCAAACATTGTTTTGCCATAATATAAATTAGTATTTCGCCCATAATATTATTATTTTATTAAAGTTACTAAATAAGTATGGCACCATGGCAACGTCCATCGCTATCCCGTCGCACAAACAATGGTCGCCGTCAGTCTCGAGTTGTAATAATTTATTATTATTTAATCAACAAGTGCACTTATCAATATAAAAAGTACCCAGTAGCCGATTCTCAGACCTACTGAATATTATGCATATAAAATTTGGTAAAAAACAGTAAAGCCGTTTAGGAGGAGTACGGTAACTAACATTGTGACACAATAATTATTTTATAATTATATAAGAAGATTATGCCAGGCACAAAGTGTCTCGCCTTAAGAACCCTTCTTTCATTTTGATATTATTTTGACTTTGAGGTTTAAAGCATCAATATCAATGGGCATTTTAATAAAGCGTGACCACAAGCCGCAGAGCTTGCAGAAATCTGTACAATATTGTCCCTTTTTACTTCCTTTTATGTCTCGTCAATTAGTTCGGTTCCTGTGTTTTTTGTCAGTCAATTTTCTATTCAGTAGTGCTTCTGATTGGCTAAAATTAAAATATTAACTAATCAACAATATTAAATGGATAAACCACAAAAGTCACACATAAAAAAGTTAGAATGTTTCTAATGGAAGCATTGCAATAATTGAAAGTACCTTTCAGGTTTATACCTGCGGTTCTGAATGGGAATATTGAAGGAGGCCGTTGAACAAATCCTCGTTTCCAATTGGAACTCTTTTCCGATGCAAATACGTCATTAGGCCCCACAACAACAATTTGCGACGACGACGAATTTTAATACATGGAAATGCCTCGGGATGGCTGAAGGATGGGAATAGGTTGTGTATAGAGGGACAGCTGCTATATGAACGATATTATAAAATATTGTTAGGTTGCCCAGATCATCATGGATAGGTATAAGTTTATAAGTTACAAATATAAATTTTTAGCGTACAAGCTTTTGCCATAAATTAACAATGTTAGCAAATAAAAAATACTATATGTACTTACATATAAACGGCTTGGAATCTTTCATGTTTTCTAATTCGTATATTTTTATATTTTATATATTAAGATGTTATGATTATGTTAAACACAGAGTCCACTAATAATCTAAAAAAGCACTACTTTTGTTATTTAGGTGTTTGGCATTGCCATAATTTCAAATGGATTTAGTATGCCATTCGCTACGAAAATATCATCTTCAAGATGAACTCGTTAGCGCTTCTTTAAGATGAAGCCAAACGAGCGTAATTTGTGAGATGTGAGTCGCAGAATTTCTGCCGCGTAAATATCTTTTCATACAAATCATGACTCACAAAATTACGCTCGTGTGAATCAAACAGGACTTTTGTATGAAACTGAATGCAGCAGAATTCTGCCGAACCGAAATTCTGCGACTCACAACTCACAAATTACGCTCGTTTGGATTCGCCCTTAAAGTCACTCGTAGGTACAAAAGTTTTACAGCAAGTCGCTTCTACTCGACTACCTAATCACATGTATCGAGCCCCTTCGTAGAATTCGTTTCAAATTCAATAGAAGCCTAAAAATGCTTGAGGTTAAATAAAATATAAGCACCCCTTATTTACATTCCTATTGCTGGGTGTACTTTAATTCCATTACTTCGTATGGAGAATCGAATACTTTTGTGCTATCCCAGAGTTACGAAGAACATACGGACAATACAATTATTGTCGTCGTAAGGATGTTTACTGTTTTGTATGTACCTGTTATAATATTATATTACTTATATAATATTATATTGACAGGTTTTTTAACAAAATTATTTGGAGGTAAAAAGATAACGTTCAAAATTGGAGGCCCATCAGTCCTGGCAAAACGAGACACAATAGCTTTTTCATTGTTATCGCGGCCGGATGTGGCCGCTTGGGGCTTCATGAATGTCTTTATCTTTACGGGGGCCATTGTTATCAGGTTCGGGGGGTCACAGGTTGAGTATAGCTGGCGTTAAGGTAAATTAAGTGATTGACAAAATCATCCACATTTCTGATGTCTGACGTAGTTGTGTGAAAGTTATGTAAGTCTATATTATATAATATCCTGTGAAAAAGCTACTTCCTTAGTAATTTGAAGTGCAACTGTACGCGAGTCTGTCCGAGTCTGAGTCCTGGAAAAGGACATAGGATAGTTTTTAGCCCAGATTTGAAAATATGAACTTTGGACGAAGTTGCGGGTAGCAGCATGCTTTTTTCATGAGTATATGCTATCCCTCGGGGCAAAGACCTTCCTTGGAGGAAGAGGAAAATGGAAGGACGAAAGAAATGGAACCTCCCTTGGGGACGTAACAACGAGAAATGCTGAAGGCCAGCCTGACTTGTATCCATCCATGATCCAGCTCATCTTCAGTAATTTATAAAGTAAAAATTCAATCAGAAATCCATGGAATGTCGCAATCGCAAATACAGCGAGTTCGCGAAAACCGCGGGTAGTTTTAATGAGGTGGCCGGAACTTCGCGCAATTAGTGCAGAGATGAGACCGCCGACGTAGCAGATACTGGACAATGCAGTTAAAATATAATGACTTTTTCTAAATTTAAATAATCAATTCAAAACTGAACTTGGTATAACTTTGACGACCTCTGTGGCTCAGTTGGTGGGCTGTAGCTCAAGCCGGGGGTCGCGGGTTCGAATCCCGCCGACGGAACAAAAACTTTTCAAAGTTCCTGGGTCATGGATGTGTATTAAATATGTGTATAATATAATAAAAATCTTAAATATATGTATAGTATAAAAGTATTAAATATATTTCCGTTGTCTGGTACCCGTAACACAAGTCCTTCAGGTACTTAGCACGGGGCCAGACTGACGTGGTGTGAAGCGTCCATGGATATTATTATATCATTATTAATATAACAGTAGAAGATATAATTTGAATTGACAAACTTGATGCTTGCGGTGCAAAATATGCGCAGGTATGATTGATGTCTGTTACACTCAGAGTCAGAGACGAATATTACTTATTAATTGTAATCAAATTAAGTTTTTGGCAGATTTAAAGTATTTATTATTGATAGTTTCTGTGTGCGCCCACCAGTAGATCTTTTTAGATGTTGGGTTTAAGTTTCGTAGCATAGCAAATTCCTTACTACCTCTACATTTCGCTGATATGCGAGTTTCTTATGCCGGTTCTTTCCCGGAATCAGTGGAAGGTGTCATGTATGATGAAAAATTATTTGCTATAGTGCTAGTCTCTAATCAATTATGAAATATAACTATTAACTTTAAAATTTTGAAGTATTTTATTTTGAATTCCACTATAAAAACTGCAGCATCCATTAACGGTATGTCAAGGCCGCTCCACCCGGATGTACTAATTATTGTGCGATGACAATCTTTGAGGCGTCGTCCACTTGAGCTATTTTATGTGTTGCTGTGTCGTTGATATAAGGTAGACTACTTGACTAGATTAATGCATAATATATTTTCCTTCGGGCTACACGAATTGCTGCGTAGAAGGTGGTGGTAAAATCAATTTTAGAGAGAAGAAGTGTACATATTTCTATTGTCTAAATCGTGAATTATTGATCATAAATTACTTTCTATCTGAAAACCTACAAACTTATATGCATTTATTTACCTTTTTATTTACTTAGAGTTTAGACCTTCAACTAAAACTACTAAGGTTATTAATATTACCCTATTTAATATTTTATAGGTACTGTACGTATTTAAAAACGAATAACCTAGCTAAAACGGGACTGAAGCCTTTAGTAGCACAAACTTCTCAAAAATCAAAAAAAAAAAATCTTCCACAAACGTTTCACTGCCATCTCAACGCTCATAGCCTATAACATAATAATATAATGCTCCCTACACCCATTTTGATGGTAGTTTCATTAAAACCGGGCTAGCTATGCAGGAATACATTTTAAGTTTATTATATGCGCAGTGCAACAGAGCATCCGTTAAACCTTGGTACAAATAAATCGATATTTTACATGCTTATTTCGTCATCTTTCTTGCCAGACAATCAGCTAGTTGATCAGCATTGTCCTAACCAAACTTGGAAACAACATTTATCTAACGCCAAAAAACTTATCTCCGATTCAAGACCAACGCCCTGAAACACTGCGCGACGGAAAATTAAGCAATCTAGGGCCTAGGCTGTAGCCCAGTTTAGCATTAAAATAAACTTTACTAGCATGCCAGTACTATACCCGTGTAAAGGCAGCACCAGCTGAAGAACACATTTGTTATTTCCTGAAGTAGTTTCGCGCCAGTTCGCGCGTTGTTTGTTTAAAATCGTTCGCTGTGTGAACGCAATTCAACTAATTGAACTCTTGTGTTATTGGCAACGGCAAATAATTAACGATCGTCATCATCAGCACTAAACTAAAACAAATGGAGACGTAAGCGGATGAAGTGAATAACTCACATTTTATTACTTACATAAGGGTAATAATTCATTTTCCCCTTAGTATCTAAAGTCTAAACTCTAAACACACTAGGCCGAAGTTACGCGGCGTTAATTCCACATGATTCCGCCTGCAATGTATTTTAAATTACCGATGACACACTATTCCGTCGCGTTCCGTCCGTATTTTGTATGCGTTTGACATTGCGGACGTAATCATGCGGAATTTACGCCGCGTAACTTCGGCCTAGTGTGTTACACTTATAATTTAAACAAACCTTGTAACTTACCTACTTGGTCATCTGACTAATATATTGGGTTATACATAAAATCTAAATTTTTTATTTAAAATTATTTTCCAGGTTCTAAAGCCTGTAACATAAAAGTATGATACTTGTAACAATATTATCTTGAACTATCTATACAAAACCATTTATGTTCTGTCTTTGTCTTTAACAATGAACAATATCTTCGATAGACAAAGATAAAAACGTATAGCATATCCATCGTTTACTATCGTTTACTGGTAAATGTGTTGAAATGTTTTTAATTATTCTTTTGTTTTGTTTATATTGTGTACCAAATAAAGTTTCTTTCTTTTTTTCTTAATATATCGTGTAACTATTTTAGTAGCAAAGGAGATAATGTATAACATAATCAGTGGTTTTTGCCTATCACGAAGTCGTCCATATAAACTAATTGTGTTACGCTGGGCACGCGGTTATTATATTATCCCAAGGGAAGACGAATTACTCCAGATGTTATACAAAAATATGTTATTGAGACCGGAAAAATATGTTTCGTGTCCATACTTCATGTAGGTGTTTTTTGTATTACTTACAATATTTTATTCTATAAGTAGATCAACTCTATTGCGCTAAAAATGGTTAATCGCGCGGGAACCGTCAATTTTTCCGGGAATAAAAGTATTCTATGTCCTTTCCCGGGACTCAAAGTATCTCCATACCCAGCAAAATCGTTTCAGCAGTTTGGGCGAGAAGAGAGACAGAGACAGATAGAAAGATAGACAGACAGTCAGACAGACACACTTTTGCATTTATAATATTAGTAAGTATCATATGAGTTTTTTATTTTGCCTATTATTAATATTTTCAAGACGTTGCGCTGTTATTTTGAAATGTGCAATAATTGTAAGCTAGATGAAAAGCAAACCGTCGCGCGCCAGCGCCACGTAGGAGAGTGCGAAATTGTGTGCCTGCTGCTACTGTTCCGTTTTTCACTCCTCCCGGTACTCCCGCAACCCGTTTTTTAAATGCATACTTCCATACTTCATATTATAAATGCGAATGTGTGTCTGTCTGTCTGACTGTTACCTCTTCGCGCTGAACCGATTTTGCTGAAATTTGGCCTGGAGATACTTTGAGTCCCGAGAAAGGGCATAGGATAGTTTTTGGCCCGATAAACGAGTTTTGGCGCAACGGAGTTGCGGGAATCATCTAGTATATAATAATATATACTAGATACTGCCCGCAACTCCGATCTCCAAACACCATCGCTCCGAAATCTCTATCTGTAGTATAACCAACCCGCCGTTCAAGCGTGAAGAGGTTACAGACAGACGTACTTCCATATTTATTATATCAGTTAGGATGTAGAGAATGATATATATTATGATTTATGACGTCACAAATTAGTATTCATCGTGTGCAGTAAGATTGATGCGCGGCGTTTCGCAACTTGCCGGAATCTTTTGGCTCGGCTCCCATTGTTAGTGCAGTCTAACTTCTCTTGTTTGGTGTACTTGTATTACTGAGGGTACATATGATACTGTTATGGGTTAATAATAATGACTACATAAACTTGCATGGCAAGTTATCTTAAGATTTATAAGTGACTAGACTAGATGATGCCCGCAACTGCATTGCGCCAAAACTCGTTTATCGCGCGGGGACCGTACATTTTTTCGGAACAAAAAGTATCCTATGTTCTTTCCCGGAACTCAAAGTATCTCCATGCCAAATTTTAGCAAAATCGGTTCAGCGGTTTGGGCGTGAAGACGTAACAGACAGACAGACACACTTTCGCATTTATAATATTAGTAAGTATGGGTGAGTTTTTTCGTTCATAATGGTTTGAATTTCCGTATTTATATCGGAATACCTACCATGTTTAATTAAAATAATGTTAAAGGGCAATATACATCAAAAGCTATTTAAGTTCAAAGGTCGAAAATAATAGCGAGTTATAGTAGCTTTAAAAAAGCGTAGAGCGTCTACGCGTGTCGTAGGCGCTCTACGATGTAGCGTAGAGTCTACCAGAGGGGCTAAAATGGTCACTGGCAAATTGCTATAATTCATCTCAATCAATTCAGCTAATGAATTGTCAAAAATGTCAAATTGACGAATGTCAAATTTGTACGAATTATTAGACATGAATTGCAAGCACACTGGCCATTCTGCGATTAAAAAAATGAATCATATTGTGATTCATAATGTGATTCTCCAAAGCGACCATTTTAGCTCCACAGATCTCAAATGTAATTAAAAAAAAGTTATAGACGTAATATTATATTATTATCTATACTTAAACGCATTTAGTTCGTAACTGTCTTTCTTCTTTTTATTGTTCTGTGTTAAAATATACATTGAATGTACAATAATATCTAAAAATTTTAAATATTTTTGTTATAAATTATTTGAATTTTCCGTATGTTAATAACACTAGCTATATGACCGAGCTTCGCTCGGTATTCAAAAAATTCAAAAAACACACATAAAATGACATTTTATGAAAATGATTCCTAGCTAGATCGATTTATCGCCCCCGAAACCCCCTATATACTAAATTTCATGAAAATTGTTGGAGCCGATTCCGAGATTCCAACTATATATATACAAGAATTGCTCGTTTAAAGATATAAGATAAGATTTTGTCGTAAAAATTGCTAATGAAATGTCCATAATAGTAGTACCACACAGGCTACAGCGGGGAAATTGTTCCGCGCGCCGTTACTACGGAGATGTGTTTTATAATGCCTAACAATAAACTCGTATGAATATTTTGTAGTATGCTTTTAATACAATAAGAATGTTAAGGGATTTTTGGTTGTACATCTGCTTGTCTGACTATTTTATTGCCAATGTAAACAAAAGTCTTGCAATTATTAAATCAAATCAATCAAAACCCCGTTAGGTACATGAATTTGCATGGAGTCATCATGGAGTACTTTTAGAGGTAAGATTTGTTTTTCTTTCATTGAATAAGCTTTTAAACTACTAAGTTGTTTTGGATGTATTTTGACTCATATAAATTGTGACTCATAGTAAAGAACATAGAATACACCTACGTGATAGTAGTATGTGTTGAATTTGAGTATTTTACACAATTTTAAAACAGCGGATTTTTAAAACTAAACAAGAAAATGTGAAAAACAAACACATCCCATTTAAATAATCATTTCAAAAATAAAATCAAACCTTTCACCTTACAACAAAATAAAACTTCATACACCCACCACAAACCATTTCAAAGTAAATTACACTTCACGGTACCCGCAAATATTTTCCAGCGCTCTAGTTTATAGGTCTAGACGAGACCTAGGATCTGGGAATTGTTTTAGGTAAATCCAATACCCGGTAGTGACACGTTAGTTTATTTAGACAAAGCCTGGCACCGGCCCAGCGTCTTAAATGTTCCGGAGTGTCCGGACATGCATGTTTGATTCACTTTGACATGATGTTGTATAAATTCATGGAGTGAATGGTGAACCTGCTAAAGCTAGACCTTTGCTAAATACATATTATTTTAATGTATAGACATACATTTAGTTTTATAATAATTGTTATTAAAATACGATAAAGATATTTGGTCTAAAGATTAATATTTTTTTTATTTTGTATGAGATACAAAACATAATATTATACATACAACAAATTTTCTTGTCGCAGTGTTAACTGTTAAACCCCTCTTCACTTAAGAGGGAGGGAGGTAAGGTTGAACCGATTTTCTCGAAATTCGATCGGCCTTCTCTTACATAATATTATAACATTATGACCTCATATAAACCTCCGCTTTAAGTATGAACTTTGGACTTTCATAAAATATCTTTTATAAATAGCTTAATTTATAGAAAAAGCTAGCTGTCCCGGCAAACGTTGTTTTGCCATATAAAGTATTTCGATTTTCGCCCATATTATTTTATTGAAGTGACTAAATAAGTATGTCACCATGGCAACGTCCATCGCTATCCCGTCGCACAAACAATATAAGTCGCTATCAGTCTCTAGGTGTAATAATTAACTATTATTTATTCAACAAATGCACGTATCAATATAAAAATTAGCCAGTAGCCGATTCTCAAACCTACTGAATATGCATGTAAAATTTGGTAAACATTAGTAAAACCGTTTCGGAGGAGTACGGTAACTAACATTGTGTTGGTAAGATTTCACCATGGTGAGATTTTTGTTTCTTATTCTTCCTTAGCGATGTCCGCTGTCCATCTGTCGAGTAATTTTAAAATTTAACTTTAAAGCTTTAAAGTCTTCTTTTACAACCGTTTTACAGCAACAAATTCTCGCCGGCCATCGTCAAAGGCATACATTATTGAGGCGCGGAAATAAAAGCAACAGAAATGGAACATCAAAATTCGCGAAGAACAATCGCTCACTCGTACGACACAAAAGATGTTTGCAGGCTGCGGGCGGCCAGCGTAACTTGAGCTCTCTCACCTACAGCCCCTTTTGATATTCTACCTCTTAAAAACCGTTATGTCGACGAGATAAGGATCATTTTAATACAATCTCGTAGGTAAGACAACTCTGGACACGGTAACCGACACGTTATGTCCATACGTAGAAAAAAATATGTTGCGGTCGAACGGGAGAATAAGGCGTAGTTGGGTTTGACCGGAATTTTCAAAATTGGAGAGAAAGAAATATAGAAAATCGTTTTGTAATCCCTAAACTGGTAGGGCATAGGGTGCGTCGAATGTTTGCTTTTATTTTTATTTCGCTTTACACTTTCTAAGAATAGAAGTAATTATATTTATATCTAATTTTTACATTTCATAATATCCTAGTGATTTTTTAAATATAATTCACTATAGTAAACGTAATTCTCAGCTTTAACATAAGCATAACTCATAAAGCTATTTCGATTTAGTTGTAACCGTCATTATAGAGGTATTAATATCTATTTCTGCTATTTATAACCAGTCTTCACAGAAATTAGCACAATTTGACAATAACCCAAAGTTTGATAGAGTATCCGAGTAGTTTATTGGAACTACCTCCAAGCAGACCAAATAATGGATTGTTTTGACTTGACTAATGATTTAACTCGGAAATAAACTTAGGAGCTTTAATTAACAACCGATTGTAATTAACGAATTGTCAACATTTCTAGCGCAACTACAATGTAACAAGCCAATATATTGGTTATTTTCGTATAAAAGTAAAATGATATTTTTCTTCGTTTAGTAATTTTTGTTAAATATACATAATATTGTTATATTTACAGTGATATGACTGGTTAGTTGTATTATTTAGAACTTTATATGTTGTTTGCGTTAAATATGCTACTTCTTATAATGCAAATTACTTACTTTATTTTTACAGATCACTGCGGAATTCAAATATTATTTTGTAAAAAATATTTCACAATACTGGCTATTAACACCAACTTCACGCTTTACAATAAAAACCGGTCATATGTTAAAATGCTTGAGTTTTTTTCCACCAGCAACACATTCACGGAGTTCAAGATAAAATGGTCACTTCTCACATGTCTTGCCCGGAGACATAAGACCGGGCGTTTGTGCTGTCATGTATCCATCATACATATTCTACTCTATTTTTATACAGTGTCTTTAAACGCAGACACTAAGCGACACTTTCAAACGTGTATTTTATGTTATATCTCTTAAAGTACCATCATAACTTGATACGAGCTACAGTATTAGCTCGTATCAAGTTAAGGATGAGAAACTGGGTACTTAGCTGAATACTTGTATTCGATAATTTCGACAACCAAGTTAGAAATAAAAAATGACGATAATGAATACAGAAGCTTAACGCCATATTATTATCATTGCATATAATATATTTGACTGTCCTATCCAAGAACATTGGATTAGGATAGTCATGGGAGTAATTAATTTAAGTTAAGGAAAATTATTAAGGCGACGCCTTGATAATTTGGCTGTAGCGATGCCGATTTTTCTCAGCAATGACTAAAGCTAAGAAATTGAAGTTCATTGTCAGTATTCATCATGTCTTTGTCTTTGAATTGCCCATAGCATAACACGATTGGACAACTTTTATAGCACAGGATAATCAATCGAAAAGACCTCTGTAAAAAAAGGGATTCCTATTTTTCCAACAGAGGATAGTGATTTAAGGTTCCAAAATTTGTACATAAATTGGTTCAAGCATGCACTTTAATTTGTGCATAGCTTATATGAAATGTATTTATGGTTTTTAAATTATGCGACAAAAACCATTTTGTCGCTTACGCCCTTTCCATTTTTTGCTGTTCCATTGCTTGTTTTCTATGAGAGGCCGGGCCGGCCTCTCATAGAAAACAAGCAATCTAAAACATATCCAACACGGTTTCTTACTTTAACGCTGCGTCACCTTAATAACATCACTAACATATTTAATATTTATTATATTTTATAAACATTTCTTATTATTTATTAATTATTATTATCATTATCATTTTGTAACACACTAACAATACTATGAACACATTGGTTTGTCTGAAATAAAATATGTTTTCATTCATTCATTATCACTTAATGATAATTTATATCAGTATGTTTATTAGACCGTACCATTAAAATATCCCGTATAAAAGCTAATTTGTATTGTTTAAATTTAAACTTATACATAGTAAAGTAAATAGTTTAAGCATGAATGTTTCAGATCTAAAGCATCCAAATTCTGAAAATAGAAGAGATAAAGTGCATACTGTAATGCACTTTTTTGAGATTCACAATAAACATATTTTAATACAGGGTTAAAATAAATCCATATAACAAAATGAAATCTTATAAAGTATATTTAGTTTCTAAAGTTTTTTGGCAAAAGCTTATCTTTTCATTAGGTCTTTTGGTTATCTAAAAGTCAATCAAAACTGCTTGATTACATACAATACATTTAAAACTCCTTAAAGAAACCTCTATGAAACTATAATCTCCTACAATAACGTTTGCAACAAATTCAAAAATTCACTAACTTGGGATTCAACTCAAAACTTTTAAAACGTTTTCGCGCTTGAACATCGTAAGAAAAACGTCACATTCTATTTCCCGTCACATTTTATCTCGTGTCACATTTTATACCGCGTCACATTTATACCGCGTCATACTTGTGACGTCACAAGTAGCATAGAAGATCGCGAAAACTTGTGCCATACGTCGCCGATAGCGGACATTTCTCACGTTTGATTTATATACGTACTAAAAGCAACACTTCAAGTTGTGCCCACGGGAATTGTGGCGCAAGGGACAAGAGTATAGCGATTTTGGACAATGATTTCAATAACATTAAATGCTATTTAGAATTTTACTAATCAACCGATAACAATATACATTTTGATGTAATTCAATTTTCCAAATTTTATCTAAATGTTAGGCGTAATAGACAATGAAACGAACAGACACGCTTTTGCATTTATTTTTGTATTTTTATTTCATTTTATTTCGCGAAGAACTCTGATTTTAGTAATGTCATTTTCTCGTAACTGTTATAGATTTCAAAAGTGATTTCTGCGTTTGTCTTACCAGTAAGATATAATAATTATAAAATCATATTATGTGTTAGTAAAAAGAATAAGTTTGTGTCAGTACAATATAAAGTTGTAGGCATACAGATATATTATACTAACTAGCAATTATAATTGGCTCAAAACCGCTTTAAAATACATAAAACCGTTAAACGACATCAATAAACAGCTGAATCACATAAAACAATAGCCGTGTATTACTCGCATAATAATTCTGTCACATTCGAACAAATAACACCAAATCATTTCAAATAACCAATTTTAGGAGCTCAACTGAAACTCGCTGATATCGATTTTATGCGCGCCAATAGTCGTAAATAAGGATAACGTCGCTCGCTTGTACCACACGTCACGGAGTGGACCAAGGAGCCGCATATGTGACAGAAAAACGGAACCACAGAGTAGGAGATTAGAGAGAACAATCGATATATCAAGATCTAGATTGCTTATATCGAGTATTAAAAAAAATGTTTGGCACTCGGGGATTGCCGCGGTAAAATGCATAGCATTTTTTATCAACTTATACAATTACAAATCGCATAATATACGTCTAGCCGCACGTACACAAACACCGTACCAAAGATGCACGGGAAGGGGGTGCTAGGTTTATTTTCGTTACGGAATTCCTTTATTCGGTCGCCCTCGCCGCGCTCAAAGCCTGCGATAAAAGCTATGCTATGAAAATAGCTTAAAAACTGTCTGAAATGTATCAATAGTGATTCTCGCGACAACGATAAATGTAATGGTACCTATAACCTATCAAGCTTAAGTCCAAACTGCTTAGGCACTTGAGCGAAGTTGACACATAGGCAGATGGTGGACTTATATAATTTAGTCGCGTTATGTTAAGCCCAGCAGACATAATATCAAGAATAACATTGAATTGACACAACGACCAAAATATGACGTAGGTCCGTCAACCGCCTGTGAATCAATTTTCTCAATGGTACCTACCACCACTTTCTTATCTTAAATTTGGGTGGATTATGTAAAGTCAATGTTACTCATGAGTCATTACTAGTTCTTGTTTCATAAGCTTGGCATTACATAACTCAAGCAAATTACAAAGGTAAAACTAAATGACTAGTTTAAGATCTTTAGTTTATTTTCTTCATCTACGATGTTTAATCTCTATTGCCGCAACAAATAGCAACAAAGAAACGGCAACAGTTCACAACAACCGGCAATAATTTACTTTTTACTGTTTTCATTTCGCCTCACGAATGTTTAGTTACAAACTTGCGTTGGAATTGAAATGAGTCTTAAACGTAAGTACGTTTTCCACAGGTTTTTAGAGTAGGAGTGTGCTCTGAGCGGAACTGAGCGAAACGGTTTTAAGTATGTATGTAAAATATTCTCATTTATGCCGAAATGATATCCTAACTCAATGAAATTGTATGTGATTGCATTTTTTCGATGCTACATGATGTACCATCGTAGTAATTGGTTCATAGGCAGATGACGGGCCTATGTCATTTGGTCGGATTACGTCAATTCAATATCAGTCATGAACTTTCGGTTGAGTTTGATATAACGGGACCAAATTACGTAGGTCTGCCATCTCCCAATGAATCAACTTCTCTGATAGTACATGCATACAATTATATTTTATAGATCTGAGTTAAATACATTGTTATCCGGTTCTTTTTCTTTTTATTTAAATAAGAGTTAACACTATATTTTAACTGAGGATTTACATTAACCTATCAACCCCCATAAGAACACCGGCGACCGCAACAACAATAGAATAACAATAGATTTCCAAGAATTCGCGATCGACCAGCTATGCAAGTTAGCCTCAAAAAATAAATAATAATATCTATGGACGCTTTATAATAATGAAACTTTAATGAGAAGATTTAGGTTGCGGAAACTTAAAATGTGTGAAAAGGATGTAGCGACACAGCGATAAACATCCCACCAATACTGTCACGAATTATTACGTCAGTAAAACACAACAATTAAACTATTCAACACAACTTAACTGGTTTAAATACCGTCAACAATCTAACGTAACATTTTCCAACCTAGTTGCTATGTTGAAAAGGTCTACAATTGACTAACAAACTTGTCTACGACGATACAGCTAAGTTAAGCTAGTGACAGCCTTCTTATCAATCAGCGAGTTAACTATCCGCCTAGTCCATCAGTCGCCATTTAATAAAGTGCCCACATTATTGAACATATAAACACAGCGGTTTGCGGGTTCGTTAATAAATATTTTGCAGTGTCACGCCCGCAATGGATTCCAGTCGAGTGACGGTAGCCGCAAAACCTGGATGGTTTATAGATATTTTGTTGATGAGCCATATGCATCGTTTATACTCAGCTCTGTTGGGCAGGGAAGTGAGCAGGGTAGTGGACAGCGCAAGATTGTATTTACATCACGTCGAGTGGCAGGCGGCAGCGTGAGTGACTATTTAGGCTCAATTCAGACCGCAACGCGACGAGACGAGGCGAGGCGCGGCGCGGCATAAATTTGTATAGATTTGATAGATTTCAATTGCGTGAGACGTCTTGCAAATCTGTCAAATCCATATCAATTTTGAAATGCATAAACGCGTCGCGTTGCGGTCCGAATCAACCCTAAGTCACTTGCGCTGCCACTCGTCGTGCCGCTGCCGCTTTCCGACGCGGCAAGTGAGTTGAAGGCTGAGTGTAAACACTCACACTCACACACTCACTCACACACATCGTTACTGCCGCAGAAGTATTCAAGGAAATATTTCCTGCTGCTGCAGCTGAGCTGCTGCAGCTGAGCTGAGTGTAAATGGCGCAATACGGATGCGGTCAAGAATGATAGGCGCAAAGTGTGTGCACCAGCACCAGCCGAGCCTTTGCGCCTGCAATTTTATAGTTTTTTGATCGTCGTTATTTAATACATCAATTAAATCGAGTCAAATAGCTCTCTAATAGACTCGCTAGATATATTCTTTGTCTTTAATTCAGAACAAAAATTATCTGAAAATTCCAAATAATTTGGACAAAGTAAGGTAACTTTGGGATTTTTTTCTATCGAGTGAAGTTCATGATATTGTGTAATGGAATATGAATTCCAATGTATTAGATCCTTAACTAACACATTTTTTTTCAGAATTTAAATTACTATATTTTTATGTCTCTTGTCACGTTTAAATCTTGAAAATCGTCCGTTTCTCGAACTAGCTCCCCTTAACTCATTAATCCCTATGCGGCACCCGGCTGTCGCATAACAATTGAAAATCTATTGTGTCTGCGATTCCCACCATCGAGGTATTACTTAGTAATTAATAATTACAAACAAATTCGTGAAATATTGCTGATGAACTACGCCGATTGTGTAAGCCATGCCAGAACTCAGAGCAAAACTCTACTATATAGTTTAAAAATATTAGGTGTATGTTTTAAACCCTACTTTTAAAACATACATACGGTACTTTAATAGTGTCTGTACAAACTCGTACCGCGTGCTCGCTCGCGCGGAAATTAAAAACATGCTCCCAAACTTTTAAAGGGAAAACTTCTCAAGTCAATGTCTGGAAATCTCTTTACAGCGGCAGTTAATGTTGAGAGGCTTTTGGCTCGAATAAGAAAATTATAAACTTCAACCCCCACCGAAATAATTTATTAAGTCAATTAATTTATATATTTATTGGCATGGCTTTTGGTTTGTTTACATTAAAATTGTGGTACTTTAGATTAAGTTTGTTTGTACTCATTTTTGCTGAAGTATATTATAAACTAGCTGTCCCGGCAAATGTTGTTTTGCCATTTAAAGTATTTCTACTTCATCAGCATACAAAATCTTACCCCCTCTTTTGTCCCCTAAGAGGAGTGGGGGGAAAAATGTTATACACCAGATGTTAAGTTGGAAAAACAGTTAATAATATAAAGTAAGTCCATTAAAGAAAAAAGTTTAATACAAAATCTGACCCTCTCTTTGGTCCCCTTAGAGGGGTGGCGGGGGGGTGATTTTTATACACCAGATGTTGAGTTGGAAGAAGGCAAATATATCTGCGAAAACCGTATGCAGATCGGATCAGTAGTTTTCGTGTTAAAGCAAAAGTCTTATATACAAAATCTGACCCCCTCTTTCGTCCGTTTAGAGGAGTGGGGTGAAATTTTTTTATACACCAGATGTTAAGTTGGAAGAAGACAAATATATCTGTGAAAACCGCATTCAAATCGGATAAGTACTTTTCGTGTTAAAGTAAAAGTCTTATACAAAATCTGACCCCCTCTTTCGTCCCTTTAGAGGGGTGGGGGGAAAATTTTTATACACCAGATGTTAAGTTGGAAGAAGACAAATAAATCTGCGAAAACCGCATTCAAACCGGATCAGTAGTTTTCGTGTGATAGTGGAACAAACATACAGACAGACAGACAGACAGACAGACAAAAAAACTGACCACATTTTTGGCTTCTATAGCGATGTAGTGACACCCCCCGCTTATTATTTTTTGAATATCTTTAATGTACAGAGTTTTCATTTCTACAGTTTTATTATATGTATAGATGATCAAACGAACTTACCAAGTGAAGTTTGATCATTATTATATGAGTCGCTTCATTCAAAGATATATTAATTAACCAGGTAGTCCTTTGTTTATTTGCTAAGCAATCGCATTTTTTTAAAGACGGCTGTGGGTACAAAAATATCGTTCCGCTTGATAGCCACTCGATCATCAGCACGCTTCATTATGTTTAGAGAGAGGTAATGTAAAAAATCTTTCTTTATTTCTTTGGGTACTGCAGCAAACAAAGTTTAGTGCAGACTGGTGGGAGGGAGATTATATCTTTGAATGAAGCGACTCATAATATAATAATGATCGAACTTCACTTGGTAAGTTCGTTTGATTATTTATTATATTTCTTCGCTTTATTCTTCGATATATTAATTAACCAGGTAGATTTTCAGAGTAGCGAAAGAAAGATTTTTACAAAATACAATATAATTTATTATATATAGATTATGAATAGTAATCATTATGTTCGAGAAAGAATTTAACAGTATGCCCTTATGGGCAATAATAATTATAGTCAGTAGAAACAAAACTTAAGAGACCTCTATGGTTTGTGATTCAAATGATAACGTACTGGGATCATGGTGATTATATAACTGATTCAGCGAAACTTTGTTCGTCGATAAAATTATGGCTAAGGAAAATAGCGAAAGTATTGGAGTTGCTAGTCCTGCCTGTCGACTGTCGTCTTACTAATCGTGTCCAGTTTCAGTCCCCGTGTCGACACTCGTGTCGACGCTCGTGTCGACGCCGCGCCGCTCTCACACAGCACTTGCTTTATCCAGCGGCTAACCGACTGGGAGGTGGCTGTTCTGTGCAGAGCGTTAAACGTTAGCAATAATAACCCGTACTGTAGCATTATCCTATTTAATATAATCTTGAATAACCATCGCACGGCGTAAAAACTTAAATATAAGTTCTTCTTTTTTAATAAAAAAGAATTACATAATTTAATAACATCATTGATTCAATCACGCCCGGGAGTTGATGTCTTTGCAATATAAATTTCGATACCGCTATTTAAACCGTATTTTTTTATTTTGCCGAGTTTTATTAGGCAGAAAGTTTTAAGTCAATGTCCAGTATTCAGTAGGTACAGAGTGCAAGAAAAAACAAATAATTTATAAGTGGATCCCGGGTACTATACTACTCAGGTATGGGCTAGGATTTTTACCGGAAAGCTTCTTTCGAAAGACGCTTCACACATTCATCTGAGCCAATGTCACCAACCAATAATGTCAACATTGTTCATAAACAATGACAGTACACATTGATGGCTGTAGAAGGTATCGTATTACAGACATTGTCAAATTGTTTGGCTAAGGTTCCGATGGAGCGGACGTAGATCTCTGTAATAATTCTATTAACTAATAAGATTGAAGAGAGTATTTATCTAAAATCTAAGTCGAAGTAAAGTATTTTAGAATAAATTTTAAGGAGTCTACTGCTTTAACTGGGTCCGGCTCTGTGGTCGTCGATAATGTGATTATTGCATATAAATATGATTGAAAGTCGAGAATATTGTGTTCTTGGTCCACCAGGCTAAATATTTTAACAATTATTATTCAAGAATAAGTATGATTCTGTTATCGTATTTATCTTTGCATATTTTATTTAGTATTAAAAATTTTAATCGCTGAAAACCAGTTGCATTCCGTGGTGGGAGTCAGGAATCAGGATATGAAGGTGTCAAAACACCTCTCAGTTGAGCTAGCTCACGAATAGTACACGGATTTAACTGTTCTATATTATTCCGTTTTTATTAGGCATATATTATTATATAATATATCTAATATATAAAATTCTCGTGTCACGGTGTCCGTGGCTGAACTCCTCTGAAACGGCTCGTTCGATTTTCGTGAATCTTAGCGAGCATATCGGTTAAGGTTGAGAATCGGATAACATCTACTCTTTATATTGATAAGTGTATTAATTTGTTGAATAAATAATAGTAAATTGTTACAACTCGAGACCGACGGCGACCACTGTTTGTGCGACGGGTTAGCAATCATGGACTTTGCCATGGTGACATACTTATTTAGTCACTTCAATAAAATAATATGGGTGAAATACCTTATATGGCAAAACAACATTTGCCGAGACAACTATAAGTTATATATAAGTTATATATAAGTTATATAATAATATATATTAAAAACGTAAAGACTTAAATATTTACATATTTGTTGTGGATTTAATACACCAATGGCACTATTAACAATAAAACGTAAACAAAAAAAAGGGGCGCCTGAGGCTGAAGAATTGTCACCTAGAACACTGATATTGTTAAAGCGTGGTAAGTCTAGTAGTGATAAAGCCCACGCCTGGTCTGGTTTCCTTCTTTATATTTTTTGTGAAAAAAAGTTAGCACATCTGATAGTCTGTACGTCAAGACTTAAGGCTCTTAATCCGTAAATAAAAGTCTTTCGATCGACTAGTGGGTTAAAAGGAACCAAGAAGTAGGCTTTTAAATCTGTTTTTGCTAGATATCCACTTTTGGGTAGTTTAGGTAGGTAGGGTACCACTATTGGCTTGAAAGCCGTACGATAATTTTCCAAATTAACATGTAACTTCGAAATAAACTTACGAAGTGGATTCAAAAATTGTACTTAAAATATAATACAATATTTTCCGCCGCTTTGTTTGGGGAAAAGAAAATCTTTGAAGTAAGGTAACCTTGGTACCTACGGTGGGGGTACACGAAGATATAGTTTTAAATTCTAATAATTTACTGATGTCATGATGTATAATATATTAAGCCAGTGGTACCCAACCTGTTTTTGTTTTTGGAACGAAGTTTCCAATTTTTTTTTTCAGGGGGGCCGCAAACATTTTTGGTCTTGGTGTCGCGGGCCGCAACAAACATTTTTAGGTTTAAAAATAACGTTTTTCGAAATTAACGATTTACAAGTGAAAAATACTTTCACGTTGACTGCATAATATTTTAACATCACGCCGGCTACAAAATATAAAGTCCCGGTGGCCCGCATGTGGCCCGCGGGCCGCGGGTTGGGGATAGCTGTATTAAGCCCACAATAATTATAATAGTAGCATCTATAAAATCTATAAAATATATCGACTGCTCCTAGGTAGACTATCGTAAGCCACAAAATGGCAAATTTCGGTTTATTGCGAAAATGCATAGAATTATGTTAGATCTTTTAGGATCTTCAAGAAAAAATATGAAATTCGACCTAAAACTGCCTTTTTCGAAACGTAAACTTTAGTATGTTTCAAACGCCTCCGACGTTATTTGTCGTAAGTCCCTTAGCGATAGTCTACGTGGAATAATAGGGGAGCAGATGCCCGAATTTACACATCGTATGTACCAGTTGCGATTGTCTACGCCGGATAAAGACTAACGTAAACTATAGCTTGTACTATTTACAATAGTTTACATTGGAACTTCTTTTGAAAAATATATTGCAAGTGTAACTTACGATTTTGTTCGTTGGAATTTAAGTAATGATAAATATTGTATATTAATTATAATAATTATTATTATTGTATGTTAATAATACGGTAGCTATTATTTTTTATTTGTTGTATCTATATCTTACTACGATCTACGTCGTACTATTCATTAACATACGATACTTTACCGATCTATTTCTTTTATTATAACTATTATTTATGAAATTAGGGGGTAAAAGAGCTACCTACGGTAAGTAAGTGGACAATCCATGGGCGCTGGCAACATCAGAAGAGTTGCAAATACGTTGCCAGCCTTTTTAAGAAGGTCGCTCTCTTCTTCAGGTTTTCTGGTCGTATTAGTCCGCAAATACTGCTGGCGGTAGTTTGATTCAGATTTACTGTGAAAGACTCATCAAGATGGTAAATTTTCCCTTGGAACGATGTCGAAATGTTGCAAGAGGTGTGATTACGAAGCACCTCCCCTTGATACAGCAGATAGAAGATGCAGAGCGAAGCCACATCGAAGCATAATTCCAAGGGGTCTAGCTTGTTTGAAACACTATGGCTGGCTACAATCTAAGCGGCCCTTTGTTGGTTACTATCCAGAGGGAACAGTTGGTATTTTGTCGCCCTTTCCCAGAGATTAGAACAGTATTCTACGTGAGGCTGAATCTTCGCCTTGTAGAGTTATAGGCGTTGCATCGCACTGAAATACTATCTCGTTCTATTGAGAATACTAAGCTTATTCAAGGCCAACTTGTCTTTACCCGTTTGTCGCCCGGGAACGGAACCTTTTTCCGGGATATAAGTATCCCATGTCCTTTTCCGGGATTCAAGGTATTCCCCATACAGTATATCAGAAAAAACGGTTAAGCGGTTTAGGCGTAAGGAGGCAATATGCCCATGGACGTATAAGCGAACACACTTTTGAATTTATGCAAAAGTGTGGATATAGATTGTACTTAGTTTATATTTCATGATCACTTTTTTCTTCCTGTAAGTTTTTCAAGAACTAGTACCGGTATCCCAAGTGATCCTCTTGGAGTAGTCGTATTTCTCGTGTCAGAGGGTCGTGACCTCCCCTTTATATAACCTTCCTTCTAATAATGTTTGGCCAGCTTTTCCTATCTTCAACCACTTGAAGAGCGTCGTAGACGATGGACTCAATAATTGAGGTGCGTATTTGATCGGACTAACCCATGGGACTGCGGCCCGCGGGACGCGCATAGGTTGTTAACTGATGAGACTCGCAGTCAATCTAGTTATTAGCTCGAAATAGCTGTTTTCTATAAAACGGCAAAGATATTAATATTATAATAATAATTATGTAGTTCTTTTTATAGAACAAAGTGCACAGGAAAACGCGCGGTAGTTGCTAATTTTTATCTTGAAATATTGTCGGAGACTCGTAGTCAATCCATACATGTTGATTTAAGAAAAATCAATATATTTTAAATTTAAATAGTAATTAGCTCGCAGTTAATCCCCTCAAACTAGCCAACATATTATACTTTTATTTTTAGATAAAACATCGTCAGAGACCCGCAGTCAATTCCGATGCATAAGGATTGTGTTTAGAGACTCGCAGTCAATCCACACATTATGGCGGTTTATAAAATAACTCGCTGTTAACACCCAAACCGGCCAACGTATAGTTCTAGTTATAGAACGGATAAAACATCGTCAAAGACTCGCAGTCAATTCCGATGCATATAAATTGTGTTTAGAGACTCGCGGTCCATCCACACATTATGGCGGTTTATAAAATAACTTACTATATTTAAACACTTGTAGTAATTAACTTGCAGTTATTTACCCCAATCGGGCAAACATTAATATTCTATTTATTCTATTTATAGAATAGGTAAAACATCGTCAGAGATCCGCAATCAATTCCGATGCATATAGAATATAGACTGTGTAAAAGGACTCGCGGTCCAAACACACTGTACTAATTGACTCACAGTCGCAGTACATGCCGGTTAATTAAATAATTGCAGTAATCATCTGCAGTTGTTTCCCCCAATCCGGCAAACATAATATAGTTCTTTAATCCCTCGATCGTGGCATAACCGAGACACAATAGATTTGTATCGTTATCGCGGTCGCATGCGACCGCTTGGGGCTTGAAGCATTCTATTTATAGAACAGATAAAGCAAACACATTACACATTCCAAACACATTGTACGTTTATTGACTCGTACATGCCGATTAGTATTGTATAATATAATAATTGGCTCGTCTTGGCCTCTCTTAATAGTACTTACATGTATTTTCTTTTTACACAATAAAATAACACTGACTTTAGTTACAACACTGACTCAATCATCTTAATAATAATAACCAATTTTCTTCTGAGCGCTGTGCTTTGGCATGGTTATATACGTGCTCGCGTTGCCTCGCGTTAACAAAGAATGAAGCGCGCTGATGACAGAGTGACTATCAAGCGGAACGATATTTTTGTACCCACATAAGTCTTTAAAAAAACGTGATTGCCTAGCAAATAAACAAAGGACTACCTGTAGCGCTAGCACGCCGACCAGCGGAAATGCGAAAGTATGGACAAACTGTGGAAATAAACCTAAGGTGCCGTTCCGATATTTTGTCGTTCCGAAAAATTCAATTAAAATGCCACTTTATGACAGACTATAGTCCTAAAAATTGAAATAATATCCTACATTATGACATATACTATAGTCTGTCATGAAGTGGCATTTTAATTAAATTTTTGTCGGTCGCGACTCGCGATTAGCCGCGGTAAAGATCGGAACGGCACCTTAGGTTTATTTCAACAGTTTGTCCATACTTTCGCATTTCCGCTGGTCGGCGTGCTAGCGCTACAGGTTAATTAATATATCGAAGAATGAAGCGAAGAAATATAAGTATCTAAGAAACAAATTTCGACTGAACTATCTATACATTTAATAAAACTGTAGAAATGAAAATTCTGTACATTAAAGATATTCAAAAAATAATAAGCGGGGGGTTTTACTACATCGCTATAGAAGCCAAAACTGTGGTTAGTTTTTTTGTCTGTCTGTCTGTCTGTCTGTCTGTCTGTCTGTATGTTTGTTCCAGCATCACACGAAAACTACTGATCCGATTTGAATGCGGTTTTCGCAGATATATTTGTCTTCTTCCAACTTAGCATCTGGTGTATAAAAATGTTTCCACCCACCCCTCTAAGGGGACGAAAGAGGGGGTCAGATTTTGTATCAAACTTTTTTCTTTAACTCGAAAACTACTGATCCGCTGGGCTATCACGTAAAAACAGCAATTGACAATCCATCAGCAAAAATCGCGCGATAATCTCGCGATCGATTGTTGGGTATAAAAAAAAGTGGTATCAGCTAAGCGATCGCTCGCGAATCGCTCGCTTATCGTTTTAATGCACTTTTGCGAGTACACTAGCGCCAAAAACAATTTAGTAGCAATCAAAGGAACTATTATTGGAATGTCAAATCAAACAAACTTCGACCATGCTTACAAGTGTCACGTTCCTAATGTATACAAAAGTATTCTGCAGTCTGCGTTGAGCGTTCGCTTTAGTTGTAATTGTTTCGTGAACAAAATAACAAGTGAGCGAGATTATAATATTATAAGTACAATACTGTAAAATTAATCTTTGGTATTAATCACCAATGTATCAGCTGGATTTCCTTGTGAAATAGCCAAAGGAGTGGATCTTGGGTCAATGTGAAAAGAAGCTGTTTAAAAACCGTAGAATAATCTTGCCCATAAGCCTTAAGCTCTAGAATCTAGATCAACAAAATCTTGAGAACAATAGAAAAAGGTAAGCATCCTTAATTTGTACTTTCTTGATGTTACTTCTCCCTTTCTTGCTTTTTCATAACACATTTCTATTTTTGTAGTACTGGGCTGACCTTAAAAGTTAAAAGCAATAGCAAGATGAAGATGGCTAACAGAGGTGGTACTTTGGGGCATGCTGATGCTGCTGGTAATCAAAGATGATGATACGGCCTACCAATAAACAAAGTCAACAATGAAGTCTTGGCTTTCATCGCAGAGCACTAGTACATATTTGGTGATGGTGAACATAGAAATTTATTATACTCTGTAAGTACTAAGTAAGTTCTACAGTTTCTAACTAACCTATTAAAAACATAATCTTAATAAGTACCTATATTTTTATTAGATAAGTGAGTTTATACAGTGAGGCCGAAATGCCAAATCATCCAATACAATATTATTGGATGATTTCTGCGAAAGTAGTTGTGCCTTAGTACAGTAAATTTTACATTAGTTTTGAATTATAGGAAGAAGTAAATATTTTTTCTTAAAATAACTTTATTTTGCAGATATTATGGATTTCATTGAAACTGGGCCGTCTGCTTCAACTAATTTGGATAATATTGCTTTTATTATACTCTGTAAGTTCTACAATTTCTATCTAACTTATTAAAAACATAAACTTAATACCTATATTTTTATTAGGTACAGCTGTAGTGAGTTTATACAGTGAGGCTGAAAACAGTGAAAAGCCAAACCATCCAATACAATACTATTGGATGATTTCTGTAGAAGTAGTTGTTCCTTACAGTAAATTTTAAATTAGTTTTAAACTATACAAAGAAATAATTTTTTTTTCTTAAAATATCTTTATTTTGCAGATATGGATTTCATGGAAGCTGGGCCGTCTGCTTCAAAGTAACATATAGATGACAAACTACGGAGTGCTGCTGAATCAACAATATTTGACTTGTCTTTTTAGTTATTACAAATATAATATTATTGTTAAAATCATTTTATAATGAATAACTTTGTGTTAAAATAGATGTCTGTGTGAAACTACATATTATTATACTTTGTCATGTTAAAATTATAATAAAAGTTGTCATTTTATAAAGAGATTGTATAAAGATATATACAGTTTAACTGATATGTACTGATAATAATTATTAACTACTAACAAAACATATTTTATTGAGATTACAATAAAAACCCTTTAATAATTTGAATTTCATTTTGTTTTTAGTTCAGAAACCCACATTTGTATTAAATATGTAATTTATTAGGAATACTAAACAGAATACAGCTATTAATAGAACTCTAATTATTAATTATTATCAAAGTAACAACTTTATAGACTATACATAAATTATAGACTACACTGAAGGAGTTGAAGTAGTGATATTGATAAATTTATACACATAATTAATAAAAACTTTACTTTGTAAGTATGAAATAAATTTGTAATAAAAGTAATAGCTGTTGTAATATTTTTATTTATAGTTTGGCTTTAAATAAATGAAAATCTCATTTAACACAATATTTCTTTATAAGTACTTATTGTAAATTGACTTTTTACATTAAGTAAGTAAATATTTAGGGAAAACAAAGTCTGACAAAAAATAAAAGTATTAACGAATAGCATAATATTAACAATAGACTTTACATATTTTAGAATACAGTAAAAACAGTATGTAAGTATACTTTTAAATGAAATTTTGTTTTTGTTATCAAACATGCATTTATTTGGACATTTATTTTAATTAAAATACAAAACAAGAATACAGCTATTAATAGAACAATTAACAAACATTCCTTAGCATAATACTTACTTTTCTGTATATTTCATAATCTGTATTCCTTAGTATCATGTAACACAACATTAGGCACTAGGCAGCAATATTAAAGTCCAATTATATTGATGAATATTATACATTTTAATATTTACAATATTGATATTTAAAACATCACGATGAAAAACTAATAAAGAAATTAATATTATGCATATAAGAGCTTGTAGCACCTCCATCGTGGGAATCGCAGACACCAGACACAATAGATTTTCAATTGTTATGCGGCAGCCGGCTGCCACTTGGGGATTGATGGGTTTTAAGCAGTATTCTGATTTTAATAAACCTTTTTCACATTGGTTATAATATATTCCTGTTATTATTAAATAATACAAGACTAAATCTTTTATTTATTGTTGCACACTTCATTATATTGGAGATTATGCATAAAATAATTAGTCGTAAAGAAAATGTTTTACTACTTAAAAATAAACCTTGTTTCTGATGTATGTTTAAAAGTATTCCGTTTAATTCTACTTACATGAAGACAAATAACAATAACATAATAGTAATCTACATGCAAATGAAACAAATAACACTGTTTTACTGCTTTATTTTTCACTTCATAAAGATCACAACCCCTGCAAGCTCTTTGCGGTCTGCCACTCACTAAAAGCTGGTTCTCACTTTTTCAAAGAAACTGTAACATCCTGCAATGGCTAAAGTGTGGTCCTAAACTTGGAAATCGTCGTACTGGCAGGCGACGTGATAGTTGTTACAGATGTTTCGCAATAACACAGCACAGGTGTTAATTGTTGTTTTTCTTGTCAATGTGTTAAGCTCGTCACAAACAGCTCCTTATTCATCCCTTGTAATGGGTTTTAAACTCAGAGTCAAACAGTTCCAGTGCCAGGGCTCGGTCGTGATTGCGAGGTCTTATTTAGCTGAATTTCTGGCTGTATCTTTTGTTTCTCCTTTAGGAATGGCTTCTAATATGAGCACTGTATGCGCCAATGTTATAAAAATACGTTTTACAGTTTAAAAATTGACGCAAAACACCACTAACCTCTCAGCGATAAACAAGCAATCGGTAAAAAATCACCTTTGTTGTGATCGCTATTTGACAGTTCAAATTGCTCGCCTATCGCGATCGCATTGCTGTCAAAAGCCTTACGTGATACGAAATAAATTGCTTAAGTATGGAGATTTAGCGATTGTTATGCAATTATAGTTCCTTGATTGTTCGGCAGAGGCAGTACTGTCGCTCGATTGCTATCGTATTGTTTTTGCTGATACATAATACGAAATTGCGATTTTTGCGCAATTTTTGCACAATTTTTGCTATCGTTTTGCTTTCGCGAGATACGTGATAGCCCTGCCGATTTGCATACGGTTTTCGCAGATATATTTGTATTCTTCCAACTCAATATCTGGTGTGAAAAATCCCCTCCACCCCTCTAAGGGGACCAAACAGGGGGTCAGATTTTGTATCAACTGATGAAGTAGAAATACTTTAAGTGGCAAAACAACGTTTGCCGGGACAGCTAGTTAACAGATAAAAAAATGTGCAAGAGTCTTCATCTAATTATGAATTTAAAGAGATCACAGGTCGGTATTTTACGCTCTTCATAATTAAAATACTTACACAGTGGCAAACTATACAAAAAACAGCTCTTTATTTGTCAAGTCGTGACTTTTCCATTGTATCAGATAAAAACAGCAGGTACCGCTGAGTTTAATACTAAGGTTAAACTATATTCTATGTAAAGAATCGCGTCTTCCGATTTGAATTTGGAACTCCATAAAGCGTTATGCAGGTGACCACTTTTTACACGGCCTTTTCACAACATCAGGTATTCAGCGCACGTACAATAAAACCCTCCGTCGTGAGAAGGGTCCGTCCGCCCGTGCGTAATGTTGTCAAGATTTACACTAAATTTAGAAATGTTCTGTAAATACTATAATTCTTCGTAAGCCACTGAAGGTTTAAATGTTTTTGTGTGTTTTTTACGAAGGTAAAAGATGACATTTTTGCATTTAATTTCGAAATAAAACCGTAACGTTGGAATCCGGGAACGGTATACGGTATCGCGGCGCGTGTGAACTGTGAAAACAATAGGAGATTTGAGCTTTAGAAGCTTAAAAACTACTAGACTGATTTTGATAAAGTTTATCGTAAAGATAAGCAAGGACTAAGGATACCTTGTTATACGCAAAAGTTCATCAAGCTTGGTAAACGGCTATCAGTTTCTCATTTTCAACCGTTATCAATATCAAAAATTGTGAATTTTGTGTCACAATTCTTTACATTTCCAAATCATTTTGTGACTCGTCTCGTGGTTTGACTATATTATTTTGATATACGGCGTCGCTACTCCTATATTATATTTACACGCTGAATATAGACTTAGGCCTGGCCTAGGTCCTCGTGCCTTCTCCATATTCATGAGGCCCCGTCGTATTTCACATTTATTTTGTCAGGTTTAAAATACAACTAGGATACACGAGATTTATGCCCACGCCACACGCTGGGCATACATCATGGCTGATCCTAGCGGGCCTGCTATCTGATCCCAAGGGCGGTATTGGTCTCCGAAATACGATGTAAATTTTGGATGTTTTTATGGTAAAAATCGCTAAAGTCAAAACGGTAAATCGATGCACAAAACTACATTTAAAATGTCTTCTGTATGAGATTCAGTGGCTTGTTATTAGCCCCCGACTAAAAAGAGGGGTGTTATAAGTTTGACGTGGTCTGTCTGTGGCATCGTAGCATCCATCATAGCGTAGGTCCGGGTGGACCGATTTTGATCTAGTATTTTTTTTTCATTATAGTATACACACAAATAAAGTGTTACCTATTTACTGTAATTAGGGCTAAAGCTCAATTTACACCGGAATGGAATGGAACGGAAACGTCAAATTCGCCCCACGACGCGGGAATTGGCGGCGGATAATTCTCGAGAAATCCGCGGAAGACGCGCGTTCAATATTTTGGCTCGAATTTAATTTGTGTGTTATACTGTTGACATAAAGTTTATTGTGCTATGTACAGTTTCGTTGCAAAAAGCCACTTCCATTCCATTCCGCGGTGGTGTAAATTGAGCCTAAGCAGGAATTTTCGACACTTCAGCCGACTCAATGTAGACTACTGCTTTCAGGGAACTGAATTAAGGTAAGTAGGCGGCAGAGTACAGTATGTGTTACATTACAATATAAAAATACATAATATTAAACCCCGAGAGTGTATCTCTATATAACTTCTTCACGCCCTGAACCGATTATAAGGAAATCTGATAAAGAGATATAAGTTCCAAGAAAGGAATATAGGAGAGTTATTATCATCCAAAATCCCGAATCTCGCCCAAAGTTGCGGACAACTCTAGTTAATAAGGCAATGACAATCTTTAATACAGTGTATAATTAGAAGAGAAATAAAAGGATTATTACTACATGGTTTAGATTAGCATAATACTGGCCTCTAATAACGGTCCCTTTTCACCCTCCGACTTATATTAAATTCCTTTAGAGCTGATATTTATCGGAACGCTCGGTACAATCTTCAATATAAATCTTTGTTTTTTGATATTTGTAAGGAATTCACTAGAATTTTCTTTATTATAGTCTGTTCTGGAAGCATTCAATGAGGTTGTGTGAAGGATTTTTAAAAATACATGACTAAATTAGCTTTATTATGTCCAGTTTCTGAGTTTTTCTTGACAAGAGTTATTCACCATCGCCTATGATTGGCTTGCATCAAAAAATTAACTAATCAACAAAGCTAGTGTACATTATATCACGAAAAGCACTCCTAAGACTTGCCTTAGTTGTTGCTCACCTTTCTCTGTCAATCATATTTTATTTGAATGTTCTAGTTATATTTCTGAAAGACAAATGTTTAACCTTAGTAGTGACACATATCTTATACTAAGTGATCACGATATGTAGTTGCGGTAGGTTCTATCGTACCCGCAACTCTGCCTTAAGCGATGAGTGGAGCACCATGGGGTTTTAGTGGGTAGACTACACAGGAGTCACACATACCCCGGCCGATATCCCCAATTTGCCGGGGATGCGTAAATAATTTCCTCATGTTAAAAAATAAAATAAAAAATTAAATAAAGTGATTAGGATAATATGTGTTATAATGTTCTACGATTCCTAAAATGTTGTAATATTTATACTTTGATTTGAATTAATGTAATTATTTTTGTGGTCGCTCATAACCTAGTTGTCCTAAACGACCTTAAATAAATGAAAAAAAAAAACAAATCTAGTGGAAACATAAACTCCTCTCAAAAACCTTTAGAAACTTGGCATAATAGATTATTAGATTTTGAAAATGAGTTAAACTGATTAAGTTCTTATTTTTGTTCCAAGTTTGATTACGACAATGCAGGCTGATTACTTGTTTATCTGACAAAGATGATCCGTGATCGGATGGGCATACAAAATAAGCTAGGCGTTCCTGATTATTATGGCTAAACGTAAACGGCATTTGTAAAGCTGTTTAACCCATCAGTCGTGGCAAAACGAGACACAATAGCTTTTTCATTGTTATCGCGGCCGGATGTGGCCGCTTGGGGCTTCATGAAATAATAGTGTTTTCGAGAAAGGACAAAAATTAAGACACAAAATCTTATCCTTAGCTAAAGCGATCTTATGTTTTAGATAAAGACTTTATACGGCCACAAAAACACGTGTTACTGAGAAAAACAGGCCTCCGGCAGATAAGCCAGTCAAGGTCAAAAACGTTGAAAATGTCTAAGCCCTTTGGCGGTTGTAAATATACTCCAAGTCGGCTTTGATCCTGAAAAGTAGACACAAATCATTGAGGATTATTGACAGAAATGCGCGAGCAAAATTATATCGGGCTAGCTGTTCCCCGCGACTTTAAATAGAATAAAATTCTGCAGGACTCGTGAGATTTTTTTGGGATGCGCTGTAGATGATTAATTACTATTCAGAGTATTTTCAGAGCGAAGTAACCACTCTTTAAATACTGTAGTGCCTGGGACAAGATTTTAAATGTCTATATGGTTGTACAAGCACATACGACATTATTATCGCGACATAGTTGGCCTAGTCCAGAGGAATGAGCAGGTCAATACGTTTGGGACCAACTATATGCGGGTTTCCTGTTTTCCTTCACCGTACGAGCGTCGGTATTGTGTACTTAAGATCAGAAAATGTCTCATTGGTACATACTACATGCCTCCACCTGGGATCGAACCTGCACCCTCTCGAGTGCGAACTGCGAACCAAAGGTCTACCCACTAGGCCATGGCCACGCTCTTTTTTTGGATAAATCTGTCATAATATTATGAAAAAGGGCATTTGGAAATTTTATCCCGGAAAGTAACTCACTGAGGCCACCATAGTTAAAAAGACGAAGAAGTATTTTATATCGAATTTAAAAGAAGAAATAAACAGTCATACACAGAATTAGTCGTGTGCGTACAAGACAAAAAAAAAAAACGAGGAATACGGCTTTTGCTGAACCAAAGATTTCCTTTGGTAGGATTGATCTTTATATCCCTAAGATGAGTTTACGATGTGGAGCCACCTGAATATTTCATGCAGGTGGGGGAGGGGGTTTTTTTTTAGCTTTAACAAGGTATGAGGTCAATAACTGCGTGGGATTTAGGTATATAGTCGAGTTTGGTATCATTTTCGATTGAATCGAATGTTTAAATGCCAATTTTGGAATAATATTTAGATAAAAGATAGTAAAAATAAAATAAAATAAAAAAATTTGAATATATGATTTTCAACCGACGAAAACGCTGTTGACAGGGCTTAATTAATATAAGGAGGCTGATAGCCGCATTATTCTGCGTGCCAAAGACATGGTGATGAATGGAGCAATAAACATATTAATTAATACTAGACGTTCCGCGCGGCTTCGTCCGCGTAAATCTAAAATTTCACGGAAACCGTATATTTTTCACAAATTAATAACCCATGTCTCACGTAGTCTACTATATATTCGTGTCAAATAACATAAAAGTTGCTCCAGTAGTCTGTGGGATATTAGCCCTTTCAAATAATTTTCCCCGTTTTTTTACATTTTCCTCTGTATCTTTGCTCTTATTGGTCTTAGCGTAATAAAATATAGCTTATAGCCTTTCTCGATAAATAGGCTATCAAACATTGAAATATTTTTTCAAATCGGGCCAGTAGTTCTTGAGATTAGCGCGTTCAAATTAACAAACTAACCAACAAACTCTTCAGCTTTATTTTTACATTTTCCTCTGTATCTTTGCTCCTATTGGTATTATCGTGATAAAAATAGGCTATAGCCTTCCTCGATAAATAGGCTATCAAACACTGAAAGATTCTTTCAAATCGGATGAGTAGCTCCTGAGATTAGCGCGTTCAAACAAACTCTTCAGCTTTATAATATTACTAGACGTTCCGCGCTGCTTCAAAATTTCACAGACAAATTAGTCCACAATAAATAGCCTATGATCCTTCACGTTCCTACTTTTTATCTGTGCCAAATAACAGAAAAGTTCGTGAAATAAGCCCTTTCAAATAATTTCCCCCGTTTTTTCCACATTTTCATCTATTTCTTCGCTTATATTAGTCTTAGCGTAATAAAATATAGCCTATAGCCTTCCTTGATAAATGGGCTATCTTACACTGAAATAATTTTTCAAATCGGACCAGTAATTACTGACTCATACTAATATAAGCGCGTATAAATAATGCTTCTTCTTCTTCTTCTTTTTACGTTGTTTAACATCTTTATGGTGCAAATATGAGTCCTAAAATGAATTAAGCATTCTTAAGTCATCCGAATATGGTACCGAACTTGGAATAGTACCATAATTAATGCCTCTATACAGATTGAGACTCTATTTTTTTCCAGAGCAGAAGCTGCTATAATTTAAAAAAATTAACATCAAAAATCGCGGTGGCTCCACATCTTAAATCCATCATTGGGCTATATAGTTGCGTGTGTACGGTAAATTATACGGACGGCTATTGCTGAACCAAAGATTTCCTTTGGTAGGATTGGTTCTTATGGCCCAAGGATGGATTTAAGATGTGGAGCCACCGCGATTTTTGATGTTAATTTTTTAAAATTTTAGCAGCTTCTGCTCTGGAGCAAAATAGAATCTCAATCTGTATAGAGGCATTAATTATTGTACTATTCCAAGTTCGGTACCATATTCGAATGACTTAAGAATGCTTAATTCATTTTAGCACTCATATTTGCACGATAAAGATGTAAGACAACGTAAAAAGAAAAAGAAGAAGCATTATTTAAACGCGCTAATCTTTGTATGAGTCAGTAATTTCTGGTCCGATTTGAAAAATTCTTTCAGTGTTAGATAGCCCATTTATCAAGGAAGGCTATAGGCTATATTTTATTACGCTAAGACTAATATAAGCGAAGAAATAGAGGAAAACGTGGAAAAAACGGGGGAAATTATTTGAAAGGGCTTATTTCACGAACTACTGGAGTAATTTTTCTGTTATTTGGCTCAGTAAAGAAGGATCATAGGCTATTTATTGTGGACTAATTTGTCTGTGAAATATCTAATTTACGCGGGCAAAGCAGCGCGGAAGGTCTAGTAATATTATAAAGCTGAAGAGTTTGTTTGTTTCAAGCGCTAATCTCAGGAGCTATACTCATCCGATTTGAAAGAATCTTTCAGTGTTTGATAGCCTATTTATCGAGAAAGGCTATAGCGTATATTTTATCACGCCTTAGCGTGATAAAATAACTGGTCGTGATTTATCACAGAGCCATCTAGCGTCAAACCAGCAAAACTTATCTATGGGGACACACTACACATAAATCCCCTACTTGAAACTAGATGGCGCTAGGTGGTACATGCTCGGGCCTCCTAGAAAGTTCCCACGGTTGTTTACTTGTTTACGTGTTTACTTGTTTACGTGAATCGGGCAAGGAACTTTCTAGAATTCGACTCACCCATATAAATTATTGATTTTATCACGCCTTAACGTGATAAAAAAACGTGTGATAAAATTGGTCTTAACCAATAGGAGCAAAGATACAGAGGAAAATGTGAAAATAAAGCTGAAGAGTTTGTTTGTTACTTTGTTTGTTTGAACGCGGTAATCTCAAGAACTACTGGCCCGATTTGAAAAAATCTTTCAGTGTTTGATAGCCTATTTATCTAAGAAGGCTATAAGCTATATTTTATCACGCTTAGACCAATAAAAGCAAAGATACAGAGAAAAATGTAAAAAACGGGGAAAATTATTTGAAAGGGCTAATATCTCACAGACTACTGGAGCAATTTTTATGTTATTTGATACGAATATATAGTAAACTACGTGAGACATGAGTTATTAATTTGTGAAAAATATACGGTTTTCGTGAAATTTCAGATTAACGCAGACGAAGCCGCGCGGAACGTCTAGTATTATTAATATGTTTATTGCTCCATTCATCACCATGTCTTTGGCACGCAGAATAATGCGGCTATCAGCCTCCTTATATTAATTAAGCCCTGTCAACAGCGTTTTCGTTGGTTGAAAATCATATATTCCAATTTTTTTATTTTATTTTATTTTATTTTTACTATCTTTTATCTAAATATTATTCCAAAATTGGCATTTAAACATTCGATTCAATCGAAAATGATACCAAACTCGACTATATACCTAAATCCCACGCAGTTATTGACCTCATACCTTGTTAAAGCTAAAAAAAACCCCTCCCCCACCTGCATGAAATATTCAGGTGGCTCCACATCCTAAACCCATCTTAGGGATATAAAGATCAATCCTACCAAAGGAAATCTTTGGTTCAGCAAAAGCCGTATTCCTCGTTTTTTTGTCTTGTACGCACAGGACTAATAAGGACCAATCCTACCAAAGGAAATCTTTGGTTCAGCAATAGCCGTATAATTTACCGTACACACGCAACTAAATAGGCAGATAGGAGTTTTGCCGGGCATATGAAAGAGTGACGTTGTGTTTTTATATTGTTTTCCTAAAATTGTGTTAACTGGGTGTCTCATCTCTAATATTGGTAGAATATTAACCATTAGATATTCGTCATCATTAGGGCCCGGATTTATATGTAAATACATATTTTTATTTTACGCGATTTTCGGCCTAGAATGTGTTTTTTTACATGAATTATCATGTTTAGACTGTGAAAAACCAAGTTTTATTTTCCATATTTTTCCATATTTTAGGGTTTTACAAAGATAAGTGCATATTTTGCAAGAAAATGTGCATATTTTGCAAAAAAAAAAAAAACAATCATCCATATTTTCATAAAAATACAACAAAAAAAAATACGTTCCCGCCACTAATGCGGCTGCGTATTTCATTCCTCTCGCGTTTTATCGTCGTATTTGTTTCCAAAGAAGATATTATTATTGAAGAAATAGAAAATAAATTTTCAGATGCTTAAGGTCCCGTTGCTGACATGGCTAAACAAAAACTGAAGTATGTTTCGGTCTTCGGATAAAATAAAAGATTTAAGTAATACACAAAAAAAAAACACTGTGCCGATTTTTGATGTTTGACTATGCAACTATCACGTCATGGGTGATGTGACGTGCAGAGAATCTAGAGATCATTTAGCCAATATTAAGCGGACCCATTATCTATACTTATTAAATTACATGTCCTGACTGACTGACTGACTGACTGATTCATCATCGCTGAGCAAAAACTGTTAAAGTTACAGCCACGAAATTTGGTGAGTAGGGTTGTTTTATTAAGTAGACACCCACTAAGGAAGGAATTTCGAAAATTTTACCCCGAAGGGAGTGAAATAGGGGTTGAAAGTTTGAATGAAAGTCCGTCATTTCTTGAGTTAGAAACATGAAACTTTATTTTTGTGTTACTGATTAAAAATGAATGGATACGTATTTAAGCGTTTTTGGAAATTCTACCCCAAGGGGGTGAAATTGGGGTTGAAAGTTTGAATGAAAGCCAGTTATTTCTTAAGTTAGACACTTGAAATTTTATGTTTAGGCTACTGATTAAAAATGATTGGATACGTGTTTAAGCGTTTTTTGAAATTCTACCCCCAAGGGGGTGAAATAGGGGTTGAAAGCTTAAATGAAAATCCGTCATTTCTTAAGTTAGGAACATGAAAGTTTATTTTTGGACTGCTGATTAAAAATGAATGGATAAGTATTTAAGCGTTTTTGGAAATTCTACCCCCTAGGGGGTGAAATTGGGGTTGAAAGTTTGAATGAAAGTCCGTCATTTCTTGAGTTAGAAACATGAAACTTTATTTTTGTGCTACTGATTGAAAATGAATGGATATGTATTTGCGTTTCTGGTAATTCTACCCCCAAGGGGGTGAAATTGGGGTAGAAAGTTTCCATGAAAGTCCGTCATTTCTTAAGTTAGAAACATGAAAGTTTTTCGACGTTTGCGTTTGACGTTTGCTTAAATAGGGTCCCGTTTTTACCCTTTGTATAAGGAACCACAAAAAGGGGAAAACTATCCATCTTTGTTATTATAATATGTTAACGCGGACAAAGTCGCGGGCAACAGCTAGTTTTTTTAATAATGATGTTTATTCCCAAACCAAATATGCTTTCTGGCATAGCTATGCCATATAAACATGCTATGCTGGCCAGCATAGCATATTTCTGGCCTCCGTCTCTTTGTTAACTGTCACGAGTGACTCTTTTCTTGCTCTTTTCTTACCTACACTAAAACAACGTTTAATTATTGCAATTTTATACTCCATATTTTTCCATATTTTCGATTTTTAGTCCATATATTTCCATATTTTCGATTTTTTAGTCCATATTTTATGTACATATTTTGGATTTTTTAATACATATTTTTCCGGGCCCTAGTCATCATGCACAAGTGTAGGATAGTGGTACAACTTCCAGGAACGTGTTATTTTGTGTTCCCTGCTAAACTCCATTGAAAGTTCCAGCAAAGCATCTACCACTTTACTGAATCGACCGACTTGACGGACTGCATTGTCTTCTATTTAGACTTTGACTATACTGTACTCGGCGAAACATGGCGGTAGCGGTCATTGACTCCCCGTCAAAAACTTGTCATTTTCTATATAATAATAATAAACCGCGATTGACAATGAAGTGTCAGATGTTGTCAATCGCGGCTTTGTATAGAAAATGACAAGTTTTTGTCTTCTATTCTATTATACTTCTATTATACTTAGAACTTTAATAAGTTAATGTTCTATGAATAGAATAACATAGAAACCTATAATATTGTGTAACAACGAAAAAATAATTCATATTTGCTATCTCGCTCGGATTAAATCTTTTACAAAAACAAAATCACATTTGTACGAAATTGTATTATCTCGATGCACTCGCTACATAATCAGAGCCCTCTTGTGTTACCTTTTTTTTTTTTGATGCGCAGGGGAAACCCATCATGGGTCCCCCGGGTTGGGTATGTGCCTCAGTTAGCTGAAGCACCCCGGGGGTATGTGAGACTCCTACTCACTAAAACCACCTGCGGTTCGCCTTCAGCCGTAAAGAGGAGGGATATCCCGGATCTAACAAACACAGGACTCCCTCTACGACTGGTCGGTCTACCTCGGACCGGACTTCCACCAAAGTAAGGGAACGCTTAGGCAAACTAAAGCGTTCCCCTTGGCGCCGGGACTAACAAAGCCGGGCAGGTTCCCATCCTGACTCGGAGCCCCGTGGGACAGAAGTTATTGGAGGTTCGCGTAGCGACGCCTCCGCACTCCCGTCCTACGCCGGCGGAGCGGCAGAGAGGTGGGATTGTCCTCTCTGTCCCGCTCCGCGGCCTCTTTCTGCCACATAACAATTTCGCAGAAAGAGACCGCCGCCTGCCAGGCCTCATCGCTCTCGAGCATGCAGCGCGCCATGCTCGGGAGTTAGAGGTCCCCGCCTAGCACTGTCACGAGATCGTGGCGCTGCACGGCCCAACGATCGCACACCTCGAGGGTATGCTGGGCCGTATCCTCCGCAGCGCCGCACTCATGGCAGGCTGGCGTTGGCTCTCTCCCTCTTGTATTAACATAGCCCAGTGCTTCTTAACCTTTTTTATAAAGTGGCGGCATGAAAAAATATGTTGCGACCCCCGCCCTTTGCTTTCTTATCATGTTTGAACTTTGTATGTTTATGAATATATTATCCTTTTGTTAAAATTCTCCTACCCAATATATTATCTTTGTTTTTAATATTTACTAGATGACCCGGTCATACCCGGTGAACTTGGTGTCAGTCCCCTTCTAAGTATTAATAAAATATGTGACGTTATCAGCGTGAAGGGACCTTATTGTCGGTATTGAGTTATTAGTATCCTCATAATCTACATTTAATAGGGGAACAAATATAATGACCACCAAAAAATGCTCTGATACCCTAAACTTGTTTACCAAAAAAAGTTACTTAACACCAAAAAAAGAAAGTCTAAAATTGCAATACTACTCGTACCAGTTATTTTTGTCACGACCACACTTCAAATTGTAATCGAACGCCAAATAGTATAGTAAATGATCACCAAATATAGTAAATGGTCACCAAATCCTTGCGAGCAAATCAATGCGATATTTCTGTCCAAATCACTACGATTGCCAAAAAATGTAAGCATTAGAGATGTGCTGACTAGTCGCCGACTAGTCGGTAAAGCCGACTATCCGGCCACTTTTGTAGTCGGCGACTAGTCGGCGAATAGTCGGCAAAAAGCGCCGACTAGTCGGCTTTTTACTTTTTCACTATTATTGAAATTACATTAAAGAAAAATCTTGATTAATATTTATAATGTGTACATAACACACTCAGTCAGTGTTACACATTTTAGAATTAAATGAAGTGTTTCTGAAATTACCTACTTGTTAGTAAAGAAATTATTTTTGTAATTAATATATTTTAAATAACATATTATGGTCGCTGTCAGTCTCGAGTTGTAATAGATTACAATTATTTATTCAACAAAATGCACTTATCAATATAAAAAGTAGCCAGTAGCCAATTCTCAGACCTACTGAATACGCATATAAAATTTGGTAAAGGTTTCGGAGGAGACGGGAGTACGGTAACTAACATTGTGACACGAGAATTTTATATATAAGATTTTATACTGACTTCACGGAAACGCGGTCGAACAGGATAAAAAGTATCCTTTGTCTGTCTCCTGGTTCTAAGCTACCTCTCCACCAATTTTCAGCCAAATCGGTTCATCCGTTCTTGTGTTATAAGTAGTGTAACTAACACCACTTTCTTTTATATAATACTAGCTAACCCGACAGACGTTGTCCTGTATTAACGATGTTTATTTAATTCGAATTGGTATAATTAATAAAAAAAGTGTGTATATTTTAGAGTGCCATCATGCACTCATCCCAAACTATCCCGAAAATCATAAAAGTTTATTGTGCGGGAACCGTACATTTTCCGGGACAAAAAGTATCCCTTGTCCTTTCCCGAGACTCAATATAGATTAAATCGAGATTTCATGTACATGAAATATTTAATGAAAACTATCAACTGTATCATAGAAACAAAATAAAGTAATGTACGCGAAGTAAACATACCTACTAAACACGATTCGACACGTTTGCAGGCGGCATGTGCGCAAACAGCAGTAAAAAAGCATTACGGAAACTTCCGAAACCATGATCGGCTTGGCCGACTAGTCGGCCGATTAGCCGGCTTCTTTGTAGCCGACTAGTCGGCTAGTCGGCTAGTCGGCCAAAGTCATGAGTAAGCATATAATTAACAGGGAAGTATTATAACTCCATATTATTGTTATATTCAGCAGTTTGGACCTGAAGAGATAACAGACGGACACCTACCCATTCCAATTTAAAATATTAGCATGGATGATGAGAGTTTTACATACTAATAAGTAATATTATAAATGCGAAAGTGTATCTGTCTGTATGTCTATAATCTCTTCACGCCCAAACCACTGAACCGATTTTGCTGGGTATGGAGATACTTTACTGAGTCCCGTTATCATTATATTATTATTTATTTACGATAGTCAAATAACGAGATGTAATTCTTTTGTTTCTCATTTTAAAATTAAAATGTAGTTCAAATTTGGTTTTTATTATTTATTATTCTCCGGAGCAATTTTTTTTTTGGTTCATTTTTCTTTAATAGGATAGCAAAATGAAAATACTTTGTTTATAATTTTACATTAAAATGCTAGTATGATGTTGGTGATCATTTACTAATTTTGGTGATCGTTTACTAATTTTGGTGATCATTTACTAATTTTGGTAATCATTTACTATTTTTGGTTTTAAGATGCTAAATCTTTGGTGATCATTTTACATTAAAATGCTAGTATAATGTTGGTGATCATTTACTAATTTTGGTGATCATTTACTATTTTTGGTTTTAAGATGTTAAATCTTTGGTTATCATTTTACATTAAAATGGTGGTCTATGTTTTGGTGATCGTTTACAATTTTTGTCTGTGAAATGTTACTATTTCTGGTGATCAGTTAATTATAAGCCATTTAATAGGCTATCGAACCATGTAAATAACATGCGTGTAGGTCTGGATTTTTTTTTTAACCCTAGAGTGGGCGCGCTATGAGCAGAGCCCGCGCTGAAAAAACGTTAATAATTCGTAAAACAATAGCTCGTTAGTCTTGCATTTTATAGTAGCTGCCCCTAATCTCGTTAGCTATGCGTGCTGAAAAGCTGAACGCCTTCAGAACACGGGGGCCCGCCTAAAGTTAAGTTTCTTACCATCAGGTGTCGCGGGGCGGCAAATTGCTCACCGCGCGCCCACTGACGTAGGCAAAATTTTGACATTATTTTTTTCCAAATTTGCAATACTGGCTTTATTTTATGGTGGATTTGTTGTAAAAACAATTTTAATTATACAATTTAAAAGTATTAAGTAATGGCAACGTAGTATTCGAAAGATTTCTTTTAAATACTAAATTGATTGCTATGATGCCAGTCAAGTCATAACATATGACCACTAAGTCTTCTATAGACACATTTCATATTTCTCCGAGGAACCAAATTACTCGATTTGTACAAACAGACCAAGCATCATCTTCCAAGAACGTAGATGGATCTTCCATCGCCTATTTTTCTTTGAAAATAAAGTATAATCTTTGAAAATATGTGCACTAAAAAGGGTGTTACAGGTGGCCAAAGTTGCTGTGCAATGAACATTGCTTATACTTTTGTGAAGACTGTTTAGATAAAACATATTCTAAAGATAAGGAAAACATATAATTTTGACCCTTTTTCCTTAAATTTTTCAGTATTTTAGGACAAAGTAAAAAAGTCAGTAAAAACATTAAATTTTCTAAAATGTTTTGAAAGCCAAAGTCCTTAAAACAGATTTTAATAAATATGGTGAATTTTCAATTGTTATTTGTGTGTTATTTAAATCGTGTTAAAATAAATTAATGATATTGCTTAATTCCTACTAAAAATAGCTGAAGAAAAGGGGCGGCAAAATGCTCCACACGTGCCCACTGACGTTTCATGGAATAACGCGCCCACTCTAGGGTTAAAAATGCTTATACTCGAAAGTCGTAAAATATTGAGAAAATCGCATTCAAACTTTGACACCCAAAAAAAAGTATGTGTACGAAGTTACATAGATATCATGTTTTTTAAGAAGTACGTTATATGGCCTTTTAGAATTTAACTTCAATAATTATATAAGTTTATAACTCTATTCCTGTTATTTACCACGCCAAAGTGCATGATGTAATGAAAATGCCCAAGACGGTTTTTATTAAATATTTCATTTATAGTATGTTTTCTATTGGATTTATAAAAGAATAATATAAAGTCGTCTCCATTTAGTAAAAAAATTTTTACAAAATGGAGACGTCTTCGATATTAAGCAACATTGTTTATTGTATTAAAAAATTTTTTGAACAAATAAACATTGTGCTTCTACTAATCTTATTAATCAGTCAAAATCAAAAAAAAAAAATATATATATTTACTACACTTAAACATAGTCAAATGAGATCAAATATATAAACTTCTATTTAAAAAGTAACTTTTTTCTGTCTTAAAATTCAAGGTAAAGTTTAGTAAAAAGCTGGTACAAACACTTAACACTTTTCAAAAGGGACCTTATTGTCGGTGATTAAAAGTATAGTGATATGACATAAAAATATATATACATTTTTATTAACATTGAAGTTATTATTTTTTAAATAACTTTAATTATCCTTTAGTAACAAGACGTGTACCAAAAACATGTAATTTCTCTTAGTCACCATAGAAGTATTTGTTACTTACTTAATGTCGGTCGTTTAGAGACCGGTTGGTCTCTCTAAGAGGTCGGAGGAGTCTTTACTCCTTCGACCTCTTAGACTTTTTACTGTGGTGAACTGGAGTGCTTTATTGAACAATCTGTGCTGTTTATATACAAAATTTTACATAATTATTATTATTCTAAATCTGTACACAAGTTAAAAGATTAATTTCTATTGGCTAATACAAATTAGAGAGAGAAATCTAGAAAGGGATAAAAATATTTACAAAACAAGAAAGAGAAAAAAATCGAATAGGAAATATTTATAAGATTGGAAAATTATCCCTGCGGAAGATTCGGCTGTACCGCGGTTCGTGGCGCTGGTACCGCGCGAGTATAAATATAGGCTCGCGGCCCGCGGCCAATTCAGTCCGCGCTCGAATTTCATACAGACGTCGTCTCCCTGTCAGTTGCCGTCGCGTCGTCGCGAGTAGTTGTGCCGCCATTTTGTGAAGATGTTCTGAAGCTCTGCAAACGCCATGAAGACCGTAGCCACGCTGCGAAGATTCCTCTCTTGATGTAGGCACGATGCGTAGTGTTGTGTTGTGAAGAACTCTTATTAGAAAAAATCCTTTTCAGGGCTGTTTCGTGTCCGGTGCAAATGCACTTAATATACACGGACGGTTTCTCTCGTCATTTGGAACGTACGTTCTATGCAGAACGATTTTCTTCTGTGTTTCAATCTTCGAACGAACGTGTAGGTACTTTGTAGGTACTGCTACAGTGCTCCCCCTCAAGCGAAGCGCACCGGCAGTCTGACGGCACGGCCCGTTCTTGTTGTCTTCTGTGCTGGACTTGTTGGTGTCTTCTGCTTGATCGGTGATGCACTTGGTAATGGTTGTGAGGTAATAGGTAAAGGTAATGAGGTAACGGGTAAAGGTAATGAGGTATTTTGAGGTAAATTATTGGTATGTGAAGGTAAGGTAACAGGTATATTGGTATTAGGTAAGTTTGTAATTACCGGTGACTGTTGTACATTGCTCGTTGACTCGCCGAGGTAATCTTCACTTAGTATGTAGGCGGGTTTTAAACGATCGATGGATACTGTTGCTGTGCGATCGGGTAGTTGTATCACGTAGTATTTTTCTTCTCGTCGAAGAACTTTGTACGGCCCATCATACGGACTTTGAAGTGGTTTTCGAACGGCGTCTATTCGTAGAAATACGTATTTGCACGTAAGTAGATCACGATGTATGAAGATGTTGCGTTGATTACCGTGGCGATGTACATTGTTTTTCGGCTTGAGAGAATCGATGTTTTTTCTGAGTTGCTCGATGTAGGTATGATCTAGGCTCGATGATGATGTTGTTTCGAAGAAGTCGGCCGGTAAGCGTAGGTTACGGCCGTAGGTTAATTCGGCGGCGCTGACTCCGGTGTCCTCTCGTATTGCGGCGCGTAGTCCGAGTAAAACTGTAGGTAGCTCGTCGATCCACAATGTATTACTATTGACGAGTCTTGTTTTTAGTGAATTCTTGAGACTTCGATGCCAGCGTTCAATCATCCCGTTTGATTGCGGGTGATACGGCGTTGTACGGGTTTTATCGATTCCCTGCATACAACGTGTTAAGTTGACGAACAGCTGACTCTCGAACTGGCGTCCTTGATCGGTTGTTATTGTAGTAGGACACCCGAATCTTGCTATCCATTGTTCGTAGAATACTCTTGCGACGGTTTCGGCGGTGATCTCGGTGAGCGGTACAGCTTCAGGCCATTTTGTCGAGCGATCGATCATAGTAAGTAGGTATCTATGACCACTCGCTGTTGTACTTAGCGGTCCGATTATGTCGATGTGCGTATGTTGAAATCTATCGACTTGTGGAAATGTCAACACGGCGCTTGATGTATGTCGTTGTATTTTGCTTCGCTGACATTGTATGCAGGTTTTAGTCCATTCACTAATGTCGGAGTTCATTGACGGCCAGAAGAATTTTTCTTGATGCTTTTGTTCTAGGATGACTTATGTTGTGAATAGAGTCGAAAATAGCGCGTCGAAAATCTTGCGGAATGTACGGGCGAACGTATTTTGTTGATGTTTCGCATACGATCTTGATATCGGAGTTAGGTAGCGTTGTTGTTTTGAAACTTAAGTTTTCTTGACCGTACAGTGTAGGTAGCGTGCTATCTCGCTCTTGCGCGCGGGATAACTCTTCGTAGTTTACAGCTGACGGCGTGTTGATTGTTTCTATGCGGCTGAATGTGTCTGCGACGATATTATCTTTTCCGCTGATATGACGAATGTCGTGCGTGAACTCGGAGATGAAAAGTAGTTGTCGAGTTCTTCTCGGAGTTTCTGATGTCGATGTTTTCTTCTGTAGGGCGAATGTCAATGGCTTGTGGTCGGTGAATATAATGAGTTCTCGGCCTTCGAATATTTTTCTGAAGTATTTTACTGACATGTAGATAGCTTGAAGTTCGCGATCGTAGGTGCTGTACTTCGTTTGCGCTGTAGTAAATTTCTTCGAGAAGTAGCCGAGTGGTTGCCATTTGTTATTGTAGTATTGTTGTATTACGGCTTCCGCTGCGGTGTCCGAGGCGTCGGAGAAAATAGCGATCGGTGCTTTGTGATTCGGGTGGGCGAGCAAAACAGCGTTTTTGATGCTATTTTTGCAAGCCGTGAATGCTTCTTTTGATGTCTCGTTCCACTCGATCGGTGTCTTGTCTCGCTTTTTCGCATTATGTAGGTATGCGTGTAGCGGGGCTTGAATTGTAGCGGCGTTCGGAATGCTGTCTCGGTAGAAGCTTAGCATGCCGAGGAAACGACGTTACTCTTCTATATTCTTTGGTAGCGGGAATTCTTCTATTGCTTGTAGTTTGTCGTGTGGTGGCTTGATCCCGTCGCTGTTTACGCTGAAGCCGAGGAATTTAACTTCTTGCTTGCCGAGTACACATTTAGCTGGGTTTATTGTGATCCCGTTTTCTTCTAGGCGTTGAAGAACACACCGTAGATGTTGGCGATATTCTTCTTCGCTGCTGGATGCTATTAACAAGTCGTCGATGAAGGAAAACACGAAATCGTATCCTTGCAGTATTTCGTGTATGAAACGTTGAAATGTCTGGCCTGCGTTTCTAAGGCCGGGACACATTCTCGGGAACTCGAATAATCCGAATGGTGTGATGATTGCTGTCTTCTCTATATCTTCTTTATGGACTGGTAATTGTTGGAAGGCTCGGTTCAAGTCGATCGTCGAGAAGATAGTTTTTCCGGCGAGTTGGGAAGTGAAATCTCGAAGTCCTGGTACGGGGTAGCGGTCGGGCTTCGTTACTGCGTTGAGTCGTCGGTAGTCGCCGCACACCTTTATGTCGCCGTTCTTCTTTGGTACGACGTGAAGCGGAGAAGACCAGGCGCTCTTGCTGGGACGACAGAGACTTTGCTGCATCATATTCTCGAATTCTTTTTTCACTTGGTTGTAGCGATGCGGTTGTAGTGGTCGGGCGCGACAGTGTAGTGGTGGCCCAGACGTCTCGATGAAGTGTTCGACGCTGTGTTTCGGCGTGATATTCATCACTGTCAATCTCGTGATGCCGGGGAAGTCAGCCAGGATGTCGTGATATGACTGCGTGCTGTCGACACTACGGACTGTAGGTACGTCCGTGTAGCGTCCAGGTGCGTTGATATGTAGACTGGTTCTCCCGTCGATGAGTCTTCTGTTCTTCAAGTCGACTATGAGTTCATGATGTTGAAGAAAGTCGGCACCGAGGATTGGTTTTGATACAGCTGCGACGATAAACTTCCATTTGTACGGTCGGCGAAGTCCAAGGTTAAGTTCTCGTGTTTTCTCGCCGTATGTAGGTATGACGGTGTTGTTGGCGGCGTACAGTTGAAAAGGTAGCGACTGGAGATGGATGCCTTTCTTTTTTGGTATGACGGATATATTGGCACCCGTGTCTACCCAAAAAAGTGAGATTCGTAGTCTTGTCCGTGACGAATAGGCGGTATTGTTTGTTGTGAACGCCGGATTCCGCCGCTGCCAACGTTCTGTCTAGTTTTCCGGGTTGTTGAATGTACACGGTTGCGTACATTTTCGCGCTTCTTTGCCGAATTTGCTGTGGTAATAGCAGAACGGTGATGGTGATGCAGACCGTGGACGCGAAGTTGATCGTTGCCGGAATCTTGACGATGATCTGTGTCTTGACCTTGAGCGTTGATAATAATTTCTTCGATAATTATTGTTGCCGTTGTATTGTTGTTTTTTCAACTCGGCGACCTCTAGGGAGAGTTTTCGTATTTCTTCGATGAGAAGGCACTCGATGTTTGATGATGGTGATGCGGAGCTTTTTACACGATGATTGGATGCGATGCTATGTACATTATTTACAGTTGACTGCTCGATGATCTTGTCGGCCAGCGCAGCTTGCTCGTCGAGTGTGGTTTTCTTCTGGAAGGATTCGCTAACGGCCAGGACGGAGCGAATGTTTGCCGGGAGGAGATTGGCCCACATGAGCTGTAGGGTGGAATCGGGGACCTTGTTGCGAGCCAGGTTTCGCATTCTTCTGGGTAACTGTGATGGTTTCTGGTCTCCCAATTCCATGTCTGACAGCAGCTGTTAACTGCCGGCTGTCAGATTCCTCATATGCGGAGATGAGCCGGTCCTTCAGTGCTTGGTACTCGTTCGTCTCTGGCGGGTTGTACAGCAGGTTGGCGATCTGTTCGATATCCTCCTTTTCTAGACGAGCGATGACCATTTGCGAGAGCTGACTTTGGTTCTTCTGTAGACTGCTGGTGGCTGCCTCGAACGTGACAAACCAGGGCCTGGGTTTGTCCCTCCAGAAAGGCGGTATTCGCATCGAAAGTGCGATACCGGCGATTTCCTGTGATGATGCTGATGATGGTGTCGGGTTGCTGGTGAGTGCCGAGGTTTCGGGTAGGGATTCGCCTCTGTGTTCCATGGTGTGGAGAGCTGGTGGTGCAGCGATTCGAGGTGCAGCGTCGTTGAGCAGCGTTTCGTGGTGCAGCGTTTCGTCCGAGCAGCGTTTCGCCGGGCAGCGTTTCGTCGGGCAGCGTTTCGTGGTGCAGCGTCGTCGAGCAGAGATTTCCAGAGCAGAGTTTTCTTCTTGCAGGTGCTTGTTGTTCACGGGGTCACCAGTTTAGAGGACCGGTTGGTCTCTCTAAGAGTTCACTAGAGATCGGAGGAGTAAAGAGTAAAACTCGATTTACTGTGGTGAACTGGAGTGCTTTATTGAACAATCTGTGCTGTTTATATACAAAATTTTACATAATTATTATTATTCTAAATCTGTACAAAAGTTAAAAGATTAATTTCTATTGGCTAATACAAATTAGAGGTCAGTGACCTCAAATATATATAAAGTGTTTGCAAAAGTAATATTAAATAGAATAGCAAAAACACTCGACGAACAACAGCCTCCGGAACAAGCAGGATTTCGTAAGAATTACTCTACCATAGACAACATACATATAATCACGCAAATAATAGAGAAAGCAAACGAATATAAGAAGCAAGTATACATGTGTTTCATAGATTTTGCAAAAGCATTCGACTCTCTTTTTCACGATGCCATTTGGGAAGCATTACTCTGCCAAGGTATAAGTATAAAATATGTTAAAATACTTAGTAATATATACTCCAAGTCGGTTGCAAAGGTCAGATTGGAGAAAGAAGGTCCAGAATTTCGACTTATGAAAGGAGTTAGACAGGGCGACCCTTTGTCACCAAAAATGTTTTCGGCTGCATTGGAGTTAGTCTTCCGGAAGCTGAATTGGGTGGGTATTGGTCTAAAGATAAATGGAGAGTTCCTTAACAATTTGAGGTTTGCAGATGACATTGTGCTCCTTGCAGATAACGCAGCTGATTTGGAATTTATGGTAAACAATCTGTCCAAGGAGAGCAGACGGGTTGGACTGTCTCTAAACACCTCAAAAACTAAAATTATATCGAATGGTGAAATAGTGGATGTTATGGTGGATGGAAACAAAATAGAATATGTTAACGAGTATACATACCTAGGGTACTCAATGTCATTTGAAAATTGCACCGTTAAGGAAGTCAATAGAAGAATTGCTATAGCATGGCAAAAGTATTGGTCATTAAAAGAAATTATGAAAAACAAGGAAATGGACATAGGCATCAAGAAAAAGATTTATGAGATGGTTATCCTGCCTAGTATAACCTACGGCTGCCAAGCATGGTCTCTGAGGAAGAAAGAGGAAGAAAAAATAGCAATTTGCCAGAGGAAAATGGAGAGGAGCATGTTATATATAAAATTAAGAGACAGAATAAGTAACAAGACAATAAGAGAAAAAACCAAAGTTCAAGATATTACTGAAAGAATGAGACTTTTCAAATGGAACTGGGCTGGTCACGTATGTAGAATGGAGGACACTCGATGGACGAAGAAAGTAATGGAGTGGCTTCCTAGAGAGAATGCGAGAAATAGAGGACGACCGAAAACACGATGGAGAGATATATTTACACAAAAAGTTGGAGAGGACTGGATGAGAGTAGCTAGAGATAGACCGAGGTGGAAGATATTGGGGGAGGCCTACGCCAAAGAGGCGACTATTACCTAAATAGATTATGTATTAGTAGATTGAAACAAATAGAAAATTGAATATTAGATTAATTAATATTGTACACATTGCATGCCAAATAACTATATTTATGTCATTATGTTGTTTGTTGTGTGTTGCATTGATTTATTAATAATATTACTATTGTAATTAAATACTGAAATTATTTGTTAAAATTAACAGCAGACATCTGAAATGTAATTTAAAACAAATGCTATACTTAGTTAAATTAAGTATTAGTAAAAAAGGCTTTAATTAATGTATAATGAAATGTTTTAATGAAATGAATTTAAAATTTAAACCGAATAGTATTAAAATAACAAATTAACAATAAATATACAGTACTTATGTAAAACAAATGCTATAGTTAAATTAAAATACTTAGAAAATTATGCTTTAATTAATTTAAAATGGAAGGTTTTAATGAAATCAATTTAAAATTTAAAACAAATAGTACTTACTAATAGTAATAAATACGTATGTAATGTTAAAAGGAAAAAAATAGAATTAAGTAAATATATTTACAATAAATTAAATTAATTGGCAAAATGCTATGTAAAGAAACAAAATATGTTATATAATTATTTTAAGTATTTAGTAATTATGTTTTAACTAATTATTATAATGAAATGTTTTTAATTTAAACAACAATTATAAATTGTAATGTACCTATTAATTTAACCAAAAAGTATTTAATAATAACAAAATATATGCATGTAATCTTATAAATTTAAAATTTGTCACAATTACTGGTAATAGAATAAAGGCTATTTTTATTTTATTTTTATTTTATTTTATTTTTAATACAAATTAGAGAGAGAAATCTAGAAAGGGATAAAAATATTTACAAAACAAGAAAGAGAAAAAAATCGAATAGGAAATATTTACAAGATTGGAAAATTATCCGTGCGGAAGATTCGGCTGTACCGTGGTTCGTGGCGCTGGTATCGCGCGAGTATAAATATAGGCTCGCGGCCCGCGGCCAATTCAGTCCGCGCGCGAATTTCATACAGACGTCGTCTCCCTGTCAGTCGTCGTCGCGTCGTCGCGAGTAGTTGTGCCGCCATTTTGTGAAGATGTTCTGAAGCTCTGCAAACGCCATGAAGACCGTAGGCACGATGCGTAGTGTTGTGTTGTGAAGAACTCTTATTAGAAAAAGTCCTTTTCAGGGCTGTTTCGTGTCCGGTGCAAATGCACTTAATATACACGGACGGTTTCTCTCGTCATTTCGAACGTACGTTCTTTGCAGAACGATTTTCTTCTGTGTTTCAATCTTCGAACGAACGTAAAGGTACTTTGTAGGTACTGCTACAGTCGTTACATCTTTAGTAATAAAGTTAAAAGAAGATACAAAAATACTATAAATTTCGTAGCTTTGTAACATTTTTTTTATTTATTATTTTATTTAAACTAGCTATATGATCGAGCTTTGATCGGTATTCAAAAAATTGAAAAAACACACATAAAATGACATTTTATAAAAATGATTCCTAGCTAAATCGATTTATCGCCCCCGAAACCCCCTATATATACAAAATTTCATGAAAATCGTTGGAGCCGACTCCGAGATTCCAATTATATATATTATGTATAAATATTTATATACAAGAATTGCTCGTTTAAAGATATAAGATATTTATTTAATTATATTTTTTATTATTTAATTAAAATTATTTTATTATACTTCTGAGATTTCTTTATAAAAATAAAGGAACCTTAGACTTGGTACGATTTTGTCTAGATTTCATTACTTTTTATGATTCCGTAGTCAACAAGGAACCCTTATTAGAAGATAAACAAGCAGGTCCATCGAGATTCGAGACTTGGCTAGTTTTTTTACAGAATGTTTTTGGTAGGATTTCACATCTTTTTTTAGAAACGTGGGTAGTGGGTTTCATCATATCGCTCGTGCAGGATTGCGCGCTCGTGTAAACGTCAGGAATCAGCATCACACGTGTTACATTATACATACGCCTCCGTGGTTTAGTGCGTGGCTCTTGACTCGGAGGTCGTGAGTTCAATTCCCGCGTTGGAAACGTATTATTTTCAAGTTTGGTTAGGACAATGCAGGCTGATCATCTGATTGTCTGACAAAAAAGATGATCCATGCGTCGGATGGGCATGGAAAAAGTCGGTCCTGCGCCTGATCTCTCGCCAGTCGTGTCGGTCTTTCGTCCCACTGGGTTATGCGAGTAAAGGACACGCCATGAACAATCACCTTATGTGAATAGAGATTGCTCTTGTGTACTGCGCACACACTTGGGCACTATAAAATTACTCCTGCGTAACTGGCCTGGTTTCAATGAAACCAGCCATCGTCACTGAAATCGGTGTGGGATAATATTATTATTATCACACGTGTACATTGTGTATTATACATGCATTTTGTCTTATGTTCAGCAACGTACGGTATGCAACTATTGCAGATCTGAGGGGGCATCACCATAATATTATCTAATACAGCTTTGATTTTTTACATCAAATTAAGCGGCCCACCAAGTTGAAAATTTTTTAGTTAAGGTGACGCAGCGTTAAAGTAAGAAACCGTGTTGGATATGTTTTAGATTGCTTGTTCTCTATGAGAGGCCGGCCCGGCCTCTCATAGAAAACAAGCAATGGAACAGCAAAAAATGGAAAGGGCGTTAGCGACAAATGGTTTTTGTCGCATAATTTAAAAACCACAAATACATTTCATATAAGCTATGCACAAATTAAAGTGCGTGCTTGAACCAATTTATGTACAAATTTTGGAACCTTAAATCACTCTCCTCTGTTGGAAAAATAGGAATCCCTTTTTTTACAGAGGTCTTTTCGATTGATTATTCTGTGCTATAAAAGTTGTCCAATCGTGTTATGCTATGGGCAATTCAAAGACAAAGACATGATGAATACTGACAATGAACTTCAATTTCTTAGCTTTAGTCATTGCTGAGAAAAATCGGCATCGCTACAGCCAAATTATCAAGGCGTCGTCTTAAGGTGGCATGTCGATCTCTAATAGTTTGTTTGGGCTCGGTTTTCTAATCCAACACCACCAAAGGTCACCAGGTACTGCAGATCTTCGATTATCCTAGTTTTTACGGTTGCGTACCCAAAGGGTAAAAACTGTCTCTCCGTCTGTCTGTCTATCTGTCTCCAGGCTGTACCTCAAGAACCACTAAGATATTCTAATCAATATTACCGATTTTCAGCTTGGTGCAAATTACTAGTAGTATAACAGTAGAAACCGTGCCGACAGAAAGCCGCAATCGACTCTCGACTGCAGCACCGACAATAAGGTCCCTTTTTTTTACCCGACTGCCAGGAGGGTTATGTGTTTATTACCCGACTGCCAGGAGGGTTATGTGTTTAGCGCGTATCTTCTATGTATGTAATATTCTTTATTACCTCGTATCTTCAGAACGGCTAAACGAATTTTCACATTTGAGGTATCATTAGATTTGTCTTAATAGCCCGAGTGTTCTTAGATAGGTGACATTAAGAAAAAACCAAAATGGCGGATGTTTGACGCCATATCGTGAGGTAAACAAAAATAAAAATTTACCAAGCATATCGAGTGGGGTATCAAAATAAAGAATTTTAAACACTGATTCTAAATATGTATATAACTTGCAGTTTTAATATTGAATCGAACGATAAATCTACACTAATAGTTCAAAAAGCAAAGATTTGATTTTTAGTTTGTTGGGCTCGGAAACTACTGGGCCGATTTGAAAAATTTTTTTACCATTGGAATTCTACATTATTTTTGCTGAACATAGGCTGAATTTTATTTTGGAAAAAATAAGGTTCCGTAAGATATTTGGGTTCTTCGGACGCAAGGTGTAAAAAATCAATCAGAAAAGTTACTTATTTTACGTACGCTGCCTAAACTATAAAAGATAGAACCATAAAATTCTGAGTAATTGCAGAACTTACAAATATCTACAAAAAAGTCCGCGACACACTATACCTATCTATGTCGAGTGAGGCACAATAACCATTTTTTTATTTAAAAATCTTGAAATTTTTTTGGACTACATTTAAACGCGTTTACTCACTCTTTTAATCCTTATCAAAATAAATTATTCTATTACTAAGTACAGTTTATGTAGATAATATTTGGTCCATGTATTAATAAAATTGGACATTTGGTTTTGAAATTATGGCGAAATTAAAATATTACGATAGTTGGCGTCACCAAGGCGGACGTGCGCGTGCGGGAGGAAGACAATCTGTGCAGGGTGCAGCCTGCGTATTATGACTGCGTGGTCGATGTTAGTGTCGGAGTCTGTGAATTGACCTGGGAATCATTTTGCTGACCGAGTCTTTTCTGGATATGCTCTTTGCAGAGCTCACCGGCATCCACGCGGGCGAAGCCACGGCCGACCGTTAGTAATAAAATAAGAAAAAACCAAAATCCGCCTGCATGGATAAATCCAATACCGTATTAATTAAAAATTAACTGACATTACTGAAACAAGATGAAAATTCAATGACAAAGTATTAAAAAAAACAATGAATTGGTACTTAAAACTAGAAACATACATTGAAACAGTACCAAACCTATGTTCTTATTATAACGTATTGTAGGTACACTTTTCTAAGTGTACCTACGATATATGTTTATATCAGCACGGTAGTTTTTCAATTTTTTATTAGATTGATTGTCGAAATGGTTAGATAACTACAACTAAAAAGTCGCAATTAAATAAATTAATTAAAAATCAAAAAACCCGACTGCAAAAATGTTAACTAAAAAGAACGAAACAAGACCTAATTCTGCCGGAGGCATCGAATCCATGTTTTAATTGATACGACTCTTGCTTACGAATTTCATGCCAGGATAAATAGAAGGTTACATAGAAAAACGTAGAAGAAGAAAATGGATAATAAAATGCAGTCGGAGGCATAATATTTTATGATTTATGAATTTATGTTAAACTTGGTGCGACATTTTTTTTTCGGGTAGGTGTAAATAAAGTAATCACAAGTCTCTGCTACTTAAATTCACAAAATTATTGGTTTTATGCTAAATTTTAATCACTAAAGTATTGATTTTATATTAAAATACTTAGTTTTTTGGTAATCCTAAATAAGCGGAACTTTTTATGGACCAATAAGCAAATATTATAAAATATTGTACCTGCCAGCTGATTCACCTGTATCTACATCTGAACTTACACAATAAAATAATCATACTTATAATCTTCAAGATGTCACAAATGTCAGATATAATGAAGGCACAGCAGAATTTGGAGGATCTTGTTGTAAAGAAGATGGACGAGCTCCAGGCACAGTTGCAGTGTGGATCCACTGCTAAGGATACAGTGGCTAAGGTTGCTGAGGAGTTTCGTACATTCAGAGAGCTCACTTTTTCCATGCTCAGCCTTCTACGGACACAGATCTCTGAATGTTCCAAAGCACTTGATATAATGGAAACAAGGTCCCGCAGGAAATCATTGATCATCTCTGGTATTCAAGAGCAAAGTGGTGAGAACTGTACAGCTTTACTTCTTAACATATTTCAACAGAAGCTGCATTTGAAGGACGTCTCAGCCAGTTCTATCAAGGTATGTCACCGATTAGGTATCACATCAAATTCAGACACCCAACGAGTACGACCCATATTGGTCAAGTTCATCTCAACTGACATTAAAGCCGCTGTTTGGAGAGCAAAAGCCAAGCTTAAGGGGACTCCATACGCATTGAAAGAGTTCTTAACCAAATCAAGGCAGGGCGTTTTCTTAAAGGCTAGACTGCACTTTGGTTTAAGGTCATGTTGGACTCAGGATGGCATCATTGTTATTAAAAGCTCTGATGGCAAACAACATAAATTACATTCCTTGGATGAGCTCCAGCCCCTTTTGCTAAAATACCCAGAAGCAGCATCAACCCCTACCACCTCAAGTGTTAATAAATCTTAAATATGTAACATGTAGGTTATATAGATTGTATTCAACAAGTTGTGGTCTTAACTCAGATTAGTATATTTTCTCATTGCTTTGTATATAATATCCTGTGTCACTGTGTGTAATAACTTAATTTCAATAATGTTTTAAGGGTACACTATAATTTTTTAAATTATTTATAAATAATATTATTCCAAAGAATTCTGTGTTGGTGGTATTAGATCTGTCAAGTGTCAACTGTCAATTGTCATGCTGACAACTGACACGTTTGACATTTTTTTTTTTTCTCTTCTTTTTGGCCAAGAAGTCCAAGAAGTATAGGTAATAACACAATAATAGTTGTAATTACCTTTTTTTTAATAATTATTATTGTTGCATTGTGTTATGTGTAAGTTCTTTACAAATCTTAAGTTTGGTTCGTTTTATTTTTTGTTCTCATTAATTATATATTATTATTGTACCCGAAGTCAGCTGGCGGGTGTTGTTGAAATAGTAATTACTAAAGTTTTTATTATAAATTAGAATTAATAGTTTATATTTTTATATATTATCCTATATCATTATTTTGTATATTATATTAGTTTATATTTTGTTTTATGTTACTGTCACATAATGAATCCTTTGTTTCCGTGGAAAGTTTAAATAATTCAAGTAACGACGATAGCTTCCATTCAGTAGATAATGCTCTGGGTGATCTCTTACAACAAAATTTCAACACTGGCAACACTAACAACACGCTCAATATAATATGTCATATAAATGCCCAAAGTGTTCCCAGTCACTTTGGCGATATGTTGGAAACTTTTACTGGTTGTAACGTCCATGCAGTACTTATCTCGGAATCCTGGTTGAAACCTCACCTCCCCTCCACATCATACAGCTTACCCGGTTTCATCTTAATACGCAATGATCGTGTTGACAGACGTGGCGGTGGTGTTGCTATCTACCTACGCAGTGACTTTTCTTACAAGATAATAGCATCCTCGTCTCCTCAATATACAGCTAATGCTGAATACATTTTTTTAGAAGTCTGCTTTAGGGGAGCTAAGCTGGCCCTGGGAGTTGTATATTGTCCCCCTACTGTTGACTATTTTTCCCACTTAGAGTTAGTTCTAGAATCCCTTGGCGCAGACTATACTCATCACATAATCATGGGAGATTTAAATACTAATTTATTGGACATTTTATCGTCGCGTTCTCAAAAGCTTAAACATATGCTAGAATCTTGTAGTTTACATAACTTGCCTCTTCAAGCCACACATCACAACATCAACGGTGAGGATACATGGCTGGACTTAATTCTGACTTCTAGTCCTTTATCAGTTCTTTCTCACGGTCAATATCCTGCTCCTTCCTTTTCTCTCCATGACCTTATCTTTGTTCGGTATAAACTAAAACCTGCAAAATTTCGTCCTAAAATTATATACAGACGTTGTTTATCTCGTATAGACACCGATAGATTAAAGTTAGATGCAGCAGAGATCGATTGGGAGTCTCTTATATCAGAGACCTCTATCGACAATAAGGTCCAGATCTTTAATAGTAAAATAACCGATCTATTCGACACCCACGCACCTTTTAAGAGAATCAAATTAAAACATAAACCAGCACCGTGGATGTCGGAGGATATTAAACTGCTTATGAGACGCAGGGATCGGGCATTCCGAAAATTTAGGTCTCATCGGTCTGAAGACAATTGGATCGACTTTAAGGCTGCAAGAAATCGGTGTAATCAGGTGATACGCAATGCAAAACGCCGACATATTCTAAATAACATAATATCATACTCTTCTTCATCTGGTAGCATTTGGAAATTCCTTGGCACGATTGGTATTGGCAAATCGAGTCAATGTGATTTGCAAAGCTCTATAAATTTAAATGATATTAACATCCACTTCTCTTCTTGCATTGCATTGGATACTCAAACCAAACGTCAAACCATTGCCTATTTGGGAAGTTTACCTTTTGCTATCGATGAAATTTTCCATTTTTCTCCAATTACTCCGGGTGAGATCAAAACTACCATCAAACGCATTGGCTCTAAAGCCGTAGGCTGTGATAACATTTGTCGGCAGATGTTACTTCCTATTATTGACGAACTCTTGCCAGCCATTACACACATTATTAACTTTTCAATTGAATCCTCTACATTTCCTAAACTATGGGGTAAAGCCTATATTCGTCCTTTACCTAAAATCCCTTATCCTTTACAGCCATCCCATTTTCGTCCTATTTCCATTCTTCCCTATTTATCCAAGGTTCTAGAAGCATGTGTTCAAAAGCAGCTCTCCGCGTTTGTACTCCAAAACAAAATCCTCTCTCCACTTCAATCTGGATTCAGACCGGGGCACAGTACCACCTCTGCTTTGTTAAAAGTAACTAATGATGTAAGGGCTGGCATGGAGAACTCAAAAATTACTGTCTTAGTGTTAATAGATTTTTCCAGCGCATTTAATAACGTCGACCATGACATTCTTCTGTCAATTCTTTCCCGTATACTCTCACCCGAAGTTTTAAATTGGTTTTGTTCCTATCTTCGAGGACGCCAGCAGAGAGTAAGATTAGGTGATTCCTCTTCTAGCTGGGTGGATCTTGAAGCTGGTGTACCTCAAGGCGGCATTCTCTCACCTCTTTTGTTTTCATTATTTATTAATTTTATATCCTTGGTTATACTTCATTGTGCGTATCACCTTTATGCTGATGATTTGCAGGTTTACATTCAGGAGAAGGTTGAAGAGTTACCAGCCGCAATTAGGAACATGAACCGGGACTTAGAGGCTATAAACGCGTGGTCTGCAAATTTCGGCCTGCATGTAAACGCCAGTAAATGTCAAGCCATCTTGATTGGCAGTCCGCGCTTGTTGAGCCGAGTTGACATTGGAGCCCTCCCACCCGTCGTCTTTGGTAATAGTGTCATCCCTTTCAGCTCTAGTGTGAAAGATCTCGGGCTGTATATAGACAGTAGTCTCGATTGGCGTACTCACATTACTAACGTCTGCGGTAAAGTTACAGGTTCTTTGCGATCTCTCTATCGACTAAAAAACTTTTTACCTTTTAATATAAAGTCGCTGCTGGTCCAAGCCCTTATAGTTCCACTGGTGGATTACGGTGACGTTTGTTGTTTCGAACTCCGTGAAGAACTGCTTAACAAACTCGACCGTATGCTAAATAACTGCATCAGGTTCATTTTCAATCTTCGTAAGTTCGATCATGTCTCTCAATATCGATCTAAGTTGCAATGGCTGCCAATTCGTCAACGTCGTTCACTGCGTGCACTGTGTATGCTGTACTCTCTCCTTTACTCTCCCAGCGCTCCTCTATATTTATCTTCCCACCTTGAATTTTTCAGTAATACCCATAGTCAGGAACTGCGATCATCCAAAATCTTGCGACTCCATTGTCCTTCTCATAATTCGAGTATTGTCCACTCCTCCTTCCTTGTACAGTCCATCCTCCTTTGGAACGCCCTCCCCCAAGAAATCAGGATGTCCCCTAACAAAAATATTTTTAAACGCAGAGTTCGTCAATTATATTTAAATCAGTTGAACGATAATAATTAGTCATTAGTTTAAGGTTCCACTGGAATTCATGTTTGACAACTAATATATTATTATTAAGTATATATTATATTTTCATTTAGTATTTTAGTATTTTAATTACTTATTCTATGTAGGTGTATTTTAATTATGTATATAGTTTAATTATGTATAACTTATGTATGGTATTATAGTAAGCTAGTATGTATTAGTATGTAATAGGTAATTACGGTTTATGTAGGTCTATTATGACAAAATATGTATAAAAATAATAGTGTAAGTATCAAATATTAATATAACTATTTATTTCATATCACCAATTATGTTTTAGAATGCGCATATTTTACACTTTCATCATCACCCTAAGGTTGGCTGGTAGAGAATGCCACAAGGCATTAAGCCCGCCTATGTAAATATTTGCATAAAGTGTTTTAAATAAATAAATAAATAAATAAATAAAATTTTTCTATGTAACCCTTCTATTTATCCTGGCATGAAATTCGTAAGCAAGAGTCGTATCAATTAAAACACGGATTCGATGCCTCCGGCAGAATTAGGTCTTGTTTCGTTCTTTTTAGTTAACATTTTTTGCAGTCGGGTTTTTTTTACTAAACTTTAAGATATATTTTAACCTATGAAAAATTGTTTTTAATTGTGTCTTTGTCATATCAAAATTTAGAGTCTGTTTATTAATATGGAGAAAAAAAAAGAAAAAATATTTTTTTCGACACTTTACTTTAAAGGCGATTATCTCGGAAACTAGAACCGACAACAAGGTCCCTTTTCCCAGATAATGTCACATATAAACCTCCCCTGAATCGATTCAGCTCGAGTTTTAGTGAGACTTACAAAATTTAAAAATACATAGAGCATGTTTCACCACTTCCTGATAAGTGTCAGATACGCTATCCACCACTTAACTTGAGAGTATGGAGAATCTGTTAAATAAGAGCGCTTACAGACGAACGGCACGTGTCGGCGGCACGCGTCGGCGGCAGTCGACGGCAGACGACGGCACGTGTCGGCGGCAGTCGACGGCAGACGACGGCACGTGTCGGCGGCAGTCGGCGGCAGTTGACGGCAGCCGTCGACAGTTTATCACGCTTGCAGTTGTGACGTAACGCGTAAAGGTAAGCGTCCACAGGTCGGTATCGTACGCAACGGACGTTTTGCATTAAACGGATATTTTTTTACAGTAGATCCACTGTATCGGCATCGTACGGATTACCGACTACCCAGTATGTTTATCTTCAAATTAGTCCAAACAATGTTCCTAATCGAAAATTTCGGCTTTCGACTTTTCCTTTCAAGCTAGCGATCTTAAAAAGTTGATATTTCACAGCGGATTTAACATTTTTTTGCATTATCCACTGTTTTTTTGCAAAATTATATTTAAAAAGTGAGTTAGGTAATGTTATTGTAATATTACAACAAAGTGTTCTGGAAACATGATAGTGTAGCGTAGCTACTTAAAATAATTGAATATTTCCTTCTCCTTTTCCTTTAGTCAGCTGTTTTCCAAACAATTAATAAAATCGATACATATCGCGCCATCTCTTGATATTAAGTAAAACTAAAGTAGAACTTTCAGTCTGTTTTATTAATACTCTTTATTAAATAACTTTTATTTTAATTCGATTTGCCTATTTCAATTTTATAAAGTAACTTTATGTAGTTTTCAATATTTAATTTAAAAAACAATAATAAAGTACCTTTTTGCACGAGCCCTCCGGATATACGCCTTAGCCCTGTCAACTGTCAACGTCACAGTTAAAAAAAAATAAAGTCCGCCGGCCTTTATAAGCCGCGGATTTGCTTCCTCGTTCTTTTACTCCATTATCAAAATGTAGGAGTCGTTGACCCCCTTTATCGGTGAGTGAGTGTAATGTGTGTGTTTGTCGAATTTTCCAAGGTATTTGTCTTTTGATTCCTTTTTATTATAAATTCAGCTTTATCCTGTATTTGGTTTTCATTGTGGCGAAAATCACAATTGTATCAAATGTATTTTTTCTAAATTGTAAGATCTCTTTTGTGACAGACCACGTGTTTGCTAACTTCTTGTTTCAACTTTTTATTTTGTAAAGTAGATTTTTATTTGTAATATTAACTTTCTAATATTAATTCTTTCACCGTGGTCAAATTATTTTTATGGTTTTCTTTGTTGTTATCGCAAAATTAGCCCTGACCTAGTTTTAAATGTCAGTGTCAGAACTTCAGTAACCTTTTCCTCTTTAATTGTATTTTGATTTCTCTAAATTCCTTTTTTAATTAGTGTTTTTGCTTTTAATGTTTGTGATGGACTCCGCAATCACGTGCTCGAAGTCTTCGGGTGGAGAACACGTGCTTGCGGGTCATCAACAGCGTGAACACTCCTCTAAGACTCTTGTTCGGAACGTTCCAGGGGTGCTACGCTTGGAGCAACTTCTCTGCTTCGCTCGGAGCAACTCCTCGTGCTACGCTTCGGAGTAGACCTCGTGCTCTGCTACGTTTGGACTCCTCGTGCTACGCTTGGAGAAACTTCTCTGCTCCGTCTGAACCTGGAGTCGACCACGTGCTGCCCATGCCGTCTGATTGACGCACCTCCCAGAGCCACACACTGAACTTGCTGCCGCCGACGGGTCCCCGATCGTCTTGGCCATCAACACCTGGCAATCGACGCTGCGCCTGTCACCGGGATCACGGAGACTTGAGGAGCTGGGTCCCGCAAGTCACTGCCTGACCCCAGATAAGTGTCGTGTCCCAAAAACCCGCGAATTCTAAAGACTAGGAAATAGACTGAGGCTAGGCTTCGTTCCCGCGTTCCCCGCTCTCCGACTGACTAGGTTTTCTTTTGTTTAGTATTTGAATAAATTTATTAAATTCTTAATTATCTCTTTCATTTATCTCTTAACTCTCTTTTTATTGTCCCTGCACCGGGAACAGGTGACAATAGTCTTAGGAAGGTTTGTGGTAGGCCCCCTGCAAGTTGTGTAGTTTATTGCACAAAAATCAATATGGTTTTACTAAGGGTCGATCCACAACGGATGCTGGTATAGGTCTTCTTTATAGTATATTTGAAGCATGGGAGGATTCGCAGGATGCCCTAGGGGTTTTTTGCGACCTCTCCAAGGCTTTTGACTGTGTTGAGCATGCTACATTAATCAGGAAATTGCACCACTATGGCATTAGGGACTCAGCACTCAACCTTTTGACATCTTACCTCAAAAATAGAACTCAAAGGGTTGACATTAATAGTAAAAGGTCCAATGGGACCAAAATAGAATTAGGCGTCCCACAGGGATCCATTTTAGGTCCATTCCTTTTTCTCATCTACATAAACGACTTACCTTATCTTGTTAAGGATAATGATAATGAGATAGTACTTTTTGCTGATGACACTTCACTTATTTTTAAAGTGAAGCGACAACAGTCAAATTACGACGAGGTAAATAGTGCTCTCTCAAAAATAGTACATTGGTTTAACGTTAATAACTTACTTCTAAATTCTAAGAAAACTAAATGTTTAAAATTTACTTTGCCCAATGTCAGGCAAGTTAAAACCAATATACTATTAAATGATGAGAAGATGGATTTGGTGGACACCACTGTATTCTTAGGCATTACACTAGATAGTAAACTACAGTGGGGTCCTCATATTGCTAATCTTGCAGATAGGCTCAGTTCTGCAGCATACGCAGTCAGAAAAATACGGGAAATTGCTGACGAAGACACAGCAAGACTAGTTTATTTCAGTTATTTTCATAGTAGAATGTCGTATGGCATCCTCTTATGGGGAAACGCTGCCGACATTAATACGATTTTTGTGCTGCAGAAGCGAGCTATACGTTCAATTTATAAAATGTCAGCTTTTGAATCTCTGAGAGAAAAGTTTAAAGAAATTGGTATTCTAACTGTTGCTTCTCAATACATTTTGGATAATGTTTTATATGTTAGAAAGAATCTTAGTAAATTTACAACCAAAAGTGACAGTCACGGAAGAAACACTAGAAATAAGTACAAACTAGAAATACCGGTGATCAGACTTAGTAAAGTTAGTAAATCTTTTAAAGGTCAATGTGTACGCCTTTACAATAAAATCCCAGAAAAAGTTCAAAATCTTTCAATTAATAAATTTAAAAAAGTAGTCAAAGAACGTTTGTGTGCCAAAGCCTATTATAAGGTCAATGATTTCATAAACGACGGCACATCTTGGGAGTAGGATGGCTGCTTGCAAGGCTACTTCTACATTATTTTATGACTTACAATTATGTATGTATGTTGACTGCCGCCGACACGTGCCGCCCACACGTGCCGTTCGTCTGTAAGAAGCCTTACTCTTTATGGAAAGCAACAAAAGGACTTAAAAAGCCCATCGCCCAAATACCTCCCATCAAAACAGCAAATGAGAACTTTTTTTTTCTTTACGCAGGGGAAACCCATCATGGGTGCCCCGGGTTGGGTAGGTGCCTCAGTTAACTGAAGCACCCCGGGGGTATGTGAGACTCCTACTCACTAAAACCACCTGCGGTTGCCTTCAGCCGTATACGGAGGGATATCCTGGTTCTCTCTACCACGACCGGCCGGTCTACCTCAAAAGGGACCGGACTTCCACCAAATTAGGGAACACTTAGATAAGCTAAAGCGTTCCCCTCGAGGCCGGGACTAGCTAAGCCGGGCTAATATGTAGTTTAGCTAGGTTGTGTCAAGTCACGAGGACTAACTAAATCAATTTCCCTGACGGTACAAAGTGGCAGTGGTGGAAACAGAATGATAGGATTAAGAGTGTGAGGGATGTGAGTGGGATTTTATGATGGAAATTGTGCGATTCCCGTGCCTTTTTTCAGGCAAGATCTAGTACGTTCTATTGAATTTTCACGTTACTTGTGTTACCATAATAATATCTATATTATGTCATATCCATACTATTATCCATACTGATATTATAAATGCGAAAGTGTGTCTATCCGTCTGTCTGTTTGTCTGTCTGTCTGTCTGTCTGTCCTTCACGCCTAAACCGCTGAACCGATTTTGCTGAAATTTAGCATGGGGATACTTTAAGTCCCGGGAAAGGACGTAGGATACTATTTATCACGGAAAAATGTACGGTTCCCGCTCGATATACGAATTTGGTCATGTCATCTTGTATCTTATATAATCTTCCACTCTCATCCGACCTTTATACAATGTTAATGATACAAATCTGCAACATACAGAAACGAAATAAAACAACGATCTAGACAAAATGGAGGCAACAGAATTAGACAAAAGACTCCCCTAATGAGGGCCCCAGGAGTTTTTGCTCTCATTTCGATGCAAATTCGAGGATGTTTAGAGGGCTATGCCAGTGCTTTTCAACCTGTGGGTCGCGAAACCCTGGGGTCTAGGGGGCTAGAGGTCGAGAAAATTATTCCAATAAAAACATAGATAATAAGGCCCTGTTTCACCACTACCTGATAAAGTGCCGAATAGGCTATCCACAACTCTGTTGAACGATCGTTAGTCAGATGAGAGAGATATGTACTCATACTGTTTTCATTGAACTTTACGATTTCCCGCCTGAGTTCTTTCGTGAGATTATTAAGCTCTTTTTTTATATTAGGGCATCTGGACACTTGCCACTTCCTTCGCGTTTTCCTTTTCTCTGCTATAAGTTGCCTTATTACTATTGGGTAGCAATTTCCTTTTACTTTTCTGCTAGTGATTGGTGTATTGTTCCACGCACAATTTTGGATGTTTTTATTACCCGACTGCCAGGAGGGTTATGTGTTTAGCGCGTATCTTCTATGTATGTAATATTCTTTATTACCTCGTATCTTCAGAACGGCTAAACGGATTTTCACATTTGAGGTATCGTTAGATTTGTCTCAATAGCCCGAGTGTTCTTAGATAGGTGACATTAAGAAAAAACCAAAATGGCGGATGTTTGACGCCATATCGTGAGGTAAACAAAAATAAAAATTTACCAAGCATATCGCGTGGAGTATCAAAATAAAGAATTTTAAACACTGATTCTAAATATGTACATAACTTGCAGTTTTAATATTAAATCGAACGATAAATCTACACTAATAGTACAAAGAGGAAAGATTTGATTTTTTATTTGTTTGTTGGGCTCGGAAACTACTGGACCGATTTGAAAAATTCTTTTACCATTGGAATTCTACATTATTTTTGCTGAACATAGGTCGAATTTTATTTTGGAAAAAAATAGGGCACCGTAAGATATTTGGGTTCTTCGGACGCAAGGTGTAAAAAATCAACCAGGAAAGTTATTTATTTTACGTACGCTGCCTAAACTATAAAAGTTAGAACCATGAAATTCTGAGTAATTGTAGAACATACAAATATCTACAAAAAATCCGCGACACACTATACCTATCTATGTCGAGTGAGGCACAATAACCATTTTTTTATTTAAAAATCTTGAATTTTTTTGGACTACATTTAAACGTGTTTATTTTACTCATTCTTTTAATCCTTATCAAAATAAATTATTCCATTACTAAGTACAGTTTATGTAGATAATATTTTGTCTTTGAATGACTAAAATTGGACATTTGGTTTTGAAATTATGGCGAAATTAAAATATTACGATAGCTATGGCGTCACCAAGGTGGGTGCGCGTGCGGGAGGAAGACAATCTGTGCAGGGTGCAGACTGCCTTTATTGACTGCGTCGTCGATGTTAGTGTCGGAGTCTGTGAATTGACCAAGCTGCCTAGCATACGCCAACGAGATATCTCACTCTCGAGATAATTAAAAACTACTCGTCTCATAATGTCAAAATCTCGACATTATCTCGACAAAACTCTATATAAATGTGTTATTTCGATGATAGGTCTACACGAGAAAAAACGTTTGTCAATAGGTATTGACCTATTTCAATTAGTTCGGATCTCGGATCTTCGGATCTTCATCAGAGATGAAGATACAAACTATTAAACATCGAGAAGCATGTAGAGTGAGATATCTCGTTGGCGTATGCTAGGCAAGCTGGTAATCATTTTGCTGACCGAGTCTTTCCTGGGTATACTTTTTGCAGAGCTCACCGACATCCACGCGGGCGGAGCCGCGGCCGACCGCTAGTAATAAAATAAGAAAAAAACTAAATCCGCCTGCATGGATAAATCATTATCACCAAATCATTATCAACACGAAATTAACTGACATTACTGAAACAAGATGAAAATTCAATGACAAGGTATTCAAAAAAAAAAAAACAATGATTTGGTACTTAAAAATTAAAACATACATTGAAACAGTACCAAACCTATGTACCTATTATAACGTATTGTAGGTACACTTTTCTAAGTGTACCCACGATATAGGCATGGTTATATCAGCACGATAGTTTTTCAATTTTTTAAGCGCACTTATTTATTCTTATCTAAGTTATCGTTATCGTGATCGTTATCGTGATCGTGATCGTTATCGTGATCGTGATCGTGATCGTGATCGTGATCGTGATCGTGACCGTGATCGTGATCGTGATCGTTATCGTTATCGTTATCGTTTGTATCTTCATCTCTATTGACCCATTGACAAACATTTTTTCTCGTGTAGACCTATCATCGAAATAACACATTTATATAGAGTTTTGTCGATATAATGTCGAGATTTTGACATTATGAGACGAGTAGTTTTAAATTATCTCGAGAGTGAGATATCTCGTTGGCGTATGCTAGGCAGGTTGGTCAATTCACAGACTCCGACACTAACATCGACGACGCAGTCAATAAAGGCAGTCTGCACCCTGCACAGATTGTCTTCCTCCCGCACGCGCACCCACCTTGGTGACGCCAAAGCTATCGTAATATTTTAATTTCGCCATAATTTCAAAACCAAATGTCCAATTTTAGTCATTCAAAGACAAAATATTATCTACATAAACTGTACTTAGTAATGGAATAATTTATTTTGATAAGGATTAAAAGAATTAGTAAAATAAACACGTTTAAATGTAGTCCAAAAAATTCAAGATTTTTAAATAAAAAAATGGTTATTGTGCCTCACTCGACATAGATAGGTATAGTATGTTGTGGACTTTTTTGTAGATATTTGTATGTTCTACAATTACTCAGAATTTTATGGTTCTATCTTTTATAGTTTAGGCAGCGTATGTAAAATAAATAACTTTTCTGGTTGATTTTTTACACCTTGCGTCCGAAGAACCCAAATATCTTACGGTGCCCTATTTTTTTCCAAAATAAAATTCGACCTATGTTCAGCAAAAATAATGTAGAATTCCAATGGTAAAAGAATTTTTCAAATCGGTCCAGTAGTTTCCGAGCCCAACAAACAAACAAAAAATCAAATCTTTCCTCTTTGTACTATTAGTGTAGATTTATCGTTCGATTTAATATTAAAACTGCAAGTTATGTACATATTTAAAATAAGTGTTTAAAATTCTTAATTTGGTACCCCACTCGATATGCTAGGTAAATTTTTATTTTTGTTTACCTCACGATATGGCGTCAAACATCCGCCATTTTGGTTTTTTCTTAATGTCACCTATCTAAGAACACTCGGGCTATTGAGACAAATCTAACGATACCTCAAATGTGAAAATCCGTTTAGCCGTTCTGAAGATACGAGGTAATAAAGAATATTACATACATAGAAGATACGCGCTAAACACATAACCCTCCTGGCAGTCGGGTAATAAAAACATCCAAAATTGTGCGTGGAACAATACACCAATCACTAGCAGAAAAGTAAAAGGAAATTGCTACCCAATAGAAATAAGGCAACTTATAGCAGAGAAAAGGAAAACGCGAAGGAAGTGGCAAGTGTCCGGATGCCCTAATATAAAAAAAGAGCTTAATAATCTCACGAAAGAACTCAGGCGGGAAATCGTAAAGTTCAATGAAAACAGTATGAGTACATATCTCTCTCATCTGGTAGTGGTGAAACAGGGCCTTATTATTTATGTTTTTATTGGAATAATTTTCTCGACCTCTAGCCCCCTAGACCCCAGGGTTTCGCGACCCACAGGTTGAAAAGCACTGGCATAGCCCTCTAAACATCCTCGAATTTGCATCGAAATGAGAGCAAAAACTCCTGGGGCCCTCATTAGGGGAGTCTTTTGTCTAATTCTGTTGCCTCCATTTTGTCTAGATCGTTGTTTTATTTCGTTTCTGTATGTTAAAGATTTGTATCATTAACATTGTATAAAGGTCGGATGAGAGTGGAAGATTATATACTCGTAAGATACAAGATGACATGACAAAATTCGTATATCGAGCGGGAACCGTACATTTTTCCGTGATAAATAGTATCCTACGTCCTTTCCCGGGACTTAAAGTATCCCCATGCTAAATTTCAGCAAAATCGGTTCAGCGGTTTAGGCGTGAAGGACAGACAGACAGACAGACAGACAGACAGACGGATAGACACACTTTCGCATTTATAATATCAATATGGATAATAGTATGGATATCACATAATATAGATATAATTATGGTAACACAAGTAACGAGAAAATTCAATAGAACGTACTAGATCTTGCCTGAAAAAAGGCACGGGAATCGCACAATTTCCATCATAAAAACCCACTCACATCCCTCACACTCTTAATCCTATCATTCTGTTTCCACCACTGCCACTTTGTACCGTCAGGGAAATTGATTTAGTTAGTCCGCGTGACTTGACACAACCTAGCTAAACTACATATTATTATTACTAGCTGTCCCGGCAAACATTGTTGTGCCATATAAAGTATTTCGCCCATATTATTTTATTGAAGTGACTATAAATAAGTATTGCACCAGGCAACGTCCATCGCTATCCCGTCGCACAAACAATGGTCGCCGTCAGTCTCGAGTTGCAATAATTTACTATTATTTTTATTCAATAAATGCACTTATCAATATTTAAAAAGTTGCCATGTAGCCGTTTCTCAGACCTACTGAATATGCATATAAAATTTGGTAAAAATCAGTTAAGTCGTTTCAGAGGAGTACGGTATCTAACATTGTGACACGAATTTTATATATAAGACTAGCTGTCCCGGCAAACGTTTCTTTGCCATATTATATAAAGTATATCGCCCGTATTATTTTATTGAATTAGTGACTAAATAAGTATGTCACCATGGCAACGTCCATCGCTATCCCGTGACCCGCGTCGCATAAACAACGGTCGCTCTTTTTAACCGACTTCCAAAAAGGAGGAGGTTATATGTTCGTCTGTATATATATTTTTTTGTATGTTCAACGACAACTTCGCCGTTTATGGACCGATTTTCATGATTCTTTTGTTGTTGTACAAGGTTGAATCCGAATTTGGTACCATGTTCCCAAAAGTGGTGATCTGATGATGGGATCTATGAGGAATCGAGGGGACCCCTTGAAATTTGTATGGAAACATATAGTGATTTCAATTTTTTCTGAAGCATTCGAGGTAAATACTACCAAAAATTAACACTTTGCACCAGGTTATATCCATATATACCCTGGATCTAAAGTTACCGAATAGAACTTTTGAGTCCTTATAGATACAGGTTCGGGGATTTCGGCGTTGTTCAAACAACTGAAAGCATAAGCCAATATTTCAATTTGATTAATCATTATCATCACAACTATAATTATGCCATGCATCATCACATTGTGACCCAATTATTGGTACTTTTCGTGATATTTTGCATTGAAGCAGATGTTTTTGATGATTATTTGCTGTTTGTGGACCGATTTTCAAAATTCGTGTTTTGTTAAATAGGATATAATCTTAATTTTGTACACCAATTACGAAAGTGGTGAGCTGGTGATGGAATCTATGAGTAATCGAGGGAAACCCTTGAAATTTATCAAAACACTCATAGTGGTTAAAATGTTGTTTTTAATAACTTAAACATATTATGTTACGATTAATATAAATTTCATACGAAGGTCTCTTGGTCCAAAGGCACTGAACAGAACTCCTGAACCTTTAAAGATAAAAGTTGGGAAATTGCAGCATCGCTTAGAGCATTTACCACAATTTAGCTTACAGTAATATAATATGGATAGTTAATATTAGTAGTGGCTATCTACGCATAAAGCTGTAGATAACTAATAAAATAAATTAATTAAAAATAAAAAAACCCGACACAAAAAATGTTAACTAAAAAGAACGAAACAAGACCTAATTCTGCCGGAGGCATCGAATCCATGTTTTAATTGATACGACTCTTGCTTACGAGTTTCATGCCAGGATAAATAGAAGGTTACATAGAAAAAATGTAGAAGAATAAAGTGGATGATAAAATGCAGTCGGAGGCATGTCGCACCAAGTTTAACATTAATTCATAAATCATAAAATATTATGCCTACCTATACTTTACATAGAACCTAGCCAGGTTCTATGTAAAGTATCTCAGTTCTGGGCTGGTACCGACTTCAAACGAATGAAAATTGAGTACAGAATGCATTGAGATGTCGAATTTTGAAAAAGGCACTCATGAAGAATAAGAATTATTTCATCCTTTTTAGGTCATTTTAAGAATATTGTTTTTACATTGGAAGTCGGGTTCAATTTTTTGTTAAAAAATAATATTTATAGACAAATAATTTGGAATAAAATAAAATTGCGACTATAATTAAAGATCTAAGCTATCCTATCCTATCAAGTTGGAAAAAAGCACACATAAAAAAAAAAAAAAACATTAAAATCGGTTAAGTTGTTTAGGAATCCATCGCGAACAAACATCGTGACAGGAGATTTATATATATTAGATTAAACGATTTCTCTGATAAAGCAAAGTTCCATAGGATCCATTTTTATTGCAGGTACGCTTAAATAGGCAAAGATTATTTTCTTGGCAACACCTTCTTCCCCAAAACCTCAGAAGCACAAGCTCCACACATCAGATATTCTGAGCGCGCATTTTTCCCATTCTACATTTCCGCAGAACAAACTCGGGGACATCGGAATGCCGTGCTTGTCCTGCTTTATTACATTTGGCGCAAATCATGAGAGATAGTGATTTTATATATCTTTTTTTTCAACCTTTATTTATCAATAAAAAATTACAAAAACAATGATACGGCGCAATATAAGCTTATACAAGTTTTACCATGCGCCGTTCAGTCGTTGTTTCACATATCAAAATAAATAAAACATATTATAAGTATGTACATTGATCATCTAATAACGTGTGTAGTGTAGACGTAGTGTGTAAGGCGTTATGATCATACTTAACGTGCGCGCGCACTCCGGGCCGTGCAGCGACTGACGCGTACCGCGTACGGCGCACGGTACACCGCACAGCCCACAGCTGCGCCCGCGCCGCTCAATACATATTTTACAACCGGTTAGCAGTTATATTACGGGAGGTCACGACATTTTTGGTAACGATATCCAAAATGACTTATTTTAGATTGACAAGATAAAGAGCAACTCTCTGATGCCAAATATGTCGGTCTGCCTGCGTAAAGTAGTTGCGTTCTCTGTTTAGGGCGCCTGAAAACCCAGTTATCATGACCAAAAAAAAAAATGATAAGGTAAATGGCTGAGTAAGTTATATTAGGTAAGTACTAGTTGTCCTCATATCAGTAGCGTAAAAACTGACCAAATATTCGGTTGCGTTATGAAGTAACGAGCGTTCAAACGTGACTTATTGTGACCAAAAAAAAAATGATCAGGTAAATGGCTGAAAATTACAAATCGTAAGCTGTCAGTATGTACTAGCTTATTGGCACCAAAACTGACCAAATATTTGGTTGCAATTCATAGTTATCGGCGACCTATGTCTGAAAGTACCTATATTCTTTAAGTATTTTACTAGTAAAGTGCTTGGTTTAAAAACGAAAAACACACGCTTTTATGACCGGTGAGGAAACTTTTCATCGATGATTAAAATATCTAATCGCTAAAAAATCTGAAATCTTACCCTGCTCCGTCATCAGACTCTCACCACCAACCAAGTGTAGCGAATTAGGTCACCAGTAGAAAACAAATGAGCCCAAGCAACCAAAGGGGTTTCGCAACAGCCATGGAAGAGTTATATTGCCCACCACGACACCATCATCAATCAGCTCGATGGTAGCAATTGCAATTATCAACGGACTCGTATAAACTTCATCATCATCATCATCGTCAGCCACTAAGAGTCCATTCCTGGACATAGGCCTCTTCCATTTCCATCCTTTACGGCGATCTTGTGCCCTCCTCATCCAGTCGTGACATGTGTTATAAACTTAAAAAGTTTCAAATCGATACGATAATTAGAAGTAGGCTGAAATTGAATTCCAAGATTTTCTTACACTGTGACTCAGTTACAGGTGAAGCTAATAAAAAAGCGTGTCAAGATACCCACACAGGTGAGATTCTTCGATTTACATATTATGTACTTATCATGATCCCAATAATCGTGATCGTAGGGTCGTGGGTTCGAATTCCAACCCGGACCTTGTACCAATAAGTTTTTCAGAAGTTATATTCATTCTTGTCATAGTGACCGACGCTCTTACGGTGGAGGAAAGCACCGTGACGAAAACCTGCATTTATCAATTTTATTAGAGTAGGTCATCCCAGCATTAAGACGTAAAAAGGCTGAACCGTAAATTTTGATATCGCTACCTATCTATACCTACTAAAATAGGCACTAGTACGCGCAACTTTGCAGCTCCCCATCTGACGCCATTAGATTCTTTACAATGACACGTAATTGTCTGCGTTTTCAAACTTAGCTTGTTCTTATTTGTTAGACTTCGAAACGGTAGTAGGAAAAGAAAACTCTGGTAAGTAATTGGGAGTTTTTTAAATGAAATATTTTATATTGCATAATCATCTTCTTCATCGCTGACATCGTGCCCCAGCGCTTGGCGAGCACCAGCAGAGTGACATTGATTCGTTAAACTACGCACCATTTATCAATTATTTATAATTTCTTGATTACCTACTACAAATATTATAGGAAATATATAATGTGAAACTATTAGAAAAAACAAACAGGAGTTTAGGTCTCGTATAGTGCGCTGCATTCATGTATCGCTGGGTTGCCACCACCACTGGTTAAACTTATGTGTTGACCCCGTAGCTGGCTATGCTTGCCGAAAGCTGATTAAACGTGAATGCATTCTAAGTTTGTGACTTACCAGTATAAATATCTTCGTTTTCATTATTATCATTTTTGTTTTCATCGTTTATTGTTACATCAGCCACACTGATTGACAGCTGATTACCTGTGTACCAAACAGGAATGTACTTCTCACAGTCTTCCTTCCAGCCATGATCAACTGTCGACAAACTAGTGGGAGTTTCTTTGCAGGAATTATACAGGGTGCAATTAAACCTTCCTGCCAAATTTTGATATTATATTGATCCTTGTTAAAAATAAAAATACACGTATTTTTTCTTTTATAGTCACTCTAAGTTCCGAAAATTATCCTAAAAAACACTACAATTAATGGACACGACGCGTCGCCCGCGCGTGACGTGCCCCCGCGCGCGCGCCTCCCCCCGCGTTACCCCCGTTCATTCCCCCGCGCCGCGATTGACCATTCTGCAACGATTTTAAATGGGATAAAATATGTTACTGAAATAAAAATAACACCCATTTTTTTTGGTTAAATGGACTCTCCTAAGGATACTTAAACCCTGTAAAAAATTTGGCAGGAAGGTTTAATTGCACCCTGTATAGGTCACGATAAATCATGTTTGAACGCTCGTTGCTTCATAACGCAACCGAATATTTGGTCAATTTTTACGCTACTGATATGAGAACAACTAGTACTTACCTAATATAACTTACTCAGCCATTTACCTTATCATTTTTTTTTGGTCATGATAACTGGGTTTTCAGGCGCCCTAAACAGAGAAAGCAACTACTTTACGCAGGCAGACCGACATATTTGGCATCAGAGAGTTGCTCTTTATCTTGTCAATCTAAAATAAGTCATTTTGGATATTGTTACCAAAAATGTCGTGACCTCCTAATCTATTAGTAGTTAGACCGATTATACAGGATGTTAAGGCCGTCCCCCGAGCAAACGACCTTGGCCATACATTTGCCGCGCTGCCGAGATCGCACCAAAACCCTATTTTTTCTACTTATCTTAGTTCAAAATTGTCCTAAAAAAATTTAAAACGGCGAATATGTAGTTTATGATATTGTCGATCTATTTGGTGTGTGTTTCAAATAAAAGTAATTTGTAAATCCTAAGGAGATGCTGAATGTATGCTTGAATTTTAACAAATTGGTTTTACTTTGGAAGCTGATATCATGAGTATAATAAACCAAAAATAGAAAATTTAAAACGGGGAAAGGGATGTTGATATACTGAAGATTATTGCTGTATTTTTATTATAACTTTGTAGCTTTCAAATTATGAGTTTATAAGGCTTGAAATACGGTAAATTACGGTATCTCCGTAAGGAACGCCCTTAACGGAAAGTATTAATTACTCACAGTGAGATGTTAAGTTGCATAATATATAAGTATTTAATTTTGATTTTATATTCTTTGGTGTTAAACTACTTTTTATATTTGTAATTAGGTTATTGATTAGCTTAGGTATTATATACTCGAGACGATTTTTACCGTATGAATTTGTAAACTGTGGGACTTCTAATTTTGCTAAGTTGGCGCTGCGAGTATTGTAATTATTTTGTTTTAGAACTTGAATATTACTGTTGAAGAATTGTTCGACTAGTAGACGGTATTTTATTTTGTCATAGGAATAATTTTACAATGATTAAACAGACCATCATAGTTATTATGAAATTTTGATAGAATTTTGAATGGAACAATTTTTTTTAATATTCTTAGTTGTAGTTGATAAATAGTATTAAAATGAGAACGTGAAGTTAAACCGTAGGAGCTTAGGCCATAATCAATAATAGATTCACCTAGTGCGTTATAAAGGGTTAATAAGTTTTTGTAAGAGATATTCCATCTAATTATGGAAAATTTGGCTAGAATTGCTCTTAGTTTCATACAAATGCCGTCAACATGGTCAGTCCACTTTAAATGATCATCAATGATTAGGCCCAGTTATCTAAAGGTTCTAACGACTTCAATTTCGGGACAGGTGCATGGGCATCCATTTACGGGTGTAGAGTGTAAGCATGTATGTTCATGTGATATTAGTTTGTGTTGAAGGGTCTGTTTGTTGTGTGATGAACATATTATATGCATCATTTTAGTTTTTTTGGGGTTTAAAACAAGACCTGAGTCGTGTGACCATTTGAACAAGCTATCAAAGTCCCTCTGAAGCTTTTTAAGAGCAACATTAACGTCCTTATCAGCAGCAATCATACATGTATCATCTGCGAATTGGAATATTGCACAAAATAGTATGACAAGGACGATATTATTAACATATCCCAAATAGTGAAGTGGGCCCAGTAAGGACCCCTGAGCAGTGCCCTCTGTTACTAGGACTTCATCACTCAAGCTACCGTCTACCTTCACGCGGTAAGATCGATCTTTGAGATAATCCTTGCACCAATCCAATAAAGGGCCTCTTATGCCACATTCTTTAAGTCTCTCTATTAGCTTATCATGCCTTAAGGTATCGAAAGCTTTTGTATAATCTATAAATACCACGAGTACATGTAGTTTGTTATTAAGATGACCATTTCTAAGATTCGTAAAGGCAGACAGTAGTTGTGTGGTACTTTTACGAGGTTGAAATCCATATTGTTGAACATTAATTATACCATTTTTATTGAAATATGAGTGAATTTTATGTGATAAGTATTTTTCAATTATCTTGCCAATAGTTGGAAGTAATGTAATGGGGCGGTAGTTGTTATAATCACGTTTACTTCCCTTTATAAAGATGGGCCTAACGATTCCGGTCTTCAGTTCTTTAGGGTAAATCTTATGTTCGATGCATGAGTTGATAAGCTTGGCAATCACGGGAGATATATTCTGGCATATAGATTTAATGTCTATTGCTCGTATTTGATCAAACCCAGGTGACTTGTTGTTGTTAAGTGATCGAATTATTTTTGAAATGTCTACCGGGTTTGCTTTAGGAAGAAAAAAGGAATAATCAGTCGATTTACAGAAAGTGGATAATTGTAATAGATTTTTGTTGCATTTATCAATTTATGTTATTTACAGCTGTGGAGATTTTTTTTGCAAATTTTTGGCTATGTCAATTGGTTTTATAGTGCTACTTCTGAAAGCGTCTAATAGAACACGGTCTACAATCTTAAAATTATTATGGTCAACAAATTTTTTAGTCAGTCAAAAACAAAAAAAAAAAAAAAATGTAAAATAATAATATAAATTTTTAAATACACCATTGAACGTAAAGAGTACAATGCCAGCCTCCGATTCGAGAACTAGTCAGGTGAGAAGAAACTAGCTGGGATACCTTTTTTACTTTATATTATAATACGAGTATTTTGATCTTTTATGGTTTTTAGCTAGCTTAGGATATAGTAATGTTTTTCGTTGGCGTCAATAGTTCAGAGCAAATTTATACGGTTAATGCATCTCTGTTTTATGAACCACATTTGACAACTTATTATTATAATAAGGGTCACAATATTATGACTTACTAGCTGTCCCGGTGAACTTCGTGTCACTTAAAAACCTTCCCTGGACTTCTACGAATATTTTAAGACCAAAATCAGCCCAATCCATTCAGCCGTTTTCGAGTTTTAGCGCGACTAACACATTTGAAAATCCATTTTTATATATATAGACTACAGCGTGCTAAGATTAAAAACTACTCAGTATATTCATTAAAATGCAATCCATGCAGGTCATCAAATTTCCAAACCGCCTGTTACTTAGATCTGTTTAAAGTTGCATGACCCAGTGGCAGGAAAGTATTCCGAAACTATTTCCCTTTGTTTATAAACGTTTTATTCTGAATATTACGAACTTATCTAATACTACGGTTGCATGAACGTATATTTCATTAAAGTTTTGTAAATGTTCGATTTTTAAACAAACGTTTCATATTTCCTTAGAAGTTGGTCCAAGTATGTTCTTTGGTGATATATTTTTCTTGTATCGTTCATTTTATGAACAAGGCTGTTAAGTGCTTGTGTTGTATGAATGCTATGTGTTTGAGAAACAAAATGTCTTCAGGCGCTTCGTTGCGCAACGTATTTTGAATCCTATCAATTAGAAAACGACTATCATTATTATTAATTGAAAAATCGTATTACACAGTGACTGAATTTTTAAATGACGATGCCCTGAAATAATTTGACATGTATTTTCTATTGATACCAAACTAATAATTATTGTTATTTTATTTAATCCACATTGACATTAATTGATATGAAATGTTTTAATTATTTAAGTAATACTGTTAGTTTAAGTGAAATAGTGATGTACTTACCTACTTTGAAATGTAGTGAAACCATTATTAAGCTGAACACCTGTTACATGTATTTACCTGCATTTCACAAATAAATAATATTCTATTCTATTCTAGAAATTTTCTTTTACGAAGTAAATAAAGTTCAATTTCGAATGACTCTAACGGTACGTGTCGTTTAGGTTTCGTCCTAAATCAATCCTCAATGTCTTCAAAAAGCCATTAAAATCACAGAACACATTATAAACGCATAAACGATCGCGAATCAGATATGAATCGAAATGCAAATTCAAGGATCTAGAGCTTTACGGACTGCGGCATAAAATGTCGATTATGTTTGACCTCGACTGGAGATCCATGATCCTATATTTATACGCCCCAGTAGAATATTTTTATAGTCACTCGGGATATGTTTATTCAATTTTATACCATAAATGTTTGTGTTGCGGTACGAGTGGAATGTTGGTGTTTTTGCAAAATTACTGGAAAAAATGTTAAAGTTTAGACTTAAGAAAATATCTATCTTTTTGTGACACTTGAGAATTTAGGGAATACATCCAGTATGTGAAATTCAAATGTTTTTGTAGCCATACCTGAAACAAACCAAAGTAAAAAATTAATATTTACTGGAGTACTTCCATCACAAATTTCCAGTTTAAAAAACATTACATATAAATCAAGTTACGTTACATCACAATAATTACATTGATGAAGGACAACACTAGTCTGTTATATTTAACTGTATAAGTATTTATTCTATAGATATTCTATAGATATAGATTACTCATATAGGCAGATTATGAATTACCTGGGGGTGCATGTTAGACTGCAACATAATATAGAGATATGGGACGGAGACGTGTCAAAGTATATTTCAGTCGGATATCGGTTACTGTGTACACTATACGCTATCCATACTCTAATATTATAAATGCGACCCGTATGGTACCTCTTCAAGCTCAAACCGCTGAAACGATTTTGCTGAAATGTTGTATAGAGATACTTTGAATCCCGGGAAAGAACAAAGGATATCCCAATAATCTTAATGAGGTCACTTTTAGTGATAAAATCAAATCAAAATTGCTGCTATTTGGAAATAGCAGCAAACTTTGACTTGTAAGAAAAATTCAAGAAAAGAGACCGTTAAATCTAGTTTTCATGCGGTTCAAGTAGTTGTTAGTTGTTACAGTTTGCTGCAATTCCAACAGGAAGTCACATTTTGACAGGTTTTAGGCATAGAATAAAAGTAACGGACACACAACTATATACTGAGTGTAACAAAACTAAGTGATAATACTTTAGGGTGTGTATGGGTCCCATGTATAGAGTTCGCTGGAAAGAGTACCTTTTTTCACCTTTGTATGGAAAAATTCATGACGCGAGGGCGCTTGCTCATACAAATTACAAAAAAATGCTCCTTCAGCGCTGCTAGTTTCACAGTGAACTCTTTATAAGAGACATACACACCCTAAAGTATTATCACTTAGTTTTGTTCCACCTTGTAGACAGCTTTCGCCAGTTCTTCTCGCTGGGCTACTTTCCGAACTGGTGGTAGATCAACAAGTAGAATTTTTTAAAATATTTGTGTTAAGTATATAATTTTTTCCATATTTTATTTTCACAACTGATACAGGTGTGCACATAATTTTGCAGTAGGCACAATACCGCGTACGAATTCCTCTCCGAAATATAAATCAGCATAGATACAAATTCCAATCCAATCATAATGGCGCAATTATGACTCCTAATAGTCTCTAAGTGCACTCCAATTGCTTGTGGTTTGGTTCCGTTTTCCTATCTCGAATATCTGTAATAATAGTTATACGTACTCACTGTCGATTATTAGTAATTTCGTGTAATTTTCCGAGCAAATGTGTTGCAATAATTAACCAATTAAAAATGTATTTTCTTGTTTTAAGTTTTTACTTGTAGTTTAATATAACACTATAATTATAGTTGAAAATTGTATGCTAGGTTCTAAAACGTAACTTATAAACACCACATAATAACATCCGAAATTGATCTAGTATAAATAATATTGTCTGTCATAGACTCTAGACTTAAGACATATACGATATTAGAATAAATAATCCATACTATCCTTACAAATATTGTAAATGAATATCATAATTTATGCTAAAGTGTGTCTGTCCGTCTTTCTGTCTGTCTGTTACCTATTCACGCCCAAATCACTGAACCGATTTTGCTGAAGTTTGGAATGGAGATACTTTGAGTCCCAGGAAAGGACAAGGGGTACTTTTTATCCAGAAAAAAAATGTACGGTTCCGCGCGATAAACAAATTTTGGCGCAACGGAGTTGCGGGAATCATCTAGTTATTCATTAAATGAATGGTAGACAATAGCTATGTCCACGTGCACTTTCATCTTCAATTTTCTTCATCTTCTTCCATTCAACTTTCGTTTTGACGCATTCAATAATTGAATGCGTCAACGAACGCAACGCCAACATTGTCATTAAAGAACAAAGCGAAAGTTTTGAATATGGTCAGAGGGCATGCGTTGCGGGCATGCCTCACGTGCGCTGTTGACTGTGCTATAACGCCCTTGATGAACAAAAAAAGGCACAGTGTGTACAAAGCTATAGACTTTGTCGACCGTACGCCCATGTTGATGATAGTAAAAATCTTAAAGTTGAAGTTTTATTTCGTCCCTGAAGTTTGCTAGTTAATTACAAGTTAGCTTTGACGCCGTTTATTTACGTTGTTCATATTTTAAACTGTATAACAGTTTGCAGTTTTTACACAGTTTACCCTGTTACTTTCAGGACTAGTTTGCATGTTAGACATGATATTGTAACTTTCAGATTCGCGTACAGTGAAATGTTATTAGAAAATTAAAAGAAGATAAGTTTTCTTAGATTTTTTTTGTGTTTTTCTTTTATTAATAGGCTTGTAAATAGTATGAAATTCACCGAAAGAATAAAAACATTTTAGTTATTTTTAATATTTAGGTCCTTCATAGAACCACAATTTTCCACTAAAAGTCCTTTTTTGTTGACCATAAGCTTTGCCCACACTGTGCCTGTTTCTGTTCGTCAAGGGCATCCATTATAGCGCAGTCAACAGCGAACGTAAGGCATGCCCGCGACGCATGACCTCTGACCGTATCCAAAAAACAAAAACGACAATGTTTGACGCGAACTGTAGCTCAGCTCTTTATATTCTCAATTACTTATTTAAACGCTATTAGACTGAATATTAATATTTATTTTACTCTTTACTCATTAGTCAACTCATAACGCACACAATTCACAATACACAAAATTTTCTCTACAAAAGTCATCATTTTAGAATATGTCACATTTCAAATACAAAGAAAAATAAACTTACAAAAAGGTTAAAAACGTTTTAGACAGTGTTAGTCTTGCGTTCGTTGACGCATTCAATTATTGAATACGCCAAAACGAAAGTTGAATGAAAGAAGATGACGAAAATTGAAGACGAAAGCGCATAGTGTGGACATAGCTATATAATACAACAGTGTTATCACTGGTTCACTTCACAACTTATGTAGTAAAACCTTTTTACTAGTTATTTAAACGAAAAAAGACCCAAACGATTTCTGAACTTTTCTGTTCGGACAGGATTTTTAAAAGATACTTTGAAAGGCACCATTCATCTTGCAGACTTAACGACCTGCGATGAACCTGAATATTTATTTGGCCGTCATTAATTTTTAAGCCTCAGATACATTTGTTCGATTTACAGAAAAATACGACGAATGAAAAAAGAAACAGCTTCAGAAGCTTCAGAAGCGAGCGCAGACCTCGGCTGGAACTCACGAAAACATTGTCAAAAATAATATTATACATTTTTTAAAGTGTTACGAACGTTTTTAGGGTGGCAATTCGACTTGGACAGGCGATTCGACTGGTGACTTGCCGGGTGACTAAAATCGACCCGCTAGTCACCGGTGTAAATAGGGTGGCGATTCGACTTGGACAGGCGATTCGACTGGTGACTTGCCGGGTGACTAAAATCGACCCGTTAGTCACCCGTGTAAATGGGGTGGCGATTCGACTTGGACAGGCGATTCGACTGGTGACTTGCCGGGTGACTAAAATCGACCCGTTAGTCACCCGTGTAAATCGAGCTTTAGATGTTACAAGTAACACTTTTCAAGTAAGCTTTGCACATTTTATCAATTGAAGATATCATGAGTGGATGAAGTGAGACGACAATTTTTAAATTGTTAATTATAATCACTCCATTCTACTAATTAAATGCAACATTAAGAGCCTGTTTCACCACTTCCTGATAAGTCACGGATAGGCTTTCCAACAATTAACTTGACAGATCAAGCATGGAGAATCTGTCAAAAAAGTTGTGAATAGCCTATTCGGCATTTTATCAGAAAATGGAGAAACAGGCCCTAAAGCAGATGTATACTAAAGTAGGGTATAAATAGTAAAAGCGATTCCTTATCTGGAGTTCTTTATACTAAATTTCATCTAAACGAGTTCAGCGGCTTAAGCATGATAAAGAAGTTTCGTCTTCTTTGCTTGTTAGTCTGTTCTACCCCGTTCTCGTAGTCTAAAATAAGTGGAATTAGTGTAAAGTACACCCCGAGTGAAGTAACTAATGTGAATACGCCTTTACAGTAAAGTGCAGAATCATTAATTTGTAGTTTAAAACTTTTTTCCGAAAACAGTTTAAAAACCTAAGAAGATTTTTCGAAAAGAGTATGTTAACGACCTTTAACTCTTTCTACAAATCCATCTTGTTACCTCATCGTCAGCTAAAAGAAGCTAATATTGGGGCATGGTGAGATCCCCGGGGTGCTTCAGCCAACCGAGGCACATCCCCAACCCGAGGCACCCATGATGGGTTTCCCCTGCGCATCAAAAAAAAAAAATGGTGAGACCCTTAAGGCACGTTTTAACGTAGGACAATGCTACAAAATGTACGATTACTGCGGGATAAACAGCTCTTTGGTTTTGCTTTTATATTTTGCACTAAGCAGTAAGACCACCAACCTGACATTGTATTTTTTATTTAGTATGTAAATAAAATATTTTATATTAAATTCTAAACAAAAATTTATAGCTCTAATAAAAAGTTAATTAACAAAGAACTTCTTAGTTGTAAGGTGTTTTAGTTACCATTTTAGCCAAGATTAAAAAACTATTTTCAGGAATAAAATAACGAAGGTTTTAATAACGGGAATAAAACTCCTTTCTTCTGCAGCGATACAATCGCATCCTTGACACCGGGATAGTGAAAGCAATTAATAACAATACTTATAGCGAGTTCACATTACTCCAATCCAGTGATTCTATCCGCTGGATCGTTACTGGAATCATGTAAACGGTTACTGGAATTCACTGGAATGTACTGAATTGCATTCCAGTGCCCATTTACCAACTTTTAATAGTTGGAGCGATGGCATGTATTTTGTATAGTTCTTCTAGTTGCAGATAGCTTATCATGTAAATCCATTAGGTACATTAAGCCTAATTTAAATACAATTAATTTGTCAGATTTTTTACAGTACAGCTCTGCGCTTATAAAATAAGCAGGTATAAATTAAAATGTACTAATATAATATGTTTCATGTGAACAAATAAATTAATAAATAAATAAAAACTTAGTTTTCTGGCAATGAGCGAGGTGATGATGACGCCATGGCATAAGTGGCTAAAATGCATTCTCAATCATATCAGCTTCCAAAAAAAAAACTTTATCAAAATCTGCCTACCCATGCCCACGATGCCACGGTCGTACACACACAGACAGACAGACAAGTCAAACTTATAACGCGTCCCTCTTTTTTGTTGGAGGATAAAAAGAGACTAATTTAATTTAACAGTAAAATAATTCGTTTAATGCAAACTAAATATTCTAAAACGGATTGTCGCATAAATAACGGCAAACAGACGAGTCGAAATTTATGCGCCTGTACCGAGTCACCGGGTGGAATTGCTTAAAAACGGACTTTTTAATTACTACGGGATTGAATCAGATAAATCCGTCTACACTGGAGCGCAGATGTGACCGGAACAGAAAAGAAATTCATGACTCAGAAATGTTTTGTACCTTCTGAGATTCGAACCCGTGACTCTTGGATAGCATACTGGGGCCTAGACCTTTAGCCAAGACGTTTTATCGCTTCTTTTGAGAATCGCCGCTCAAAATATTGTATGGAAAAAGTCTTGGCTCTGACTTTTGCCATGTCGATTTTGATTAAGTTTTGAGTGTGTGACCTTTAAACAAACTCGAATCAATATCGCGTTGACCAAAGGTCAAAAACTCGATCCTGATGAGTACAAAATAATATAGAGCCATCGCACAATTACCTGTAGTATAAGGCTCGCCGAATACACAGATTTCCACGTACGATTTCCGAATTCGTTTTCCATATTCGGAAATCCAAAAGCATAGAATCAGTAGAAATTTAACTGACGCACACGTTCACTTTTTTCCGAATGGAACGAATTCCGCACCTATATGTCAAATGCAAGCCGAGCCATACGCGCGTGAAAAAAACGAACGAAAGAATTACGCATACGAAATACGAATTCGAAAATCGAATGGAAAACGTGTGCATGCGGCCAGCCTAATTTGTCGTACCCAGCGTGCACATTCAGACCGATGCATTTGTATGAGTCTTAGGCCCGTATTTTTGGTCAGTACTCAAGATGCATCTCAGTCTCAAGACACGGTTCAGGCTCTGTGATTGGTTGGCTGTCAAAATTTGGACCAATCACAGAGCCGAACCGCGTCTTGAGACCGGGTCGCATCTTAAGGCCCTATAGACCCAATTTTACATGACTTTGAATCAATAATAAACAAACAAATAGTGACTTTTAAAAGCCAAAAAAAAATACACATTGTTGTTTACTTAATGTACTTGGACAATTTGTGGCTCGAAACATAATATTGAAAACTTCACTCAATCAAAAATAACTCCGAAGAGGAGGCTAAATTCGAATATTTTGTGTTATTTTTCTTATTTTTCATTAAGCTTATGGTAGTCTTACTTTCAAAAATCATATCTACGAAAAGCTCATAACTTAAAGAAGAATAATTTGTGGTTACATTTTGCATTTTGGTTTAATTATCAAAGAAAAAAGGTTTTTTTCTCCTATTTCGCCCTATCAAGTACGCGGCGAGCGTCGTAACCGCCACTGTACAATGTCCTTTACGTCGATATTCGTACTGAAAGACATCAACCTGCTAATTTTCGGGTCTATAGGGCCTTAAGTACTGACCAAAAATACGGGCCCTATTCTTTTCAGCAGGTTTTATCATCATCCAATGCATTAAAATAACAAGAAACTTTGGGAATTAGTATTTTGTAGCTACTTAGCCAAAATCAATAGTAATTAGAACGTATCCATGTTAGTTCCACCTGGATACCTTGAAGTATTAAATACCAATGTTCAACAATAACAGTCTGCGAAGTTTGGAAGTCACAAAGGATGACTTACAAATTAATTGAGTTTACCTGAAATCTATGTTTAGACCTAGTTTAGTAATACTTCCTCGATTAGGAATCGTTTTGGGGTAAATGCTATTGTACTTACTTTAAATACGTTTGTAGTTTTTCGTTTATTGCACGTACGCCACGAATACAGCCTGAAATTGAAGCAACATTTAAGGTAGAAAAACGCGCGGAAAGATCAAGGCATCCGCCGGCGATACGTCTTGAAAATCACCTAAAAGACTTTCGAGACTTTCAGTGTCAACTTTGTCGATATTGTACTATCAGAGAAGTTGACTCCTAGGCAGATGGGGAACCTACGTAAGTTTGGTCGCGTTACGACAAACCCAGCGGACAGATAACAGTTAATATTGAATTGACATGATCCGACCAAATGACGCGACGTTGGTCTGTCAACTGCCTAGGAAGTATAGGAATCAATTTTCTCGATGTTACGTAAGCTATCATTTTATTTATTCAGATCTTAATAGATTCAAAGTCCCCTAAAATTCGAACTCCAATAGCTATAGCTGTTGTTACGCGGTACGTGAATGATTTACAAACTGCCGGACAAATTGACAGACCGGAATTCAGAATGGTGCATGTTTTTTAAACACCCCCACAGACCATACGATTTGTTGTTGCGATTTTAGAGATCGTGAGTGCGACATAAAGTATCGTTACTTTTACGTAACAAATTAAAAATACTTATTTTCGGAGTGACGACCGTTACAAAAAGCTGGCGTACAATACAATAAAACTTTACTGTTTAATGTTTATAGAAGAAAACAAGTTTATTAAGATTCAAAAATATGTAAAGAGCGTAAATCAATTTTTTTTGTCTTCAACATCCTTTTAGGGAAAGGGTTTTAGGTAAACCGAGACACCAAAGAATAATATTACTTATTTATATACACTACGCGAAGTTACACTAAGAAACACAACGTACCTACTTCTTAGCATCATAATATTTCACACCGATTAATTAGTATCCAGGATGTTTATTATCTCGTGCGACAAATACGAACACAAAATTGAATCGTGAACGCGTTGAAGTCCGATTTAAAAAGTTTCGTCCGTTAGTTCGCGATTTGTTTGCTGAATAATTCCCCGCGGAACTGCGGAGTTTGCTAAACCCTTTCAAAGGGATTTTTGAACCTAAATGGTTTACTTCAATTAAATTTAGTTTGCGCAAACTGTGCGTGACACATTTTAAAATTTAATTTTCGTTTTTATGTATGGAAATAGTACGAGTTTGTACGTATTTTTAGGCGAGCGTAGCCATGTTTGCAAATGTTACAGAAGATAAACTCTATTCTCTGAGGCCCGGTGTCAGTTTAGTTTAAAGTTTAGTAGGTCAAACATTATTTTATTCGTCTAGTCGTTCTTTATATTTTATGAAAGAGAGCCTTCACATCTTCAGGGGTATGCCTGTGAATTCTAACATTATAACACGCGGGTAACTTTAACTTAGATTGATGCAAGTGTTGGTTAGTGAAAAAGTATCATAATATTATGTTCCCGGGACTCAAACTATCTCCACATTTAATATAACCGCGAAGAGTTAACAGACAAACAGACACGTCACCTTTATAATATTATTAGTAAGGATGAATGAATTTATTCCTTCATTAGAAACATGGTACTCGTAGGTAGAACTTTTAAATGATTTTCGCAACCATCTATTCAATACAATGTATCAGAAAAATAATCACCAAGTCCAGGTGTGGCAGTATTGGTCAGTAAATTATACTCATAATGTCGATAGTACCAATAACCGTGTTATGGGCCATTACATTTATTTACAAGTGACAGTACAGTTACATTCATTTGACAAATCGCGGGATATACGGTCCAAGCCACGAGGCGGGACACAAAACTTGTATTGGTGTCTTTTTAACCGACTTCCAAAAAGGAGGAGGTTGTAATGTGTGTAACATACTTTTTTTTATATAACTACGGTCCTTACAACTATAATGTATTGTGTTGTTGTGCTACGTACTTAGATTTCGAGTGAATTAAATATTTGTGTTATTAACTCATGGTTATAAATATTTCCAAAATATTGTGTTTATATATCCCACAACCTGGGCACTTTTGTGGTACATTTTACGGAAAAACTATCACGCCTATTGATTTGTGCTTTAACATAGTAATTTTTATTTATATTATGTAGATGTGTTATTAGCTTATCATCGTGGTCAGTCAAGATTTGGTTACTATTAAAATATAAAAAAAAACTGCCTTAAAGATTTTTATCGTGCAGAAAAAAGACGCGAGCCCTCATAAAGCTCGGCTTTTAGCTATTTTAAATAGTGAACTGTCAATTGTTACGAGTATTCATTTGCTTCTGTTATTAAGATTTTCATTCCTACTTCTAATCGACCACCGACAAGGTGCCTAATTCTTAAATCACTTGATCTCCAGACGACTAGTCATCATGTGTGGATGTGAGTCTGCCGCCTGCGATAATTCGAGTTATGAGAATCGGGCCCCTGTAAGTAAGAAGTTACTCTCGTACGTGTTCCCCCGCGCGTTCGAGTTCTTAACGTTGACAGAATATTCATTACGACATTTATTTTTATCGCCGACTGTACAACACATTCAGGATTATTCTACCTCCGATTTGACCCTAATGTTTAGAAAATAAGTACCAAAGTTTGTGGTACAATGATTCCGAAGTACAATAAACAATTTCATTTCATATTTCTGGGTTGCCAGGGTTGCCACTAAATCAAAGGGTCGCGTTATTAGATGTTATTATTGCGTCGCGTTATGGCAACACTGATGTTGCCAGTAAACAATCGTTCCTTTTGTAATGTATCCATAATTTATTTATTTCATTTTCCTCCTTTATTTTCTTTGTCCGTTAAGGGATCAAATTAGAAAGGATCAAAGAGCGAACGGGCGGAAATAATGTAATAATAATCATCAGTTCGTACTTTGAAGACGATTTTGTAACTTTTTTGCAGTACAAATTTGTGTTTCAAATAAAATGTAAACTAAACTTGAAAACTAAACAGTGAAACTAGAAAACTAACATTTTCTTACCGTTATAAATACGTAATTTAAGGTCCTCGTCTGTCTAGCGTTTAACGACTTTTTAAGACAATAGAAAAATATTGTATTTTCTATTAATAGCATACATTATATTAAATACTGAATACACAAAGTGTTATTTAGTAGGAGTTAATGTATGTGTGACCGTGTAGACAGCACACTACCTGTGTGCTGTTAAAGTATTATCACTTCGTTTTGTTACATCTTGTATATTATGCGTTAGCTTGGTAAGAATGTTTAAGAAAAACTCACTAAAGAATGACTAAAGACAATCGCTGTCGATCAGGCGATGCGCAGCTTATTTCCCCCTTTTGTCACAAAAATGTATAATATCTGTCATTACCTTCCTTTGTGACACTCGTTCAATACTCGCGTTCATAAATTGAACTTTCGAAACAGAAATGAATATTTTGCGTATCGAAAAGGTAATATTAAATATTTCTGTGCGCCGATATCGCATGTCAAATCTGCAATCTCGTATTTGGGTTACATTGATTAAAAGGGGTACTTTTATTCCGGCGCCAATCATAGTGTCGGAGGGGTTAAATGAAAAATTTACGACAATTTATAATAAAGCCGGTGTTGCGGTAAAAGTATTGCAAAAATCGAGAAAACCGGATATTTCCCGAAGTGCCACGACACGGTAAATCAAATCTTACGTTCAAAAGTTTCGGTCGAGTTTTTATATGTCTAAAATAGGAAAATGGCATTCTATCAAACGCCGCGCTGCACAAAAATGCAATAACAATATTATTATGGAAGCTTTCAACTTGCGACAGACTTGCAAGGATGATTTTGTCGATGACATTCATGAGTCGATGACATAAATCAGGATGTGAAAAAGCTGTCACTCATTGACGCCAGCGAATGTTCATATTCAGCTACACGTGTGATAATTGATACTTGGATCACATTGACAGCAACGTAAACGTAGCTGATAGATATCAGCTTTCCCTCTTTGACGCTTTCACAACATGGCGGTGCTAGTTTCAATTTCGGCAACGTAACAGAATATATATAATAGTACTCCGTAGCAACGTCAAAAACATATTCAAACATTGAACTATTATTACTACGTATAGAAACGACACAGGGACCTTGTTTTTACGCTGTGCGTTGAAGCTGGGTGGCATCAACTCAAAACGTCACTTCACGTAAAAGTGTCACCTCTGTCACGGTGATATCGTATTCTATCACTAGTAATTGAGGCATAGATTTTGTTCGCGCTGTCTTTTCTATACGTAGTAATAATAGTTCAATGTATTTAAAGCATTTTACTGTAATAAGATATAAACAATGCTATAAAAAGGCGAAAGATTTATACGTTTTGAAGAGAAACCCGAGCAAAACTTTACGTACCTTACAGCTTACAGTACGTAAGGTATGTAAGGCATCAGTGTATTCCTCGGGATCGTCCTGTAATTGACTACCAAGAATTATTTACTAGACAAGTTACAAAATGTCCATCTTTCTACGTTTGACTACAACCCATACATATGTGGCCGATATTGTCGCATCGGAGTGAGTGCTACAGTTATTTAATTCGCTCGTGGCACTCAATATTAACATGACTAGCTGTAGTTTGCGACTTCGTTCACCTAGTAGATACGTTTTATTTGGTAGACCTATTTCACCAGGACTACATTGTTAGACCTCAGTCTAATGTTTGAGAGTTTTACTAACGAATTGGAGGTCGTGGGTTCGATTTTAACACTGGGATAACTATTTCAAGTTTAGTTAGGAGTTGGGATAGTGCAGGCTGGTTACCAGATTGTCTGATAAGAAGATGATGCATCAGGTGGTTTGGTAAAATGTACGTCCTGGGTTATGAGACAAACTGTCGAGTGATTGTGCGTATTGTAGGTATACTACAATTACTATAAAAATGAGTCTTAGCTAGCTGGCTTGTTTTCAGAGAAACCGATTGTAATAACAAAAGAAAGATTTGTAGTTTTTCCGAAGCCTGTTCAACGATAACAAACATTTTATAATATTCTATTCCCACTTCATAATTTTCTAGATCGGATGACACACAATTAAGGACAAGAGTTTTTTATTAATTTAGAGTGTAATCGGAACTAACCTTATCCCAGTCTGCTAAGGGCCTTACGGCAAATTGCCTCGGAAGGGCGGATTAGGGCGACTTAAGGAGCCTTAAGTTCCTTAAACAGGTTAAAATTGTTTGCCCTGGTATTGATAAACGTTAAACTTTATATCTCAACTTCAACACGTTTTCGTGTTGCGTGTTTAAATATTTCGAGTGTTTTTATGTGGTTTACGTGGAAAAATACATAAATTTTGTTAACACCCTGATTAAAATAAAAAAAACCTGACTAAATAATATGAAATTGGTTTGTGGCAAGGAGGATATTTTAGTAAACTTTTATCCCACCAAAACATGAAAATATGTAAAAGGAGCCAAGCAAAATATTGCATAGCTGTAAGTATTACAGCAATATGAGTATTATTATAGTGGCTTGGCAATAAGCACTGGAGAAATAATCAGCTACTAATTGGATTTATTGGGTACCATCGGCCACATACGTCGTTACATATTAAAACACTTTACGCTTGCCGTCTGTGTAAGTATGAACTCCTCCCAATATGCAGTTTTATATTTGTTACTATTGTGCTTATTGCCAAGCCACTATAATAATTATAAAATAAAGAAATATATTGATACATTTACTGAATGTTGATTTAAATTACAAAATAAGTTGAAGGCTTGGCTTGAATGTGATCTGAAAACTTTTTACGACAGAAGTATTACAGCTATGCAATATTTTGCTTGGCTCCTTTTACATATTTTCATGCTTTGGTGGGATTTCATTTCTTTTTTGAAGGTTTTTTTTCTTTTCTTTTCAGGACACGTTATAACTTTTCTGTACTTAGCTTAGCACCCATTCCCTATCTCCTTTATATTTTTTCTTTGAGGCTTCGTTAGTTCTATAGGTGGACAACGTAACGTGAATGCTTCTGAGTTCTGAGTCGATTATTATATTCATATTATATAAATGACTCATTTTACCGCAAGGGCAATTTTATACTTAATTTGTATGACTATAAAGTCGTGAATACGCTGCGGCCAGAAGCTATCGGTTCGCTCGGAAAACACGCGAAAAAACGTAATTATAATCATATTTTAAAAAATAACTAGGAGCATTTAAGCAAAATGCTTCTATACGATTTTGAGTTGCAAAGGTGTCTATCAATTAGACTAATTTCCTACAATACATCTATTTTCGTTTAAATATAATCTTCAAATTTCGTATTTTTAAGAGGTCATTTCGAAAATTAAATGTATCGAGGCAAAATACATTAATCGTGTTTCTAGTTCTTCTCAAACCTAGATAAGGCTATGAAGATATGTATATCTCATTACCAGATTTGTAACATTTCTGAGGGTCCTATAGTATTACGTCAAAAAGGACAGTTTTTTCAATATAGCGCCTTAAGGTAATACTTGAATGTGGTCATTTTTATCTTAACGGTTTACCGTTGAATACATAGCAGCACTGGCCACTGTTGTAAGCGTCTCGACGTTCCTCGCAGGAAAGGAGCACACCTTATTTCATGTGATGACTTAAAACTCCCCTAATAATTGTATCGAGCAAGTAAGGAGTGTATATCTCAGTACTGATTAGTATAGATTAGAACCTTTATATTTAAATGGAATTCAATTACTGTTTAATTATTATTTATTAACGTTGTTAATATTATTTTTTATTTAATTAATACCATTTCATTAAGTTCCTAACTTAAAGCCTTTTGTACGTCAAACAATTAATACTATGCAGTCGAAACTCATACTGTTGATTTTCATAAAAAATGGGTTAAAAATTTAATCGATTGTAAGGGTTTCGATTAATTAAAAAAAAAATCGATTTTTTAAAAATCGATTTTCATAAAAAATGGGTTAAAAAAATTGTAAGGGTATCGATTTATTTAAAAAATCGATTTTTAAAAATCGATTTTCAAAAAAAATGGGTTAAAAATTTAATCGATTGTAAGGGTTTCGATTAATTAAAAAAATGATTTTTTAAAAATCGATTTTCATAAAAAATGGGTTAAAAAAATAATGCACAACGTTAAAAAAGACGGTTTGTTTTCGATTGTCGATATTTTTTAATAGATTGTAAGGGTTTCGATTAATTAAAAAAAACGATTTTCATAAAAAATGGGTTAAAAAAGTTGTAAGGGTTTTGATTAATTAAAAAAATCGATTTTTTAAAAATCGATTTTCATAAAAAATGGGTTAAAAATTTAATCGATTGTAAGGGCTTCGAATTATTAAAAAAATCGATTTTTTAAGAATCGATTTTCATAAAAAATGGGTTAAAAAAAATACAAGGGTTTCGATTAATTAAAAAAATCGATTTTTTAAAAATCGATTTTCATAAAAAATGGATTAAAAAAAATAATGCACAACGTTAATAATCAAGTTTTCACTTTTGCCGGCACTCCCGGAGTGCAAATTGCACTCCGGGAGTGCCGGCAGAAGTGAAATTTAATTTAAAAAAAATTGCACTCCCGGAGTGCAATTTTTTTTTAATTAAATTGTGGATTTAATGTCTGGCTAAGGCCCGATATATTAGCCAAATGATAAGTAGGCAAGTTACAAGGTCAATTCCACTTCATCCATCGAAATTGAAGACATAATCTTCAATTTTGACAACGAATTTTTTCTTTTGTAACTTGCCATAATAGTCCGGTCTAATTAGACAAAAAAATCGTAACCTCGGAATTGTTTGCATAGAGCTGAAAATTGGTAGAGACGTTAAATACGCCATTACAAATAAAACCTCAAAAGTCCCCGGCGATCCTCCTTGTGCAAAAATTTTTATTCAAGGTCAAAGGTATGAAAATGAGGGTTTTCCTGTTTTTTTCCAAACTATACATTTTATCACAAAAATAAGTAGGACAAGAGTGTATATCATAGAATTATCTACAAAAAATATTCAGACACTTTTTTTATACGACTTACCATTCCTTATAAATGGCGGGCTCAAAGTTTGGGAAAATCATATCTACGCTTAAATTACAAAGCTTAAGAATTTGTGGAACTACTGCTTTGAATTGAAAAATTAGTTTTTTGTTGGATAGTCTTATTTATCGAGGGAGACTTGAGCTATGTAACATCACGTTGGCACCAATAGGAGCAAAGAAACAGAGGAAAATGGAGAAAAACGGGGAAAATTATTTGAAAGAGCTTATTTCACAAACGGCTGAAGCATTTTTAATGTTATTTGGCACAGATATAAAGTAGACCACGAGGAAGGACATAGGCTATTTTGTTTCTCGGGAAAATGTACGGTTTCTGTGAAATACATAATTAACAGGGCGGAGCGGAACTTCTTGTACTACAACATACGAGGGCGAGAGCAACAGTACGCTTGCAAGTCACTCAGAAGTATGTCAGACCGAGAACATTTCAATCTTTTCAAACAACCCTAGTATGTAGTACTAGATGTTAAGCGTGGCTCCGCCCGCGTTAATTATAAATTTCACGGAAACCGTAAATTTTCCTGAAAAACAAAATAGCCTATGTCCCTTCACGTGGCCTATTCTATATCTGTGCCAAATAACATAAAAATTGCCTCAGCCGTTTGTGAGATAAGCTCCTTTGAATAATTTTCCTCGTTTTTTCCCATTTTCCTCTGTTTCTTTGCTCCTATTGGTGGCAACGTGATGTTATACAGCTCAAGTCTTCCTCGATAAATAAGACTATCCCACAAAAAACTGATTCTTCAATTCAAAGCTGTAGTTCCACAAATTCTTTAGCTTTATAATTTAATCATAGATATGATTTTCCCAAACTTTAAGCCCGCCATTTATAAGGAATGGTGAGTCGTATGAAAAAAGTGTCTGAGTATTTTTTGTAGAGAATTCTATGATCTACACTCTTGCTTATTTTTGTGATAAAATGTATAGTTTGGAAAAAAAAACAGGAAAAACCTTATTTTCATACCTTTGACCTTGAATAAAAAAATTTGCACAAGGAGGATCGCCGGGGACTTTTGAGGTTTTATTTGTAATGGTGTATTTAACGTCTCTACCAATTTTCAGCTCTATGCGAGTTATTCCGAGGTCGAATGTTTAATTTTCCTGGAGTATAAAAAGACACAATATGTTTCAGATTTGTTCGTCGGTAGGCAGTCATTTCTTTGTATAATGGAAATTAAAGATTTCAGGACATATATACTCGTACGACATGGAACATGACAGGATGTCAAGGAAATGATTAAACTTTAATTTTAAGAATAAACGACACGCTCGCGGCATCTTCGTTGTCGTTCCTTAAAGAAAAACGAAAATTGCCAAAACTATTACCAGAATTAGCTGGTTATTGGTGTTGATGATGATGAATCTTCGATAGGGATAGACACGTAGCTGCCGGCTCTTGGAGAGTCCATCGCAAATCTCTGATGATTGAAATTCCATTTCGGATTGCCTTAAATCTGGAATGAGGTGGATGCGCGAAGTTTGGATGCGACAAATCGCTAAATGCCAAACCTACGCGTCCAAAGCGACTGCGAAGCGAGAGCGTCTGCAACGCGGGACGTTTGCGTCGGCAAAGCGGGAATAATCTACGGTTTGTTATACGGTTTCGCACCGTAGTCGCGCAGGTGTGCAACGCAAGAAATAAGAAACCACAATTATTATAAACCAGATCACAATAGTTAATACTAAACTAGATGATGCCCGCAACTCCGTTGCGCCAAAATCCGTTTATCGGGCGGATAAAAAGTATTCTATGTCCTTTCCCGGGACTCAAAGTATCTCCTGGATAAAAATAAATTTCAGCAAAATCACTTAACTGGCTTGGGCGTAAAGAGGCAACAGACAGACGGACAGACAGACACACTTTCACATTTAAAATATTGACTTGAATTCGTTTGGAAATATGGATGTATTGCCAAACCTTTGATTATCCATTTTTCCCACCTCTGGGCCCGTTCAAGCTGCGGACAAGTGACGCTTATTTCGGGCCCGGGTTCGATGACATGTGCTGACCCCCGCTCGTTAAATATGCGAGCGTCTAACGAGGCCTTAACTTGGGCGGGTATGTCACACTTGTCCAAGAGTCCAGTCATGCTTGAGGCTTGTTGGAGAGTGTGAAATTAATAATTAGTCGGGTTCAAAGATTTTAAGACTCAGGATATGGCCGCAGGGAAAAAAGGTTGGGAAACAAAGATTATCGATTATCGATAGGTGTAACAAAACTTAGTGCTAATACTTTAGGGTGTGTATGGATCCCACGTATATAGTTTACTGTGAAAGTAGCAGCGCTGAAAGAGTAAATTTTTTTCACCATTCATATTTTATATGGAAAAATTCATGACGCTCGGGAGCTAGCCCATTCAAATCACAAAAAATTAGCTCTTAAGCGATGCTACTTTCACTGTGAACTCTATAATATAAGGAATACATTACACACCTAAAATTATCATCACTTAGTATTGTTTGTTACACCCTGTATACAGACCGCAGCTACAGCTTAGGAGAAGAATTAGGGAGTGCCTCCGCTGCCGGCGCCGGTTGCCGAAATGGCTGCCGGCGCCGGTTGCTGAAATGGCTGCCGGCGCCGTTTTCCGAACGCCGGAGTTTGCCGAAGTCACGCGATGTTTGCCGAATAGGCTGCCGGCGCCTATTCGGCAAACATCGCTTGTCAAATGACAGAATAATGATCAAAAACATCAGTCTTGAGCTAAAGGACTATGAAAGGTACAAATAATAAGGTCATAAGTAGTCATATTGTAAGGATGCATATTTGAATCCTTCGATCGGGGATTCTTGGAAATGCTTTTGTATTCTATTGTTGTCGCGATCACTGGTGCTCGTATGGGGCTTGAATCTTGATGGGTTAATGGTGGTGATGATGATGCTGATAAATGTGATCTGCATAGTAGCTTTCTTTAAACAACGCTGAAACTCTCTAACATGTAGGAATCTGAAGTTCTGTTCAGTACCTTCGGAAGTATACCACGGGGCTTATAACTGTAGCTGTGGTGCAAAATCTTACTATTTGGTAGCTGAAAAAAGGTAGCTAAGGTAAAGCTAAGCTAAGAAAATGCATCACAAAAAACTAAAATATCCACAGCCGAACAAATAGGTACCTAACCTTCACCTTTGGAAGTCGGTAAAGTCGAATATATATATATATATATATATATATATATATATATATATATATATATATATATATATATATATATATATATATATTGATATAATATCAGGAGTCGACGCGAAATTTCATTTAAACGTTATATGTTGATATTCGATTTAGATATTTCCAGCTAACTTGATGCGTCCGTTCACTCTCAAACCTTTCTAGCACACTGTATATCTGAGTATACTTTCTAAACACTGCATGCATATTCCCGCCTCCGTTCAAATGTGTGTTTAAATCAGTTCCGTATAATGCTCTGAATATATCATAATGATTATAATAACTAAATTACTTCCATCTATTATTGAATTCAGATTGGTTCCGAATACTGGTTTGTATTATTGTATTCAGCTTATCAACCAAGCGACTTCCACCTATATAAGAGATTAACCTGACTCTAGGGCTACAGAAACAATTATTATTACTTATTAGCTATGTTTTGCAGACATATGTATTGTTCATACATTATTATATTCATAAATTATATTCATAATTATAAATTATTCATAAATTAAAAAAATCTGGTACTTTTCCAACTCAGTGGAAAAGAGCTCGTATAGTACCCGTGTTTAAAAAAGGTGATAACAGTAATGTGAAGAACTATCGTCCTATATCTATCCTTTCCACCTTTGCAAAGGTATTTGAGTCAATTGTTGTTGACTACAAATGAGTGTTTTAGTGTTGAACATACTAAAACACTCATTTGTAGTCAACAACATGGTTTTCAAAGCAAAAAATCAGTAATTACAAACCTACTTAAATTCTTAACTCCTGTATTCGAAGATGTAGATAATGGCAAGCAGGTGGACGCGGTCTACACTGACTTCGCAAGTGCATTTGACCTTGTCGACCACAATATTTTGATTAATAAATTAAGAGACCAATATGGTATTGACGGAAGCATGCTCATTGCTCATGTGGTTCAAATTGTACCTAAACCATAGAGAACAATGTGTAGTGGTCAGTGGGCATGAATCAGTAAAATATTTGGTGACGTCAGGTGTACCGCAGGGTTCTCACTTGGGTCCGTTTTGTTTCTGCTGTTCATAAATGACATTGTACATAGTATCCATCATTGCCATAGTTGGTTGTTTGCTGACGATATGAAAATATCTTTACAGATAAATAGTGCTTCCGATTCTCGATTATTGCAGTCCGATCTATATGCCGCAATAATCGAATGAAACTGAATGCCTCTAAATGTCAGCACATCGTGTTCAGTAAAAAAAGAAAGGTTGTTCCTACACGCTACAACATAAATGGGATTGATATCGCTTTTTCTCCAACTGTAAGGGACTTGGGCATAATACTTGACACCAAACTGAGTTTTATTCCTCATTTTGACTACATTATTAACAAAGCTGCTAAAACTTTTGGATTTGTTAAGCACAGTTCAAAAAGCCCTCAGACAAAAATTGTGTTATTTAAGAATTTTGTTCGTAGTATCCTTGAATTCGGAAGCATAATATTATGGAACCCCTTGTACAATGTTCATTCGCAACACATTGAGTCTCTACAACGCTCGTTCACCAGACACCTGGCATATGTGACTCCGAAAGTCCGAACATTAACAAAATATGCTCATATGATGACAGGCTGACTGCATTCAATATGACTCTCGCACAACGCCGACGTATGATGGATTTAGTTTTTCTTCAAGAAGTAATTAAGGGCCAAACGCCATGCCAAGAATTTCTCGAAAGAATAACTTTCACAGTCCCCAAACTATCATCCCGTCGTAATCCTACTGGTGCGTTCCATATACCGAGATATTTATATAACCTAGGCAAAAACAGCCCATTAGTAAGACTGCCTCAAACTTACAATGATTGGCATAAGCTTTTAGACTTAGATATTTTTTATTACCAACGCACGTCGTTTAAGAAAAAACTATTGACAAGAAATGTAAACAATGATAATGAACTTTAATCAATGTACCTAATTCGTTTAATGATAACTTTGACATTTATTTCAATTTATTTTACAATAATTTTAGTCAATATTTTGGCTATTATTTTATTTTTGGAATGATTTTTATTTTATTAATATTATTGATAACTTATTCAATATTTTACATCAATTTTATTTTTTTACAATGATATTTTATTGAAATTTTTAATCATTTTTACATTTTCCTAATGAAATTATAATAATTAGATTACTTTTAAAATAATTGCATGTCCTTTTTAATTTTTAATTTTATGTACTAAATTATTGTTACTAACTTAATTTTGTTGTTTAATTGAATTTATCTAAAATGTTGTGCATATCTATAAGTGATGTAAACACTAGCTCTTATTTATTTAATGTTGGTTAAAATGTATGTGTTTATATTGTTGATTTGCCTAAATAAATAAATAAATAAATAAATTTGAATGTGTACCTATATGTAAACTAGTAATAAAATAATATCATGGGTGAGGACGCTGGCCTCTGCAATACAGTATCCACTAGTGCAGGTCAGAGGCTTCTTTATGTACTTACAACAGCTTTGATCTAAATAAAGATATTATTATTATTATAAGTTTGTATAATTATAAGTAAGCTTAGATGAACAGGCTGGTGTGAACAGGCAAGCTCAGAGGCATTAGTGTGAATAGGTAAGTTCGGAGACAGATAGGTAAGTTTGTATAAACATTAAACACTAAACAGGTAAGCTGAGATGCACAGGCTGGTGTGAACAGGTAAGTTCATTAGTTCAAACAAGTAAGCACAGGGACGGATTGGGACATTAGTTCAAACAGGTAAGCTTACGTGATACAGGCTTGTGTGAACATGTAATTTCAAAGACAGGTAGGTAAGTAGGTCTAAATAAACTCAAAGTCACAGATGATGTGAACAGGTAAGTTCAACAACTCAAGCAGGTGGTAAAAATAGGCAGTTCAAACGACACGGATTGTAGGGATGTTAGTGTAAACATTAAAGTAGTATGGGTAATTGCGTTAGTTTATCTAAAAAAGGAAATGAAGTTTTATGATACGATTAATCTAATGATACTCATTAACTTACTGATGTAGGTATATAATAATATAATATACCAACATCAGTAAGTACATACATAAACATACGGAATAAAAGGCATATCGTAATATAAAACATTTAAAGATTTATTATCTTTTTATAAAAAAAAAATACAAAATCTTTCATAAACATAAAAAAACTTACCTCAATCAACAAAATATCAATCACATTTTAAAAACAGGTGAACAACTGTAACAGGTAGCAGGTACCAATTAATTTTATCAAAGTTGCTGATATCAGCAATGTTGTTTTTTATAAAAAGTGACATTTGTGGCTTATGTCACTTTTTATAATAAAAAAAAAAAACAATAAAAATGTGACTTCTGTGTGAAATAAAGTATTCTAAATATATTTCGCGGGAATGGTATTGCAAAATAAATAGATGTGCATATAAATTTATGTAGTAATAGTATGAAATTAGCTAATTAATATCGATTGTTTTTTGTATGGGGAACGAACTCCCACTGAAAGCCATAGTGTATATAACTATGTTCTTTAACGGTGTCCTGAGAACCAATTATTTCCCTAGCATATGGAAAGTATCACAGATTCTAATGATACCAAAACCTGGCAAACCACCGAACTAACGGACCTCTTGAAGACCAATAAGTCTTTTGCCTATAATGTCAAAAATATTTGAAAAGATCCTACTTGCAAGACTTATGAATAATGAATGAGACCTCTGTCATACCTAACCACCAATTTGGATTCAGACGGGAACATGCTACTATAGAGCAAATTCATAGAGTATGCAAAGTTATCAGAACATCCTTGGAGAGAAAGGAATATTGCTCAACAGCCTTCCTAGACATACAGTAGGCCTTTGATAAAGTGTGGCACGAGGGGCTACTGTATTAAATAAAGACCAAACTACCACATAGATACTACCTGTTACTTAAGTCTTACCTGACCGCACGGCTCTTCCAAGTTAGGGATGGAGACTGCACGTCATCTATCCATGAGATTAATGTAGGCGTCCCTCAAGGATCAGTCCTCGGGCCATATCTGTACTTGATAAACACCTATAACTTACCTCAGATTCCCGATGTCACCGTGGCAACGTTTGCTGACGATACAGTTAAGCTAGCTACAAATGAAGATAGAGACGAAGCATCTAAATTCTAATACATTACAAAAATGTCTCATCAAGGTAGAAAATTGGTTAAATAAATGGAGAATTAAAGAAAGCACTCAAAAATCAGTGCACAGCACATTTACTCTTAGAAGAGATAATTTTCCACCAGTCACGTTATGTAACCAAAAACTACCACATAGCGATACCGTCAAGTATCTCGGTGTGCACATTGACCGTTGATTGACCTGGAGAAACCACATACAAGCCAAAAGAATCGAATTAAATACAAGATTCCGAGATCTACATTGGATGCTTGGGAGAAATAGCAAGTTATCACTTGATAACAAAATTTTTGTCTACAAAGCCATCTTAAAACCTATATGGATGTACGGAGTCTAATTCTGGGGATCAGCCTGTGAGTTGTGACTGAAATATAAAAATCATACAAAGAGCTGAAGACTCAATGCTTAAACAAATAACAAATGCACCCTGGTTCACTAAAAATGAAGAGGTTCATAACTACCTAAACCTTAAAACAGTAAAGGAGGAAATCGAATCCGTTGTCAATAACTACAAAAACCGACTCCTAAAACATCCAAACCAACTGGCTGTTCAGCTAACTGTCCCAGAGTCATTTAGACGCCTAAAACGACGTCAAATACTAGAACTGGAGCTGCCATAGGCGACCAGATTCCAAAAGAGTAGTCTCTACTGGGAAACTTACTCTCCATGCCATAAGCCACACAACACATCTGCTCATAGTTCGAGGACTAATTGCAAGATCAAGCAATTAACAAAAAAAAAAGTTCAAACAGGTAAGCTCAACTGATACAGACTTGTGTGAACATGTAGTTTCAAAGCCAGGTAGGTATTAGTAGGTCTAAATAGGTAGGTGCAGGGCATCAGACAGCAGAAGGAAATAAGCTCAAAGTCACAGATGATGTAAACAGGTAAGTTCAACAACTCAAGCAGGTGGTAAAAATAGGCAGTTTAAACGACACGACTTGTAGTAATTAGTGTAAACATTAAAGTAGTAATGGTAATTCCGTTAGTTTGTCTAAGAAAACCGGCCAAGTGCCTATCGCGCAATATAGGGTTGCGTAGTACCGCTAGTTTTTGATAATTTTTGTATGGTCAATAAGTGTACATTTATAACATGTTTTATTCTACTAACAACATCATCTCACTTACGTTCAAAAGAATTTGAACGAAAAGTTCCTTTATACTTCGCCAAATACATTTTTTTTAGTTAAACGGCTATAAAACTTATGAAGTTTTCTTAGACGTGATACTCTAAGGATTTTTTCGACTTTAAAACTTAATATTTCACAAACGGATCCCTAAATCGAAAAATGATCTATGAATACTCATAATATTTTTAAAAATCCTATCCAACGACATCCCACACGATGGGGTGTACGCGAAAAAAAAAATCATCCCCGCTTGATGTGTTGGGAAGGTACCATAAAAAAATAAGTTTTCATATAACATTTTGGCGGCATCATTAATATTATGTGCATTCATGCCAAATTACAGCTTTGTAGGTCCTACAGTCTCCGAGCAAAACCGCGGACAGACAGACGGACGGATGGACAGACGGACAGACAGTCGGACGGACAGACCGAAACTATAAGGGCTCCTTGTTGACTAAGGAACCCTTTAAAAGGAAATGAGTTTTTATGATACGATTAATCTAATGGTAATCATATTTATGTAGGTATTACTTCATTAAATATACGGAACAAAAGGCATATCGTAATATAAAACATTTAAAGGTTTATTATCTTTTTTTAAATACAAAGTCTTTCAAAAATCAATCACATTTTAAAAAAAGGTGAACAGTAACAGGTAGCAGGTACTGAACAATTTTCTTTGATATACATATTTTCTTAGATACATGATATAAGTAGGTAATCACTTCACTACCAGCTCGCGTCTCAACCGGCGTCCGGCACAAACGTCTGTTTACAAACATAACATGGCACGCGAGCGCGGTGCACGCATCCCCCTGCACCCCGCCGCGCCGCGCCTCTTCCCAAGTAACCCAAACGGGCCCCTCAAGCACCGCGTCACTTGCCCGTTTTAAGGATAATTAGGGGACGCAAGATTATTGTCACGAAAAAATGATAAAAACTTTACAAATTCCTATATTCAATGGGACGCAATAAGATCGGTGAATTAAACGCGCAATATACGTTGCAAAATATACGCTGCACATCCACGTCCTCCAAAATTGACACGGACGATGGCGGAACTACGAAATACGCTAAAAAGCACTGTAGTGATAAAATTGCGTCCATGCCAATTTTTTGCCCATGCATTCTACTGATAAAATACACCCTTGGGCCAAAAATCAGGGCTGGTTTATCTTGTGTCCGTATACCGGACGCAATAAGTCGGTCGGACGCAGCATCATTGGCAAATAGCGCCATCTATGACGCAGCATGACCAGCAAGATGTATATATATATATATATATATATATATATATATATATATATATATATATATATATATATATATATAAGAGGACAAACGAGCAAACGGGTCACCTGACGGTAAGCAACAACCGTCGCCCATGGATCACTCGCAACATCAGAAGAGCTGCAGGTGCGTTGCCGGCCTTTTAAGAGGGAATACGCTCTTTTCTTGAAGGTTTGCAGGTCGTATAGGTCCGGAAATACTGCTGGTGACAGTTCGTTCCAGAGTTTTATAGTGCGCGGCAGAAAGTTACGCGAAAAACTCACTGTGGAAGACTGCCACTCATCAAGGTGATGAGGATGGTATGTTTTTCACGTGGGACGATGGCGAAAAGTTGCAGGTGGTATGATTCCAAAAATTCCAAGGGGTCCAAGCTGTTTGAACCACTATGGCAGTCAACAATTCGAGCGGCCCTTCGTTGGATACGATCCAGAGGGAGCAGTTGGTATTTTGGCGCCCCTGCCCAGAGATGTGAACAATATTCCATATGGGGCCGAACCTGCGCCTTGTAGAGTTGTAGGCGTTGGTCCGGACTGAAGTACTGTCTCGCTCTGTTAAGAACACCAAGCTTCTTCGAGGCTAGTTTGGCCTTACCCTCTAGATGATATCGGAACTGGACTTCGTTCGATATGTTGACGCCAAGTATCTCAATGCTAGGGGAGATGGTTAAAGATGTGCCCTCGAAACGAGGATATACGACCAGTGGTGACTTTTTAGTGGTGAACGCGCAGACTTGTGTCTTGGCGGGGTTGAATTGGACCAAGTTACGTCTACCCCATTCAGAGACCTTCTCCAATGAATTCTCCACCTTAGAAACAAGTTCGTTTCGACTTGAGAAATATTGGGGGAGCCGGTATATACAGCATCACATCATCCGCATAGCAATAAATGCCGCTGTTCTGCAACATGTCATTGATATGCAGTATGAATAGAGTAGGCAAAATTTAAGATTATAATTATTTCTATTTAAAATTTGTGTATCGACACTGGAACCTAGCGCTTTACGCATTATCACCGGCTCCCATTTTGAGTGCCAGCGCCGGCAGCCGTTGTTTTATATCTCGGCTGCCGGCAGTATACTTACCGCCGGTTCCCATTACTGATATTTTTGGGAGCCGGCGCCGGCAGCGGAGGCACTCCCGAAGAATTAACATCCCCTCACTTTGTACCGCGCGTCAAAAATGCCTGACTCCCCGTTTCTTTTTCACTCCTACCCGCACTTTCGGAGCACAGTTTTTTCTTTTTGACTTTTTTTTATCATCCATCCTTGCAGTTCTGTAACCGTTGGAAGCTCCTATTTACCTTCTGTTTTTGTTTTTGTTCAAATCAACTGTATTGTTTGGTAAATGGACATCGATTGGGCCCCCATACACACGGTCGAATAGGTACTCAAAGCGATTGCCGATGTTCGCGCGAGCGTGCGAGTGTGAGTGGGCCGTAATTACATTCCTTATTTATTGCTGTTATGACTTACGACGTTTGGGCTATAGTCCAAGGCTTGAGACGAGACACAAGTATTATGAAACTATGTAGATGTCGCCCGAAAGTATGTGGTGCCAAAATTCGGTTATCGCGCGGGAACCGTACATTTTTCAGGATATAAAGTGTCGTATGTCCTTTCCCGGTACTCAAAGTACCTCTATACCAGATCTCAGCCAAATCGTTTCAGCGGTTTTGGTATGAATTCGGAATGTCTGTCTGTCTGTCTATCTGCCTGTTCCCTCAACAGTCAGATAGACAGACAGACAGACAGAGAGAAACACTTGTATGATGGACTTGGACGTATGAAATGTGTCTCCGTTTCACTGTAAACGTAGATAACTGCGACAGAGCAAAAATAAGTTGCTCGTATTATTATTCAGTTAAAATTTCACGCAACATTACGGTACGTAACCCTCGTATAAGAACACAAGAACTAAAAATTGCAAAAAGTCCAAGTCAATCCATAAAATTAACTGACTTATATTTTTATGATTTAAAGGTCAAAATGTCTCCTATGTTCCAAACTATCAAATGGCCATTAATTGTACTATCAGAGAAGTTGATTCATAGGCAGATGGCGAACCTACGTAATTTGGTCGCGCTATGTCCAATCCATCCGACAGATCACAGCTAACATTGAATTGAGATAACCCGACCATTTAACGTAGGACTGGTCCGTTAAGGTGACGCCGCGTTAAAGTAAAAAACCGTGTTTGATATGTTTTAGATTGCTTGTTTTCTGAAAACAAGCAATGGAACAGCAAAAAATTGAAAGGGCGTAGCGACAAAATGGTTATTGTGGCGTAATTTAAAAACCATAAATAGATTTCATATAAGATATGGGCAAATCAAAGTTTATGCTTGAACAATCTATGTACAAATTTTGGAAGCTTAAATCACTCTCTGTTGGCAAAATAGGAATCCGTTTTTTACAGAGGTATTGTTGATTGAATATTCTGTGTTATAAAAGTTGACCAATCATGTTTTGGTATGGGTAATTCAAAGACAAAGACGTGATGAATACTGACAATGAACTTTAATTTCTTAGCTTTAGTCATTGCTGAGAAAAATCGATATCGCTACAGCCAAATTATCAAGGCGTCGCCTTAACCGCCTATGAATCAATTTCTTCTATGGTACAATACAGTATACAAACCATTAAGCTCTGAGCCTATACAAAAGCAACAACATAGTACAGGAGTTAAACCTCACTTATGGGATGTCAAGGAAAACTCAATCTGTGCGCAATCTCCTATACTAAGGCATGCACGTATGCATGGAGCAACAAGAATTTTATGTTAAACACTCGTTGAATGAATATAAACTCTAGTTTGCGAGCATAAGGTCCATTTTCCAGTGGTGCACCACAAGGTTTAATAAGAGATTAGGCTAAGCGCAGGCTGCAAATATCTATGCCGTTGAATTTGTAATACAGTGCAACGATTAAGAGAGCTTCAGTACTAATAGGCCTCAGCCTGACCCAAGTCTACTTTATTTACGGTAAAAGAAAAAAATGTCTTTATAATAACAGTAAATTATTTTTAAAAAATATTTTTAAAACTTTACATTTTATAATGTACCTGGAAGTTTCAATGCTACCTTGTGAGTCGTCATCCGTGCAAAAGTGTATTTACAGGGAAGCAGACTATCTGTTTCTTTGTTACCTCTTCACGTCCAAACCGCTGAACCGATTTTGCTGAAATTTAGTTTGGAGATACATACTTTGTGTCCTGGAAAAACACATGGGAAAAACGTGCGGTGTCATCTAGTAATTAATTATAGTAACTTTGAGTAATATAAGCCTTAAGTAATATAAGTTCCATTAGAGTATCATAATAATAATGGTTATTACCTTGCACAATGGTTAGTGGGAATCGATGGCCATTAACCATAAGATGTAACTGCAAACGGAATGCTAAATAAGGTGTTTAATGTAGTTGCGGCGCGGCGCAGGAAATTACAAAATGGCGCCGCTATACAGGATGGTTCCGAATTTTTGTTTATGTATTAAAATATGTACTACTTATTTAATACAGCGTCATCTGATACGAGCGTTATCTGAAACGCTCGTAGCACCTTGCGCAAAAATTCGTTTATCGCGAGGGGACCGTACATTTTTCCGGGATAAAATGTATCCTATGTCCTTCGGACATATCGCAAATATAGTAAAATCGATTCATTTAGAAAAGGACGGCGTGAGTTTTACCCGAATACTGGTTTTGTTATTTATAAATTCATTACGATTAAGGTTTATTTAGTTTATGAATATGCGTGGAATAAATAAGTACTTAGTCAGCTTTCTTGCACCCAAGATTTGTCAATCTAAAATTTAACGCAGAAACAAGTGAATATTAAATAGCATCACGTTTTGAAACAGCCTGCATAAGGCTGCTGAAATTGTAGGTGACCAAATACGTTTTACATCGTGGACGAGCGAAAATTAATATTTTGTCAAATTTCGGTATGAAAGCCTGCATATATATTCACGTCAGGCTTTTAGTCCTCGTGTAGAGCCTTAGGGTTGGTTCACAACGAATCGAGATAAAACAAGACATAATGCTACGATCCAGAATCACACTGAAATGATATTAGGTATAAGGCAAGGTATACTTAATGATGTAACCCATAAAAAATGTATATCTCAAGCAGCATCAAACTTTTAACATTTGAATTTTGCTAATTCATTCTTAAATTGCCCTTAATTTCGTCTCGTTTTGGTTTCATCTCATAATATCGGTATCGGTATATCGGTACAGGTGCTCCCTCAGCGGGAGCATTCGCGTGTAATGTAACATTATAGATTCAACTTTGAGCATTACATTACAATACTACCTCCCTAACCGACGAACATTATCGTGTAACAATTCCAAATTATAGGTTGCAAGTTATGTCAAAATAATAAGTATCATTACAAGGTGAGCATTGTAAGGGTGTATTTCCACTGAAGCGGAGCGGAGCTTAGCGGTGCCCGAATTGATCAGTGGAAACGCAGCCTGCTCGGTTCTCTTCCCTCACAGATGTAATGCTCGACTTTCTAACGTTACATTACACGCAAATGCTCCCTGAAAAAAATAAGGTGAGGGAAGCACCTTAACATAAAAACATTATCTAGCACGATATTTTTAATATAGCTACTGACAATTTATCTTTATATTATAATACAGAAGAAGATACACATTTCAATGAATAAAGATATTATGAACTCAGCTGTAACTTATTATTCATCAAATTAATGTTTAAAAGTATTTTCCATAATTTAACACGCGTTACCACAAAAGAACAAAAGACGCGTAAATATTGGTGTACGCTTCCCCCATTTGGCATTTAGACAAAAGATTTCGATATCATTAAAAAGGGAGAAATAATGAGTGATCCACAACGAAAACAAAGTATAAGGACCGTCGACAACAATGATCTACATGGACTGGATCAGACAGTACCTATCTATATGAATATTATCTGAAGATGTGGGGGAAAAAAATCGTTTATGCGTGGGAGCATTACCTTTTTTCCGGGATAAAAAGTATATCCTATGTCCTTTCCCGGGACTCAAAGTATCTCCATACGAACTTTCAGCAAAATCGGTTTGCGGCGAAGAGACAGACAGACAGATACACTTTCGCATTTATAATACTAGAACGGATAGCTTTTACTATAAGTTGCCAGCGGCTTCTCTCACATAATAACAGTGTCCTGCGATAGTCGTCGGTATAATAAGAGTATATTTGACGACCTCTGTGGCTCAATTGGTTGAACTCCAGCCTGGGGTCGTGGGTTCGTATCCCACCGACGGAACAAAAAGTTTTTAATGTTCCCGGGTCTCGATGTGTATTAAAATTTATTACACATATTTAATGTCTGTATGATATAATAAAAATCTTAAATATATATTGTATAGTATTAAATATATATCCGTTATCTGGTTTTACCTGTAACACAAGTCCTTCAGGCACTTAGCACGGGGCCAGACTGACGTGATGTGAAGCGTCCATTGATATTATTATTATGTTCTTGAGATGAAAAGTGTCCTTATAATATATCCTTTTTCATGGCAGTCTGCTCTCCACAAATTTCACGTCTCAATAGAGCTTCGTGTTGTAATTTGAGCACTGGCATATTTTATATCGTGTTTTCTAACTTGGTGCTTGCTACCAGGTCGAAAAATCGGTACTAATGCGAATGGGTAACAAAATATTTATTTATCCTTTCAAAAGTCCTTTTCTTTTGCAATAATACACGATTTATCATATTTGTAAAACATTCATGTTTGACAAGAAATTGATGATTTCTATTTAAATTCTGATTGCATAAGTATTTAGTTTTGTTCAGTGCTCTGAATCAGCTAAAGTCTAAACTACAACTCTCGCTACTCTAAATGAGTTCCAGCTAGTCTCTTCTAGGACTTTATGTCACACTTGCTGCGGCGCCACAATTATGCAAAAACTGTAACCGCGAGATCAAACAGCTCACAGAAAATCCCAGAAATATAAGCCAACAGAAATGCATATAGATGAGGTCCGCTCTCAATATTTAAATAAGACAATTGCTTCTATAAAAACAGTGAACTAATTAAAAAGTAATATTGCTAAATGAAATGGGATTGAGAGAATTGAACATTTGCATTTGTGTATTAACACACAACATTTTTTTGTTGAATTATGAATGCAGTCTTGTTCTAAATGATCTAAGACACTAGCCTAGACAGTAGACTAGTCGCTTTATAAATGGATGCTGTTAAGCAATTTGTGTAATATCAAAAAAAAAAAATCTTATTGAACTATGAATGCAGTCATGTTCTTTAGATCTTAGATCATTTAGAACAAGACTGCATTCATAAAAAAATATTGTGGTTTAATACACAAATGCAAATGTTTAATTCTCAATCCCATTTCATTTAGCAATATTATTTTTTTTAATTAGTTCACTCTTTTTATAAAGCAATTGTCTTATTTACATAATGAGAGCGGATCTCATCTATATATTATGCATTTCTGTTGGCTATTTCTGGGATTTTCTGTGAGCTGTTTGTAATACGAGGAAATTATAAAATCATAAAATATGTCCCAGCTTTAAAGTTTGGATTACCTGCACGCTATTAGAAATGTGTTTGTTTTTAGCGACGCCCTATTAAAACTAAGACAAAGTTGTAGTTAAGTATAAGTGTTGGATAAAATAAGTTCGACGGCTACGTCGAACTACCTTATACGTATATATGGAACCATATTCTGTTAATCCATACTAATATATAAATGCAAAAGTGTGTCTGTCTGTGTTTCATCTTCACGCCCAAACCGCTGAACCGATTTGGTAAAAATTTGATATGGAGATACTTTGAGTCCCGAGAAAGGACATGGAACACTTTTATCTCGGAAAATTTTGCGGCTCCCGTGCGATAAACGATTTTTGAGGCAACGTGAAGGCGTTATCTAGAAGTAGAATATAACATGTCTGATGTCACACAGATTATTTTAAGCCCGTGCATGTTTATATTCCGTTCAAACTCTGTCAGAAGGTAACTCCAAATAGCTATGCATTTTGGAAGTTATCGTATATTGAACTATCAAGTTAGTAGTAGTAGGTATCGGTAAGTACATTAAGAAGTCCAAACTGTGGCCCGGCTTGGCCTTGCCTGGGGAATAAGTTCCATTAACTTAGCTGCAGAAAACTTTTACAGTCATCATTTATTACTAGTAGTTATAAGGTACATTGGTATGTATAAATAATAGCTCCCACACCGGTTTCGGTGACAGTGGCCGGTTTTATTGAAACCAGGCCAGCTACGCAGGAGTAATTTTATAGTGCCCAAGTGTGTGCGCAGTACACAAGAGCACTCTCTATTCCTTTACTCTCATAACCCAGTGGGACGGACGACCGACACGACTGGCGAGAGATCAGGCGCAGGACCGACTTTTTACATACCCATCCGACGCATGGATCATCTTACTTGTCAGACAATCAGGTGATCTGCCTGCATTGTTCTAACCAAACTTGGAAATAACATGTTTCCAACGCGGGAATCGAACCCACGACCTCCGAGACAAGAGCCACGCTCTATACCACTAGACCACGGAGGCGTTGGTATGTATTGGTATGTATGTATTATTATCAAACCCATAATAACATTAAACTTGTCAGGCGTAGTTTTTCGACTGACAAGGCAATTTAATTATTATTTTTAGTAAGTATGTTGTTGTATGTGACTTGTGAATGAGAAAAATCTTATACGATGCAATTTTGAATTTAACGTACAATCAGTTCCTTGGAAAATCATAATCATAATCAGAGTAAGTAGAATTTATGTTTTTTGCTTTATATATACATATTATATATATATATATATTAATTATTACACTAATAGTTTTTGATAGTCTGATTTTGGTAGTCTTATATATATATATATATATATATATATATATATATATATATATATATATATATATATATATATATATATATATATATATATATATATATATATATATATATATATATATATATATATATATATATATATATATATATATATATATATATATATATATATATATATATATATATATATATATATATATATATATATATATATATATATATATATATATATATATATATATATATATATATATATATATATATATATATATATATATATATATATATATATATATATATATATATATATATATATATATATATATATATATATATATATATATATATATATATATAAGACTACCAAAATCAGACTATCAAAAACTATTAGTGTAATAATTTCGAAATCTGGAAATTCCCGTCGTTATCCGGGTGTTAACTGTTAATGAAATACCGAAATCATTGAAAAGCGATGATTTCCCCGTGGGCGCGTCATCTGATTACAGCGATGACATGTTTTTACGGTTTCCTACATCATCATTATTGAGTTTCATTAATTTAATTATTAAATATAAGTTAAATTTTATAGGTTAGTATTATTAACAATGATACACTTTTCGAGCCCTTTGATTTAATTTGTTAAACATAGAAATTCTATATCAGAAAACTGTAATTGTTTTGTCGCTGTTAAATTTGAAAACACCACTAATTTATTATTTTTTAGTATCCTGTCGGCCAATCTGTACTTAAAGATTAATAAAATTTTAACGTTATTAGTGGCGGCCGAAAAGGAAGATCTTCCGACCGGGTGAGGTGGTATGCCCGGTCAGGCCGAAGCCCACTGACGTCATTTCAGACGTTGTATATATCTTGCCATTCTCCGAAACTTCGATAGCGCGATGCAGGATTGTTAGGCGAATTGTGGGTACCGCCACACCACTCCCCCCCGAAGACCTGTGGTATTCTTCAATGCGCTGTGTTGTCAGGTGTGGGCCGAAGCTACGCGTGCAATGACCAGGAGAGGGACCTCGTGCTCTGCTTGCTGACCGGTCGTTGTAGCCTATGGCTGCCCCGTTCAAGCCGGACACGGGTTCGACCGGCGCGGACCTCCAACGCGGCTTATGGTCGAGGCGACCCGGTTGTGCTTGATGTCTGCTGACGTGGTGCGGAGGGGCGGGGAGTGTTGATGATGATTGATGTCCATGATGAAGGATGCGTGTTCTTGTCGGTGGTCACCAATTTAACGTTGTTAGTGGCGGCGGAAAAGGAAGATCTTCCGACCGGGTGAGGTGGTATGCCCGGTCAGGCCGAAGCCCACTGACGTCATTTCAGACGTTGTATATATCTTGCCATTCTCCGAAACTTCGATAGCGCGATGCAGGATTGTTAGGCGAATTGTGGGTACCGCCACAAAATAAATATGTTGGATAAAACATGATTACAAAATTTCAGTAGACGGAATTTTTTGACGACGTCATATTAGTATAATTAAGTTTACCTTAATAATGTTTTCATACTAGGTATCAAGTGATTATTTCCTTTCACATGAAAACTAGAAAATCTTTTGAAAAGTGGGTAAACGTGTTAACCACTTAGTTTTTTATAACTGACGACGTCCGAATACGTACAAAACATAAGTTTAAGTACCTAAATGACATTAACCAGGTTTAAATCTTTTATCAAGTTATCATTTCCTTCCACATAAAAACTATAAAATCCTTTGAAAACCGTGTTCACCCAGTTCAGAACTGCGGCGGATGTTACGCCGTCAAACTACAACGTAAATTATTTCTCGTCCACCGTGTTACAATTATTTTAACTTAGTTTTTGATACAGTTATAACTTTGTGCTAGTTATTTTACTGAAATCCCGCTAGTGTTATTGCTTTTTCTGTTTTAGAAAGTAAAATATATTATTATTTTGTTTTACATTTTTTGGTTTTGGGGCAAGATAATGAGGAAGAAAATTGGCACGAAAAACTACGGGCTGCACTCTGGGAGTCTCAGTATTCAGTAGTAATGTAAAACGAAACAAACAAAAAAAGAGGTGGATATTATCTGGATCTTACAACGCGTCAACGGTCTACTCTCCTTTCGTTTTACGTAGTTTCGATCAGGTAGGCGCGAGTTTAAAATTTTTCACCCATCTCAAAAGTGCACAGCACCGCTAACATAGGTTTTCACTTTATTAAACTTAGGCACCTGGAAGCTGTTTGGCGTTAAGCGTGATCTAGAGCCTAGAATCTAGGCTCCAGATCAGGGATGGCGAACTTTTTCGTATCAACGTGCCCTTTTCTGAAGAAATCATAATGCCATTAATTTTTTGTGACTTGGTGCGTACTTAAAATTTTGGCGAATTTGGTGCTCACTGTGCAGAGGTGGATCTATAACCTTAATTGTTGGCAAGTAATAATTATTTCGATACTTTGTGACCCAAATTTTGTGTCTAGTGCCACTGGTAGCACGCGTGCCATTAGTTCGCTATCCCTGCTCTAGATTATGCCTAGACTCTAGTTCTAAGCAATTCCCGCAATCATGGTGGCAGTCATGTTTATCCAACACAACCTAGACACACTACTATGATATTCCGAACTCAAATCCACCAGGATACTAAAAACAATGAAAATAAAAGTGCAAACCGCTTTAGTAGCGCTAGCACGGCGACCAGCGGAAATGCGAAAGTATGGACAAACTGTGGAAATAAACCTAAGATGCCGTTCCGATCTTTACCGCGGCTAATCGCGACCGACAAAAATTTAGTCAAAAAGCCACTTTATGACAGACTATAGTATATGTCATAATGTAGAATATTATTTCAATTTTTAGGACTATAGTCTGTCATAAAGTGGCATTTTAATTGAATTTTTCGGAACTAAAAAAGATCGGAACGGCACCTTAAGTTTATCTCCACAGTTTGTAACTATAGTCTGTCATAAAATGGCATTTTAATTGAATTTTTCGGAACGAAAAAAGATCGGAACGGCACCTTAGGTTTATTTTCACAGTTTGTCCATACTTTCGCATTTCCGCTGGTCGCCGTGCTAGCGCTACAGGTCAACGAATCGACCCAACGCTAGTAATTCTCAGCTTCGTTGCAGGCCTAATTATTGTAATGCAGTTTTTGTCCGACTAAGAAAATGTGTTCGGAAATTTCAGCACAGCCTTTTTTAACCACCAACGAAAAAAGAGTTGTGTTAGGGTCAATTCAGACCGCAACGCGACGCGTATAATATGCATTTTTAATTTTGTATGGATTTGACACATTTCAATTGCGTGAGACGTCTTGCAAATCTGTCAAATCCATACAAATTTAGAAATGCATCTACGTGTCGCGTTGCGGTCTGAATTGACCCTTAGAAGTTAGTCGCGTATTTCTGTGTTTGTGTCTGTCTGTGGCATCGTTATGGTATACAATTGGGTGGACCGACTTTGATTTGATAGTTTTTTTTTCTTGAAAACCATGAAGTTAATATACCTAGCGGAATAGAGAAACAAAGGCCTGAGCAAGCGAGATGTCACTATCAGTACACTGCGTGGTAAAAAGAGACGTACGTACATACATGGCAGCAGAACTCTTTTTTTGACGTCCAGTCGGCACTTATCGACACGTTGACAATTAAATCTCATAGAGAGATGCTTGTGTAAGTGTATGCGTATTACGTACACATAATATTTTTACACACAGATGTAAATCAATTTTGGTTTCGTTTGACAGCTCGAGATTGTTGCTCTATTCCGCTAAGTTTATTAACTTTATGTTGAAAACTGACATAATTGAGTGTTATTAGCCATAATTCATCATAAGCTTTAGGTTTAGTTCAGTTTCTTTAAATCTTTTATTTGTATATTGAGTTTAACAATTTATAAAAGTACTCACATACAAATTGTACAATATACATTTTTTAATATTATACGAAGATACGAGGACTGCTATTTACGTATCCGGAATTAAAAAAAGAAACAAACATATATCATTTAATATGGTTTTATTGCTTTTCAAAATATTCGCCGCGATGATCGACACACTTTTGCATACGCTGGAACCAATTTTCATAGCACGTTTTCCATTCTGATTGAGGTATCTCCAAAACGTGCATTTTGAACGCATCAACAGCCTCTTCGCGGCTCGAAAAACGTTGACCACGTAATTTGTTCTTCGCGTATGGAAATAAAAAGAAATCGTTAGGTGCCAAATCAGAGCTGTACGGCGGATGACCAGTCAATTCGATCTTTTGACCCTCCAAAAACTGAGTTGTTTCAGCTGAGGTGTGACAGCTAGCATTGTCGTGATGTAATATGATTCTGCGTTGTCGGTTGTCCTTTCTTATTTCTTCAAAGACTTCTGGTAAACAAATGGTCGTATACCATTCAGAATTAACCGTTTTACGATTCTCTAATGGCACTGTAGCCACATGTCCATTAATTCCAAAAAACAGGCGACCATTTGCTTCAAAGTACTTTTTGCACGAGTAACTTTTGTTGGTTTCGGCTCATCTTGGAACACCCACACCGTTGACTGTTGTTTAGTTTCGGGGTCATATGCATAGATCCAAGATTCATCACCTGTGTAGATATTATAAACGGCTTTTGACGTACCACGGTTGTATTTTTTTATCATTTTTTTGCACCAATCGACACGAGCCCGTTTTTGATCGATTGTCAAGTTGTGCGGAATGCAACGCGAACATATTTTTTTTACAGCCAAATGTTCGTGTAATATCTTATGTATGCTCGTCATACTTATGCCTAAGGACGCCTCTATCTCGCGATATGTAACATGACGATCACGCATTATTAGTTCCCGCACAGCATCTATATTTTGTGGGACAACAGCTGTTTTTGGGCGACCTTCTTTATTTTCATCCGTGAGCATAGACCGCCCACGATTAAACTCACTGTACCAGTGATAAACAGTGGTTTTTGATGGTGCTTCATCTCCAAAAGTTGCGGTGAGTTGAATAAAGCACTGTTGTTGATTTAGCCCACGCCAAAAATCGTAGTAAATCATTGCACGAAAATGTTCACGCGTTAAATCCATGGCAAATGAAGACACGCAATTTTCAAAATGACGCCACAATGGAAAAATAATTGACAGTCACATGAAACAAAATGTATTCTTCAACCAAAGAGTTCTATTTTCAAATGTTGTAATTACTTTTTAAATATTATTCTTGTAAGTGGCCAGTTCCGGATACATAAATAGCAGCCTATGTATAAGCAAAAGTTAAAATTATAAAGCCAATATTTATTTCTAAATTTTAAAATTACATTGTACGCGCTAAAGTGCTTCATCAATAATTGAATTGCCCTAAAACTGCGATAAGTAGAGAATCAAAGTTACGTTCGTATGCGGGTCCATGAAAATTATTTGTAAATGGCTATCTTTATGTGCTTTAAATTGTATGTCTGTAGAAATAAATCTCTCAAAGAATTCACCGAAGCAAAATTAGTTATAAATACTCATGATTTTACAGGAAAATCTTTGAGAGGCAATAAGTCTGTACCTATTTTCTCTATCTTTTTTCTTTTTTTATAACTAAAAGGCTTTCTTTTCTACCTTAAATGGAAATCGTCTATTTGCCTTCGGTTTTTTTGAAGCAGTTTCTTTCCTGTCATCAAAACTCTCTTTTATTCTGAATTTTTTGTGTCCCACCATAAACAAGTCTAATAACGACGTTTAGAAATAAGTAAAACTATGGAGTACTTAGTCAAAATGCATTCGCTAATTTGGATAGCGAAGTCAAATTTGCCATACTATGCGATAAGTGAAATCCCACACATTTTTGACATCTACTTTGCTAAGAAACTAGCGACATTTTGAATAAGGGTAAGTACTGTTCTGGAAAATATTCATTGTAGCTACCTTGCGGAATAGGAGTTTCTCAGGCAGAACAGGACCCACCCTTGTTATTAAATTTTATCATTTTGTCGGATACCTGTTTAGCGGACCGTGGTTGGGTTTTCAGTCGTAATACCTCCATTTTTAAATTCCGGATTTTCTATTATCTACAATTGTAATTTTATCCTTTTATAAATTTGAGATTAAGTTTATGGTGATTATTTTATTTATAATTTATTGTATAGGAGTACACACTATAGATTAAGATTTAATATTTAATCCATTTACGCCAATGATTCTTATATGAATTAATTTTGAGGAGAGAGTTAGAGATAGAAATAGCGGTGGTGTTATGATTTTAAAATGAATGATTGAAAAATTTAATATAAAAATGATTCATTTGCTTTTTCCATAAACAAGCCGCATCGCCTATTTTGTTAAGTCAATTTTCGATTCAAAATATTGCAGAATCGTGTTATTTATTTTATCCTCATTATTACCACGTTTAAAATCTCCGAATCGATCATAGTATCAACCTACTTGCAGCTCGTAATTGGTAATGCCCTGGGGCATTCAAATTAGAGACATTTTACGGTAAATATGGCTTGTCCTTACCACAATATAATTAAGTATTTTAAGCCAGTAAGGAGAGGTCAGTTTTCATCACGCACTGGCTCCAATGCCGTTAATTATCTTCAAAGTCTTGGGGATGTTTTGTATAAAGGCACTTAGTAAATTAAATGGTTAGAGGATTAAGAAAAAGTATAAATATAAAGAAAACCCGCATTGCGGCGAGCTTAAACCTAAAGGTAATTAGTGCCCGTGACCGATCCATTACTGCTGCACTTTGATGCACTTTGCCGTACTTTGCCGCACTTTGCCGTACTTTGCGCTTTGCAGATAGCTCACTCCTTGAATCGCTCGAGAAAGAGAATTCTTTATTTAGTAATTGATAGAGGAGGTATTTTAGACATGCAATAGCTTTTCTTCGGCGATTTTAAAGCTAAATGTAATCTTTATCTATGGATAAATTATAATATTGTGGAGATAAACTACAATAACATGGCCCGCCCCTCCCAAGTTCAAAATGTTTGAAGTGCGTTGTCAAATCGTTTGAAGTGCGTTGTCTTGCGCGGTCGGCTAGTTATGATTAGTTGACCAACAGATCTTGGTAATAAGTGACATTAAGTGAAATATTACGAGTACTGGTTGATTGGTTGAATACTTACTATATACAAACTCTTTCATAAGAATATGACTACACACATTGAAACAGTAATTTGCAGGGGCACGCCATGTTATCGTAGTTTATCTCTAATGCAAATATGTCTCGCACCTCTTAACACTCAAAGTGTATGAACTTTAGAAAAAAAAATGGTAACGAGATACTTTGGGTCCCGAAAAAGTTAAGATAGTTCTCATTCCGGAAAATAGTGGTTGCTTCGGGATTAACGAGTTCTGGCGTAACGAAGATGCTAATAAAGAACTTCACAGCATGAACTGTTGTAAATAAAGCAAAGTTAAATAATGTTCGATTAAAATAAAATAGAATTTGATTTAAATAAATTTAAATAAAATATATTATTTAAATGGGAGACCACAAAATTATTCGGAGCACTTCCGACTTTTCTTAACGACCTTAATTATACATGTAAATAAAACATAAGTACGGGTCACATATGTCCCATGGGCGCATATTCAATTATTGTTGTTGTTAAGCTGATTAAACGAGTACTGCAGGGTTAAGTGAGTCTTTTATCCTTATTAACTCATGGTAATGTGTTTCGTTTGGAACGCATAAATAAACGCCTTTTTGGGCTCTGTAGACCGTACCAAAAGGTTTTATTTTGCTTTCTCTGACGAATTACCTATACTGTACTCGGTGAAACATGGCGGTAGCGGTCATTGACTCCCTGTCAAAAACTTGTCTTTTTCTATATTATAAACCACGACTGACAGTGAAGTGTCACATGTTGTCAATCGCGGCTTTGTATAGAAAATGACACGTTTCTGACAGGGAGTCAATGACCGCCACCGCCATGTTTCGCCGAGTACAGTATAGTAGTCTGGTTGGTAGCAAAGAATGTCGTCCCAGTAGGACGAGTTTCCAAATGTAAACAAAAAAAAATATTGACGTGGGACGAGTTCTTGGAGGACCACCAGTCTTAGTTTTTATTTTATCTCATGTCTGCTGTCGTAACATTAATTTCTGTATATCTAGACTCAACAAACATTTAAAACCACCCACAGTAAAACTCTGGAACGAACTGTCGCCAGCAGTATTTTCGGACCAATAAGACCTGCAAATTTTCGAGAAAAGAGAGTAAGTATTCCCTTTTAACACATCAACTCCTAAGCGACACCCGGGTGCCGCATGTCAATTGAAAATCTATTGTGTCTGTGATTCCCACGATCGAGATCCGGCGGACTTTGATCGGATTAAAAGACTGGCAACGCACCTGCAACTATTCTGATGTTGCGAGTGTCCATGGGCGACAGTAACGGCGTTATTTTTGATAATAATGGACAGGCGCCAAAACAGTAATAATAATAATAATAATATAATAATATCTATGGACGCTTCACACCACGTCAGTCTGGCCCCATGCTAAGTACCTTACTTGTGTTACAGGTACCAGACAACGGAAATATATTTAATAATTTTATACTATACATAATATATTTAAGATTTTTATTATATTATACACATACGAGTATTTAATATAACAACCAGACCCGGAAACATTGAAAACTTTTTGTTCCGTCGGCGGGATTCGAACCCGCGACCCCCGGCTTGAGCTACCAACGCGCTAACCACTGAGCCACAGAGGTCGTCAGTATTCTTATGTTAGGTACAATGTTAAATATAAAGATGTCAAATCGTGTTCAACCCAATGATATTTATTCATATTATAATATCATTGGTTAAACCCCAAAAGTAAGATCAGACCACCACATTTCTATTTAGGGATATTTCTGTCGCAATATTCCTCGTCTATACAATTTCTGTAAAACTTATACATAAAAGAAAGAAACACTTCCTCCCTGCAAATACACATCAATAAAAAAACATCCAACGTAAACACTCGTAATGTAAATTAAAACATAATATAGTCAATGTAAACCCCCAGACGGGGAGTTTGTACAAATAGGGGCGCGTTTGACACAACACAAACAGACAAACAATATAAATACTAGAGGTAAGCTCTATATTCAATATTCTGCTTAGAGCTCCATTATTTGAAACTAGATGATAAACAAATTTTTGAAAATTTAATAACGCGGTAACCGTATTTTAGCGCCACGGAGTTGTGCCGACAACTCCATTACGCCAAAAATCGTTTAACGCGCGGGAGCCGTACATTTTTCCGGGATAAAAAATATCCTATGTTCTTTCCCGGGAATCAAAATATCCTCATACCAAATTTCATCAAAATCGTTTCAGTGGTTTGATCGTGAAGAGGTAACAGACAGACACACTTTCACATTTATAAAATTAGTATGGAAGTATGGATGTAGCTGAAATGTAGCTCGACGGTGAAATATTTTTTGTACCTACCCGTGTCACGAATTTTGAAAACAGAATAATTTTCTAAAGAAACATAATTGGTTATTTCTGCTGATTGTAGTGATTGTTTCAGATCTCAAGGCATCGATTTTTATTTTGGAATCGTTAGTCATCACAACTAATTTTATGTTCCCTTTCAAGGCAATTTCTGACTTAGAAAACAATTTCCTTTAAATTTCAAGAATAAAAGTCGCAGTCTTGCAGTAAATAAACTTATAAGTAAGAAAATAAAAATAATTAAATTTAGAAAAATCTAATTTGTATCCTGGCAAGGCGCTTCTTTTTAAATCTAGTTTAAGTCTATTTTCCCGGTTGCTCGCGACGTTAGTTGAGGAAAAAGTTAAAAGTAAGGAAAAAAGAAAAGTGCAGTTAATATAGTAGAGCTGAAACTGGCGTTTGGAATTAGCATTATCGAATTATGTGCGATATGAACCATAAAGAAGCCATTTTGTTTCGTTTTTGGTCTTAAAAATTTGACCTAATGTTTTCTTATTATGCAAAGATGCACTTACTTTCAATAATGAAAACTAAGGGGCTGCCTTATCATCGTAACTAGGTGATTTAAGATTTTGAAAGTGCAACTTTAAGTTTTTTTTTCAAGTTTGTTATACACGAATAAGTCCCAATAATCTTATAAAATTCTCGTGTCACAATGTTTCTACCGTACTCCTCCGAAACCGCTTTACTGATTTTTGACTTTTATTTGCATATTCAGTAGGTCTGAGAATCTACTTTTTATATTAATAAGTGCCTTTGTTGAATAAATAATAGTAAATTATTACAACTCGAGACTGACGGCGACCATTGTTTGTGCAACGGGAAAGCGATGGACGTTGTCATGGTGCCATACTTATTTAGTCACTACTCACTTCAATAAAATAATATGAGCGAAATATTTTATATGGCAAAACAACGTTTTCCAGGACAGCTAGTATGACTGAAAAAAATACTTAAGGTGGAGTTTATAGGAGTATTTTGTCTGTATAGTCTTTGAGAATCTTACAACCGTACTTTAAGATTATACATTGATTACCATTTACCACTTAACTTAAATTTAGCAAACATTAAGTTTCTCTGAGTGAAGCTGTCAGTTTTGCCAAGTTTTGTTAGTAGAATCATAGAATGTTATGGATGAGAAAATTCATCCAGATACGCAGTAAATATCAAAAACAATAAAAACGATCACAAATCACAACACAAACCAATATGTTACCAATAAACAGAGATGAAAATATTATAATAACGAAATTCGCCGAATTGTATCAATACAATAACATTGTGTTGAAGAAGTATTTTGAGGATGGCAACACAATTCAATGGGTATCGAAAGTGTTGCCAACTGAGCTAAATTGTAGACGTGTGGGTATATTGATTGACGATTTTCTTATTATTCGACGATCAAACGTACTTCTTTCTACACACAATATGGTGATACTTTGGGGTCTGTAATGTGTATAATAATTATTATACACATTATAACATACCTCAAAGTGCTACACATTACATAATTATAATAATGTCTCTTATAATATTATCATTATAGTGCTCATTGTGAAAGCTGCAGCACGGAAAGTGGAACGGAAGACCGACACGACTGGCGAGAGATCATAATATTGTGCAGGCCCGACTTTTTACATGCCCTTCGACACATGGATTATTTTACTTGTCAGGTAATCAGCCTGCATTGTCCTAAACAAACATTGCAAATAACATGTTTCCAACATGGAAATCGAACCCATGAACTTCGAATTTTTTTTTTTAATGAAATAAGGGGGCAAACGAGCAAACGGGTCACCTGATGAAAGCAACTTCCGTCGCCCATGGACACTGGCAGCATCAAAAGAGCTGCAGGTGCGTTGCCGGCCTTTTAAGAGGGAATAGGGTAATAGGTGTGGGTAGGGATGGGAAGGGAAGGGAATAGGGTAGGATTGGGCCTCCGGTAAACTTACTCACTCGGCGAAACACAGCGCAATCGCTGTTTCACGCCGGTTTTCTGTGAGAACGTGGTATTTCTCCGGTCGAGCCGGCCCATTCGTGCCGAAGCATGGCTCTCCCACGTATAAGAGCCACGCTCTAAACTGGATCACGCAGGCGTTTTTGTTTTAGTTTTTATACCAATACTATAATGGGTAAAGCCATAGTTACGGGCTAGTATACAATTTGCGCCACAACACTGAATCTATTGACTAGGCAGACAGAGCGTCAGTTTTCATCGTGATTTATATGGAGCGTACATGATACATTCCAAAGCCACAAAGCAGAATGGGCTATAACTTATTTTTATTGGTAAAAAACACATAAAGCTATGCATTGGTGCTCATACGGCAATAACGGTTACAACTTTTCACATTTAAATACAATTGAATCGAAATTCGGGTTCCAATTAACACTAATTATGCAACAAAGGTTCTTAAATAAACCCGTATTATATATATTTTTACAACCTTACATTATTCGCACTTTGTATACCGACATTGTCATGCTTTGTTAATTTTGTCCTTGGGTTCGCACTCGCAGAGGGTGCAGGTTCGATGCCGGGTAGAGGCGTGTAGCAAGAAGACATTTTCTGAGCTCAAGTACATACGGACGCTCGTACGGTGGAGGCAAACATTGATTGTGAGGAAATCCGCACATGGTTGGTCCCAAACGTATTGACCTGCTCATTTCTCTGGACTAGGCCAACCATGTAGCGATATTTTTTTTCTTGGCCAAGAAAATACCCTATTTGAATCATCCACACGGATGCTAAGTTTTTTTTAAGTCAGTAAAGTTGCTTGATAGACAACGGCAAACCATTTTTTTGATATCAAATAAGGGGGCAAACGAGCAAATGGGTCACCTGATGGAAAGCAACTACCGTCGCCCATGGACACTCGCAACATCAGAAGAGCTGCAGGTGCGTTGCCGGCCTTTTAAGAGGGAATACGCTCTCTTCTTGAAGGTTTGCAGGTCGTATAGGTCCGGAAAAACTGCTGGTGACATTTCGTTTTCGACGGGCGTATCAATTATTGATACGCCCATCTGATACATTGGAAAAGTCATTTGAAAGACAAAGATAAAAGACTATACAGTGTATAAATGTATATTTGTAAGCTATAATATAATATGAATTCAGGGCAGCTTGCTAGTAAAAAATATAGCGTAAAATATATTTTCCACATTTTCAAAGCAACAGTTTTCCAGCAAGGCAGACACTTCAGCTAGAATTTGCAAGTAAAATCGTTTCGCAAACCGATCCTCTTCACAGTGACCTACAATATTTAAGGAGATTTAAGCCCTGTCACGGGACAAACAGACATACAAATTGGCTGTAGTCCGCTTGAGTTACAGTGCAACTATAGAAATGTAAATAATATTCTATTGTAGTTAAACTTTTGTTATACTATGTATATTATTTACTTTAAATATAATTACTAGCTGTCCCGGCAAACGTTGCTTAGCCATAATATAAAGTATTTCGTCCATATTATTTTATTGAAGTGACTAAATAAGTATGTCGCCATGGCAACGTCGATGGCTATCCCTTCGCACAAACAATGGTCGCCGTCAGTCTCAGGTTGTAATAATTTACTATTATTTATTCAACAAATGCACTTATCAATATATAAAGTACCGAGTAGCAGATTCTCAAAAGTCAGACCTAATGAATATGCATATAAAATTTGGTAAAAATCAGTAAAGCCGTTTCGGAGGAGTTCGTGGACTAATATTGTGACACGAGAATTTTATATATAAGATGTACTTACTACATGACACCTGCAACTCTGTTACGACAAACTTCGTTTATCGCGCGGGTACCGTACATTTTTCTTGGATAAAAAGTATCCTATATCGTTTTCCGGGTCGCATAGTGTCTCCGGTATAGTTACCGGGTTAAATTAAAGCTAAATCGGTTCAGCAGTTTGGGCGTGAAGAGGTAACAATCAACAGACATACATAATAAATACATACAGACACACTTTCACTTATTTTATAACATTAGTATAGATTATCGAGTATTTTAAAATATATCCATAGTACTTTCATTAACGCTTTGTTGACTTTGTTTTCTTTACATTTGAAAATGTCTGCCCTGTTTTGTTTTTCACTTCTGCAAGCACTCCCGGGTATTTTTTCAAATACAGTCATATTTTATTAATTATTATTAATTACATTAATGAGTATAATTATAATAGTTATCCTTCAAGCCCCATAAGAGCACCGGTGATCGCGACAATAGAATACAAAGAATTTCCAAGAATCTGCGATCGAAGGATTAATTAGCCCATCAAGCCCCCTAAGCTCACCGGTGAGCGAAACACAATAGAATAACAATAGATTTCCAAAAATCCTCGATCGAAGGATTAATTAATTATTCATAGATGAGGAATGTTGCAAAAATGTGTGACTCGTCCGAATAATCTTTACACGGAACCTGAGGATTAGGGTTCGTTTATAGATAACGATTAACGATACAAAACATTTGACCACTTAAATGATTCATAGTAGGTAATAATTATACCAGATTACTCACGACTACTATTTTAAAGAGTTTTGTTTTATTTATGTTATAAACTGATAGAATAGAAAAAAAAAACAAAAATTTTCTGCAAAAAGCGAGCTAATGATGATTATGTTTTATGGGTAAGGATACTCTCGAGTCTCGGTCACGTTAGCTTAGAAGAACTGGCCATTTAGCCAAGACCTTTTCTTCATCGCTTCTTTATAGAAAATGCCGCCGCCGACGCCGATCAAAATGTATGGAATTGACATAAACGTTCGTAATTCGTTAATATGACGTTGACATTCGACTGTCAATTCCATAAATTATTATTAACGCCGATTTTATAAATAAGCGATAAGGAATTCATCTTGGCTCACCCCCCTAGATCAAAATCGTTTAGATGCTGGGATGCCGCGAACACACATACGCACAGACAGACAGACATATTAAACTTATAACAGCCCTTTTTTTCGTCGGGGTTAAAAAGTCCCATACATATCTGATATCACGCTATAGCTAGGTCCAGGCAAGGAATAATAACTGACAAAGTCAAAGTACTTGAATTCGACTTTGTAGATAATATATTTATCGCAATATAAGATAGCAAATGACTCCCGTATGAGATAATAAGATTTTGAGACTCAAGTGGATTACACATAAGTCATAACAATTTTATACTTCTCAACCCTTGAATATACCATCGATGAAATTTGTTCCTAGGCAGTTGAGAGACCAACGGCGTTTGGTCAGATCAATTCAATGTTAATTATTGTGATCTGTCGGCTGGGTTTAGTTTTGACGTAATTGGGTCAATTCAGACCGCAACGCGACGAGGCGAGGCGAGGCGTCAAATCCATACCAACTTGGTATGTATTTGACAGAGTTCAATAATTGCGTGAGACGTCTTGCGAATCTGTCAAATCCATAATATAAATAATTTAGAATTAATGCATATACGCGTCGCGTTGCGGTCTGAATCAACCCTAAGGCGAGTGGCGACCAAACTACGTAGGTCCCCCATTTGCCCAGGAATCAACTTCTCTGGTAGTACAATTTCATATCAGATTAATTTTCCTAATGTGAGGTATAGGTACTATTATTATGCTATTATTAATATTAATATTATTTAGGTACTATTATTCCAATACTCTCGTAACCTAGTAGGGTGGACGACCGACACAACAAACAACATTATTCTAACACGGGAATCGAATCCATGACCTTTAAGCTCTATCAAAATCTTATTGTACTTCAGTATGAAATATAATATTCCAAGAAAATAAAGTTAACATAGTTATTGTTATAATATAGTATTATATTATAATTATTATAATATAATATAATATAATATAATATAATATAATATAATATAATATAATATAATATAATATAATATAGTACTAGTTACATATAAATGCAAAAATTTGTCGTCCGTACTCTGTCTGTCTCTCTGTTACCTATTTACGTTCAAACCGCTGAACCAATTTTACTGAAATTTGATATGAAGATACTTAGAGTCCCGGGATACTTTTTATTCCGGAAAAATGAACGGTACCCCCGCGATAAATGAATTTTGGTGCAATGGAGTAGCGAGCGTTATCTAGTTACTAGATGATGCCTGCAACTCCGTTGCGCCAAAATTCGATTATCGAGCGGGAACCGTACATTTTTCCGGTACAAAAAGTATCCTGTGTCCTTTCCCGGGACTCAAAGTATCTCCATGCCAAATTTCAGCAAAATCGGTTCAGCGGCTTGGACGTGAAGAGGTAACAGACAAACAGACTCACTTTCGCATTTATAATATTAGTATGGATACATACTTTTCTCATCGACATCAATTTAGTGCTCTGTGTGAACACACCCTTAACTACCCTGTCAGCGTTATTTCAGCAATTTATCTGATTGAAATCAGGTGAAACAAGAGCCCGTTTAGTGCGCCGCTGGGAAATTAGGCTCCGTGACAAATCTCGTAGGTGTTCACATGAAACTGATTTATACTTTCAGTGTATGGACTGAGCACTAGGTTATAGTATATTATAACCTTATCCATACTTCCATACTAATATATCTATTATAATTAATGGAAAAGTATATCCGTCTGTACGTCTGTCTGTCACCTCGTCACGCTTAAACTGCTGAATAGATTTTGCTGAGTATGGAGATACTCAGCAACTATTGACACAAATTTATTTTGAATCCCGGAAAAGGATATAGGAATTTTTTTATCCCGGAATTCCCGGAAGTTCCCACGCGATAAACGAATTTTGGCCGAACGGAGTTGCGGGCTTCAACTAGTTCATTATAAAATGTAACGCAGGTACTTATAAAAATGTGTATGCTGATTCTCAGACCGACAGTAACAAAATCAGTCATTTCGAAGGACTTTACCATGTGGTAACAAACACCGCACACCAGAATGCATTAAAATTATATGAGATACATAATTAGAAAGTAGCAATGGAAAGTAATAATACTGTTTTGAATATCCACCACTTCTCAGTATTATAAATCTCATTTAAAAATCAATCTTCGAGTAAACGTACAAAAGTAATTTATTTTCAATCTAGTAATTTCCTTATTTTTATTCAAATATCGAGTAACAATATTATTACAAGGAGAATTTCGGAGCGTTTCTGCCCGATTTTGTATCGGATTTCTTCGCAAGTGCTACTTACAAATCAGCCCGAAAAACAAAACTCATGCAAATTTTATATCAAATTTCCTACGATCTGTTGAGATTAGCGTCGCGAAAATGTGGACTTGAGCTATACACATTTCGTAATTTTCTTTCGTCATGTTTTTGTACGTTGTAAATTAGATAGAACGGGAAAATATTTTAATTATGTTTTATTGTATAGTACGAATAAGAAGAAGGAAGAATTAGCAATGTAATTGCAACTTACAAAAATGTTATCAATAAAACCTGAAACCAAAAACATAACGTAAACACTTAACTCTTTATTAATCCCTTCTTGGCAAATTATCCATTTAAATTTTTCATAAAACATTATAGAAAATCTTTCTATTTTTATATTTTCTGTGTTTATTTATTTAAAAATTTCAGTATGTTTACACGACTGGCCAAAATATGAACAAAAACCAGATTTCTCACCTACGCTGTTCATCGCATCCAATTCACCTTGACAATGTTATTAACTCTTCCTAAATCCCATCCTAAAACGTGTGCATAAAATAATAAATTTGGCGGTTTTTACGGCTGCTTTTCGACACCAGGATAGTTTCCGATTCGGTGATATAAGATGTTCAGAAAAAAAAATCAAAAAAATTAACTCTAAATAAAAATATTTCATTTCGAGAGCTGAAAGCTCAAGTCCAAAGTGTCCGTGGTCCCCGACCCTTGTCCTTCAATCGGCGTTGTATCGGGCATCCCTCACTCGGCTCACTCGGTCAGCAGACCCCAATCATTTACCGAGGCATCGAAATACAATAATATTACAGAAAAATGTAAGTGCAAATCAATAGTAAGATACACAAATATGCTCCCAAATAGAATACAATAAAGAGCGATAGCTCATGGACCGCTCAAGTATAGTTCCAGTTATTCATACACGAGTCTACGTAAACACACAGTTAGGGCAACGAAAATAAACGACCAGAGTATGAAAACTAGCGGCCACACTCGTTAATCTTGATTAAATTAATCGTTAACTTTAATTTAATCAAGAGTTTGATGTAAAACATGGAGTTTATGTCAAAATATTCGCTAAAGTTACATAAACGTGAAAAGTTTCTGTGTTAGTGTTATTTTTGCAACCAGTTTTCGACTCTTCCATAAAATAATGTATCGATGGCCCCGGTCTGCGGAATAAGGAGTCATGCCTCGATTACTTCCCCTACCGTTTCCGGACAACACAATGTCGATATAGGAAATTGTAACTTCGATTTTTGGGAATTGGCACCTGTGTTGATTAGGTATCAAGTTTTGAAATGACTATCATCTTTTGGATGGGTACCTACTTTAACATGACGTCAAAATAAAAGTTTGATAAGTGTATAAAGGCTTGACTAAAACACAAAGAGAGTACAAGCAATTATAATATTATGTACGATTTATTTAAACGACGGCGCGACCACGCCACTACAATATACAATAATTGCTTAAGCCGTGTTTTCATTAGGGGACATGTCGCGGAGACAAGTCGTCCGATATTTACGTAATTTGTCCCTGCAATACGTAGTTTGTCCCCTGCAACTTTGTCCCTCGACATATGACTTGTTCACACTAGTCAGTGGTGAACAGTAAGTCGCCAGCGACAACTCCCGCAGCCCGTAAATGTCGCTGCGACGTCGGGCGACATGTCGCAAGACACGTACATTTCGTGTCGCGACTAGGTCGCGAGACAAATGTCCCCTAGTAAAAATGCGGCTTTATAATTTTCATCAATCAAGCTTTAAAATAAATAGAACGAAACGGAACTTTACTCGTATTGATGCTTAGCTACATATTATTATCATCTGTCAATCTGTCTATTAAAATTTCTCAACATTTACAAATAACGCTAACTTATAACTTTAAGGCTTCCCGCACAAGAAAGTGGATCGATTCGGATTCCGATCGGACTGATCGCAGGCTGACCATCCTGCCTAGCATACGCCAACGAGATATCTCACTCTACATGTTTCTCGATGTTTGATGGTTTGTCTCTTCATCTCTATTGACCCTAGCATGACAAACATTTTTTCTCGCGTAGATCTATCATCGAAATAACACATTTTAATAGAGTTTTGTCGAGATAATGTAGAGATTTTGACATTATGAGACGAGTAGTTTTTAATTATCGCGAGAGTGAGATATCTCGTTGGCGTATGCTAGGCAGGCAGGACGGAACTGTGTGTGTATGAATCCGGTAAAGTCGGTTGGGACGTCGTGTATTTCATGCATCGTACTACATGAAATTCACGACGCAGCTACAGTTGCTTAGTAACAACTTCTTCACAATATTATTCCCTCTTCACTGAAATAGTTCCTAATACACAAGAGAAAAGCTACAATTACGAAACAGTAATCCTTTTATCGCGCCCGAAACTTCAACAGAAAGTCCAGAGGAAAAGGTCTTTTCGAATACAAAACGACCACAAAAACGAGGGAGTCGGGCAAAAAATATCTGTTTTTAGAATACAGTCATTTTTCTTGGTTGTTTAAGCCGACCTTTTGATTTACCGCACGTTTTTAATTAGTTCCCTCTCGGCTTCCGGCCCCAAATATAATTGTGGACATTCGAAATTTTTATGCATTTTGTTTGAAATATTCGGGTAAATAGGGGTTGTTAACTTTTTTAATTAAATCCGTTATCGCAATGGCCGGTTGTCAAATAAAGCTTGTAAATCGGTTTAAATATTAATTAACAATTTGTGTAAATACTCGTAACATTATACTTTACAAATAAGGCGAGTTTTAAATTACTTGAAAAAACTTTCATCAACTCAACAAAATATATCATTGAAATTATGTTTTGGTTTCGCCTGTCATTCGCAAGCTAATTCAAAATTTCTATCTCCTGATCCTGAGTCCTAATATATTATTGAAATTATGTTTTGGTTTCGCCTGTCATTCGCACGCTAATTCAAATTTTCTATCTCCTGATCCTGAGTCCTAATATATTATTGAAATTATGTTTTGGTTTCGCCTGTCATTCGCACGCTAATTCAAATTTTCTATCTCCTGATCCTGAGTCCTAATATATCATTGAAATTATATTTTGGTTTCGCCTGTCATTCGCACGCTAATCCAAATTTTCTATCTCCTGATCCTGAGTCCTGACAGGTCAAGTTCTACCAGTGTTTGTTTCCTTTAAATAAAAAATATTATCACCTATTGGTTAATCTATATTATTGTGACTAAATGATTAATAGATCTGCCTATCCGACTCTACGGATATAATATTATAATGGGCTGGCACCAAAGGCATCCATGATGGTTTCCCGTGAAAAAACGATGGAAGGCATTTTTAGCGACCTGTACTGCCAGATTAGGTACTATGCTAACAATGCCTAATCTAGAAGCATTCATTTCATTCAAAGCCATGTAACTGAGACGAGATTTCCGGGTCAAGTTACAGAATAAAAATATAAAGTATTCAATGAATTTCCATGAATACTCGTACTAATGACGCCCGTCGGTATAAGGACAACATTTTAAATATTAATTTTCCACACTATTTTGTTGTAAAATAAAAATTTCTTGCGTTTAATGAGCGCCGCTAAAAGCGAACACTGCGACCACTGAAACTGCGACCGGCGAACTTTTATTAAGTTCGAACGTAGTGCTCCGGAATTGTACTTGTTATTGGACTTCGTGAGGAAAGAACAAAAATGTTGCTTCGAAAAGTTTTGACCGTACGAATATGCAGTATTATTTACAATTTACAACATATACCTAAGTGTTTATATTGTGTAAACGTTATAAGGTTAAACATTTTGAGAATATTTTCACGATTGAATGTAAATCGATGTTTTTGATCGTGTTGAATGTAAAGGTTGATATAAATGTAAGTTTATAAGGCATTATATTTTTACACCGAAAAAGATTTACTACGTCATTATCCTTGTCTACAGTTTTACAGCCTCGTATTCACACACAAGTAAGGCATTCTCAAGCACTAAATCAAATCAATTTAAGCGTCAAGTTCACAGTTTATGTGGTGTCCATCATTTTGTCCAGCGCCTTGTGGTAATGCCACCTTGAGAGGTTAATTAAAACGTACTTTACGCCACCGCCGTAAGTCCTGTAATAAGGTAAACGCTTAAGAATTCACAGAATACTATTAGTATATTCGCGTTAAGAATTAATGTCACAATATTAAGCGTTACTTGAAATAGCTTGCTATCTAGCGAACAAGAGTAATTATTTGTTGTAAATTTTATTTTTGAGACTGTTGCGGTATAAATATCGTTACAATCCTGCATCGCGCTATTGAAGTTTCTGAGATAGACAAGACATCATATTACAACGCCTGAAATAACGTCAGTACTCAGTAGGCTCCGGCCTGACCGAGCATAACGTCTCGCTCTGTCGAAAGATCTTCCTTTGCGGCTACCACGCATATTCCCACATTTTATAAACTTATTTCTTGCTTGTTGTAAGATAATATGTTCTGCCAGTTCAGGGCCTTATTACACCTATCCAGTAGAGATACATCGACCAATCAAATTGCAACTTGCCACTATCTTGCAACTCTACTCGTCAGGTAGGTGTAATCCAGCCTTTACCTGTAATACGCAACTGTACGGACGAACACTTTTACGATTTCAATATGTCCATACTTGTGGAGCTAGCAAATATTGAAAAACTGTCCTTGAAAATTGCATCTAAAGCGATCAATCCGTAGTGAATCTTTTCACAATATTTTACCAGAAATGTAGCATCAAAATGATGAAAATACGGATAATATCGCTCATATAAAAGTAACAGTATTCAAAGGTAAGTTGAAAGTGAATTTTCTCTGCTTACACGCACAGAGTAGTATACGCATTCGTACAGAGAGACACATTGCGAGCTATCAAATTAGTTTCATATAGGCCACGAAAAAATTTAATTTCGCTCGGTGAAATTGAGCCCCTAGCCAACACGTTTTCACTATCGCTTCTTCATAGAATCGCCGCTCAAAATATATGGAATTGACATAAAAAGAGTCGAACGCTTATGTCAGTTTCACTTTCATACATTTTGATCGGCAATTCTTAAAAAAAAAGCGATAAAGAAAACGTTGTGGCTAGGAGCTGTGGATGAGAAAATCGGCGCATGTCTACAAACTGATTACCTGATTATTGCTGGCAGATTTTGGTAGCATGGTAGGTATCATACGTTATTGCTTTCAGAATCGACCAATAACACACCACTGCATGTCTGATCGAGATCGACCAATAACGTCCTGTCTAATCACCGATCTACCCATAGCATTATAATATTAACTTGAACACTGCATTCATCATTGAACACTATTTATTGAGCAGTCATATACTAAGTACTCATATACAATTTTGCTCGATTGAGCAATAACGTCAAGCAAAACCTGCGGCTCGGACTTTCGTCCACACATTCAGCATTGCTCGATACGATAGTTTTACTCTAAATCGATACATTTAATTCCATCAAATAGTTCGCATCGAGCCACTCGAAGGCTTCGAGCCTTCGAGCTGTCAGTTTTGCGGTCAACATAGTAATTATTACTCGATTTGGAGTAAAACTATCGAGCAAAACCGTATATCAGTACTCAACAGTGTCTAAACACAATAAGCCGAAGTTACGCGGCGTAAATTCCGCACGATTACGTCCGCAATGTCAAACGCATACAAAATACGGACGGAACGTGACGGAATAGTGTGTCATCGGTAATTTAAAATACATTGCAGGCGGAATCATGCGGAATTCACGCCGCGTTACTTCGGCCTAGTGTATTTAGATACTTAAATTATTGTATGCGGCCTAGCAACCGACAGATTCCTACGTAGCTGTTTCTCTGTGCGTATTTTTACTCTGTGCTCGAGCATAAAACGTGCCATGATTGCAAACGACTAAGTATCCGCTCGGAGTTCATATAATTTTATGTTATAACCAATTACCGAGGGGAAAATATGAACCAGTTTACCCGTTCGGGCCTACGTCTTTATATCACGTTAAAAAGATGTTCTCATCCGAATTTGGAACTAATCGACGAGGAATCCTTGAGATATTCTATTAAATGTTTAGCGGGAAAAGTGGAAATACAGCACTTGTTTTCTTTCAGGCAAGTACTATTATGATTACGACGAGATAAAAATAAAAAAAATAAAAAAAATAAATGCAGTATAAAAAAGGCTCTTTCTTTGTTTTGTTTTTCATCAATTTTTGATATAATAAAATCTGGAAAGTTCAGAAAACACATAATAATATAGAAGATTGACTCATTTTAGCCTTCAATCTGCCTTTAGAATATTATTATTAAAATTGTTTTGTTTAGAAGGCTAATATTAACCCATCAAGCCCCATAAGGACACCGGTGACCGCGATAACAATAGAATTACAATAGATTTCCAAGAATCCACGATCTAAGGATTAATTAAGAATTGAGAGCACCTGTTGTGTGATTTTAAAATAAAGTAATACTAAGAATATTCAACTGCATTTAATACAGTGCTGAAAATACCTTCTTCATAAATGTAATATTGTATTAATTCCGCATACAAATGCGCTGCCAACTTAATAAGCCAGATGCGATTAATGCTTCCATAATAAGATTGTGGTTTTTGTTGAAGCGCGGATTTACTAAAGTTAGAGTCGGCATACTAACTGCCGTACTTAGAGAAATTGAATTGAATGATTAAAATTAAACTTAATTATTTCGTAATAAGTATTTAGCTATTGTATTGTGTTTCTTTCCGTATAATCTTTATCATAGAGTAAAACCGTATAGCGTAGCGTAGTAATCGCACTTTTTCCCGCGTTTATAATAATAATATTATGATTACTTTTTGATTTGACGACCTCTGTGGCTCAGTTGGTGGGCTGTTGGTAGCTCAAACCGAGGATCGCGGGTTCAAATCCCTCCGACGGAACAAAAAGTTTTTCAAAGGTCATCATATAATAAAAATCTTAAATATGTGTATAGCATAAACAGTATTAAATATATTATATCCTTTGTCTGGTACCCGTAACACAAGTCCTTCAGGTATTTAGTACGGGGCCAGACTGACGTGGTGTGAAGCGTCCATAGATATTATCCTATACACTTATAAAAAGTAGACCTCGGGTAAAAAAAAAAAGTATTTACTCTATGCCAAATTTAATAGAAATCGGGCCATTTATTAAGGATTCTAATCGATTGAAACCAAAAAGGTAACAAAGTTTCTCGTTATAATTTTTATTGCATAGCTTTTATCGCGAGCTTTAAGTGCGGCGATCGAATCGAGAAATCCCGAATCGAAACAAAAAAGGCGTTACCAGACTTCGGCACAGTGTTAGTGTGCGTGCGACTAGACGTATGTGAATTATAATTGCATAACTTTTGATAAAAATGCTATGCAGGAGCTTTACCGCGGCTGTGCCACATGTATTTTTATTCTTGAAAAATTTGCTCCAACTCCATCCTCAATTTAGAAAATTCTAGAACCTAACAACGCGTTTGTGTGTGTGTCCAATTAGGTGACCGGAGATGTAATTGGTGTGATTGCCTCGTCTGTTATCAGTCGCCTTTGTCTTGTCTTACGTTATTGATTGTTCCTGTTACTACAGGATTTTTTTTAATAAAGAAGGCAGGTCGCTATAGCCCTGACGTCACTGCGACCCATGAGGATCTATTGTGACTCCTTTGCACTAGAGAATCAGCCCCAACCCAGTACTGCTCATAAATTGAACGATATGGTTGGGGTTGGTGCCACGAATTTCCTCTGTGGATGAGTATTCGTGGCGACCAAGGTGCCTGTTCCTGCTATGTAGTAGAGCAGGACAGTCGAGGAGAAGGTGAATAGGTGTTTCATCCTCCTCCTCACAGAATCTGCAAGTCGTTATGCTAAAAATACCCATTCTGTTTAGGTGTTTGTTAAGCTTGCAGTGCCCAGTTAGGCTTCTGGTAAGGATTCTTAATTGGTTAGTACAGGATGCTTACTTTTTATAGATTGAAGGCTGAAGTCCGATTCTCCTTCATATATCCATACTAATATTACAAATGCGACTATGTGTCTGTCTGTCCTTTTCATACCCAGACCGGTGAACCGATTTTGCTGTGTTATGGAGATATTTTGAGCCCCGAGAAAGGACAAGTTTTTATTAGAATTTTGGCCCAACGGAGTTGCAGGCGTCATCTATTGTAGTTAATTATATATTTTTTTGTGCTGAAGGCAGGTCAAGTATAAATGGTGTCACTGTGACTCTTGAGGATCTATTGTGACTCCTTCGCATTAGAGTACCGTTCCCAACCCAATGCTGCTCATAAATTCAACGATGTGGTTGGGGTTGGTGCCACGAATTTCCTCTGTGGATGAGTAATGACTAATGAGTATTCGTAGCAATAATACATATTATAATTTAATAGATTTCTTTGCCGCATCCAAATTTAGCATGTTCCAGTAAGAATACTGTTGTGAATTCATTACAGGGTGCAATTCTGTAGCTAATGGAAGCCATGGCATTTGGTTCGGATCGATTGCGACTCCAGGCTTCGATTTCAAGGTGAATATTTACTGAAATACCGGGCATTCGAAGTGACATTCGAACCTGGATAATCACCATGGTCAATAACTTCTGCCATATTTCGAATGCAAGTGTTATTTTTTAACAAAACGCATGCTCTTATGAAAAATAGCATAACTCAAAAGCCGATTTTCGTTTTATACAGGGCAAGCTCGCTACGAAGGTGGTGAGCAGTGGTATTGTTTATCCGTCGCTTAAAATGGAACTTTAATTTACTAAACAAGTGCTACCCATAGTTCCTGCACGGTATTACTAGCACGTAGTATCTGAAATATGAAAGTCATACGTCGTAGCCTATTTTCTCATTCACACCTGCGTGAAATTAATGTTTCTTCTTTTATTTATATTTTCTCATCTTGATATCAAGGTATTTATACAGAGTGTAGCAAAACTAATTTTTTTCACTTTTGTATGGGCAAGCGCTCGAGCGTCATGAGTTTTCCCATACAAAAGTGAAAAAAAAAATTTGGTCTTTCACACTGCTATACTTTCACAGTAAACTCTGTACGAGGAACACGTACACACGTATTATCACTTAGTTTTATTACACACTGTATTTCCTCTCTATCCTACAACATTTTGAATCGCAGAATTTCCTCATTTTTCTCGATATCGACTTGTTATATTCTAAACTAGGTTCCATTTGAAATGCACAAAATTTGACCCGGAATTTACTTATTATGTCGACTTGGATAGCTTCGAATATTTAGTTCGATTCGGGTTACATTCCAATAAATTAGTTATGCAATTGGTACCAATTTTGCTAAATATTATTGTAGAGAATAGAGATGTATTATTTTAAGGTATCTTATTACCCTCAAAATAATGTTTTTCAGGTCAATATATAAAATGCATCGTTTTAAATTTCAAAAACAATTTTACAATACTCATACTCTCATATAAGCAAACAAAACAATATAATAACACAGTTAATTAATATCTTTTAATACAAATTCAATATACCCTTACAAAATAATAATATTAATACTAAGCAGACAATATCGAAATGTTATGATTGAAAAACGATCAAAATCTGTCGAACACACGTAACACCTGACTGTAATGAGGTTGTTCACATCGTGAATAATGAACGTAATAACCCCGTAGTCCTTTATTCTGGTCATCCAAACGTAACAATCAATACAACAGGACCTAATTCTAGTGCTTCGGATGTAGTTTAAAGTGCTACGTGCTACGAATAATTTAAAACTAAGGAAGAGTAACTCCGTCAAAAAACATGCTCCAAAATACTTGTCAAAAAAGTGTACCTTAGGTACACATTTCAATACATTTGCAATATTTAGGTGGCCTTGAGCGGTATAAATAAAGGCTGACGTTACATGACAGTTCGAAAGGAACCAAATTTTAAACGGTAATAGTATGGGAGTTACTTTTCCTTAGTTTTTATTATTCGTAGGCTTAACGTGTGAGTTTGTAGTACTTATTCGCCATTCAAATTGTCATTAGCTCTCAGTAGAGCTAATGACAATTTGAATGGCGAATAAGTTACGATTGTAGCCAATAGAGGCGCTGTTACGTCATTGAATAAACGTCAAAAACAAAACTTACACTCAGCCCTCCGAATTCGATCGCAGTCTGACTTACACTAATTGTGGTCCCAGCAGAAAAAAAAGTCATACTCAAAATCAAGAAATTTTGAGTATGACTTTTTTTTTGACAAAGGTAATAGGTATTGGGTCTCAATAGGCTACCCGTGCCTGTACATAAATTAGTGTATGTGACACATCCTAATTTGGTCATACACGCGAGTGAGACAGGCTATAATAATAATAATAATCGAAGCGACTTGCGAGGTATGAGAATTACTCATGGTTCAATTTTTTGAATGTAATTTCACAAACACGTTCGATAATTCCGGACGTCTTTTCACTCAGTTAATTATTACTGCTAACGATAATATTTTAAAATAGGATATAAATTAATACAGATATGTATCTATTCTGATTCTTGGGGTTTGAAAACTCTATTGTTTCATGTTTATAAAAACCTTGATTGATGATAGTAGATAATATTATGGTGGGTAGGAAAGGGAACTTATATGGATATTATGATACATGGCATTTTCAATATCAATTAGTCAAATCTCATAATATTATATACTAACTTGGAAGTCGAAATGATCGAAAACATGTACACTTGATTACATTATTTTAAACATGTTTTTGATGAAGCCCGCACCTCCGTTGCGCGAAAATTCGTTTGAGAACCGTACATTTTTCCAGGATAAAAAGTATCCTATGTCCTTTCCCGGGACTCAAAGTATCTCCATACCAAATTACAGCAAAATCGTAACACGTGGACACAGGTAACAGACTAAACATAAAAATGTTTGAATTGATTTGCCTACACTCTACTGACAGTTCCGGCACGATCCCTATAGAAAAAGATGAAGATTAATTCTCCAAAGTGGAATTGAATTAAAATCCCGGTTACAGACGTAATGCGACGTAATTTCGTATTTCATAATTCTCGATCTCACGACACGAGTATTATGATTATGGTGATTCCTGAAAATGTATCTTCCTGCCATTCCAGAAAATGTATGAATGCTTTTCTTGTAAACCTTTAAACACGGTAAATCGAATTAAAAACAAAAATCGAAAACTTCCTATTTTTCCCACGGTTTTTTGTCGTTATGAAATGTATTGTTATCAATTTATATATTAATATTATTATTATGTTCAGCGGGACTAAAATGATTACATTTAATCAATTCACAAAATGAATTGTCAAAACTGTCAAACTCATGAATGTCAAATTAGTACGAATTTAGACATCTGAATTGCAAACAGAGTGTCAATTTTGTGAATTTAAAATGATTCATATTATGATTCATAATATGATGCTCCAAAGCGACCATTTTAGTTCCGCTGTACCTGGCCAAGGTGCAAATCATGAAAATGGGCTTCAGAGATTGATGCTTGAAGAGGTAACAGCAAGTAAGTTTGGGTGTGTTGTTAAAAATAAAGGTACGTGCCTACCTCATGAGTATATTATTATACAGCGGCTCAATACTGTACATTTAAGTAACAATAACTATAACGGCTTCATCTGTTCCACTTATTGAGCTCCAGCCATTCACTTGTCGGGTTAAGCCATACGCTAGTGAGTGAGCGTGAGTATCTGAAAATTTTGTCGTCGACCGCATATCACCACAATTATTTCGACCGAATCACAATGTTATATTTTTAGTTACATAATTTATAATGTTTGAAAAAAAAACAATAAGTAATTGATACAAAAATATTCCACTTCTTAATTATTGAAATCCAATAGACATCTTTTGGTTGTAATCAATAAAAGTTGTGAATTTGAAGTCAAATTGAGATGGTGAATGTCCAATCAATTCGGAAATGTAACAATATTTGTCACTATCTTGGATACAGCAGCTTTAGATGTATAGTTTTGATAGAAACAATAATTACTACAAAGACGTTAAGTACCATTTGCTTAGTTAAAAACACATTATTCTGATTAAACATCTACCGAATAATTTCATATTCGGTACTATTTTCTTAACCGCATATTCGGTACACTTCACCATCTCTAGTTGTTGACACAAACGCTTAATTAGGTGTACGATAAGCGATTCGATTCAGCGTCGCCAGTGAAAACGTGTGGAAATCATTTTGTACAGCTCACACTTTTATTGTCTCATGTAGGTTAATATAATATGATATGGGGTGTGCTAAATAAACGAAAATGCCTATTAAGGTGCTTCCTCACCGGGAGCATTCGCTTGTAATGTAACGTTACAGAGTCGAGCATTACATCATTGAGGGACGCGAAACGAGCATTACAATGCGCACCTTGTAATGATACAATGTGTAATATCTTGATACAACTTGTAACATCAATGCTACGTGACAGTGAAGTCAGCTTGCTATGTAATGCTCAAAGTCGAATCTATAATGTTACATTACACGTGAATGCTCGTGGTGTGGGAGCACCTGTAAGGCGACGCCTTGACAATTTGGCTGTAGCGATATCGATTTTTCTCAGCAACGACTAAAATTAAGAAATTAAAGTTCATAGTCAGTATTTATCATGTCTTTGTCTTTGAATTACCTATAACACGATTGGTCAACTTTTATAACACAGAATGATCAATCAAAAAGACCTCTGTAAAAAAAAGGAATTCCTATTTTGCCAACAGAGGAAAGTGATTTAAGTTTCCAAAATTTGTACATAGATTGGTTCAAGCATACACTTTAATTTGTACAAAGCTTTTAAAAAATATGTTTATGGTTTTTAAATTACGCGACAAAAACCATTTTGTCGCTTACGCCCTTTCCATCTAGACACGCGGTAGCGTGTCAAGCCAAGTTCCAGCATAACAGAATGGCGACCAGCACCGTGTGTAATATTACACGAACCATTTGCAGGTACTTTTGACCCTCTCATAATTCAGAAACTATTTCACATAAACGTTTCAAATTTGGCTCATATAATGAGACTTACGAGATAACCACATGCTCTAAATTTCATAAGCACAGCTGAAACGGTTATTAAGATATTAACGTCCGAAAATCTACATTTTTATCACTGACTGACTGACTGACTGACCTATAAATCAAAATTCTAACCCACTTCCAAATGACCTAGAAGGCTGAAATTTGGAATCCAGCTCGGTAATTGTGTGAAAGCGTTGGGGAAAATCAGAAAACAAAAAAAGTCGGTCAAGTGCGAGTCGGACAGAGCGAAACTAGGCAAAAATTGTGTTTTTTGTATGGAGGCCCCCCTTAAATATTTATTTTATTTTACTTTTATTTTAAATTATGAAAATAAAAATATAATTAAAGATTTTGTGAAATTTTCAAGTATCTACCGGCTGCCATTATTGATTTTGAGCAAAAAAGGCCAAAAAATCACATTTATTGTATGGGAGCTCCCCGTAAATATTTATTTGTGAAGTGAACAAACTTTAGGAAATTAATAGAAGGTGACTTTATGAAGTATGTCTGTCTGTCTGTTACCTCTTCACGCCCAAATTGCTTGTACCGATTGTTCTTAAATTTGGTATGGAGATACGAGTATTGTTTGAGTCCCGGGAATAGACATAGAATTCTTTTAATACGTCTGTCCGTCTGTCCGTCTGTCTGTCCGTCCGTCCGTCCGTCTGTCTGTCTGTTTGTTAGACAGCTATAATAATAGCTACTTTACTTCCGCACAATAAAAAAAAAATTAGTTTGTTATTATTTTTAGCAATATTCCGCGAAATAAACTTTCACCTTTAAGTAAATGAGTGAGTGTACGCATAGGCATGCGTACAGCACCTCCCTCCTCCCACACTGCCTATGCGTACACTCGCATGCAAGAACTTGCAAACACCACCACCACACAAGCAATAATGTTGGCAAATCCGTGCAAGGCCCCTCACCACCATGCAGGTTGAAAACCTCGACGCGCGTTTCGCTCCAACACCGGAGCATCCTCAGGATGTGGACTCTACGAACAACGTCCGTCAAGTGCCGCCACCGGCCAAAACACCGCCTTTTATACCCTATCGAGCCCCGCTACTACCCCCACTACCCTCACCAGTACCCCCAAACATATTAATAAGCGGTGACGTAGTCAAGCAAGTTTGATCATTCAACAATGCAAATCTGTTATTTTTCTTTTCCTTTATGATCTCTAATTGTTCCAACACGCTCAGCCGAAAGCCTTAATCGCATTTATGTAAAACTTTATAGGAATGGCCATCGGGCACGGTATGATTACTATCTAAAAGATGTTTAGCAAAATGTGACTTATCAGGATGACCATTCCTATAAGCCGCGATATGTTCTTTATACCGAGTCTCAAAGCTGCGTCCAGTTTGACCCACATATACACTATCGCATTCAGGACAATCGATCTTATAGACACCGGACTGATATTTTTCATCAATCCGGTCTTTGTTATGACATAAATGATGTTTTAAAGTATTGTTTGTCCTGAATGCGACATGCATATCGTTGTTTTTCATTATTTTGGATAAGCGTGCAGACACCTCTCCCATGTAGGTCAAACTGGACAGTGGACTTATATCTAACTACCTCCTTATCAATAGGACCTGCGTACAAAAACTTAACCAGTTCTTTCTTGTTTTTATTTTTCAAAATATTATTAATAATTTTTGGACTATATCCGTTGGATATCGCAATTTGGAAAATGATATTAAGCTCATTTTGACAATTATCTTTACTAAGAGGGATCGATAATAATCTGTGAATGTAACTATGAAAGGCCGCGAGTTTGTGTTGCCAAGGATGACATGACGATGCATGAATAGTAGTATTAGTATATGTCGGCTTGCGAAAGATTCCAAAACTTCTTAGGGTCTTAAATATAATATTACTCCTAATATTAATCAGAATGCTTTGGAAATGCTTGCGGTGGATTCGGAAATAACTGCCGTAGTTAATAAGAAAGATAACATGGTTAAGGGCCTACTTGCCAACGAAATCAAAGGTACTCCTTCCGGTTCCTCTTTTAACCCCGAAAGAGTGGCTTTGGGGTCATTAAAACAAACAATAGGTAATAATAACTTAGTAATATCGAAAGCGGATAAGGGTAACACAGTAGTAGTGATGGAGCGCGACGATTATTTGGACAGAGTTAATGACGTGATTCAGGGTGAACAATTTCTAAGGGTTCCTTCTGACCTTACAAACAAGTTTTTAGCTAAGCTTAAATTAGCAATTAATAATAATCAATATTTCTTTCAAACTGAATCATCAACGAAAAAACTCATCCCAATGAATCCTCGCGCACCACCACTGTACGGCTTGCCAAAGATTCACAAAACTGATATTCCCATGCGTCCAGTTGTCTCATACATAGGTGCACCAGCATACGAGCTGGCAAAGTCACTTAATTTCATAATAAAAGAAAAGCTCTCATTTCGGCCACCTTATGCCATAAAAAATAGTCTACAATTAGTCAACAAAATTAAAGATGTGACTTTGCCACCTCGTTGCAAATTAGTTTCACTTGATGTCGATAGTTTATTCACTAATGTTCCACGTAAGGAAACATTGGGTATTTTAAGGAATGCATTAGAAAAACGTTTACCTCCTGGTGAAAGTAATGAATTGCTTACTCTTACTAAAACCTGCATGGAACAAAACTACTTTCGATTTAACGGCGAATTCTTTGTTCAAGACGACGGTCTAGCTATGGGTTCACCTTTAAGTCCTTTGATGGCCGAAATATTTATGGACGATTTTGAACAAAGAAATATCGTCGTTAATAAAAGTATTTTATATTACTTTAGATACGTAGATGATTGTTTTCTTTGTTGGACGGGTACACAGAGACAACTGGACGTATTTGTTAAAGAACTAAATAAAAAACATATTAAAATTAAATTCAAATTAGAATGTGAAGATAATAACACCCTAAATTTTCTCGATTTATCTATTACTAGAGTTAATAACAAACACAGTTTTGGAATCTTTCGCAAGCCGACATATACTAATACTACTATTCATGCATCGTCATGTCATCCTTGGCAACACAAACTCGCGGCCTTTCATAGTTACATTCATAGATTATTATCGATCCCTCTTAGTAAAGATAATTATCAAAATGAGCTTAATATCATTTTCCAAATTGCGATATCCAACGGATATAGTCCAAAAATTATTAATAATATTTTGAAAAATAAAAACAAGAAAGAACTGGTTAAGTTTTTGTACGCAGGTCCTATTGATAAGGAGGTAGTTAGATATAAGTCCAGTTTGACCTACATGGGAGAGGAGTCTGCACGCTTATCCAAAATAATGAAAAACAACGATATGCATGTCGTATTCAGGACAAACAATACTTTAAAATATCATTTATGTCATAACAAAGACCGGATTGATGAAAAATATCAGTCCGGTGTCTATAAGATCGATTGTCCTGAATGCGATAGTGTATATGTGGGTCAAACTGGACGCAGCTTTGAGACTCGGTATAAAGAACATATCGCGGCTTATAGGAATGGTCATCCTGATAAGTCACATTTTGCTAAACATCTTTTAGATAGTAATCATACAGTGCCCGATGGCCATTCCTATAAAGTTTTACATAAATGCGATAAAGGCTTTCGGCTGAGCGTGTTGGAACAATTAGAGATCATAAAGGAAAAGAAAAATAACAGATTTGCATTGTTGAATGACCAAACTTGCTTGACTACGTCACCGCTTATTAATATGTTCGGGGGTACTGGTGAGGGTAGTGGGGGTAGTAGCGGGGCTCGATAGGGTATAAAAGGCGGTGTTTTGGCCGGTGGCGGCACTTGACGGACGTTGTTCGTAGAGTCCACATCCTGAGGATGCTCCGGTGTTGGAGCGAAACGCGCGTCGAGGTTTTCAACCTGCATGGTGGTGAGGGGCCTTGCACGGATTTGCCAACATTATTGCTTGTGTGGTGGTGGTGTTTGCAAGTTCTTGCATGCGAGTGTACGCATAGGCAGTGTGGGAGGAGGGAGGTGCTGTACGCATGCCTATGCGTACACTCACTCATTTACTTAAAGGTGGAAGTTTATTTCGCGGAATATTGCTATAAATAATAACAAACTAAATTTTAAGCTATGGATTTCCGCAAAGTAACGCCTGATTCCATTAACTATTCCGCACAATAAGCTGTACCCTATAGTTAATGGTTGGAAATACACTTGTGTTATACCGTATTATTCCAATGCCTCCTGATGGTAGCTGCTTTTTCCATTTAGTCCCCAGTACAAGGAACTAACTTTTTTCTGATACATACAAATTTACCACTTTGTGAGTGCCTTGTTTACGATGAGTCCGACAAACTTTTCTATGCGAAAAATTTCGGCGCTGCTGCGTTTCGAATGCTTGACTCCTGGAATTATCGATATGACGTCACCATGACTCTTCGTACATACAAGTTTCATTTTTTGGAATTTGTTTAATAAAGTTAATTTAAAAACTGTGGTCAACTAGTCCGGCAAGAATCACGCAGCGTTTGGAGTGTCCGACATCCCAAACATGTCGCTATGACGTCACTGTGGCTCTTCGTACATACAACTTTCATTTTTTGGAATTTGTTTAATAAAGTTAATTTCAAAACTGTGGTCAACTTGTCCGAGAAGAATCACGCAGCGTTTGGAGTGTCTGACACCCCAAACATGTCGCTATTACGTCACAATGGCTCTTCGTACATACAACTTAAATTTTTTCAAATTTGTTTAATAAAAATAATTTAAAAACTGTGGTCAACTTGTCCGACAAGAATCACGCTGTATATTGGAGTTTCCACCACCCCAAAAATGTTGATGTGACGTCATTATGTCTCCCCGTGCATGCAACTTCAAATTTAGTACCTAGTTTTCAATTTAAAATAAAGTAAGGTAAATGACTAGTGATTGGACAGTGCCAGTTATTAGAAAAAATACAAAAACACAATATTTATCAAGGTTGCTTTAAAAACTGCCTGTTTTCAAAGTAATAGAACGCCTGATTTTAAAGAAAAACAGGCAGTTTTAAGCAACCTTAATACGGGGAAGGGGAAGAGAAAGCCCTTCAATATTTAAACTATATACTTCCCAGGGAATTCTTCTTCTAAATTGTTTGCCACCCAGATAGTAAATTGAGAACAAAAAAGTCCTTTAAGGGCCAACCCACACGTACCACAACCACCCGACAACCACAACCACACCACAAACACACGACGTGGTCGGGCGTACATTTCGTATTGTAAATGAACTGGACCATTCACACGTACCACATTTTGCAGTCGTTGTCGACAACTTGTAAAATACCTTAAAATACCGACCACATCGCAACCACGGCCGACCACGTCGCAACCACATCGCAACCACAACGTTGCGTCGATGCAACGACACGCCGCCCGCGCCCCCCCCCGTTTCATTAATATCCCTCCTAATCGTATTCTCGTTGTATCACTGGTACTTAAGAATTTTTATCTAAAGTTCGTAGATGAGCCGACTCACGCTTGACTGATTTCTTAAATTTCTTAATTTTTTGTTAATCTACATATAACACACGACCTGTGTGCCAAATTTCATAACGCTAGGACATTTGGAAGTGAACTTCGTAGATGAACCGACTCACGCTTGACCGATTTCTTAAATTTCTCTTTGTTAATCTACACGTAACACACTATGTATAGCTTATTAAATAAACTATTGTCTGCACACGACGCAACCACATCGCAACCACTGGCGATAACGCAACCACGTCGGCATTTTGTTGGTACCACAACGCAACCAAAAAATGCTGCAGCGACACCATTCACACGTAACCACTGCTCGACGACATTTTGTCGTTGCGATGTCGTGTGGTTGTGGTACGTGTGGGTTGGCGCTAAAAGTAATTTGTTTGAGGATAAAATAGTTTTTATTGATTCCTGAACAATTTAATTTCAGTGACTGAAGAGGTTTTTCAAATTACCGATTCAATGATTGCAGTAGGGGAGCCCAGGGTGCTATTCATGTGGTCACTCGAGCGTTATGAATACCTAGTAGGTTTTTTACATTAGGAAAAACTGATAAAAAAATAAAAAGAACGTTTTTTATTTTAGCGGTGGGCTCAGAAACTGCAGCCATTTTAAAGTTTTGAAAAAGAAAATATATTCAGAAAATTGCTTATTTAAGTCAGTTATTAATATATTTTTGACGACAAGTACTAAATCACTTAGTTTAGTGCAAAAAAAAAATATCTGCGAAGCTTAGTTAGGAAAATATGAAGCTTAATTTTTTATATTTCAGTGCTTTATATGGAAGCTTCTTTGGGGTATACTCAACATCCCCTATCTTAATCTGACAGATCCGATGACATTTCAATATATTATATTAAAAAAAAAAGATTTAGCCCACCACGTGAGAAATCCGATTTCTATACCATGATAACTAGACACAATATGTTGGAAGCCTATACATTATACCATAAACTTAAGATGCAAAAAACCAACAAAGAGTGCGAGAGAGAAGAAAATTCTTTATGGAATTATAACAAGATAAAAAGAGAGAGGCAGTCTCATGAAAACTGTAACCACTTTCATTTGACAGGTCGGCCAAAAGTCGTCAATCGTTTTTATGCAATTTCGGTAATTTGAAATTTATTGTTTAAATCCTTTATTATTTTCGACAAATACTATTACATATAACAATGGTAACTTGTTTTGTGAGTGATTACAGTGTAAATCGTAGGAGTAATCCTGAAAAATATACATTTCAAAGGTAATTAATCTTCATGTCCTAATTGCTACGATGTGTTTATTTTCACTATATTCTGTTTTTAGTTCTCTATTTCAAATAAAATATTGTAAATCCTCCCATTTACTTTCATATTTTGCATAACTAATGGTACTATTGTTCTTAAATCACACAATTTTTGAAGAAAACATTTTTATCAAAATTGTTTACATATACGCTAGGGCTTGAATCAAATTTATCGATATGCCTATCGGTATTTAACAAGAATATAAAACTAATCTAAAAATGTAATGGGGGTGTAAGGGTATTATGATATGTATTTAATTTTAGAATAAATAATATACTATGTTTGTCGTTTACTTTCAACTTTATATTTGCATTTCTATTAATGTAAGGGCTGATTTGTCAGATAGCTTTTACCTGAATAATAAGTAAGTAACTTTAAAATTGGTATATTATTTACCCTTTTAAGAACCTCATGTTATAACACATCTGACAATTAAAAAATCACCCCAAACGAAAATGTGTATCTACTTTTCAATCGTCACCTTTTTTCTGTCAAATCTATACTTATAAAATTACATGTCCTGACTGACTGACTGACTGACTGACTGACTGATTCATCATCGCTGAGCAAAAACTGTTAAAGTTACAGCCACGAAATTTGGTGAGTAGGGTTGTTTTATTAAGTAGACACCCACTAAGGAAGCAATTTTGAAAATTTTACCCCGAAGGGGGTGAAATAGGGGTTGAAATTTTGAATGAAAGTCCGTCATTTCTTGAGTTAGAAACATGAAACTTTATGTTTCGGCTACTGATTAAAAATAATTGGATACGATAATTGGATATTCTACCCCCAAGGGGTTGAAATAGGGGTTGAAAGTTTCTTGTGTCATTTCTTAAGTTAGAAACATGAAAGATTATTTTTGGACTGCTGATTAAAAATGAATGGATACTTATTTAAGCGTTTTTGGATATTCTACCCCCAAGGGGGTGAAATTGGGGTTGAAAGTTTGGATGAAAGTCCGTCATTTCTTGAGTTAGAAACATGAAACTTTATTTTTGTGCTACTGATTAAAAATGAATGGAAACGTATTTAAGCGTTTCTGGTAATTCTACCCCCAAGGGAGTGAAATTGGGGTAGAAATTTTTAATGAAAGTCCGTCATTTCTTGAGTTAGAAACATGAAATTTTATTGAAATTTGCGTTTGACGTTTGCCTAAACAGGGTCCCGTTTTTACCCTTTGTATAAGGAACCACAAAAAGGGGAAAACTATCCATCTTTATTATTATGCTATGTTAACGCGGACGAAGTCGCGGGCAACAGCTAGTAAAATATATGATAAGTACCTAATTTGAATTACAAAATCTTTCAAAGTTGCATATTATTTATTTCTCATAGAAACGCAGGTAAAATAACTTGAACGGACAATACTATCGATAGTAAAATATACATCACTAGCACACGCACACATTGACAGATCAAAAATCGTTACGCATTTTCGGGTTGTCAGGTGGTCTATACGACAGTATATATTATAAGTCTATGCATTATACAAGCTTAATCTGACACGCTTGAGCTTGTCCCGAAATCCCCTCTTCCCTCACCAACTAAAGTGAATACTTAACTATTATTTAAAGTTTATTCAGTCAGAAATTGACAAAAAGAATGATTTTTTTTCATTTTCTTGTCGGACTGACTATTTAACTCAATATATTTGTCGGGTAAGTTGATATTAGCATTTAGAATAACATTATCTATCATTGCTATTTTTGTCCGACATGTATGTACGAAGAGCCATAGTGACGTAATAGCGACATGTTTGGGGTGTCGAACACTCCAAACGCTACGTGATTCTTGTCGGACAAGTTGACCACAGTTTTTAAATTTACTTTATTAAACAAATTCCAAAAAATAAAAGTTGTATGTACGAAGAGTCATAGGGACGTCATAGCGACACGTTTGGGGTGTCGGACACTCCAAACGCTGCGTGATTCTTGTCGGACAAGTTGACCACAGTTTTTAAATTAAATTTATTAAGCAAATTCCAAAAAATGAGAGTTGTATGTACGAAGAGCCATGGTGACGTCATATCGACAATTCCAGGAGTCAAGCATTCGAAAACGCAGCAGCAGCGCTGAAATTTTTCGCATAGAAAAGTTTGTCGAACTCATCGTAAACAAGGCGCTCACAAAGTGGTAAATTTGTATGTATCAGAAAAAAGTTAGTTCCTTGTACTGGGGACTACTTCGCTTGAATTTTCTTTGTTTTCTTCGTCTGATACTCAACAAGGCTTAGGGGCTATTTTCCCACTTCCTGATTAGTTTCAGATAGGTTATCCACATCTTATCTGACAGATGAAGGAAGGTCAGTTAAGTTTCAGATAGGCTATCCACAATTTATCTGATAGATGAAGTATCTGCCAGATAAGTTGCGGATAGCATATCCGATACTCGTCGGGAAGTGGTGAAACGACACGTCTTAAGAGGCCGGGTACACTTGGAATTTCTCATACATACGTAATTCCAAAATCATTTTCTCATACGAAAATATTTAACATGTTTGAGTTGTTTTTCAGTTTAAAATAGTAATTACCTAGGTTCCTGCACAAAAATTTACTTCAAAATATTTAAACACAATTTTTTTTGTGCTATAAAATTTTTTTTAGTAAATTTACTACTTAATATTTAAACACTAAAAAATAGAGTAAAACACTAAAAATATATAAATAAATAGTTAATTTACTACAAAATATTTAAACTCTAAAAAATATTTTTAGTATTTAAATATTTTGTAGTAAATTTACTATTTATTTATATATTTTTTTGTGTTTTACTCTATTTTTAGTGTTTAAATATTAAGTACTAAATTTACTAAAAAAAAATTAAAAACAAAAAAAAAATTTAATGTTTAAATATTTTGAAGTAAATTTTTGTGCAGGAACCTAGATAATTACTATCTTAAACTGAAAAACAACTCAAACATGTTAAATATTTTCGTATGAGAAAATGATTTTGGAATTACGTATGTATGAGAATTTCGAGGGTACCCGGCCCCTTAAGGTTGCGATTGAATATAGTTGAATATTATGTATGTTTGAACTAGGAAGATTAAGATGTCTACTGTCTACCCTTGCTCGGAAAGTTTTCTTTACAAAAAGTAATGATATCCCACCAAAAACATAAAATATGTAAAAATGGAAAGCCAAGTTCCATACAAACATTATTCTTGTCTATGGACTTCGCCGTAAAAAGGATGATGAGTGCCAAGTTCCATGGAAAATCGAAATATGTATGTATAGGAACATGTTATAGATATTCAATAAAGCAAAGAAATAATAGAGTCTATTTCTTTGCTTTATTGAATATCTATAACAATTAATGTTATTTAAATAATTTGAAGCCAAGAAGCCAAGTTTCCGGCTTTCCATTTTTACATATTTTATGTTTTTGGTGGGATTTCTTGTTTTCTATGAGAGGCCGGGCCGGCCTCTCATGGAAAACAAGCAATCTAAAACATATCCAACACGGTTTTTTACTTTAACGCGGCGTCACCTAAACAGAACAAAGCTGTCAGATGAGATGTTTAGGGCGCTTTTCCTGTCATGCGAACTGTCATGCACGGATTTGGTCCGTGTGCGCGAGGGCGATGAAGCATGCATACATATCATGCATGACTGGAAAAATGCCCGTATTGTGGCGTTTGTTTTTAGTATATCTTGATATTTTGTATTCAGGTAGGACCGTAGGTACTAAGCGTAGCTAACTGTAGTGGAGCGACGCTACACTTTACTTCTAAGCTATTAGAGTGCCATGCCGTATCACTCCGCTGCACCGAAGTTGTGCAGTCTGGCTTATCTTCTAAAAAATATATTATAAATGCCAAGTATTATAAGAATAGATCCATGATTAACTGGGTACGTATCGCGGTTTAATATTATTTTATATTTATTTTTATACTGGAACTAGTTCCTGCCTACGTCTCCGCCCACGTGAATACAGTGACCCCATAAAATACAGTACTATTTTGGGATTTGGAAAACTAATCTGTTAGTTATTTCAGGTTAGAAATATAAAATAAATTTTTCATCATAATATTATGTACTATCAGAGATTCCTAGGCAGATGACGGACCTAAGTAATTTGATCGCGTTAAGTCAAACCCATCCGACCGATCACAGCTAACATTGAATTGACATTCGCCGTATGTCATAGGCCCGTCAACTGCCTAGGAATCAATTTCCTCGATGGTACCTACCTTAACTAGCTGCACCCCGCGTTGTCACCCGCGATTTACTTATTAGCGAAAAGAAATTGTGTTAAATATAAGCTAAGTTTATAAAAAAAATTAAAATCGCTCCAGTCGCTTAAACGTGAAGAAGTAATAAACATACACACTCACTTTTCGCTTTTATAATATTAGTGTAATAGGTAAAGCGTAAAAGACGAAAGCGTCAAAAACTTCCACGTATCATTCCGATTATCACAGCAAGCGAAAGAGACCGAAAAAAAATCAGAAAATATAATACCACTTTCCGATCTTTGTTGCAAGTGACCGCGACCGACAAAAAATCGAATAAAATGCCTTATGGCGCATTTTCATTGGTCGTTAACTCGTTCGATATACAGCATACGAGGAGTATATATATGTATATATAATAGCTAATGAAAACGATTCTCCGAATGCGGGCCCTGTGGCATGCGTTTCAGAAATCTCCCGCACCCCGCATGCGACTAGTGAATTTGCGCCATAATGGCATAGGCTATAGGTTCCATGGAAAGTCACGTTTAATCATAATATTTAGATTATCTTTAAGTTAGGTACAACTTACACCGTAGTCCGCAGACCAAGCACAGTTCACAGACCGAGTTATAAGGCATTTCAGTTGTTCAGACAGTATTAGACGAAGTCAGGTACAGAGATCTGTTGATTCAGTGACGAGTAAGCCGGCTTTTAGATCAACTCGCTATCTTAATTTCTCAGGCAGAGTTAGAATTAGTAAGCTTTTCATCTAATTTATTGTTATTATCTCCGTGATTCACAAAAGCAATTAATTTCGGTAAAGGCTTTACCCGTAATCATCTTTTTCATCATCAGTAACTTCGTCTATTTCATGAGAGAGGCTTATTATAATAAATACAACGACTAATAATAATTTAATCTGTATCTTCCCTTATATATAAAATGGATTTTCAAATGTGTTAGTCGCGCTAAAACTTGAAAACGGCTGAACGGATTGGGCTGATTTTAGTCTTAAAATACTCCTTGAAGTCCAGGGAAGGTTTTTAAGTGACACAAAGTTCACTGGGACAGCTAGTAAAATATATTACCTTTCTTTGTGCTTTAGTTTTTCACGGTTATATTACTTAAGGTATTAATAAGAATCGTAATATTGTTAATTTGTTATTCATTGAGGATGTTAGTACCTACTTTTTGAGTAAATTTCAGGACTAGTAGAGGTATTAACTACATTTATATTCGTACTAAAACTAACTAACAAATAATTGATAGAAGATAATAATTAATAGCTATGTCTACACTGTGCACTTTCGTCTTCAATTTTCGTCATCTTCTTTCATTCAACTTTCGTATTGGCGCATTCAATAATTGAATGCGTCAACATTCGTTGACACAGCAAGCGAAAGAGACCGAAAAAAAATCAGAAAATATAATACCACTTTCCGATCTTTGTTGCAAGTGACCGCGACCGACAAAAAATCGAATAAAATGCCTTAAGCCTTATGGCAATGCCAACTGCAATCTGCATGTCACTAACCCATCAAGCCCCGCAAGGACACCGGTGACAGCGACAATAATATAATAGCATTTTAAAGAATCCCCGATCGAGGGACTAAAGAACAAAGCGAAAGTTTTGGATACGGTCAGAGGGCATGCGTCGCGGGCATGCCTCACGTTCGCTGTTGACTGCGCTATAACGCATGCCCTTGATGAACAAAAAAAAGCACAGTGTGGACAAAGCTAATGACATGTGCAAGGAATGCCAATGATAAATAAAGTGTAAAATACACAAAAATAACAATTGCGAAAGACAATACAATCAACATCAAAACAACTTTATCAGCAGATAACGACGGTATCGATTTTGATTATTGGCATTTGGCACAGTCTGGAATATATATAGATTCACTACTTAAAATATGTAGTTAATTAAACCGGAAATTCTGGATTCGTTTTTCTGAAATAACACACTTAAGATAAATAATGGCTGTTGGTAGCTCAAGCCGGGGGTCGCGGGTTCGAATCCCGTAGACGGAACAAAACGTTTTCAAAGTTCCTGGGTCATGGATGTGTATTAAATATGTGTATCATATTATAATAAAAATCGTAAATATATCGATGGCCCCAACGGATAAACGTGCAATCGAAAAAAGTCAACTTTTCAGGAAGACAGAAAAACGTTTGGAACCACATAACTTTGACTACATAATAAATAGAAAAATATAATGTATAATCAAATTAAAGGTAAAAAAAAAATATCTTTCAATTCATATATTTATTAAAAATCAAATATTTACGGTTTACTACATATTTAAGAAAACCATATTAAATTATTATTCTAGTGAATGATATGTGACTTTTTAACACTATTGTATCAATGCACGTTTATTCGTGTCATAAATGAAGTTTTAACAAGTGCAGTGAAATGTTGCATGGTTATTCCACGTATATTTTCTTCCCCCTGAGCCATTCTCTGGTCATTTACACGCTTATTCTTGTATATTTTGTTGCTTTTACAATATGTTTGTAAAGATAAAAGCCCGTATATTAGTGTTAAGAAGTTGATTCATTATTTATGTAATACGACCTTATTAGTGTATGGTATAAAATATAAATCTATACTATTATTATAAAGAAGAAGAGTTTGTTTGTTTGAGCGCGACAATCTCAGGAACTACTGGTCCGATTTGTAAAATTATTTCGTTGTTAGATGGTTCCTTTATTGTGGAAGGCTATAAACTATAAATGATTACTCTAAGACGAACAGAAGCGAAGAAACATTGGAAAATGTAGAAAAAACTAGGGAAAATTATTTGAAGGCGCTTATCTCGTGAAATACTGGATGAATTTTTAAGTTATTTGGCACAGATGTAGAGTAAACCATGATGTGAAAGAACATAGGCTAATTTTTGCGGGAAAATGTACGGTTTCCGTAAAATTTCTCATGCAGGCGAGGCCGCGTCGAACGTCTAGTTAGCTAATATTTTCTTGTTGACGGTTCAGTAAAAAATATTGTTGACCTATTGTTTTTGTTGATAAATATTGACCTACCTCGCCTCTATGTATGGACACAAACATATAAAATGGAGTACAACCTTGCCTATAGATCCTTCAAGAGAGACATCAATCGGGCAAAGAAACAGCACGTCAATAGTATTGGTGAGAGACTCGAGTGCCTTCCTTTGGGAACCCGTGAATTGAGTATTTCAACAAAAAAATTTTTTTGATAAATGGAAAGATCATATATAAGTTTTATAGCAAACAAATTTTGTTTTTTTGTTTTTCGCAATAATTCAAAAGTTATTTCAAAATAAAAATAGTAAATACCGAAGACACGCCGACACTCCGGCACGAGCGCGTGTGACGTCATTATGTTAATCTTCACCAGTCACCACAGAACTTTAGCTACGTACAGGACATAATATTATAGTTAGCGCAAACAATTTTGACCTTAATTATTAACGAAATAAGGGTAAAATTGCCGTATACTATTAAAATGTATTTAATATTTTAACGTCACATCTCAATCATGGCGCGTTTATAAGTCACGTGACTACTCATGAATTTTTAATTGCTTATAATTAATTGAAAAAACATTTTTTTGCATTAAATATCAATATTATTAAAAATAAGTTTTTAAAATACATTAACAAAATCAATTTTTTTTAAAATACTCAATTCTGGTGTCTGGCCTAAGCTATTGAAGGGTATTTTTGAAAGCCATCCTACCGTCTCTACAAGTAGGAAATGAATCGTTGGCCCACGACGCAAAATACAAAGACGATCTTCTGGGTAAGCTCCTTTCGTCAAACTCGACCCTTGAAGACCTTGGGATAAAAACCGCCGACCAAACCACGATGCAGGGGCATCATGTCGGATATTAGGTTAGGTTACATCAGCGCTCAGTGTGAATGCCCTTGATACCCAAAAATCGAGTGGGCCTGACGGAATCCCTCCTATTGTGTTGAAAAAGTGTGCTCCAGAGTTGGCTCGGGTCTTAACTCTTAACGCGTCGTTTTTGGTTCTCCTACTCTTCTGGCATTGTCCCGGCTTCTTAGAAGAGAGCCTTAGTGTACTCAATCCCCAAAAAAAAGTGACCGCTCAAATCCGTCCAACTACAGACCAATTGCTAAAACCTCCGTCATCTAGAAGATAATGGAATCCATTATCAGCTCTTTCGATACTTGGGTGGCCAGACATTACAAAGCGACAAACACGACAAACGGTACGGGTTCCGAAACGATCGCTTGGCTGGTTATCTCTTGGCGTACCAAACTCATCGTTGGGCTCAGGTGATTATGTGGAGAGGAGAGGCATTGGCTGTTAGTTTGGACATTGCGAAGGCATTTGATCTGGTTTGGATCAATGCGCTACTATCAAAGCTTCCATCATAATATGGGCTTCCCGAGAATTTATGCAAATAAGTCACAAGTTTTTTGGCAGATCAATGACATGTTACATTCCAATGGAATTTATTGCTATGCGGATGATAGTACCTACCGGCTTCCACCATATTTCTCGGCTAAATGTCATCGAGAGTCGAAACGAACTTATGTCTAAAATAGAGAATTTACAGGAGAAAGTCTCTGAATGGGGTAGACGATACTTTTCTGATTTTGTTCTTAACAGGACGAGACAGTATTTCAGTCTGGACCAATGCCTGCAACTCTACAAGGTGCAGGTTGGCCTCATATGGAATACTGTTCTCATATCTGGGCAGGACCCCAAAATACCAACAAATCCCTTTGGATCGTATCCAACGAAAGGCCGCTCGAATTGTTGACTGCCATAATATTTCAAGCAGGCTGGACCAATCCTCAATCGATTGTATCACGGGGAGTGCTCTGAGGAATTGTGCGGGATCATACCTCCTGCAACTTTTCGCCATCGTTCCACGTTAAAAATATACCATCCTCATAACCTTGATGAGTGGCAGTCTTCCACCGTGCTTTTTTCGCGTAACTTTCTGCCGCTCACTGTAAAATTTGGAATGAACTGTCACCAGCAGTATTTCCGGACTTATACGACGTGCAAACCTTCAAGGATCTGAGAGCGTATTCCCTCTTAAAAAGACCGGCAACTCACCAACAGCTCTTGTGATAAACTTTACAATAGCTCTTCGAATAACCTTTACAAAAGCAGAAAAGACAAGAGAAGTTAGTAAAAGATAATAGAATAGCTGTGATTATTATATTCAAAGTTTCGCCATCTGCAATGAGGCATTAGTGATAGAAGTCGCTTGCATTTTTACACGAATAATCGTGCAAGAGTTATAACCCAAAGGAAAAGATAGACACGAGCGCCAGATTGTTTTAACACGTTTATTCTGGTGAACTCAAATAAACAAATAATCTATACATATAATAAATTTGTAGAAATGACAATTCTGTACATTAAAGATATTCAAAAAATAATAAGCGGAGGTTGTCACAACATCGCTATAGAAGCCGAAAAGTTAGTTAGTTTTTTTGTCTGTCTGTCTGTCTGTCTGTCTGTCTGTATGTTTGTTCCAGCATCACACGAAAACTACTCATCCGATTTGAATGCGGTTTTCGCATACATATTTGTCTTCTTCCAACTTAACATCTGGTGTATAAAAATGTTCCCCCCCACCCTTCTAAGGGGACGAAAGAGGGGGTCAGATTTTGTATCAAACTTTTGCTTTAACACGAAAACTATTGATCCAATTTGCATACGGTTTTCGCAGATATATTTGTCTTCTTACAACTCAACATCTGGCGTATAAAAAGTACCCCCCAACCCCCGCCCACTCCTCTAAGGGGGGTCAGATTTTGTATCAAACTTTTTTATTTAATGGAATTACTTCATATTATTAACTGTGTTTTCCAACTTAACATCTGGTGTTTAAAATTTTTCCCCCCACCCCTCTTAGGGGACAAAAGAGGGGGTAAGATTTTGTATCAACTGATGAAGTAGAAATACTTTAAATGGCAAAACAACGTTTGCCGGGACAGCTAGTCGGCAATAAGCACATGTTTTATTATTAATCTGGTATATGTTATTATTTTTTCCGTACAATAAAGGTTTACATTGCTATAAAATCGTTATTTTAAGTCAAAAAAATTCAAAAAAAATAATTACATAGGTGTATATTCCATGCAAAACGAAAAATAAAAAAATAAAATTTGGGTAAGAGCTCTTGCACGTTTATTCGTTGGGGCCATCGATATATATATATATATATATATATATATATATATATATATATATATATATATATATATATATATATATATATATATATATATATATATATATATATATATATATATATATATATATATATATATATATATATATATATATATATATATATATATATATATATATATATATAGTATAAAAGTATTAAATATATTTCCGTTGTCTGGCACCTGTAACACAAGTCCTTCAGGTACTTAGCACGGGGCCAGACTGACGTGGTGTGAAGCGTCCATAGATATTATTTATTTAATTTATTTAATGTTACTCACCCAGAAGAAAAAATATTATTAACAACAATGGGGCCCGACGGACATCGTCCGGTTACATCTATGAAGTTTTGATTTTTAAAATCGTGAGGTTTTATATTTTGAATAATTTTTAAATTTTAGAATTTTTAACATTTTTCACTCCGTCACAACCATCCTCGTATTTCAAAGAAAGAAAAAAGGATTAGCTAAATCGGTTTAGCCGTTCTCGAAACAATCGCTTACCAACACATTTCGCCTAATGTGCATATTTTTATACTATGGACATTGAATGTGCATAACTTAAAACATTCGCTTTTTTACAAATCATTGAAACAGGCAAGCTCAAAAACAAATTAACACAAGTACCGTTTCTAAATCAACAAACTCCCAATCGGAATATCACGGAGCCTAATTTGTATTGATCAGAAAATATGGAGGCGAAATTAATTTGGGCGTAAGTTAATAGGGCCGGAATAATCGGCTCGGAGGGTCTCGGCTCGATCGTCAATAAAATATATTTGCGAGCGACACGTCAAGTCAGGTGTGACAAGCTCAAGTGCTGATTTCCCGGGGGCCGCGGGTTCGAATTCCATTTTTACCGGAGCTCTAATCGTTTTAAGGTTTTATGTTTATTGTTTTGTTTGTGAGGACTTTGCTATTGTTTTTGAAACAATGTTGAAATACGCGAGAATATTTCTCGTAGCTTGAAAAATGTTCGGCATAATATCACTGTATATTATTATTATCAATACCGATTTCTGAGTTTGCAGAAGATTATTTTGTTAATAATATCCCATAACATCAAAATAATGCACTAAGTAGTTTTAGTATTATTAGTTTACTAGTTTTAGTATTATTTATAGCGTACATGATTTTCATAATATTTAACAATATCCGATAGATTTTATTAGAACCACAAAGTATGAGTTGATCGATAAAAATATTAACTACGATTATGTTGCTAATTTGATCATAACTTTTGTGCACCTACAAATAAAACACAAATTCGTTTAACCGATTCTCATTATCAATATCGATATCGACAGATAATAAATGATAAACGTTCGAACTCGATAAAAATATGAGTCGCATATAAAAAACATTTTCGTACGAGTGTAGTGGTGTTTTTCGTTAGAAGGAAACTCGAAAAACCCAAGATGAATTGTAAATATTACTGTGACAGATTTTTGGGCTGGGTGCTCAACAACAAAATCATAGTGTTCCTCAGTTTACTATGTTTCTGCTTGTTTGTGTCGACATTGGCTATAGCTGGACAGAGGAACAGGCTTAGTAATGAATTGAGTGATCTGACAAGTACTACTACAACTACAACTACAACTACTACACCGCAACCGGAAACTGGAAATAATAATACTGATACAGATGGAGGTATAGAGGACAATAATACGGGAGGTAATAATACCGATACAGATGGAGGTATAGAGGACAATAATACGGGAGGTAATAATACCGATACAGATGGAGGTATAGAGGACAATAATACGGGAGGTAATAATACCGATACAGATGGAGGTATAGACGACAATAATACGGGAGATAATAACACCGATACAGTTGGAGATAAAGATAACAATAATAATTTAGAAGATAATAATGCAGGTGGAAATGGTAATCGTAACGCAGATGGTGGTACTGACAGCGGTACTGCAGATACTGAGATAGCTGAAGGAAATGGCACGGTAAATGGTGAAAGTAGCGCAGGTGGTGACACTTCTAAGCCTCAACAAGCAGTACGAAACGCTGGAAATGTAGAAGCGACTAAACCAGAAAAACAAGCTTTATTTGAACCTAGTAGAAATACTGGATTGGACAGTAAACTTCTACAGATTCTGACCGGTGGTGCTTAAAAAATAATTAATATAGTACGTGTAAATAATGTGTACATACATTTAAGTGGTAAAGGGTCGTAGGTGTTGTATGGCTGGCGTAAAAATATTGTAAGCTTCATCGGTCTAAGCTGTCGCTGATGTTTTTATGTTGAGTATTACAGTTTTTAATTTAGCTCTCCTGCAACATTATTATACATATATAAGGGTTCATTTCCATTCTAAAGAAAATACACAATTTTATTGTGTAATTCATACAGTGTCCATTGTTTTATACCTACCACCATTATTTTAAGGTCACTATAAGGTCACTATAATTTCTATTAGGTCACTATAATGTCTATTGTAAGTTTATAATATTTCATGTTTTATATAAATATTGCTTAATTTTAATAAACGTATAAATATTGCTTAATTTTAATAAACAGGACGTTTTCTATCTTATCTGGTCTAACTGATTGCCTAAGAGTGTAGGTTGATAATAATTATTTCGATTTCTATTGGATTTTAAAATTATCTTTTATTATAATATTGTTCCCTATTTTTTAAAACTCTAACCAATTATTTTAGATTAAAATCGTTACTATTTTTTACTTCTATAGTTGTCGTAAAAATATATAGCTGTAAAAATTTGGTTCATTTACAATTATTAGATTATGAGCGAATTAATGGGATTCCTTGTAGTTTCAACGGAATACTAATAAAAAGATTTATACAGTGAATTCAAACTTATAACACCTTTTTGCGTCGTGGCAGAATAATTTTCTCATGGAATTTTCAATGAAAATGTAATTACAATCTTATTGACGGGGAAGGTAGTCGGCAGTCTTATAACGTGGTATTTTTCCTGTAAGCCTTCGACGACGGTAGCTCGAGTTTTGCTAATAAGTTATAAATATTCATAGTCATAAGTAGCTCCAGTGCTATCGAGCGTTTAACGTATCCAGCGTAAAATGGTCGCGGAACTGTGCAAGCAGTCGCCGACGTTGCTCCTAAAGTGGGAGACGCGGGAGGGAGCGGGGCTCAGCTTATACTGGTCTTCTAAACATTACGGGCAAGGGGATTTCGATACCCATTATAGGTACGATATTTCAATACTGTATTTATATTTCCTGTGGGAAATGGCACGGCACTAAATCTGGGGCTTGTGAGGCCGGGCTTTACTTTCACACGGATTGATGAATGGATCTTGCATAACGTATGCAATGATTTCCGCTTAAGAGGAAACGCGGATACAGGAGATTGAAAAAAATAGGTATTTGAAGAAACTATTGCCATCGCGCTTCGCCCTGCGCCGCGCGCCGGCCTGTGTGTGTGAGTATTCTATGTGTGCGTGCGCCGCTACCGCCCGCGCCCGGCCCGCGCCCTCACCCCGTTCCCGCGCAGAGCCTCGACGCAGTCTGCTTGGAAGTTGGAGCTCTAATAATAATATTATTATTAGGTATTGTGAATATAATTTACGTTAGCGTTGTGCTGTGCGGGATCTCAGTATAGATATTGCTATACTGTGGCGGGGCTAAAGTGGTCGCTTAGTTGAATCATATTATGAATCATAATGTGATTCATATTATTAAAATCGCAAAATGCAATTCACAATAATTCATGTCTAGAAATTTAACTTACTAAATTGACATTTAAATTGTCAGTTTCACAGTTTCGACAATTCATTTGCTGAATTGATTGAGAGGAATTGCTAAATGTTTCTGATCTTCGTAGACAAAATAATATTACAATTTATAACCATGTAGTTTTTTTGATAAAAGATCCTACGGCTAAGTAAATAAGGTCGTAGATTCATTGTCAATGCTATTTTACTTTTATGTGCATTTTTGAACTGTTTTTATTACCCATTGTTTAGCGTGGGAAAATTGATAATTCCACCCTCAAAAATGAATCGAAATCGCCAAGTGCTAATCGCAAATTGTGTAACATTTTATAAAATGTTTATAAATCCGAGCTCGCAAAACAATTATTATAGGTCCTAAAAGTCGCTCGAAAAACCTACAAAAAAACGATTTGTTGTTTATAAATCTACGACCTTATTTACTTTGAAACAGGAGCTATTATCCAAGAAACTATAGAACTTCTTGTCTTTATCTATTTCTTCTATATCGACAAACCCGTGCTAGGGCAGCTGATGGAAAGCAACTACCGTCGCCCATGGACACTCGCAACAACGGAAGAGCTGAAGGTGCGTTAGCGACCTTTTAAAAGAGAATAGGGTAGGGGGGGGGGGGTAGGGAAGGGAATAAGGTATGGAATTGGACTTCCAGTAAACTCACTCACTCGGCGAAACTGTTGTTGGTTGTTTCACGCCGGTTTTCTGTGAGCGCGTGGTATTTCTCCGGTTGAGCAGGCCCATTACTATGACAGTTTTTTAGGGAAAATATTATTGTTTTTGAGTGATGATAACTGTATTTTAAAAATATAAAACCGACTTCAAAATTGTACGTAATTGAGAATTAAAACTCCCTATTTCCATAATTACTAGTGGGTAACTACTGAACCGATTTTGATGTAACTTGCACTATTCCCTAAGTTGAACAATACCTAATAAGTACAACAAAAAAAGAATTACTGAAATCGGAATAGTACTTTCAGAGATATGCGAACACAAACATAAAAACATACATATACTACAGTATGTATGTATGTATGACACTTACATGTCATACATACATACATACATACATACATACATACATACATACATACATACATGCTCTTTTGAAAGACACATTTGTTCAGACGCTGATATACAGGGTGTAACAAAAGATGTATGGAAGATGTACAGATAAGATGTAAAGGGTGTAAAGAGTTCACTGCGAAAGTAGCAGTGCTGAAAGACCAAATTTTTTTCACTTTTGTATGGGGAAACTCGTGACGCTGGGGCGCTTGCCCATACAAAAGTGAAAAAAAAATTTGGTCGCAGATAAAAGTTAGTTTTAAACGTAAAATCTATACATCTATACATAATATATCGACGGTGGAAAGGCAAAAGTTACCAAGCGCCATATTGCTACTTTTACAGTAGAGCCCTTTAAAGATTTATTTTTTCTTTAAAAAATCGTAGAAAATTAGCTATTAGAGATATTTTAAAAATTCCAACGGATTTTTAAAGTATTTTAATGCCTTTATCAATTGGTTTATTAAAAAAATATATTTCTGTATATTTTGCGTAGAAGTGGCGTTTGGTTACAATTTACCTAAATTTAGAAGCAGGTAAAAGTTACCAGCCGACAAAAACTTATTATCTTTCGATCTAGTAAAGATGTCTAAATATTTTTTTTCTCCAAATGGTTCGAAGCAAAAAGGGACAAGTAGAGAATTATTTTTTTAATTGAACAAGCAAAGATGTCTAACTTTCATAATATTCCATTATTATAACAAGCGATGATTACTATGCGACAAATAAAATTCTGTTAGTGTAAGTAATTATTAACCTGCCACCAAATAAATTTGACCTAGAACTCAAAAGTTTTTATTATTTAGATTCAGTGAGGAAATTTTCTCAGTATAGTTATGCAGCAATCGAAAATAACTGAAGTTAAACTGTTGAAGATAAACCTATTAACTATGCTATTATTATTCGTAGTAACTATGTAATAATTTTTGAAATATGCCATTGAATAAATTATTTCGAAACAAATAAATAATATTGAAGCCGAGTTCCTCGGTAAAAACAATATTAACAGTATAGTTGAGGTTTAGGTCAATCGTAAAAAGGCACTTATATAGAATTATGTTACACTTTTTAGTTTATTCATATAAGAATATTAATTTTGTTTTTGCCGAGGAAGTCAGTTCCAATTTTTTGTTTGATAATAATTTATTTTTCTTTTTTTTAGGGTTACTCAACAAGGAAACCTTATAGTCCGTCCGTCTGTCCGTCTGTCTGTCTGTCCGCGGTTTTGCTCAGAGAATTATAGGGCCTACAAAGCCGTAATTCGGCATGAATGCACATATTAATGATGCCGACAAAATGGTATATAAAATGTACATCTTCCCTACACATTGATTTTTTTTTCGTGTCCATCCCCAAAAAATTTTCATTGCAAAAATTTTCTGATTGGGATCTATTTGTGAAATATGAAGTTTCAAAGCGGAAAAAATCGTTCGAGTCCAGTGTCCCCCCTTCAACTAGCTTAACAATTGCTTCTGGAAATGTGAAAAAATTCATGGGAGTAGGAAATATGCTGAATTTAAAAGGAAAACTATCACGGCTAAGACTTAATAAGTTATAAATTAGTAATAGTCGATCACCCAAACAAAATGCTACTGAAATGATGTTGTTAGTAGTGTAAAATACGTTATAAATGTACATTCATTGACCGTACAAAAATTATCAAAAACTAGCGTTACTGCGGAACCCTATATTGTGCGTAGCCCGATACGCACTTGGCCGGTTATGTACTACCAAAAAGTAAGATTTTAAAAAAATTTATGTACCCTGGTTCTGAAGGTGCTGTACAGAACTTTTCAATCTTTATAGATGTTCAGGTATTTCAGAATTTACAACTAAAAGCATAATGGGGTCTCTACACGATGGGCCATGATGGTCAATCTAGAATGTGCAAATTATTATTATAATATTATTATTATTGGTTAACAATGGACGTCGAAATATTAGCTATTTATTTTAAGGATTCCAAATTACAGGCTCTTTTTGAGACAATTCTATTTTAAATGTTTCATCATTTGACCACGTCTCCGACAGCGTTGAAAACAAAACAGCACGCGTCCGCACCGTACCGTAAACAATTAATACGAACTGAGTGATCGGCGATCGTGTGGACATGCTTACAAGTTACAATCATGCCCGAACTTCCTTTGATGATTGTGCGAAAACCCGACATAATGGCGATTACGCTCAATCGACGCCCATCATGGCCAATTGCAAGCGATTATGCCCTCTACACGATTGTGATCGCCTGTGCTGGTCCATCGTGGCCCATCATGTAGAGGCCCCATAATATGCCAATATTGCATCAATTTCATCAATCATCATCATGACCATAATAATTATGACACGCACCGTCAATTATGAACCATTTATTGGTACTTCTCATGGTCATCAACCAATTTCAAAAAGATTCTTGTATGATTTTGGAAATTATATGTAAGTATTTTATTATTGTTATTGTGTAATCCCAGTACCGTACCATGTTTTTGAAGGTTATATGACCTTCGAAAACATGGTACGGTACTGGGATTACGTAAATGATTAACGATCGAAATTTAATGAAGGGGGGGACACTTAACGATTTTTTCCACTTTGAAACTTCATATTTCACAAATGGATCCCTAAATCGAAAAAAGGTCTGTGAATACTCATAATATTTTAAAGAAACCTATCCAACGACACCCCACACGGTAGGGTGGACAAGGAAAAAATAAATCACCCCAGCTTGATGTGTATGGGAAGTACCATAATTTTTTTTAAACATTTTATATACCATTTTGTCGGCGCCGAATTACAGCTTTGTAGGCCTTATAGTCTCTGAGAAAAACCGCGGACATACAGACGGACAGTCAGACAGACGAACAGACGGACGGACAGACCGAAACTATAAGGGTTCCTTGTTGACTACGGAACCCTAAAAAAGTCAAAATCACTACGATATGTTTCCATACTAACTTTCAGGAGTTCCCTCGATTTCTCATGGATCGCATCATCAGATCACAACTTTTGTGAACGTGGAACCTTTCAACTATTTCCTATACAACAACAGAAGAATTTTAAAAAGTGGTCGACAAACGGCGGAGTCATCCGCGAATAAATATAAATAAAGAACATAGTACTATACACGGTAGAATTGTGAATCCTCCTCCTTTTTTGGAAGTCGGTTCAAAATAAAGAGACAGTTCTCTTCATAAATTCCTTTCGTTCGTATTTTATAATTAACTTTTGCTACGGGATTAGTAAAATATTTGGTATGAGTTTATATAAAATTAATATAAGAACTTATCGATGCCAAATCGTAACTTTCCCCGCCCGAAATTAATAAAGCTCAGCCAATTATGTATCTATTATATTCGCCTACTGCGATTCATGTTGAACTAGAAGATTTTTTCATTAAAGCAGAAAACTCAAAGAAACAAATCTTGAAAAAAAAAATCCACACATACCAAGTGTCGTATCGCACAAAACAGTAGAAGGGAAATGCGCGAGAGCGCGCACGCTGGTTACCTAAGCGACAGTGGATCTACGACTGATCGATAAAACCGTTACTATCCACCATATTAGGTATGATTTACAGCGGGGACAAGCGACAACGCGTGAAGTGTTTGTTTGGGCTAACCACATTTTAAATTAAATAATTATTTCAGCAATTGGTATCCAAGTAACGAAATTTATAAATAAAACGGCATGTAAAATGTTACCAAGCGCCACCTATTATCTTAGTTTCGGCGAGTAAAATTTACTATATCGAAATTTTGATATAATTACGGTTTGTTAAAAAATACCTAACGACAGAAAAAATATCTCAAGGATTTGAAAAAGAGTCCGAAATGCCACAAATAAATAAATGTATTTTAGGTAAAACTTCCCAAGTACCTAATTGATACCAACAGTGGAAAGGCAAAAATTACTTACTGTAGTTTGAATTGAAAACGTGTAAAGCCAAAAATTACCAAGTAAAAAAAGAAACTTGTAGATATTACCAAATGCTTACTTTTTTAAAAGGTGTCAAAAAGTTGTCGCTTGGTCGCCGAAAATAAGAAAAATACCCGTTTCCACGGAGTTCCTAAGCGACATCATATTATACTTTGGACAAGGACATAATATTATACTTTGACGCGGGCGAAGTCGCGGGCAACAGCTAGTTCGTAATATAATAGGTACTGTTATATTATACTGCATAGTCCGATTACTTATATAAAATGTACATTCTCTTACCAGATTCATACAGTACTTTACGCTATAATATCATAAATCGACAGGCAAACACGCGTCATATCGTAGTATGCAGCGATGTATATGTATGTGTACAAAACACTGTAGCGACTGACAATACCCCCCTCACTTCCTGCCTTCCCCCGCAAATTGTGATAGAGACTGATGCAGCTCAGGCCCATTTTTCGACAAAATTTTAACGTAAATCGAGGTCCCGTATTCCTCAGTTTCCTCCTTCAAAATTGAGCCTATCTAATAATTTTTTCATGAAATATCTGCAGGAAGAGTGCCTCTATGCCTGTACGTTTTCATTTTTTTTTAAAGATCTTTCAAATTTGTTTTATGATCGGTCGATTGGCGGGGTACGCGGCATTCGTTTTTGGTGATTTTCGAATGCTCATATTTTTTTATTTATTAGTAAATTTAGAAAAAATCGAACGTACAGGCATAGCTTTTACAGATCCCAATATTGTTTAAAAAAATTATTTGTCTAGACGCATTGTCCAGGGAGTAAATTGGGGAATACGTTTGTATGGAAAAATTGTCTTAGCGTATGCTCTTAATGTGCGTGCGAAATGATGTTAGGTATAATGGTTCAAAAATTGGTATGAAAATGTTCAGGATTTTTTTAACTAACATCTAAATTCTACAACCATAAACTTAAGAGATTTTGTTGGCAGATGATGGTATTTTGTGAGTAAAAGATAATATGGATATGGATATCAGTAGTAGATAATATTATGGAGTGTGGATACAAAGCATTAACTTCCTTTCATATGTTTTCAACGATCTGGATGATATCGAAAAGTGATTTCGAAACACTTGTCTGCCAAGATACACATTATGACAGATTTAGAATTGTGATCATTCAGATGCAATTATTGAGACTTACCCTGATATATCAACGAGAATATTTTGAAGCATTGACCTTCGGGTCAGGGTCAAAACATGGCACAGTATTTTTTTTTTAAATAATATCTATGGACGCTTCACACCACGTCAGTCTGGCCCCGTGCTAAGTACCTAAAGGACTCGTGTTACAGGTACCAGACAACGGAAATATATTTAATACTTCTATACTATACATATATTAAAGCGCATCACACACGGTGAAGATAATATAATATTTTATCTTAAGATGCCCAAATATAAAATATTATAGTATCTTAAGCTATCACACACGGCTAAGATACGATAATATTAAAAATCTGTTCATTTCCTTGCGAGTCTGCGTTGGTGCCACACGTATTCCTTGTTAGAGTTCTATATACAGGGTGATTGACTATGAGTGATAACTGATAACTAATAACTGATACTGCCTTACTTCTTGATTTGTTAGACAGCTCTTCAGACGATGATTCTGATATAGAATGTGAAATGCAGATTGTAGTAGCACATTCCAAAAGGAGAAACATTTGGATAGAGCCTCACATAAAAAAGAGAGAAACCTGCGGCGAATTTAACCTTTACCAATATCTGTCAACGAATAAGTTTCAGGAGTATTTTAGAAATTCAAGAGAAACATTCATTTCGATTCATGAGCTTTTTAAGCAATAATAATAATAAAGCAATAAATTATAAGTCAATTTTATTTAAAATTATCCGAAATGTTACTTTTTCCCTCAAAATGTTACTTTTCGAATGAGAGTAGGTATGTAACTTTCTAACATACAGCACTGGCAACACTGCGTCCACTAGTGCGTCCGATCACTGATGAGCCCGCTGCTCGACACAAAAACACCCTGTACCTATTCATAAAGATATATTTCGCATCTTAAGATAACATATTAAGATACGAGATATATATTTCGTATCTTAAGATAAAATATTAATATATGAAATATATATTTCCATATCGCTCGGTATCTTAAGATACAAAATATAAAATATAAATTAACTTCGTCGTGTGTGATGGTTCATAGGATTTCTATGGTGAGCGATATTCTAAAATATGCTCTAAGATAATATATATTTTATATTTTCTTCACCGTCTGTGATGCGCTTTAAGATTTTTATTCTACCTATCATACACAATATATTTAATACACATTCAGACCCGGGAACATTGAAAACTTTTTTTTCCGTCGGAGGGACTCGAACCCGCGACCCCCTGCTTGAGCTACCAACGCGCTCACCACTGAGCCACAGAGGTCGACAAGTATTGTTTTAGAATTTAGATAGGTAATACTATATGAAGCTCGCAACTCCGTTGCAGTGAAATTATTCAGTTATCGCACGGGAACTGTACATTTTTCCGAGATAAAAAGTATCATAATGTTATCCTTGTTCCCAAACTTTTTTTTCTCATAGACCACTTTAAACATTTTGCTGAATCCGATGGACCCCACAGCTACCATCCCCTAAGTTCAAGGCCGGTCTCAGTTGGACCTTTACTTTTTTGTGTAAGTCACAGTACAAGGAACCAATAACCTTCACTTTGGAGTGTTAAAAAGTAAACACAAACATTTTCTTGTTTTGTAGCTATTTAACACAAAAAATACCACACTTTTACTCATTTCTAAATCTCGTCGCTCTGTAGTATTTAATATAATGTTGTCGGCCTATATTCATAGGAGAAGTCAAATCGGGTCACCTTATTTTTATAGACCCCCGTTAACGACTCGTTAACGACCATTATTTTTCCACGCAAGCGTAGACCCCTATCGGGCTCCCGTGGACCCCATGGGGTCCACCAGGACCACTTTGGGAATCAATGGTGTAGAGTGTAGACAGACAAACAGATAGACACACTTCCACATTTACAATATTAGTATGGATTATTAGGTCCTAAAGAACTAGACAACAAAACCTAAATTGCAGCGACGTCTAAAGCTCAATTCAGTAGAGTTTTGGTGTTTGTGAAATTGAGTGTTGAAGGCGGGTCGAGTTTAAAGTTGAACCGCAGTGTGAATTTTTGCGTCATGACGCATGTCATGCCCGGCGTCTGCCTGGTAGAAAATAGGAACGACAACTGCATGGTGGGTCATAATTACCCGGATTTTAAATCGTTGTTAATTTTTACAATTTCAACGACATTTAAAGCAAATTTATATTTAATTTTAAGAATAGTACTTAGTTTATAATATTTTGAAGATCCACAAAAAAAATAAGTAGTATAATGATGGTTTTTTCCTATTTAAAAAGACAGTGTAAAATTTACAACTAAAAAAATTAACATCTCGAAATTTATTAATAAATAAACAAAAAGTGATTAAGATACACTTTGTATTTTACTTTTAGAATGACAAACGTTAGACCTTCAAATAAGTATACGTAAAAGTGATAATTAATCTTATGTTTAGTCACTATGAGCCCTGTCATCCACGCAACGAAATTTTTGGATCTTGAGAGGTATGGGTAGTAAATTCTTGTCTTTTATAGCGGGAAATATTATCTGGCATCACTCACGAAAGCTAGAAACTTTGACAGGAAGCTCTTCTGGTGTTTTTCCTATAAACTACCTTATTCCTTTGCACATACTCTTATTACATGGACTACATCCATGTACGAGCCCTCATGCGGTTATTTATAAGATCAAACGTAAATTTATGTAATATATAGAGTAATATACATTTTGTCACCTGTCAGTATAAATAAATAAACGAAATAATCAAATAATTAACTCAACAATACTGACACGAAATGGCATCATGGAATGCATAGTTGGGTCATATTTACCCTTTTGTATGTTTGACCACGTTTATCATCCAGTCCCGACGCACACCATCTTAGCTGATATAAGAAACAAGGGGGGCAGGGCTTTAACTGCAGCTACTGAGAAGTGTGGCAACGTGACAATATTATTTTCTCAAAATACACGCATTTGAAAACATCACGGCTCATTATGACCCAACCTGGCAGTCGCCGGGTTAACTTGTTGTTTTGCTCTTGATGTTATTTATACTATACTGTACTCAGCGAAACATGGTGGTAGCGTTCATTGACTCCCTGTCAAAAACTTGTTATTTTCTATACAAAGCCGCGATTGACAACATATGACACTTCATTGTCAATCGCGGTTTATAATTTATATAGAAAACTAGCTGTCCCGGCAAACGTTGCTTTGCCATAATATAAAGTATTTTACCATATTATTTTATTGAAGTGACTAAATAAGTATGTCGCCATGGTAACGTCGATCGCTATCTCGTCGCACAAACAATGGTCGCCGTCAGTTTCAGGTTGTAATAATTTATCATTATATTTTATTTAACAAATGCACTTATCAATATATTATAAAGTACCCAGTAGCCGATTCTCAGACCTACTGAATATGCATATAAAATTTGGTAAAAATCAGTAAAGCCGCTTCGGAGGAGTTCGTGGACTAACATTGTGACACGAGAATTTTATATATAAGATTACAAGTTTTTGACAGGGGTCAATATAAATAAAAGCCGAGTACAGTATAGATGTTATTTTGCTCTTTGTATATTTTGATGTTAGAACTTCTTTAGCAAAGTTATGTACATTTTGGGACGGGCAAAGATCTTTGCTCAGTAAGCCACAAAATGTCAAATTTCGGAATATTGCTAAAATACATAGAATTATGTTAGATCTTTTAGAATCTTCAAGAAAAAACATTAAATTCGAACTGTAACCACCGATTTCGATCACCATCCTGATTAATATCAGGATGGTGAAAATTCGTAAGAAGGGTGGTGGTGGTACGTCAGAGCGGCAAAAAATATACCTGCTCCAGCTATCATCACTTCCTGCACAGTTTTTGACGTGATAATGTCTTATAATTCGATATGGGCTGCGCGCCCGAAAAACATGAGAGTTCATGCGGCGTTCCATTTACACTTTCAAGTCTCTCAACAACCGTAAGGCCCACCTGGGCTTTGTTTCGATTATATTACGTATTTCGATGACTTAGAGAATACTTTTGTATGAAGAAGTTTGGTTAGTTATGACCTTTGATACATTGACCACACTCTGAATGAAAAATAAATAAACAATCTGTGAGCTATTAGTATTATTTCGGCTATTCAAAATTGTGCTCCATTTCCTACGTGTCAAGGTATGACTTAACATATGAAGAATAAAGTATTCGTTTATTTTTTCTGAACAAGTCCTAATTATAGTTTCGAAAGTTTATAATTGAGAAACTAATATCACATCGGACTAAATACTATATTATGATGGCTTGATAGATAGAAAATTTAACATATATTATAATGTAGTTCACACAAACATAAAATATGGATTATATGTAAGGATATTTCATATTACATTAATTTTCCAAAGAGGGTAGGCCGGGCGCCATTTTTTTGCACATTGACCTGCCAACTTTTTTGCATAGATTTTTCCCGGAACTGAGGGGTTAAGGCTATGACGTTGTCACGTTCAACTATCGACAGTAAACCGACTTTACAGACAACCGATTTTTTTTATGAAATAAGGGGGCAAACGAGCAAACGGGTCACCTGATGGAAAGCAACTTCCGTCGCCCATGGACACTCGCAGCATCAAAAGAGCTGCAGGTGCGTTGCCAGCCTTTTAAGAGGGAATAGGGTAATAGGGGAGGGTAGGGATGGGAAGGGAAGAGAATAGGGTAGGGGATTGGACCTCCGGTAAACTCACTCACTCGGCGAAACACAGCGCAAGCGCTGTTTCACGCCGGTTTTCTGTGAGAACGTGGTGTTTCTCCGGTCGAGCCGGCCTATTTGTGCCGGCATTTGGGAATAAGAGGTTTGTATCTTTCCGGTGATGCAACTACGTGAACTGTAGCAATGAATATTTAGTGAACAAAGGCTTGGGGTCTTGAAATTAAATACTGGATGCGCTGAATCACTTTATTACACGTAATAAGTTTAGGCGATGGGCAGACGACTGACTCTCGCATGAGTTAACTCTCTACGCCACGAATATAGCAGATTTTACAATATGCAATTACCGAGAATTATAACACACACTACAAATATGTTAGGATTTTGGTAAGTAATCATGATTTCTGGTACAAGACTATTAATTTTTTATTGCTATTTGTGGCTCGTTTCATCTTTTCATCATAGTAAAAAGACTTACAATATTATTATACATTTTAATAATGATTTTTACTCGTACTACAACATAGGTAATCACCAAACTACCTAATCTCACAATATTCCAGCGTCATAAAAAGTAGATTACAATTTAATCTCGAAGCACCCTCACAACAGAGGTCTTTTAAATGAGAATTTATTTTTATCGCCTAAACTCTTGGAATATTTAATTAGAGGGGATTTGAAAAACGAGCTCCTACGTGTCGGCCCTGCAAACATAACGAAAGGCTCCAATGAAACTTGTTTTGACATAATAGCCTGAACTTCGGCAGTTTGCGTACCTATACAATTAGCGCGCGGTCCAAGGTTGAAGAATTTATATACATTTTATGAACATTTTAAGCTATAACATAGCTTTTCTCGCAGACTTTGAGCGCGGCGACTGAATCAAGAAATTCCGTAACGAAAATAAACCTAATACCCCCACTCCGACCGGAACAGCGATGCGGCATTTGAAAGCCGTGTATCGTCTTACATCGTTTCAGTTCGGCAGACTTCGGCACAGTGTTTGTGTGCGTGCGACTAAACGTACGCACATGTAGACTAGATGCTATGCAATAGCTTTACCGCGGCAGTCCCCGAGTGCCACAGGTTTTTGTATTTATTTAGATTTATATAAAATGTTACTAGATGTCCCAATGAACTACGTGTCATCTCCTTTCTAATATAAACCTTGCCTGGACTTCCACGAATATTTCAAGATTAAAATTAGTCACTCGGTTTAGCCGTTCGCGAGTTTTAGTGAAACTATCATGTCATATCTATCACTCACCAAGTGAGTGATAGAGATGACATGATGTTTAACTCAGAGTTAATTTTAACTCTGGAGTTAAACATCATGGTGCAAGTGGCCCTAACAAAATTAAAAAAACATTTTTATTTATATAATATACAAGATGTTTGTGTAAACACCGTTGTCCTTGAAACCATCAAATGAGCCCGTCAAAATGAACAACTTTTTCTATGAGAACAATGCTGGGAATTAAAAAAAAACTGTCTTTATACCCATACAAATTGCCGATCCGGGCATCAGTATGGGTATGAAGACGGCATTTTTTTTGAGTTCCCAGCATTGTTCTCATAGAAAAAGTTGTTCATTTTTACGGGCTCATTTGATGGTTTCAAGGATAACGGTGTTCACACAAACACACTGTATTATATTAGAATTAATTAAAATCTTTTGTTAAGAAAGATCTTTACTATGTACACAGACTTAATAGTACTGTTATACTATGTTTAAGCTTTGTCAATTAAACGCTTACCGTGCGTAAGCTTAGCCACAGCTGTGTATATCAGGTAAGTTTCTGAATTCAAATTGAACACCTCACAGAGGTTCGAGTCTTAAGTCTCGAAGGTCGTTTTAATCGCAGGCGCACGTTATTTACGCGTGTCGCGTGAGTCAGACAGCATGCGTTCGTTTACGAGACTTGACAATCAAGCCCGATATGTCCTCTCACTCAAATCGCTACAGCCTGTAACTTAACCCCCGCCCTACGGTACCTTGTCACGGTCCGTAGGTACTCTACACTGGCCGGGTCTTAATGACCCAACTTCCTAACTCCGTACATGCGTAATTACCTTTACAGTTCCGATACAATATTGTTATAGTTTGTCTCTTACACTTGGAAAAATCATCCCTCATATTTATGGGCATAGTTTCGTTTATTGGCTAAGTTGGAGATATGACTTTGGATTGGAACACAAGTTAAGATTTATTTCCTTTTGGTTAAAGAGTAACATACACTCCGTAAATGTTAATATCTCATGCGTTATGATACTATGATAATAATAACTAGCTATATGACCGAGCTTCGCTCGATATTCAAAAACTTCAAAAACACACATAAAATGACATTTTCTAAAAATGATTTCTAGCTGGATCGATTTATCGCCCCCGAAACCCCCTATATACTAAATTTCATGAAAATCGTTGGAGCCGATTCCGAGATTCCAATTATATATATATATATATATATATATATATATATATATATATATATATATATATATATATATATATATATATATATATATATATATTGTCCTAACCAAACTTGGAAATAACTTGTTTCCAACGCGGGAATCGAACCCACGACCTCCGAGTCAAGAGCCGCGCTCTCTACCACTAGACCACGGAGGCACTAGCCTACTAGTGCCTCCGTGGTCTAGTAACCACTAGACTACTAGTGGTCTAGGCTGGTCTAGTGGTTAGAGCGTGGCTCTCGATCCGGGTTCAATTCCCGCGTTGAAAACACGTTGTTTCCAAGTTTGGTTAGGATAATCCAGGCTGATCACCTGATTGTCTGACAAGTAAGATGATCCATGCGTCGGATGGGCATGTAAAAAGTCGGTCCTGCGCCTGATCTCTCGCCAGTCGTGTCGGTCTTCCGACCCACTGGGTTATGAGAGTAAAAAGAAAGGAGAGTGCTATTGTGTACTGCGCACACACTTGGGCACTATAAAAGTATTCCTGCGTAACTGGCCCGGTGAAACCGGTGTGGGAGTTATTATTATATAAAATATCATATTTACTGAACAATACGCCCACAATTTTAAATAGGCGAATTTTATTGATAAAATATGAAACACTTGTATGTTTTCAGATTAAATATATAAAGCCGCAGCATGTTTACTTTGGGCATCAAAAAAGGATTGTCATAAATTTATTTTACACTACCCACATATTTGCCCAAAAAATTATAGTAATAAACAAAGAATGACGAACCGGTTCTATAAAACATTCAGATACGCTGTCCACGATGTCGAATTATAAGGGATAAATGAATCCATACTAATATTATAAATACAAAAATGTGTCTGTCTGTCTGTCCGTCTGTCTGTCTGTCTGTCTGTTACCTCTTCACGCCCAAACCACTGAACCGATTGTTCTAAAATTTAGTACTTTGAGTCTCGAGAAAGGACATAGGGTACTTTTTAATCCGAAAAAATTTACGGTTCCAGCGCGATAAACGAATTTTGGCGCAACGGAGTTGCGGGCGTCATCTAGTATTTTAAATATTCATGTTTTGTAGTTTCCATGCAAAAAGGGGCCATATTGTATTATTTATTTTGTATCATTATTATTTATTTTGTCGATACTTCGGTATTTTTTAAAGTTTTCACAGGCCTCATGGCTCTACTTAGAATACTAAACTCCTGTGGTGACGTTATTTTTTTTAAGATATACATCTAAAATAATATATAAACATACAAAGTTTGCTTAAAATCAATACCTTGAACCTTGACAACTATAATACTGAGGAAAAGCTTAACCTTTTATGTAACGTTTTATCTTATGTCGTCCCGAATTCGTCCCAAATTTCTTTAAAAATTGGCCACCCTCGACCCGACAATTTCGGGCCAACGAGTTATTATGATGGATAGTGTTTGTTGACGGAAAAATTAAATATTTGTGATCCATAAAAGGCCGTATCAATTACATCGATAGGCTTACAATCGGAATATTAATAATAGCATTATTATGACGTCATTATTTCTAGCGTCCTTTTTTATATTATGATACGTTAACTCAAATTTCATTCGATAATTTCAAAAACAATATTTGCTACTAATGTGCTTAATATATTTTAATATCTTTTGTGAGCAATATTATTTGTCATTAAATTTCGTCATTAAATTTCTTTGCCTTAAAGCGCATCACAGACGGTGAAGATAATATAAAATATATATATTATCTTAGAGCATATTTTAGAATATCGCTCACCATACAAATCCTATGAACCATCACACACGACGAAGTTAATTTATATTTTATATCTTAAGATACCGAGCGATGTGGAAATATATATTTCGTATCTTATTAAGATACAATCTTAAGATACGAAATATATATTTCGTATCTTATGTTATCTTAAGATGCGAAATATATCCATCTTTATTAATACAGGGTGTTTTTGTGTTTTTATTTTGTGTGTTTGTATTTTGCTTTTTTATATCTTCCCTAATCAAATCATGAATTAAAAAATAAAAATGAATGTTTCTCTTGAATTTCTAAAATAATCTTGAAACTTCTTCGTTGACAGATCTTGATAAAGGTTAAATTCGCCGCAGGTTTTTCTCTTTTTTATGTGAGACTCTATCCAAATGTTTCTCCTTTTGGAACGTGCTACCGCAATCTGCATTTTACATTCTATATCAGAATCATCGCAGGAGGAGCTGTCTAACAAATCAAGAAATAATAATAACTTCCACAGCGGTTTCGGTGACGGTGGCCGATTTCATTGAAACCAAGGCCAGTTACGCAGGAGTAATTTTATAGTGCCCAAGTGTGTGAGCACTCTCTATTCTTTTTACTCTCATAACCCAATGGGACGGACGACTGACACGATTGGCGAGAGATCAGGCGCAGGACCGACTTTTTACATGCCCATCCGACACATGGATCATCTTACTTGTCAGACAATCATCCTGCATTGTCCTAACCAAACTTGGAAATAACATGTTTCCAACGCGGGAATCGAACCCACGACCTCCGTAGGCAGTAGTATCACTTGTATGGACTTTATAAAATAAAGATTTAAAAAAAAAGCAGATCATTCATAGTCAATCACCCTGTATATAGAACTCTAACAAGGAATACGTGTGGCACCAACGCAGACTCGTAAGGAAATGAACAGATTTTTAATAATATCGTATCTTAGCCGTGTGTGACAGCGTAAGATACTATAATATTTTACTCGTATATTTGGGCATCTTAAGATAAAATATTATAGTATTTTCACCGTGTGTGATGCGCTTTAGTTAGTAGTAACCTAAAAAAAAGTATGTAGTAAGAAAGTTAAGCGCCAATATGTCACGTCGACACTTTTTGAATCTTCTATTCCTAATTTCGCTATAGAATTTATCGAATTCCATACTACCTATTCTTAACAAATTCGGTCGACATGAGCATCTTGGACTTATGTAAAAAAACCCTTGCACTCGGGAACGGGGCAACGTGCAAACGTGCACGCGGTAATAAAGTGCACGGTAAGATTTTGCATAACATTTTTTATCAACTTATGCAATTATAATTCGCATACTTCTAGTCGCACGCACACAAACACCGTGCCGAGTTCTAGCAACGCCGCATGATTTAGACGCACGCATGTGTTAGATTTTTTGTTACGGGATTTCTTAATTCGGTCGCCGTGCTCAAAGCCCGCCTTAAAAGTTATGTTAATAGCTTAAAAATATATTGTTATTATTATTAAGTATTATATTATATATAAACTTAAATATTTATGGTGCCAAAACATACAGTCATATTTTGTAATACCAGAATTTACATCTTTCTACGTTTGCAGACTATCCACAAAAATACCAAAAATTGATTTCACGACCCAATAGTCAAATTTATTAACCCTCATAATAAACCAACAACTTGACAAGTATCGTAAAATATGAAAAACAAATCAATACAATATCATTAAAAATTCATGGGCGACATTAATTCAGAGTTTTTACGGCGCATAATAAAACTTACGACATAAATTATGCCGATGATTCTAGCTCCTATCTCGGGGGACTAAAGTCGAAGTTGGAGTGGACGTTTCGTATTTATTTTTACGATTCCCGCCTTGTAAATTGGACTGTTTACATTACTAATTGACGCGAAGGACGCAATTGTAAGTTTTCACTTTATATTTATGCAACCACACTTCGGTATCAGGGGTGGTTTTAGGTTGTAATGGTCTATTTTCTGTCTTGAAAATTATTGAAGGAGACTATTCGGAATATAGTATTACTTAACCATAACTGTTTTGTCAAAATTTCTTAACCCTGAAAACTTTTAGCTGAAATATAACATAATAATGTTTAGATTAACAATCTTCAGAAGTGTATACATAAACGTTATATTCATCCAACTGTTTGTCCGTTCATCAGATATTTTTTCATGATTCAATTTTATGCTGATTATAATAATAACTCCCACACCGGTTTCGGTGACGGTGGTCGGTTTCATTGAAATCAGACCAGTTACGCAGGAGTAATTTTATAGTGTCCAAGAGTGTGCATACTGCGCAGTGGGACGGAAGACCGACACGACTGGCGAGAGATCAGGCGCAGGACCGGCTTTTTACATGCCCATCCGACGCATGATCCATGCGTCGGATGGGCATCTTACTTGTCAGATTATCAAGTGATCAGCCTGCATTGTCCTAACCAAACTTGTAAATAACACGTTTCCAACGCGGGAACCCACCACCTTTGAGTCAAGAGCCACACTCTTAACCACTGGACCACGGAGGAGTCTGATTAATATTGTACCGTTGAGACACTTCAAACTTAATCTGTATATCCCATAACCTGTACATTTTGTGGCACAATTTACGTAAAATTATCACGCCTATTGATTTGTACTTTAACATAGAAATTTTTATTCATATGTAGATGTGTTATCATCAGTCAGTCAAGGAGTGACGAGGCGAGCCCTCACAAAGCTCGGTTTTTAGCTAGTAAATAGATCATAGTAGCATAACACATTAGATATTATTTAACGCGATATTGCGAGCCACAGACCGCAATACAATTTAATTTGTTTGTGGTCGGTCATGTATGAACGGTTGCGAGGTGAGATTCCCCAATAAAGGCGCTTTTACACTCGAATTTCGTCACGCACGTGGATTGGTATTGTTTATTATAATGATTTTCATATTAAGCGGTGTCCATTGTAGCATTTAACATCTCAATTTAGTATCCATACTGATATTATAACTTTGAAATTGTGTCTGTCTGGTTGTCTATCTGTTATCTCTTCAGGCCCAAGCCGCTAAAAATTGTTTGCCAAAAGATATGGCGGTAGTTTGAATCCCGGCATAGAATGTAGGTTACTTTTTATGTCGAAAAATGTACTGTCCCCGCGCGATAAACTAATTTTTGCACAACAGAGTGGCGGGTGTCATCTAGTTACTTATATATCTTCTTATATATAAAATTCTCGTGTCACAATGTTAGTCCACGAACTCCTCCGAAACGGCTTTACTGATTTTTACCAAATTTTATATTATGCATATTCAGTAGGTCTAAGAATCGGCTACTGGGTACTTTATATATGGATAAGTGCATTTGTTGAATAAATAATAGTAAATTATTACAACCTGAGACTGACGGCAACCATTGTTTATGCGACGGGATAGCGATCGACGTTGCTATGGCGACATATTAATTTAGTCACTTCAATAAAATAATATGGTAGAAATACTTTATAACTATTATGGCAAAGCAACGTTTGCGGGGAAAGCTAATATTAATATAATATATATTATGATGTACAGTGTGTTATAAAAAATAGTGATAATACTTTAATGTATGTATGTGTTCCTTGAATAGATTGTACTTTGAAAGTAGTTGCGCTTAAAAAGTTATTTTTTGTTATTGAAAGGACCTAATATGACATAAGGGCAACTCTTATATTTAGATAGTTAAAAGTATCCCATCTTGTGCTACTGCCTTTACTTTAAAGTGCATAATATTATGCATCCCTTATACAGGGTGTAACAAAAATAAGTGATAATACTTTAGGGTGTGTACGTGTTCCTTGTAGAGAGTTCACTGTGAAAGTAGCAGCGCTGAAAGACCAATTTTTTTTTCACTTTTGTATGGGGAAACTCGTGACGCTCGGGCCCTTGCCCATACAAAAGTGAAAAAAAATGTCGTCTTTCAGAGCTGCTACTTTCACAGTGAACTCTCTACAAGGAACACGTACACACCCTAAAGTATTATCACTTATTTTTGTTACACACTGTATAAAGTTCACTATGAAAATTTGGACACATAAATACACTATCTAAACTCTAAAGTTTTAATAGTTTGTTTTGTTACACTTTGTACAAAAACAGTGTGACCCACTGACGCTTCTTATCCATAATATGTACTACATTCGTTACCTGACTTGTGCTGCCACCTACAGTTCCTGAAAGTTCCCTTTTTTAATACACAAAGCGCAAGAAGTATTATTTCAAGACTTGCGAGCTTTGTGTCGAGTTAAATTAAAAAGCCCCCACAGAGCTTGTTTATAGTTCCTTTGCTACAAGTTAGTTTACCATTTATAAAATATTATGTTTATTTTTTCATTATAAAATAATTATTTCGTTAAAATATAACAAGTTCTCACTATAAAGCAATTAATGTAAGATTATACTTAAAAAGTGATTTAAAATAACAATCGTAAAAAAAATCACAAAAATTGGATTAAAAACATAAATTTATATCATATAAGTAAACGAAATTTTACTTCATGAAAATGATTTGATAATATCACCAACTTCTATTAACTTTCATACAAAAAATTTGTATCACATGTAAATACGTTGATATATAACATTCAAAGGATACGAAAAGGCGCTAAATTAACAAAACCCTTCACATACAAAAAGGAACAATTATAGAAAAAACCCCCAAGGAAAAGAAGCCAAACAACGCTTTGTTTTTTAAATAGAACAGCGAAAAACAAAACACATTCGTACTCAAAAGGCGCAAGTTTAAACGTTTGAGGCCGTAACCTTTCATGTCTACGGCGTAGCAGTGCTACGGCGTAGCGGTGCTACGGCGTAGAGGTTCTACGGCAGTGTGCTACGCGCCGCGGTGAGGAGCGGTCGCTTCGCGCGTTGTTTTGTCTGTGACGATGTCAGTGCTAGTGAAACTTAGTGCTTGGATTGTTTGATCGTCTTTTGGTATTTTTAATATTAATATTATGAATAATATCCGAATATTATACATAATAAATAACGCTTTCTTTGTCAAAGTTAGTATTTAATAATAAAAACAATTTTTGAATTTATTTTTACTCAAAATATATTTCGCACGTAAATAATACGTGTAGCTCCATTCATTATAACAATCCCGATTTTGGTCCAAAAATATCCAATTACGGTACAAAAGAATATCGGATTTGAGCATCGAAATTGTTATAAATATTAATAACGCTGGTAACAATAGGTTCGTTATTGAAAAAAAGATGAACGCCGATCTAATTGGCTTCAATCAATTCGCTGAAACTGAAACAATCATCGCAATGAAACGCTTCGGTATTGAACATTTTTATTTCATTTGCGCGCACCTGTAATCCTTCATTTCATTTTAATAACGAGAGTGAATTGTTATAATATTATTATGTGTTTACCGTTTATTGCCTTTTGTTATATTGTTATTCGAAGAAAAGTAATTCATTTGTTTATTATTTTAAATATACAGGGTGTAATAATACAAAGTGATTATACTTTAAAAAGTTAGGGTATTTACTGGGAAAGTAGCAGCGATAAAAGAGCAAAATTTTGAGTTTATTTTGTAAAATATTTAGAATAATAATCAAAGTATAGCCTAACATCAAAATTAGGCTCATCAAAAACAAATCCTTGAAAATATCTCAGTCCATTAGTAGTATTTACTAATTAATTATCGTGTTATCAAACTTAATAAATAAATTAGATCTTAGATTACATTTTACTAGAACTTCTAAATATTTTTTATCGTTTACTTAGATTTAGGAAATAGTAATGAGCTCTTAGACTACATTTTAGTAAACTTCATTGCACTTCTTTGACTGATAAAAGCGGCTCGGCGATATCTCCACATTCCACCGCTGAAGTTTAAAATACTCGAGCCTATGCAGTAATAAAAACATGAAATATAATGTTACCAAGAATAGTGTTTGGATTTTTGATATGATAAAATGTTTCTTAAGAATTAAAGTTAGCACAAATATAATATAAAACCATATAATATTATGTAATTATTAAAATTATTAAAATTTCAAAGAATTTTTTTTCCGCTAATATCAAACAAATAAGTACGGTATATGAAATTAAATTATATTTATTACGATTTCGCAGAAAACTTTTTCCGGCTAATATAAAAATTTGAAGCTCTTAATATTAATTCCTGCGACAACTATTTGGAAATAGTGTACAAGTAGAATATAATAAGACAGTTATATACTTGAAATATTTGTTTTAAATTATTATGCAGTACCTACAGTTGTTAGTATCATACTTTGAATTATTTCATTGACAGTCTGAACGATTGTTGTTGAATACGATGAGATTAGCAATATTTTGTAACGTGTTGTAAAAAAGCTTAGAAGTATAGAATTGAAAATAACACAATAAATGTTGGTCTGTTATTTTACAAGACTAGCAGTTACAGTAATCAATACTTACAGCAAGCTCTTACATATTCCATTCTCTTTGAATTGCATACCTTTGTTGTCAATGATAAATGATTATTTTACATCCTGTAAGTCTATTGTTTTAAAAAGTAGAACGACAACCTAAGTCTACATAAAAAACAACAATAAATAAATTGTAATTTTATCGTCTACACAATATTCCCAAAATAACTTTTAAAACATCAAAGTAGATTGTTTTGATAATACATTTTAGTTTATTTTCCTTGTATCTAAGATTTTATTCGAGATTTAACGTTCTTTATTTGTAATTCTTCATATTATAATATGTAAAGAATTATGAATACAGAACGTTATTCTTCAAGTAAACGTCTTATTAAATCTAAGAGAAATTATTTATTTAACTGGAAATTAAGAATTCTGTTTTATTGACAAGGAAGGCGTTATAAAAAGGACATAGAAACAAAAAAGATAGACAGATAAATGAACTATCAGTGAAATAAATGAACGTCCAAGATGTGCCGGTTCGGAATCATGAATAATTGAGGATGAATTCTTTCCCGGTTCAGGAACCATGATCAAAATGAGGACTGAATTATTTCCCAGTTCGGATGAAACTATGTCCATAATGCATGATGTCTGAGTATTTCTTTTCTGGTTCGGGCGAAACCGCGTGAAGATGAGAACGGAAAGGTCTTTCTTTTGGTCCATGCTGCAAGCGCTGACGCTGCTACCGACCATGGCTTTGAAAGGTATGTTTTTAGTTTTAATTTTAATAATAATAATAATTATGGACGCTTTATACCACGTCAGTCTGGCTCCGTGCTTTAGGTAGTACCTTAAGGACTTGTGTTATGGGTATCAGACAACGAAAATATAATTAATAATTTTTATATTATACATAATATAAAAAGTATTAAAGATTTAAGATTTTAATTATATCATACATATATTTAACACAACATCCAACACCCAGGAACATTGAACACTTCTTGCTCCGTCGGCCGGATTCGATCCCGCGACCCCCGGCTTGCGCTACCAACGCGCCACCAACTGAGGTATTCGAGGTTTTACGAAAATATGTTTGATGAGTGTCTTAGTTTTTATGTCGACATCGAATAGCCATATTATGCCGATTAAATACCTATAATAACTAGTAGCTTGGACCGCCAATAATCGATATTGTTACAGTTGTAGGTTTGCGTATTATGCAGTAAATTATCGTCTTGTATTTTGTAATGACAAACAAAACCAAACAAACAAAGCCCTCAAATAAGAAGGGATTATGAAATAGCTTACGAATCAATTTAATTCCATAAAAAAAAAAACACAAAGTTAACAAACATTACTATTGTAAATGTGCATAAAAACAAAAAGCATTACACCTATATCATCGATTGAAAACCTAACATTGGTTAGTGGTACATTTCCAAACGTCAATTCCTATGTCGTCTCAGTGGATTACAGTTCAGTGTTCATAAAACTTGTTTGAAAAAGCCCTAGTTGTCCCAGCTCGCTTTTAGCAGATCAAATGTACGCGGTCTCAAATAAATTTTATATTTTTTCGACTCGCGGTTAGCAATGCAATTTTTGCGACTTGCGGTTTAAATTTTATCTCACTGTCTGGAATAGAGCTTATTTTATGAAACTGTTGTAAAGTTTTCATTTTCAAAGGATTGAAACAGGACCCTATTAGTGAAGATTCGCTATTTGTCCGTCTGTATATCCTCAGGCTGTAGAGCTGTAGAAGAACTGTAATAGTTAGTTACTTGATTTTTTACCAATCATGGTCATCTGTTGTCATCATAATTATTATTATTGTAATATAATGTCAAACTAAGAAATTTGAAAATAACTCTAGATTCAATAATTTTAAGTAGAAAAACATTGTTGGCTGATGATGATGAAATATATAGCTAAGAACACTCTCGATAATGTCAGCTTTCAAACAAAAAAACTAGATTCAAATCTTTGCTAGATTCAAAATTTGGATGCTACCTCACCCCCAGTTTTTTTCGGGGGTTACAAATAGAACAAAACAAAATCTTGAACTTAGCCATTTTCGCTTTGTGCAGATACACAATTTTCAAGATTTCAAATACACGGCATAATATAAGACTTGAAAGTAACTTTTTTTTTGTTTCGTAATTACAATTTTTAGTTACCAATTACCACCACCTACGTTTCTGTAAAAAGCCCACCAATATACGAATGCCGACATTTTTAGAAACAGCATATTGTTACGTTTTGTCAACGCTCAAACAATGTTTTAGTTCACTTTGAGTAACAAATTGGGACAAAAACTTCCGTTCCCCGCTGTAATATCCCCGCCTCGAATAAGGCATGTTTCAAAAATAATTTCGTTACCACCCCACACTCGCGGAGCGTAAATTCAACATAGTTCTATACATTATGTGCGAACCAGCGATGTATAATCTAGGGATATCGCAATGCAAAATTTACTACTAACGCTTTTCCTGTCATGCGTGTCATCGCCCGCGCACAAAATATCAGCGGGGCTAAATTGATCGCTTTGGAGAATCATAATTATGATATTTTTTTTTATCATAATTATGATTCTCCAAATTTAAAATTTTTTAATCGCAATTGCAGTTCATGTCTAGACATGAACTGCAAGCAGTGTGACCATATTTCATACTAATTTGAAATTCATTTGCTGAATTGATTGAGAGGAATTGCTAAATATGACCATTTTAGCCCCGCTGGTCAGCATAGAAGTTATCCTCCTATAATTTCATAGATGTTTTTTCTGTCATACGAGCAGCTAGGAGAATGTTGTCATCCGCATGCGGATCAGATCCGCGTGCGGGTGACGCATAATAGAAAAATCATATCTCGAGAAATAAAGACGTTTCAGGCAAAAAAATCATTGGAAGTGCCGCTAAAGCTAATAGATACTTGAAATACCTATAGTATTATAGCTCTAATATAGCTCTATTATAGCTCTATTATAGCTCTTTAGCTATGAGTACGGTATATTGTACCCCTATTGAGCATCTGACATCCTCAATCATAATGATTTTACCGTTCCAAATCATTTTACGAGTAGTACACACATAATATAATTTGTAATAATATTATACAGTTTTAATAGTAACGTAGTAAGTTAGACTAAAATATAAAACTATCTAAATCTGTCTATAACACCTCATCGCAAAATTTTAATGCTACATCAAAAACCTTTAAACTCATTTTGTTTATTTTACGAAATAAACAGACAGACACGCTTTAAATTTTTTAATAAACGGATATCCTTCGATAGAGTATGTCAACGGCAAACACCATTATAGTACTCTATAATTTATGCGAAGACAAATTTATGGTGACAGATATTTTGTGTGTTTATTAGGCATTGTGCTACTTGCGTAAACTACATTGTTTCCCGCCTTTTTACGTGACGTCATTATTGTTCCAATTATAAATTGCTTACACAATTAAAAATGTTTTTGATAATGATAAGTTTATTTTTGCCTTGTTTTTAACCGACTTAAAAAAGGAGTTTATCAATTCAACGCGTATGTATGTAATATTTCCAGAACTGCCCAGTTTTCGCATATATTAGTCTATATCAGCGTCTGAACAAATGCGTGTAGGTATGACTCGATATGCGCAAAATTATAATGTGTAATATTATTAAATGCGTTTATAATGCCATAAGAATGAAATCAGTAACTCGTTAAATAACAATATGACAGACAAGTAGGTCATATTACTCGTATACTTATTGATTGTCAGTACCAGTTTTCTGAAGGTTCTAATAATAACTAAGCCGATTTCAGTCATATGTTTACACTCAGTGTATCGTAGTTTACTTACTCTAGCGTTCTGCGTACTCAATGTTATGTTACATGTAAATTATTCTTCCTTTACTTGGGATGATTTAATTGAGATCAAAATATATAATATATGTATATATAATCTGCATCGTGCATCTTCTATCTTAATGCTTTCAGAAAAAAAATCCTATATTATGTGTTCCTATATTAATTCCTCTATATTAATTAATAAAAAAATAACAAACAATAATATGCTTAGCAGTAATTATTAGTATAATAATTGACCATTTCGAAAAATATTCGAAGCAATGTACCATCGAGGAAATTTATTCCTAGGCAGTTGACAGACGGATGTCGGATCATGTCAATTTAATGTTTATTATTGTGATCTGTCGGCTGGGTTGGATATAACGCGACCAAACTACGTAGGTCCCCCATCTGCCTAGGAATCAACTTAGGATAGGATAGTATTTTAAATTGCTTCTTCTAATATTTTACATAATATTGTATTTTCCGTTATTTCAACAGAAAAACCGCAGAACGGTTCGCAACTTGGTGTCGCTACTATTTGATCTTTGTCGGTAGTTAATTCCAATTGACAGTTTTAGAACGTTGACGTATGTGCAATAAAACGGCACGATTGTGACTGCTATACGGCGTTTGGCGTTTGTCCACAGCCATCCAGACGGATATGTACTCATTTTTCCCTTATAATTGGAACAAACCTTGTACTTTATTTACTTCATCACCTGGCTAATATATCTGGCTACACATAACAATATGGTATTTTTTTTTATTTCAAATCATTTTTCCGGTCCTATAGCCTTCATTTATGCAAAAAGACATGATCAATTTTTTTGCTGTTATTTATTGTGTCTTCCACTCACGTCTTTAATTATACTTTACTTTTGTTTAAATTCTCCCACTAAATATAATATTATTATCAGTATTTTTAATGTATGTAGTTTTTTGCTGAAATAGTTCTCTCGACCTCAGGCGGTCAGACCTCAGACCAGAGGATCGCGATGCACAGGTTTACACATTGGTCTAGCAACCCATGCCGCCGCTGCTTTGTAGTGGCGTAGAGCAAAATGTAACTTATAGCCTACGGTAGGTCATAAAGTGGCATTTTATTTGACTTTTCGTCGTTGACGTCCCAGTGATGGACAATCGTCCCTAGTGTGCTTTCAATTAGTTTTACTGGGGTTTTATTGCTATGAGCTAGCTGACGCTTGCTAGACAGATTTGACGACCTCTACGGCTCAGTTGCTAGCTCATCGGCACTCAAGTCGCGGGTTCGAATCCCGCCACTGGTACAAAAATTTTAAAATTTTCCTGAACCTCACTGAAGTGTATTAATCCGTCGATCGCAGATTCCTGGAAATCTTTTGTAAATGTATTGTTATCGCGGCCCACTTGGGCCGTATGGGGCTTGACGAGTTAAATAATATTATGTGTACCATAATAATAAAGTTCCTAAATATATTATGTTTAGTATAAAAGTATTAAAATACAAGAATTTATTGCCGTCAGCCGTTGTCTGATAGATACCTGCAACATTACACAAGTCCTTTAGGTATACTTACTTAAATACAGGGCTTATTATACTACGAGTAGACTGAAGTGGTGTAAAGCGTCCATACACATTATTATATTATGTAATTTTTATTACAAATCTATGTCATGACACATAATACTTTTCTTTCAACTTAAACCCTGCGCCCTTCTAAAGTGACTAAGCCACAGGGGTCAGAAATACCCCAATATCCAATAACCTGTAAACACCATCCCCGGGTTTACGTAACACTTATACACTAATGATATTTAGGATAAGTTTCATCCTAAACCAACGGTCCCATCTTCATTTGTGTTCAAGAGGCGACACTTTGATACCGTTATAGGGTTATTATGTACTTAACCCTTCGATATGCGATGCGAGTCAATATGACCCAGATTGTGATATTTATAATGCTATTACAAGTGATTGGAATACATTGTTATTGAGAATGGTGGGGGAATTTTTAATGGTTTAGATTGTTAGTGTAAAAACTATCTGATACTCGTTCTGTGATGTATTTTAATGATACTCTAGTACAGGAGTCACTAATCAATTTCGCTCGGGGTCCGTTTTAAGAAATATTACCTTCGCGGTACACACATTTTGTAAAAAATATTTATTAAACAAATGTAATTGCGGAAATTACAAAGGTATCAATGAGAAAAGTGTCAATATTTTTGTTGCTACTTATCTATCTGTCTGAAGTTTGGAGTGAAATTGGTGCAAACATCTCCAGGATTTAATGTATTTACATTAAATAATTCTGGAGATGTTCATATTAGCATGTCGAGAACGAAATTAATTTTTAACGATGTTCATCATCGAACAGTTTGGTCCGCATACGGTCGGCCGTCCGGATAAGGACCGCGGTCCGCCATTTGATGACACCTGCTCTAGTAAATACGTCTAAAACAATGGGCTGCCTTCGAAGCGAATCAGCGGGCATACAGTTTTATCGAGCGGCAGAAAGTGACTCTACTCTCCCCCACTAAAGTAACGTGTCTTAACTTTAACATTGTTACTCCTCCCAAAACAGTGCACAATCGCCAAAAAAATTTTTACTTTAAAATCATAGTTATTTGATTTACTTAAATATTTTTTTAGTAGTATATTCTAGTGCTAGTACTTCTTTCTACTCTACTGGAATCTATTTCTTTCATAGATATTTTTCTATTTGAAGAACCGGTTTTATTGGAAAATATATTGTAACTACCACTATTCACTTTAGGAATAGGTTTTGTGTAGGCATCAAATTCGGATATGCTATACAAATTGTGACGCGTGTGTACTGCAGCTTTACAGATAACGAAGCTTGGACACGCTACACTGATATTTTACATCCCTGTTCTGACGTATTGAATAGATCATCATCATCTTTGGATATAATTATGCATCACCATTGCAAGCGACTACAGCGTCGAGCAACGAGCAAATCGGTCACCTGATGGAAAGCGACTACTCGTACCGTCACTCACAACACAACATCAGAAAGGCTGCTGCTGCGTTGCCGGCATTACCTTTACAACTAACTAGATGACGCCCGCAACTCCGTTTATGCGCCAAAATTCGTATATCGCGCGGGAACCGTACATTTTTTCGGGATAAAAAGTAGCCTATGTCCTTTCCCGGGACTTAAAGTATAACCGTGCCAAATTTCAGCGAAATCGGTTCAGTGGTTTGGGCGTGAAGAAGTTACATACAGACAGACAGACAGACAGACAGACAGACAGACAGACGGACGGACAGACAGACAGACAGACACACTTTCACATTTATAATATTAGTATGGAATAGTATGGAATATTAGTATGGATTATGATCGAGAAGTAAAACGTTCGATCAACAAGATTTCGATCTTGGTTCAAGTTTTTGGGAAATACGGATTACGATCAAAGCCAAATCAAAATCGAAAGCAGACTGCAGAACATACTCATTATCAAAATCGATTCGTCCGGAGTCCTAGATACAGTTCTTGTATATTGTGTATAACAGCTTCTGAACAAATGTGCCAAATTTCAAAAGTGTGTGTATGTATGTATGTTTTTATGTTTGCACGCATATCTCCGGAACTACAAGTCCGATTTAAGTAATAATTATTTATTGTACTAGGTATTGTTTAACTTAGGGAATACTGCAAGTTTCATCAAAATCGGTTCAGTAGTTTTTGAGGTAGGGAATTTTATTTCTTAATTATCTACGTACAATTTAAAGTCGGTTTAATCTTTTTAAAATACTATTTTTATTACTAAAATGTAATAGGATTTAGGCACTGTCTATTTAAATCAACTTTGTCTGCACAATAACCTCTAAAGAAAATTAATAAATAAGCTTAATTTAAATACAACTCCTAGATATTCTATGAAAGGTCAGAACTTTAATTCAATATAAGTACTAACCCTTAAACGAGAAGCTTTTTTCCTCCGGGGTCTATTTAAAAGGATTATCCAATAATTTTCACGGAAACTGATGGTAAATGGTACCCAATTTTTATCAGATCAGTAATAATAATATGGTACTTAAATACATGGAGAGAAACAAAATATATCCTCATATTATAACTCGTATTACGTTTACACGCACTCAGGTCCAAACCAGTTTAAGGCGACGCGACGCCTTGATAATTTGGCTGTAGCGATATCATGTCTTTGTCTTTGAGTATACAGCATAACATGATTGATCAACTTTTATATAACACACAGAATAATCAATCAAAAAGACCTCTGTAAAAAAAGGGATTCCTATTTAATTTGCCAACAGAGGAGAGTGATTTAAGCTTTTAAAATTTAAACAGACTTCCAAAAAAGTATGAGGTATGTTCGGCTGTGGATATATTTTTTTCTAATTTAATTTCATTTATTTTTATTACGATCACAACGAATTAAAATAGATGTCGGTAAAAAAGTATAAAAATAAGTTAATCGAAGTTCCATGCCGGGTCGTGCGTTGGCATCGATATGAGAGGGTATCGCATGCACATAAATTAGTACGGATGTCTAGACTAGAACTGATATCACTTAGGCTCATTTACATTCATACTGATACTAGCGTTCGGCCGATGATTCGGCTTGAGCCAAAATAATCGGGCCATAATAAATCATAATAGGCCTTTGGCTTGAGCCAAAATTACGGTCGATAACATTAGGCTCGTACACCAGGACAAGCAATGGTACAGTCTAAGCTACTGGTCTGGTTAAGACCATGGTAGTTTAATCGTGGCTATAACTAGTCTGTTGCTCCAAACCAACTAGCAACAGACTAGTTATAGCCACGATTAAACTACCATGGTCTTAACCAAACCAGTAACTTAGACGCTTTCGAAAAAAAATATCATAATATTTTTAAGGTCTCACCTACAGAGTCCCGTTATTCCGGTCGGACCATAAATTTAATATACCTAGCGGAATAGAGAAACAAAGAGCTGAGCAAGCGAGATATCACTATCAGTAACACTGCGTGGTAAAAAGAGACGTGTGATACATGACAGCAGAACCCTTTTTTCATCTGCTTTGACAGACAGTCTGCACTTATCGGCACGTTGACAATTTCAGCTGTAAGAAAAATGTATGTAGGAACATCATTTTCACACACACGTTAACATATATTTTGTACATACAGAATATATAATTCAATTTTGGTTTTGTTTGACAGCTCGGGATTGTTTCTCTATTCCGCTAGGTATATTAACTTTATGGGTCGGACCACAGGGTCGGACTGATCGCAGGTCGACCCAAACGGACTTGGTTTCTGCATTACACAAGTATCACACTCTAACCACATGATATTGCATTGTTCTGCGGGGCTAAAATGGTCGCTTTGGAGAATCATATTATGAATCATAATATGAATTTTGTTTTTAAAAATCGCAAAATTGACACTGTCTTGGCAATTCAGATGTCTAAATTCGTACTAATTTGACATTAGTGAATTTGACAGTTTTGACAATTCATTTTGTGAATTGATTGAGAGGAATTGCTAAATGTGACCATTTTAGAACCGCTGCTCTACTTGCTTCAAGCATCATGATGATGACTCAAGTCATTTGTTAGTAACAATGTGTTACTAAAATGTTTGTCGTACAAAATAAATAAAACTTTTCTTTTGTAAACAATCGATTTCTCCTTTATTAAATAATTATTTACCGAGCTAAGTGTTATGGTGTTTTGATGGGGCAATCACGAGCAATTTGCTTGAAATCTTGATCCTAAATTAGTTTGTGATTACAGATAGAAGTGATTTTTATTAAATCGAATATGAGAATAAGTTTGACCTAAAAACTTTTATAGTGGCGTTGTGTACTTTTTTAGAATGACTTCTAATTTCAATCTCGCGTGACATGTGATATGATCGGAAATTCATAAGTCAGTGGGAGAGTAGACTACCGATGTGGCATAATAAAGTAATATCCCTTAGGCCGTGTTCACACCAAACCGACTGTGAGCCGCCGAATGTGAGCAGGCTCACTGTGAGCCCCGGTGTGAACGTGCCCCGGTATCGAATGTCCGCGTCTACGCCTAGCGTAATAGCGTATTGTCGGTTAAGTATGAACGAAAAAGTGAATATTATGTATGGAAATACAATAAACTGCGTAACTTTCGCTCACATTCGGCGGCTGACACTCAGTTTGGTTGGAACACTGCCTTAGTATCTTTCTTTTGTTTTCACTACTGTCTTCTATAGGCACTACCGGTAACCCGCTAACAGATTTGTCTCAAAGCTTAGTAATAACAGACTATTTTAAAACCTAAAGATATCCATATTGTCGGAAAACTCAAACTCATGCAATCCTATTTGCAGGCCTTCAAAAGGGTTATTGATTATTAAATCCGTTTGAAGGTCGAGCATTAGAGAGTTGGTGATAGGAACTGGGTGGTACCAGTTTGGCAGGGACCAGTTCGATAAGGATTTAAACAAGGACGGCTAAATAATTTTACAATAATATAGTTACAATAGGGATGCAGTCTTATGCTAAGTACTCACATACGGTTTTGCTCGATAGTTTTACTTCAAATCGAGTAATAATTACTGTGTGGACCGCAAAACTCACAGCTCGAAGGCTTGCATCGAGCCGCTCGAAGGCTCGCATCGAGCCGGCTCGGTGGAAATAAATATTATATCGATTTAGAGCAAAACTATCGAGTATCGAGCAATGCTGAAAGTGTAGACGAAAGCCCAAGCCGCGGGTTTTGCTCGACGCTATTGCTCGATCGAGCAATACCGTATGTGAGTACTTAGCATTACTGCTGCGCTAAAATATATTTAACGATAATTAAACTTCAATTTAATGAAGTCGAGTTTGTCTGATAATATATTATGGAGCATAAGTCAAAAACTTAATTTAATTACAATCAAGTAAAATAAACGTCTCACAGTGCGGAAGGTACAACAATTACAAAATGGTGTTATATCGATCAAAATGTCAAACCAGCACCAAACGTGTTCTGATTGGTCAAAATTGTTTGATGTTTGTTTAAATTGAGAATACTATTTTGCTCTGTGACAGGATCCGGACTGAAACAAAGCTATGTTATTGCATTCCAACTGTAGAATTGGGCAACTAAAACTACTGTATAATCCTAGTATAATCTGTAAACAAACTTTTCGCATATTTAATTTTAAAATTTGTAAACAGGCCAACTAATTCTGGCTTATTAATTATGTTAACCTCATCCATTTAGGACCAGCAGAATTATGAAGAGAATTATCATTCAAACAGAAAAATTCCGCGCAGGCACTGAGTATATTTCGAAGATTTCCCAAGCGTCTAAAATGCTTGATAATTTTGTTTTTTTTTTTCGCCACAGCTAAGCGAAAAAGCGCAAGATTAACATAGTACTAAGCCGTTTTTTTAGTTTTTTTTTTTGTAAAATGCTGCGAGCTCTTCTTCCTTGTTCGCTTAAAATTAAAATCTTTCCCGCGGGTACCGTTCATTTTCTGGATTATAAATAGTAGATATACCCAACGTACATATCTAAAAAATATAGAATATGGTTGTTTCTATTTGTTACTTATCTTTTAACATAGCAAATTCGTTTATGAGAATTCGAATAGCAAATTATGATATTATTTTAATTAATATGTACCACCCAATGATTTTAAAATTCTCTTAATTAAATTCAAACAAGCACAGTTATTTTCTGGTATAATTAAATTTTACTATCAAGATAACGAGGGTGAAATTTTCAGTTTGGTAAATATTTTAATGTTTTAATAATAAAACCTTAAACATCGTAAAATTTGTGTAACCTTCAAGTATTTTAGGTGGAACAGAATAATTTATTATAATGAAGGCAAAGGTTTGTTATTGTATTCATAAATTATTACAGTCTCGCCTTGCTGTAGCAATATGATGAAAGGTTAAAAACGTGTTTCAAATAGTTTTTGTTACGTGATTAGTAATGGAAAAATATGTTTTCTCACCTCATTCATGAAAACCAACGTTATAATGTTTCAATGGCAACTCACGTTATAATGTTTGTTGTTCTATTATTTAAATTTACCAACAGTGAAATCCATTCATAGGTAGATGGCGTACCTGCGTAATTTGGTCGGGATACGTCACGACTAACTAACTTTACGTAAATCGTCCAAACAACGTAGGTCAGCCAACTCTTTCCCTGATTGTACGTACAATATTTAGACACGTCTGTGCCATTGCCATTTTTATGTGCCGTTGCCATTGCCATTTTTATGTGGCGTCTGTACGCCACATAAAAATGGCAACGATTGCTAGATTTATACAGCGGCGTGAACGCGCGGTTTGGCGGCTACACCGCGAGTACGCGAGAAGCGATTAAGAGGGCGACTAACCCAAAAAATCAAACATCGTCCTTCACATTTATATTCACATGCCAGGTGAAAAAGGACGACACGGAATCATCGCCAAGTTAGTTTTTTCTTAATAACTCGATAAATATACAACATTTTAAAAATCCGCCAGGTCAGTGTCTCAATGATAGAATTTTATATAATGTGTTAAAATATAAATTTAGTTTAATGCACGGTTATGGCAATATAATATGATAAATTCGTGAAAATTAAATGCATCTTTGTGATTTTCTTCTATCGAGAATATTCTAAGATATCGTGTTTTCGCTCAGATCAAATTCTTGGAAATATAATGTAGTATTTATTTTTAGAAAATGAAACAATTCAGGGCTTATTTTCAAGTATAAAAATGAATTATAAAATCGACAATTTTGGGTTAGTCGCCCCCTTAATGTAATGTAACGATTACACATCATATTTTTTTTTGTCACGTCGCGGTGTAGCGGCCAAGACGCTCATTTACGCGGACGCATTAATATCCAGTCTTATTGGAATGTAAGTGGGTTTAAACGTGGGAGAGCCATGCTTCGGCACGAATGGGCCGGCTCGACCGGAGAAATACCACGTTCTCACAGAAAACCGGCGTGAAACTGCGCTCGCGCTGTGTTTCGCCGAGTCAGTGAGTTGACCGGAGGCCCAATTCCCTACCCTATTCCCTTCCCTACCCTCCCCTATTCCCTTTCCTTCCCATCCCTACCCTCCCCTAGTACCCTATTCCCTCTTAAAAGGCCGGCAACGCACCTGCAGCTCTTCTGATGCTGCGAGTGTCCACGGGCGACGGTAGTTGCTTTCCATCAGGTGACCCGTTTGCTCGTTTGCCCCCTTATTTCATAAAAAAAAAAGTTACGAATGTTTACAGTATGTGTATGCGATTTCACGGCGCTGCTAAGCAATTTTCGATACCAGGTAACTTTGCAGTTTGCTGTACTGTTGCTTTTATCGTTAAGTTCCCCCGTAACTTGGCTGGAGACATTTAGTTCAGCTGCAGAACCTTTGAATATTAATAATTTAAAGTTTCTGCTTATAAAATATTCAAATACCGCCCGTCTGTGAATAAGAACGTGTGGTTTAATGTTATATTATACTCGGTAAGGTAAAAAATATATTTTATCTTTTACATTTGTGGGAAAATGTTTCGTTGCCTGAATAATTGGTTAATAATAATTAATTAATTAGGCATTAAACATGTGACTTGCTACAGAAAATATAACATACGTCATACAGTTTAGTTGTTGGCGTTCAGTAGGTGTTATAAGTTTATTATCTGTTTAGCTAAAACTATCCTATTGCATGATTAAATTCCGCCAAAAGCTTGCTCTCTAGTAATACGCTATTATGTCCATACTAATATTATAAATGCAAAAGTGTGTCTGTCTCTCTGCCTTTCTGTCCGTTAACTCTTCACGCCCAAACCACTACACCGATTTTGCTGAAATTTGGTAAAGAGATACTTTGAATCCCGGGAAAGCACATAGGATACTTTTTATCCCGGAAAATGCACGGTTCCTGCGCGATAAACGATATTTGGCGCAACGGAGTTGCGGGCGTCATCTCATATTAAATATGCTGAAGAATTACTAAGCTACTAAACTTACAAACATTCTAAAGATTCACATCATGAATTCTACGTATCAATCATATTAAGTGTTCGCTGAAAGAATTTTATTGCCAATGATTTTCTCCGGGCGCTACAAAAACACTCCGCAGCGCCCATCAAAGATATAATAATCATAGTGCTCGCTAACATATACAGGCTCTGTCACTTTTATGTCACCGTAAAACTACGTGATACAAGTTTTTCGTGGAGTTTTTGTACGTAGACATAATATTATGTTTACGGGATATATCTAAAGATTAAAATTTGTCCTTAGCAATAGGTAACTAAGTTTCAAAATAGTATGAGTAAATAATAATAATTATAGTAGAATGAATGATCTTATGAAATATAAAATGATGACATCCGTGATTTTGTCGTGCATAATCCGTTTACTGGAACATCACCGTATCGTACATTTTGCCAAAAATATTTTTTCTGAAGTATCTTTTTAGGTACTTAATTTTATCCATATCGGTTTACCAGTTAGAGCATGAAGAAATAACATTCAGACAGACAGAGTTACAGACATACAGTATTTCACAAGTATAATATAAATACTTTGCTAATTATACTATATACATTCTAAAATTGAAATCTGGCTCATGCTGCAGCGTCTACAAAACTAACATCAATGGTTGCATGAATTATTGAAATGCAAAAAGAACTTCCAGAGCGGCAAATAGGAGGTTTATTTCCACGTTATTCTCCAATTCTAATTCTTCTCGCCTCAAGTAGATTCAGCCTGTATCGTGATTTTAATTTTCCACCAGGGATTGTGAAATATCTTGAGTTTTCTCGATTCAATAATAATTCAGATACTATTGAGTAGTAATTGAATTGAATTGAATTTAACAGGTGGTAAGTCGGGGTGTAATATATTATAAAATTGCGTTTTTTATCCATACTAATATTATAAATCCGAAAGTGTGTCTGTCTATCAATAGATAGACAAACTAAAATCAAGACAAATCAAAATCGGTTAAGCGGCAATACCACTTAACCGATTTTGCTAAAATTTGGTACAGAGAGACATTGAGTCCCGGGAAATGGCAAAGGCGTAACTTTTTACGTGTGAACATTTTTCTGACATTTTAACATTACCTTCCCTAGTAGACAAGTGGCAAGCGATTATAGTAAACGCTAACAAAATGTATGCGATTTGACATGTCATCGCTTCGCTAGCGTATACTAATGTTAAATCGCATACATTTAGTGGCGTTGGCATTAGAGTTCACGATAATCGCTTGCCACTTGTCTAGAATGTCTAGGCCCATTGATCTTTAAATTCTTGTTTAAAACGTTACTCAGAGTAAGAATACTTTTTAGCTTTGAATAGTCAAAAATATAGCTTGTGTAAAAATAAACTAGCACGTCCCAAACTGCTTCATTATATTCAGAACATTATTTATTCAAATCACATAATGGCGTGGAAATCGGTCTATATTTAAATTCAAAAGCCAAACTTCACGGGCATGTTAAGGTTGCGCCGCTGCCAACCGACTGCAATCATAGACATGAATAAAATCGACTCTCCGATGTGCTAGAATTGTTAAGATTGAGTGTTATTTTCAAGTTTTTAACCCCCAAGCAAAGACACCTCTTTTGTTTCTTTTAATAACTTAATCACAACTAATCAACGTTTTCTAAGATTTTATCCGCTGGAAATAACATAATATTTTCATTTTTATAACCACCTTGAGGATAGAGAATTTAAAAAATCATTTCTTGCTATATAAAAGCGTGTTTATTTTAACTTTCGTTTTAACCTTTTTACTTTTATAAAAACAATTGTCGGAGTCGATCAATCAGTTCTGATTTTATTTTCACGTATGTAGAGGTAGTATTCAGATAATACAATAATAATAACAGGTGCAAACGAAGAAAATTGCTTAGAAATATTAACATCATATGTGATTACTGTTGTGTAACATCACCCCATAAAAGTTAAGATTGCATTTTTAACACACAAACATATGAAAATTCGGTGTAAATTTAAATCTCGAATACAAGCTATTTCATCTCTAAAGGGACAGTAGTAACTTTTATGTGTGTGTAATATCGTTGAGGGCGGTATGAAATTTTTACAGCTCTTTTATTGTAATACGAGTAAAGGTATTGTGGCGCTTGATACCAGGATTTGGGTGTGATTGTGTTTTGATTTCGTTTGTTTCGAATTCGTCGAGAGAACTCGAGAAAAATATCGTGTACTTTATGAATAAGATTTCATGTACACACTAATCCATGCTGATGTTATAAACGCGAAAGTGTGTGTGTTTAACCTGTTCGCACCCAAATCGATGAAACGAATTTCCTGAAATTTGGTATGGTAATACTTAAGAGTCCCTGGAAACGAAACTTTTTACCCCGAAAAAATGTACGGTTCCAATTAAGCAAAAATGGAGATTATAGATAATATTATTTGTTTTTGCTTACTAACCGACTTCCAACAAAGATGAGGTTATATATTTACCTTCTGTAGTTACTAGTTCTGCCTTCTGACCCATGTCAGAATTAGTATCTACCAGAAGTTAATACTTACCGGTGTTCCAAGTAATTCAAAGAATATTTCTGTTCAAAAATATAGTTAAAAATACTAGATGACGCTCTCAACTTTGTTTTCTAGAATAAAAAGTATCAATTGCCTTTCCCGGGAATCAAAAGTATCTCCTTACCAAATTATAAAAAAATGGGTTCAGCGGTTTGGGCGTGACGAGGTAACAGACAGACAGACAGACAAAAGACCTTTTACATTTTTAATATTAGTATGGATTTTATTTTATACAAACTCAACATCGACTTTACACAGGGAAAGAAGATTATACCTCGCGCATCAGTCCTAAAGTCTGTTTTAAGTATAATTAAATTATACTCATTTATAAATGGCTCTAAGTAACTCGGCTTCTACTTGAAAACTTTGTTACCTTGATAAAGCCCGGCAGGCAATAACGAGCTTTAAGTCCACGGTGATAAGAGCCATCTTTTACCCGGTGTGATGTAAAATGACACAAAATAGCTTTTATCAAAAGCGGTCGCTGGGTACCTAATTACTGTATGAAGTACAGGGGTGCATAACCGAAGCGGCTCAATTATGAAATTAATTTGATCGTTAGAAATTGATAGTACAAAATTTAAGTAATAATAATAATAAGCTCTAGGTCAAGCTGTATCTAAAAATGTTTTTGTAAGGGCTCACGTCGTTTTTCTGCATGGTAACAATATTTAAGGCAGTTTTTTTTTTATATTTTAATAATAACTAAACCTTGACTGACCGATGATAGCACATCAACATATAAATAAAAATTACTATGTTAAATCACAAATCAATAGGCGTGGTCGGTGGTAGTTTTTCCGTTAAGTGTACTGCAAAAGTGCTTAGTTGTGGGATATACTAGGGCTCGCTTCGCTCACCCTGATAATAATAATATTTTTATCGAAATATAATATCAAAACTAAACAAAGGAAGGTCAAAGTTTAACAAAAGAAGTAAAATGCTCTTCAAAAGTAGACTTTTTCCTCTATAGACAAAGGTTTGAATCGTCGAAGAAATAAGTCAACCTACTTCTTTGATTGCACTTACTCGTATGTATTTTGTTTCCTTGTAGTTATTAAAATAATATAATATTATTTCTTTTTTGTTCACAAAACAATCTTTTCGTCTTAAAAAATTAAATGTATTATAAATATGTAACGTTTTTTATATCTTTTTCTTATATATAAAAATGGATTTTCAAATGTGTTAGTCGCGCTAAAACTCGAAAACGGCTGAACAGATTGGGCTGATTTTAGTCTTAAAATATTCATAAATGTTCGGGGAAGGTTTTAAAGTGACACGAAGTTCACCGGGACAGCTTACTATCATTAAAAATAATATAATATTGTAATTAACTGGATGGCCTGGTGAACTTCGTATCATTTCCCTCCTAATATAAACCTTCCATGAATATTTTTATTAGTTTTAGCGAGAGTAACAAAATTTAAAATTCATTTTAATTAATACAGATATTGAAATAGTTATTAGTAAAATGTTGAACATCCCTCTATAACAAAGTTGATTGAACCCATTCTGTGGCTGTCCAAAATATCGGTTTTCCTAATTATTCATGTTCGTATGTGTACTCGTAATTTGATCAGAGTGGATGATATTATATCTAGTGTATTGTGAAGCACAAAAGGGTGTTTATTTCTGTATAGTGTTTATAAAAATAATAATGTTTATTTTCAACTACCGGCGAAAATAAAAGATGTGTTATAACTTATAAGTTCTGCGTGTGTGTGTGCGTGTGTGTGTGTGTGTGTGTGTGTGTGTGGCGACATAATATGATTCAAATGGTTGGACCAATTATGATATAGTTTTTTTTTTGTTTAAAAGATGACATGATCGAGAGTTCATCATAAAATCGCTCACTTCGGGAAAATTTCAAAGGGTTTTTAATTCCTTAATTATTATTATGTTATGTAAAATATGGTAAAATAAGATGGTATTGAAAAGGGGAATTCACAAAACGAGTTCATTCAGATTGGCATGCGATCAGTCCGATCATATCGATCGGTCATCCGTCTCTTGTACCTTGCACGCCATAAATGGTTTTGAGATAATTTCAGCTACGTCTTAATTTTCAAGACCTGGCCCTTTAGCTTAAATATTTTCTTTAGCTTCTTTATAGAATCACCGATCAAAATGTGTGAAATTGACATAACATAAGTCGAATGTCGACTTTATTTTATTGAACGCTTAAACGCTAATAACGCTATAAAGAAACGATAAAGTAAACATGTTGACTAAAGGCCTGCTTTGTCTATAACAGTGTGGGTTAGACAAGGATCTCTTTTGACTCTAGTCTTAGACGGTATCTATGTTAATGAGATAGTCTCCGTTGTGGTTCCGTACCTTTATGCAATGTTAACTTTGTTTCAGTACAGAAATTTTAGAATTAAGTCTTTAAGGTGACGCAGCGATAAAGTAAGAAACCGTGTTGGGTATGTTTTAGATTGCTTGTTTTCTATGAGAGGCCGGCCCGGCCTCTCATAGAAAACAAGCAATGGAACAGCAAAAAATGGAAAGGGCGTAAGCGACAAAATGGTTTTTGTCGCATAATTTAAAAACCATAAATACATTTCATATAAGCTATGCACAAATTGAAGTGCATGCTTGAACCAATTTATGTACAAATTTTGGAACCTTAAATCACTCTCCTCTGTTGGAAAAATAGGAATCCCTTTTTTTACAGAGGTCTTTTCGATTGATTATTCTGTGCTATAAAAGTTGTCCAATCGTGTTATGCTATGGGCAATTCAAAGACAAAGACATGATGAACACTGACAATGAACTTCAATTTCTTAGCTTTAGTTATTGCTGAGAAAAATTGGCATAGCCACAGCCAAATTATCAAGGCGTCGCCTTAACATGCAAGCAATCCAGTCTTATTTTAGGGATTCTTATTTTACTGTAAATGTCACTGAGCACTCTATAAAAACGCACATACATAAGACGTAATGCAGACAAAAGTAATTTTATCAATGTGTGTTCGGGTGAATATGACGCGAGGCGTAGATTGAAGTAGTCAGTGGTTTGTAAAACGGTGTCTAAACACAATATGCCGAAGTTCCGCGGCGGCATTTCCGCATGATTCCGCCTGCAATGTATTTTAAATTACCGATGACACACCATGCCGAAATTCCGTCGCGTTATATTGTATGCGCGTACAATATAACGCGACGGAATTTCGGCTTTACTTTTTGATCCCATCTAAGTTTAATAGAACTTGGGCTACATTTGCTGGTGATGATGGGCTACGTTGATAAAATATTGTTTGTATCCCTATTTCATATCGTTTTTTTATTAAAACTTTTGTCAAGTTTTAAGTAAATAATTATTTCATAACTAATTTTCGGTCATTAGATAAAACAATTAGTTATTTATTAGTATTACATGGCGATCGAATAGAACAGCTGTTGTGGTTAGTTTGTTGTAAGTTTGTTACAAATGTTACAATAATATACCAGCCTACGCCGAATAATTTATTAAGGGCTTGTGATCAAAGCCTTCATTTTCTCCGTCTTGTTTTTTCATTACCTTTATATTGTTGCAAACGACCGTGGCCTACTGGGTAGATCTTTGGTTCGTATTCGGAGAGGGGCCAAGTTCGATCCTGGGTGGAGGTGTGTGCCAATGAGATAATTTAAATCTCCCTCGTACGGTGAAGCAAAACATTATGAGGAATCCTACACATGGTTGGTCCCAGACGTATTGACCTGCTCATTCCTCTGGACTAGACCGACTATGTTGCGAGAATGCCGTATGTGCTTAGGCAACCATACGGACATTTAAACTCTTGTCCTAGGCACTACTGTATAAATCGTGGCTTAAGTTATCTAAATCTCTTGTAAATGGCAGATAGTAGAATAATTACTAATGTAGTACTAATTAGTAGTGTATGATGTACCTATTTTTACTACGAGTATATTGTAATAGGTCTACATCAATATCTGTCATAATATGTCTATTTGACACGATAGATCCGGTTGAATAGCGGCTTCTGGTGGCAAATGGAATATCAAACACTCTCATTCCATAAACTAGCTAAAAACCGAGCTTTGTGAGGGTTCACGTCGTTTTTCTGCGTGGTAATAATCTATTAAGGCAGTTTTTTAAAATATTTTAATAGTAACCAAACTTCGACTGACCGATGGTAACACATCTACATAATATAAATAAAAATATACTATATTAAAGCACAAGTCAATAGGCGTGATATTATTTCCGTAAAGTGTACCACAAAAATTGTTCAGGTTGTGGGATATACAAGAGCACCCTTCAATCGCCCTTATTATAATGAATACATTTTGTTTCAGACTCACAAACAACCAAGCGGTTTACAGAGGAGCCAGCCTTCGAGCGGCCGATCGGCAACCACACCTTCTTCCTCGGGAGAGAAGCGGTGCTGGGCTGCTCTGTCACAAACCTCGGGAAACACAAAGTAAGTTATATAGGAATAATGAACGTTAAGTGTTAAAGGTAAGGGTGGATTTAGTATATCAATTGCGTTTCAGTATTGACTTTAAAGCGCTGTCGCACTGCATAGGCGTGTGTGTGCTCGGATCTGGTCAGATTGGTCTGCACTCAACTTGACTGGATTTGATAGACCTCCCCATATATAGAGATTAGAGGCCTTAAGACTACAGTTAATTAAGCTATTATTACATTTAAAAAACTACGGAACCCTAACAATACCTTGCTTCTTTATTCAAAATTATAGAAAAACTTTCTAGTCGTCACTCTCTTCTGTAGAGACTGTAAGACTGTCGTCTGTATTAAAGCAATTTCAACCTTTTACGTCAAAGAAAACTTGAAGGCCCTTACTTTTAACGATAATGTGTTGACAAACTTTAAACGCCTTTTTCAAATCTCTATACGATAATATACGATCGTTGTTCAAAAAACAAAAGTCATAGAACTAAAGCAATTTCAAACAGCTATTACGTCTTAGAACACACCGAAAACTTTAAATTGCATATGAAACTAATTATTCCTAGCGTAGAAAATAGAACAAAGACATAAATATGCTGTTAACAAGCAAGGTAGGTCGGAAGATCGTCCCGCTAGCTTAAATTAAGCTGGACTAAGGATTGTTGTAAGTATCTACTTGTTTCATCTACATAGTGTTGTGGAGAAACAAAGGTTTCGTAGTTATGAACACCGATAGTTGGCTAAGCACCTTCTTAGAAAATTCTTAGCCTGATTTAGGATCAATTCAGAACGCAACGCGACGCGTAGATGCATTTCGAAATTCGTACTGAATTGACAGTAATTTCAATTATTGCGTGAGACTTCTTGCGAATCTGTCAAATCTATTTAAATTTAGAAATGCGCCTACACGTTGCGTTGCGGTCTGAGTTGACCCTTAGTGGTAGGTTTTTTTTAATTATATTATGATGGGTATAAAAATAAAGCTGACTCTCTCCACTTTTTCAGATTTTGCGAAAAATGTGGAATACATTAATTCAAGGTACAATAAATATACTATGTAGGTTTTATTATTCGCAGTGGAACCCTAGACAAAATAATTGATTGGATCCTGAGAGTATTAAATTGGAATCCTTTATTCAGACAAACGACGGCCATCGTGTTAATAAACATTCATTAAGTGTCGAATTGCTCGTCTCTTATTAGTGTTGGCTATCGCAACTATTACATAGCTCTGTACATATATCTACCAAGAACACATAGAGGAATGTAAGGAATGTACCTAATGATTCATAGATAGATATCGGACCTCCTGTTTTCGAAATGAAAAGTAGCCTATATTTTATACAAAGATTAAACTGATACTCTCTTCTTCTTTTTTTTAAATGGCCGATTTTTATTTAAGGAATAGCCAGTGTCAGTAATTTGATGAGGTAAAAAAAGACTTTGTTGCCAGTGGTAATAACTTAACTGTACTCTCTAGAATACCAGATATCAAAATCAATAAGTGCTTCGATCGCGGATTCTTGGAAATCTTTTGTTATTCTATTGTTGTCGCTATCACCGGTGCTCTTATGGGGCTTGATGGGTTAAATAGTTTTTGGTTGAAACATTAACAAACACTCACTTTCGCCTATAATAAGATTAGTGCGATTACCGATTGTTTGTGTAGTTTTAAATAGTTTTAGAAGATCTTTTAGGTTGTCCTGCTACTTTGAGAACTTTACATGAAGTAGCATATTTTTATAACAGTGCACCGGAATCTAACGTAACCCAGGAAAAAAGCCTGTGTACTTTTTAAGTAACGCCTGTTCATTATGTTAATTCCAGTCGTATCTGCTACTGCGTCCAAAACCAAATCTCTAAATGGTAATAATTATTATTTTTCTATGGTAAAGCGATAATTTATCTTTCATAATGAAAACGAAAGAATGTAACAATTAGAGGATGTTTTCATGAACCTCAATCACAGAAAACAAATTGGGTTCCGCCATAAACAATAAGAAGCTAAACAAAAGACAGTAATCGAAAAAAAAAACAAAAGAAATTGGGAGGGTGTGAAGGAACACAAAAGATTCCGGAACACGGAAGTAGAAGACTTCGGAGCGACGTAGATAATGAAAACAGTAGGACAAGTAATGAGCATGAAGTATTTTTGTGTGTGATAATCTTTTAAGACGAAAAATATGATTGAAGCTGATTTATTGTGTCCGGTTTCTGAGTTTTGTTGACAGGATTTTATCTTTTATTCACTAGCGCTTTGATTGGCTACAGTCAAAAAGCTTTAAGAGGGCGACTAACCCAAAAAAATCAAGCATCGTCCTTCTCTCTTCTCACTCACGCTGTCTTTCATTTGCCAGATGAAAGAGGAAGACACGGATTCATCGCCAAATTAGTTTTTTCTCATAACTCGATAAAAATACAACATTTTAAAAATCCACTAGGTCAGTTTCTCAATGATAGAATTTTATACAATGTGTTAAAATATCAACTTAGTTTAATGCATGGTTATGGCAATATATTATGAAAAATTCGAAAAAAAATAGTTGCATCTTTGTGATTTTTTTCTATCGATTTTTTTTTAATTTATCATGTTTTCGCTAGATTGGATCGTCGGAAATATAATGTAGTATCTATGTTTAGAAAATGAAACAATTCGGGGCTTATTTTCAAGTATAAAAATTAATTGTAAAATCGACAATTTAGGGCTAGTTAACCCTTAACCAATGAAAAACGCTGTTGAATAGATAATATTTTCCTGTCAAAATACTTCAGAAGCTAAGCTTTAAATAATACTCTTGTGACTTTATTTAAACTATTATTTTCCCGCGAAGTCATGTGCCTAAAAGGTCTTTAAATTAAAAAAAAAAAAATTGTTCTATCGATCAGGTATAAAGGCAGCTAAAAATATAACGATATTGTTTATTCTCAACACATAATGGTCGCATGTTCGGTAATTGATTCGGTGGCGTTTCAGCCATCGCTTGTAACGATCACGGTTAAATCACAGTGACAGCCCATTATTAATTTTACGTAACGATTAGAAGTTAATATAATACGGCGATAAGGAAAATATTTACTTAGAAGTCGTGACTTTTTTCACTTTGCCTTTTGTTCACTAAGTGGATAAAAATGTTTTTTCAATACAGTTTTTGTGTTTGTGAATCAATAATAGCTTTGACCGGCCATTATTGATTATTTCTTTCTTCCTAACATCTCTCTACATTTTTCAATGAAACAAAATATTAATAAATAAAGCTTTACAATTTGGAGTCACCGAAGTCTATTTCATTTCTATTTAAATTTTTCTGGAAACGGAACTCACTCAATATTCAAGAAAAATTGCATCAAAAAACCTTTCATACTAATTTTTCCGCTCTGTGACATGTGTTATTAAAATTCGAGGCGGAAGATGCAGCTGATTCTGCCGTGAGCCCGTGACGTCACACGTCAGTACTAATCGTCGCTGCCCCAGTTACGGCACAATTTGTGGTGACTGGTGCACTGTTCATATAATTACAGGGAAAACTTCATTGGATTATGTGAAACTGGCTTTACAAGCTGTAACAGCTTTGTCAGCGTTTTCAGTCCCGTAAACGTTTTCCTTTCTTAGGTAAACGTTTTTAAAAATAGACCTTAATGCCCATAAGTAAATGAATTGGTTATTATGGATATTATGATGATCTATATAGTTATGATAGAGACTATTATGGCTGTCTGGAAGTTTCAAAGCTATTTGAAATTACACCCTTATCCATGTATGATTTGGCTGATGTAGTATTATGGTCTACGGTATCCACGTGTATGAAGACGGTCTACAACAGTTACCAAGTTGAATACCGATGGAAAGATTTTTAAGCCTTCAAAGAGACTAATCTAATTTCCTCTTTCAGGTCGGCTGGCTTCGCGCTGAAGACCAGACCGTGCTGACGATGCACGAACGAGCGGTCCTCGGGTCCAGATACGCCGTGAGCCTGGACTCGCCGAGGACCTGGCAGCTGCGCATCAGGCCGCTCCGGGCCGAGGACCGCGGCTGCTATATGTGTCAGATCAACACGCAGCCGCTGACGTGGCAGATCGGCTGTATTGATGTGTTCGGTGAGTATCATAAAATAGAAAGTAAGTGTCTAAACACACTAGGCTGAATTACGTCGGCGTAATTTACGTGGCCGAAATTACGCTTAGCCGCTTACGTCTGATGCGACACACTATAAATTACGCGAAGAGCCGAAATTTCGCGGCGTAATTTCCGTTGCGGAACGCGCGCGTAAGTGAGTATTTAAAATTCTCAGATGTTATGTGTGCGTTAACGCTTTAGAGATAAGGTTGGATTTCCTATGTTCGGTTTTGTTAATTCCGTCGCGTATAGTGTGTTGCTATACAAAACATTACCGCCGAATCGCTGCCGAACTTTACGCTCGACTTGCAGTTCAGTTTTGGATGGCCCATTTAAAGCATTGAATTGACAATTATTACTTCCTTTTGGCAACTATGGTCAGACAGCTCAAGGCTGAAGACTGTAGCTTCAAAATGGGTATTTTTACAATATCAAGTATAGTTTTCACAGAGCCAGTACTGGCTGCCAATAAGACTGGCAGCCAGTATTGGCTTGGTATATGCCGCGTGTGAACAGTTTGGCCTGGCTTGAAAAACTGTTCACACGCGGCATATACCAAGCCAATACTGGCTGCCAGTCTTACTGACAGCCAGTACTGGCTCTGTGAAAACTATACTTGATATTGTAAAAATACCCATTTTGAAGCTACAGTCTTCAGCCTTGAGCTGTCTGACTGTACTAGCTCTGTGAAAACTATACTTTAGATCAATCGATAAATTAATGTGCCACTCTACTGTGAGTTGGAAATCACAGCACAGATACACTAAAATGTAGAAATGTATAGCCATTCACGCAGTAGATTGCGGTCACTAAATTGTTAAAATATTTTAGCCGCAAGCAAACACAAACTTCGTCGATATTGTTCATTGTTTTACACAACTTTACTTCCGTATTTTCTAAGACTGAGTACTAAACTAACCCCGTGTTGTGTGTTCAGAGGTACTTACAACTAGAAATATTGTTCTCGTTTAAGAAAATTACTCCGTACGTTAAATATAAAAGTACCCTCTTGAGTAGATTAACCATACGTGTACTCGCGCTTAAAGTGCCTTAAGTGGTTATCAATAAGTAAGAAGTGTTCTTGTTTTGGTCTACAGGGACGCAAGAATTTAGATACGTTTCCAGAAGATTGTTAACTCAGATAGTAAAGATTTCCTTAAGACTCAAGCCATTTTATTTACATACATTTATAAACATACTATGCAAAATGTTACATAATGTAACATAATATTATAATATGATTTATAAAAAGTTAAAAAGTTTCGGAACTCTATTAAGTAATATAACACTAATAAAAATATAATAAAGCCTACCTTATCTGCCTTCGTGTGTCTAATCTGGAACAAAGAGAATTAAAATACATAAAAAATAATACCAAATATGAACTGTACTAATTTTTTACTATGTGTTTTTAATAAATGATTGTTTAATTTAACTATTGGTTAACCTTTATTTGCGTAGTACCAAAAACTATTGCATCGTTGACAGTTTACACAGTGTAAACTAGTCGAAATGTTGGGATAAACAAAATGGAAAAATAAAACTAAAAAAGTAGTTCTATCTAATACTAACTAAATCCATACTAACCTGGTCATACATAGAAACAGAAAATTTAATTAAAGTGTACAAATAACTCATACATCTTATTAAGACATACTCTACTTCATACTCACACACACAATGGGGATTGTCCATTTTTTTTTTAATTTTGCTCATTACAAAAACATTTCGAGGAATAAGGTCAGTGATCGTTTTTCTGTATATAAACGAAAAAAATACCTATTAGTTACTTATATTTTTGAACAAATATGTTTAACCTTAGTTTGACCTTCAATGGCGTTAAATTAGCAATAAATTCGACCAACATTACGTTTCGAACTTTTGGTAAGCTTCTCGTATCAGCTTTCACATAATGAAAACTTGCATTTGACGAACCAGACATTATAAATAAGATTGAAAGGAATTAAAACATACTGCAGAGGTCAATAATTGGCCGCCGATGATGACGTCAGAGCGAAACTTTAAAAATTTTATGAGAAAAAACTAGCCAATGAATTTCAAAATTATTTAATTTATATTCTTAAAATACCCTATTTTAACGAAAAAAATATAAAAAGTACATGTGATTTTTTTTGGACAATGCCCATGGACACACACGCACCTTCATACACACCTATACACTTCATTATTGTGAATAAATAATAAATATAATAATTATTTAACCTAAGAATTTGATTTTTTGTTGCTGTATTAAGATTTTATTAAGTATTATTATTATTTTTACTAATTCCAAGAATATTTCTGTCAATTTAAATGTAATTTTCTGTTATTTTTGGCTGTAATTCTTTAAGAGCTACAGCCAAAAATAACAGAAAATTAAGCCACTTTTTAAAACATTTTGTTAATTAAGTTATGACAATAAAGATTTGTATTTGTATTACATATTTGCAATCAAAGCGATAGAAACATTGACATTTATCATGGTGGTATTTTAATTTTATTTTCTGTCTTTGTCTAGCATATTGGAAACGTCATACGACAGACAAACGCAGCGGTCCTTGAATAGGTTATACGCTGAATTAATATTATAAAGTTCATTGGTAAAAATATGGTAAACTAGATGACGCCCGCAACTCCGTTGCGCCTTTAGTATTTTATCGCGCGGGGAACGTACATTTTTCCGGGATAAAAAGTATCCTATTTCCTTTCCCGGGACTCAAAGTATCTGCATTCCAAATTTCAGCAAAATCTGTTCATCGGCTTGGGCGTGAAGAGATAACAGACAGACACACTTTCCCACTTTCGACATTATAATATTAGTATGGATGGTTGCATGTTTTCGCTACTGCACCCGATAAATATTATTTTTAATCCCCGACGGAAGCAGAGGGGTGTTATAAGTTTGACGTCTGTCTGTCTGTTTGTCCATGGCAACGTAACATCCAAATGGAAGGACTGATTTTATCGTTTTTCTTTGTTTGAATGCTTGTGATTAGGAGTGTTTTCATACATATGTTATAAATTTATAATACACATTTGAAATTTGAAAATTGAGTTTTTTTCTTCTCAATCAATACTAACTAACTGTCTTATTGTTTCAATATATGTATAATATACTAATAATATGTGTATTACGATTATTTATGTATATTTTAGATCGTTGACGTTTATCTATATTTTTACCGTTATTTGATGAAACGGGCAGGGAAATGAATCGATCGTCGGTTCACCCAGCATTAAATATTCAGAGCACAGGTCTTGGTGCGGACATATCTTTTGTTTGTTTGTGTAGACGTTTGTAACTAAAGAACGGGTTGGCGCATCTATGCAGACAAATGTTGCTGCAACATTTCTCTCATGCACCTACCACACACTTTCTTCAATCTGTTTTTTTTTGTGAAATAAAAGTCTTGTCTTTCGTCAGATTAAAAAAAAAAACGTGTGGTATCTATTCGGGCGGCAGTCGCCGTTTTAAAGCTATTGCAGTTAGCAGCTAGTTTACACGCTAGTGTAGTCGCACGCACACAAACACCGTGCCGAAGTATGTCGAACTGAAACGACGTAAGGCGAGTGTTAGGTTTATTTTCGTTATGGAATTTCTTGATCCAATAGCTAAAATATATAATATACTAGCTGACCCGACAGATGTTGTCCTGTCTAAACGATGATTATATTTTAATTCGAATAAGTAAAATTAAGAAAAAAATAGATTAAAATTAGTATCTCCATGCCCATCAAAATATTAAATGAAATAGTTTAGGCAAAAATCATAAAAATTTACTGTGCTGGGGGAACCTTACATTTTCCGGGATAAAAAGTATCCCTTGTCCTTTCCCGAGACTCAAAGTATCTCCATACCAAATTTCATCAAAATAGACTGAATAGTTTACGCGCAAATCATAAAAGTATATTGTGCAGTAAGCGTACATTTTTCCCGGACTAAATGTATCCAAAGTTGGTCTTCGGGACTCAAAGTATCTCTATGCCAAATTTCAGCAAAATCGGGCCAGCCGTTTATGCGTGATGTCGTGACCACGCGGCCACTATGTTTTTTTTTTTTTTTTATATATTATAGAGATTAAACTATATCGCGTAAAAAAGCAATAGCTTAAAATATATCACCGAAAAAGCTTTGTATAAAATATATTTTTAATATTCTTCGAATTCCTGCGTCTCGTGGAATAATTTAAATACGTAAATAACGTAAAATACAAAATGTACAAAAGAACAACAAAATGTAAAATTTACATCGCCGTAAATAATACCAATACTGTGAAGTATATGAGAATCTCTTGTAACTTTCTTTCCAACTTTCCGAGAAAATGTTTAATGTTAAATTTTTATTTCCTTTGAGTCCGACGCGAGTGTCGCTGGAAATTTTATTTTATGTAATATGTGTTGCTCTTGCCTGGCAAATTGCTTCCAAACGGTTTTGGTTGTTGCTATTCGAATTCATACGTTCCTGATACTTTTAGTGTTTATTCATCAAGAATATTATTATTTTTCTTACTCATAAAAAGTCTGCAATGGATACGCTGTGATTAGTATAATGTTTTGTCCTTGATGGCTTACAACATTGAAAAAGTCTATCTAAAGACAAACATAAAATTTTGTAGATCTTATATTTTATTGTGTAGTTTCTTATAGTCTTCTATAATTACATGGAAATACCAAGTAATATAATAATATTATTACAGTAATTTATGCGTATTGTTTGGATGTAGATTTGTTATTACTTATTACAGGACATTTTATATGCTTTTCTTTGTAGTAAAAGTAAAACAAATCAAAAGTAAAGGTTCAAGTTTTCTACGTGCTTGTTGAAATTAAATTCAAAATCTCCATTTTGAATCTCCATCGGACACAAACTGGTAAAATATTCGGAAACCGAATCCGAGAATTAAAGTAATTTATACTCGGAAAACTAAAACAAGTTTGCGACACCTGGCCGAAAAGAACCGTAAAAAACTAATCTTACCCCGCAGACTTCGAATATGGAACAAGTTTAAAATTGAAAAAGAAACGCAAATCGCAAAAAAAAATTGCCAAACAAGTTTTGCGGTTGGCATACAGTTGGCGTATGGCAATTGGCAATTGGCATACGTCGAGTGAAATGAGAAAAGGTAATTTGTGACGTAATAAAGTTAGTTTTGGCTTTTTGCTAGGACTCGCGCACGAAATTTAGTTTTGTCGGTGACAATCTACGACAATGGAATAATGTTTGTTGCTTTTGAAGAGTTATCTGCACATTTCGTTGTGCGCTATTCTCTTTGTTAGGTAAGAATGTACTCTATAACAATCATCAGAGCTATTACAAATAAATATTTTAATGCAACGTATAAAGGGGCTCCGAGACGATCAAGCAGCTTGGCGTCAATCACGTAGACTTGTGTAGCTTGCTCAAGAAGTTCGATGCGCTCGTCAAGCAGCTTCATCCAGCACAGCAAGAGTCGTTTATCTTATCGCGCAAGCGCTACTTTTTTTTTTTTTATGCGCAGAGGAAACCCGTCATGGGTCCCCCGGCTTGGGGATGTGCCTCAGATAAGCTGAAGCACCCCGGGGGTATATGGGACTCTTACCCACTAAAACCACCTACGGTTTGCCTTCAGCATATAAAGGAGGGATGTCCCGGATCTAACAAAGACAGGACTCCCTCCACGACCGGCCGGTCTACCTCAGAATGGACCGGACTTCCACCAAAGTTAGGGAACGCTTCGGCAAACTGAAGCGTTCCCCTCGGCGCCGGGACTGGCTAAGCCGAGTAGGTTCCCATCCTCTCTCGGAGCCCCGTTAGACGAGCTACTGAGCTATGCTTGATCAACCGACTGCAGTTTTATGCTTCGCATGTAGGCTAAAGAGAAGCTAGTTATTGAGTATCTACTGTTTTTGCTCCGCCGTAAAAAAACTTAACTACAATAAAATTAGGCGGCCTAAGTTGCAGCCAAAAACTAATTCGTTTATATCTAGGTAGGGGAGACCGGGGCTGAAATTCCGATTTTTTAAATTATGTGATGAAAATGATAAGATTAATTTTTAATATTTGCATCTATTAAAGAACCTTAATCTGTCTATGTATAAGTATAGTCATTTCTGCCAATATCTCAATAGTTTTTTTTCTACAGGCATATTTTTGCAAAATTTCGGAAGGGAACATTCAACCCCGCGTCGCGCTAGTTGTTCCATGTGTGGGACAAATTGTTCCGCTTGTATAAAATATGAGAATAAAATAGTTTTCTTTCAAATAAAATAGTAATTTTCAAAGTTTTATTTATTGTATGTTAATTCAGAGCTATAAACTACAAAACAAGAATATTTATCACAACAAAACTCTCGCTTTCTTGTAATACTCTTCGTTTAGCTTTTTCTTGAGCTTTTCCCTTGCCTTTGCCTTTTCCTTAATTATTGTTGTTTTCTTTTCCCTTGATTGTAATGCCTTTGTTCTTCTTTGCTTTTTTTCTTGCTTGTTCTTCTGTCAATGCATTTTTTTCTGGCGTGTCAGTCAAGTAAGGTAAGTTTTTTCGAGGAACAACCAGCCCCTTTAGGAGGGAACTTGTAGCCCCAAATTAAGTTTTTGTATAAAAATTGTAATATAAGTAAATTAACGAAATCAATTGAAAAAAACATTCAAAATAATATACCTAACTAATGCCACTCTTAAATAGTAAAGACGCAAATAAATCGGTCAATAATAAATAAAAATAGACCAAAAAGATTAAATACGAAAATATTTACTAAGGTGGTGTTCTAATAGCCGGTGTGCACAGCCACTCAACCGCCGCCGTCAGAGCAACTAAAATGGCCGCCAACGCGGCGCGTCACCTGATGCTTAAACGACGCACTTCACGAGTATTGATATCTTTTTCCTTTACAAAGTTATAACTGTCGGAACAACTTACCCCGGGAACTCCCAGCCCCAGTCTCCCCTACTAGTTCATTTCCTCACGGTAAGTTTTTGATAGAATCTCTAAAGTCTAACTCATACCTTTTTCTCGTGACTTTGTATCGTTACTTAGAAGTGATCGTTCCAAGAATGGTTTTCTAAGCTTTTAAGCACAGTAAATGTTTTGTGTCGAGTTTTATCTTGCCCCTTATAATAGACGTTGATGGGTCTGCAGTTGACAATAACAAGAAAGTCTTCTTCGTTCTGAAATATTAGATTTTCTCAAACAATTTTTTGCACTGATGTATAAAGATTGTCGTACATTGTATAGCGTAAGAAGCATCATATCATTTCCGAAGTAAATTCGATGGACTTGATAATTCAATAAGTAATTTAAAAACTAGATTTTCTTAAATTTCCTATGTCAAAAAACTATTGGGGCTTACAGCATAAGAGGCATCATTTCCTGAGTAACTTCGATAAATATCATAATTTTATAATTAAGTAATAAATAACAAACGGCACAACTAAAAATGAAACAAGAAACAACATACATGATGTACCTACTAGTACATCATGTCTGTTGCTTCTTGTTTCGTTTCGCTTGTGTGTTAATATTCTAATAGGACGTGTGTTCACTAACACACGTCCTATCAAAATATTTGAAACGTTGTCAAACATCGAATAAAACTTTTTGTTTACAGTCTGTGGGTGCTGTTCCTAGCGTGAAAAAATTGCAGTATTATATCCTATTGGCCCTAAAATGTACGGCAAAAGACACAGCAGCAATAACCAAATAATATTATTACGATTTTCTCGTAAAATTACACATGTTCAGGCACGTCACAACTCACATATCAAATGTCCAATTCTGCAGACTCCGGGTTCTGTATAATTCGATTATGATATACTTGAGCTATTCTCAGTAGTCTGATTCCAAGCAAGCTGGATCGATATTGATAAAAAAAAAAACGACATCTGACACAAACTATGTTGAGCATAATGGGGCTCAGTTTTTTTTGGGACGGGATAGTGTGATCATGCTATTTTTGTCATTAGAGCGCTTACAGACGAACGGCACTTGTAGTGCTGTCGACTGCCGTCTACGCTTGCCGTCAACAAGTGCCGTACTTTGTAAAAAGCCTTAGTTGCATAGCTGATTATTATACAACGTAACATTTCATTGGTTATTTTCCCGCAGCAGAACGACTTACCTATTATCGGTATCGAATCATGCAAGTTATTTTTTGAAAATTAAAAATATTTTGTATTACGCACTTTGTGCCGATAGGCGCGAGCGGCTATGACCCGGCCGAATTTTATTTATGATTTGAATAAAAAAAGTTCACAAATCTATTACAATGTGAACACAACTAAGATAGAGTCATTTTACTGCCGGAAAACAACTATTACAATTTCATGCAGTATATATCACATATACACACTCGTATTTTAAGTATTATCTAACTAAATGAATATACATATTTTTACTATCGCAATATACCTAAATAATTGTTCAACAAAACTGATAGTAAAGATCCCTAAAAGTATCACATTACCATTATTTGGATATCATTCGTAAAAAGCAAATTGAGTGATGTATAAAATTGCACAGACATTCGAAACCTCAAAGGGTGAAACGGATCACACCTCCAGGGAACCCCACCCCCCGAGCTGATTCCTTTACCGAGGAAAACGAAGACATTGAAATATTATAGAGAAAAGTTCTAAATCAAATAAAATAATGTTATCGTATACGTAACTACGTAGTATAAAGCGAAGATGGTTTTCGTCAGTCCCTATTTATGGCTACTTTTAAAATTTACACGTATTAAAAACCGCATCTAAATGATGCGGTTTTTAATACGCTTTTATTAGCTTTGGCTGTATGTATGTAGCGGAATCTTTGAGCACAAGTTTTACCTAGCTTCAGTAGTCTTATTAATTTGAAATTTGCATACGTATTAACAGCTAATGACAATGCAATAATTTGTTAAAATAAAAAAACGTGTTTTTTAAACTTTTATTAATTCGAAAATTTGCATATACGTATTATGAGTAAATGACAATGAAATAAATTATTTGTTAAAATTGTTAGAAAAAAATGTATAGCGTGTTTTTTAAAATATTATTATTTAATTTTAAAAAATCTAATAAACCTTTCGAAAAATTTGCGTTACGTCTGAGCTCCAACGTTTGTTTCTTCTCCTAAACGTTTTTTTTAACGGGCTTTGGCCCACCACACATTCCCACCACTGTATCTCCTGTGTCGCCAGGATCGACAGCGGCATCCAACCACGAAAACCCTTTGATATGATCTCAGGGAGCCCGAGGGACATGCTAATACTGTCTTGGGACCCGCAACGAAATTAATCAGAAGAAAATAGGAGGAGTAGGAAGATTCCAATTTCCCTCCCCATAAAAGCGGGAGACAGCACAAAGTTGCAATGACCGAAAGTCAAAGAACTTAAGGGGGAGCACCACGGAAATAAGGTTAATACTTGTGACTCCTAAGCTAAAGCTAAGTTAATATTGGAGTTTATTGTGTTTGACTGTTGCCAATAATAATTGTGGCAAAAACGCTTGAAGGCACGGAAGTTCCTAGCGCTGTCCACGAGATCACCGTAGTATGCTACTCCAGATGTACAGAATAGGTTGTTTAGCATAGTAGTTCTTTCGTCCTGCCAGAGACTGCACTCCCAGAGAACATGATGCGCGGTTTGTTCAAACATGTTGCCTTCGGTCGAGCACTCGCACATGGGTGATGCTACTAGTTTAAATCCGTAAAGTTTGGCCTTAAAATTTCCATGACCGGTCAGGAATTGAGAAACGCAGTGATCAATATCCATCCAATGTTTGGATAGCCGTTCACGAATATTAGGGAAAAAATTATAAAGGTGTCGCCCTTTGGTGGAACAGTCCCATCGTGACTGCCATTCGGAGATTAGGCTTTGCACAGAGTTTTCTAAAGGTTCAAACAGTCTTGCTATTTTAATTTTATCGCGAGCGCTTAAAAAGAACGGGTTGTCAATGTTTTTTTTATGATAGTACATTGTCGCACGACGCTGAATCTCAAGGTCAACGGGTAAAACTCCGGCTAACACAGGTAAGGCTTCGGTGCTTGTGGTCCTGTAAGCTTTGCATAAGAATATAAGAGCAAGACGTTGGCTTTGTAGCAACTTGCGACGAGCCGCGCCGATTGTTGCTCTGTCGGCCCACACGGGGGCCCCGTAGCAAATGCTGCCTAGGTAAGTAGCAGTGTAAATTAATTTTAGGGTTTTGAAGGAGAGGCCCCATGTCGACGTAGATATTTTGGTAAAGGAGTAAAAATTGCGCTTCGCTGTCTCACCGGTTTGAATTATATGTTCTAAAAATGTAAATTTATTTTCCAAGTAAAAACCAAGATAACAGAGTGACTGTTTGCGTTTAACGTTAATATTGTCAAGTTTAATGCTAGGGGAAGATATAAGGGACCCTTTTAAAAGAATTTGGTAAGTTTTATGCGCGGCGAATTTCAGGCGATTACGTTTACCCCAGCTCGATATTAAATTAAGACTATCATTGGCTTTAGATTCAATTTCGGAACGTGAATTTGCATGAACGATGAGAAAACCGTCATCGGCGTAGCCAACTAGTACGCACAGCGGTGGTAGGGGAAGACTTAATAAGTCATCAAATCCGAAGTTCCATAGTTTTGGCGAGATAACAGAGCCCTGAGGGCAGCCGCATGTTAAATCTTTGGCGTGTGTACAATGGCCAAGTCGAAGCTTAGTTTGACCGTTAAAAAAATAAGAACGTATTATGGCATAAATATTAGAGTAGCAACCTCGATTTTTTAGTTTTAATAATAACATCGGCCACCAAGCATGATCGAACGCGCCGGAGATATCTAATGAAATGGCGACCACGTATTTAGATTCCGAAAGATTTACTATTTTTCTAACTTCCATAGCCGCGTCAACAGTCGATTTCCCGGCGGTGAAACCGAACTGATGACTATGAAATTTAGGGCCACCGGGTAGCAGGCGAGGTACGATGAGACGTTCTAGTAATTTACCTAAGCAAGGCAGTAACGTTATCGGACGGTAAGATTTTGGGTCGTCAGGAGGTTTGTTTCCCGTTTTAGGTATTAATTTTAAGCAACCGGTGCGCCAAATTTTTGGAAATATACCTTCTGCGATACATCTGTTGTAAACATGTAGAATCGATGAACTGGCCGCTAAGCACGCTTGTTTTATCATAATATTCGATATTTTATCCTCGCCCGCAGATTTTTTTATAGGCAAAAGGTTTACTATTTTACTAAACTCCTCCGAAGTTGGTAAATCTGAGGCCGGTGTATGTATGGGGTCTAGCATTCTACTCCTAATGTCGCGGTGGTGTTCATCATCCAAGGAGGGCTCATCGTCTGGGATGAGAACGTTTAGATATGCCTTCGCCGTTTCGTCTAAGCTACAAGTGTAAGAGTTGTTAATTTTAATATTTGAGAAAAAGCTTGGCTCATTACTACTACCGGGTTTAAGCTCGTGGTATAAAGAGGACCAGGGGCCCTCTTTATCCAGTCTATTCGCGGCATTCTTCAACATATTATTTTTCGCTAACGTAACGGCGGCGCGATAGCGTGACCTTGAAATGCGTAGGTTATTCAAACTAATTATGTAATTATAATTCGAACGATCGTGGCCAGATTTACGAAGATTATTGATTTTGCGCCTGGCCCTTCTAAATTCCCGACGAAGATTAAGAAGGTTACTGTTCCACCATTTACAGTTGTGATCTTTTTTAAGAGGTCTACGACCCAAGGCTACATCGGCACAGTAAACAAATGTGTTTGTCATAATTTCCGCGCACTCATCGACGTTTAAATCCGGCCGAGTGAAGTCTCCGGCATGAGCGGTAATGAGGGAGCGGAATAAATTCCAATCGCCGTTCTTTACGTTGTATTTATAGTCATTAGAATTGACTACGGTATCACTCGGGACCGCACGAGAAAACTCGTACACCAATAAGCGGTGATCACTACATGACGCATCAGGTAGGACACGCCAATGCCTAATCTGGACGTACGCGCTGGATAGCGTGACGTCAATCGACGATTCGCCCGTTGGGCTACTATAGGTAGGTGGTGCATCGGGGGTGTTGTGAATTTGGAGGTTAAACTCCGCAATAAAGTCTTCTACAGCGGTACGACGGTCGCGGTCAGTGTACCTAAGCTGGCCGTGCCATAAGGGCGAGGATGCATTTACGTCGGCGCCAATAATAATTTTATCACCCGCGAGAGATTGTAATACGCGGCGGAGTTGATGTAAATGTGGGCCTACGGTATCCGCGTACTGAAAGTAGCAGCTTACAACGTATAGTCTAAACTGAGGACACGATACCTCGGCTACCGCACAATGCGACGTCGAAAGGTTAGTTAGGGCCGTGACTGAAAATCTAGACTGAGGTGTGTATATACCCGCGCGAGCTAAGTTATTAATTTGTATCATTTTCGACCGAAACGACGCGAGTTGATATTGTTCTTGAACAAGTACTAAGTCTAAATTGTGGTCAGAAACTAACTTTTCTAATTCTAAAGTCGCGTGCTTGTTATTATGGAGGTTTAACTGTCCTATATTTAAACTATCCATACCTAGTAGTTAAAATAAGTTGCTCCATTTTGCTTTTATATGTTGGACAGTCTGGGGAGCCCGTGGGGTGGTCGGAAGGTTTTTTATAACGTTGGCAACTACCACAAACTGGCTTAAAATTTTCTTTATCTTTGTTGGGGCACGACAACGAGCTGTGTTTTTCGGCACAGTGATAGCAGCAAGGATTAGGATCGCGACAGAATTTAGCGACGTGCCCAAACTGTTGGCAGTTGCCGCAGCGGACCAGCTCAACGTCGTCCACGAAGCGACACATCGCCCAATCGATAAACAGTTTTTCTTTTGAATTGATCAGGTGTTTACGCACAGCGGGGTCTAATTCGATACCTATCCATTTCCTGTTGTTGTAATCTTTATTTAAATTACGACGTCTTACTATTTTTGTTGAACGCAAAAATTGTTCTTGAGACATATTCATTTCGCCATTAATATTTTGATTAAAAAGTGCGAGAAGAAAATTATCATCCGTCATATGTTGCGGTACATCTTTTATGAGAATACGTGGGTTACGTCCTTTAGGCGACTCGAGTCGCAGACCGGCCGATTTAAGCGCTTCCACGGATTTAAGTTTATTAACTTGCGACTCGCTAGTTAGTCGCAAGATCACACCCGAATTAGCTGTTTTTTTGACGCCGTGAAATTGAAAACCGTCGGCCGGGTTGATGACTTTCATCAGAGCTTGTTTTGTCTCCGACGATGATTTTAATTCCCCCGATTTTTCTTGTGTCGGATAGGCAATAACGCAGGGAAGCGGTTTTCGGGTCTCGACTGGCGGCACTGACTTCGCAAGTCTTAGTTTAAGCGCGTCCGAGTAGGAGGTAGAAGGCGCGGCGGCAACTGTTTGTACGACGGGATTAGTTTTGGCAGCTAACAATTCGCGTTCCATATTAGCGACCTTGGTTTCCAAGGAGGAGTTCTTTATGGCGAGAAGTGAGACGATCGTAGTTATTTTTTGAGTCATACTCATAATATCGGACTTGTTGGCAAAATTATTACGGCGAGACACGGTGTCATTTGCGAACTCGTTTATTTTGGCTAAGTACGAGCTAGCTTCGCGGACGAGCTCGTAATAATTGCAAGCATCGTCGGATGCGCGGCCTGTGTCTAATAATGACGTAACGGGGGACAGCAGAGGCTCGTCCCTAGTGGGTTGGTGACGCTTCTCGACAGGTGACAAAGAGGAAGGAGATAATTCCGACAACAAACGTTTACCGGACGAGAATGTCGGAGAACGAGGAGTTTTATCGCTTCTATTAAACGGGTTTGTATCTTTATCTGGCGGCATATTATTTTGGCTCGACATTGTGAGTTAATATAAAATTTGAATGTACTAATTACACTTATTTAATTTAAATTAGAATGAAACAAAAGTTTAGCTTAATAATCACAGTCAGCTGATCGCAAGGCCGGCCGGCGCCGCGCGAGCGGTACCGACACACACAATATTTTACCTACCTACAATTCCCTACTGATAAAAGTGAACAAAGAAATTTACTTACCGAGTTAAATCCAATAAAGTACGAGCAAATGTGTTAAAAAACTTACAGTACACGTAGATTACACCGTTACCTAGCTAATTACACACACTCAGCACGAATTTACCGATTTAAAACCACCGAAAATAATTTTTAATCCCGGAGCGCACGTCAGACGATGTTAACCGTACGGAGGCCGCGGGGGGAGAGCACGTTTTGCTTTAATAAAATATATATTTTTTTATCTTTATTTAAATAAAGGGCTTTTGCCATACGTGGCATGCCAGCCCCAATAAAATATTTTCGCCTTGTTCGTTTATATGCTGCAGCTACTCTTAACGTAATAAAAAAGTAATAAATACTAATGTGGCTATTATATCGGATATGAAAGTGGTTTTAGTAATAACAATAATCAACTTATAAGCTTACTACGAGTATAATATGCGAACGAAATAACTGAAAAAAGCCAGCATAAAATCCATTAAACAAAAGCAAAAATAATCCATTTACTGTATGGATATTACACAACAACCTATATTAAACGTTAGCAGAAACAGTAATCTGCTAATCTATTTTATTTATTGCACACTAGATGATGATTCTTGCAACTGTTCGTCTGTCACGCGAGAATCTAAAATTGTCAGAGATAAGAACAGCTATCGTGTTTTCTTTTGCTGCCTCTCCCGAGTAGACCGATAGGACTAGGTTTTTTGGTTTCAAAAATTCTAAAGTTTCTAATTTTTTGCGTATAGTTTTGGGTTAAAATTTAGTTTGTTATTATTTTTAGCAATATTCCGCGAAATAAACTTCCACCTTTAAGTAAATGAGTGAGTGTACGCATAGGCATGCGTACAGCACCTCCCTCCTCCCACACTGCCTATGCGTACACTCGCATGCAAGAACTTGCAAACACCACCACCACACAAGCAATAATGTTGGCAAATCCGTGCAAGGCCCCTCACCAACATGCAGGTTGAAAACCTCGATGCGCGTTTCGCTCCAACACCGGAGCATCCTCAGGATGTGGACTCTACGAACAACGTCCGTCAAGTGCCGCCACCGGCCAAAACACCGCCTTTTATACCCTATCGAGCCCCGCTACTACCCCCACTACCCTCACCAGTACCCCCGAACATATTAATAAGCGGTGACGTAGTCAAGCAAGTTTGGTCATTCAACAATGCAAATCTGTTATTTTTCTTTTCTTTTATGATCTCTAATTGTTCCAACACGCTCAGCCGAAAGCCTTTATCGCATTTATGTAAAACTTTATAGGAATGGCCATCGGGCACGGTATGATTACTATCTAAAAGATGTTTAGCAAAATGTGACTTATCAGGATGACCAATCCTATAAGCCGCGATATGTTCTTTATACCGAGTCTCAAAGCTGCGTCCAGTTTGACCCACATATACACTATCGCATTCAGAACAATCGATCTTATAGACACCGGACTGATATTTTTCATCAATCCGGTCTTTGTTATGACATAAATGATGTTTTAAAGTATTGTTTGTCCTGAATGCGACATGCATATCGTTGTTTTTCATTATTTTGGATAAGCGTGCAGATACCTCTCCCATGTAGGTCAAACTGGACTTATATCTTATCAATAGGACCTGTGTGCAAAAACTTAACCAGTTCTTTCTTGTTTTTATTTTTCAAAATATTGTTAATAATTTTTTGGACTATATCCGTTGGATATGGCAATTTGGAAAATGATATTAAGCTCATTTTGATAATTATTTTTACTAAGAGGGATCGATAATTATCTATGAATGTAACTATGAAAGGCCGCGAGTTTGTGTTGCCAAGGATGACATGACGATGCATGAATAGTAGTATTAGTATATGTCGGCTTGCGAAAGATTCCAAAACTGTGTTTATTTTTAACTCTAGTAATAGATAAATCGAGAAAATTTAGGGTGTTATTATCTTTACATTCCAATTTGAATTTAATTTTAATATGTTTTTTATTTAGTTCTTTAACAAATACGTCCAGTTGTCTCTGTGTACCCGTCCAACAAAGAAAACAATCATCTACGTATCTAAAGTAATATAAAATACTTTTATTAACGACGATATTTCTTTGTTCAAAATCGTCCATAAATATTTCGGCCATCAAAGGACTTAAAGGTGAACCCATAGCTAGACCGTCGTCTTGAACAAAGAATTCGCCGTTAAATCGAAAGTAGTTTTGTTCCATGCAGGTTTTAGTAAGAGTAAGCAATTCATTACTTTCACCAGGAGGTAAACGTTTTTCTAATGCATTCCTTAAAATACCCAATGTTTCCTTACGTGGAACATTAGTGAATAAACTATCGACATCAAGTGAAACTAATTTGCAACGAGGTGGCAAAGTCACATCTTTAATTTTGTTGACTAATTGTAGACTATTTTTTATGGCATAAGGTGACCGAAATGAGAGCTTTTCTTTTATTATGAAATTAAGTGACTTTGCCAGCTCGTATGCTGGTGCACCTATGTATGAGACAACTGGACGCATGGGAATATCAGTTTTGTGAATCTTTGGCAAGCCGTACAGTGATGGTGCGCGAGGATTCATTGAGATGAGTTTTTTCTTTGATGATTCAGTTTGAAAGAAATATTGATTATTATTAATTGCTAATTTAAGCTTAGCTAAAAACTTGTTTGTTGGGTCAGAAGGAACCCTTAGAAATTGTTCACCCTGAATCACGTCATTAACTCTGTCCAAATAATCGTCGCGCTCCATCACTACTACTGTGTTACCCTTATCCGCTTTCGATATTACTAAGTTATTATTATCTATTGTTTGTTTTAATGACCTCAAAGCCACTCTTTCGGGGTTAAAAGAGGAACCGGAAGGAGTACCTTTGATTTCGTTGGCTAGTAGGCCCTTAACCATGTTATCTTTCTTATTAACTACGGCAATTATTTCCGAATCCACCGCAAGCATTTCCAAAGCATTCTGATTAATATTAGGAGTAATATTATATTTAAGACCCTTTTCCAAAAGTGTCATCAGCTCATCCTTGGCAAATTGTACGCTGGTTAAGTTTTTGACGTGAGGGTGGAAGGAAAAAGGTTCAGACCTGAATCCTGTATGTGATTGGACAATCCTGTTTTTATTTACCAAAGTCTGAAGCTTTTTCTTTTGACTTAAATATTTAGCGTGCACTTTGATTGCTGCGAAATGGTGTGCCTTTTCATCTAAGCGATCGAATTCGATATTATGTAATTTAAAAGAGAGCTCGGTATAAAGAACTTTGAGATGTAATTTTAAATTATCCCTAACGGTAAACCAATGACGTGTCTCTTCGTTAAGCCAGATAGTCTCGGCTTTTTTGATAGCCTTTACCTCCTGGTGAAAGTAATGAATTGCTTACTCTTACTAAAACCTGCATGGAACAAAACTACTTTCGATTTAACGGCGAATTCTTTGTTCAAGACGACGGTCTAGCTATGGGTTCACCTTTAAGTCCTTTGACGGCCGAAATATTTATGGGCGATTTTGAACAAAGAAATATCGTCGTTAATAAAAATATTTTATATTACTTTAGATACGTAGATGATTGTTTTCTTTGTTGGACGGGTACACAGAGACAACTGGACGTATTTGTTAAAGAACTAAATAAAAAACATATTAAAATTAAATTCAAATTAGAATGTGAAGATAATAACACCCTAAATTTTCTCGATTTATCTATTACTAGAGTTAATAATAAACACAGTTTTGGAATCTTTCGCAAGCCGACATATACTAATACTACTATTCATGCATCGTCATGTCATCCTTGGCAACACAAACTCGCGGCCTTTCATAGTTACATTCATAGATTATTATCGATCCCTCTTAGTAAAGATAATTATCAAAATGAGCTTAATATCATTTTTCAAATTGCGATAACCAACGGATATAGTCCAAAAATTATTTATAATATTTTGAAAAATAAAAACAAGAAAGAACTGGTTAAGTTTTTGTACGCAGGTCCTATTGATAAGGAGGTAGTTAGATATAAGTCCAGTTTGACCTACATGGGAGAGGTATCTGCACGCTTATCCAAAATAATGAAAAACAACGATATGCATGTCGCATTCAGGACAAACAATACTTTAAAATATCATTTATGTCATAACAAAGACCGGATTGATGAAAAATATCAGTCCGGTGTCTATAAAATCGATTGTCCTGAATGCGATAGTGTATATGTGGGTCAAACTGGACGCAGCTTTGAGACTCGGTATAAAGAACATATCGCGGCTTATAGGAATGGTAATCCTGATAAGTCACATTTTGCTAAACATCTTTTAGATAGTAATCATACCGTGCCCGATGGCCATTCCTATAAAGTTTTACATAAATGCGATAAAGGCTTTCGGCTGAGCGTGTTGGAACAATTAGAGATCATAAAAGAAAAGAAAAATAACAGATTTGCATTGTTGAATGACCAAACTTGCTTGACTACGTCACCGCTTATTAATATGTTCGGGGGTACTGGTGAGGGTAGTGGGGGTAGTAGCGGGGCTCGATAGGGTATAAAAGGCGGTGTTTTGGCCGGTGGCGGCACTTGATGTTGTTCGTAGAGTCCACATCCTGAGGATGCTCCGGTGTTGGAGCGAAACGCGCGTCGAGGTTTTCAACCTGCATGGTGGTGAGGGGCCTTGCACGGATTTGCCAACATTATTGCTTGTGTGGTGGTGGTGTTTGCAAGTTCTTGCATGCGAGTGTACGCATAGGCAGTGTGGGAGGAGGGAGGTGCTGTACGCATGCCTATGCGTACACTCACTCATTTACTTAAAGGTGAAAGTTTATTTCGCGGAATATTGCTAAAAATAATAACAAACTAAATTTTAAGCTATGGATTTCCGCAAAGTAACGCCTGATTCCATTAACTATAGTTTTGGGACCACTAGGTAAACCTAAAAAATGATTTTGTGTCATTTTGGTCGACAGCATCCAGAGATATTTAGGGATTTTGGTTTTTGGTCGCTATAGGCTGAAAAAAATATTAAAGTTTAAAATTTAGGTTTTGGGATATTGCTAGGTAGTAACTGATGTGCAGACACGTTTTGTGTCAGATTCCACGGGTTTTCCAGTAATTAGCAAATATTAGAAACGTCGCCTAATTGCGTCGAAAAAATATTAGAGTTTGTAAAAAGGGTATAATATGGTTTAGTTTGTTGATGTCTGATACTGTTAAAGTTTTGTGTCATTTTCATCCACGGGTTTTGAAGAAATTTATATTTTTGCTTTCAACATCCCGTAAAAGCTACAAAAAGTAATTAAAGTTTTTAGAGTTTACATATTTACAATTAAAAGGTCTATGCAAACCACATTTCAAAATTTAGTTCCATTTCAGCCCCGATTTTAAGAGAAATTGACGGATCAAGTAAAGCGAAATTGATTTTTTTACTTGTTAATAGGCCACAAACTATTTTATTTTTAAACATAAATACAACATCATATCTTGAAGGGCCTGTGTAAGAGAAAATACGATATTTTATAATTTTTTCGATGGAAAAGAAATAAAAAAAAATTGCATCTTATTTTCACAAATATTCAACTTAATTTCGAAACTTAAAGCTTAGTCAATATTTTAATACTTACTAAAATTTCTACCATTATGATTTATTTTAATTACAGCAGATTTTTAAAAGTTTATGTATTATTTTAAGTTGTTGAAGAAAAACTACTTACTACGTAATCCGCATAAAATCTTTTTAGTGTTCACTGTTCGATGATATTTTGAATTTTATTCTATTTGTAAAATAAAACTGACAAATTGGTTGGAGTACCTTTGCAAGTAGGGTTGCCATCAAGCGTTTGGACAAAGATAAGTAGTTTTTTTTAATACGTCATAAATCATAAGCCGCAAATTGCAATTTACCTATTAAGTTTTACGGTCAAAGCTACGCGTCCACTGGATCGGAGCGTACGCATCGGCATTTCATCATTTACGAAATGTCGATGGGGTGCGTCCACTGCATTCGGATTAATCATAGGCAATTTAGTTATTTTTAGTCCGTCATAGCCTGTTAACGTGCATTTGCATTAAAGAGGATAGTGGCGAGGATATTGTTGTAACTAGCTGTATTTTATTAGAAGAGGAAAAGCGAAACAAGAGAAAACGAAATTCATTATTTCCCAATTTTATCCTAAATATTGTCTCTCCTCAGTTGGTTATGATGATGTTGAAGTTTTAGACTATAAAGTTCTTCATATTTTTCTACAAAAGTAATTAAAATATCGTCATTCATCGTGAATAAGTATCTATGTATAGCCGTCACGTCGTCGCAAACACGTCAGAATTTGAAACCTTCGGAGTCCGAATGACGCGTTCTCTGCGGAAGACGTCTTCGTCATAAATACCGGTCAGTATCCAGTGGACGCAGTACCATATAAATCAATACAAAGTAACAAATCCGTACGCTGCGTACGCTCCGATTCCAATCCAGTGGACGCGCAGCTTAAATTAGACCTCAACGCGCCGAGTAGATGCATACTTCTAAATTTGTATGATTTTGACAGATCAACTACGTGAGCCTTTTTTTATAAAATAAGGAGGCGAACGAGCAAACGGGTCATCTGATGAAAAGCAACTTTCATCGCCCATTGACACTCGCAACATCAGAAGCGCTGCAGGTGTGTTACCGGCCTTTTAATAGGGAATAGGGTTAGGGGTCCCTCCCCTAACCGGCCTAACCTATAACCCTATTCTCTCTAGGGTTGTAGGGGATTGGGCCTCCGGTAAACTCACTCTTTCGGCGAAACACAGCGCCTGTTTACTCTGTTTTTAATTATTAAAATCAGTCAAACTATTTAAATGTGGAACCCAGACACGTTGGTGGAATTGACACGCTTTGTTTCTCCCATGGACCTATAAAAAAAGGCGGACGGAGTCCCACCATACACAAAACTGTGTCCTTCAGAGTCGGCCAGCTGACTGTATGTACACGGTCCGCACGCACACATTATTACGCAAGTCCATACCATTTGACAGGCGTCATAATATGTGCGTGGCCGACTCTGAAGACACAGTTCTGTGTATAATAAGACTCCGTCCGCTTTTTTTTCTACGTTCATGGTTTCTCCCACTTACTACCCCTGGCACTTCACACATGGTCACTTTATGGAGGACATGGGTCTGGTGACTCCACTGGCTGGCAGCTGCTAAGTTCGTCACAAAATGATATCTTCTTAACATCATTGAAAGATCACCCAACTTGAGTAACACCAATTGTCATTGTTGTCCTTATAGCTTCTACAGACGGTGAGATCCAGTCCAAAGTGAAGATAGGCGTGGAATGTGGATTACTTTGACAGCTGTCAAAATGGTCCACAGCTATGTATTATTAACTTTGCACAGATTAGACAGTTTTGATGGTTCACCTGGACCATCAAATTTGACACTTGGGCATTCGAAGCTTCCATCAAACGGGCTGCCCGAGAAATTACGCAAGTGAGTCCCAAGTTTCTTAACAGATAGAAGCATAAAGGTCGTAGCAGTGCCGTAAATAGGGCGGTGCCACCGGTGGCCAGGCACAGGGCGCAGACTCTGGGGGGGCGCAAGAATGGCCAGACCAGGGAGGCCTGCCGCCTGTGGCCCTGGAAGCATTGCTCTGGGTACCTATAATATCTAAAAAAACGGCCAAGTGCGTGTCGGGCCACGCGCAATATAAGGTTCCGACTTCCGTAGTACCGCTATTTTTTTCTAATTTTTGTATGGTCAATGAATGTATATTTATAACGTATTACACTACTAACAGCATCATCTCAGTTACTTTCAAAGGAATTTGAATGAAAAGTTCCTTTATACTTCGCCGAATACATTTTTTCAGTTGATCGACTATTACTCAATAACTTATGAAGTCTTCTTAGCTAGCCGTGATAGTTTTCCTTTTTAACCGACTTCCAAAAAGGAGGAGCTTATTCGACTAAATCTCAAAGAATTCTGTACTCAATTTTCATTCTTTTGAAGTTGGTACTGGCTAAGTTCTATGTCAAATATCTCAGTTCTGGGCTGGTACTGACTTCAAATGAAAATTGAGTACAGAATTCGTTGAGTTTTAGTCGAATTTTGAAAAAGGCACTAGTGAAGAATAAGAATTATTTCATATTTTTTAGGTCATTTTAAGAATATTGTTTTTCCTTGGAAGTTGGGTTAAATTTTTTGTTAAAAAATAATAAATTCAGAGTATTCTTACTCCCGTGATTTTTTTCACATTTCCAGAAGCAACCGTTTAGCTGGTAGAAGGGGGGGGACACTGGACTCTAACGATTATTTCCACTTTAAAACTTAATATTTCACAATATAATAATAATAATAATAATAATAATAATAATAAAGCCTTTATTTCAGAATTTTACAGTAATGTTTATAAATACTATGTTCCTTATCTAAGTTTATCAATTTCTGATTGCCATTTGGCAAAGGCCTCCTCTAGCCTCTTCCATTCTCTTCTGTCTCTTGCCACTCTACTCCAAGTTACGCCAGCAGTTGATTTAAAATCGTCAGCCCACCTTTTTCTCTGTATACCTTTACTCCTTTTCCCATGTCTAGGGTACCATGTAGTGATTCTTTCACTCCATTTTCCTACTCCTCGGATTTCACAAACGGATCCCTAAATCGGAAAATGATCTATGAATACTCGTAATATTTTTAAAAGACCTATCCAACGACACCCCACACGCGAAAAAAAAAATTCATCCCCGCTTGATGTGTAGGGAAGGTACCATAAAAAAATATTTTTCTAAGATTTCATGTACCATTTTATCGGCATCACTAATATGCCAAATTACAGCTTTGCTGGTCCTATAGTCTATGAGCAAAACCGCGGACAGACAGACAGACGGACAGATGGACAGACAGACGGACGGACAGACCGAAACTATAAGGGTTCCTTGTTGACTACGGAACCCTAAAAAACAAGGGCGCAGTTATAGAATCTCGCACAGGGCGCAAAAAAGGCAATTTACGGCACTGGGTCGTAGTTGACGGCGAATGCTCGGAAACTCAGTCTGTTGATGCTGATGTCCCTCAGGGCTGTGTGCTATCGCCTACCCTATTCATACTGCATATCAGTGACATGTTACAGACCAACGGCATTCATTGCTATGCGGATGATAGTACAGGTGATGCTGTATATACCGGCTCCCCCAATATTTCTCGGCTAAATGTCATTGAGAGTCGAAACGAACTTGTGTCCAAAATATATAATTCATTGGAGAAAGTCTCTGAATGTGGTAGTCGTAACTTAGTCCAATTTAACCCCGCCGTGACACAAGTCTGCGCGTTCACCGCTAAAAGCCACTTATGGTCGTATACATCTCCCCTAGCATTGAGATACTTGGCGTCAACATATCGAGCGAAGTCCAGTTCCGATATCATCTAGAGGGTAAGGCCAAACTAGCCTCGAAGAAGCTTGGTGTTCTTAACAGAGCGAGACAGTACTTCAGTCCGGACCAACGCCTACAAATCTACAAGGCGCAGGTTCGGCCTCATATGGAATATTGTTCTCATCTCTGGGCAGGGGCGCCAAAATACCAAATGCTCCCTCTGGATCGTATCTAACGAAGGGCCGCTCGAATTGTTGACTGCCATAGTGTTTCAAACAGCTTGGACCCCTTGGAATTACGCCGAGATGTAGCTTCACTCTGCATCCTCTATCGGTTGTATCACGGGGAGTGCTCTGAGGAATTGTTCGGAATCATACCACCTGCAACTTCGCCATCGTCCCACGCGAAAAATATACCATCCTCATCACCTTGATGAATGGCAGTCTTCCACAGTGCGTTTTTCGCGTAACTTTCTGCCTCGCACTGTAAAACTCTGGAATGAACTGTCACCAGCAGTATTTCCGGACCTATACGACCTGCAAACCTTCAAGAAAAGAGCGTATTCCCTCTTAAAAGGCCGGCAACGCACCTGCAGCTCTTCTGATGTTGCGAGTGTCCATGGGCGACGGTAGTTGCTTACCATCAGGTGACCCGTTTGCTCGTTTGCCCCCTTATTTAATAAAAAAATATATATCCTCGTTTTGAGGGCACATCTTTAACCATCTCCCCAAGCATTGAAATACTTGGCGTTAGCATATCGAGTGAAGTCCAAGCGCCAAAATACCAACTGCTCCCTCTGGGTCGTATCCAACGAAGGGCCGCTCGAATTGTTGACTGCCACAGTGTTTCAACATTCAAACAGCTTGGACTCCTTGGAATTACGCCGAGATGTAGCTTCACTCTGCATCCTCTATCGGTTGTATCACGGGGAGTACTCTGAGGAATTGTTCGGAATCATACCACCTGCAACTTTTCGCCATCGTCCCACGCGAAAAATATACCATCCTCATCACCTTGATGAGTGGCAGTCTTCCACCGTGTGTTTCTCGCGTAACTTTCTGCCGCGCACTGTAAAACTCTGGAACGAACTGTCACCAGCAGTAGGTATTTCCGGACCTATACGATCTGCAAACTTTCAATGAAAAGGATGCTTTTTGGCATTTGGAACTATTGCAATCTCATAGAATTTAAACTCCGAAAACAATTTTTTTACAAATATCATTCCGGTTTGACATATTTTGGTTGGACTGACGGGGTTCGTTCGCGTCAGGGATCTGTAAGTGTGTATAGTGCTCCAGGGCTTTAAATAAATGAGAACGAGGCGCTGCTGGTATAAGAGAACCGTCAAACACATGTCAAAAATGAAATTTTTGTATGATAGAAGCGTTAGTTTCTTTTCTCGCCACGTTCATTTATAGCCTTGTCGAACTGTAGCTGGACGACGAACCGTCAAAAATGTCAAAGTACAACCTGAACACGAGGCACATGTCAAACTTGCGAAAACCAACTTCACTTGATGGACCGGGTTTGCGCAATCTGTAGAAGCCTTTAGACCAGATATCCTAAATTCGCCGCTAGGGGCACATGAGTATTGTCAATGAAATTTTTGCGTTTCCTATCTGTTAGGGTGTGTAATAAATATCAAATTAACATGTTTTATTCTAAATGGTAAAATAATGCAATCGTGAAAAAACATAGGTCTTATACTTAATACTATTTGTAATAATATTATTTAATTTGTAGGTAACAACCCTAGGGACGAACTCTATCATACTCGTACCACCGACCACAATAGACATAACTACCAGTAATTCGACTACTAAGAGACGGACGAGTATTAATATCTGTCATTTCTGTCGGGTTTCGCCAGGATTAGTTAAAGGCTGGCGCGCTGGCTGGTATAATTTATTTTTAAAAAGAAGATTTTGAAATTGAATTCTGACAGTTTTCTTTGCATGTGCCAAAATATAAACAACCAAAAATTTGTAGGTAACGACCCTAGCGACGACTTTTGTCATATTACGTCAAACTTAAAATTTTTTACATCAGTTCTAAGTCGGCATACTCTATCATTCTGTCTACTCTGCACCGACCGACCACGTATAATTTTTTCAAGATAGTATTATATTCAAAATTCATATTGCTTTTGTACACAAAAACTGCCGATTAGATTGAGATAATTTGATTCCTACAGTACATCTAATTAAAGTATTCCATTAACACATAGGCTATTTTTATTACAATTTTTTTTTATTAAATAAGGGGGCAGTCAAATGTGAGGCGGTCTATGGTATTCAACGAAATTTACGTGAGGAAAGCTGCTAGAAAGTAGCAAAAGTAGCTTATTTCAATAGCACATAGTTCAGCCACCTAAACTGCGAGATTTGTTTCAAACCAATTCTGATTGTTTCAAAGCGCATTCGTTTGCCACAATCAAATTTTTTACATATATATGCATACGCAAGCAAAAAATTAATATCAGCAGACAGGTACAGATGTACCTACAATTTGACTCTAACTGCGCCTAATTTTATATATTTTTTTGCGGTTTACTATGTTCGGGCGAGACGGGGATTACGAATTATTACAAAATTGAAAATTTTTGACACTTTTGAATGCGTTGGGCGAGTGCGGGGGCCGGGGTGTGAAGTGCACGGGTGAAATCTATCAGTATCACTATCAGCGTAGCGCGCGGATAAAACATTATTATTTTGCTTTTGCGAAATAGATAATACACAATTTAAAAAAATCAGAAGTTTATCCATAGCGGGTCTGTATGTCTATCTAAAGGCTGTATCTCAGACAGCCTGAAGACAGACATACAGACAGACAGACATCGAAGTCCCAGTAATAGGGTCCCGTTTTACCCTCTGGGTACGGAACCCTAAAAACGGTGGGATAGAAGTACGCAGAGTTCTGTCTCACACTCGCACTCGTCCGGTTCTTTCATACTGTTCATATTTTTGTATCTAATTTTTAAAGCAATCGTTGAAAAGGACTCAAAATGAAAATATATATTTCTTACTTCTTTAGGATGTTGAATATGTCTATATAGTTAAAAATATCTTTTTCGTAGTGTTTAGAGCTTGCAAGAATAAAAATTATTAAAATCGCCAAATATCGTGGATGAATCTGACACAAATTTATTCTATGGCTTTATATAATAGACCTGAGCCCAATTATTGCGATTTCAGAAACTCAAAATTTTTTTTAGATAGTGTTTTAAATAACTGGCAATATTTCGGGTTTCAATGGGCTAAAATGGTTCAAATTAGGTACCTACAATCCGAAGACTAATCTAGATATGATGCTATTGTTATTTTTAAGTTAAGTTTTTGCTGGCTAGTTTTATACAAATTTTAAAAAATCCACTACTAAATTTTGATTTTCTCAAAAACCTATAATCAGAAATGACACAAAATTTAAAAATAACCTAATAAGACATCACTCCATCCATGTGCAAAAATTCAGAAACTTTAGAATTTTTGAAACTTAACACCTCAAAACAAGCTAGTCCCGCAGGTCTAGAGTCCGACGAAATCAAATCAGAAGCGACTCAATAGCTTTTGACATTCCCGGCATCAACAGCGCATGATCGTACTGCGGCTCAATTTGGAACTGATTCGATGTCAACAGCTTTTACTATTTCTGACAGCTATACTAGCGCATGGTCGTGCTGCGGCTCAAATTGGAACTGATTCGATGTCAACAGCTTTTACTACTTCTGACAGCTATACTAGCGCATGTACTGCGGCTCAATTTGGAACTGATTCGATGTCAACAGCTTTTACTATTTCTGACAGCTATACTAGCGCATGTGCTGCGGCTCAAATTGGAACTGATTCGATATCAACAGCTTTTACTACTTCTGACAGCTATACTAGCGCATGTGCTGCGGCTCAAATTGGAACTGATTCGATGTCAACAGCTTTTACTACTTCTGACAGCTATACTAGCGCATGTACTGCGGCTCAATTTGGAACTGATTCGATGTCAACAGCTTTTACTATTTCTGACAGCTATACTAGCGCATGTGCTGCGGCTCAAATTGGAACTGATTCGATATCAACAGCTTTTACTACTTCTGACAGCTATACTAGCGCATGTGCTGCGGCTCAAATTGGAACTGATTCGATATCAACAGCTTTTACTACTTCTGACAGCTATACTAGCGCATGTGCTGCGGCTCAAATTGGAACTGATTCGATATCAACAGCTTTTACTACTTCTGACAGCTATACTAGCGCATGTGCTGCGGCTCAAATTGGAACTGATTCGATGTCAACAGCTTTTACTACTTCTGACAGCTATACTAGCGCATGTACTGCGGCTCAATTTGGAACTGATTCGATGTCAACAGCTTTTACTATTTCTGACAGCTATACTAGCGCATGTGCTGCGGCTCAAATTGGAACTGATTCGATATCAACAGCTTTTACTACTTCTGACAGCTATACTAGCGCATGTGCTGCGGCTCAAATTGGAACTGATTCGATGTCAACAGCTTTTACTATTTCTGACAGCTATACTAGCGCATGTGCTGCGGCTCAAATTGGAACTGATTCGATATCAACAGCTTTTACTACTTCTGACAGCTATACTAGCGCATGTGCTGCGGCTCAAATTGGAACTGATTCGATGTCAACAGCTTTTACTACTTCTGACAGCTATACTAGCGCATGTACTGCGGCTCAATTTGGAACTGATTCGATGTCAACAGCTTTTACTATTTCTGACAGCTATACTAGCGCATGTGCTGCGGCTCAAATTGGAACTGATTCGATATCAACAGCTTTTACTACTTCTGACAGCTATACTAGCGCATGTGCTGCGGCTCAAATTGGAACTGATTCGATGTCAACAGCTTTGACTATTTCTGACAGCTATACTAGCGCATGTGCTGCGGCTCAAATTGGAACTGATTCGATGTCAACAGCTTTTACTATTTCTGACAGCTATACTAGCGCATGTGCTGCGGCTCAAATTGGAACTGATTCGATATCAACAGCTTTTACTACTTCTGACAGCTATACTAGCGCATGTGCTGCGGCTCAAATTGGAACTGATTCGATATCAACAGCTTTTACTACTTCTGACAGCTATACTAGCGCATGTGCTGCGGCTCAAATTAGAACTAATCAGCATCAAAACATTCGCCAATGGTACTAGCTCGATGAATGAAGTCAGACAAACAGACAGATAAACTTCCGCGTTAATGTTAGTACTAGATGAAGCCCGCAAGACAGACTCCGTTGCGCCAAAAGTCTACAACAGTACAATTTAACGCAACTTTACCCTATGTCCTTTCCTGGGTTCATAGTATCTATAAATCAAATTTTATTGAAATCTGTTCAGTGGTTTAAGCTTGAAGAGGTTACAGACAGACAAACATCCGCATTTATAATATTAGTATGGGTGTTACAATTGTATAATGTATATGCCGTTTTCTCGTACTTGTCAGGCAGTCAGACCGGGTGACAGTCGGTTCAATAAAGTATGGAACAAGTTGAAATTGAAAAAGGAATCCGGGTCCATGCAAATGCGAGAGTATTGCCACAGTTGGAACTTTTTTTATCTTAGACGATTTGGGATTTTATTTTTGGGTATTTGGATTTCACTATGGGGAAATTGTTTAATACAAGTGTTATACTTACTGGAACTTGTGTTATTAGAAGAATAAATTTTCTTTAAAAATTATAATATTTGGTTTAGTACAATTTAAAAAAAAAGACGGGTTGCACTCCGGGAGTGCCGGCAGAAGTGAAAACTTGATTATTAACGTTGTGAATTATTTTTCTAACCCATTTTTTATGAAAATCGATTTTTAAGAATTCGATTTTTTTAATTAATCGAAACCCTTACAATCGATTAAATTCTTAACCGATTTTTTATAAAAATTGATTTTTAAAAAATCAATTTTTTTAATTAATCGAAACCCTCACAATTTTTTCAACCCATTTTTTATGAAAATTGATTTTTACAAAATCGATTTTTTTAATTAATCGAAACCCTTACAATCGATTACATTTTTAACCCATTTTTTATGAAAATCGATTTTAAAAAAAAATATTTTTTTAATTAATCAAAACCCTTACAATCAATTAAAAAATATCGACAATCGAAAAAAAAACAATCGATTTAGATGTTACAACACTACTCTCCAACCGTCTTACAGTTTTTCGATCAGCAGAGAATCTGACGCGAGTTTTACAGTTTTTACCCATCCCACAAAAGAGCTCAACGCCGCTAAAGAAGTTTTCACTTCAAAAATTACAATTGTGCAGCAATGCCCATATTATATTATAAAAAGTTTAGACAGAAAATAGGGTAATTTCGAGACTAAATACAAGTAAAAATAAAGCTGAAAATTAGCAGTTCAGTAACTCTTTCACGCAGTTGGCATAAAAATATTTTTACTGAAAAAGTAGCTTTTATCATATTTTATTTTAATGAAATTTATCATAATATGCAAATGTGTATCTGTTCGTCTATACAAAGTATCTGTTGACTTTTACCTATTCAAATTTTATTCGCTGTACCAATTTCAAAGAACTTTGGTAAATGAAGATACTGGTAGTACTAAGACCTTAGTAAGTTACCGGAAAGGGCACCAAATAGCATAGTATTATGACTAATCGATTGGTATCAATTTATCTCATTGAGACACCACAGGGACACCAAATACAGAGACTCCAGGGGGTCAATTCTCGTAATTATTTCTATTCGATTCGCAGTTGGGTTTCTGTACCAGAGTTTGTTATCGATTTTCGATCACTCGATTTGAAACTATACGTCAAGTGTTCATTCAAAAGACGAGAATACAAGCTTAATTTATGGAACTTTCCTAAAAGTCATATAGAGAAGCTAAAAAGCTAATAATACAAGGGCTTTAGGAAAGTTCTATATTATATATAGGGAGTGCCTCCGCTGCCGGCGCCGGTTGCCTAAATGGCTGCCGGCGCCGGTTGCTGAAATGGCTTCCGGCACCGTTTTCCGAACTCCGAAGTTTGCCGAAGTCACGCGATGTTTGCCGAATAGGCTGCCAGCGCCTATTCGGCAAACATCGCATGTCAAATGACAGAATAATCAATAATGATCAAAAACATCAGTCTTGAGCTAAAGGACTATGAAAAGTACAAATATAAGATCATAAATAGTCATATTATTGTAAGGATGCATAATATTTGAATCCTTCGAGGGGGGATTCTTGGAAATACTATTGTATCCTATTGTTGTCGCGATCACCGGTGCTCGTATGGGGCTTGAATCTTGATGGGATAATGATGGTGATGATGATGCTGATAAATGTGATCTGCATAGTAGCTTAATACAATATCTTTGCTTCTTTAAACAACGCTGAAACTCTCTAACATGTATAAGGAATCTGAAGTTCTGTTCAGTACCTTCGGAAGTATACCACGGGGTTTAGCAAGCTGTGGTGCAAAATCATACTTTTTGGTAGCTGAAAAAAGGTAGCTAATGTTTACTTAGCTACCTATTTTCTTAGCTTAGCTTTAGCTAAGCTAAGAAAATAGGTAGCTAAACATTCTTCAAAAATTAACACTTTAAAAGCGGAAAAAAATTCACGACTATCTTTACGTTATTTTGCCGATGGGCGTGAATTTCAAAATTGTTTAAAATCACGCGGGCCACAAATAAAGTCCCGGCAGGCCGCATGCGGCCCGCGGGCCGCGGGTTGGGGATAGCGGATCTAGTCGCTTAATATTGTACGCCAAGACTTAGACTAATCACATACCATCGTTAGAGTATGTATTGGAATACTGGGACATCATTTATCAATCTATTCAAGTATGTAGACAGTTTTAAAAGCGATCAGACTGGGTAAATTGCCTATTGCTGTACGTAAACTGTGAATAGGCTTAATTTCTTGGTATAAATCCCGCATGATGGATGTTCTATATCGGGATTACAGCTAAAAGGTTCCCGATGCATATGCAGCTTATCGAACGAAACAAGCTTATATTGAGTATATGTTTTATGGAGTGAAAATATCCTTTTGATCCAAGCTTGGAAGATTGTTATCGAAAATAGCCCTAAATATACCTTTGTAGTTGGTACAGAATTTATGTGTTGATTCAGAATGTATATTGAAAATATTAAGGGATTGAAATAGAGGCCTTAACCCTTTTAAGAAAGGTCTAGAAATAATTTTAATATCAATAGATTTTATAGACCTATTTGAGTTATGCAAATATACACTTTGATTATTCGCAAATACAAATATTATTTATTTAGCAAAAACGATTTTTACATGTGTGATTTGGATCCACACACTAGGTATGTTCTGTGAGCAGGGGATAGAGTTAACAGTCACCTTTGCTACGCAACGTTTGGAAGCAAAATCCAGGTTTAAAAATAGTTGGAATTTGATATAATATCACTTGCATTTCTATACACCCCTATAGGGGTCGTTGTACCATAAGCAAGAACAACTAAAGGTGGCGGACATCTGCGTCAATCAAGTGCGGAAAGTCCATATTAGTACAGTAAATGAAGGCAAAAATCAGGTGCAACCTCCGATTTCGTTGAACCTCTATCGATTTGGATGAAAATTTGGGATTAAGTACATTAAGCCCTCTACTTTAAAAGTGACATACGCTCGTATTGCGTTTTTTTTATTTTAGGGGTGAAATCCACCCCTTTTGTTGAAAATAGAAAAAATGCAGATTTAACCATTCTGGCTTATCTAATTGGGTTTAATTCGATAAAATAAATGTTTTAATGTTTTTTTCATGATATTTTATGATTATGTAATTAATTTTTCAACCCTTAATATGGCAACCATCCCTTTAATCGTGAAAAACACTTTTTGTATTTCTGAACTTTAAAATCGCATATTTACATTGTATAAACAGTGTGTTTAATATTTATGATATAATTTTTGGATAAAACTGAAATATAAACCCCTAAAAGTACCCCTTTATTGCGGAATCAAGGTAAAAATTGGGTTCAAAAACTTAACACACTGAGTGCCAAATATATTTTCAGGTCATTATTGGTTCCCACCATACAAATGGTCATCTACGTAACACTACGTACTCGGCACCTGTTTAAAAATGGCATGTGTGGTGCCACAATCTACGTAATATTGCGTACCGTATTCGCATCATTTTACGTACAAAACGCGCATAGGTCGCTACGTTTGTAAGACCGGACATCCGAAATACGGTTCTTGAAGTTCTGGAAAGATTTTGTGAAATATCTACTGGGACTGAGAAGTTTTGGGAAGATTTTGTGAAATATCTACTGGGACTGTACTGTGGCGGTGTTACTACCACAGCTGCAGAAGCACCTGGACCACAAATACCGCCAGTACAGCCTGAACAAGTTCAAGCAAACAGAAACGGCGATGAGTCTGCTGCAGACCCATCGTCGTTGCTGCCTGGGCCCTCTGTACCACCTGCATCGCCGGCCGTTCATAAAAATCGTGTTCCGTTGAGAGATTTTCATTACTTAGAAAAGCTCCCAGCTACTAAGAAGGCTGTTCCAGCGCAGCCTTGTCGTGTCTGCACCAAAAATAAAAAACGAAAGAAGTCATCTTTCGTATGTGCCACTTGTCCGGAAAAGCCTACCTTGTGTGTTGTAAATCTACCACACTGATCCTCGTTTTGCATAAATTTATATAAAATTCTATTGATGTTCTTAGATGTTCCTTTTTATATAAATTATAATTATAGTTATCGATGTGTTGAGATAGTTATAAAACCAATTTTGATCTCATTATAAAACTGTACTTTGGGCCTTCAAAGTGCCTTATAAGTTTTGTGATTAGAATAGTTTAAAAATAATAAAGTTACTTTTTTTCCATATCATGTCCTATTTGAGATGCCAACGAACCTAAAAACGTCCTTTCCAGGAGGCCTAATAATGCAAATACCCATTTAAATTGTATGAAAGTGCTACGTTGTATTACGTATTTGGCCCCTAGCATTACTAGTGCCTACGCAATATTGCGTAGCTGGCATTCAATGTGTTAATAGGTTTATGTTTTTGAACCCAATTTTTTTCAGTTTATTTACTAAGTATTAATTACTTATTAAGTTTTTTTGTGGAATTTTTTCACCCCTGTAAACTACCCAATGTCTGAAAAATAAGCTTTAAGTTTTTATTTTAAGTTTTTTATCAGCATTAATGAGTTCGAATATTTTTTCATAGTTAAGATAAATTTTATTAATATATTTCAAACATTGATATTATTTAGTCCAAAATAATATTCAAACAACGATTTCAAACTACCCTCTTTGCAAAAAATTTACGCAAAGGCTGAATCTGCCAGACTGAAATATTTAATAGACGCACATCATTATAAAAAGCCCCTCTCTTATCGAGTCGACATACCGACATACCGTTTTTTTTACTTTCTGAATATTGAAAGACTTGAAAAGATTAACGCATATTTAGTAAGGACTATATGACACCTGCAATCGCGCTGGAACCGTACATTTTTCGGTATAAAAAGTAGGTATCCTATGTCCATATCCATTCCCAAGACTCTAAAGTATTTTCATACTAAATTTCAGAAAAAAATATTGAACCGTTTGGGTGTTAAGAGGTAACAGATCGACAAAAACACTTTAGCATTTATAATATTAGTATAGATGTACCTATTGACAGGTTTTCCTACAATATTTGCATCCCAAATCTCCGCTTCAAAATTGTTTTCAAAAAAAAAATTTTTGTTTTATCACAATAGCTCTGTTAATTTTTTAGTTATCAGGTTCGTTTATGGACCATTTTAAAGGCAATTTAAAGAGCTTTAAGCTTAACTTGAACAATACTTTTTAAAGCCCTTGGTTTAAAAAAAATAGGGTTAAGAATAAGAATAAGAATAAGAGGTTAAAAGGTCCCGATTTCATGGTTCTAGCAGTAAAAGATAGGCTTTAAAAGTCTCTATATTCGTTGTTTTTCATCTTATAAAAATCAAAAGAAAATCAAAAGATTTTTTAAAAAGTGGACACCAATTTTGTTCTTTATAATTTTTACGACAATTCAATATTTTTGAAGTTATGTTGAAAACAAAATGATATTTACGAAAATTTGAATAATTTCGATTTTACTAAATCATTCTGTTTTTCAAAACTAAGCATTCTAAACCAAGAAAAAATTTTGAGGTCATTACTTATGCTAAAATAAAGTAAAGCCTTTGGGGATAACCATAAATTTGAATTATTGTAGAAATGGTCAACGTTTTATTTTTCGATTTTTCCAAAAAAATTTGAAAGCGTCATCTTATTTTTATCATAACTTATTAAATTTTGATGCTTTTAACTTTTAACAATGCTTATTAGAAAGGTATTTTTAAGCACTTTAAAAAGTTTTACGGACTTCCGTAAAACTTTTTAAAGTGTACATGTACTTACGTCATGAAATGCATCGGTTTACCGTTATTTAAGTTTGAATGCTTAGACTTAGGTACTCGCCGAAAGAAAATATATTATATACAATCACCTATACCTCACTTTGGATGAATAAAGGAAAGCATTTTAGAATAGATATTAGTTTGTTTTTTTTTATTGGCTTTAATTTTGGTAATTACACATTTTTCGTAAAAACCTATAGTTTCTTAGTTAATTATGAAAAACCGCTTTAAGATAAGTATTTTTCTCACGCAAAAACATGATCTTTGATCTTTAATAACTCCGAAAGTATTGATTTATTAAAAAACTTTAAAAAACAAAATTTGCTTGGAATTTGTGTGTCTATTGATTCCTGGGGTTATTTTTATTTAAAAAAATTCACCCCCCGAGAAGGGTTGCCATCCACCCCCAGGGCAAAAGCGCAAGTTCGCACTATCTCACTTTTGTTTCTTAGGGTATCCTACACCTACTTACCAATTTTCATGAAAATCGATGGAGGTTCAACGAAATCGGAGGCGAAAACCTTCACTGCCTCCACTATATCAGCTATACTTAATATTATTAATATTATAATTGGGAAGAGTTTGTTTCTTTGTTTGTTTGAACGCACTAATCTCAGGAACTACTGGTCCGATTTGAAAAATTCTTTTAGTGTTAGATAGCCCATTTATCGAGGAAGGCTAAAAGTTATAGTTTATCACGCTAAGACTAACAGGAGCGAAAAAATAGAGGAAAGTGTGGAAAAAACGGGGGAAATTATTTGAAAGGGCTTATTTGAACGCGCTAATCTCAGGAAATGCTGGTCCGATTTGAAAATTTCTTTCAGTGTTAGATAGTCCATCTATCAAGAAAGGCTATAGGCTATATTTAATCACCCTAAGACTAATAGGAGCAAAGAAATAGAGGAAAATGTGGAAAAAACGGGGGAAATTATTTGATAGGGCTTATTTGAACGCGCTAATCTCAGGAATAACTGATCTGATTTAAAAAAATCTTTCAGTGTTAGATAGCACATTTATCAAGGAAGGCTATAGGCTATATTTTATCACGCTAAGACTAATAGGAGTGAATAAATAGAGGAAAATGTGGAAAAAAAACGGGGGAAATTATTTGATAGGGCTTATCTCACGAACTACTGGAGCAATTTTTATGTTATTTGGCACACATGAAGAATATACCACGTGAAAGGACATAGGTTTCTTTATTTTCGGAAAAATGTACTGTTTCCGTGACATTCCTAAATTATGCAGGCGAAGCCGCGCGGAAAATCTAGTAAAATATAATAATATAAAATATACTATTGATGCGGTGATTTGTGGCCGTGGCCAATGTGTGGTAACCCCAAGTGACTTGAACTTTAATTGTTAAAATCCCTTATTTTCATCGAATTAAAAGAAAACGTCAAATGGAAATAATGGAATGCATTACACAAATTGCCGATGCGTTGTTTTACATAAAAATAACCAAGGTGTTCGTCTAATCCAAGATTTCCTCCACAGTTCCCCCCGACATCGTCAGCGACGACACCTCCGGGGACGTGTCGGTCCAGGAGTTGGAGAACGCGACGCTGACCTGCAAGGCCACCGGCCACCCGCCGCCCAAGATCACGTGGAGGCGGGAGGACCACGAGCCGATACTGTTGAAGAAGCCGCTGTCACGTGACTTCGATAAAGGTAAGAGGTTTATACAGGGTGTAGCAAAACTAAGTGTACCAGTGTCTTGATATGAAACATCGGGCTAACTTACGTTTCTTTAGGTTCCTATTTGGATGACGTTCTTAATAATATGTAAAGAAGTAAGACCAAGACGCCGTAAGGACATACTATATTAGCTGGTGTTATTCAAGGTGTAACAAAACTAAGTGATAATACATTAGGGTGTGTACGTGTTCCTCGTAGAGAGTTCACTGTGAAAGTGGCAGCGCTAAAAGACTAACATTTTTTTTTCAGCAAAGCACGATGAAGTATAAACGAAACAGAACAGCAGTAATACATTCTCTAGAATGATAGGGGCATAATACTTTCCTCTTTTACCGCGGAAATTTCTCTCTGTCTTACGTATTTTCAATCAGATCACGGGGCCTGATGCAAATTTACAATGTAGCAAAGAGGTTTTTATATCAAAACTAGCTATCCCGGCAAATGTTGTTTTGCCATATAAAGTATTCCGATTTTCGCCCATAATATTTTATTGAAGTGACTAAATAATAAGTATGTCACCATGGCAACGTCCATCGCTATTCCGTAGCATGTAAACAATGGTCGCGGTCAATCTCGAGTTGTAATAATTTACTATTATTTATTCAACAAATGCACTTATCAATATAAAAAGTACCCAGTAGCCGATTCTCAGATCCACTGAATATGCATATAAAATTTGGTTAAAATCAGTAAAGCCGTTTCGGAGGAGTTCGTGGACTAACATTGTGACACGAGAATTTCATATATTAGAAGATGATCCTTTTCTTCGTACATTCTAGAAGCATAAATCAGTCTTAGAAAGGATCGATTCGAATTGTATGACATCAACAGTTTAACTGGTCATGGTCACGAAATGTAATTATGTTTTTGTATTCTTGGAAAAAAATTGTATTCTTTTCAAGAATACAAAAATATTCGTATTCGAAAAGAAGAAATGCTAGCGATAATACAAAACCGTTTATTTACTGAAGTGGAGATAATATTTTCATTGCTCAATGAGTGGTAACGTATGCCATTAAATTGATAAGCACGAGGTATTTTTTGCAATTGAACAATCACAAGTATATTTTTGGTGAGTACAATTATGTGAGCTATGTAAGATTAGGAAATAGGGTACTTAAATTGAAAAATAATCATGACCTTACAGAAACCAGGGTTTTACATAACTTAAAGTAGTAAAACAATGTATATAGTATAATACATTGTTTTACTAGCTGAACCAATATCTTTATTATGAATTTCTAAGTTATTTCCAAGTTTGGTTAGGACAATGCAGTCTGATCACCCGATTGTCTGACAAGTAAGATGACCCATGCATAACGTGACCATAATTTTTTTTTGTCAGAGCGGGACAAATACAGTATCCACCCCCAATATGTAATTTAATTCATGTGTGCTAATCTCAGGAACTACTATAGGCTTTATTTTATCATGCCAATGCAAATAGGAGCGATGAAACAGAGGAAAATGTGGATAAAGCCGGAAAAATTATTTGAAAAAAAAATGTCTCACGAACTACTGCAGCAATTTCTGATAATTGGCACAGATAAAAAGAACCACAGACCACGTGAAAGATTATAGGCTATTTTGTGGGCTAATTTGTCGGTGGAATTTTTAATTTACGCGGGCGAAGCTGCGCGGAACGTCTAGATTTGATATCGAGCAAAATATGGCAGAAGACATTTGTTGTCTGTATGCGTTACTTCCAGGCATTGCACCACGGAGCTCTTAGTATTAGCTTGCACAGGCATTTAAAACATAAAAATAATTTTAAATTATTGTCGTTTGGTCTGTTTGCAAAAGCGGGACAATTTCGGCCTCGCGGGGGACAGCGGGACAGACTGCCTCAAAGCGGGACTGTCCCGCCCAAAGCGGGACGTATGGTCACCTTACCCATGCATCGGATGGGCATGTAAAAAGTCGGTCCTGCGCCTGATCTCTCGCCAGTCGTGTCGGTCTTCCGTCCCACTGGATTATGTGAGTAAAAGGAATAGAGAGTGCTCTTGTGTAGGTACTGCGTACACACTTGGGCACTATAAAATTACTCCTTTCTAACTGACCTGGTTTCAATGAAACCGGCCACCGTCTCCGAAACCGGTGTGGGAGTTTTATTTACTTTTAATGAAATTTTTGTTAAGCAAATATATCATAAAAAAAATATTGGTAAATATTGGTTGCTTTTAATGTAAGATTTTGAGTTTTTGCTACCTAGATTACGCCAGCAACTCTGACACCTGAAATGTTGGAATCCGTCATTTTTCTGGGATAAAAAGAATCCTATGTCCTTTACCAGGACTCGAAGTGTCTCCGTACCAAATTTCAGCAAAATCAGTTCAGCGGTTTGGGCGTGAAGAGGTAACAGACAGATATACTTTCGCATTTATAATATTAGTACAGATATAGAAGTATGGATTTTTTCCTAGCGTTGTATACCATTAACCATAGTCTATACTCTATTCCATAAAAACAAACTGAATAGGTTTCAGTTGTTTACGGAATATCGAATAAACAGTTTTTTGGTCGTCCGTTGGGAGACCTTTTTATCCGCTACCCGATGCGCCCTGCATAAAATAAAGGTTTAATTTTGCTTAACCATTCATAAGATTAAGTATCCCTCCCAGGAGCTCCTTAATTTTCCGGGATAAGAAAGAAATATGGCCGCCTGCCTGATGTATGTGTTGATTTTGTGCTACGAAAAATACTTTAAACACAACATAGTGATGAGTAGCTCAGCAAACTTAATTTAATTGGTGTTAAGTTTTAAGTCTCATTTAGTAAAACGAGCAAGAGGTCGACTAGGTACTTTTTACGAACTATAACCGAAAGCAGAATATTGACCCATTATTAGATACTTGTGTCTTTTGCTTGCACACAAGAATAACTATTCTGTTTTCAAACGTATACGATAGCAATATTTTTCTTTGTGCGTAAAAGACTATGAACGATAGGTCTTCTACATGTTCGGTGACCGTCCTTTACTCCATACTTGAGTTTATATAAAATAATATTTTCTTAGAAAATAAGTATTATATAACATTTTCTTGCATTGTATGTGTGAGGAGGTCTCGGGTTCGAAGCTCGTCCAAGAAAAAATAAATTATTAATAATACCTCCCGTTGTCTACTCTCCGAAACAAGTGTTACTTAAAAGGGCGACTAACGCAAAAAATCAAACACCGTCCTTCTCTCTTCACACTCACGTCCGTCTTTCATATGCCAGGTGAAAAAGGACGACGCGGATTCATCGCCAAATTAGTTTTTTCTCAATAACTCGATAAATATTAGGTATACAACATTTTAAAAATCCGCTAGGTCCGTTTTTCAATGATAGAATAATTTTATCATTGAAAAACGGACGGACGGATAAATATAATATGAAACATTCATGAAAATTAGACGCATCTTTGTGATTTTTTTTCTAACGAGAAAATTTTAAGATATCGTGTTTTTGCTAAGTCGGATCCTCGGAAATATAATGTAGTAAACTGTATCTATGTTTAGAAAATGAAACAATTCGGGGCTTATTTTCAATTAGTATAAAAATTTATTATAAAATTGACAATTTAGGGTTAGTGGCCTCCTTAACAAGACCCAGACGGACGTTGTTGGTAACGTCTATATAGCTGCTTAAGCACCTATGTATAGTATGTATTCAGACATAGAGTTATGACGGAAGAAATTTGGCCGTCGAATATGGCTGCTGAAATATTATGATAAATTACTTTACCCCGGGGAAGGGTTATCCCTGTAGCTCCGTGAAGGGCTGAGTAGGGACGGAACTTGACACAGAGGGTAAAACTTTCGCCGGCGGCAAAAAGTGCGAAGTACATAACTTGCTTGAAAGACATATTTTGAGTGCGGCATTTTTGTTTAATTTTGATTTTCGAATGTTGGTAACACTGAATATTAGCCCTGGAGTGGTCGCGTGGACTACATATGTAATCCACGTAAACAAAATCAAAAATTCTCAAAATGACCTATCTAGCTACACATTCAGTGCAGCGCAAGCCCCTGTCGCGTATTTTCGTAACGCAATAGCCCCTCAAATATCGTGGACTACAGGTGTAGTCCGCGCGACCCATTACGTAAGTATTTTTTTTGGTTCAATTTTTTATTATTTCCGTATAAGTATTTAAATATTATATTACTATATACTAGTAAAATAAACTGTGTTTTATAATTTTGATTTGTTTTAAAATAATATTACTTTATATCTTTAGATAAAAAATAGCCGAACGACAAGCTGCATACATTGAGGCGTGGTTGAATGAAGTCGATGGCGATAGCGAAGAGTATCAAGCGCAGCCAAGCTCTTTATTTTTGTTATTTTAATTACTTTCAATACAGAGGTCGTGATTAATTTTTGTTAATTTTTTCTGAAAAAGATGTATATACTTATTATATTTTAATAAGAAAAAAACAAAACTATTATTTACCATGTTTTTATCTTTATTTAAAATTGGACTACGTATGTAGTCCGCGCGACCACTCCCGTCACATTCAGGTGCGCGACCACTGCAGGTTTAAGCGGTGTCTACACGTTGGGACCAAGCGATTTCATAATAATATGTAATCTATCATTGCCCAGGATCGTCTTTGATTGTGTAAATTGTGATTTGAGGCATCCGCAGTTATTTGTCATGGCCCAACATAGGAGGCCTTAAAAATTATGTTGAATAATAATTATACAACTAAGCCATTTGCAATTCAGTATAATCTCAGTATATTCCTGGAATTGCTGAAGAATACGCAATACTAAAAGAAGTACATAGCTACTCTTGCTTCTACTCGTAGTTTACTGTAAAGTTTCGAATAAGTTTCGAATTCTCTATAACTTGTCACATTTTTTTTACAGAGCACTAAGGAAATAAAATATTGTATTTACGACCTAACAAAAGTAGAATTACATCATAAATCATAATACCCTTAGTCAATCTTAAAAACTTTGATATACATTCATAATATCTTATATTATATAACATTCTCGTGTTACAATGTTAGTTACCGTACTCCTCCGAAACGGCTTTACTGATTTTTACCAAATTTTATATACACATTCAGTAGCTCTGAGAATTGGCTAGTGACTACTTTTTATATAAATAAGTGCATTTATTGAATAAATACTAGTAAATTATTACAACTCGAGACTGACGGCGACCATTGTTTGTGCGACGGGATAGCTATAGACGTTGCCATGGTGCCATACTTATTTTGATTTTAGTCACTTGAATAAAATAATATGGGCGAAATACTTTATATGGCGAAACAAAGTTTGCCGGGACAGCTAGTTATATAAGAAGAGCTTATTACGGTGTAACTCCTCTATATTTAGACAGGATACCTTTCGGGAAAATTAAAAAATCGATAACGGAAATATCGGAGGACTGACGGGAGTAAATTGTCGCTTGATAAATTGGATGGACGTTAATTATTATTTGGCCTTTCATCAGTTACTTCGCTTCTTTTGTCGTTTGAAAGATAACGATAAAGGAAATTGTTAGGGAATGATTTAGATTTTCTTTTTGTTTAAGTATTTGCAATGTATTTTAAATTCTGTAACGAACTCTTCCAAGGAGATGTTCACAACTTTGCTTGAAATAGAATAGCCTAGGCTAATCTTTCTGTTGATATTCGTTTGACAAGCCCCACGTACGCTAAGGCCGAAGAGGTTGGTAACAAAATATTTTTTAAGTTCGCACCCCACCAAAATGGAGTAAGTATAATTTACACAAAAAAATGTTTTTTAAATCTTAAGGCAAATGGCGGACGATTAAGCCATTACAGTAGAACAGAGCCCTTAGAATCCTGTGGCCCATACTTTATAAATAATATTATTATTATCTAAGCCAATAAACAAGTAGGTATACTTAATATTATAATAGTATGCTCTTACTAATAAACGGTGCATACAAACATTATAATTTTGTTAGTCTCGCTAAATCTCGAAAACGGCTGAACAGATTTGGCTAATTTTAGTCTTGAAATATTCGTGGAGGTCCAGGGAAGGTCTACGTTAGGAGGGAAGTAATACAAAGTAAATCGCGTCATCTAGTTATACAATGTTTTATTTTTGTCTGATATGTTTGAAAAGAGAAGGACATAACATAATATGAAAATATAGTTCTATATTATCTGCTTACACAGTTTATTAGTAAAAGGGTTTATATTACAACAAAACAGTGATAATTATTTCAATACCGGCGTGTGCCGGCCCAAATCCATTATAATTCGTTGGCCGGCCGCCAAACGAGATTAAACAGGCTTAATGATGAATTCAGCGATTTCTTATCAATTAACGAAGATCTTTAGAAAATTCAAGTTATTCAGGGTATTACAAAATTAAGTGATATAATATTATAATACTTTAGGGTGTGTATGAGTCCCCTATATGTATAGAGTTCGCTGTGAAAATAACAGTGCTGAAAGAGTATTTTTTTATTACTTTTGTATGGAATAATTTATGGCGCTCGAGCTGGGGCGCTTGTCCTTACAATTCGCAAAAAATTTTTTTCTCATTCAGCGCTGCTACTTTCACAGTGAACTCTGTGTAACTTGTATAAGGGACACGCACACACCATAAAGCAGATGGTTTTTAACCTTTTAGTCATGAGGGACTATCTTCCAAATGTTTGTCTTGTCGGGGACCATCCAGTTGGTTTACCCAAATTAAGGGTTGTTTGAGAAAGAAAACAACTTTATAATTAGCACTCATTCTTTCATTTGGCAAAAAGTTATAGATTTTATGTGATTTTTCTGACTGCATAGTGCATACTCTTTACTAACTTCCGAATTCTCACATATTATTAGGATGGCTTCGCAGATCACTTGGAATGCCTTCAGGGATCACCAGTAGTCCGCGGACCACCGGTTAAGAACCACTGCCCTAAAGTATTATTACTTTGTTTTGTTACAGCCTGTATACTAACTAGCAGGGCCAGGACGGCGGGCAGGACGAATTGGGCCTCCACCCCATTTCGACAGCTGAAACAGTCTCTCAGTGAATCACCTGTCATGGCCATGCCATCAGATGCCATGATCAAGGTGCATAGCTTTTTGAAGCAATACCAGGTTTTTATACCTTCCAGGGAGGACTGGGAAAGAAAAATCCCAATCGATGTCCGCCCTAGCGACATAGTTTGGTTCACGGATGGATCAAGGAAAGACAACCGTGCGGGAGCCGGATTCTACGGAGGCAGGCTACCGAAAGGCAAATACGCCTGTTTGGGGGAGTTTGCGACCGTGTTTCAGGCTGAAGTCTTCGCTATCCTCGGTTGTTCACTAGAAAGCCTGGAGATGGCCCTAGTTAATAAAAACGTTTTTATGTTCTCCGATAGTCAAGCTGCACTTAAAGCACTGACTGCCGCAGAAGTCTCGTCCAAATTAGTTCTGGAATGCATTGAGACGTTAAACATGCTGAGAAGGAACAACAACATCCGCCTAGTATGGGTCCCGGGCCCAAAGTAACGTCCCCGGCAATGAAACCGCTGACGAACTGGCTAGGCTCGGGGCCGAGAGTCTCATATTATATGGCCCAGAACCAGTCTGTGGTATAACTCCCAGTACCACAAAGCAAGTGCTCAAGGAATGGGGTCACAGACTATGCAGGAAGCAATGGGCTGAGACCCCTGGCCTTGAACACTCCAAGGCACTACTTCCTGGCTTCAACAAGAAACTATCAGAATTAGTGCTCACCTTGGGTAGGAACCAATTAAGAATCCTTACCAGAAGCCTAACTGGGCACTGCAAGCTCAACAAGCACCTAAAAAAAAGAATGGGTATTTGTAGCATAACGACTTGCAGATTCTGTGAGGAGGAGGATGAAACACCTATTCATCTTCTCCTAGACTGTCCTGCTCTACTACAGAGCAGGAACAGGCACCTTGGTCGCCACGAATACTCATCCACAGAGGAAATTCGTGGCACCAACCCTAACCATATCGTTCAATTTATGAGCAGTATTGGGTTGGGGATGATTCTCTAGTGCGAAGGAGTCACAATAGATCCTCATGGGTCGCAGTGACGTCAGCCTGCCTTCTTTAAAAAAAAAATACTAACTAGACGTTGTACATTGCTCCGCCATGTATAAACAGTAGGTATCCCACGTTTATCGTGTCTATATTTTTTCGCGATAAAAAGTTTTTTTTTTCTTCCCCGTAGTTCTACTCTATGTCATTGGCAAATCACTAGATGTGGGCAATTCACATCATAATCGGCTTTGTAGTTTCAAAACCTTTTTGATACAATAAAACTATTTCTCTTTATTATTAGTATACACGATATAAATACATAATTAAGCCGCTATTATCTATATCTAGTCCAATACTTGATTACCTAAGCCCCTCCTATAAATCTATGTATATAGACATTACCTAGACATTAGCCTGTAAATGTACGGGATATATTCGACCCATCAGTATCTCGGACAATATTTACGGCGGCGGTAATGCGCGCCGTCACGCACCGGGTTGGCTGATAGTGCACACGCGAAGATGGTAACAATTAAGTCAATCTGGTCCTTCGGTAAACTTCGGTATAAAACCAAACTAAAATAAGTGCTAAGATAGACGAATTAGAACTTACAAAGGTAGTTACTACTGTCAGTACAAGCTTTACAAGTTAAAATAATAACAAGCCATTCATTTGTTATAATCGGAGTTGTTGTTAAATTGCTACAGGAGCAAATACATAATATGTAACTAGATGACGCCCGCAACTCTGTTCATCGTTTATCGCGCGGGAATCGTACATTTTTCCGGGGTAAAAAGTATCCTATGTCCTTTCCCGGGACAGCAAAATCTCAGCAATTTGAGCAAAATCGGATCAGCGGTTTGGGCGTGAAGAGGTAACAGACAGACAGACAGACACACTTTGGCATTTTTAATATTAGTATGAATGTATATTCAAATATAAACTGTCAAAATCATAGCCCTCTTTTTGTTCTTGGCTTTGCTGTAGTCGGGTAAAACAGGTGTTTTAAAGTACAGAATTCACACCAACTACCTGTTTTATTCAAATATTGATGATTTAATAACTGACATAAATTGGAATAACGAAGTCTTTAAAATTTTAATGACTATTAATAAATCGATACATGCCTTGAACTGATATTAGTTTTATGTAGAATTGTAATTGTATAATACACATAATTATTTAGATATTGTTAAAGCGCTATGTCCAACAGTTATTTAATATTTATATTTTACAATCTTTTTTACAAACTAATATTATTAAGAGAAATTCTTGTATAATATTAGTTCCCGCATCAACTTACTGGACTAATTTTAATAATCCTGTTATCGTAAATCCTTTATGTATTATACCCAATTGCCTCAAAAAAGTATCTTCTTATATCTATAAGGGTTAATTTTTATATTTTTAAGCTATTGCATAGCTTTTATCGCGGGGTTTAAGCGCGGCGACCGAATCAAGAAATTCCGTAACGAAAATAAACCTAACACCCCCACCCCGACCGGCATAGTGGTGCGGCGATAAAATCGTCGTTTCAGTTCAGCAGACTCCGGCGGGGTGTTTGTGTGCGTGCGACTAGACGCGTGTATACTAGCTATTGCTAGCTTTACCACGGCAATCCCCGAGTGCAACATAATTTTGTCGCGATATAATCACACCGTTAACATAACGTAAACGATAATATCTGAACACGTAGTACGGGCGTAACGGGCTGCGGCAGTTTTGAAGCCGTAACGTACGTGACACGTAGTTAGCGCTAACGTCACGTCATTGTCTATGCAAACAGCGTGTTGTTTTCCCACAGTTTTAGAGGATTTAATCGTGATTGTTATGCTTAATCATTATTGTACCCTATTAAAACATTTTGAGTTTTATCCTGATAACTGTGCCACGGATATATTTTATGCAACTATGCAGCGTTATTCCTTTCGATCCAGTCTGTTTCGTAATTGCAAAGTAATGTTTCAATGAAAAGTCAAACCATCATTAATTACCATGATTTGACGTAGGTGAGAATTACTCTTGCTATTTTAAAGGAATTTTCAAAGGAAAGAAGCATATTGTAGTATAATATTTCGCCACCCATTTATGTATGAAGAGGTCGGTAAAAGCAAACACATTTTTGGATTTATAATATTATGATAGACACGACAGTTGGTATTCTCATTTGTCTGAATTTAAAACATTGATCTAGATTCTAGACAATTAAATAATTAATTAATAGACATCGTTATTACGAGAGTAAAGAAAATGTTACGTCAAAGTGTTTACTTATTTATTTACGTTTATTGGGGTATCCAAACAGTCTTACAATATTATATTTTTAAAGAAAGGTATACATTTAAAAGAATTACTAAATGTAAAACCAACAGCGGTGACCACAGATGAATAATTATTATATTATAATACTTAAGTCGCGTACGCGTAGGAGTCTATTGTAGCAAGCGTAGGAGTTTCCTTACATCAAGAGTTTCAGGACTAATTTAAAACGATCTCACAAAACAATGGCGAGAGCAAACTTAAGTTGTAACTAGTGTTTTGTACTAGTGTATAACAGATTAGTTCTTCCCACTCCTCCAATTTTCTTCTAATTAATTTCGTTGCGAGTCCCAAGCCAGCTTTAGCATGTCCCTCGGGCTCCCTGAGATCATATCAAAGGGTTGGATACCGCTGTCGATCGGCGACACAAGAGATAGAACGGTGGTGGATACATGTGTGGTGTACATACATACACACTAAAGCTCGTAAAAATAGTACAATTGATAACTAAATAGCTATACTATATGGTGTAAGGACCGGGACATAAAAACTCGACACGACGTCGTGTCGTACCACGATGCGACGTCGTTTCACAATACGACGTCGCGTCGTGGGAATCTACGACGAGCGTCGTAAAAAACTACGACACTCACGATGCGTCTTCTTTGAATTTTGAATAACAACTGTCGTGAGTTTCTACGACGCGACGTCGTGCCGTGTACCGTGGCACGTTAAGATGTCGTGTCGTAGTTTTTTACGACACGCGTCGTGGATTCCCACGACACGACGTCGTATCGTGTTTTTATGTCCCGGCCCTTCGTTTTTTAACCTCAGAATCTAAATCTACTATCTCAAATAGTAAAGTGTAAATAAACATTAAGTACGTTCTTTAGAACCCACAACGCGCGACCAGTCGCACTTAAAAATTATTGCAAATTGAAATGAAAATTCTGGTTTACCATTTTACTAGACCCTGCTTGCAATTTGGTTGACATAAAAATTGATTGTCGTGCAGAAACGGTATATTTATCTGTGACAAGAATATACTTTATATGAAATTAATATTTAATATCATGTACGTCATACTTTGTGTGGATCGTTCGTTGTATCTATCTTTGGTAATAAACTCAGCTCAACAAAATCAGCTCAGCGATTAAAATAACGTATTTATCGTTTTATATTATGAATATTCCTTACAGGAATCCTTTAATTTCCTGTTTTTATTAATCTCTAATCTGATATCGAGGGCGTACATGTTGACGCTAGGTATCATAATCCCGGATTATGTTGCTATACATATTCTATATTTAGGATATAAATTATTGTAAAATGCGTCGTGAGATTTATTTTATATCTTTAAACGAGCAATTCTTGTATATATAATATATTATATGTGCATATAATTGGAATCTCGGAATCGGCTCCAACGATTTTCATGAACTTTTGTATATAGGGGGTTTCGGGGGCGATAAATCGATCTAGCTAGGAATCATTTTTAGAAAATGACATTTTATTCGTGTTTTATTGAATACCGAGCAAAGCTCGATCAAATAATCCGCTGATCTCTGCTTTGTTATATTGTTTTCTCTATAACTTGTAAGTTCAAATATTATAAAGTACCATGAAAGGAATTGATTGATCGGATGTCAATTAAGGCGCCTACCACACGTGCATGCATGACCACAGTTTTGCTTGCGCATGCCGGCTTGTACTCTGAACATTGTGCGTGTAGTTGGTAAAACGGTAGTATGCGCAAGCCTTAAAGTTTGGCTTGACGGTTTTTAAACTTGCTTGAAATTCTAGCATGCAAACCTTCGTGTAGAAACTTGTCTGCGCGTGTGGTTGTACGTTCAGTGTTCAAGCCAAGTTGTTTATACGCCGTCGATCTCGGCAAGAATATGGCTTGCGCATGCATAACTGTGACGTGTGGTAGATTCATGAGAAAAGCATGCACCAGCAAAACTGTGGTAAGCAAGCACGTGTGGTAGGCACCTAAATGCAAGTAGTTATCTGTCGGCTGGGTTTGACATAACGCGACCAGAGTAGACCAGAGTTATAGAGTATGCCAACTTAGAACTGATGTTGAAATTTTTAAATTTGACGTATTATGACGAAAATCGTCGCTAGGGCTGTTGACTTGTTACCTACGAATTTAAAACTTTGACATATTCGCTGGACGTGTTCCTCTTTGGTCGTATTGTTGTTTGTGTTTTGGCACATGCGATTTAAATTGTCAGAATCCAATGTTGAAATATTTATTTTAAATATTTAAAAATAAATTATATCAGCCAGCGCGAGGCACATTCCGTTCATAACCCTAGTGAAACCCGACGAATTTGACAGATATTGAAACCTGTCCGTTTCTTTGCAGTCGAACTACTGGTAGTTATGTCTATTGTGACGCGACCAAATTACTTAGGGCTGTTTACACGTATTAAGTAGATAAGTAGTTAACTAAATTTTAACTAAATTTTAAGTTGTTAATTGCATGTAAACATAACATTTAGTAGCAAGTAGCAAGTTAAAATTTAGTTAAGTACTAAACATGGAAATTAGAATTTTGACTATTTTTTGTTAAGTTGGCAGGCGGGGCTTGTCACTTGACACATTTCGCGCAGGCACTTCAAATTAAGTTAAAATTTAGTTACTTCTTATCTACTAAATACGTGTAAACCAGCCATTAGGTCCGTCAACTGCCTATGAATAAATTTCTTGGTATGGTACATAATGTTATTAATATTGTTATCTACAACTCGACAATTTCACTCTTTCGGTGAAACGCCATGGGCGTTTTTACAGCGATTTTCTTAGAGGCCGTAATTTTAGTTGTCAGTATATTCGTGCGAAAGACTGGCTCTCCCTCCAACGTTATGGTATTTGATGGTTTTCTATTGCAAGTATTAACGAATTTTGATGATAAGGTAAACATTCAAGTTCATAAATGACTTAATATTGTTAAATATTAAATTTCTATAGTACATTGTTCCTAAGGGACACTGTTTCTACACCCAGAGGATAAAAATATTATAACACATAATATTCGACGGCAAAATAAGGTATTTTAGGCTTTATTTACTTATGAATAATTTATAATACTTAGCACAGAAGTTTTCGGTGGCAATATTATTTTAGGTCGACGATATATTTAGAATAATTGTTATAATAAAATGTAATATACTCGTATGAAATAATATTTTGTATTAATTTCGTTAGTTAAATAAATACAGTACATATTTATGGCCGTTGTAAACGTTCAAAATTTCAATTAAATTGCTTTTTGTTCAAATATTTCAGCGTTTCTCCGCTCCTGGGGCTCTATTCTCATGCCTCAAATTTCGCTTCGATTGCAGGCTTATTTTACTATAGGTTGGCCACCATAAGATTTCCGTACTCGATTTCTGAATTCGTATTCCGCATTTGGAATGCCGTGAGATTAGCGCAAGAGTTCGTTTTCTTCACGCGCGAACGGCTCTTTTGCACTTGAAACGTACGTGCGGAATTCGTTTCGTCCGGAAAAATGCGCACATGCCAAAAAAAATCTACTGATTCTACGCATTCGGATTTCCGAATACGGAAAACGAATTCGTAAATCAATATTAATGTGTCATTTTGCGCGTAAGTTGTTGTCACGTATACAGTATACTAGAAACCGATATTTTTGATACTATGAAACATGCCATCCATAATCCAAGGGTTAAGCAAAATTATTTTACCAACACAGTACATTTATGAGAATTTAATATGTTCTATAAATACTTTTTATTATTCGTAGAGATAGCCATTAAATAAAGTATTTCCCTAAGTGTTTACTAATACAAACGTTTTTGAAAAAGTAAGGAATGGCGCAGGTAGTGTAGGAATTATTGGTCTGCAAAATGGTTAGTGTCAATTTAACTACGAAATGCTTAGTTTAATCGGGGAATAAATATTATCATGTTTCAGGTGGGATTTCACCAAGAACACTTAAAACTTCGTTTTATAAACTTAGTTCTCACTGAACGCGTTCATCCGGCGACATAATATTAAATCTCGTTTTGTTTCACATGGATTTCACAAACTTCTTTTGATCGCGATTAATAAATCTGAGTTTACTTGACGTCACGCGATAATTTTACATGTTTTCGTCATTTTGGAGCCTCGTCACGTTATTTTAACAACAAAATAGTAAGAAAAAATACTTAAACTAACGAAACACATCTGTCAAAACTGTCATCTTGACATTTCTTTTGTCTATGTTTTTCGTTGACACTACATTTACAGGACTTGAACGGGTTTTATGAAATAAACTACAAACATTGGGAAGAATGCAATTCGGTATTATAAACGCGTTTATACCTTTAGAATCGGTTCAGGGAGCTATAAACGCGTTCCATTTCTTTGGTTAAATCGCCCCTAAAACTCTCGTCGGTCATGAATGAGAAGGCATTTTATTATTTTAAAATCCGGTTAACAATAATAGATTTTTCAGGCGGTCTTGTTTTTTTTTAAATAAGAAAGACTTTCATTTGAAAGACCAACTTATAATAATTATTATTATGTCGATATTTCGACAAGCAATATTTTATTTAAGTTACCAACTTAAGTTGAATCGTAAACGTTTTGTGACGTTTGCTCAACAGCAGGTGGAGCATGGTCACCATAGAAACGGTTTTTTTCTACGGAAGAATAGACAAAGTGACAGTTAGACAAGACAAAGTGACAGTTAGACAACGGAAATTCGCCATTTTGTCGATAAAATCTGTCATTATGTCGATTCTTTCCCATGTCTACTGTTGTTAGCTAGCCTTGTTATGCTGGTCGGCCTGCGATCAATCCTATCGAAACGATCGGCCTCCCCGTATATCTAGTTTAATATTTTAAAATAGTGCAGATAATTTTTACTTGAAGTATAAATAATTAAGGTGCAGCTCGGCCATGACTTTGACAAATTACGGACATTATTTTCGACGGTAATGTCTTTTTTAATTTCTACCTTAGCTACACTAAAAAATTAGTTTGACCTTATCTTGCTAATTATTATTTTAGTCATTAAAATAATATAAATATTTAGATGGCTTTAACACTTATGTTAATACATATAGGTAATATAAATATCGTATTAATTAAAGAAATATCTATGTTAGAGGGCCTAGGATATTATTAAAATATAATATAGTATTGTTACCCATTATTAGAGTAAAAATTTAATACCTGAGACAAGCAACTTTTCTATTCATTAACATAATATTATACAGATTTCATTTGCTTTTTATTCCTAAGCATTCGAGTGATAGGTTAGGCTTTTAAGCCATCTAAACATTTTAAATCCTAGATTCTAGAGTTTTGAGCTTAAAATCTAGATCTAACTGGCTCGAGTCAAAAATAAAGGAAGGCTTAATCATGCGCCTCGTCAGTTTCACAAATTGAACGTTTATTTCTGGAACCTGACGGATACGATCAGCGCTAGTCAAAACGGTTCTAATGAAACTTTTGTCTATGGATAAAAAGTTGTCTATGATCCTAAAAGATAATAATTATTATCTACTAGATGATGCCCGCAACTTCGTTGCGCCAAAATTAGTTTATCACGCGGGAACCGTACATTTTCGGGATAAAAAGTATCCTATGTCCTTTCCCGGGACTCAAGGTATCTCCATGCCAAATTTCAATCGGCTTAGCAGTTTGGGCGTGAAGAGGTAACAGACAGACAGACAGACACACTTTCGCATTTATAATATTAGTATGGATGGCTTGTCTTCATAGCTTGTAGAAAGTACCTTCGGTAAGACTAGGGCACAAAACTAAGTCGTAATATTATAATACTTACTTGTGTGTTCGCTGTGAAAGTAGAAGCACTGAAAGGGTAACTTTTTTTAAACTTTTGTATGGGAAAATTCATGACGCTGGGACGCTTGCTCATACATAAAAAAATTGCTCTGTCAGCTCTGCTACTTTCAAAGTGAATTCTATAATATTGTAAACAAAGTAATAATTCTTTAGGGTATGGACACATACATATTATTAACAAAACAAAGTGATAATATTTTAGGGTATGCCCTACAATACTTTGTTTTGTTATACCTTGTAGGTATATTCTATGGATGCTTCGCACCACGACAGTTATTATTATCCATACTAATATAATACTTAGAGCGAAGCCAAACGAGCGTAAATTGTGAGTTATGAGTCGCAGAATTACTGCTGCGTAAATATCTTATGAGTTATGACTCACAAAATTACGCTCGTGTGAATCAAACAGGACTTTTGTATGAAACCGAATGCAGCAGAATTCTGCCGAACCGAAATTCTGCGACTAACAACTGACAAATTACGCTCGTTTGGCTTCGCCCATAGGGATGCTTTACACCACAACTATCTTCCCCCTTTGTTAAGTTCTCAAACAATAATTAGTGTTACGGGTACTTAACCACAGAGATCGTTATATTGAAGGTCGCCAATATAAAAAATAATGTAACGGAACGTCAGTCTATTACAAATTCCGAACTAATTTAATTTAGAATCCATCGAATTCCCATCTGAATTTAGAATTTATGGACGGATGAAATCAATTTAAAAATGGAACAAAGGTATGAAACACGAATAATGTTTTTATTGCGATAAAATTAGGCTCGGCGTCCGCTGTGCTATATTAGGATTACAGGTTGAAATTTGGCTGTCAGGATTTTACCTGTCTGCGCACTAAATAGGATGATGGATTTATATATTTTTTAGTCTATTTGTCCCCTAAAAGAGTTAAGTACTTTTTTAATCACTGTATACATTTGACTAAGGGGCATTTTTATAGACACATAAAAGTCAAAAGTTACTCGCGCTGCTTTCACAGTGAAATTGATACAACTCTTTCGGCGTTGCAGTGAACTCTATATGGTCGCTGCTAAGCATTTGTGTATCAACCCACATTTTTTTGGTGGGTTACGAATGCAGTTTTGATCTAAGGCTGCCTTCACATTTAGTCGCGAGTAGTGCGGCATCCGCGCGACTTAATGTGAAGGCAGTCTAAATGATCTGAAGAACATGACTGCGTTCATAACTCTATATGTTGCGAGTGTCCATACTCCATGGGCGACGGGTGATAAGTTAGCTCGTTTGTCCCCTTATTTAATATTAAAAAAAATTTAACAGCGTCCATATAAGGACACATGTTATATACATCTTAAGACTGATTATTATAGTATGACTAACTCATGTTTTCTCTACAGTAGAGAGCTACGTGGGCAGCTCCATGCTGCTTTGGCGCGTGGACCGGCGGCAGATGGGCGCGTTCCTGTGCATCGCGTCCAATGACGTCCCACCAGCCGTCAGCAAGCGGATCACGCTGAATGTCAACTGTGAGTAAAAGAGCTACAACGATCTTTTTTGCCCGATCAGTCCTTCAAGGATTTTTTGTGATGAAAATCAGACTAACGCCGCCATCTTGTCAAGTCACTGCAAGGCCATCACATTGGTTCATTATGGATTACCATTAACTATGTATAGGCGGTTTGAAACCGTGATTGCAAACCGCCAATACATGGAGGGGATCATCCAGAGTCGTAGTCGATTATGTACCTCCACATCACGTTCGTAAACGCTTGTATAATGGTCCATCATGGAGCTTTATAAAAGTTATAATAATAATATGTAGCTCTTAACCCATCAAGCCCCGTACGAGCACCGGTGATCGCGGCAACAATAGAATACAATGGCATTTCCAAGAATCTCCGATCGAAATATTAATTCATGAAGCCCCAAGCGGCCACATCCGGCCGCGATAACAATGAAAAAGCTATTGTGGCTCGTTTTGCCACGACTGATGGGTTAAAGATGCTTTCATGTCAAAATGTCTTAACGTTAATTTCCCACGATAATTTTTTCAAAAAGATCTCTTTAGTTTCAAATAAGACGCACCTAAATTAAATCAATCTGAACAAAACTGTAATACTTTGGGAGACCTAACATTAGAAAGTTGGTATAGAACCGACCTAGTTGAAGTAAAATATATCGAGATTTAATTGTATTTCAAACAAGTTTGTTACCCATTAATCTGTTGTCACTTAGTTAAATACCATGTAGACTACAGTGCTTATGCGTGTTTTTTTATAAAATAAGGGGGCACACGAGCAAACGGGTCATCTGATGGAAAGCAACTACCGTTGCCCATGGACACACGCAACATCAGAAGAGCTGCAGGTGCGTTGCCGGCCTTTTAAGAGGGAATACGCTCTCTTCTTGAAGGTTTGCAGGTCGTATAGGTCCGGAAAAACTGCTGGTGACAGTTCGTGTGTGTGTCACAGACATAGATCTTGATCTATATCTGTGGTGTGTGTCTTTAAAGTGTGTTTTTTATTCCAAATTATTTGCGTGCGTTATGAAAAACGGCTCCTTCAGATGCGAATTAGAAAAACTCTTGCCAGCCGCCAGGAGGCTTATTTGTAAGAAGTTGTTTCAATGTGAGTCTGTTTAATCGGAAAAAATTTACAATGCCATTAAACTATGTAGTTTTCGCACTTCAAAAAATGATACGGTTTTTTGAACCGCGGTGAAAATAATATTATAATATCTTAATATAGATCCGTCAGGTTATAGAGGCTTATTCAAATTTTTACAACACAATAATTATTTAATGTTTTCCGTGAATCCGAGGTATCTGTCCTCACTTCGTGTCAACTCTCCCACGGGCATAATAAAAAGTAGTAGCCTTCAACTATAAAAATATATTTTCGCGGAATCGTGTCATATTTTTATGTATTCAAAAGCTCAAACTCTCGTAAATAATGCGTCATTAAACACATGTAATTTATGTCGAAACGCGACGCGATGTGACGCAGTTGCGGATATGAATGTATGTAAACGCGTTTGCATATTTAAAACGCGCTGATTATATCTTTTGTTCGGCGTTTATCTTTAATATGCGAGTTTTAAAATCCGGGAGATTTTCTGAATTTAAAATGAGCGTGTGCTTATGTTATTATAATTTATGAGTTTTGACTTATACCAACAATTTTAATCTTAACAGTTTTATTCTTTTTCATTTTTTATGCAGCAAATCTGATTATTATCTACAATGTTACAAATATCATATTTTGGTTTGTGGCTAAAATTAGAACTGCTGCCGCCATCATAATATATAAATAATATAATGTAACAATTGAGAGAGCTGTCTCTATAAAAATGTCATGCAAGTATCAATTTTCATTAGGTTGAAATGAAAACTATTCACTACACTTCACATCCGCCAACTTTATTCACCTGTCACAAGATTCTTGAATCGCTGTATTTATATCACTGTAAAATATTTACATATAAGTCCAATTTAACCCCACCAAGGCCCAAGTCTGTGCGTTCACAAAAAAATCACCACCCATATCCTCGTTTTGAGGGCACCACTTTTACAATTCACTTTTACAAATTCCTATTTTGCCAACAGAGGAGAGTGATTTAAGCTTCCAAAATTTGTACATAGATTGGTTCAAGCATACAATTTAATTTGCCCGTAGCTTATATGAAATGTATTTATGGTTTTTAAATTACGCGACAAAAACCATTTTGTCGCTTACACCCTTTCCATTTTTTGCTGTTCCATTGCTTGTTTTCTATGAGACGGCCTCTCATAGAAAACAAGCAATCTAAAACACATCCAACACGGTTTTTTACTTTAAGGCTGCATTTCCACTGAAGCGGAGCGGAGCTTAGCGGTGCCGAATTGACCAATCACCATGCTCTTGAAAGGCCGGCCCGGCCTCTCATAGAAAACAAGCAATCTAAAACATATCCAACACGGTTTTTGGGTTCCGTAGTCAACAAGGAACCCTTATTTATTTTAACGCGGCGTCACCTTAACTGCCATAGTGTTTCAAACAAGCTGGACCCCTTGGAATTACGCCGCAATGTGGCTTCGCTCTACACCCTTTATCGGTTGTACACGGGGAGTGCTCCGAGGGATTGTTCGTAATCATAATACTTCCTGCAACTTTCCGCTATCGTTCGAATTTTCCACTCTTCTGATGTTGCGAGTGTTCATGGGCGACGTTAGTTGCTTAATTCTATGAGGTAACCACTGACCCGTATGCTCGTTTGCCCCCTAATTTTATGAAAAAATACAATAATTTATTTAAGTAAAGATTGTGATAATACTTCCTCCAGACTATGAATTCAAGCATCCAAGAACTAAATCTAGATCCTCCTATCTTCTTCTGATTAAATTCGTTGCGGGTCCCAAGACAGCTTTAGCATGTCCCTCGGGCTCCCTGAGATCATATCAAAGGGTTTTTCGTGGTTGAATACCGCTGTTGATCCTGGCGACACAGGAGATACAGTGGTGGGAATGTGTGGTGGGCCAAAGCCCGCTAAAAAATCCAAGATTTAAAGGATTTTGTTGCTTGCCAAGTTTCGTTCTTAAATTTCTAGCAAATGGTTTTTTTGTTATATTATTTTAGATAGAATTAGATTATTAGCAAGCAATTTAAAGAGACTCCCTCCACCTGTAAATAAGTCGACCCCATAAAGGATAAGTGCATTAAAACGTAGTTGAATTTCCCGGTAATCTCCGGTATAATTTACCCTGGAGTGAGTGACAGACGAGCACGGCCATTGGCAGCCCGCCAACTTACCTTAAGGTAAATGGCGGTGCTTCCGTAAACAGCGGAAGGCAAAGAAAAAATGTCCACAACCATATAATTGTCTCCAGTTTTTGGGATATTGCAAAATAAAGTCGCTATTGTAAATTTATAATTAATATTATGATTTGACATTTTAAACTGTCTAAAAAATATTCTTCAGATGTTATTGGTTATTGGAAAAATATATAGTAATTGGAAAGTTAAATCAAATTAAGTCTAATTTGTTTCCCTTATGTGTGGGCTCTACACCCACATATAAAGGAAACAAACTTGAAACTAGTTCGAACTATTTCTTCATGTCGTTTGATTAATAATGGCAACTTACAATAGACCACAAAATTCTTATCAAGTATCACTTCTAATTTCATAACCACCTCACACACCGTAAAAACGGCCATTCCAAAGGCCAATTAAAAACGTAATCGTTTGTAATTGGCCGGTTCAAACGTTCAAACTGAAATATGTACGTTTTAAATATGCTGTTACGATTATAAATATTCTGTACTTTAACCACCGGTAACCTAATTAGACTTTGAATTGGATTTTAAACTGGAATAGGCTTGTTTTCAACGGCTAACGAAGTTATCAATAGAGCTCTTTGATTTAAACCCCACTTTTATACGCCTGTTTAAAATGCGCGACCGTTCTATGCATGGTTATTTTTAAATTCCCAGCTTAAATTAAAGTGTAGATTAGAAGTATTTTGGTAACTTTATTTTACAGTCCAATTCCTGCCTCTTTACTCATGAATATTATGTATAAACATTCAATGATTTGCATCAAGTAAATTTATTAACTTGATCCATATCATCGCATGTTTAATAACCAAAAAAGTATTGTGTAAAAATAACAACTGACTACGCAGTGCGCAACGCGCAATATAAAGAAAGAAAGAAACTTTATTCGGTAAAACAATGCAAAAAAATAAGTATTTTTCATATAAATAAAAATTGTTTTATTCCACAGTGTTGTAGTAATCCTACATCTCACTTTACAGCACGACGCGAGATCTCGTTGCTCGTTGAGGTCTATTCCACGTTGGCCCACCAATACAAGCGATTATGAACGTGTAGAGAGAGATATTGATCTATAGCTTTGTCCACACTGTGCTTTTTTCTGTTCATCAAGGGCATGCGTCAACAGCGAACGTGAGGCATGCCCGCGACGCATGCCCTCTGACCGTATCCAAAACTTCAAAAATGACAATGTTGGCGTTGCGTTCGTGGACGCATTCAAGTTGAATGAAAGAAAATGACGAAAATTGAAGACGAAAGCGCATAATGTGGACATAGCTTATGATCGCCCATTATTGACCTCAATTGTGCTTGTGTACAGACAGCTCCGCTTTTGCAGACATGCTAAAATGGCCCATAAAATGAATCCTATAAAATCTCGCCTACTATCACAAAATAATATAATATTAATTATTTTATAGGTGATAAGCCTCACCATTTCTAATTACAAGTCCACCAAAACAAGACGTTGCTTAGTGCCAAGCTTGTGTGCCATCGAAGAAGTTTATTCATAGGCAGTTGACAGACCAACGTCATTTTGTCGAATTATGTCAATTCAAAGTAATTCGTGAACTCGGGTTTGACGAAAAGCACCAATTTACGTAGGTCCGCTATCTGCCTATGAATCCATTTTTCTGATAGTACATAAAGGCTGTCACAGACAGAGTAGGTAATGAAAGATGTATATTATAGCACGATACATCTTTCTATAGAAATCGTACACAACAGCTATAATGTAAAAATATACATTATAGCTTTTGTGTGTGGTCTCCTGACGATTTCTATAGAAAGATGTATCGAGATGTATCGTGCTATAATATACATCTTTACATTACCTGCTCTGTCTGTGACAGCCTTAACGTAAACAAAATTTCCCAAACATTTTTGTTGTTGACAGTCGCACCAACAGTGAAAGTGCCAAACCAGCTGCTGGGGGCCCCACTTGGGACTGACGTGAAGCTCAAGTGCTACGTGGAGGCCTACCCCAACACTATCAACTACTGGATCAAAAACAGGGGGGAGATGCTGCTAGATGGGTAAGCGATACTTATCAAATAAGTTACTACCTATTACAACTACTAAGAGAGAATTCTACATAGCGGTACGTGCCCCTTTAGCATGGCCACAGTAGAAATGCGAAAGAATAGAAACACTGTGTAGATAAACTCAAGGTACCGTTCCGATCTTTACAACTAACCGCAACCGACTAAAATTCAAATAAAATACCACTTTAGACTATAGTCTAGATGTCATAAAGTGGTATTTTATCAGTTGGAATGTCAAAAATGGATGGACGTACGGTCAATACACACCCTGAGTAGTGGTACTCACTGATACACAGAGTTGAGTTACTGGTAAATCTAAATAATAAATATATAAAACTCAAAGGCGACTTACTGACTGACTTGACTAACATAATGATCTATCAACGTATAGCCCAAACCAATGGACGGATCGGGCTGAAATTTAGCATGCAGGTAGATGTTTTTTTTTTAAAGGATTTTGACCAATTCTACCCCCAAGGGGATAAAATAGAGGATGAAAGTTTGTATGAAACTTTGTTAATTTTAAAACAATCGGGCTGAGACTTTGATACCCAATTAATAATAATAATACTTCTTAACGCGAGCGAAGCCGCGAGCAAAAGCTAGTAAATTAGTAAAGTTACTAAAAACGACTGGGACACAGCAACAGGGAAACTAATTTGGCACTTACCCATGAAGTATGATGAGTGCCAAATTAGCTGTTGAAAGCCATACCGGGGCAGTGATTTAAAATTATTATGGGCAAGTGCCAAAAAGTGACAGTCTCTTTTTGATGTTGGCGTAAAAGTTAAATGCTGAGACCAACCTGTGTCAAAAAAGAGAATTGCAAAGCACTAATTTAATATTGTTACTCGATTTGTAATAACTAATAACTTATCATGATTACTTTAATGAAGTGTATACCCTACTTCAAATGTATATTTGGCCTCATAAGATATTATCAAATTATGCTATTATTATCCAGTTTTTAAATATCCTCCATGACAATTTTCTAGCTGCTACATCCAAAATATAATATTCGAGGGTTGCAGTATTAGGAGTAACAAATTAGAATAATTATTTACAAAGCTCAATTTTCCTTTTCCAAGTTAGTTGTTATAGCATTTATCCTCAATAAATGACCCGTAAGACGCGATCCTTGAATCACAGTATAAATATGAACGGCAGGCGAACTCAGCCGTGTTCTACGTCAAGTTCTAAGCGACACAAAGACAGGTTTTACACCTGTGACGTGTCACGTGATAATTCATTGTTCTACTCGCAGGATTGCGAGTAGGACTTATAATATATGAACTAGTTTTTATGGGGTTATTTTCGATAAATCGAAACTATCCTAAATATAATTTAAAGTTATCTGGAATTACGTTTACCTACGTGTGCGTTAAGTGATCTTGTATATTAACAATACCTACTGTATTTACTGTTTGTAGATCTTATATTGTGATTAAATCAGATAGCAAAATAATGATAACAAAGTGAAGTGCAGAATACTGTTTATAAAACAATATTTTAAACAAGAATTTAAAAGTATTTTAAGTATAATTTCTTTACAGATCGTAAAAGTATACTTAAGAAAATAACAGAATTTCTTAAGTACGACTTAAATAAAACCTTTATCTATATGGCTAGAATTCCACCCGCAACCATTGTGCTTATTACAATTTACAACCTTTGGATACCACCTTACAATTATTTCCAACGCTATCCGTGTTGAATCTTGATAGTAATTGGAACAGCGCTGGTCAGCCATTTTCTTGCTAATGGTTATAACGCCGTCTTAATAACGATAATATACCTGCATTTACAAGAAAAAGGGTTATCCATTAGACTTAAATTGTTTTATGTTTATGTGAGTACGAATAGTAAATACTAATAGAAGAGTAACTGAGTCAAAAAATGGCTCAACCAATTGCAAGCCTAGGTGATTTAATGGAATTTTAGCTAGCTAAATTTTTATTACAGTAACGGAAACCTTATTTCATGTCTCTAGTTACTGTCATAAGAAGAAGAGTGTTTCGTAACAAATTAAGTACCATCAAGGAAATTGATTCCTAGCCAGTTGAAAGACCAAGGCAGTTGTTCGGATCATGTCAATTCAATATTAATTGTGATCTGTCGGCTGGGTTCGACGTAAAACGACCAAACTACGTAGGTCCCCAATTTGCCTAGGAATCAACTTCTTTGATAGTACATTTGTGTTATTGAGAGGCTAAAATACAGAGATGATAGCAAACTATAGCCTTATTTGTAGTCATTCATGTTGTTATTTCATAAGCCAGATATTCTCAAAGTGGGCTTCAAGAATCCTATGGATAGAATAGTCACCCGTGAATTTCTTAGAATCATTTTTTCTAGTGTATTATATTTCGAGTTGTAGCTTATATTTTTTGCTAAGGTACTTTTAGTTCTATGATAAGTATAACAATATATTCGAGAAAATTAAAAAAAAAACAATTGATACCTATTTGTCTACAGAATGCGTTTAGTTTTAAGCGGGTAATCAGGGCACTATTACAATTTGTAACCAATTTAGACACGTTTTTATTTTATCAAAGAAACGATCTAGTTGCTAGTCCATAGACTGACAGTAAAAATGTAATAAAGGAAAAACTTCTTAGCACTTTGCACTTTTACAGAAGTATTTAAAAAGGCTTGGCATTTACTATCGAGCAATAAAAAAAGTTAACCAATATAGAAGTTTTAATAGGTTCGAATACAAAACCCTTGCCTTTAATTCGCTGTTTTAACATCGATATATTTTTGTTGTTCAAGCGAGGCTAAAGGGGGGCTTAGTCAACACGTTTTATTTATCTTCTTAGAATCACCGATCATATTGACATGACATGACATGAGTCGAATATCGAGCTCATTCAGTCAATTCCATACATTTTTGATCGGAAATCCTATAAAGAAGAGATATAGAAAAAGTGTTGACTGCTGCGATTTGTTTTTACGTTGTAACGGCGACGTATAACGAATTGTACGCCCCATACTGCGTTGCAGCAACGCACATCGATACGATTTCTATTTATAAGTTGAAGGTATTGGTTTATTAACCCATCAAGCCCCATAAGAACACCGGTGACCGCGACAACAATAGAATAACAATAGATTTTTCATTTCATTTCATCATTAACTTATATTATGATTAAACTTCTGAACAATATATTATACAGTAGGCCATGCATAAGAATAAAGATGTTTTATCGTAACAAACTAGACAGTTCCCGTGCCACCAGCGGCCAATATCGTAAGACACATGATATAGATAGTGCAAGCCACAAAGACACGCCCCACTATTCCTCCTAATCGCTTATAGTATACTGTATAATGTGTGCAAGCTTTCGCCAAACGCTGAGTGTTATCGGTACACACTATTACCCATGAGTGCACGCGCACACTACATTGAATAAACCAATTAAGAGAAAGCGTCACGGTCAAACCTAAAAATACTATAATGTAGTTCTGAATAATGGAGGTACTCTTTATAGCCCGGTCTAATTAGACGCAAAAAAATCGTAACCTCGGAATAATTCGCATAGAGCTGAAAATTGGTAGAGACGTTAATTACACCATTATAAATAAAACCTCAAAAGTCCCCGGCGATCCTCCTTGTGCTAAAAATTTTATTCAAGGTCAAAGGTGTGAAAATGAGGTTTTTCCCATTTTTTCCAAACTGTACATTTTATCACAAAAATAGGTAGGAAAAGAGTGTAGATCACAGAATTCTCTACAAAAAATATTTTTTCATACGACTTACCACTCCTTATAAATGGTGGGTTTAAAGTTCGGGAAAATCATATCTATACTTATATTATAAAGCTAAAGAATTTGTGGAACTACTGCTTTGAATTGAAGAATTCGTTTTTTGTTGGATAGTCTTATTTATCGAGGAAGACTTGAGCTATATAACATCACGTTGCCACCAATAGGAGCAAAGAAACAAAGGAAAATGGGGAAAACGGGGAAAATTATTTGAAAGAGTTTATCTCACAAACAGCTGAAGCATTTTTTATGTTATTTGGCACAGATATAAAGTAGACCACGTGGAAGGACATAGGCTATTTTGTTTCTCGGGAGAATGTACGATTTTCGTGAAATACATAATTAACAGGACGGAGCGGAACTTCTTGTACTACAGCATACGAGGGCTGTTCTCAGCCAAACATACTTCTGCGTGACTTACCAAAATTTAAACAGCAACAGTACGCTTGGAAGTTACTCAGAAGTATGTCAGGCCAAGAACATGTCAAACAACCCTAGTATGTAGTACTAGATGTTAAGCGTGGCTTCGCCCGCGTTAATTATAAATTTCACGGAAACTGTACATTTTCCTGAAAAACAAAATAGCTCATGTCCCTCCACGTGGTCTATTCTATATATGTGCCAAATAACATAAAAATTGCTTCAGCAATTCGTGAGATAATCTCTTTCAAATAATTTTCCCCGTTTTTGCCCATATTCCTCTGTTTCTTTGCTCCTATTGGTGGCAACGTGATGTTATATAGCTCAAGTCTTCCTCGATAAATAAGACTATCCAACAAAAAATGAATTCTTCAATTCAAAGCAGTAGTTCTACAAATTCTTTAGCTTTATAATATAAATATAGATATTTCCCAAACTTTAAGCCCGCCATTTATAAGGAATGGTAAGTCGTTTAAAAAAAGTGTCTGAATAATTTTAGTAGAGTATTTTCTATTGTCTACACTCTTGTCCTACCTGTTTTTGTGATAATATTATGTACAGTTTGGGAAAAAACAGGAAAACCTCATTTTCATACCTTTGACCTTGAATAAAATTTTTAGCACAAGGAGGATCGCCGGGGACTTTTGAGGGTTTATTTATAATGGTGTATTTAACGTCTCTACCAATTTTCAGCTCTATGCGAATTATTTCGAGGTCGAATGTTTAATTTTCCTGGGGTATTAGTAATTTTAAGCTTAACTTCACTATTAATATCTGTTTTAAATGTCAGTAATCGTTATGAAATCTCTAGCGAGCTGCGAGGCGTGCTTAATGTCTTAATTGTCACGACTTTTGACACTGACATTTCAATTTGGAAAATGTGTCAAAACATTTTCTAACATTCGTAATTTTCCCAAATCAAAATTAGGATGTTATACGTAACGCGAAGTTAAACAGAGGAAATAATGAATATAATATTACGTTCTATATTAATAATATTATATTAATTGGTTTCCCACCTGATCTGTAAATAATATACCTACTGCAAGAGAAATTTATTTAAGACGATTAGACGCAATTTGGTAGTATTATTTGACGTTTTGATTACGATCAGTAATCGTCCGTCAATGACGGACGATACAGACGACGGACCGTCATCTGTAAAACTTCTTTGGTACTAGGCGTGCCTTAACCATGAACGTAGGAAAAAACTTAACATAAATATTATTTCTCCTTAATTAAAAACTTTAATTAATCCACTCGGCCCCTTCCCGGCTACTCCTCATATAAATATTTAACTTTTAATCACGCGTATCTTTAGTTTAACGGCGGCCATTAAAACGTACACTCAGTTAATTCTAACGCATTTTCAATTAACTTTACTCTTGTAACGTTACGTGTAACGACTACGACACGACATTTAGTGCTTTTATATTCTCGAGACTAAACGTATTTGAAATAAAATGGTTAAATTTATAGGGTTTAATTACGTGTGTTTGTTACCCCAGTGTTACACCGGGTTAACACACCACAGTTTTTCCCGGAGCGAATTCGCTCCTCACAATATCTTTCCCCTTACTAATAAAATAATATATTTACTATTTAAAACCGTTGTCTTGATCTGTTACATGACATTTCCAATACACCCAGTAGCAATGGGAAAGAATCGACATACTGACAGATTTTATCAACAAAATTGCGGATTTCCATTTTCTAACTGTCACTTTGTCTATTCTTCCGTAGAAAAAAAAACCGTTTCTATGATGAAAACCGTTTTTTCTTTAAATATATTTCTATTAGTTTTCGTATTTACAAGCCACGAAGCTTGTGTTGACGTTAGTTTTGGATAGAGCAAGGATAGTATATAAGATTCATGTTATAGTAGAGACTAGGACCTAGTCCCTGAAGTTTTTTGACAGGTGTTTTAACAGATAATTCTTCAACAGCTTCAATTATTTTTCTAACTTAAAAAAATCCAGGTAAAAATGTAAGAAGTTAATAATATGGCGTGTAGCATTTCGATGCATCGTGTAATGTGCATGATACGCAATTATCATTTATAAATAGTCTGCAGGTAAATAATCTAGCTAATTTTTTTCAGACCCAAATACACGATACGGGAAGAGAAGACGTCATACAAGGTGTCGATGTGGCTGACGATACGTCAGTTCGCGAAGAGCGACATCGGGACTTACAACTGTGTCAGCACCAACTCGCTGGGCAAGAGCGAGGGAACTCTAAGACTATATGGTAAGTAGGCCAATAGCTTTGTCCACACTGGGCCTTTTTTTGTTCATCAAGGGCATGCGTTATAGCGCAGTCAACAGCGAACGTGAGACATGCCCGTGACGCGCGTTGAAATCGTAGCGCTCGCTATGACACTTTTCTTTCAACGCGGGTGGATTTTGACGCATTCAATTATTGAATATGCCAAACGAAAGTTGAATAAAAAGAAGATGACGAAAATTGAAGATGAAATTGCATAATGTGGACACAGCTAATAGCTATGTCCACATTATGCGCTTTCGTCTTCAATTTTCGTCATTTTGGCACATTCAATAATTGAAAGCGTCAACGAACGCAACGCCAACATTGTCATTTTTGTTTTTTGGTTACGGTCAGAGGGCATGCGTCGTGCATGCCTCACGATCGCTGTTGACTGCGCTATAACGCATGCCCTTGACGAACAAAAAAAGGCACAGCGTGGACAAAGCTAATAGTAAAGGAGACTAAAGAGCCGTGCGTCTAAAAAAAAAAACTAAATGTTTTTGTTTGGAAATTATTACTTAGATTAGATTAGAGTGAAATAACTATCGCAAGCGACCAGATCGATATTGTTCTCGGCCTTCTCGGCCTTCTCGCCCTTACCCAGCGTGTACGCGCGCCATTTCAAGCAACGCAGCTATACAGAAAAAATACTCACAAGTCATAACTTACCGAAGTTGCTAAATACTTTATACTGTGCCAATTCTAACACACTCAGTATTCATTTACCATACCATTACGTCATTATCACACTCAGTAATGGCCCGAGTATATCAATTTTAACGCAATTTATACTCGAGATACGTGGCGAATGTACAAGAAAATGTTCTCAATTGGCACGCGATCTTAATTCAACTCGTTATTGCCATTTTTTGTCTGGCACTCCGCCAGAAATAGTCGATAGCGAGGAAAAAATCAACTCCAAAGTACTATTTCCTATTTTCGTCGTAATGGCTGGAGGAAATTTATAATGGAATCCTAAGTGCGCCAGATTTGTATTGAGTAGTGGGTCATTGAGGAATCTCTGTATAGACGGAAAATGATTCAATATTTATAATTTTCCGGTTTAGTTTCATCGTTATTTATGTTCCCAATACGGGCATTTGTGACGTGAGGAGAAAAATGCTACCGAAGCGTTAGAGCTTCAACGTCTTAGCGTAAGTACTCACATACGGTTTTGCTCGATCGAGCAATCACGTAGAGTAAAAACTACGGCTCGGGCTTTCGTCCACACATTCAGCATTGCTCGATAGTTTTACTCCAGTTCGAAGGAAATTAGGAAGAATTGTGTCAAAAAATTTGTCAAGCCGGCTCGATTCGAGCCTTCAAACTGGCTCGATGCGAGCCTTCGAGCTGTCAGTTTAGCGGTCCACACGGTGGTTATTGCTCGATTTGGAGTAAAACTATCGAGCAAAACCGTACGTCAGTACTTAGCATTAGAACTCGTGCTTATCACAGAGGCTTAGAACAATCGTTCAGAGCCTAAGGGCCTCCACAACACTACGTTGAGGCATCGCATCTTAAAAATTTACATTGCTTTGGCTTGCTTATGCGACACGACGCCGCAACGCAGTGTTGTGGCTTGAGTCCTGTAGCCTTAGCACGGCGACCAGTGGAAATGCGAAAATATAGACAAACTGTGGAGATAAATTTAAGGTGCCGCTCCGATCTTTTTTCGTTCCGAAAAATTCAATTAAAATACCGCTTTATGACAGACTATAGTCCTAAAAATTCAAATAATATCCTACTTTATGACATATACTATAGTCTGTCATAAAGTGGCATTTTAATTGAATTTTTGTCGGTCGCGATTAGCCGCGGTAAAGATCGGAACGGCACCTTAAGTTTATGTCCACAGTTTGTCTATACTTTCGCATTTCTACTGGTCGCCATGCTAGGGCTACTGTAGGCCTACTACGAAACTGTTTTAGAGACTCAAACAATCGGAGAAAAATGCCGCGTCCTGCTCTAACAACGTCATTTCATGTTTGTTAGAGTAGGACGCAACATTCTCGTCCGATTGTTTGAGTCTCAAAACCGTTTCGTGGTACGGGACCTGACTCCTGACTCCTGATAATTGGTATTGATAAAAAAAAACTTGCAATAATCATTATTTTAAATACTTGAGAATCTAAAAGACTTAAAAAATAGTAATAAACTTAAATGCAGTTTAAACAAAGATTAACTCAAAATTTTTGTCCACAGAAATTAAGCTCAATTCATACACTGAGGATTTTGGTAATCAGATCAGCGTCGCTGGAGGTAAGTAATTGTCCTTTGACCGCTGACCTCTGACTCTCTGACTGAGGTCGCTATAAATTAAACGACTCGTTAAGTTTATAGTGATAGAGCTTTGTGAATAATCAAGTCGCCACAATATTTAATTAGTCTGGACAGTATAATAAAATAAAAGATTTTTTTTTCTTTTTTATGACCCGAGAGCCAACAGCAGGCTATTGGCAGCTCAATTTGCTGGTCGTTCTTAACTTTATAGGGGTCATGTACAAAATCTTTAAGGTATTATAAAAATATGATGAAGATCTACTCGTAGCTGCCGCTGTCTCTTGCTCTGTAAAGTGCAGGGTACTTTGTCGGCAAAGTTTGTTAGCAAAGTTAGAAATCAATTTTGGAGGAAGCGAAAAGACTCAAAACTGCAACCTCCACAACGAAGCGTCGACGTGCTAACCGACTTATGGTCAATACAGACCGCAACGCGACGAGGCGAGGCGAGGCGCGGCGCGGCATAAATTTGTATGGATTTGACAGATATGAATTGCGTGAGACGTCTTGCGAATCTGTCAAATCCATATTTTAGAAATGCATCTACTCTACTCGTCGCGTTGCGGTCTGAATCAACCCTTAGCTACAGAGGTCGTCAAAAGGTTGTCTCAAAAGTGACCACTTAATATTATGACTCATAATATTAAGTGGTCACTTTTGAGACAACCTTTTGCCGTAGAAATAAAACACCAATTTTGTTGCAGGTCTAACTGAGGCAGCTAAGGGCAAGTCTACCTGTCAGAACAGGACAATGCTGGTTCTACTGCTCTGTATAGCATTAATGTTTCTCATGTAAAGATCATAGTACTACAGTTACATAAGCCGAGACGACTTACGGTTAATTGTAACGATTTAGAGGTGTAAGCCGAACTGTTTAAAGTCGGTATTAAGTATCAAAACAAATCGTTATAATGTGAGGCTAATGGATATTAAAAATGTATGTGGGTCTATCCTAACGATTTCCTACACGAATAAGAACCAGAACAGATGCGCTCCGGGTATTGGCATTAATTTTCGCTGCGCGGTAGAAAGAGAGGGGAATATTATTTTCTGTACTACCCCGCGCCGCGCCGGCGATGTTCACTCAATCAGCTGTCTTTAATTTTATTTCGTTTACGGGACGAATCTTGACTTGATGTTCACCATGTTTCACTCATCCTAATAAAGAAACAATGCCGCTAAAGATGTTTTCACTCCAAAACTGACGAAAAATCATTAAATCGTTACGATAAATCGTTAGTTGTGAAGCTTTAGATTTTTAATGTAAATATTTCGGCCTACACGGATGTTTCTACGATGATTTTATTGTTTTGTTTAATTGTAATGTAATGGCCTAGCCAGGTACCGGCAGTTTAGTACCGTAGAAAATCTTGTAGAATAATCCGTAAGGCCTTATTATGTGCCATTTTCATGTAAAACTTTATATAGATTTTATCAAACATAAAATATAATGTAATAAATTCCTGAAATTGTGATGTTTTGAGTTCAGGACTTTTTTGTAGGTCTATATTGTTTGAAAATTATGTTTGCCCATCCTACAGTTATGTATGCCATAAACAAATAAACTGGTAAAAGTATTGTTAGTACAATTTTAAGCAAAATATACTCAGGGTATTATTTTTCCGTTATAATATTTCTATTGATTATTATGCAATACGAATGTGATTTTTGTTTTCTGAGTTATGGCGACAATTTTTTTTAAATAGAGTCAATGAAACTTGAATAGAACAATATATTATAAACTAAGAAGCAACATTTGAAAATAATCGTAAATCTATGTAACATCGATCTTATCTAATCTTGAATCTGATCAAATTTTTAAGCCAGGATTATTTTCTTATTTATTAAGTCTAAAAACAAGATCAAAATTCGGGAAGTTCTAGAAATGCAGTGAAGATTAAGGCGGCAGCATTATACGTCTAAATATTAACGTGAAACCTTACTAATAAAGAATCATGGCCAAATTTGTATAGGAGCTGGACTCGACTTTTATTTTCGATGTCCCAAAATAAACTATAGTTAGATTTGGTTGTTCTTATGCTCTAAACATAATTCCGTTTGAGAATCATGTCTAAATAGCCACGATTTTTTACAATAATTAATAACGTTAACAATTATTTTGAGGTTAGACTTAAGAACCACCTTTTTCCCGACTGCGGTGTAGCCTACAAGTGTATATTCGGCGATCTCGTTTCTAATTATTTAAATTTTTCCTAGAGTATTACCCAAAAATTAGAACGAATGCGAATAATCGCCGGCTGTCAGAACATAAAGAAACTAAAATATATTGATCTTTTTTTTGTGGCTATTTACAGACACATTTCTAATATTTTTCGATGCCTAAAAATATTAGAGAATTTTTGCTACCAATGGCATATCGGGACGCCATTTATCATCTGGTACGATTTGGCCATTGTTCTTTAGTAAGACGTCCCCTCAAATTAAGGGTTGGTAAAAACCCATTAGCTGTTAATAATGTTACAAAAATTGAGTTATAAAACAAAATTTACATGAAAATGGGACCGCTTCATTCCATTACGTTGTAAATATAATTATAAGATGTAAACAATAATTATAATGTAAACAATAATTGTAAAATACAACGATAATATTGCCAGTGTACTCGACTCGCTTAGGACAGCCAAATTATTGGAGTTTACTTTATGTAACATCGCTCGATTATAAGACTGTTTACAATAAATAATCCGAAAAAGTTGATGTTTCATTTCCATCTTTTATTTTGAAGTTTTTCAGGTTTAGATATTTCATTTATCGAGGAAGGCGATAGGATTATATATTATCACGCTAAGACTAATATTAGGAGCGAAGAAACAGAGGAAAATGTGGAAAAAACGGGGGAAATTATTTGAAAGGGCCTTATCTCACGAACTATTGGAGTAATTTTTATGTTATTTGGCACAGACATAGACTACTTGGAAGGACATAAACTACGATTTATGAAAAAATGTACGGTGTCCGTGAAATTCCTAATTTATGCGGGCGAGGCCGCGCGGAACGTCTAGACTCTAGTACATAATACAAAATATATCCATCTGGATGAACACATAATATTATTAGATTAGTTAGAGATAAAGTACCTTAGTTACGATCCGTTACCTAAGTTACGATCTTTACCGCGGCTAATCGCGACCGACAAAAATTCAATTAAAATGCCAGTTAATGACAGAATATAGTCTATATCATAAAGTAGGATATTATTTTAATTTTTAGGACTATAGTCTGTCATAAAGTGGCGTTTTAATTGAATTTTTCAGAACGAAAAAAGATCGGAACGGCACCTTAAGTTTATCTCCACAGTTTGTCTATACTTTCGCATTTCTATTGGTGGCCGTGATAGCCCGGGGAATGATGATTTTATCGAAACCGGTCATATATATATATATATATATATATATATATATATATATATATATATATATATATATATATATATATATATATATATATATATATATATATATATATATATATATATATATATATATATATATATATATATATATATATATATATATATATATATATATATATATATATATATATATAAATATAAAATACCAGCAATCAATATTTCAAACATATTGTTATGACTCTTCTTGCACTTAAATTCCACTTTTATTAATTTATTTTATTACAATTATTATATATATATATATATATATATATAATAATTGTAATAAAATAAATATATATATATATATATATATATATATATATATATATATATAATAATTGTAATAAAATAAATTAATAAAAGTGGAATTTAAGTGCAAGAAGAGTCATAACAATATGTTTGAAATATTGATTGCTGGTATTTTTATCACGAATAACATAAGGTGAACTAAAATATTAAAATGCAAAATAATTTCACTGAAGTTTATTCAATCATAATATTATCAGCTAAAATATTTTTTTCATTCTGGGAAAGTAATTATTATTTTTCTAAATAAATATAATAACAGTAATTTCTGGATAAACTTATAAAATTCGTAGAACCGTTATTATAAATAAAGTAGAATTTAACATAATATTATTTTATGTTACATATAGGCGATTCCTAACTGTATTTTTTTTTTAACTCTAAACCAGGATGGTAACACTTAGTATAAAAAGAAAACACTGCGTACATGGCAAGATAATGCTACTTTTTTAGGAAAAACTTATTTTATTTTTTCAAATGATATCAGCAGATATTTAATTCTTAGTAATTATTGTCCAGTCTCTCATGTGACATTTCCAACTTACAAGATAAAGACGGCATTTATAAAAAAATATATTCGTTAGTATTCAGGGTGTACCAAAACTAATAGTAGGGGTAGGGAGGCAGTGCTAGCGTTTGCTAAGTCATTTCATACCGACCAAATTTTTGTCCAGGGGTAGCTTAATATTTATCAATCAATATAATCAGCGTCAGTCGCCGCACCCGTGGTGGAATGTTAACTGAGAGTATTTCAAAGTTGTAAAAAAAACAGTTGCGAAAAGTGATTTTATACCGAATGAAACTTTGATGGATGATTATTGAGGTCATGTTTAACCAAAAAATCACCGTCAGCCGTATTGCAGACGGGGGATTCAACGTCAGTCGCGTTACTGAACATGTAAAAAATTTTTGAATATAAAGTCATTTTATATCGTACAAAATTTATACAGGTGAATGTTTCTGCTTTGTCTATACTAATATTATAAAGAGGTAAACTTTGTTTGTTTGTTTGTTTAATTGTAATGAATAGGCTCAAAAACTACTGGACCAATTTAAAAACTTCTTCCACCATTCGAAAGCTGCATTATTTACGAGTAACATAGGCTACATTTTATTCCGGAAAATATAGGGTTCCGTAAGATATTTGGGTTTTTCTGACACAAGGTGAAAAAAATCAACCAGAAAATTTACTTATTTTGCGTACGCTGCCTAAACTATAAAAGATAGAACCATACAATGTTCTAAGTAAATGTAGATCTTTTAAATATCTACAAAAAAGTTCGCGACACACTATACCTATCTATGTCAAGTGAGGTACAACAACCATTCTTTTATTTAAAAAACTTGATTTTTTTTGGAATACATTTAAACGCATTTATTTTACTCATGCTATTAATCTTTATCAAAATAAATTATTTCGTCACTAAGTACAGTTTATGTAGATAATATTTGGTCTTTGAATGATTAAAATTGGACGTTTGGTTTAGAAGTTATGGTGAAATTAAAATTTGCGATTTACGCCCGTTTCGAAGTGGGCGCTACCAAGGCGGGGGGTGCACAGTAGCGAAGATTATAACTGGCCCTGCAGCTGGTGAATTGGCTCATATACCAAGAGTACCAATGATCCCTACTGATTTGACTATACCCTTCAAAAGGCTCCAATTTCCTGTAAAAATTATTTTGCAGTAACGATGAATATTATGTAAATCCCAGGGCCAAACATTCAAATTAGTAGGAATAGATTTATGAAAAGAATTTTTTGCTCTATCACGAGTCAGGGATCCCGACCATCAGTATATTTTGTTACCTGAAAATAACTTAACGTCAATTAATGTTGTTTTAAATAGAAAAGTTCTACAATAATCGCTTTAGTTATTTATCCTAAAACAACGGATTGCACTCCGGGACTACCGTCAGAGGTGAAAACTTATTATTAATTACATTTAAATATTCTCATCATTAACATCTTTAACATCCACAGAAAGACAATCTGTGCAGCCTGCGGAAAATGACTGCGTCGTCGATGTTTCTGTGAATTGACCTGGAAATCATTTTGCTGACCGTGTCTTTCCTGGGTAGGCTTTTTGCAGCGGTAACCTATATCCACGCGGGCGGAGCCGCGGGTGACCGCTAACTATACATTATAATAAAACTGTAGAAATGAGAATTCTGTACATTAAAGATATTCAAAAAATAATAAGCGGGGGGTGTCACTACATCGCTATAGAAGCCAAAAATGTAGTTAGTTTTTTGTCTGTCTGTCTGTCTGTACTCTGTATGTTTGTTCCACTATCACACGAAAACTACTGATCCGATTTGAATGCGGTTTTCGCAGATATATTCATTTGCCTTCTTCCAACTTAACATCTAGTGTATAAAAATGTTTTCCCCCACACCTCTAAAGGGACGAAAGAGGGGGTCAGATTTTGTATAAGACTTTTGCTTTAACACGAAAACTACTGATCCGATTTGCATACGGTTTTCACAGATATATTTGTCTTCCTCCGACTCAACATTTGGTGACTAAAAATCCCCCCACGCCACCCCTCTAAGGGAACCAAAGAGGAGGTCAGATTTTGTAGCAAACTTTTTTCTTTAATGGACTTACTTTGACATATTATTAACTGTTTTTTCCAACTTAACATCTGGTGTATACAATTTTTCGCCCCACCCCTCTTAGGGGACAAAAGAGGGGGTAAGAATTTGTATCAACTGATGAAGTTGAAATATTTTAAATGGCAAAACAACGTTTGCCGGGACAGCTAGTTAATAATAAAGGAAACCGTCAGTCGCTAATACGATGGTGGAAAAATCGTCAGCCAGCGATATAAGTTATGACCAATATAGCCCTACTTCGCGCTCAATGTATCCTAGGGCGTCGCGTAGACGACATTTCCACCTGCAAACATTCAGCTGACGGCGATTTTCGTTTGAATTAACCGTAAAATTATCTCACATAGCAATTTTAAGTAATTAATTTGATAGTCAATATTTGTGAAGAAGATTTATATACATTTTACTTTAAAAGCGCCATCTGTTGTTATATACTAAAACTAAAATAACACCTACCGAACCTAAACGTGTATAATATAGATATGAACCGTTATTGGGTGCGAATTGGGATCTTTTTAATGTCAATTCAATACGATTCCCAACAACAACTTTGAGATGCTCTCAATTTTTATTCCACCCATTATGAAGTGGCTGGCGATCAAAGCTGTTATGTATTAGTGGAATACTATTATTGTAACGATTTTCGCTCGGTATGAAATGACTTTTTAAACTGAGCGCGACCTCCCCTACTATAAGTGATAATACTTGAGGCTGTGTAGCGTTGCTACTTTCACAGTGAACTCTCTACAAGGAACACATGTTTTTTTAATAGAAGGTAGGTCGCTGTAGCCCTGACGTCACTGCGACCCATGAGGGTCTATTGTGACTCCTTCGCACTAGAGTATCATCCCCAACCCAATACTACTCATAAATTGAACGAAATGGTTGGGGTTGGTGCCACGAATTTTCTCTGTGGATGAGTATTCGTGGCGACCAAGGTGCCTGTTCCTGCTCTGTAGTAGAGCAGGATAGTCGAGGAGAAGGTGAATAGGTGTTTCATCCTCCTCCTCACAGATACACACACTATCACAGAATCTGCAAGTCGTTATGCTACAAATACCCATTCTGTTTAGGTGTTTCAAGTTGAGCTTGCAGTGCCCAGTAAGGCTTCTGGTGGTGGTACCCAAGGTGAGCTTCTGATAGTTTCTTGTTAACATGTCATGCTTTAATTCACAATAATCATCTTGTACAGCAGATCAGCAATTACTACATAATATACTAGGCCATATTAACAGATGTATATCCGAACAGCAGTGAATCACGGGCATTATACTCCCGGGGGAGGATGATATATCGACTGCATTGCGTCTATTGTAACATTTAAAATGCCGACTCTAAATGTAACGTTATTTTGTAAAAATAAAGATATCCATTCTAATATTATAAATGCGAAAATATGTCTGTCTGTCTGTTAATTTTTCACGACCAAGCGGCTTGTACCGCTGAACCGATTTTGCTGAATTTGGTTTGGTATACTTTGAGTCCCGGAAAAGGACATCTAATGGTGCGTCCACATTTGTATCATTTGCGCGACCAGATCTCCGATCAGATCTCCGTCGCGTATCATCGAAGCGTGTCAAAATGATACGCGTATCATGATACGCCGCGATCGCTATTAACCGCGTATCTGATACGTGTCGCATCAAATACGCGCATGATCGGCAGAATGATCTAATAGGCGTCCACACTATGATACGCATACTTGATACGGCGCGATGATCGCGACGGGGATCTGATCAGAGATCTGATCGCGCAAATGATACAAATGTGGACGCACCGTAAGTTTACTTTTTTTTCGACATTTAAGTACAGTTCATGCGCCATAGGCGAATTTTGGCATAAAGGAGTAGCGGGCGTCATGTTCCTAGTATAATAAACGATAAAAGTAATAAATTAAATACTTTGTACATTTTAAAATAAACAATTTTAAATAGCATTATAAACTTTTAATAATTTTGTTGCCCCTTGTAATCTCATGAGTCTTAACTTAGTGTGATTTTAAGTTTACCTATTAGCATTTTCATTGTCTTTGCTAAGTTTTTAAATTCACTTTGAAACTTTGCTATCACATTTTTATTATTCGTGCAGATTTCTTGGGTTTTAAATAGTAAATGAGTAAATACACCTGTAGACTAAAGAAATTACTCATGGGAACCTTCCATACTTTTTGCACTTCCATTTTATATAAATTATTTTCATCCCTATGAGCATTTTAATATTGTTCTTTAGTACTCGTATTGTATCTTTAGTATTAGACTTTAAGGGGCCGGGTACCCTCGAAATTCTTATACATACGTTATTCCAAAATCATTTTCTCATACGAAAATATTTAACATGTTTGAGTTGTTTTTCAGTTTAAAATAGTAATTATCTAGGTTCCTGCACAAAAATTTACTTCAAAATATTTAAACATTAAAAAAAAAATTTTTGTTTTTAAATTTTTTATAAAGTGTAGTTTTTTTATAAAGTACTAAATTTACTAAAAAATTTTTTGTTTTTATTTTTTTAGTAAATTTAGTACTTAATATTTAAACACTAAAAAATAGAGTAAAACACTAAAAAATATATAAATAAATAGTAAATTTACTACAAAATATTTAAATACTAAAAAATATTTTTTCGAGTTTAAATATTTTGTAGTAAATTAACTATTTATTTATATATTTTTTAGTGTTTTACTCTATTTTTTGGTGTTTAAGTATTTAGTAGTAAATTTACAAAAAAAAAATTTAAAGCAAAAAAAAAATTGTGTTTAAATATTTTGAAGTAAATTTTTGTGCAGGAACCTAGGTAATTACTATTTTAAACTGAAAAACAACTCAAACATGTTAAATATTTTCGTATGAGAAAATTATTTTGGAATAGCGTATGTATGAGAAATTCCAAGTGTACCCGGCCTCTTAAGATAATCTGGCAGTGGAAAGGAACTCTCTTAAATATTGCCAGCTAGTAAAAGACGAGATAACTTAACACGCCTAAAGAAGTTCCACTTCAAAAATCTATTATTTATTCACGTAATAATTATTTTAAGTTCTTAATATTTTACTTTTTCATTTTAAATTGGATTTTAGTTGATGACGCCTGCAACTCTGTTGCGCCAAAATTCATTTATCGCGCCGAAAACGTACATTTTTCTGTAATGAAAAATGTCCTATGTCCTTTACTTCATGGTAATCCAAATGATGCTAATGATGCTAATCTAAATAAAAAACAAATAATAAAAAAGTAGGTTTAGCGATTTGGGTGTGAAGAGGGAACAGACGTACAGACACTTATAATAAAAATATCAAATACATTTATAATAAAATAATCAATCGAGTAAATCCACACTGATATTAATTGTGAAAGTGTTTTTGTCTGTTTGTTACCTATCTTCATGTCCAAACCGCTGAACCGATTTTGATGGGTATGGAAAAACTTTGAGTCCAGGAATAATGTTCCGATATAAAAAGGGCAAAGGATACTTTTTATCCCGGAAAATGTACGATTCCCGAGCGATATACAACGCAACGTAGTAGCGGGCGTCACCTAGTTTAAAATATCAGTATGGATTTTCAATATTATAACGAGTAAATCCATACCATATTATAAAAGAAAGTCGCTTTTTTCCCTCATGTCCTTTTGTTCCCTTTAATCTTTAAAACTACGCAACGGATTTTGATGATTCTTTCAGTGTTAGATAGCCCATTTATCGAGGAAGGCTATAGGCTATATTTTATTACGCTAAGACTAATAGGAGCCAAGAAATAGAGGAAAATGTGGAAAAAACGGGGAAAATTATTTGAAAGGGCTAACTTGAACGCGCTAATCTCAGGAACTACTGGTCCGATTTGAAAAATTCTTTCAGTGTTAGATAGCCCATTTATTGAGGAAAGCTATATTCTATATTTTATCACGCTAAGACTAATAGGAGAATGTGAAAAAAAACGGGGGAAATTATTTGAAAGCGCTTATCTCGCGAACTACTGGAGCAATTTTTATGTTATTTGGCACTGATAAGAAGTAGACCACGTGAAGGATCATAAGGCTATCGATTTTAATAATTTTTTCAGTGGCTTTATATTTTATACCCGTGCGACGCCGGGGCGGGTCGCTAGTACTTTATAAATTCCAAAATACGTTTTAATTCCAACGACAAATGGGAACATCGCAGACAAACAATTATCATATAAGATTGATGGCATCTACCTCCAGCTCCCGGCCTACACGAACAAATGGACGAAGAAATTGAGTGATGAACCGCCACCCTGATTTATGGTGCAGGTTTGGGAACTCATCTCTGTTATTGTCTATGATATCTGTCATCATCATCAGTTTTTATGAGAGCTCGTTTATCTTGTGAGTACAAACTTGATAACTCTACCGGACTCGATGCGCGTTCCTTCAAAAGTAGGAAAAGTTTTAAATGTAATAGTCGCACTTAAAAAGATAGGTAAGTATACTAGTTAATTTCACGAATATTTTAAATAAATTAAATACTCGTATGCGCCATATATTTTCTATCCAACTTTTCATTAAATTATAGTAAGTAATAATTAACTGTCTCAGATTCCGGACGTTAGAACTTACATCACAGTACAATTACTTATATTAAATTAAAAAAACTTGATTGGCTAGAAAGTAGGAAGACTGTCAATCAAACAAATAAGAAAATTAGGGTACCTATCAATTTTACTGTATTTATATAGATTTACTAGCTGTCTCGGCAAACGTTGCTTTGCCGTATTTCAATTTTCGCCTATAATATTTTATTGAAGTGACTAAATAAGTATGTCGCCATGGCAACGTCCATCGCTATTCCGTAGCATGTAAACAATGGTCGCCGTCAGTCTTGAGTTGTAATAATTTACTATTATTTATTCAACAAAATATGCACTTATCAATATAAAAAGTACCCAGTAGCCGATTCTCAGACCCACTGAATACGCATATAAAATTTGGTTAAAATAAGTAAAGCCGTTTCGGAGGAGTACGCTATCTAACATTGTGACACGAGAATTTTATATACATACTAGCTGTCCCGGCAAACGTTGCTTTGCCATAATATAAAGTACCTATTTCGCCCATATTATTTTTTTGAAGTGACTAAATAAGTATGTTACCATAGCAACGTCTATCGCTATCCCGTTCACACAAACAATGGTCGCCCTCAGTCTCGAGTTGTAATAATTTACTATTATTTATTCAACAAATGCACTTATCAATATATAAAGTACCCAGTCGCCGATTCTCAGACCTACTGAATATGCATATTATAAAGTTTGGTAAAAATCAGTAAAGCCGTTTCGGAGGAGTTCGTGGACTAACATTGTGCTAAGAACTTTGTCGTCCTAACATGGATTTGCAAATTAAAAACCTTTTGTGACTTAATAACTTGTATTGAAAAATGATTACAATCGATTATTATTCAACTTGCTTGTGCGCTTGAAATTCTTACAAGAGTCATGGACAGAGTGACAGCTGACAGGTGACAGCTGTCAAAGGGACGGGAAAGGTTAGTGAACAATTATGTTATCTGTGGTCGTGTAGCTCGGATCCATCGCATAAACGCGGGAACATGGCCCCGGCCTTGAAAGTAGTGATTTTCAATTATTCTCGTCTGGTGTAAACAGAGGGCAAATTTTAGTACATGCTCGCCTGATGATCCCAGATGCCGTACGAATATCAGCAACTCTGGTGATGTTGTCTTTCCCTGGAATCAGACTAACGATTCGGCCCAAGTAACTCTTTAGCGGGGGAAGGTTGTCGTCTTTAATGACCACTAATGTGTTAGGTAGAAGATGGTCATCGTTTGCCTTCCACTTTGTACGGGATTGAAGCTCCGAGATGTACTCTTTCATCCATCTTGACCAAAAATGCTGCCTCATCTGCTCCACTCTTTGATAGCGAGTAAGCCGTAGAGTATTAGCTTCCATCAAGTTTTCACACGCTGGTGAAGTTAGGGTGCGTCCGATAAGAAAATGAGCTGGACTCAGAGGCAAAAAATCATTAGGATCAATTGACATAGGCGAAAGAGGGCGAGAGTTAAGAACAGCTTCGATCTGTGTCAGAACTGTACTCAATTCCTCATAAGTGAGATTCGCATTTCCGACTACTCGACGAAGGTGGTGCTTACATGAGCGAACTCCAGCCTCCCAAAGACCTCCAAAATGAGCAGCATAAGGTACGATAAAGCGAAATTTAATTTGTTCGTTAGAAGCATAATCTTTAATATCTGAACTACATTTAGACAAAAACTTGGCGAAATCGTTCATAAGACCTACAAAGTTACGCCCGTTATCAGAAAATATCTCGTATGGTTTTCCACGGCGAGAAATAAAGCGTTTTAAAGCTAATAAATAGGCATCCGATGTAAGATCGGTTACAAGCTCTAGGTGTATGGCCCGCGTAACAAAACATACAAATAGACAAATATAGCATTTAACTTTACGAGCTCCTCTGCCTTTATGGTTTAACATGAAAATTGGTCCAGCGTAATCAACCCCACATTTGTAAAATGGATATTATATAGGACTTAAGCGCTCAGTGGGTAAATTTCCCATCTGAGGAGTGAGAGTCTTCCCTCTGAGGCGTTTACAAATAATACATTCGTGCACTACCTTTCGAGCTAAATTTCTACCTCCTATCGGCCACCAAGTTTCACGTATGTTAAGCAATAGCGCTTGAGGACCTACATGTAACAATTTAACATGTTCATAGCGAAATAACAATTTAGTGAAACTATGACTACTACCTAACAAAATAGGATGTTTTTTGGTATATGGAAAATAATTAGAATTAGTTAGTCGGCCTCCAACGCGCAATATTTTATCCTTATCCATGAAAATATTTAGTTTTGATAAATAGTGATTATCATTTACCTTATTTTCCTTTATATATAAATTATACTCGACTGGAAAAGATTCTAATTGTGACATTTTAGCTAATAAATTTTGAGATTCTATAATTTCATTAGTACTTAAAATACCCGCACGTTTATTATTTTTATTACGAACACTGTGCAAAAATCGTAACATATAAGCTATAGCGCGTACCATGCGTAGAAAATTTGAAAACCTTTCAAAATTAATAAATATTGTATTTGTAGCGACAAACGACAAATGACAATTACGTTTCGTCTCCGGTAACAACTCTGGTGAAACATGAGGAGGGTGAGATATATTAGTGCTAATGAAGTGTTTATCGTGTAGAAACTTAGGCTCTGACCAATATAATCTAGATTTAGCGAGTTCGTCGACTATCACGCCACTTGACACTAAATCCGCCAGGTTGTGTTTCCCGCTAACGTGATGCCACGGCAAGACTCCCGAGAGTTCATGTATTTCAGCTACTCTATTTTGGACAAATGTTTGTAACAGATTAGGAGACATGCGCAACCATCATAATACTATTGTTGAGTCTGTCCAGAAGACAACACAATCGAATTTACGATGAATCGATGAAATTACCTTATCATATAATCTAGCTCCTAACAATGCACCACACAACTCTAAGCGCGGTATGCTTACCGGTTTTAGAGGTGCAACCTTACCCTTAGCGCAAGATAAACGCACAGAAATATTGGAATTATCGCTTGTAGTGCGAACATAAATACAAGCACCGTACGCTAATTGTGAAGCGTCCGTAAATATGTGTAGTTCAATACTCGTATAATTTGAACTATCACCTAGTACACAGCGCGGCACTCTTATATTATTAAGAACTCTTAGCGAAGACACAAACCTATTCCATATCGCAATGACATCATTTGGAACTGGATCGTTCCAATCAATTTTCAACAGCCATAGATGCTGCAAAATAATTTTAGCCTGCATGATACATGGGCTAATTAATCCAAGAGGATCGAATATTTGTGAAATGTGTGGCAAAATATAGCGCTTAGTTAAAACTTGCGAATTACTATCAAAATCATAAAGCGTATTGAAATAAAATTCATCTGACATATTTAGTCAGCCTATGCCTAAAGTTTTAGAACTACTGTTATTATTCAAACATAAATGCTCAAGCGAATCATTAGATGACATTAAATCATTGTGCATAAAATTGAATGTCCACTTTCGAAGTGGGAAACATCCTGACTGTAACGTTTGAGCGATTTCATTACATAAATACAATAACCTAGACTTATCATCGTCTCCTGTTACTAAGTTGTCTACCAAGAAATCCTCCTTGATAATTCGCTGAACGTCAAGGTCATTAGATTCGACGCCTAGCTGCTTTACACAGCGTACACTAAGAAAGGGAGCAGATGCGGTACCGTAAGTGACTGTATTTAGGCGATATATCCCTAGAGGCTCCGACGGACTGTCTCGCCAGAGAATCAATTGCAGGTGACGCTGTTGCTCGCGCACCAAGACTTGCCTATACATCTTCGCAACGTTGGCGCATGCCACGAAGCGATGCTGCCTGAAACGTAGAAGAATGGCAAATAAATCACCTTGTATAGGTGGGCCTACACGCTGTATGTCATTGAGAGACAGCCCAGAACTAGAAGCTGTGCTAGCGTCAAATAACACGCGTAGCTTTGTGGTCAAACTAGACTCACGAAGAACTCCATGGTGGGGCATAAAATAATGAGGTTTGTCATAAGAGGAAAGCCTGGTCATATGACCCAAATTCTTATATTCATGAATAAAATCGGAATACATTTGCTTGTATGTATCCGAGCGTTGTAATCGCCTTTCTAGTGCGAGAAAACGTCGTTCTGCCTGAGGAAACGTGTCTCCCAAGAGATCAGGTGACTGTTTAAAAGGAATAGAAACACAAAACCTACCATCACTGTTTCGCGTAGTTCCTCACTACAACTACGCGAAACAGTGATGGTAGGTTTTGTGTTTCTATTCCTTTTAAACAGTCACCTGATCTCTTGGGAGACACGTTTCCTCAGGCAGAACGACGTTTTCTCGCACTAGAAAGGCGATTACAACGCTCGGATACATACAAGCAAGTGATTTTCGCATATCTGATCCTCATCAGTCTGCGCATCCTGATGCTTGGGTAGCTACTCACGTTCCCAAAATTGTCGTAGTAGCGCATCCATCGTTTGTGTATAATTACACTGGATATGACCAGCATTATCATTTAGTGATTTATGATATATTGCACCGGATATTATCCAGCCGAATAATGTATTATGCAAATAAGGTCCATTAGGCAGCCTTATTTTTCCGTGAGTGAGTAGATCCCAGAACATCTCTGCGCCAAGCAAAATATCTATATCTTGTGACTCCAGGAAGTTGGTATCCGCCAGCTCAATATTCTCTGGAATACAGAAATTTTTATGTGTGAGGTTATATACCGACAATTTAGATGTAATTTGAGGTAAGACAAAACATTTTATCTTTGTAGTGTAATTATTAATGCGAGATTTAATTATTAATTCACAGAGTTGGCTAGCTTGGGTAATTGAATTACCTACTCCTCTTATTTCATGAGTGGACTGTATTAATTGCGCGCCTAGTAAGTCACAAAAATATTTTTTAACAAAACAACGCTGACTGCCACTATCGAGCAAGGCACGAGCAAAATTATATTTATTATTCTTATCCGCTACCTCAATAAGCGCAGTCGATAATAAAACAGGTTGTAGTAACGAAGGAGGCTTATTATTTTTCTCAAAAGATAAAGTTTGCGCATGTGCATGACTTACGGATGAGTGTTCTGCAGTTTGAGCGGGCACGGAGGGTGTGTCCAGCTCCGCAGAAGTTGAAGCTTCACTATGCGATACCGAGTTCACTGAACTAGAATGGGAATGAATAAGGGAGATCGCAGATGACAGCCTTTTGTGCGATCAAAGTCTGCGGCTTCCATAGAATCTGATGGCGCGCGCCATGTAAGCCGCAGACTTTGATCGCACAAAAGTCTGTCGTCTGCGATCTCCCTTAATGTATTATGTTTTTGATCACACCTTTTGCAGGTTCCAAATCTACATTGGTTTACTGTGTGTCCTGAACGCAAACAATTTGAACACAACTTATTATCACGTATGACCTTTAATTTAGTGTTATAATTGGATTCTATAAATTTAGTGCAAGAATAAAGTGGATGATTTAATTTGCACATCAAACACTGCTTATAATTATAAATCTTGGTATTTTGCCGATCATTCACTTTATTAGAAGAAATGTTGCAACGTGATCTATTATGAAAGTTACTAAAATTGTTTGGTTTTTTATTATCATTTGATGTATTCTTAGTGACTGACGCTTGCAATGTTTCTAACATATCAGCTCGACTCTTTAAGAAATCTAATAAACAATTAGGAGTTAATTTAAAATCTGTGTTATTTGTAAACAAATTACCTTTGTGCTGTTCCCATTCACGCTCGGTTATTTTATCAAGTTTTGAAACAACAATAAATATGACAAGAGTATCCCAGGATCCCGTAGGCTCGCCCAATATTTTTAAAGCTCGTAAGTTTCTTAATGTGCTGTCAATTAAGTTCCTAATTAATAAATGAGATTCCTTCGTTATTGGTTGCATATTAAATATAGATTTGATATGATTTTGAATTAATAATCTATTATTATTATATCTGCTTTGTAAAAGTTCCCATGCAACAATGTAATTATCGGAGGTTAGTTCTAATGAGTTTTTTTAATTTAATTAACTTTTCAATAAAGATCTAAGATAATGGAATTTTTGAATGTTGCTAAGCTCTGATGAATTATGAACGAATGAAACAAAAGTATCTCGAAACTCGAGCCAACTTTCATACATACCATCGAACTCGGGCAAAGTGATAGTAGGTAATCTTATAGTTTGTAATGGATTATTATGTTGGCCTTGACACTGAGAGGTTGTAGCAGGTATCCTAGCATCTAATAAGGACTCGGCACGAGCCTGTGCACTGTAATAATTGTCCTCGAATTGTTCACGCTGCAATAATTGTTCTTCGAGACAAGAATCATGCACATTTTCCTCAATTTGGCTCTGCACAGAATTAAATTCGTTAAAAAGTGCAACTGCGCCTTGGACGCGCAACTTATTATATATATATATGTAAATTAGTAGGTGTTTCAGAAATGCAAGTAGTTAAATAGTTGGCGAACTTTGTAAGTCTCGCCTTCAAGACGCCACGTTTTTTGATTAATTCACGAAGTAATATTTCGGTTTTCTCGTTTATTCGCACCCTTTACGCTCATAGTGGAAATCAAAGAAAGACCAGAGTACTCACGCGAATGCAAATACGTATCTGTATAATACCAGTCTATGCTTGCGCCGGCACACAACTGATGATCCTCTATAGTATCCTTGATTCCTTTGAATCCTCTCTTGCGTAACTTGAGTATGTCCTTGGGATTATTCTGCAAACGCGCCTTCCTGAAGAATGGGCAAGCCACACCGGTCTCCAAAGTTCGCTGGTTTCGTTTTGTGAAAGTCGCAGGAATCCGGCTCGAAGGACCAAAATATGTTAAGAACTTTGTTGTCCTAACATGAATTTGCAAATTAAAAACTTTTTATGACTTAATAACTTCTATTGAAAAATGATTACAATCGATTATTATTCAACTTGCTTGTGCGCTTGAAATTCTTACAAGAGTCATGGACAGAGTGACAGCTGACAGGTGACAGCTGTCAAAGGGACGGGAAAGGTTAGTGAACAATTATGTTATCTGTGGTCGTGTAGCTCAGATCCATCGCATAAACGCCAGAACACATTGTGACACAAGAATCTATACATATTATAAAATTACAAGTCCTGACTGACTGACTGACTGATTCATCATCACAGAGCGAAAACTGTTAAAGTTACTGCCACGAAATTTGGTAAGCAGGATTGTTATATTAAGTAGACACCCACTAAGGAAGGAATTTTGGAAATTTTAACCCGAAGGGGGTGAAATAGGGGTTGAAAGTTTGTATGAAAGTCCGTCATTTCTTAAGTTAGAAACATGAAACTTTATTTTTGGGTTACTGAATAAAAATGAATGAATACGTATTTAAGTGTTTTTGGAAATTCTACCCCCAAGGGGGTGAAATGGGGGTTGAAAGTTTGAATGAAATTCCGTCATTTCTTAAGTTAGAAACATGAAACTTTATTATTGGGTTACTAATTAAAATTGAATGGATATAATTTAGGCGTTTTTGGAAATTCTACCCCCAAGAGGGTGAAATTGGGGTTGACAGTTTGTATGAAACGTTGTCAATTTTAAACCGATCGGGCTGAAACTGTGTATTATGCATGAAAGTTTTTAGAAATTTTCTTAGACTTTCGACTGATTGAATTGTAATTATTAAAGATTTGAGCTTCTATGATGAAGGCGTTTGCTTTAATAGGATTTGGGTTACTGAATAAAATCGTAGGAAATTAAGTCAATTCTGTACATTGAATATTTTTGAAAAATAATATTTGGGACGTGATCTAACTACGCTAACGTGAACGAAGTCGCGGGCAACAGCTAGTTTTATATATTATATAAGATAAGAAGATTAGATTATATAAGACGTCTTTTTCACAATTCTACATACCACACGTACGTAGGCTCCTTCGTAACATTACATAAAACCTACAACATCAAAGGCTAATTATAAAAAATAGCTTACCGCTCTGCATTTTATAAAAAAGTCGTTTACGAGAAAATTTGAGTTGAAAATTCCATAGCTTCCGTACTTCTATCTTAATTAATAAATTTAAAAAATATTGAAAATAAAAATTCACGCTGAAAGCGAGGTCATGGCTTATAGTGGTAGCGTCATACTATATTTAGCTAGTTTTTTAATTATTAGATTCCTGGCTCTTTATTTTACTTTTAATAAAGAAAAAACATTAAAAAAATGAAAATAAGATAATATGAAACCTTTTAGACTACCTTCACATTGAGGGTCTACACAGACGGACTGCATTTCAACTGCAATCCAACTGCCAATTGCAGTTCAAATGCAGTTTGAATGCAGTTGACACGACTGCAATGCGACTGCAATAGAACTGCAAACCAAATCGGATTCGGATCGGCAGTCGGATTGCAGTTCAGTTGCAGTCGGCGTGCAGTCGTGTAAACTGTTTGGTTTGCAGTTCTATTGCAGTCGTATTGCAGTCGTGTCAACTGCCTTCAAACTGCACTTGAACTGCAATTTGCAGTTGGATTGCAGTTGAAATGCAGTCCGTCTGTGTAGACCCTTAGGCTGGTTTTAGTGTCACGCGGTGTTTTGTTTTAACTGAAGAAAATACATGGTGCCTCTACACAAGAATAGGAATACTGATAGATTGTAGGGGCAAAATAACTAACTACCTTTTTATTATTATGAAAGTATAAAATATATCGTCATACTACTTGCCCGTAGATAATGGACGTGACAATATAAAGAAGGGCAACCATAAAACGTAGTGATTATATTCTCTTTGGGCAACCATTAATGACACCAGTGTAGCAACTGGTCAGATGTCAGGATACATGCATTGACAGGTAGCAAAAACTATTTTAATAAGCGTCAAAGAAATAAAATAATTAGAATAATCATTATTATATGTTAGGTTGATATTATCTCTAAGAAGAGATCATAAAAGTCAGTTTAACTGATGATGATGATCCCCAAAAAACTCCAGTTCCATGCAATTCCATATTCAGCTAATGCCATTCCGCACGGAACTCAATTCGCGCCAAAAACTGACTCGTGCACGCCGATGTTTTTGTTATAATTTGCCTAATGACCTGCATATAAACGCCAACTTAACAGTCGTGGAATTATTACCAATTTAAATTTCATTAATTTCAGTTACGTAATGCTTTAACAGTCTTTAGTTTAAGGGCTAACCCACACGTACCACAACTACATCACGTCGCAACGACAAAATGTCGTCAAGAAGTGGTTACGTGTGAATGGTGTCGCTGCAGCTTTTTGTAGTTGCGTTGTGGTACCGACAAAATGTCGTCGTGGTTGCGTTGTCGCCAGCAGTTGCGATGTGGTTACGTACGAAAGTCAATGAAACGAAGGGGGGGAAGAGCGCGGGCGGTGTGCGCGCACTGTCATTGCATCGACGCAACGTTGTGGTTGCGATGTGGTCGGTATCACACAAGTGGTCGACAACGACTGCAAAATGTGGTACGTGTGAATAGTCTTCATTTACAATACAAAATATACGCCCGACCACGTGGTGTGGTTGTGGTCGTCGTGTGGTTGTGGTACGTATGGGTTGGCACTTGGCCCTAAGGGCCACATAAAATGGACTACGATCAAATTTAACAAAAACTAATTTTCAAAGTAGCGGAAGAGTTTTTGAAGAAAATGTGTGTAAGTAACTACAGTAAATAATCAAACACTTTCAGTTTTAAAGACGTTAGTGATCAGTGATGATGATGTAGAAAAGGACAAAAAATCGTGAAATTCCAACGATCCGGTCTAATCCTATGAAAGTAGCCTATTGCAAAAAACTATCAAGAACCTGAAAACCTACTAAAAAGAAACCACAAAAAACCAAATCACACAAGAGATTAAAATCTCGCAACATAATATTTTCTACATAATTCTAATTCACACACAAAATGAGCTAAACCTAATTTAAAAATCTAATTCCGCCGCAGCGTTAAACAGTTCTAATTTAAAACCTACACAATTATGCCGCAAACTTGTACGTACATCTTGATAGGGCTGCGCTAAAATTATTTCCGTGTTTAAAAGAGCAGGCGACGAGTGGGGACTGTGTTAGTCGGGGTACGGCCCTATTTCCTCTTAGAGTAAACTAAAGAGGAGTTATTATTTAAGTCAGCGTTTGCCTCTGACGGGTTTATCATTGCTCCAAGGCATAAGCGGAAAGCGTACGTTAATAAGGTAATATTTATTGAAAAAGAATTTTGAGTAAAAATTTGAAGTATTTTTAATCACTACACAATACACATCTATTACTACATCACAATAAGGGCCGTCCATTAATCACTTAAAGTTTTTCAGCTGTTGAGACCCTTGTGATATTATGATATATTTTTATAGACAATAATAATTGGCCTTTGGCCTCACTTGATTAATAGGCAGTCCCTAATAAGAGTGCCTGCGGTCTGGTGTAAGGATAATAATAATTACAATTTTTATTGCGCTCCAGCCTCAGAAAAGATGGCTATGGATGAGTTAAAAAATACAAGCGAGACTGGCCTACGGTTTCGTTGAATCAAGACTCTAAAGAAATGGAAAATTAAGATATTTGGTTCAGGAATCACATTCAAGAATGTTTTTTTCCTGATATATCGTAGTTTTTTTAAGGAAGAAGAGATTTTGTATGACCATCAAGTAAAAAATGAATAATTCATTTTATTACATACAAATAATGTGCGTGAACTAGAAATATTGTTGTTGTAAAGTGTTTTTTGGAAACTCGAACAAAGTTCTTGTTCCTATTTTCGTATGTGTCCTATACTCTTGTGACTTATGCCACATGCAATAAGTACAGCGACAAATTCCCCTGTGAGCTACAGCATAATAAAAACTTATAGCACAGAGAATATTGAATAACATAATTGGATACAGTGTTACGCACGGGACACATCATTTAGTCGGCATTACGTTAGAAATTATAACGTAGGAGCACGTAAAAAGTTTATTTCATGTAAGAATTTAATCTATGAACAGTTGTTTTAATATACATTAGAAGAATGCTAACAGCTAAGTAAGGTATTTTCCATTATTTCTACTAAGTATTAAACAAATTCGCTTCTGGATTTCCATCCATATAATGTAATATTTTTATACTAAGATAATATTTAAAACAACGCAATAGATCATTTTGATGCGGATTATTTTTAACGGAGTCATCAAAGAAGGTATATAAGTATAGTTTAGATCTTGTTGATTTTGACACAGACGACACGGTAATGGTTCAGCTAATTGAAAAACATAATATTATTATTTAAATAATTACACGAATAGTAAGGCCTTCATAACTAATAAGTCCTTCATTAAAAATAGCCTTATGTGCATAACAACAAGAGTGTATAGTTATGGTTTACCTTAAGGACGGAAATGTTGATGTTATTAGTTCAACATGTTCTGATATCTCATTCCAACTTAAACTGTAAACACGCAAAATTCGCCAAAGGTATTGGGTATTGGTTTATTTCATGTTCATCCCAGGATTTCAACCCTATGAGGCTTTGCGTATGGAGGACGAATATAGTTTTATGAAAAATAACTCGTTCTTTGAGGCTAGTAATAACTATAAGTAAACACAAAGTGGTTCACAACTTTTTTCCTTAAAAATCTCATAGGAAAATGAGATTTTTTCATATGCGCCAAAAATGTACTTACTTACTACGATGGCTCAGCGACCCAAAGTGGATCTTGGCCTCCGACACGAGTTTGCGCCACTTGTCGCGGTCTTGTGCAGTTTCTTGCCACTCTGTGACTTGAAGATCGCGCAGGTCCGACTCCAAGTCATCTAGCCACCGGTACCGTGGCGGTCGTCGCCCGATCGGACGCCCAAGGAACGCCTTTTTAGTGGCACGATCCAGTCCCATTCTTGCAACATAACCGAGCCATCGGATGTCGCTGGGCTTTTGTTACGCCAATAATATTGGGCTCAGCCATGAGGTCTTCAATTTCGGCGTTGGTTCGGATTCTAGTTCCTCCGTCTTCTGTCTTCACCGGGCCCAAGATCTTGCGGAGGACTTTTCTTTCGGCTACCAGTAGTTTATTCTCTTCATCGAGTGTGAGCGTCCAGGTCTCGCATCCGTACATTAGTATTGGCCTTATTACGGACTTGTAAATGGCGATCTTACTTTTTCTACTTAGGAGATTGGACGCTAACACTCCATGAAGTGCCGCGCTGCATCGTAAGGTGTCTTGGATGCGGATGTTTATTTCCTCCTGTCTCGTGTTGGTGTCGGTAATGGTGCAGCCTTAGTATTTAAATTTGTCCGTCCCTTTATAAGAAGTCCCTCTCACATTCAGGTCTTCTCGTTTTGTGCGCGTGTTTTTATAGCGTTTAATGTGGAGGTATTCTGTTTTCTCGCGGTTTATACTTGGGCCTAATTTAAGGGCTTCGTTTTCTAAGACTTCGGCCGCGCTGACCACTTCCTCTGGAGTTTCACCCAGTAGTGCCAGATCGTCGGCATATCCTATCAACCTATGTTTCCCATTCAGTTGTAGCCCTACGTCTAGTGCAATCACTTCTTTGAGGACATATTCCAGAACTAAATTGAAAAGCACAGGTGACAGTGCATCTCCTTGCTTAAGTCCTGTGACCACCGCGAACTCGTCCGTAAGCTCTTTAGCAACCCTCACTCTCATTTTGCTTTCCTTAAAAAAGGAAAGGAAGGAAAGGAAGGAAGGAAAGCAAAAAATGTAATCATTATTTTATGCTCTATTTGAAAACGTAAGAGGTGAACACACTTCAAAATATAATATTAATTTTCTTCTGATTTCAGCAAGCTCCCACTGTCCGTAGTCAAACCTGTCTTAATATAGCTTCGAAATACCGCTTCAAATCCCAGCTTCCATCAATTGTAACTTCATGCATATAATATTGTTCTGGGATCCGAATTCAAATGACGTTAAAATCTGTTTTAAACTAAGTAGTTGAGGCATCGACGTAAAATAATATCTAGGGAAGTTGCATTCCAAGTTACATCGTTGACTGCCTTTAACTCTGTTATTCTGCCTGACACTGTTTACCTAATAATATAAAATCCTTTGCTTTACTGCGGTATCAACGCAAAACCCTAGTCTATAATAATTACTTAACAGTGTGTTCGATCTACGAATGCGGATGCGGATGGATGCGGTTCCGGACTCGGAGTGAAACCACGGGTAAAAGCTAGTACCATAATAAAAATAGTTACAAAATTGACTTTTGTGATTATATTTTTTGCTAGTTTACAAAAGTTTTTGTGTACACCACATAAAAAGCGGTTTTCTCATAATATACGACAGTATGTCAACGAATAAAACACATGACGCAAAATTAAGGATCTAAAATTTAGCGAGCGGGATCCAAAAACCCGGCCCGTCTGCAGTCGCGACGGAAAATGAAACGACGTAAAAATATTCCAGTGTCCAGTTCTGTTACGCTGTAAACACGGACACAAAGAATTTCTCTTCTAAATTTCGTATATTTTTAAAATAGCAGTGGCTTTAATATTATATGTTTGGATTGAATAAAGTTTTGTGTTCTATATTGGCCGCAACTTTATTTGAGAATGGAATTACATTCTACTGGGCTACTTAAGATCGAGATCGCTTATTAGCTTTGTCCACACTGTGCCTTTTTTGTTCATCAAGGGCGCAGTCAACAGCGCACGTGAGGCATGCCCGCGACGCATGACCGTATCCAAAACTTTCGCTTTGTTCTTTAATGACAATGTGGGCGTTACGTTTGTTGACGCATTCAATTATTGAATGCGCCAATACGAAAGTTGAATGAAAGAAGATGACGAAAATTGAAGACGAAAGTGCAAAGTGTGGACATAGCTATTGGCTTCCGTTCAGCAGTGGACAGGACGATAATGATGATGTTCTGCCGTAAATCGTCTGACTGTGAGTGAGAGAACAAAGCCATAGACAGACACAGAAACATGTACCTTTTACGAGTAGTACCTTTTACCTATAGCCCATTGGGGCTAGAAAAGAGAATAATATTATGAGATGTGAAGATACACAGACATTTTTTAATTTACCAGAATAGCCTTCAAAATTTGCCTTCTGCGGGGCTAAAATGGTCGCTTTGGAGAATCATAATATGATTTATTTTTTTAAATCGCAAATTGGTCACTCGCATTGCAATGCATTTCTAGTAATTCGTACTAATTTGACATTCGTCAGTTTGACAGTTTTGACAATTCATATTTTGCTGAATTGATTGAGAGGAATTGCTAAATGTCCATTTTAGCCCCGCTGGTAACAGAAGGATTAAAATGTAAAGGCACACAGGCATATTACATAAGTTTACCAGCTTAGCCCCCAAATTTTTCAAGCGTTAAGAGAGAAGAGCTTAGATGTGAAGACACACAGACATACATAAGACCCTTCTATTAGCAGTTCCCTAAAATACCTCGTTCGCTAGAACACGTGCCAAGCAAACTTTTGGCCTATCCGGAGTGTACTCAGAAGAATTGAGCCCTTTGAGGGGACAAACTTTAGTATAACTTGGAAGGACGAGATACAGTTCCCAATGGACCATTACGGTAAGTGAAGACGGTTTAATCGTGGTATAGCTATGCTTTGGCACGATTGAGCTATATCAAACTACAAGACGGTGTTCTCTTGAATTAATGTCGAACCAATTTTCATGAAATTATTATACTCGTAACGAAATACTGCAAGTCATGTGCGTCTAGCATGCGCGTACAACGAGATATCTTACTCTCGAGTGTAGTTAAATATATTGTCGATATCGAGATAATTTTAAAATAATTTTTGACATTATGTCGATAGATTTTGACAACAGATCTACACGAGAAAAATGTATGTCATGTTAGGGCCAATAGACATGAAGAGACAAACCATCAAACATCGAGAAAACATGTAGACAAACTTTTCTTGTTATGCGCATGCTAGGCGCACTGGAAGAGGACATGCAATTTAAAAAAAAAATAGTCCTAGATCATAATAAATAGCTTGGTTACCAAACCTCTTACAGGTTAAGTACCAAATTTAAGTTTCAGAGGAGCCGCAGCGACGAAATAGTTTTTAGCAAAACCTTATAATACGATTTGTAGTAAAATAACCACTTGAGAGCACCTTTGAATCTTTCAGGCAATTTCTTAAAAGCTCGTCGTCTTTTGTATATTGAGTGGTGTATTGAAGGAATCTTCATTCTTTTATTTTGCGTAGTGGGGTTCTCTAAGAGGAAAATATTTTATTGGTATAAATAATTTCATTTTCTATTGCCTCATTACTTCCTATTATACTTTCAACTAATAAAAAAGGGGTTGAAGAGGAAAATCATATTGTGCACTTATTTTCACGTGATCATTAAAGCGGTATCTGGCTACGCCCTACCAGTAAGTCGATCTTGATTGAAAAAAAAATCGATCTTGTTTGGGAAAAAATACAATAAAAGATTTCATAATTAAACTCTACAGATTTAGAATTGCAACAAAATAAGACCACTAATAACAAACGGCAAAACCGACTTGCACTTTCAATGCACAGTTTGTTAGGGCGCTTTGGCGTATCATCTGCCGCCCGTCAAACTGATTCGCATGCAAGTTGCCCGTATCTTAAAAATAATGAAAAAACGATACTTTCATAATATTATACGTTTTTTCTGTCACGCGGGCAATACGCACCCGGCCAGGAGCATGACTAAATCCGCACGCGGATTACAAAACGCATAATAGGAAAAGTGCCATATTTAGCAAAAACAGTTATAAAATAAAAGTAGTTGGTGGTCATACAGCTTGGGTTGGCCATATAATTTCTATTTCCCTAGCAGCGTTTTTTATGGTAGTAATTGGAGCCATAATATTTGAGTCATATTACATATATATGAGAGTTATCGTTATATATTTCGATGATCACAAGTATACCTAATTCGTAGTTTGATGATGTGTGAGTGAGACCTCCATATAATTATTGTGGTTCCGTCTAACGAGCGAGCTAGCGTCAAATTCTTGAGGTTACCGTGCGGGTACTGGCAAATTACATACGTAACAATATATATCCCACGTGTGACATACCTGTATATCGCGCACGGTAATAATTTTCAAAGAAAGGTTTGACAATCCTATAATTTTAAGTACAAAATTGGTAATGGAAAAAAATATGAAAAATATGAATTACTAGATTGCTTGTGACATTAACTCGATTTTTTTTTCATTCCCTTTTTAGTTATCATTATCATAATATTGTTGATGTTAATTTGATAATCACGGCTTGGATCAATGAAAGTGTAAGATTTCATACACGTGCAGTGCAGTGGTTAGACTATGTTTCTAATATTTGCGACTGTTTTTGATTCGTGCATTTCCGGGATAAAAATAATTATCCTGTGTCTTCAATGGCGACTCAAAGAATTGAATCTCAATAAGAAAGATCAAAACATCCGCAGCGAAAAGAACGTGAAGAAGTAACAGACACTCTCGAATTATGAATACCAGCACGGATTCTCTGTGTGCAGGTACTAGATACGTGTCAAGTCTTATCTATATACCTGTTATCCATAGTATATTATTATGTTACATGTGTGATAGGCACCGTAGATAACATGTTGTGCTATGATTAAATCTGATATCACATTCGGTTGAGTAATTAAACGATTAATCAATATTATAATATGATTGCCAATGGATATTTTTGTTTCAGCTTAGTCAAAGCTTAAAATATTAAATATAAAGTTCGAGGGTAAAATATAAAATAGAGTATTAAGTATGTGGTACACTTTTACTAGGTTTTTTTTAAAGTAAAGTAAGTTTGTATTAATATTATAATAATAATAACTCCCACATCGGTTTCGGTGACGGTGGCCGGTTTTACTGAAACCAGGCCAGTTACGCAGGAGTAATTTTATAGTGCCCAAGCGTGTGCGCAGTACACAAGAGCACTCTCTATTCCTTTACTCTCATAACCCAGTGGGACGGAAGACCGACACGACTGGCGAGAGATCAGGTGCAGGACCATCTTACTTGTCAGACAATCAGGTGATCAGCCTGCATTGTCCTAACCAAACTTGCAAATAACTTGATTCCAACGCGGGAATCGAACCCACGACCTCCGAGTCAAGAGTCACGCTCCAAACCACTGGACCACGGAGGCGTTTATATTCATAAAACTAGCTGACCCGACAGACGTTGTCCTGTCTTAAGGCTGCTCTCTCGAAAAAAGCGTGCAGATGAAACAACTTTTCATCGGCATTAACAGAGAAATTATATCTGAAAAAAATAATTAGTAATCTACATGATATGATACGTAATTTGGTTTTGCCATATTTTTTCTATCGGTATCACATAATAAAGAAATAAAAAACCAAATCACCTCCAAATCGCTGAATGGAACCTCTTTACTCCTTCATTATTTATCAAAAGAATATATAAAAAATATCTACTGCTTTGCAATACATAAGTTAATAATTTGGTTTGGTTACTTTTTTGAAATATGTATTATATTAAGCCTTAAAAAGGTTTTTTCTCCTATTTCGCCCTATCATGGACGCGGCGAGCGTCGTAACCGCCACCGTACAAGGCGCGCTGTTATGAATGTTATTTTTAAGTCGATATTCGCACTGACAGACAATCGACCTGCTAATTTAGGAAGAGAGGGCCCTTAACGATGATTATTTAATAATTCGAATTGGCATAATTAATAAAAAAGTGTGTTTATTTTTGAGTGCCATCGTGCACTCATCCCAATTCCCAAACTATTAGTTTGCTCTGCAGCAACACTTTGGCCATCGCACAATTTCTCGAAAGGTTGCAAGTTGGTGTTTCATTTATTTGTGGATTCATCTTATATATAAAATTCTCGTGTCACAATGTTAGTCCACGAACTCCTCCGAAACGGCTTTACTGATTTTTACCAAATTTTATATATGCATATTCAGTAGGTCTGAGAATCGGCTACTGGGTACTTTATATATTGATAAGTGCATTTGTTGAATAAATAATAGTAAATTATTACAAACTGAGACTGACGGCAACCATTAAGTTTGTGCGATGGGATAGCGATCGACGTTGCCATGGCGACATACTGATTTAGTCACTTCAATAAAATAATATGAGCGAAATCTAAAATATATATAAAAGAAAGTGGTGTTAGTTACACTACATATAACTCAAGAACGGATGAACCGATTTGGCTGAAAATTGGTGGAGAGGTAGCTTAAAACCAGGAAAAGGACATAGGATACATTTTGTCCCGGAAGAATGTATTGTATGTATGTATTCTTTTATGATTTGCGCGTAAACTATTTAATCGATTTTGATGAATTTTGATATGGAGATACTTAGAGTCTCGGGAAAGGACTAGGGATACTTTTGGTCCCGGAAAATGTACGGTTCCCGCACAATAAACTTTTATGATTTTCGCCTAAACTTTTCAATCTATTTTGATGAAATTTGGTATGGAGATACTTTGAGTCTCGGGAAAGGACAAGGAATACTTTTTGTCCCGGAAAATGTACGGTTCCCGCACTATGAACTTTTATCATTTTCGCCTAAACTATTTAGTCTATTTTTATGAAATTTTGTATGGAGATACTTTGAGTCTCGGGAAAGGACAAGGAATACTTTTTGTCCCGGAAAATGTACGGTTCCCGCACAATAAACTTTGATGATTTTTTCCTAAACTATTCAATCTATTTTGATGAAATTTGGTATGGAGATACTTTGAGTCTCGGGAAAGGACAAGGGATACTTTTTGTCCCGGAAAATGTACGGTTCCTGCATAATAAACTTTTATGATTTTTTTATTCAATAAGCATTTGATCAGGTATATTATCTATACTAATATTATAAATGCGAAAATATCTCTGTCTGTCTGTCTTGCTTTCACGCCAAAACTACTGAACCGATTGTAATGAAATTTTGTACACAGATAGTCTAGAGCCTGAGAAAGGACATAGGTTAATTTTTAACTAGAGAAACGGGTCACGCGCAATATTCCGTAGTACCGCTAGTTTTTAATATCTAATGCTGCGTTTACAAATGTTTTGTTGTTCGTAACGGGCACTTAAAAATATTGAAAAGACGAGAAAACGCTGATGAAAACATAATATTTTCGGAAAAGCCAGCAATGAATGAACTTTTCAAATCTTAGAGATCTGGGTCAATTTGAACATCATGTAAACGAACCTCGGGCTTCGCAAAAAACAGAAACTAACCGTGCGCATTGAAACGAAACGAATTTATCAAAGTGCCTTTTAAGTTTCGCCCATAATTTCCAACTTTGGTGAACTACGCTTTTGACTTTTTCTGAAACAAAATGTTTATTTAATTGCTCGCTCAAAAGGAAAGATAGGTCCGCCATTATAAGGCACAGCAACAAAGAATTATTATGAAAATCTGAAACCTACCAACTGGGTATTAAATTTTTAGTATTCTACTATTTTATTGCAAAGTTCCTATTTTGGTCCACAAACGCGCTAATCTTAGTATGAGTCAGTAATTACTGGTCCGATTTGAAAAATTCTTTCAGTGTTAGATAGCCCATTTATCAAGAAAGGCTATAGGCTATATTTTATTACGCTAAGACTAATATAAGCGAAGAAATAGAGGAAAATGTGGAAAAAAACGGGGGAAATTATTTGAAAGGGCTTATTTCACGAACTACTGGAGTAATTTTTATGTTATTTGACACGAATATATAGTATACTACGTGAGACATGGGTTATTAATTTGTGAGAAATATACGGTTTCCGTGAAATTTCAGATTTACGCGGACGAAGCCGCGCGGAACGTCTAGTATTATTAATATGTTTATTGCTCCATTCATCACCATGTCTTTGGCATGCAGAATAATGCGGCTATCAGCCTCCTTATATTAATTAAGCCTTGTCAACAGCGTTTTCGTTGGTTGAAAATCATATATTCCATTTTTTTACTATCTTTTATGTAAATATTATTCCAAAATTGGCATTTAAACATTCGATTCAATCGAAAATGATACCAAACTCGACTATATACCTAAATCCCACGCAGTTATTGACCTCATACCTTGTTAAAGCTAACCCCCCCCCCCTCCCCCACCTGCATGAAATATTCAGGTGGCTCCACATCGTACCAAATCCTACCAAAGGAAATCTTTGGTTCAGCAAAAGCCGTATTCCTCGTTTTTTTGTCTTGTAACACGACTAATAATTGGAATCTCGGAATCGGCTCCAACGATTTTCATGAAATTTAGTAAATAGATAGGGGGTTCCGGGGGCGATAAATCGATCTAGCTAGAAATCATTTTATTCGTGTTTTATCGAATACCGAGCAAATGTCGGTCAAATAGCTAGTAATATTATAATCGGTGCTAAAACTTATATACTTTATGCATGACTTAATAATAAATAACATTAAAATTTTACGTTGATATGATAGTAAAATTTTGCTTCAAACTACTGTGTAATATAAAATATTTGCGAATAGGAGTTACGTTGAAATTCAACGGATATTTTAACAAATAACAACCATTGGCAGCATGTGGCGTCAATTGAACGAAATTACCGTTAAAAATATTATATTCCTCGTTATGACAACTGTTACCTAAAATAATTGTTGAAATAAAAATGAAACGTAGGAACGATAACATTTTTAATATATTATAATATAGAAAAAATCCGTTCTCGGGTTTTAGCGAGACTAACAAAATATAATACTCGTTTTTGTACACAAGATGTAATATTTTATGCAGTAATTTAAGAACTCCATTGGTATATTCTCAGTAGTACTTTATACGTTAATTGCAATTTGCAATAAATAAATTACAAGTAGGTATGTGATACATTAATATTTTGCTATGACCCCATGTTATGTAACATCGACGGGTGCAAAGTAAAAAGAGTCATCTACAAAACAGCTACTTTTCAGGAGAGCGCATAATAGGAAAAAATGCTCCCATTTTGTCAATTTCCAACCAAATTTATTGAAATTTTCATCATTGCTTCATTATTTATTAATAAATCCACACGTATATTTAATTTATTCTAATTATGATTAATTTACGAGATATTGTAGTTGTCTGCATCTACATTGCGCTTAAAAATATGACAACTGAGTTAACTACCACTTGGTCGTTTCTACGTGGGAATTAAAAATTAGATTAATTAAAGTATTTTTACCGATTACGGGTACGAGTATCAGTAAATAAATAAAGTGTAACACTTTATATTATTAAAATATGTAGTTAATGACTGTTTTACATCTTAAAAACACGAAGTTCAGAACATAATTGTGTAGATATCTTTTTCTACGTTGTCGATTCGGTGCAAGGTGCACGATTTAGAAATATGAAATACTAGCTTTTTCCCGCGGCTTAGCTCGCGTGGAATTTGAAAATCGTGTAAAATGCAAATATTGCTGTAAGCTCCTTTAGAAACATGATGTTTTTCCAAGACCAAAAATAGCCTTTGTTACTCTTCATAAAACATGTACACCAACCGCACAACATCATCAGCAACATCACACACACACACACAACACACACACGCACACGCACAATAATAATACAAAATACAAATAATAAAAGAAAATAGTAAATACTTACCTTAAGCCCTCTCTCTGTCATCTTAAAATAATATCCATTTAGTTACGTACACTGAATTTAGTCCCCTACAGCACAAGATTCTTAGTGTAGGGGTTGCGCACCTGAATTTGTATTATCCTGTGTCTATCTTTTGTTTTGTTACATTTTATTATTATGTATTTACTGAGAGAGACAATAAACTATTTTTCATTTTCATTTCATAAACCGACTTCCAAAAAGGAGGAGGTTTCTCAATTCGACCGTATATATGTTCTTTTTTTTTATGTTTGTTCGCGGATAACTCCGCTGTTTGTGAACCGATTTTCAAAATTCTTTTTTTGTTGTATAGGATATTGTTTGAATTTGGTACCATGTTCCCAAACATAGTGACCTGATGATGGGATCCATGAGGAATCGAGGGAAATCCTCAAAGTTTATATGGAAACATATAGTTATTTTAGTTTCATGAGAAGTATCCTAAGCATATGCTACCAAAACGCAAGATTTTGCACCAAGGTATTCTATGGTTCCGAAGATACTAAGAGAACTCCGGATTCCTTATAGATACAAGTTTGGGGGTTAGGCGCTGTTTTAAGAACAGAAAGCATATGCTACTATGCAAATTACATTCATCATCATCATCATCATCATTACCACGTCAGGGTCACCAATCGCCGCGCCGCCACCTCACCGCACCCGTGTGGCTTCTCCCTTAAATTACCTAACAGCATGTAACTAAAAACAGTGAAATTATTATTTTTAACAAAAAATTTAAACCGACTTCCAAGGTAAAAACAATAACAATATCCGTATAATATGAACTAAAAAGTATTAAATAATTTTTCCTGTCTAATAGTGCCTTTTTCCGAATTCGGCTAAACCTCAACAGCTATTTCTGTACTCAATCTTCATCATTTTGAAGTCGGTGCCAGTTCCAAAAGTTTCAAATATTTGGCAGAGGAAGATTCAGCTTTCTGGTACCGACTTCAAAATGATGAAGATTGAGTACAGAAATAGCTGTTGAGGTTTAGCCGAATTCGGAAAAAGGCACTATTAGACAGGAAAAATTATTTAATACTTTTTAGTTCATATTATACGGATATTGTTATTGTTTTTACCTTGGAAGTCGGTTAAAACTTTTTGTTAAAAATAATAATTTTCATTTTCATTTTTATCCTTTCAACGAAGTCTATGCCAAAACACAATACGATTAGTTTCTTCGTTAGAACGTGAAGGAAGGACAAACAAACAAATAAATAAACAAACACTTTCCCAATTTTAATATTAGTATGGATTTACTTAGGAATCATTCATTTACTTTCGTAAAAATCGTAATTTCTCACAAGGAAAATGAAATTCTGTGTCAATACTTTAATTACTTTAAAAATTATTTAAAAAGTATTCAGTATCATTATCAGTACAGGAACTATGTTGTAATTATTATAATTTAGGCAGAGGCTTATTAAGTCTTTGTACTTGGCACTTGTAATCATGATGAGTACATTATAACATCATAAGCATCGCCGGACGTTTTACACCATCGGAGGAGTGTATACGATTCTTCAGAACAAAAAATGAATTTTAATTTCAACGATTTCTCAATTGCTTTTCGTGATCACAGAGATCCCAAAACCGGTCAAAGATAAGTTAATAGGAAAACTACAAATGCCGGAATATGATGTTTCGCAGGTTGCAATTTCCCATTTCTGGACTGATAATATAATTGTTTATGTAATTTGATAATATAATGTCGTAATTTATGTCTCGTATAATACGTGTTACACGTGTCTTTGTTTCTCAATCGCCTTTTCTTTAGATCAATACTGAACTGACGACTTTTTCTACCGTTTAACGAGGAAGGCGTAGAATATTCACTTGATGCCTCTACTGCCGAAGAAGTATCAATGGTGTTGTCTATAGAAGATTTACAGTTTGAAAGGGAAAATATACTCGATGGCTTGTATGAGTTACTAAACTCAAGCAGGTCATAGATTATATGATATCAAAATATTTGTTTAATAAAAAAGATATAATATTTTGATCTAATACTGATAATGGACGCGGCGGACTTGAAGTGACGAATTATATTCTGAAGGAGTTGGCGTATTCGTTAATTTGCTGAGAATCTCTATTATCGACATCCAAATTTTCAGAAATTTTGTATTTCAGACTAAGAGTGAACTGGTGTGACTGAGCTAGAGTATTCAGATCATGGGGACTTATCTTACGAAGTTAACTTATACTTATATTTGTCTTCATCGCTGGAAGCTGACACATCAAGGTCTTCTATAAGATGTTCAATAATTTCATCGGTCAACATAGTATTTTGCTCGATAAATATATCGCTTATGTTCTGGAAACTTTCAACTTTTTTACAAAGTCGTTTTGGACTTTCTGAACATGAAAAAACAGTAAAAAATAACAGTAAGAAATTAGAAGTCAATTAATATGGCTAACAATAATAATAATTAACATAGATAACATAGATAAACATAGCAAACAATACTAATTTACAAAAGTATATTGAGACATCTGAATCACAATCGCAACGTACAAAAAGCTATATGGCAGATAGCCGCTTATGCCACATAACATGACCCCCGCGCGTCCCGCGTAAAGTCGACCAGCGGTAGTTATCTGCAATCTGCATCTACTCGTACATCGTGCAATTTCACAAAACAGGAGTAGATGTCTTCTTTTACGTGACAAAAGTACCAAAAATAAGGTGATATTTGAATTTTTGTTTTTGCTATGTTGTAGAACATGATGTTTTAAGCTAGTTTCTTCAAAAAAACAAAAAACTCAACATTGCAGATGACCTTTTTTACTTTGCACCCGTCGACATGTGGATGGAGCCTATTACAATCGACCAAACCTAATCATAAGTATCAAGGATCTATCAAATGACAAAAAATGGAAAGCACTTAATAACAGAGAAGTTGATCCATTGGAAGATTGTGTACCTACGTAATTTAGTCGCGTTATGTCAAATCCAGCCGACTTATCGCGACTAATATTGAATTTACATAACTCGACCAAATGACGTAAGTGTGCCATATGCCTATGAATCAATTTTTTCGATGGTACATTCACAGTCTCTGCAAAATTTTGCGAATACATCATTTTCGCAGCAAAAGGTATAAAAGTGAGATTAATCTAGGTCACAATATTTAATATCAAAATTAATCTTTGATGTAGCAGCAGATGGCATTCTCTGCGATTTATAGAAACGATTTTTGAGTTTAATTCGAGTCAATTTATTCTCGATCGGGGTCGAAATGGAGTAATCCATTACCCATAATATTCCCACGGGGGAATCGCTAAAAACCGATACTGTAATTATGGTTATTATTACCTTCCTAAATTATGAGAAAAAGAAATAAAATGGGAAAAAACGAAATTATAGATCAACTAGACGACGCCTGTAATTCCGTTACGCTAAAATTTGTTTATCACGCGGGAACCGTACAATTTTTTCAAGATAAAAAGTATTTTTTGTCCTTCCCCGGGACTCAAAGTATCTCCATACCAAAGGACAAGATCCAACGTCCATACAATTTTGGGCTAATTTTAAAAGTGCTGGCCAACGCACATAAACCCATTATTTAAATAGAACATAATCTAAGGAATAATTTTTATTATTACATCAAAGTTCTAAGTCAAGCCTCGGAGTTGTTTTTCAAGGTCAAACTTTTTTTTATGACGTGCAATAAAACTTATTTAATTATTTAAAAGCAACAAGTAATCGATCCCAACGTCCCTATCCGAGTCATAGAACAGATTGGAGGCCACATACCTACAAATGGTTTGAAAAAAACTCAAAGGAAGGGGGATACTCTACGTGCTTGGAGTACGCACGGCATTTGCCTAGTATTCCAAGTAAGCAATATGAGTTGTGCCCTGCAAGCCCCAAGCACGTAGAGGTTCCCTCTTCCTTTGAATTTTTTCAAATCATTTGTAGGCATTTGGCCTCTAATCTGTTCTACGACTCGGATAGGGACGTTGGGATCGATTACTTACTGCTTTTAATTAATAAAATAAGTTTTATTACATGTTATAAAAAAAAGTTTGACCTTGAATAACAACTTGGAGGCTTGACTTAGAACTTTGAAGTAATAATAAAAATTATTCCTTAGATTTATGTTCGATTTAAATAATAGGTTTATTTGCGTTGGCCGGCACTTTTAAAATTAGCCCAATTTGGACCTTATCCTTTATGCATAATTGGTTTTGCACCTTGGGCGTGAAGTAGTAGTAACACAATATAGTAAGTCTACAGTTATACTCGTTATAAACCGTTGATATTTGAAATACGCTTAGAGTTGTACACAAACATCCAGACACACATACACAGACTTCCTACGCCCTCCGGATATTACAAGCTGCAACTGTAAACTGCAGACTACGACAATATACCCTTGACTAGTTGTTATTTAAGTTATAGGATTGTATACTTTATGCCAAATAAATAATGCATGATTATTAGAAGATTATTTTAGTAAGATTTTTAGTAAGTAGCCCATTATGCAGAGGAGGATCTATAACCTTCATTGCTGGTTAAAATAATTTCGATACCAGTTTTGGGACTAGTGGCGTGCTCTAATTTTATGTCACGTGCATCTTTTGGCACGCTTAAAATTGGTTCGCCATTCCTGATCTATACTAATTATTATTATTACTATAAATGCGAAAGTGTGTCTGTCGGCGTGTCCCTTACATATTCAGTCTTCACATAAAAAAATTTGGAGGTAACACAGTCGCCATCTAAAGTAACAATACCTAATACAGATTTAAAAACAACCCTATAAACTATAAAGCGTCATATAATATAATATCAACCAAACACACTATCATAATTATTCATAACTCACATTTACTACATAAGAAGTTAGCCGTTTATAAACTCAAAAACTGCAATCTTTACTAACCCACAAATGAATAGGTTTGAGCATATAAATCCAGAAGTTTGCAACTTGCAACCACTTAACTATTACAAAGAGGTTCCCCCTACCCCACATAGAATTACGATCCGCGGGATTCGAAACTGTTAAAGTAGTTCAAACTACAATTAACATATATTTTTATTCTTAACTTCCGCTCCGGATAAGTTTTTGGTACATTATGTTTCGCTTCCGCGTTAAGGGTTGTGTTCCGGTGTATGCTAAGATGTAGCGTAGGCTGGTTTTTGGGCAGGGAAGGATTTGGATGTCGTTTCCTTTTTAACCGACTTCCAAAAAGGATTATATGTTCGTCTGTTTATATATTTTTTTGTATGTTTCAAATTTATGTATTTACTTTAAAAAACGCCATTACTAAATAGTAAGAATAAGAAATTACAAAAATTTACGAATTCATGAAACACTTTTAGAAGAGCTGCAGGTGCGTTGCTGGCCTTTTAAGAGGGAATATGCTCACTTCTTGAAGGTTTGCTGGTGGAATATTGCTGTTGACAGTTCGTTCTAAAATTTTAGCTATTGCTTTTTCTGTCTATGCTAAACAGAACTAAACAGAACCACCACACCTTTTATATCTTAGCTCCATCTACTCAGCTGCCCTTACTTGACAAAGAGGTGAGGCGGCCAAGACGGATCCGTTCACAGTTCCGTCGCAGCGCTGCGGCGACCCGCACATAAATTGACCCGGGTTACACAACTTTTTGCCAAGCCTGATAGTTCTAATGGCTCGCATTACCCGATGATTATCGCAATTTGTGTTGGGCCTTGAGCTATGTAGCATTCGATAATTTCGATAGGGAAGTTAGAACCAAAAAGTAATGGATTTGATTCAACGCATCACTTTAGCATCATTATTTAACGTTGAAAGAAACAAAAATTCAAATGACCAAAACACTCAAACCATTCATTTAAAGTTTAAACTCTATGCTTAAAATCAATATAAAACTTTAGGGTGTGTATGGGTCCCCTATATTGAGTTCGTTGTGATAGTAGAAGCATAGTAAAAGGAGGGGAAGTAGGGTACTCCGGCCCAATCCGCGATTTAATTACCTACTGTCTTAGGGTTGTCAATTTTAGGCGGCGGCGGCGCTACGGCGTTGTGATGTGGGAGCGCGCTTCGTTCGCAACCGTATGAACAGCGGCAACGTCGCGGTCTTCCGACTTTTAATAATAATAAGTGACTCTTGATTGTCCATATTTCGGCCAATTTTCGTGCATATTTGCATGCATATTTCGACACTTGGATAGTGCATATAATCCGATGTCTAAATAAAATTATAAATATACCCTTTAAAACAACATTAAAAACTAACGCCTGTCTCTTATAGGTACCTACTATAAACAAATCTGTTGTTATGATTCGAACTTTGCTTTATGTGTATAATTAATATCTGATTTACAATTAGTCAATTACTTATTTTTAATTACGATTTAAAATAAGTAATTGACTGTAAGTAGTTAGTTAATTATTATTAATATACCTACAATACAGAGAAATCGGCATTACTAAACGTGAACAAAGCAATAGCGGCAAATTAGTTGACTGATCAAAAGTACTTACCTAAAACATTCTCTTATATTTTATACTATGTTCTAGTGGGAAAGTTTGTGTGATAGAAAACTAATACAATAAAAAAAGAAGTAGGTATCTGATCATGAAGTAAAAATTATATTATGCAGTATGCTAGAAAAAGTGAGTAGTACTTACCTTTCCTGTTCAACTGGTAATTTAAACAAAGACAATTCTGGAATTGTTGCATTACTATTAAAACACCCAAACACACAGCAATATTTATTACTCCTGCGATTATGATCGGACATTTTTGATTCGTTTGGCGCGGCGTGGCGCGACGCGGGCGTGCAGCGTAAGCGTGTTAGCCCCGACTGGTATGGTCCGAAAACGGTCCGAGATTTTAATAAGTGTGCGTGCGGCGACGCATTGATATTATGACGCAAACATACAAGCCGCGCGCGGTGCCTTTGTATGAAGATAACTTACTTCCCCTCCTTATACTATGGTAGAAGCGCTGAAAGATCGCGCTTTTTCACCTATACAGTATGGACTTATAAACATTTTTATGGAAATATTCAGGACCCTGGGGCGCTTGTTCATACAAATCACAAAAAAATTGCTCTTTCTGCGTTGCTACTTTCACAGTGAACTCTATAATATAATGAACTCATACACGCCCTAAAGTATTATCACTAAGTTTTGTAACTTGAAAATTTGAAACCTTATATTCTATCGTCCTTCACATAATATACACATTGCATTCACTATACAAAATATATTTACAACGTTTTTCATGGCGGAAGTATATTTCTTTACTATGGTAATCCTGAACACACTCATCCCTTGAAGCAGACAACAATCACGTTTTTGCATAACATCGGCCCGGGAATGTTTGTTGATGAGAATAAAGCTAAGCTATGAAAAATACCACAAATATTCCAAGCCCCGTCAAGGCACGCTAAAATCCTGGCCTAAACATTTTCTTTGTGTAAATAAATTAAATAAAGGACCTTGGAAACAAAAAATGAAACACCCATAACTACTTAAACGATAACGGAGCTCCATACATCAGTCGTGAGCGTCGCTTAATCCAAGAAGCACTTATATTTGAGAGATACGCGTCATACGTCTCACTGTCTCGCGATATCGCGTTATGGCGGGAATATATTATAGACTAAGGTATAAGGTATAGGTCCGGAAGTGGAAGACGAGATTTCCACAGCTATCCAGAAGAAAATAGGATTAAACGTTGATCTGAACTCTTCATCGAAGGTCAGGTAGACCTTCAGAACTTGCCTCCTAAAGTAACCGCGACCGAAACTCCATAGTTGCTGGTCGTTCTCACCTCCATAGGGGTCATAAACAGCTGGTAAACTATCAGTTTTTATAAAATGATGAAAGTCTGGCTATCGCTGGCTCTCGGGTTATTTTATTTTAACCCTCCAAATTCAATTTAAATTCTTTTGATGTATCGAGCAGTTAGGTTTTATTTGTTTCGGTATATTAAGAATATTACCCGAATATTATGTAAGCGAGAATGCTACGAAATCCGTTTAATAAAATGTGAATTTATATTTAGTGGAGAAATATTTTAGCGAGATTGCATTTATGAGTATGATAACTTTTTACGGTATTTGCTTTATATTATTTTCGGGAACTAGGTTTTGGATTTTATTAGTTTTTTTTAACTATAATAATAATTATGATCTTGTCTTTAAGACATGTCTTTAAGGAATACCATAAAAAATGCAGGTACTGACTTTTTTAAACTATATTAATAATTATGATCTTGTCTTTAAGTCATGTCTTTAAGGACATTCCCCACGGAGATTCCGTAATTTACCGTATTTAAAGCCTTATAAACTCATAATTGGAAAGCTACAGAGTTATAATGAAAATATAGCAATAATCTTCAGTATAATATCAACATTCCTTTCCCCGTTTTAAATTTTCTATTTTTGTTTATTATACTCATGATATCAGCTTCCAAAGTAATACCAATTTATTAAAATTCCAGCATACATTCAGCATCTCCTTAGGATTTACAAATTACTTTTATTGGAAATTCACGCCAATAGATCGACAATATCATAAACTACATTTTCCCCGTTTTAATTTTTTTAGGACAATTTTGAACTAAGATAAGTAAAAATAATAGGGTTTTGGCGCGATCTCGGCAAATGTATGGCCAAGGTCGTTTGCTCGGGGGACGGCCTTAAGGAATACCATAAAAAATGCAGGTACTGGGTGCGATTGACTATGATTTGTACTAAAATTATAGATGGACACCCTTGTCCGTCTGTTACTGTTGCCCTTTTGAACCACTGAGCCTATTTTAACAAAATTTGGTATATTTAGTATGATTTGTCTTCTCATGACAAATTATTATAGTTCTTATCCCGGAAAATGTACGGTAGATGAACGAAATTGCTGGTAGATAGATGGTAATATAAGGGTGATAATTATGATATTGTATGCACTGTCACTTCTTGGTGGAAATTCATTGGATATAAGGATGAAGCCAAACGAGCGTTTGTGAGTTGTAAGTCGCAGAATTTCGGCTGGCAGAAATCCTGCTGCATTCAGTTTTATACAAAAGTCCTGTTTGATTCACACGAGCGTAATTTTGTGAGTCATGATTTTCGCAACTCTAGAACTACAATGACGCAACTGTCAATTTGTTAATTTTTCAGGAGAGTGATTTTAAGATTTTAAAATTGTTTAAAACAGAATTGCAAGTATGTTTGTTGTTAAATTTTAAAGAAAATGGATTAATGTGAAACTTTATTTAATTACCTATACTATAGATAAAAAAGAAATAATAATAATAATATTTATATTTAAAAAATACAAAAAATAATAATATGGATCACAATTGTGTCATCATTGCATCAAAGATGATTTTTTTTCAGTGCTATTTTGTCATTAATTACTCTAATAAAACCAAATTTTATTTCAGTTTTTTTATTTATTAATAAGTACTAGAAATTAAACTTTGTACGTTTTTCTTACTTTAAGTTACAGATTAATGGCACGAAAATCACAGAATTAAACTATTGTTTTAAGTCTTTTTCTCTAAATATTCATTCACAGAACTTTTATCGTAATCATAGCGAAATTGCTTCAAACAGACTTTTTCATTTAGTATTTCAGTAGTATATAAATCACAGGTAGTTTTATTTATACCTAATTGTGACATAATTCTTAAATATTTTGTTTCATATAAAATAAATAAATATTTTTAAGGTTCTCGTTTGAGAACCCTAAAATTATTGTCAAAAACAGAGTATCTATACAACACAGTGTTATTGTGATAGTGAAACTTACTTCTAATAAAATTTTTCAAAACAAATAGGAACTTTGTTTCATCAGCCTTCGAATATTTTACTATCCTACTTAATACAAACGTCTTATAGTCTAAAGTAATAAATTAATAATATTTATGTTGACTTTTATTTAACTTACATAGAGTAGAAAAAATAGATAGTATCAAAACAAAGCGATAGCAAATTCTTGATAAGTATTGTAAAACAAACTTTTTGTGCATAGCACCTATCAAAATCAACTTATATGACATGATTTTAGTATCTTTAATAGCAAATTTTAAAAATCAGCCAAGTGCGAGTCGGATTCGCGCACGATCGGTTCCATACCGTTATAGAGCAAAAATAGCTCAAAAATTATGTTTTTTTGTATGGGAGCACCCTAAATATTTAGTTTAATTTAATTTTACTATTAATTTTTAAAGTATAAGTAAAACTGAGTATTCTGTGAACATCTCAAGAGCCTATATTTGACCAAATAGCATAATATCAGTATATTGTATAACTCGATATTGTATTACCAAATACAATATCGAGCAAAAAATAGCAAAAAAATCACGTTTTTTGTATTAGAGCCCCCTTTAAATATTTAATTTATTTTGTTTTTAGTACTTATTTGTTGTTATATTCACAGGTACATATATTGGACATGATTTTTTAGCATTTTTAATGGCTATCTCAATGAGAGAGTAGACATTATCTCCTTCATTTAATATAATTACGTCGTAGTTGCTTTAAATATGAAAAAGTGTCTAGTGTCTAGTTTAGGACTCTAATGACGTAAATGTACTTTATGGTACAATAACGTCATTAGAGTCCTCAACATACAAGATATTTTAGTGCTACATTGACTCAAAACACATTAGTGACATTGTTCTATTAAAAGTAGTATTTTTTTTTTTGTCATAATTGAGCCGAGCGTCTATGTAGCACCGAGACACGACCTACCACTGCGAGGGACCCGCGCAACTTTGGCGCAACTGACCAATAAGGACATCCTTGCACCCAAGCCTAGCTACTTTTTTTACCAACGCAATAATGACATTCACCCCATCTAGCACCGAGTTGTTGAAGTAAAGGTGCGTCATTTTAGCACAGTAAATAAATACTATTTTGGAACATTATGGCATTATTAACTCAATTTCGTAAAAATCTGCATTTGCGTCATTGTAGTACTTACTAAATGTGCGATTTGTATGAAAAGATATTTACGGGACCAACATTTTGCGACTCACAACTCACAAATTACGCTCGTTTCGCTTCACCCTTAAAAAATTATTTTATAAAAAAAATCTCCTCAAAAAGACAATCGTTCCCTATGCTTAAGGAAAATAAAACGATGCTCTACAATTGAAGGAATACAAAATTCAGAGACTATCATTAGTACAACTACCAAATTGTAGGTAGTTCAAGGGTTAAAGCCATTATTATTTGAAAAGGTCTGTCTTAATAATTTCAAACCGTGTACCCTATAATATTATAAATTATATTATAGTTAGTGGTATATCTTTACTTCCTATACTATAATTATGGTAAGTTGTTTATAATCAAAATGGACAAAAAGGCACGGAATTTCAATTTTGACATCCTGACTTTACTAATATTATCAATGCGAAAGTGTGTCTGTCTGTCTGTCTGTTACCTCTTCACGCCCAAACCGATGAATCGATTTTGCTGGCATGGAGATACTTTGTGTCCCGGGAAACGACATAGGATACTTTTTGTTCCAAAAAAAAATTCGGTCCCCGCGCGATAAACTAGTTTTGGCGCAACAGAGTTTTAAATTTTTTTTAATAATTAAGTTTTGTCCTTCGATCTGCCGTTTTATCAGAGTACCTAACTGTACTAAAAATATTATATCTACTGGTAACTCCTAACTTATTTGTAGCTTGATATATTATACCTGTATAGCTTTGTCCACACTGGGCCTTTTTTGTTCATCAAGGGCATGCGTTATATCGCAGTCAACAGCGAACGTGAGGCATGCCCGTGACGCGCGTTGAGATCGTAGCGCTCGTTATGACACTTTTCTTTCAACGCGGGTGGATTTTGAGGCATTCAATTATTGAATATGCCAAACGAAAGTTGAATAAAAAGAAGATGACGAAAATTGAAGATGAAATTGCATAATGTGGACATAGCTATAAGCTATGTCCACTATATGTTATTAATTATTTTAATGTCATTTACGTCGATATTCGCACTGACAGACAATCGACCTGCTAATTTAGGGAGAGAGGGCCCTTAAATAAGCATAATGTGACGGAAAAGGACCGTGTCCCATCACAGGACTGGGATGAATGGCTCCACAGGATGGCTCAAAGATTATATGTTACACATAAACACTTATAAAATATCACGGTGGTAGTCTCATCTGGACTTAAGCATATTCCAAGCTACTAGAAACTTTCCAAGCATGAGCATATAAATTCCTACTGCTTTCTCGTGGAGTATTAGAATTTAAAATGGCGCTTATCTAAAGTACGTCCGTGTGGGTCATGCACCATCGATACTACCTAAATCGATATTCATGACGCAAAGCATTACGTTTGAGAGCATTCGCAGTACTCGCCAAGGCTCCGTTCACGAACTGTCAGCTCCTGTTTTTAACCCCCTACAAAAAAGTGGGGTATTCTAGGTTTAACGTATCTCTGTGTTTGTCTGTACGTGGCATCGTAGCGTACAAACGGCCGGGCCGATTTTGATCTAGTTTTTTGTTTGAACGCGCACATGATCGTGCGCGTTCTTAGCCGAAGCCTTAGCCTTAGAATCGGGGCCCGGGGGTTATTTTAACATTTTTTAATTGAACGTTATTTCATAAATATTCACATTTTCGGTCACACCTTACAGATAATAATATTGTCTGACATAATATTATGTTACTATTGTAGTTAGTAAGTTTGCTTACTACTTATTTATTAAAAATTACCTACTTATTTTTTTATTTAATTATTAAAAATAAATATTCAGCGGCTGATTATACATTGGGTGTGAACGCAGCCTAAGTAAGGGGTAGTTTATACGGTTCGAGTTACATTAGAACGCATACTCTATGAAATATTGTACAATAAGTGTGCTGCAGCAGCTATATAATCATAAAATATTTTTTACTTACTAGCTCGTAAATACAAACACATAACGTCAAGACGTGATGGTAATATCATTTCAATTTTAGTTGGTACTTAATTATTTATTTTTGTGTCATAAAACAATAATTGTATCTAAGTCGTTGAAAATGCATAATATTTAACCCGGCGAGAGTGTGGTGAAAAAATGTAACAAGGAGTATGTGGCAGGGTATGACATACCCGTTTACAATATTTGCTGTGAAACAGGATTTTTTAGAAAGAGCGCTAAATTGTTTATTTTGTATTATAATAAGATTATATTTTAACATATTGGAAATAAAACATCTGCGTCATTTTAATATTTTTGTTATTTTACTTAACTCTATGCAAGTCACTATCTATTTTCAACAAAAAATTTCCACTCTCAAATAAACTTCAAAAGAACTAAAATAAACTATTTTTTATGAAACAAAACAATACAGTTGTTTTGCAACATTTTTTTTATTTTTTATTTTATTTATACAGAAAAACTTACAGCTAAACAAATCTCATTAACGACTAAATTAAAAACAAAAAGCCATTTACAAGTTTTTACATACAAGTAACAATGTAGTGAGTATGTTAAAAAAAGGTAATAAATAATAATCAATAGAATCGTAAAAAGTTGCAATATCTGCTAAGAAAAATTCATTATTATCACATTAGTACATTTAATATTAATAATATAATAACCCACGGGCCACGCGAACTGGTTTCATACGTCAAATGCATAGGTACAGTATTTTATGAGTCAATTATTCAGCAGAAAAGAAATTTTTGTTTGCAAGTAATTTAATATGTGAAGGTTTGAACGAAAATGCATCTATAATTGAGTGAGCACGAACGAGATCATTAAAGTGGGCCGAAGACCTACAGATGAACGAATTCCGACGATAATTAGTGTTACAGGGTGGGATATGGAAAGGAAGAAAAGTGCGAAAAAACCTAGTGGGTACATTGATGGATATTTTGTTGTGTAGTTCTGGGGAGTCAATAAGATTGTTAATAATTTTGCTTAAGTATACAAGATCCGAGACTTTGCGACGGTATTGTAGGAGAAGGAAATGATATTTCATACATCTAGCTTCATATTCGATAAGGTTATCACCACATTTATATTGTAAGTATCTTAAGAACTTTTTTTGAATTGATTCGATTCTGTAAATGTAAGTGTGATAGATAGGGTTCCATACCTCAGAACAGTATTCAAGTATACTGCGTACGTAGGAGCAGTAAAGAACTTTGATCGGCTTGAGTGCTCTAAAGTCTTTGCAGGATCTTATAATAAAACCAAGTGCCTTAGAGGCCTTCTTTACAGCTTGAGCAATGTGCTCGTCAAAAAGCAATTTTGAGTCGACAATTACACCTAAATCTTTTATCGAGTTCTTATGTGATAGGGGCTGATTGTTTAATGTGTAATTATGTTTGATGGTATGGAGTTTGCGAGTGAAATTTACAACGAAGCACTTAGAGACGTTGAGGTCTAGTTTATTAGAAAGGCAATATTCACAAAATCTATATAGGTCTTCCTGCAATAATTGAACATCAATACTTGAGGTGATCCGTTTTATTATTTTAGTGTCGTCAGCGTAAAGGTAAAAACGTGAATGAAGAAAGCAGGACGACACATCATTCAAGAATATCGCAAACAGAAGTGGCCCGAGCAGCGATCCTTGGGGAACCCCAGATGGGACGGACATCCAGGATGAAATGTATCCGTTCAGTGCCACAGCCTGAGAGCGGTTATTGATGTACGAGGAGAACCACCGGAACAGATTTCCATGTATACCTGCTTTATGAAGTTTCTCAAGGAGTATACGGTGATCGATTCGGTCGAAGGCCTTACTGAAATCGGTGTAAATGATGTCGACCTGGCAGCCTGAATCCATAGAAGAGCTGACAAAGTCGTATGTAAGAAGGAGATTCGAAGTAGTCGAGCGTCCTCTCAGGAAACCATGCTGCTCAGGGATGAACCAATTTTGTAGTGCAGTATAGACCTGGTTATAGACAATGCGTTCAAAAATTTTGGAAAAAATGCATAATTTGGAAATTTGTCTATAATTTTTAATATTAGTTTTATCACCACTTTTATATACTGGGGTTATGAATGCTGATTTCCAAATGTTTGGTTAGTGACCTTCGTTCAATGACCGTTCGAAGAGTATACTCAAAGGAGCGACTAGGCTTGTAGCGCAATTTTTAATGAATATTGGAGGAATGTCATCAGGGCCGGCACCTTTATTTAAATTTACATTCTCTAACAGTTTAAGAAGCTCCTCGGTATTAATATTGATACTTCCTATATTAACATTATTATTATTAATCTGATTGACGTCAGGTAACAATGGGTCTAGGGCAAGGCTGAAGAAAATTGGCATGGAAATGAGTCGCAAAGAGATCACAGATTTGGTCGCCTACTGACGCAGTTACATTTTCAAGAGTCATAGACGAAGGGTAGGTGGTCGACTTTTTATTGCTCTTAATGAAAGATCAGAAGGCTCTAGGATCACATGTGATAGATTCTTGAAACTTATTAATATAAGCGTCATAGCAGGTCTTTTCGAGAGACTTAGCCCTTTTTCTAAGAAATGAGAAAGTTGAGTAATCACTTTGATTCCCGTAAAGCTTATATTTGCTGAAAAATTTATGCTTTTCTCTTAATACCTTGATGAGGGCGGAGCTATACCAGGGGGGGTAGGAATTTGGGCGTATAAGTTTTTTGGGTATATAGGAATCACGGAGTTCATACAACGTATCATAAAAATATTTTAATGCTTCATCTAACGATTTATTACAAAATGACTCGGTCCAGTTAATTTCAAAAAGATTTTTATTGATTAAGTCGTAATCACCGGAATTATAAAAATATTTTGTTCTAGTTTTATTTTGTAAGGGACTATTTTGGTTCAACGGTAAGGCTATATTTAATGATTTGTAGTGGGGGATATCATCAGGTACTAAGGGATCAGGACAGGCTGTAATTTCGAGTTCACAATTCGAGAAGACTAAGTCAAGGAACCTGTTATTGTCATTTCGAACATGGTTGCCTTGAGTAAGGTCACATTGAAGTAGGGTGTCTGTAAAATTTGTTTGAGCTTTACTGAGTGGTAATTCACAGGCTTCAAGGTTCCCCTGTGGATCCCAGTCGATACGTGGGAGATTAAAGTCACCCAAAATGATGAATATATCACCGGAACAAGAGTTAACTATGTCAAACAATGTATGTGTGAAATTTTCTAGCTGTACCGTGGATGTGTTGCCCAAGTTTTGTCTGCATAGGTATATAGTACAGAGATGTATTTTCAAGGAAGGTTCGTTCGGGGAGTTAAGTATAATAGTCACCCAGAGGTCTTCAGATGTGGACGACCACTCTGGACGACTCACCGCTGCAAACTCACGCCGAATACCTATCAGGACACCGCCACCTAAAGACTGATTGGTTAACGAGTAATCTCGGTCGCGGCGCCACACCATATAGCGGTCATCAAAAAGTTCTTCGTTATGTATTCCCTCCAGAAGCCATGTTTCAGTGATTGAAACGACGTCATAATTATTTAGTGCTATGTTTCTTTTAAAACACGATGTCTTAGTGCGTAACCCCCTTGCATTTTGATAAAATATATTCAGCTTAGAAACCATTATAAAAATAGTATGATAAATAATAACAGAATGAGTAACAATATAGTGTTATGTTAAGTTTGAAATGATTAGGAATAGTGAAACTCATTAAAATGCAAGAGGACAAGGCAAAAAGCATTCTATCAAATTTAATTTTAGAGTAAAGATAAAAATACGTGCAGCCGATCATATTATGTGATTTTGAAAAAGTAATATATAATTGGTTATTCAATATACGTCTTATTGAGGCGCAATTCTGATTTACTAACAGCTGATAATATATTAAAATAAAATGTTCAAATTCATTAATATTAATGTGATGAAATACATAATATGTTAAAAAAAATGTTTAAATTCATTCATTTTTCAACCAGTTTATATGGTTACTTATTTCAAACATGAAATAAGTAACCATATAAACAAAGAAAAAGTAACAAAAATATTTCTAAGATCTTAGTAATTGGAGCTCAATTCAGCACAGTTTTTGCAAGAAAAAGTTGTATGCTCCATACATATTATCGCTTTTGTACGGCTTGCACATGCATATTTTTTCTTCCAATCCTTTTTGTATGGCCAATCTCCGCAACTAACATAACGACCAGGAAGATTTTGAGTGTAAGAAAGTGGTACGTTGACCTTGGAAGAGATTTTCTGGCGTATATAATATGACCAATTTTTTTTGGTCTCTCCGCAACTTCAGATGTTCGTAAGTTAAAGTCAAGCCTAAGTTACGGATGAGATCGGTTTCCTTAGAGGTTTTATCCTGATTTTCAAAAAAATATATTTTTAGTACTTCTTCCAGAATTGACCGAAGTCGGTTTTCTGAACTATTAACGTCCATTTTTAATTTAAATCTACAATGAAACAAAGAAAGTAAATTAAAATAGCAGAAAAAGCAATGTTAGTTTTTATCACGAAATATGTACACCAACTATGTGGTACCGACTGCATCCAATCACTCTAACCTTGTTTTTGCTACTGATTTCATGCGCGGGAGAGCGGAGCGTGCGGGCGGGTGGGATGGTGCAGTTTGGATGCAGTCGGTATGCAGTTCACACGACTGCACGCCAACTGCAACTGAACTGCAATCTGACTGCGCGTTTGGTTTGCAGTTCTATTGCAGTCGTGTCAACTGCATTCAAACTGCACTTGAAATGCAATTTGCGGTTGGCAGCAGTTGAAATGCGGTCCGTCTGTATAGACCCTTACAGTCATGAACTGTAACAATATATCATTGCATCCAACCCATTTGTTATTATGTGTGTCCAAATGCTGTCTGAAAGCATCGCGTGATGTATCTCAACTTACTTGATGTGTCTGGACACTCTGGTCACTCAACTTGGGCTTTGGATAAGTATATTATACATTCATTCTGTATATAAATAATTTAAATAATATTGGATACGTATATATTCATTTTGTATATAAATAATATATATGTACAGAAGTAGACTATCTCGCGCACGCACACATACGTAAAACTTGATTTTGTATTGAATGAGTTTGATTTCAAAGACACGACTGAATTTTCTGTATGTTCTTACACTGTGGTCAACTTTGTTAGCTTTCAATATAATAAATACTCGTAATAACATTCATAACAGCGCGCCTTGTACGGTGGCGGTTACGACGCTCGCCGCGTCCATGATAGGGCGAAATAGGAGAAAAAACCTTTTTAAGGCTTAATATAATACATATTTCAAAAAAGTAAAAAGACCAAATTATTAACTTATGTATTGCACAGCAGTAGATATTTTTTATATATTCTTTTCATAAATAATGAAGGAGTAAAGTGGTTTCATTCAACGATTTGGAGGTGATTTGGTTTTTTATTTCTTTATTATGTGATACCGATAGAAAAAATATGGCAAAACCAAATTACGTATCATATCATGTAGATTACTAATTTTTTTTTTCAGATATAATTTCTCTGTTAATGCCGATGAAAAGTTGTTTCATCTGCACGCTTTTTTCGAAAGAGCAGCCTTAATCGCATTTTTATACTATCCCTTTAAATATAAAATATTACCTTTAACCCGTAGATGCAAAGTAGTAGGAAGTACGAGGACATACCTGTAACAAAAAAAAACTCAAATTAATAAGACAAAATTTTAAACTTTCGCGTTCCATTATAATTAAAACTTATTAATCGGGACTTAACGCGACTTATTTAAATAGTAATTACTATTAAAATAAGTATATTATTACTAATTACTCGTAGTAGCATTACTATTAAAATAAGTCGCGTTAAGTCCCGATTAATAAGTTTTAATGGAGACAACTGCAACAAAACGTTACACCTAGTTATAAATAAGATCTTAGAAACATTCATAGTCCTAAATTTGATTAAATGTACAGTGTGTTAGTGTAAACACTGTTATCCTTGAAACCATCAATCAAGAATAACGGTGTTTACACTAACACACTGTATTTTGGTTGTGTAATCAAATTTAGGAATATGACAAATTTTGTCGTATGACAAAGACCTTAAGTGTCGAAATAAAAATAAAAAAATTCACCCCATTCGTAAAAAAATTGTTCTCCATTAATTGAAACGCTATACAATGTTATGTTCTTGTCTATCAAGCACCGTTTTCAATATGTCAGAGAAGGACAAAGCATTGGACAGCAGCATTGTTTTAATATTACAATATAAAGGAATTTTATCATTTACTTATATTATAATGATGATAAAACTCATACTCAGAGAGCCGTACATTTTTCCGGGATAAAAAGTTTTATAATAATATGTGCTATTCCGAGACCCAGAGTACCTCCATCACCAATGTCAGCAACATCGGTTCAGTGGTTTGAGCGTGAAGAAGTCTCATAATACAGGTAACAGACAGACACACTCTCGCATTTATGTACTAGATAACGCCCGCAACTCCGATGCGCCAAAATTCGATTATCACGCGGGAACCGTACATTTTTTCAGGACAAAAAGTATCCTATGTCCTTTCCCGCGGCTCAAACAATCTCCATGCCAAATTTCAGCAAAATCGGTCTAGCGGTTTGGGCGTGAAGAGGTAAGTAAAGATAGACAGACAGACACATTTTCGTATTTACAATATTAGTGTGGATGGATTAGTAAGGATAAATGTGTGTAAAACAGTAGCAGTATAATTAGCAGCGAACATCGAACAACATTTCAGATTTCCGATCAGCCTAATATCCTGAATTCACATAATGAGGTATTTGGTGAAAGTACTTGATGCGTAAATGAAGCGGATGCAAATGTATTCAAATGTACAGCAATACGCGCGCGGCCGGAAGATAATGAAAGTTATAATGGAAATATAGTGGCCAATGAGCTTAACGGAATCACCGTGAATTTTAGAAAGGTATTGGTTTATATTCGGCGTTTTGCTGACGAAATCTAGAAGCATGATCATTTAAAAGGTCAAAATACAATATCTAGTCAAGTATCTACTATAGTAGATAGCTTGGGAGTAGCCACAAATTATGTACCATCGAGGAAATTGATTGCTAGGCAGTTGATGGAACTACGTCATTTGGTCGGCTTATGTCAATTGTCTTACTTATTCCATCTGCCTAGGAATCTACTTCTCTGATAATAGGTACATCTGTTGCCGCTCAAACAACGAATACTTACTAAGAACGAAATAAAATAACGGGTAGAAGATTTATTTAAATAAAATATAAAAATGATTGAACTGTGCCATTTTACCATTCAAACCAACATTTAAACCAAAAAACATTCAGTGCGAAAACACATAATACACTCTTAATTGGCAGCAATAAAAAGGTAAACACTCAAATCATGCACCTAATTAGCCTACCCACTTGATTGATTCTAACGCAGCCGAGCGAAGTCATTAGAATAATTTCAATGGAATCCGGTGCGCCATCAAACGTGGCGCTCAAAGGAAATAATTAATGTTCCAATCGTCGGTATCATTTATCACGTGTAGTTTGTTTGCACATAAGAACTTTCCATTTGCTTCGTATCATTCAACATTAATTGCTATTTTAGCAAACACATCCATCACAGCATTAGCTATACGAGTATTATGTGCTGATGTGTCATTTGCATCTAACTATTCATCAACTTCTTATGAATAATTAGCTAAAGTTTCGATGAGCCTAGGGGTCAAATTCTTAGGACACGAGGCCCTAGAATTGGATACAAGATCGCTAGAATTATTGTTGCTGAGTTATTAATTAAAATTTGAACCTTAACTCTGTCCAAGAAAACTCAAATATTCTTATCAAAAGCTACATAAATCGTACTCATAGCGGGCACTTAAGATTTACATTACGAAATATATGTAGCTAATAAACCTCTCTCAAGAACAATTAAGCAGCCGTATGAATTTAGTAAGATTTTACAATTTAAAATTAAAACGCTTAACGGTATAAACTTTAAAAGTTAAATGAGTTTAACGCTGTTGAAGTTTCTATAGTATTTAATTGCGTCCTAGTTAAACGAGCTAGACTTTGTTGCATCTAAAATTTAATGGCTGTTTGTATTTTGGGAATGTGAAGCCTCAAAAATCATTAGTGGATTAGAGGATTAAACTTCCGAGTTAATTCCGAGAACAGAAGAGACGGATTTAATTATTTTGGAATGAAAAGAGGTTATACCAAAAACTAAGCAATTTTTTGTCGGTTGGTACGTTTTGCCAACGATTCCTGAATTGCGTAATAAGAATCCCATGCATGAAATGCAGACATAAAAATGTCTGGGAAGCTCTCTCAAAACTATCAAAACCTTTTTCGTCTAACTAAAATTTTGGCAACCCTAATCCCGGTTGTAAAGTTTGAAGCGATTGTTGAGAAATCTTCCAACTCCGAGCAATAACTCGGCGAGTCGGCCGCGCGTGGCGTGACGAAGAGGTCTTTAGGACACGCCACTTGGTTCAGTAATGTATGGACTGTTTTGGCAAGATGTCTTTCCTGTGCATTTCCTTGAGAAAACTCAGAAAATAACGCCCCTTATGAAACGGCTGACTGCCCCTCATTTATTACTGCAGCCATTCGGATTTAGTGCTCGACGTTAAATATAGCTTCAGCTGCGCATTCGAAGATGTTACCAAAAGCAGACAAGTAAATTCACTTGTAATCTCTTATTAAATCAAACGTATTGATGAGTCATTTGTGGTGGTCTATGTACAACGAGTATAAAAATTTTAAGAAGAAAAAAGAAAAAAAAAGGAATATAAAAATATAATCTGACTGCTCTCCTAGGTTTGGACCATGCTTCGCAAATATACCGTATTATAATGAATCAAAATAATATATTTAAATATTAAATAAAACAACATAGGTAATATATTTTATAGTTGCACAGTGGTTGAAAAGGGTTTTTTATCGAAATAAAATGGGTGCAGATTTTTATTCCATTAACAAAATAGAATATAAAGTAATTCAAGCGAGTAGTTGAAACTGATTCTATCAGCTAATTAACAATTAGTTCTCGTTGCTAAGTGCTCCGAAATTTAGATGTCACATTTTAATACCACCACAGCCTCCAATAAATTTCGTTAGTGTGGTGGTTGGAACGCTGCCCGAAGATCGTGTTTGCAAAGGAGCTGTTTTCTCGTAAGTCAAATTTTAATACTGCCAGAACAGCCCCACTAGAACGAAACTATCTACATATTTTGCAGCAACTGTTCGGAGAATCGATAACTTCGTTTATGCAATGAACTCGGTTTAAAGCTGATTTTTATTCAAGTGGGAAATTGGTTTGGAAACAGGAGGACTTGAATTAGAAATATAAAAGTTTTTGAATAAAATGTTTATGATTTTGTTGATTCTTTTTCTGAATAAACATGCTATCCTAAAACAAGTTTAAATGTCAATCATCGTTATCTAAATAAGTATTGTCTATGTAGTTATTCGTCGAAAATGTTTATTATTGTAAAACCTTGATTTTTTTTACTTTCGGTAAATATTTTTTTATAACGACTGCGTATCCGTCTTCTTATCCCCGATAACTTGATACTCAAATAACTTAAACATTACATAGAGTAGATCTCAATATTATCATACAAATATATATATATATATATATATATATATATATATATATATATATATATATATATATATATATATATATATATATATATATATATATATATATATATATATATATATATATATATATATATATATATATATATATATATATATTTGTATGTTCAACCATAACTTGGACCCCTTGGAATTACGCCGATATGTAGCTTCACTCTGCATCCTCTATCGGTTGTATCACGGGGAGTGCTCTGAGGAATTGTTCGGAATCATACCACCTGCAACTTTTCGCCATCGCCCCACGCGAAAAACATACCATCCTCATCACTTTGATGAGTGGCAGTCTTCCACAGTGCGTTTTTCGCGTAACTTTCTTCCGCGCACTGTAAAACTCTGGAACGAACTGTCACCAGCAGTATTCCCGGACCTATACGACCTGCAAACCTTCAAGAAAAGAGCGTATTCCCTCTTAAAAGGCCGGCAACGCACCTGCAGCTCTTCTGATGTTGCGAGTGTCCATGGGCGACGGTAGTTGCTTACCATCAGGTGACCCGTTTGCTCGTTTGCCCCCTTATTTAATAAAAAAAAATAATAATTTCGCCGTTTATGGACCGATTTTCATGATTATTTTGTTATTGTACAGGGTTGAATCCGAGGTTGGTACCATGTTCACAAAAGTGGTGATCTGATGATGGGATCCATGAGGAATTGAGGGGACTCCTTGAAATTTATATGGGAACATATGGTGATTTCGATTTTTTCTGAAGTATTTCAGGCATATACAACCAAAAAGTAAGATTTTGCACCAGGATATACCCTGTTTCTGAAGGTACCCAACAGAACTTTTGAATCCTTATAGATACAAGTTTGAGGATTTTGGCTTTATTTAAACTACTCCAAGCAAATCCTACATATGTGTGCTGAACATAGGCTAAATTTTATTTTTGAAAAAATAGGGTTTCGTAAGATATTTGGGTTTTTCGGACGCCAGGTGAAAAAATCAACCAGAAAAGTTACTTATTTTGTGTACGCTGCCGAAACTTTAAAAGATAGAACCATAAAATGTTATAAGTATTGTAGATCTTATAAATATCTACAAAAAAGTCCGCAATACACTATACTTATCTATGTCGAGTGAGGCACAATAACCATTTTTTTTATTTAAAAATCTTGAATTTTTTTGGACAACATTTAAACGCATTTATTTTACTCATGCCATTAATCTTTATCAAAATAAATTATTTTATCACTAAGTGCAGTTTATGTAGATAACATTTGGTCTTTGAATGATTAAAATTGGACGTTTGATTTTGAAATTATGGCGAAATTAAAATATTACGATAGTGGGCGTCACCAAGCGGGATGCGCTTGCGGGAGGAAGACAACTGTGCAGTGTGCACTGTACAGTGTACACCCTTAGGATAATGACTGCGTCCGCGTCGTCGATGTCAGTGTCGGAGTCTGTGAATTGACCTGGGAATCATTTTGCTGACCGAGTCTTTCCTGGGTAGGCTTTTTGCAGCCGTAACCGACATCCACGCGGGCAGAGCCGCAGGCGACCGCTAGTAATATTATGTACAACTCTAATACAACAAGCTACAATATTATAGCCTTGTCGTCTCATATTATGTAACTAAAAAGGGTAAAATTATTATTTTTTTAACAAAAAATTAAAACCGACTTCCAAGGTAAAAACAAAACTAATACTTATTCTTAATCTAAAAAGAATTAAATAATTCTTATTCCTTATTATAGTGGCGTCTTCAAACTTCGCCTAAACCTCAACTATTTCTGTACTCAATCTTCATGCTTTTGAAGTCGGTACCAGCTTACCTTAGCGTAATTGCTATGTCAAGGATCTCAGAACTTTTCCGGGCTGGTACCGACTTCAAAAGTACAGAAATAGTTGAGGTTTAGGCAAAGTCTGAAGACGCCACTATAATAAGGAATAAGAATTATTTAATTCTTTTTAGATCAAGAATAAGTATTAGTTTTGTTTTTACCTTGGAAGTCGGTTTTAATGTTTTGTTAAAAAATAATGTTGTTTCTTATTCTGGATAAACATGCTAATGCTAAAACATGTTTGTGTCAAAGTCGCTAGACAAATACCCTAATAGAGCCTTCTTACCATTCATCATAGACACTTTTAGACTTATTTTGTTCTCTGCAAACAGCTTCTCATAGGTTTTCTAACTGAAAAAACATTACCAATCGATGCGGTGACGCCGCGTTAAAGTAAAAAAACGTGGTGAATATGTTTTAGATTGCTTGTTTGCAAGCAATGGAACAGCAAAAAATGGAAAAGGCGTAAGCGACAAAATGGTTTTTGTCGCGTAATTTAAAAACAATAAATATATTTCATACAAGCTATGGGCAAAAGTGTATGCTCGAATCAATCTATGTACAAATTTTGGAAGCTTAAATCACTCTCCTCTGTTGGCAAAGTAGGAATCCCTTTTTTTACAGAGGTCTTTTTGGTTGATTATTCTGTGTTATAAAAGTTAACCAATCGTGTTATGCTATGGGTAATTCAAAGACAAAGACATGATGAATATTGACAATGAGCTTTAATTTCTTAGCTTTAGTCATTGCTGAGAAAAATTGATATCGCTACAGCCAAATTATCAAGGCGTCGCGCGTCGCCTTAATCCTATACCGCTAACCGTAGCGGTATAGGATTAACATAGGTAATGTTTTTTCAGTAATAAGACATAAAAATTAGGTTGATATTGTATGATGGACAACAATCATAATTAATGAGCATATTGTCATTCTGTTCATAATAAAATACTGTCATAAACAAAGTCGTACATTGGATTTCATGATTGAGTTGCTGTTTTGAGTCAAAAATGCGTCATCCGTGTATAAGATAAGGGGGTTTCCGTGACGGTGGCTGGTTTCATTAAAACCAGGCCAGGTAAGCAGGAGTCATTTTTATAGTGCCCAAGTGTGTGCGCAGTAGGTACACAAGAGCACTCGCTATTCCTTACTCTCATAACCCAGTGGGACGGACGACCGACACGACTGGTGAGAGCGCAGGACCGACTATTTACATGCCCTCCGACGCATGGATCATCTTACTTGTCAGACAATCAGGTGATCAGCCTGCATTGTCCTAACCAAACTTGGAAATAACATGTTTCCAACGCGGGAATCGAACCCACGACTTTCGAGTCAAGAGTCAAGCTCTAAACCACTGGACCACGGAGGCGTAAAATCCCTGTATAATGCTGTATAATGTACATATATAGTACGTCAACGAGTCTTCCATTAAAATTAATTTTCATCCAAAAATTATGTCACAACATTACCAAAAATATGCCAAAATTAGAGATCAAAACAATTCTTGGAAGCATCAAAAGATCCCCATGGCAGCAAGTTAATAACTTTTTGGGGATTTAAGGAAAGTAACAAAGCTTGGTAATTAAGAATTCCAATCTACCTTATAATTAGGCAAAATGGAGGCGGCACTCGCTCGCTATTTCATTAAACATTTACTTACAATTTGATTATGTATTTTTGATAATAATTATACAAAGTTATTATGATTAAAAAGGATTGATTTATCATGATTAACAGCACTTATAGGATGGAGCTACCGTAAAATATTGCTTTTTGTAAATAACAGATTAATAGTTGTTACTACAAAGGCATATTATAAATGATCAAACGAACTTACCAAGTGAAGTTCGATCATTATTATATGAGTCGCTTCATTCAAAGATACATTAATTAACCAGGTAGTCCTTTGTTTATTTGCTAGGCAATCGCGTTTTTTTAAAGACGTATGTGGGTACAAAAATATCGTTCCGCTTGATAGCCACTCGGTCATCAGTACGCTTCATTATGTTTAGAGAGAGGTAATGCAAAAAATCTTTCTTTATTTCTTTGGGTACTGCAGCAAACAAAGTTTAGTGCAGACTGGGTGGGAGGGAGATTATATCTTTGAATGAAGCGACTCATATAATAATGATCGAACTTCACTTGGTAAGTTCGTTTGATCATTTATTATATTTCTTCGCTTCATTCTTCGATATATTAATTAACCAGGTAGATTTTCAGAGTAACGAAAGAAAGATTTTTTACAAAATACAATTTAATATAATATATATACATTATGAATAGTAATCATTATGTTCGAGAAAGAATTTAACATTATGCCCATAAATAATAATAATAGTAGAAACAAAACTTAAGAGACCTCTATGGCTTGTGATTCAAATGATAACGTACTGGGATCATGGTGATTATATAACTGATTCAGCGAAACTTTGTTCGTCGATAAAATTATGGCTAAGGAAAATAGCGAAAGTATTGGATTCGCTAGTCCTGCCTGTCGACTGTCGTCTTACTAATCGTGTCCAGTTTCAGTCCCCGTGTCGACGCTCGTGTCGACGCTAGTATCGACGCCGCGCCGCTCTCACACAGCACTTGCTTTATCCAGCGGCTAACCGAATGGGAGGTGGCTGTTCTGTGCAGAGCGTTAAACGTTAGCAATAATAACCCGTACTGTAGCATTATCCTATTTAATATAATCTTGAATAACCATCGCACGACATAATAACTTAAATATAAGTTCTTCTTTTTTAATGAAACAGAATTACATAATTTAATAACATTATTGATCCAATCACGCCCGGGTGTTGATGTCTTTGTTATATAAATTTCGATACCGCTATTTAAACAGTGTTTTTTTATTTTGCCGAGTTTTATTAGACAGAAAGTTTTAAGTCAATGACCAGTATTCAGTAGGTACAGAGTGCAAGAAAAAACAAATAATTTATAAGTGGATCCCGGGTACTATACTACTTAGGTATGGGCTAGGATTTTTACCGGAAAGCTTCTTTCGAAAGACGCTTCGCACATTCATCTGAGCCAATGTCACCAACCAATAATGTCAACATTGTTCATAAGCAATGACAGTACACAGTGATGGCTGTAGAAGGTATCGTATTACAGATATTGTCAAATTGTTTGGCTAAGGTTCCGATGGAGTGGACGTAGATCTCTGTAATAAGTCTATTAACTAATAAGATTGAAGAGAGTATTTATCTAAAATATAAGTCGAAGTAAAGTATTTTAGAATAAATTTTAAGGAGTCTACTGCTTTAACTGGGTCCGGCTCTGTGGTCGTCGATAGTGTAATTATTGCATATAATTATGATTGAAAGTCGAGAATATTGTGTTCTCGGTCCAGCAGGCTGAATATTTTAACAATTATTATTCAAGAATAAGTATGATTCTGTTATAGTATTTATCATTGCATATTTTATTTAGTTTTAAAAATTTTAATCGCTTAAAACCAGTTGCATTCTGTGGCGGGAGTCAGGAATCAGGATATGAAGGTGTCAAAACACCTCTCAGTTGAGCTAGCTCACGAATAATACACAGATTTAACTGTTCTATATTATTCCGTTTAGGCATATATTATAATATAATATATCTAATATATAAAATTCTCGTGTCACGGTGTGCGTGGTTGAACTCCTCTGAAACGGCTCGACCCATTTTCGTGAATCTTAGCGAGCATATCGGCTAGGGTTGAGAATCGGATAACATCTACTCTTTATATTGATAAGTGTATTAATTTGTTGAATAAATAATAGTAAATTGTTACAACTCGAGACTGACGGCGACCACTGTTTGTGCAACGGGTTAGCAATCATGGACTTTGCCATGGTGACATACTTATTTAGTCACTTCAATAAAATAATATGGGTGAAATACTTTATATGGCAAAACAACGTTTGCGGAGACAGCTATAAGTTATGTTATAATAATATATATTATAAACGTTAAGACTTAAATATTTACATATTTGTTGTGGATTTAATACACCCATGGCACTATTAACAATAAAACGTAAACAAAAAAAAGGGGCGCCTGAGGCTGAAGAATTGTCGCCTAGAACACTGATATTGTTAAAGCGTGGTAAGTCTAGTAGTGATAAAGCCCACGTCTGGTCTGGTTTCCTTCTTTATATTTTTTGTGAAAAAAAGTTAGCACATCTGATAGTCTGTACTCAAGACTTAAGGCTCTTAATCCGTAAATAAAAATCTTTCGATCTCCTAGTGGGTTAAAAGGAACCAAGAAGTAGGCTTTTAAATCTATTTTTGCTAGACTTTTGGGTATTGGCTTGAAAGCCGTACGATAATTTTCCAAATTAACATGTAACTTCGAAATAAACTTACGAAGTGGTTTTTTTAAAATAATTCGAAAATTGTATTTAAAAATATATAATACAATATTTTCCGCCGCTTTGTTTGGGGAAAAGAAAATCTTTGAAGTAAGGTAACCTTGGTACCTGCGGTGGGTGTACACGAAGATATAGTTCTAAATTCTAATAATTCATTGATGTCATGATGTATTATAATATATTAAGCCAGTGGTACCCAACCTGTTTTTGTTTTTGGAACGAAGTTTCCAATTTTTTTTTCCATGCGGGCCGCAAACATTTTTGGTCTTGGTGTCGCAGGCCGCAACAAACATTTTTAGGTTTAAAAATAACGTTTTTCAAAATTAACGATTTACAAGTGAAAAAGACTTTCACGTTGACTGCATAATATTTTGCCGGTGGGCGTGGATTTCAAGTTGGTTTAACATCACGCTGGCTACAAAATATAAAGTCCCGGTGGCCCGCATGTGGCCCGCGGGCCGCGGGTTGGGGATAGCTGTATTAAGCCCACAATAATTATAATAGTAACATCATTAAAATCTATATAAAATAACTGTCAGCACTACTGCTGCGGTGTTGAGCGTTTAGTCGCCCCAACGCTCTTCGAACTCAAAGAGGGTTTATTGTAGCGGTACAGTACTAGCGGCACCAGCCGACGGTTACCAGCTCCCCCCCCCCCCCCCCTCCCCCGCTTTAACGGGTAGCGAGAAGGGTTTGCCAGAGCCCAAAAGGTACCCGGTTGATGGGATGTACTAATTTGTCTCTGAGAACAAATACTGAAATTATCCAGCGAAACAATATTAATCTCGGTCTGATATTGAGACAAGACCTATCGAGTCTGAGTATTATAGATTTCCGTTACGAAGTTGTCTTGTCTGATAATATATTATCTGATAAGTCTGATAATAATTAATATCGAGATTAGTCAGATACTGTTGATAAGTCTGATAATGATAATAATCGATGGAAATGGAATCGATCTGCAACACTTATTATCAGGAATGTTTTATAAGCAGCAGCCCATCATAATCGTTTTTGGAATTATTTAAAACCATAATCTGGCGAATCCAACGAGGGTTCACCTAACGTCAGTAGGAGCCCTGGATCTATCCGGATCTGGTCCGGTTCTATCGGTGCTGGTACTCAGAATCGACCTGGCTTAGGATTGGGAAAGCTTCGGGTTCATTCGTAACCTGATCGACCCGTATATCGGTCACTTCTAATGATATTTCCCCGATTGTCTGGTCTTAGTGACCTGAAAAAATAAATATTGGGGTAGCATAATTGTTCGTTATAATCGACTTATTTGTCGATAAAATATGTAACAAAAAATATTGAGGGTAGTAACTATCACGTTACGTAAATATTAAGTAAGTTTCGTTATACACTCGCGGTGTATCCCGACTCCCAACATTGGTGCAAGTTTTATTTAATAATAATAATAATTATATACCGGCAGACATAGTAAATTATAATCGTAGTTCTAAATTTGAACAAAAGGATCGCGCGGGACGCGCATAGGTTGTTAACTGATGAGACTCGCAGTCAATCTAGTTATTAGCTCGAAATAGCTGTTTTCTATAAAACGGCAAAGATATTAATATTATAATAATAATTATGTAGTTCTATTTATAGAACAAAGTGCACTGGAAAACGCGCGGTAGTTGCTAATTTTTATCTTTAAATATTGTCGGAGACTCGTAGTCAATCCATACATGTTGATTTAAAAAATATCAATATATTTAAAATTTAAATAGTAATTAACTCGCAGTTAATCCCCTCAAACTAGCCAACATATTATACTTTTATTTTTAGATAAAACGTCGTCAGAGACCCGCAGTCAATTCCGATGCATAAGGATTGTGTTTAGAGACTCGCAGTCAATCCACACATTATGGCGGTTTATAAAATAACTCGCTGTTAACCCCCAAATCGGCCAACGTATAGTTCTAGTTATAGAACGGATAAAACATCGTCAGAGACTCGCAGTCAATTCCGATGCATATAAATTGTGTTTAGAGACCCGCGGTCAATCCACACATTATGGCGGTTTATAAAATAACTTACTACATTTAAACACTTGTAGTAATTAACTTACAGTTATTTCCCCCAATCGGGCAAACATAATATTCTATTTATTCTATTTATTCTATTTATTCTATTTATTCTATTTATTCTATTTATTCTATTTATTCTATTTATTCTATTTATTCTATTTATTCTATTTATAGAATAGGTAAAACATCGTCAGAGATCCGCAATCAATTCCGATGCTTAAAGAATATAGACTGTGTAAAAGGACTCGCGGTCCAAACACACTGTACTAATTGACTCACAGTCGCAGTACATGCTGGTTAATTAAATAATTGCAATAATCATCTGCAGTTGTTTCCCCCAATCCGGCAAACATAATATAGTTCTTTAATCCCTCGATAGTGGCATAAACGAGACACAATGGATTTGTATTGTTATCGCGGTCGCATGCGACCGCTTGGGGCTTGAAGCATTCTATTTATAGAACAGATAAAGCAAACACATTACACATTCCAAACACATTGTACGTTTATTGACTCGCGGTCACAGTACATGCCGATTAGTATTGCATATAATAATGGGCATTGTCCAAAAAAATCACATGTACTTTAATATATTTTTGCGTTAAAATAGGGTATTTTAAGAATATAAATTAAATAATTTTGAAATTCATTGGCTAGTTTTTTCTCAATAAATTTTTAAAGTTTCGCTCTGACGTCATCATCGGCGGCCAATTGACCTCTGCAGTATGTTTTTTTCCTTTCAATCTTATTTATAATAGCTGGTTCGTCAAATGCAAGTTCTCATTATGTGAAAGCTGATACGAGAAGCTTACCAAAAGTTCGAAACGTAATGTTGGTCGAATTTATTGCTAATTTAACGCCATTGAAGGTCAAATTAAGGTTAAACATATTTGTTCAAAAATATAAGTAACTAATAGGTATTTTTTTTGTTTATATAAAGAAAAACCTTATTCCTCGAAATGTTTTTGTAATGAGAAAAATTAAAAAAAAATGGACAATCCTATTGGCTCGTCTTGGGCTCGGTAGTGCCTGCCTAAGCATTTAATAGTACTTACATGTATTTTCTTGTTACACAATAAAATAACACTGACTTTAGTTACAACACTGACTCAATCATCTTAATAATAATAACCAATTTTCTTCTGAGCGCTGCGCTTTGGCATGGTTATATACGTGCTCGCGTTGCCTCGCGTAAGCAAAGAATGAAGCGCGCTGATGACAGAGTGACTATCAAGCGGAACGATATTTTTGTACCCGCATACGTCTTTAAAAAAACGCGATTGCCTAGCAAATAAACAAAGGACTACCTGGTTAATTAATATATCGAAGAATGAAGCGAAGAAATATAATATTATTCGTGCATAGGTATATGCCTATTATATGATTAAAAACAATAATGTATGATCCTCACTGGAGAGGCAAATGCATTTCATTGAAAATTACGCTTCAATACTCTGTGAATTACTAGTGGTAGAAAAATACAAACACTTACCTGGAAAGGTGGGTACTGAAGTAATATCACCAACAGCGGGACTTCGGCGGCCGGGTAACAGAACTATTCGAAGTACACATTGGTAGCACACAGAATATTCACACAGATAAAAACACAATTCAGCCCGTAATAGCAACGCTATTTTTTATAGTTTTTAATTATTATTCTTTCAGAGACGAGCACTCGCGAGGCTCGTCAGGCGGCCATTTTTATTTTCTTGATGCGCCCGCGCTGTGATTGGTTAGCGGGCGGAGGCACGCGATGGCTACTCTGGCGATGGCGTGAATATTTGAATAAGGAAGGTTAAAAAGCGGGATGATAAGCTCATCAGTCATCACTATACAAATATAAATAAAAAAAAATAGAAATATCGAACTACTTTAAGATATCTCACGTAGGTAATCGTTAACTTGGAAAAGCCAAGCCAACATTAGTTTGACCGGATTGATTCTATGGCCTCACAGAAAACCGGCAGTGAAAATCCAATCGAATTAATCCATAAGTAAGTAAAAGGTAAATTTACAGGAGATCTAATGGGGTTTAAGGTTTAACCCATCAATCCCCAAGCGGCAGCCGGCTGCCGCATAACAATTGAAAATCTATTGTGTCTGCGATACCCACGATGGAGGTGCTACGGGTTTTCAGGACTAGGAACTTTTGTGCAAATAAAAATACGAAAAAACGAATTCCACACCTGGAACTTATGAATAGAAATGAAAACATCCACACATATAATAATTTATAAGCTGCTATTTGATTCCATACTCCAGTCGGCGGAAATATTGCAATATTCAGGTAATTCTGATGATTCATGGCCCATTACCTCCGCTTTATTGGACGAAAAAAGGTTGGAAATGTCTTCGGGACAAACGTACATTATAATTATTGGTTTTATACGTTCATGAACTAAATTAAGTAAGTAATGTGTTGGCGATACAGTAATGACATTTTGAAGAACTTTGGTCATTCTCTAAGAATTATTTTAAAGATGTTTGCTAACAACTTTAAATGCGACAAACCCCATTACGGGGTCAATTTAGATTGCAACGTGACGCATTCAAAACTGAAATTAATTACTTATTATATTTTCTTAAAGAAGAAACATATTAAATTGACATACTTGCTGCTCTCTGTATCGGGCTGCCTGTTCCAAATTTATTATTTAAATGCGTCTCATCGCTTTTACCCTTGAACTGGCTATTAATAATAATATTGTGGCGACGTGAGTGGTGGCCGAAAAGGAAGATCTTCCGACCGTGCGAGGTTGCCGGTCAGGCCGAAGCCCATACTTGATTTCAGACGTTGTATAATGTATAACCGAGGAAATTGATTCCTAGGCAGTTGACAGACCAACGTCATGTGGTCGGATCATGTCAATTCAACGTTACTTGTGATCTGTGAATCTGTGGGCTGGGTTTGACGTAACCGCGAGTCGCGACCAAACTACGTAGGTCCCCCATCTGCCTAGGAATCAATTTCCTCGGTGGTATATGCCCGTCGAGTCTCAGGAAGTTCGATAGCGCGATGCAGGATTGTGGCGCTTATTATAGGTATCGCCACAATATCCATAGGCTCGTATCTCTTACTCATACAACTCTTTATCTCTGAAATCGTTTAATAAGTATATCTCATTCAAATTCCATTGGAGCAGTTTACCCGAAAACTTTTGTAACACAAAATAAGAAAACCGAAAACTAATCTTTTGCATTATGTATGAGACGTCGATGTTTATATCAGAGTTGTCTTCAATCATTCTGATTCCGGCGTGACATCTTATTTCCTCGTGCTCTTACTTGTGTCACGTAAATATTTTCATATCCCGCACAATATTATTTTTTTGTCGTAAAGGTGTCTTTATTTCTTGGGAATTATTAGGCTTATTCTTTATTAGATTGTAGGATGAAAATTATAGGGATCAAAGTTTGAATAACTTTAGTCCTTATCATTTTTGTAAAAAAATTAAAAAAAGGAGATTAGGCTAAAAAAGGTTTAACCTTCAAACCAATTTGGCGGCTTAAGCACTAGTCGGATTTGGTCGAGTTGTTGGGCTTAAGACCCTCCCTAAACATTAGCAATTTTTTACTTTAATTAATCCCAGGTTGTCCTATAAGTTGTAGCTAACGCGACTGGGTTAGTAAGGTGACGCCGCCTTAAAGTAAAAAACCGTGTTGGATATGCTTTAGATTGCTTGTTTTCTATGAGATTTTGTCTCGTAATTTAAAAACCATAAATACGTTTCATATAAGCTATGGGCAAATTAAAGTGTATGCTTGAACCAATCTATGTACAAATTTTGGAAGCTTAAATCACTCTCCTCTGTTGGCAAAATAGGAATCCATTTTTTTACCGACTTATTTTTGATTGATTATTCTGTGTTATAAAAGTTGACCAATCGTGTTATGCTATGGGTAATTCATAGACAAAGACATGATGAATACTTACAATGAACTTTAATTTCTTAGCTTAGTCATTGCTGAGAAATATCGATATCGCTACAGCCAAATTACGTGAATTTTTTATGGAACTAAGCTAACGAAAAAAAGGTATCTACTGTCTAGCCTCATTAATAACAAGCTTAAGTTTAGTTTGGGTATGTTAGGTGTATTTTTTAACACAAAACTCGTCCCAATTTGGTAACATAAAATAGCATCTGGCAACTCGTCCCACTAGGACGAGATTTGTGTCGAAAGTAGTCATATGGGTAACATTGTAGTAATATTAATATTTATGTCGCATGTTATGCGCTCAATAGTGAATTTTAATACTGGATTTCAGCTCACAACGTTAAACATCGGTCGCAACTTTTTGGATTTTTCCGGATTAAGGATTTGGAACAAGGACCGGCTTTACAGTTCGTTCAATGGTTTAAGCCATATTGAACAGCTTACGATACTCAATATAGCAGCATGAATTTTATAATTGTTGTTGCAGCTACTTCTTTTATTACAAAAATCTGAAAATAATAAATCAAAGGAGCCAGGCAATTTTTCGTTCGAGAGCATTTGATTCTCTACTTGAATATATTACATATTGTTTTTATCATATTATTGTTTTCATTTTAAAGTATATTAAGGTAAAAGACCTAATGCTAGACACTGAACTAATACATGACACTTATGACAAAAATACCATAAAAATAAGAATTATTCTAATTATTTCCAACCACTGTAAATTTTATAAGCTTCTCAAGCTATCTGTTGAATTGAAAAAATATATTAGAGACGCCTTCGGGAACAAAATTTTGAAATCGGATCAGTTTTCGTAAATAATATGACCGCGTCAATATACGCTCGGCAATTTCTTAGCAAATAGGCGAAGGAAGGCGAAATTTTGCACGTAAGTTTTGAATACATTTATTTGATTTTTTGTAATTTCTATTGATTTCATTGGATTTATGATCATGTTGTATATACTAATTAATGTTTATTTAAGATTGTTTATCCATTTTCCCTAACAATATAAAGGGTGTCTACTATTAGTTCTTGAAAATGTAAAAAAACCTAATAAGAATAAGAATAAGAAAAGTTTATTTTGACAATCACACAACACAATATTAAATTATTACAAAAATACACAAAAAAATAAAGAACACAAAATTACAATAATATTAAATTGTGTGACGTCAAAACTGGACCCAGCTCAGCACTGGTTTTCTGCTGGGACCAAAGGTGTGACATCACAATACCTAAAGCTACCAATAAATCAAAATAACAAAATATATATATATATATATATATATATATATATATATATATATATATATATATATATATATATATATATATATATATATATATATATATATATATATATATATATATATATATATATATATATATATATATATACATATATAGACTCGAATAACTAAATCTTGCTCGCGGAAGCGGTACAGCCACCGGATATCCAAATCAGGTTTCAACCCATAATTGTTATGATTATTTTTCCGACCCAAATATCGACCAATAGAATTGCACCATTCGACGTCACGTGGTACAACCTACATGGTATTATACTGATAATTTTTTGAAAATTTTCTCTGGTCGTTGCTATATATAAAAAACAAAACATGATCCAGTCAAATTAACCACACGTCAAACTGACAGGTTGAATTCAATTGTGAAAATTGGAGATTTTGCATGAAAATAAGTCGATTTCGAGTTTGTTCTCTGTCCACCATCGATAAAAAAGTCAAAGGAAATGTTCCCATTAATACGGAGAAGGCAAAAAAAAACAGTTTGGAACCAATTTACTACTTTTTGTACTGAGAGGGAATACACATTGAGTGCTGAAACGAGTGAAGCGCAATTGGCAAACATTATGAAAGATTACGCTTACAATATGAAGAAAATGGATGGAGAAGACTATAAGGAAGGTACAAATTCTTATTTGTTAACTGTACATTTCGTCTCATGGTGCAATTCTATTGGCCGACATTTGGGACGGAAAAATAATCCCCCGAATACCACACGAGCTTCAAAATTATCTGGCATTTCCCTCAAGGTTCCCTGCAAACAAATAAAGTCGTCAAGTTTTTCAGGAAAAATCACTCGCGCTTCGCGCTCGTGATTTTTTAACCTGAAAAACTTGAATCCTTCATTTGTTTGCAACGAACCTATCGGGAAATACCCGATAATTTTGAAGCTCTTGTGGTATTATAAGTGAAAATTCTTTCTCCATGACAAACCATTATTTCCAAAATTTGAAGCTACTAATAGAGTAAGACACAGAAAGAAACATACTAGTAATCATAGTGATTAATTCTAGCTTAGAATAAAATATTATTTTATCACAAAAAAGCTATCATTTCCAATTGAGAAATGGCTCCTGGATTGCTGTAAGTACAATATTGTTGACATGAATACACCGTTTTCTAAATTTTCAAAATTCAGGGCTCGAGGCACGATATTAAGTATTCCCAGTGTGAATACACCCTTATCCTATTTTCAAAATGGCGCCGGAGACCACAGGCTTGAAGCGTTTGCAGTTTGACACAGTCTTATCCAATTGACAAGTTAAATAACGTAAGATCAGCATTCAAATGGGACCAGTGGTTTTGGCTTAAGTGGTTTATCGATAAGGGACGAATACCCGGTATTATTGAGATGAAAACTACTTTTGATGCAGTTTGCAGTTCTAGTGGACGCAAAGCTCGTGTTTAATGATCCTATTTTGGATGGCTTGATCATATTTTTCACTTAGGTACGTTAATCATTGTTAAACATACACAATTTTATATTTAAACAAATAAGGGAAAAGAATATATATATATATATATATATATATATATATATATATATATATATAGGTTAAATGACACGTGGTTTGACGTGGCACCAGGCGGCCCGTATTATGTCTGCCATGTGATCGAAGTTACAGTAAAATGTAATGGACAAAACAGTGATATTTTCCATTATACTAAGTGGTAGGGTGTGGAATAATGAAGTCGCAGAACAAGTGCAGACGGACGGAGCTTAAATGGACGGGAAGGAATTGCGCCTGTTAGTCCCGGCACTCGAACAACCCTACACCACTGCCAGAGGTGCATACACTGAGAGGTATTACGCTGAGAGATGTTGGATGTGGAGTAAATGAGTTCTGTAATAACCACTAAATGTTTTTTTTTGTTTTCAGCACCCTAAGGGGCGGCGGAAGGTTGTTCCAGCATCGGGAAGCAGCGTACCTAAATGATCCACGAAACGCTGCTGTCCTGTGACGTGGTGTCAGGATCCGGTATTGGGAGGCTCGAGTACGGGTGTTGATATCACTTAGCCAAGTCAATTTCTCATATAAGTAAGATGGACATTGTGTAAGGATTATGTCAAACAAAAGTGATGCAAAGTGGAGCTTCCTGCGTTCCTTCATTTTAAGTAAATTGGCCTTGTTGATAAATGGTGTAACATGAGCTCGAGGGGGGATAGTGAAACAGAAACGCATAATAGATGACATGGATCTCATCTTTGAGTTTTGCAATACATACTAAAGTTATTTTGTACTTTATTCTACTTCAAAAATCATCACTATTCTCTGAAAATATAATTCTATTAACATTCTAAGAACTTAGAACTACTGCACCTAAAATGGACTTGGTGTCTAATATTAGACATTGTACTGATCTAAAAATCGATTGCTTTAGTTTTTTAGCAGTAAAAAGAAGAAAACCGGCCAAGTGCGAGTTGGACTCGCCCATGAAGGGTTCCGCAGCAGCAATAAGAATTATTTCTATGAAATTATAAGGTTTTTGATTTATTTTAATATTTCATTTTTGATATAATGCAAGTTAAATTAAGGTTTATCATTTATGACGTATAAAAAAAACTACTGGCTAGATCTCGTTCAAACCAATTTTCGTTGGTAGTTTTTATAGTAATGTACATCATATATTTTTTTAAGAATTATCATGCCCCTACTTTAGAAGTTAGAGGGGGGGGGGGACACACATTTTGCCACTTTGAAAGAGTCTCTCTCGCAAACTATTCAGGTTAGAAAAAAATTATATGAGAAACCTCAACCTCAAATTTTTGAAGACCTATCCATAAATACCCCACACGCATAGGCCAGATGAAAAATTTTTTTTTTTTGTTTCAGTTGTACCTATGGGGACCCCTAAAATTTTTAATAATTTTTCACAGACTACATCTACTCACTAAGATTCAATAGTATAGCTCTTATAGTTTCGGAGAAAAGTGGCTGTGACATACGGACGGACAGACAGACAGACAGACAGACAGACATGGCGAATCTATAAGGGTTCCGTTTTTTGCCATTTTGGCTACGGAACCCTAAAAAAGGAGAGCTGAGAAAAGAAAGAAGAAAAAAGAAGAGGCAAAAGAACCATGAAGACTAAAGACTGAATATAAATTTGCTAGAAAAAAAATATGAAAAATAAAAGAAAAGATAGTTTCAGCATGGAAGAAGAATTAATAGAATCTGGAGACAACGTGGATAATATTTCTGATGCATGTAGTTACTATGATGAAGTAAATGAAATCTTTTGAAAAATGGCAAATAAAGACCTAATAATAGGAAAAATGTTAAATGTAATGTAATGTTCTATGTCAACTATTAGTTCATATTGGTGTCTACTATTAGTGATGTTCGTTTTTTGTGATGTCATCTATTAGTACTTATGACTAAGTTTACAAAAAGACAAAAAATAAATTTTTAATTGATTTGTCAGAGAATAATTATAATAGTTTTATTTTGTAAGAGTAACTGAAGACATGGAAGAAGTTATCAATCCTTTATTTTCATAAATATATATTTTATTACATTCAAATGTTTCATGTTTCCTTAAAGTGTCTGCCATTAGGTCTTTTCCCTTACTTATATCTGTTTCAATATAAAATTGTGTATGTTTAACAATGATTAACGTACCTAAGTGAAAAATATGATCAAGCCATCCAAAATAGGATCATTAAACACGAGCTTTGCGTCCACTAGAACTGCAAACTGCATCAGAAGTAGTTTTCATCTCAATAATACCGGGTATTCGTCCCAAATCGATAAACCACTTAAGCCAAAACCACTGGTCCCATTTGAATGCTGATCTTACGTTATTTAACTTGTCAATTGGATAAGACTGTGTCAAACTGCAAACGGTTCAAGCCTGTGGTCTCCGGCGCCATTTTGAAAATAGGATAAGGGTGTATTCACACTGGGAATACTTAATATCGTGCCTCGAGCCCTGAATTTTGAAAATTTTGAAAACGGTGTATTCATGTCAACAAAATTGTACTTACAGCAATCCAGGAGCCATTTCTCAATTGGAAATGATAGCTTTTTTGTGATAAAATAATATTTTATTCTAAGCTAGAATTAATCACTATAATTACTAGTATGTTTCTTTCTGTGTCTTACTCTATTAGTAGCTTCAAATTTTGGAAATAATGGTTTGTCATGGAGAAAGAATTTTCATAATAATTATGGGTTGAAACCTGATTTGGATATCCGGTGGCTGTACCGCTTCCGCGAGCAAGATTTAGCTATTCGAGTCCTAATAACTTTTAAAATAATTCCTATTCCACTATTTAACTCAAACATTACAAGTTAAATGAGAGCTTGTAAAGTAAAACTTCATCCACATGCAAACTTCAGCAATACCGTAGGTTACCTAGAAACAGTCTAGCATAATGTAATATGTAATGAAGTCAAGGCACACACTTAGTAATAGTTATCTAAGTACTCGCTGTAAATATAATTATGCCTAAATAATAATATATTTATTTCCTTTTGAACAAATCACAAAAGTTATTTTAAAGTTATCCACAAATTAATAGAGTTTCCATTTAAATTAATGTTTGTATCATACATCTGGACACTATTTTAAATTAATCAGTTTTTTACTAACTTTTCAAAACTGCTTAAACGTATTTTCACATTAACACGAAAAAGAAACAGTAAAATCCAGTGAGACCCTAAAATAAACTGAGATAAACAAAACGTTTTCAACTTTTTCGGCGTAAACTGTTCAGGAGCTTAGCGTAACGAAATTTCAAGTTACTTTTGGTGAAAATAAAACAATTTGTAATTCGCCGTTGGAAATTCCGGGCCTTTCATTAGAGGACCTTCGAGCTGAATTAATGTTTCAACAATTAATCGTCCCACCTTTAATGTATTACTTCAGAATATATTAAAAATTAATTATATTGCTACAATTTCAACGACAAGTTACTATGCCTTATATCTGGGTTTAAGCATATTTGTACTGTTGCGATAGGATTAATTTTCATTGTAACTCGGGCAACAAAAAAATCTCAAATGAAAAATTTTCAGTAAATAAATTTTGTTACCTACATAAGATAAAATTAATTGTGTAAAATGTATATTGTATTATCTCACGACCAATAAAATTAATTATTTTCGTACCGTATCGTATAACAATGTAATCAATTTCGATTCATTGTGATCTAATTGTATTAAAAATGTACTGTACAGATAAATCTGAATAGAAAAATGTATCAAAAAACGTTTTAACTTTCTTGATAAACCTTTAAAATGATCGCTACCAATATATTACGGATATAAAGTTTAATATTTGCCCACACTAAACTTTGTTTTTAATAACCGACTTCCAAAAAACGAGGAGGTTATATTATGTTCGACTGTGGTTTTTTTTTTTTATTATTTTTTTAGATCAAAACGTATCAGGAGGGAGTTACTATAATTTTCGCTGTATTCATAGCGGGCAACTGTATATCAAATATAATCATGTCTTTTAGTGATATTAAATGTACTTTCATAAGTTTTGTGAGAGTCGGTAAGAGGATTATGTCGACCATTTTAATTTTTTATCGTCTTCTAAGTATATTAGTTATAATTGTCCCCCGATCCGATTATTATCAATCGTTAATGATATTTGATATTATCATTTCGCATTTCTCAATACTTATGGGACGAGTTCACGAATAGACGGACAACCTTGTAACTCATATTTTCACAAAACCGATACGACAATTTCATAATGTATTGGAAAAATATAGATTTAAAAGTTTTAAATCTATAATATTTTTAAAACAGTATTTCCTTCTCATGGGACGATCTTTGAAATGCTCTCCTTCGAAAAAAAAAAAAGAATAATCAAAATCGGTTTATTATAAACGACGAAGTTATCCACGAACAAACATAACAAACTAAAGCATATACGGTCAAATTGATAAATCTCCTTTTTTAAGTCAGTTAAAAAGTAAAGAACTTTTTAACTGACTTAAACACACTATAAAATGCAATATAATATTTAAATAGCACAACGAGGATAATTAAAAAAATTAATTATCCTCGTTGTGCTATAACAATAAGGTATTTCAAGTATTTCAGTCCATCAGTTTAGAAGCCCGTCGATGGATTACGGAGCGTTATAAATACGGCAGTTATGAACAAAGTATAGACAATAAGTTGGCGCGATGGGCACTTGATACGGAAAGTTCTCGGAGCTTTTCATATACTGCTCCAAGTTGAATAAAGTCCCACATAATGAAATAAGTTTCACTTAAGCCTTCGCGGTTGAAAATATTTTTAATATTCTTTTCAGCTCTCCTATTTTTTACGTAATTTGTGTATAATGCTTTGTTTCAATGGTGAACTTTGTTCACAATTAGTTTAAAGTGAAAGCAAAGAATGTTGTATAATGTTATTGTTAAGAGACTAATGCCCGTTTTCACCAACAACACCTAAAATTTAGGTGTTCCTGAAGCCAATATTCCAAGTTTTGTTCTTGATGAATTGACAACCCCGTAACTCTTAGGTGACGTATATTACTACATAGTATAAAAAAAGTCGCTTTTTCTGTCCTCACGTCCCTTTGTTCCCTTTAATTGCGGTTTTCTTTAATAGATAGAGTGATCAAAGAGGAAGGTTTGTGATAAATATGTATATTAATTATGGGAGTTCGCTATTTTACAAGTAAAATATCAGACGGCCATTCTATAACAGATTCATTGTCAAGGCAACATCGTCGTCGCCACATACGTCACCTAAGTGTACGGGGTCGTCAAGGCATCCCGTAAATTATAAACGTCACCTAATGGTTTGACGGATGAATCGCATAATAGGTTGTTTTATTTCAAATAAACGTCACCTAAGAGTTACGGGGTTGTCAATTCATCAAGAACAAAACTTGGAATATTAGCTTAAGGGACACCTAAATTTTAGGTGTTGTTGGTGAAAACGGGCATAAGCTTCGAAACAGACATTTTTTATTTTATAATGATGTGTCAATATTTTGAACTCGAATGACATCTAAAAACTCGTCCTACTATGTCTGGTTACTCCTCCTACGAGATCTTGTGGGACGAGTTACCAGACTATTTAATTATTTCTCTCCCTTTAATTTTAAAATGCCGCATTTTAAAGACAAATTTAACCTATCAAGCCCCACAAGGACACCGGTGACCGCGACAACAAAGAATAATAATAGATTTCCAAGAATCCGCGATCAAAGGATTAAACTACGCTTCACTGCTACTATACAATACAAAGCACAATAGAAAAGTGTAGATAAAAGTGTGCTCAAATGTTTAAATAAAATAAGCCAAAGGTATTTGCGAACCTATTACTTTAAAACGACGTTCCTTATTCTCGAATCACAGTAAGTTGAAGTCAGTTATTAAATAAATCGAGTTAAACCCTTCGAGCGTGTAAAAGTGGGTAGATTGACAATTTCCGAGTCACATTTTCCCCGAGCTGTTACAGGTTAAGTGTGTTCGAAAGAATTACTTTAGATATTCAATTTTACGTTTTATAGGGTTTAACAAATTGTTGAAACGGGGAAGTCGTTCCTCAAATTGGGTAATAATAGACCTGTATATTATTATTATAAAGGACAAGGTCCAAATTGGGCTAATTTTAAAAGTGCCGGCCAACACAAATAAACCCATTATTTAAATAGAACATAATCTAAGGAACAATTTTTATTATTACACCAAAGTTCTAAGTCAAGTCTCCGAGTTGTTATTCAAGGTCAAACTTTTTTTACAACATGTAATAAAAAAAATACCTACAACTGATTTTGAAAAATTGACGGACGGAAGGTAAATAAACCTTCCCCCAAGACGAGCCTGCTATACCACAAACAGCAGGCGACCGCCGATGGAGTCGCGGATGTAATGTTGTGGCTCCTGTGGCTCCGTCCGTCAATTTTTCCAAATCATTTGTAGGTATTTGGCCTCTAATCTATTCTATGACTCGGATAGGGACATTGGGATCGATTACTTATTACTTTTAATTAATAAAATAAGTTTTATTACATGTTATAAAAAAGTTTGACCTTAAATAACAACTCGGAGACTTGACTTATAATAAAAAATATTCCTTAGATTATGTTCTATTTAAATAATGGGTTTATTTGCGTTGGCCGGCACTTTTAAAATTAGCCCAAAATTGTATGGACGCTGGATCTTTTCCTTTAATTTTAGTTTAATTATTCATATACTATGGTTGTTTATAGGAGCTGTGGCTTAATCAAGTAACAAATTTCTGGGTATCCGATTGCAAAAATCCGATTTTAACACCAATAGAAAGCTGGTATATTCCTGAGTTGTCACTCAGGCTATATACGTATTAAAAGTTACTATGTTTTTTTTTCTGAAATTATGTCGTTCCCTGAATTCCACGCGGGCGAAGCCACGTCAAAAGCTAGTGTAAGATAAAGGGTCTAAGTCGGGAATCATTATTTCCATACATATATAGAATTTATTAGATATTATTATTATTTATTTTTCGAGTATGACTCACCTTAACAACAGATCATCATGCTCAAAAGTAGTAGCAGTAAATTATTATTTTTACATAAAACGTTTATGATTCCACTTCATTTTGAACACAATAACATTTAATTGAACTTCTAAAACAATTTACACGGGGATGAAAGGAATAAAATTACCCCAATCTAAGCATAGGTAACTTTACGAGGGGTAAAAATTTATGGGTTTTCAATACAGTGGAAGGTGTAAAAGGCGTTGGACAATTTTAGTGGGTGTAAAATCAAATTTACGACCGAAGATTCTACAATCCTGAATTTCCTTCGCTACAAATTACGTAAATTGTTAATAGTTTAGGTAGATGTGAGCATTTTCTCTGTAAAAAGTATAATATATTACCTAATACCTAGAATATAAAGTTTGTAGTTTGTCTCTTAACACTTGAAATCAATCGATATTGATTATTTGGCGAATACTTTGAGTACTAGAAAGTACCATAGGATTGTTTGCACTGCAGCAAAATGTAATCTACCACAGGATAAACCAATTTTCATGTGAACAATTTGGAAGTAATATCTACTTCAATGATAGGTAATTGATTGTACTGTCGGTTCTTGGTGGAAATTCATTTTATACACAAATGAAACAAAATATTACTTGCACTTTTTCCACTATATTCATAAATTACAATTTAAACACCTAGGTGTTTAAAAAGTGCAAGTAATATTGTGTTTCATTTGTGTATACTTCAATGTTATTTTTCTAATTACTGTATTGCAATAATATATGTACCTATATTTTGTTTATGTCATGCCCTCCCTTCATCTTATTTCATGTCCCCTGGAAAACAAGCTCCACTGTCTGCAAACTCCGGGTTTAGACAAACAAAATATAACACAGTTATTTTTCCTATTCTTGCTCAAGCAATTGTTCCGTATAGTTACATTAAAGAGCACATTTGCTTCACAGTTGTTGTGTGCAAGTGCCGCATTCAGCTAGTGTGGTGCCCATAGCAAATGCTAGCGCGGGACTCTTGCTTCATTTTTAATTCTCAAGGTAACGGCCGAGGTCTAACATAAAACATTTTTATTTTATTTTTATAACCGGAATTTTCATTATAAAATATACATGGTAAAAAGCTATTGTGCTTGGAAAATATTAGACGCTCTTATAGTCAGTCGCAGACCGCGGTCAGATAAAATAGACCTTTAGGCGAGGAGCTCTCATAGTGCTGGGCCCAATAGCACTTGCTAATAAATAGATTAATCCGCCTCTGGTTGTAAGCTGTAGCGTGTCTCTGCCTATTGTCTTGGAACATTTAAAGCTACACGCTTTCGCAAGAATAAAACTAGAATACTAAGTGCTTCGGAACTTCCTCGCATTTTAAGTTTTAATTTGACGGTTTTGGGCAACGATTATTACAATTGTATCTACAGAAATGTTTTAAAATTTAGCAGATTCTTAGCACTATATTAAAAGACCTTACTAAACAGAACTATTATGAGTTATGAGTTATGATTGATCATCATTTCTGTGCCAATGTTTTTATCAGAAAACAATAGAATATGAAAGTGGGACGAAACGCCGGATGAAAAATAAAAAATCAACTGCTAACCATTCGTCCAACTAGGACGAACATTTACGGGACGAAAGAATCAATAATAATTACTCTATTATGGTAATAGTATTCTAAATGTAAAAGTGCAACTAAAATATCGCGGATGCTGGTAATTAACCAAAATTCATTTCCATTACATTTTTTAATAAAAATACAGTCTCAGTAAACCTTTATATTTTTATAGATACCGAGAAAACTATAGATTGCTACGAAGTTTATAACAAAAGCTATGGGAATCTAGTATGAAATAATTTAATAGCGTTTGTGGTCGGCGCGACCGCAACAACATGATTCTAATTAAATGCTTTTTAAAAATGCAGCATGGCGTTTAAAATTCAGTTCTGACTAGTAATTTTGCACTTTATTTTAAATTAACACTTTATTATTTTCCAAGTATCTATAAAAAGAGCATATAACGGATTTCTACAAAAAGTTACAAATATTATAAATATTTACAAATTTTAAAGCATTGTTCGTGTTATTATTGGAACGAAGTTCCTTATCGCACGTTGCGAAAGGGTGCTAGACCGAAAAAGTTGTAACGAGACACTTTTTTATTAGTACCTGCATGGTAGGGGTAGAGCCCAGAGAGCGTTGATAGTATTCCTGGGCGTCAACTAGATGGCGTATTTGAGAATAAACAGCGACGCGTTGTAAGTATTCCTGGGCGTCAATAGATGGCGTTTTTTTTTAAATATTTTTTGAGTGTACTTACAGGTTTTTTGAATAATATTATATAAGAAATAACTTCGTTCCATTCGGGTGTCCCTTGACACCACTCAAGTTTTTATATTATTATTTTTGACAGATTTTATACTATTCTCGTTTTGAAGCCTGTGAATCATTCGCACATTTATTACCACAATACAGTAGGCATAGATTTTACTCACTGCACGCAAAGATTATGAATTTACACATCCTCATACCCTCCACTTTAATATATTACAATAAGATATTTGAAACAGTACTCGTATAACATAATTTATAGCATTCATATCGTTGTACATTCGTATATGTAACATATTATTTTACATTTCACTGTGGAGTGGAGGATTTTCACTGCAATAACTCAACCCCGCAGGTGCGATGCTGGCCGTGAAAAATGATACTATTCCCGCTAAACCTTTGAATTCTCAACGCGATTTTTCGGTATTACACCGCTTTTTGTTTACGAAACACCGTGACGTTTGAATTATGACGTTGTGACATTGCATTAAAATTGTAATGAGAAACGTGTTTGATGGCATTAAATTAACTTTTAAGTCAACGCAACGCTACGATAGTACGTAGATCTTTTAGTCCAACACACTGCACTAAGTTAAGAGTGGATGTTAAATCTTGTAGTCATTTTTCCATTTGATATTTGATAATGATGACAAATGTATGGGAGTCCATTAGCTGTCCATGAAATATTTTTCTGATAGTTTAACGAAAAAAAACACCCTAAACATGATGTTTTTAGGTAATTTCGTGGTATGTAGCGTCAGCTAGTAACTATGTTCTTATAACTAAGAATTTTTCCAATGAAATTATATCTTATTATTATATCTTTGGAGATAAAATATCTGAAACCTACAATAATACTCATATATTATATTTCTTACGATAAAAGTAATAATAATTTTACTGTCAATCCTACTAAAGTTCTCTTCCAATTCATAAAAATTAATTACATTGGACGAATTGGGCATTGTCCAAAAAAAATCACATGTACTTTTTATATTTTTTTTTCGTTAAAATAGGATATTTGACGAATATAAATTAAATAATTTTGAAATTCATTGGCTAGTTTTTTCTCAATAAATTTTTAAAGTTTCGCTTTGACGTCATCATCGGCGGCCAATTGACCTCTGCAGTATATTTTTTTCCTTTCAATCTTATTTATAATAGCTGGTTCGTCAAATGCAAGTTCTCATTATGTGAAAGCTGATACGAGAAGCTTACCAAAAGTTCGAAACGTAATGTTGGTCGAATTTATTGCTAATTTAACGGAATTGAAGGTCAAACTAAGGTTAAACATATTTGTTCAAAAATATAAGTAACTAATGGGTATTTTTTTCGTTTATATACAGAAAAACGATCACTGACCTTATTCCTCGAAATGTTTTTGTAATGAGCAAAATTAAAAAAAAATGGACAATCCCCATTATATGGCATCTCGTCCCACTAGGACGATATTTCATTGGACGAGACACCAAACTACTCAACTATTCTGGGAATAACGGATATCTAGCGACAATCAAATATTGAGTTACCGTCGGAACAAGATTAAATCGTCTCAAACGATCTAGTACAACTGTTTGAATCTAATTGCGAACGCGATAATTATTACAATACCACAAAGGAAGACATTCAATATAATCGCGCAATTGTAACCTGGATCGAGCGATAGGTGAGACCACAGACATTGATTGGAGGAGATTGATCGATGGACTAAAATTACAACGTTGCCGGGAAACCCTTAGTAATAAAAAGATCCACACTGTATTTATATCCATACTTATAAATTATAATATTATAAATGCGAAACTGTGTCCGTCAGTCTGTCTGTCAGTTAGTCTGTCTCTCTGTCTGTTAACTTTTCACGCCCAAACCGCAGAACCAATTTTGCTGAAATTTGGATAGAGATACTTTGAATCCTGGGAAAGGACATATAGGATACTTTTTATCCCACAAAAAACATACGGTTCCCGCGCGAATCGACAAACGAATTTAGGTGCAACGGAGTTGCGGGCGTCATCTAGTATTAGATATACTAATATACGAAAATGAATCGCCAAATGTGTGTTTGTTAATGTCGGAGCAAGGTAGAGAACATTTTAAAAAGATTACTTACTAGGAAATGATAAGCCAAAGTCCAAATTTGGAAAAGATAAAGTCTGGGTAGGCTTTCACTCATCGAGCAATAGTCAAAATCAGATTCCTAGCTATTTCCATCTGCTTCAAAATATTTTTAAACAGATGTCTGTACTGTAATCTATGTCTGTGTGATTCCATTTGCGATGCAGGTGCCAGGTGAAATCAACTGGGATCAGGCGATACGAAACACAATTCAACGATAGTTCGGTTAGCCCGGGATGAAGTGACCAGACTATCTTCTATGTAGATAGGATTAACCATCTTTGATCTTCGTTCATAGGCGAAGTACGATCAGAGAATCGGTATACCGGGTTACTAAAGGAATATTTTCGCCATTAATGGTAAGGCTTAAGTTTACTTGAACCTTTTCGAACCGAATTCATTTTCCGTATACGGAAATCCGAATGCATAGAATCAGTAGAAAACACATTAACTGGAGCACGTTCGCTTAACGTTCGCTTTTTCCGAACGGAACAAATTTCGCACGTATTGTTTCAAGTGCCAAACGGCGCGGTCAGGCGTAAAAAAACGAACGTTAGTGTCTAAACACACTACTTAAATATGCCGACGTTCCGCGGCGGAAATTCCGCATGATTACGTCAGCAATGTCAAACGCATACAATATGACGCGACGGAATTTCAGCATAGTGTGTCATCGGTAACTTAAAATACATTGCAGGCGGAATCATGCGGAAATTCCGCCGTGGAACTTCGGCATAGTGTGTTTAGACACTTAGCGCTAGTCTCACGGAATTCCTAACCGTAATTACATCAGGAAATCGAATACGGAAAACGTTTGTATGCGGCCAGCCTAAAGCTTCAAAGTTTACTTAAACAGCAAGGCCAAAGTAGAAAAGTGAAAAAAAAACACTGAGAAATTATAAAGAGAATCTAACAGATACTTCATAATCTATCGCTTTGTTTTTTTAACTGTGGTAAGAAACCCTTTCTATAGTGGCTATGCAAAGCGTGCTCACCAAAGCTGCCTGCAAACGATAATGAAACTTATTAATATTCTAGTCATTAGTAAAATAGGTAGACCCTAGTACGGGCAACAACTTCGACTGATTTCTCTACAGGGATTGGGCTAATAATTATTTTAATTAAATATGATTACATAGGTGATTATATTGATTAAATTAAGTTTTATAACAAGTTTTGTGTATTATTTTTTTTGTGTATTATTTTGTATATTTATTAAATTGAATTATTAATCCTTCGATCGTGGATTCTTGAAAATTTATTGTTATTCTATTGTGTCTCGCTCACCGGTGAGCTTATGGGGCTTGATGGGTTAAAAATTAAAGTCTTTAACTCTTGCGAAGTTTATAATATTGGTGAATATTATAAACAGTCAAAGAAACAGTGTATACTGTATAGCCACAAGACTCCAAATTTCTTACCAAACCGTTTCGAAGCAACAAAGTTCTTCAGTCAAATTATTCGCATTCTTATACAGAGGACACTTGCGCGCAGAACTCGGTAGTTCGGTAATTTGTATTCGAGAAAATGGAAATAATATAATAACTATTCCGTTTATTTTCCCAGACACTTACCGGGCAAGTTGATTTTATTACTCTACATTAGCCTCGCATTGGGTCCAAAGGCTTTAATATCTGACACGCTGTAAAATGTTTATTGAGTCAACAGTCAACATGTTTGCTGCTAAAATTAGATGTTAAGATTTGAACATTATTGACTGAGCTTAATATACTAGTACGGGAGTATGAAATCCTTTCTATCTCTGTTAGCTACCACTTTCAAGATTAATTTTCGCAGATACAAATGTTGTTCGTCTTATTAAAATGAAGCTACTCACAAAAAATGTGCTTGATAGTAATAAAAAAATATATTCTAGGGCTCCCGTACTATAATACTGCTTATTAATTATCGTAGTCTTAGTAAGAATACATGCGAAGAAACAGATTACGTCTCCCAAGTAATTTTATAGTCCACAGAGTACATTTCAAAAAGTCTGAGCTGAGAAGTGATAGTGAAAAATGTTTACAGAAGTTACGGGCTTGATTTACAAAAACTGCAGTAACTCCATTATGTATTTGTTTCACGAAAAATTTCTAAGTTTAAAATTAAACCTAACTTAAATAAACGTTGTATTATTATAACTGTAATGCAGTAAATAAATAACACGTTTTGAAAATAACACCTTACTTACTTTTATGTGAATAGAGAGAAATCAGATAGCTTTTATCCCGACAAAAAACTATGCGCGATCCAGCGCAACAAAGTTGCGGGCATCTATTTATTTATTTATTCGATAGTTACTCTTTTTTAACTAGCTTAAAGACAACAACACATTGCTAAAGTATATAGTGCTTATAAATCATCTAGAAGAGATTTCTAACAGTAGACCTACAACCTAGTTATTACATTAACCCCATAACTTAACCGAAATCTCCAAAAACGTGGTTGATCAAGTGTTAATATCCATAGTTACCCCGTTCGCATAATAAACCATTTAAAAGCAGCGGTAGGTGAGAAAGCCTGCACCCAACGACGGTATTTGAATAATTTGCTGATTTCTTACTCGACTCGACAAAGTATGTTTTATCTCACAAGTCTGTTTTATGATAATGCTGATGGAATATGTATTAGGTAGTGTGAATAAGCTAGATATAGTATTGTCTTATTCGAGTATAATAGTGTTCTATCCCCTATACTTACAAGAATGTATATTAAACATCCCTGGTTTAAAAATACAAAAAAATCTCGTGCTGCAACTGCAGAACAGGTGTCTACAAAAACTGTGCAGATGTCTACAAAAACTGTAGAGGTGTCTACGAAAACTTTACAGATGTCTACAAAACTGTGCAGCTTTCTAAAATGACTGCACAGAATGTGTCTGCGAAAACTATACAGCTGTCTACAAAAACTGAACAGTGGTCTAAGTAAAACCCATAGACGACTTAATATATTACTTTAATATAAAAAACTGTACACTTCCGACGATAAGTAATTGCCGTAGGTTAAAAATCTAGTGAGAATCCTAATTAGTCATTTGACATTCTTGTCAAATGACTAATTGGGATTCTCACTATCGCACTGGAACCGCTGAAAAGAAATAACGCTGCACTTTTACTTTGTGTTTCCTTTTCTTCTTATTTGTATTTATAAATGTTATATTGATCATGAAATAATCCATAAATGATTCTTTATCCTTCGATCGCGGATTCTTGGAAATTTATTGTTATTCTATTGTTGTCGCGGTCGCCGGTGTTCTTATGGGGGTTGATAGGTTAATATTATATTTCGTGTTGCATTAAAACATCAAACAGTAAATTTGGGATGCCTACTTTGATCGTTCAACATACAATCTACACATACAAGGAAAAGTCACAAGTTAAATTCGACTTGCGTAATCATCGCAAACTTGTTCAACAATACAACAATAGTATTCGGTAACGAATAGGTTTTGGGTTATTGTACCGAGCTCATCAGTTATCTTCGCGAACAAATGAATGGCGACGACCCGGATTAATTGATGCCTATTGATGGGGGAAAGGATTGATCGAGTCGAGATATATGACACTGACAACTTAATTAATACAGACGGCAGACGCGTGTTTATTTTTCGAAGGTTTTGATAAATTGCATTTGAAAATAACGAGTTTAAATAAAAATTCGTTCCTGTAATAAGTAAACGTAGTTATGGCACTCGGGTACTGGTACGGCAGAGCTGTTGATTAGCAAAGCTAGCTACATTACACGCAACACGCAACTAGATGTACCATCGAGGAAATTGATTCCTAGGCAGTTGACGGACCTACGTTATGTGGTCCACTTTTGTCAATTCAATGTTTGCAGTGATCGGTCAGATGGGTTAGACTTAACGCGACCTTAGGTCCGCTATCTGCCTAGAAACCAATTTCTCTGATCGTACCGGATACTGTGCCGAAGTCTGCTGAACTGAAACGATGCTAGATGATGCAAGGCTTTCAACGCCGTACCGCTGTGCTGGTCGGAGTGGAGGGTGTTAGATAAGTTGGCCGCATCTAAAATAGTGCTTAAGTGTAACCTTGACAGTTATGTGCAAAGTATCATTAGGAAACAGTCTTTACAAGATGGCGGCGATTCTAATTTTGAATTGGCCCGTCCAAACTTAAAAATATTCTTGTAGAGCTGTAGAGTGTACATGTAGGTACTGAATATATCTACATAATATTTACTATTTTAATTAAAACAATACAATTTGTAGTAAACTAAGTGGTATTGTTCCAATTTGCCGTTGTGCAGCACTATACCGAGTCATTATACCAGCACTCCGCTAATCCGACTGATCACGAATTCTAAATAAATAATATCAGCACCAGCATTCGCCTCACGTAGACACCTGACTCTCAACAGCTGGATATTTTATTCATAACCCCTAATACCTTACCCAGAGTGGCCGAAAGCTCAGGAGATAGCTCCAAGTTGACACCATAAATCAGGGAGGATTATTGCGAGTGGAAAAATAAAGGTATCAGTGCCATTATTTCGGTTCGAAATTAATGATTTTAGGCGCGCTGGAATGAAATTTCGGTTAGAGTTTTAAGGCTTCTTGTAATATTCCAGAAAAACGCGCGGAAAAGATTACCTAAAAAGTCATGATGATGAATTTAGGTCTATTTGATCGCTCTCCAGTGGTCCGAGGAGGTATAGATTAAAATTATTTTTCCTCGGACTTTTTTTTTGCTGTATTACATCTTCTTTCTTCATGTTTACTACAGATTAAAAATACCCCACGGAACTACCAACTGCTGATTATATTAACGAGGAGACCTATAAAATATCCCGCAAACGATCAAATTGTTTGTTAAATTTTACGTGTTTGTCAAACAGTTTGATAGTGTACAGCTTTGTTTGAAGCGTTTGTCAAAAAAACTACGTGTTTGACATTTTTGAAGAAATTTTGTTTTTGCGTAGCGTTTGACAAACGTGTTTGAACGTGTTCCGCTGTATTTGTCAAACAAGATCTCATGATCTCAAACCGATTCTAGCTAATTGTTTGACAACTTGTTTGATGCACGTTTGATCGCCTGCGCTGCTGTTTGATGAAAACGTAAATTACGTCAAACATGTTTGCCAAACAAATTTGATCGTTTGCTGGGTACTTAAGGGTTAATTCAGACCGCAACGTAACGCATAGATGAATTTCTGTATGGATTTGACTTTGCAAGACGTCTCACGCAATTGAAATCTGTCAGTTCAGTACAAATTTAGAAATGCATATCTATGCATCGCGTTGCGCTCTAAATTGTCTCAAGCGACGATATCCGTTGCATAGTCACAATACCATTCCAATGAGATTCTACATTAACTGTTTATACAATCGTACAATTCGGGGATTCCCCGAATTGCCAGTCACACCGAATCGCGGGACATCCCGAAGATTGATGCCCTCCACCTAATTAGAAAAGTTCGCCAGAAACGTAACATCGCCGTGTCACAGTAATGCTTCTTCCATCACGGTATAGTCGATGGCGTGTTGAAATGTACACGTCATTGCGAGCAATTAGCGAATGGCGGTGAAATATTTACTATACGACGACACTATTAATCCTAGAGTGGACACTGGACGCACTACGAGCATTTTGCCGCCCACGCTGATAAAACGTTAATAATAATGGTAAAACAATCATTGCTTTTTAGTCTTTTTTTCTCTGTGTTAGTCTCGCTTTATAGTAGCTGCCCCAACTCTCATAGCAACGCGTGCTGCGGGGGCTCGCTTAAAGTTAAGGTCAAGTGAATATTACCCAAAGGTTGGAGTAGAGGGCGTAACCAGGACGTACAGTGAATAATCAAACCAAAATCAGACATGTTATATACGGCATATCATAATACTAGCTTTTGCCCGCGGCTTCTAATATAATATATAAATAATTAATTAGACCTATCAAAGTCTCAGCCCGATCGGTTTAAAATTTACAAAGTTTCATACAAAGTTTCATCCCCTATCTTATATAAACTATGCTGCCTTTAGCGTGAAAACATTGCAGTAATATATCCTATTGAAGTGAGAACTCTTTTACCGGCGTTATGCACTAGGTTTTTGGGATAGGTTAAGATCTTAAATAGTACATGGAAATCGTACAATAAAAGGTATCTTCACTTGCATCAAATGGGGTAGTTCTGATTTTTTTATATGTTGTATGTGATGAGGTGGTAATGACAAATATAATTTTTCCACCTCGAAATCCTTCCGGGACATTGTAAAATTCATGAGAAACCATTAAATTTTTGATCAGTTTTCAGTTTTTGCCATTTTTTACCACTATGGACCTGTTGGTCCATAGTGGTAAAAATTTGGTGGTTGGTAATGGTAGAAGTCAGTAGTTCCTGAGTAGTCTCCAATTTCCAATCCAATTTGATTCATAGATATTATTATAGATATTATTATTATTATAATATTAGCATCGTTAAGTATAGATTAGTATAGATTATTTCATTTTATAAAATATTATAATGCTTATTTCATAAGTCGTATTTCATTTTGTTTGTCATGAATTTTACAATGTTCCGGAAGGATTTCGAGGTGGAAAAATTATATTTGTCGTTACCACCTCATTACATAGAACATATAAAAAAATCAGAACTACCCCATTTGATGCAAACCAAAATGTACCAATTCCATGAATTATAAACTTGTGTCAGGACATTTGATCTGATCAATAAACGTCAGACGGAAAGAGAATGGACCACCAGAGCCACATAGGACAGGAGGTAACTTCCCACTCTATACCGTGTAGCGAAAATGTATACCTGCGCTTCTGTTTCGTTTTCACTTCTGTGAGTTCTGCCGTCACTCCCGTTGTTATTTTTTACTACTTCAGACAATGTCTACTTCATATTTTGTTCTACAACTTTACTATTTCAAATCGGATCAAAGCCATTCTTTGGGTAAATACATTTTATTGTCTTCATCAGATTTTAAAAATGAAATTTATAACTCCATAAAATAAAATACGAATGAATCTTCGAGTACAAATTCTAGAATTTAGCAGATTCTTTCGATGTATTTATTCAGAAAGCTCCGCATCGCTTGGCAAAAACTACAAGATCGATAAGATAAATTAATCCCAATTGTCCTCGTTCAGCAGTCGAGAATACGATGCCAATTATTTTGTTCTTATTTCGAGAAGTTTTATAAATATAGGTTACTGGCCGCGTTTCCACTGACGTGGAGCGGAGCGGAGAGGAGCTTAGCGGTGCCGAATTGACCAATCACCATGCTCGAAATCTTCGCTCCGCTTCGCTGTCATTCCGCTGGAATAGCACGATTGGTCAATTCGGGCACCGCTAAGCTCCTCTCCGCTCCGCTCCGCGTCAGTGGAAACACGGCCTAAAGCTATAAACAACGAGAGGAAATTATTTTTTGATAAGCATATTTCCAATCACAAGAATGCTATTACCAAAGTAACGTATGCACTATAAAAATAATTCAAAAGCGTTGAATAAGATATTACGTGTTGAGAGCGTTACTCTTGAGTCAAAACACTGGACTATTAATAATTATTTATTAAAAAAAAATTGAATTCAATTTTAATGTTACCTCTAAAACAACGATTTGTTTTTTCGATAAAAATAATACACTTGGGTCAATTGCCCCGGGTCAAGTTTTAAGGACGAGTGGGAAAAAAAAACATAATCTAAAATAAAACATAAACCTTTTGGAGCAGCCCAATAAAAATGTATTATGTTATGATTTATTGAAGGAAAGTTTTTCAATAAAGAGCTCATCCAGGATTATTGTTTACACTGAGGCTTGTTGGGCCCAATCCAACTCAATTGCAATATAGTTTTTCTGGAACCGCAACCCCGGTAAACAATAATTTAATCCAGGTTATTTGGAAACCAGTGTTATTAAGAATGTGATTTTTGGAAACATCGATACATTTACGTATACGTAATTAAAATTGCAGAATGTTCTGCCATTATGATTTTTTTTTATTTCACAAATAATATTTTTAGCGAAATAAACCAGAAAACAAGCAAATAGTATACCTACTATAATTATGTATTTATTTTATGTATTTAAGTAATTCCGGTGTACTTAAAGAAAATTTTGTCTACAATTAATTATTCTGATATATGTAATAAAATCAAAACCATAGACTTTTTTTGCTCAAAAACCCGATAGTTATAATAATAATAATAATAATAAGCCCGCAGGGCAGCTTGTGGCGAGCTGTTGGGGAGTAGCGACCCCACGAACCCGAGTGCTCCCAGGGAAGCCCCTGTTCTCCATCTCCGGCTTGCCTTCACCGGCCGGCCAGAGTGAACACTGACGGAGAATCAGGCCCTACCTCTGCCTTGCCTTAACCGGCCGGTCAGAATGGAGTCGCGAGAGCTTCGGCTCGGAGGGAGGATGTGAAGCGTAAGTGGCGAGTGGGCGACGTGATGGGACCCTCTGAGGGTGCAAATGATCGACGTTTAAAGTCCAGCGACACCTCTCCTGCCTCAAGCCGCTCTGTCAATGTTGCCGCCTCGGTGCACCGTGCGTGCGACCATTTTGAGGGGCCCATTCAAAGAGTTGGCGAGTCACCGTCTGCCAAATTTATGATACATGTTACAACGTTGTATCGGCAGACGCCATAGTCCTTCCACAGTCCCAGTTACCCAGTCCACTAGCACCTCACCCCCATAGCCCGATATCATTTTAATTCCATTCCCTGCAATAGTCCTACACTGGCCGCTGGCTCTCCTTAGTCGTCACTCCTATAGTGCGGACAGTGAGAGTCGCCGGCCGGTGTCACACAACAATTAGATTAAAATTGGGTAACGGGCCTCTACGTGTTGGCTTCGGCCCCACGCATGCCTTCCAAAGGTACGGGATTATATGCCCGTGAGCAAGGAATACCTTACACAAACATAATAATAATAATAATAATATTAATAATAATAGCCTTTATTCAGATAACACATTTTTGAATTACATTTTTTATGTTTAGTTACTTAATCCTAGATGATTCTTATTTCTAATTTCGTATTATATCCTAAAACATAATATTTATTATCTGTTTGTTGCACGGCATAGGCCTCCTCCAACTTATTCCAGGTGTATCGATCGTTTGCTGTTCTAGTCCATGTGGGACCTGCAATCTCTTTTATGTCGTCTACCCATCGCCTGGGGGGACGTCCACGTTTCCTTTTAAAGTGACCCAAGAACCAAGAAAGTATTGATTTAATCCACTTATCTTTGCCACGTACTGTGTGTCCTGCCCATTTCCATTTTAGCCTTTTATGGTAACTATTACATCTCTAGTTTTTGTTTTATTTCCTATAGTTTCTATTCTGATCTTATCTGAGAGTTTTTTTCCTTTCATGCTTCTGTTCATTGCGTTTTGACATGTTGTTAGTTTCCTAATTTGTGCTTTGTTTAATGCCCAAGTCTGGCAACCATACGTAAGAATTGGTATGATACATGTATCGAAAATTTTTCTCTTGATCCCCATACTCATTTGCCTATCTTTCATTATTTCTTTTAGGCTCCAATATCGTTTCCAGGCATTGGCAATGCATCTATCTATTTCTTTCGACATGAGGTCATTTGTCGATATTAGGTGACTCAGATAAATATACTCACTGACATATTCAATAGCTCTGCCTCCAACAGTTACAGGTTCTTCAGTGTTGTTAGTTATAATTTTTGTTTTTGATGTGTTCATCATCAATCCTGCTTTTTGGCTTTCTGCTTCCAGGTAATCAACATTTCTTGCAGACCTTCCTTTGTTGGTAAAAACACAATCAGATCGTCAGCAAATCTAAGATGGGTTAACTTTTCGCCATTTATTGTCAAGCCTTTTTCTTTCCACTCGATTTTTCGGAATATTTCTTCCAGAACAGCGCTGAACAGCTTGGGAGAGGTATATTTAAATAATATAATAACGTTTCTTTTGGCAAACAATATCCAAATTGAAACAACCTGTCCCAGTACTTAGGCGGATCCCTAGGGGTGCTAGAGTAGTCGTAGCCCAGAAGCTTGCCGAAACTATACACAAAACGGTAAATGAAAACTCGAGGCCAGCCTGGGAAAACCTCTTAACGTTTCCCTACCGCACTCTCACGTGATTAGGGATCCACAAAATAATACCTCCCTCACTTCCCGTGTCAAAAAGAACTGCGCCACTGATATTGATTTAAATCTAAATTTTCCTTTATGTTCTTCAGCAAAAAATAACATTGTTAAAAATGTTGAAAATAAAATTAGTGAGGGAGATATTAAGGGTGCTGCGCGGTTGCTCTTTTCCAGCGACACGATCGCTCCGAACTCCCCAGAAACCGTTTCAGCCTTACAAAAAAAACACCCCCATCAACTGACACCTCAACACATTTCTGAAGCCCATGACGGAGCACCACCCCTTCAAACAACAGTCGACAGTGTTCGTGGAGCTATCATGTCTTTTCCTCCGGGTTCAGCGGGCGATCTCGACGGTATCACCCCTCAGCATCTGAAGGACCTCACCAGCGGTTGCTGTGGGGATGCCGAAGAGAAACTCCTGCAGGAGGTCATGAATTTGTGCAACCTCATGCTTCGTGGTGAGGTTGCTTCAGACATCGTAGACATCCTGTATGGAGCAAACCTCTGCGCGCTGAGGAAGAGAGATGATGGCATTCGACCGATCGATGTCAGCTCAACATACCGGCGCCTCACTGCCAAGATAGCTTGCAGGTCCATTAAATCCCTGTCATCATATTTCCAACCCAAGCAACTTGGTTTTGCCTGCAAAGGTGGCTGTGAGGCAGCCGTTCACTCTTTTTGCACTCATGTTCAAAATTCCAAAAACAGTATATACCTAAAGGTGGATGTTAGAAATGCTTTCAATTCTATAGATAGGGTCGCCATGTTGACACAAATAAAAACCAAAGCCCCCACCATTTTGCGCTTCATGTTACAGTGCTACCGAGAGCCCACTAAACTCATTTACCAGAACCATTTAATCCAGTCTGAAGTTGGCTGTCAACAGGACGACCCTCTAGGTCCAGCAATTTTCAGTCTAGCTATTCACCCGGTCATCGAACTCCTAAATTCCAAATTCAACGTGTGGTATCTAGATGACGGGACCCTTGCCAGCGAAGCATCTACAGTTCTTTCCGATTTTCAGACCCTGATTCGCGAATGCCAAATTATAGGCCTAGATCTGAACCTGGGGAAGTGTGAGCTTTTTGTCCCTGATGATTGTGAGGATAGAGATGAGATAATATCCAGTTTCAAGACCGTCGCCCCAGAATTATCAGTGATTGAGAAGAGTTCGCTTTTTCTCTTGGGTTCACCTGTTCTAGCCGATTCTTTTCCAGACTATAGAAATGAAAAATCACGAAATTTTAGTGAAAGTTTAGATTGTCTTCTCCAAATTAACAGTCATATGGTATTTACCCTGCTTCGATATTGTTTATTCGTTCCAAAATTTACGTATGTTTTGCGGTGTTGTCAGCTCTGGAAGTTCCCAGAACTTCTCCATAGTTTAGATGACACCCTAAAACATACGCTTTCCACAATTTTAAACATAAAATTTGACGAACGTTCCTGGATCCAAGCTACATTACCAGTAAGGTTCGGTGGCCTGGGAATACGAAAAACATCAGACACAGCTTTACCGGCGTTCTTGTCCTCGGTCCACGCAAATCGCGCAGTAATAGCCCGAATTTTAGAGCCCTCTTCTTGCCCACTCGTCATTCCCTTTGCGGACGAGGCCAAGGACGCCTGGGACATTGCTAGTGCCGGCAGCGAGGTCCCCAAGAACACATCCTCCCAAAGGCTCTGGGACGAGCCCATCTGCGGGCTGGTGCGTACTCGTAATAAACTGTTTAACACGTCTACCAGCGCTGTAGAACGGGCTCGACTTTTGGCCGTGGAGAGGTGGGAGTCGGGAGCTTGGCTGCTGGCATTACCATCTAAAAACACAGGAACATTGCTGGACCGTAATACATTCCGTCTAGCCACTGCCCTGCGTCTTGGTGCCCCCCATGTCGTCCCCCATCAGTGTGTTTGCGGCGCGCACGTAGACAGCTACGGTCATCACGGGCTGTGCTGCTCGCGAAGTGCTGGACGCTTTTCACGGCATCGCAGCCTGAATGACCTCATTCGCCGGGCTCTTGTCACTGCCGGCGTGCCAGCAATACTGGAGCCCTCCGGTTTGGCGCGTGACGATGGCAAGAGACCCGATGGAATGACCCTGGTCCCCTGGAGTGTGGGACGGGCCCTTGTGTGGGACGCTACTTGTGTCGACACACTCGCCTCGTCCCATATTCAGGGCACCTCGAGTTGTGCGGGCGCAGCCGCAAATAAAGCAGAGAACCTCAAGCGGCGCAAGTATGAGAACCTCAGTGGAGATCTCATATTTGAACGTTTCGAATCGTTTGGGGTGGAAACTCTAGGCGCATGGGGTCCGGGGGCACATAAGCTTTTTAGAGGAATATCTAAGAAGCTTGTTGAAGCCACCCGAGACCCCAGGGCTGGGAGCTACCTGGCACAGCGGATAGCAATTGCCATCCAACGGGGCAATGCTGTCAGCTTGTTGGGCACTCTGCCAGATGGGGACGAATTGGGCAAGTTTTTCTTTTTATAGTTTTATATTTAAAATTTGTATATATCTGTATATTTTAGATTGTATTTTTAGTGCCTACATTTTTATCGTTACCTAAAATATATTACTCCCCTTTAATAATTAATAATAATATTTAAATAAATTATAATAACTGTCAAACATCAGTAATATTCAACATTAACCCGTCAAGCCCCATAAGCTCACCGGTGAGCGAGACACAATAGAATTACAATAGATTTCCAAGAATCCACGATCGAAGGAATAAAAAGCAATCTATATTATAATTTTCTCTATAAAAAGCAATTTATATTATAGTTACAATAATATCGTCTCCAAAACGTTAAAATAACCCTAATTTTTACCCCTAAACTAAGTTTAATAGCGCTAATGCGTCGAAACGCGTTGTTTTTATCGGGAATAAATCAATGGCGGATCATCCTGGATTAAATTTAAACTGCTACCGAAACTCCCGGATTATGATTGATCGTTCATTGGATTTTTCGTAAATTAATGCAGAAATAAAAGGGTTGAATATGGACTTTATGCGCGAAACTAGATGCCGCCCGTCACTTTATTTGCCGTGTGGAAACTGTACTTTTTACTTTATTTAAACTATGGTAATTGTTTTTTCTCGGGACTCAAAGTATAATATGTAAACCAAATTTCAATTTTAATCATTAAGTCTCTTAATCGAAACGTATTATAATATTTCATAAAAAAGGCTCAATTAAATAGCATTAAATATTTCGTTTATACTTTACTGTAGACTCGTAGAGCCCCTACGTCAGCGTAGAGCATCTACGCCGGCGTAGTGTTAGCTTCTACAACTAAAATTACTCAAATTAGCCACCGTACTCTAGTTTTAGTTTAACATTCCAATCGCCTGTAACTGCTTGTACGGTTCTATCTCTGGATATATAGAACCGACTTTTAAAAATTCTTTTATCAACAGAACAATGTTTTCTGATTTAAAATTTTGTAAATTTTCTAAAAAAGAATTGTTTAATCAAACATCGTCCTTATCTCTTCACACTCACGCCCGTCTTTCATATGCCAGGTGAAAAAGGACGACGCGGATTCATCGTCAAATTAGTTTTTGACGTGAGAACGTCTTATAATTCGATGGGGCCTGCGCGCACGAAAAAACATGACGCAATATGCGACGTTACCTCGCTCTGAGGCGTTCCATTTAAGGCTATGACGTTGTCACGTTCAACTATCGTCAGTACACCGCACAGAGCACCGTACAGTCGGGGAAAATTGTGCTAAGCAGAAATGTACAGTCGGGGAAATGAGTTGTTTAGCAGAAATGTACAGTCGGGGAAAATTGTGCTAAGCAGAAATGTACAGACGGGGAAATGAGTTTTGACGTGACAACGTCTTATAATTCGATGGAGTCGGCTGCACGCACGAAAAAACATGACTCATGCGGCGTTACCTCGCTCTGAGGCGTTCCATTTAAGGCTATGACGTTGTCACGTTCATACACTAATATATAATGAGCTCATATTAAAACAAAAAAAATGAACGTGAAATAACTATTTGATGAAACACTATTAATCAGGGATCCCTTAAACATTTTGACGTGAGAACGTCTTATAATTCGATGGCCGACTGCGCGCACGAAAAAACATGACGCAATATACGGCCTTACCTCGCTCTGAGGCGTTCCATTTAAGGCTTTGACGTTGTCACGTTCAACTATCGTCAGTACACCGCACAGAGCACCGTACAGTCGGGGAAAATTGTGCTAAGCAGAAATGAACAGTCGGAGAAATGAGTTGTTTAGCAGAAATGTACAGTCGGGGAAAATTGTGCTAAGCAGAAATGTACAGTCGGGGAAATAAGTTGTTTAGCAGAAATGTACAGTCAGGGAAAATTGTGCTAAGCAGAAATGTACAGTCGGGGAAATGAGTTGTTTAGCATAAATGCACAGTCGGGGAAATGAGTTGTTTAGCAGAAATGTACAGTCGGGGAAAATTGTGCTAAGCAGAAATGTACAGTCGGGGAAATGAGTTGTTTAGCAGAAATGTAAAGTCGGGAAAAATTGTGCTAAGCAGAAATGTACAGTCGGGGAAAGGAGTTGTTTAGCAGAAATGTACAGTCGGGGAAATGAGTTATTTAGCAGAAATGTACAGTCGGGGAAAATTGTGCTAAGCAGAAATGTACAGTCGGGGAAATGAGTTTTGACGTGACAACGTCTTATAATTCGATGGAGCCGGCTGCACGCACGAAAAAACATGACTCATGCGGCGTTACCTCGCTCTGAGGCGTTCCATTTAAGGCTTGAAGTGCAAGCGAGAGCGCGGAACGAGCGACAAAGAGGCACGTTGTCACGTTCAACTATCGTCAGTAAACCGACTTTACAGACAACCGTTTTTTTTTTCTCAATAACTCGATAAATATACAACATTATAAAAATCCGCTAGGTCAGTTTTTCAATGATAGAATTTTATACAATGTGTTAAAATATTAACATAATTTAATGCACAGTTATGGCAACATATGAAAAATTCTTAAAAATTAGATGCATCTTTGTGATTTTTTTCTATCGAGAATTTTTTAAGATATCGCATTTTGGCTTAGTCGGATCCTCGGAAATAAAATGTAGTATCTACGTTTAAAAATGAAATAATTCGGGGCTTATTTTCAAGTATGAAAATGAATGATAAAATCGACAATTTAGGGTAAGTCGCCCCCACTCCACAAAGGAGATCAAAGTTTGTTTGCCACTAACACATTGCAGTCGCCTGCAAAAGCTGCTAACAAATAAGACAACGGCCGAATGCGTAAAACAACCAACAATTTGTCATGAAAAAGCTACTGTTTAACAAAACACCAGGAAGGGGCCAGCTTCTTGCTCCCGGGAAATTTATAACGCGTAAAAATATAATCGCCTAACCTTTTTGCTTACAACACGATGTTTTACGTCGCTTACCGGAATACTTCGGAAACGCCTCAATAAAGAAATTTAGAGCGAAACGTTTTCCAAGATAAAGTGAGATTCGATTTATGAATTTACATTTAGTTTAATTTACAGTATTTTGGAAAAAAATACGTAGCTGTTTTAGCCTCTGTCGAATAAAAATATTATCTATTCATACAAATCCATACTAATATTATAAATGTGAAAGTGTGTCTGTCTGTCTGTTACCTTTTCAGGCCCAAACCGCTGAACCGATTTTGCTGAAATTTGGCACGGAGATACTATGAGTCCCGGGAAAGGACAAAGGATACTTTTTGTCTTGGAAAAATGTACGGTTCCCGCGCGATAAACGAGTTTTGGCGCAACGGAGTTGCGGGCATCAACTAGTTACATTATAAATGCGAAAGTTTGTCTGTTTATTGCCTTTTCACGCACAACCCAATTTTTTTGAAATTTTGTATCGGATACATTTTCAGTCCCGGGAAATAACATAATAGGATACTTTTTATGCCGAAAGTTGTACGGTTTCCATCGCGGTAAACGAATTTTGCCGCAACGGAGTTGCGTGCTTCATCTAGTTTATGTTTTGTTTTTGCCTATCAAACAACTTTTTAACCAACATTTTTTTTAACTCTAACTTTTTTGGACAATATAAAGTGTGGATCTTTTATTATAAAGGAGATTAGTGTATAATATTCTCTTTCTACTGTCTAGTTCTGTAAAATATCTCATAACAAGAAATTCACTTCCATATTGACGACCTCCATGGCTCAATGGTTAGTGTGTGGCAACTCAAGCCGGGGTTCGCGGGTTCGAATCCCGCCGACGGAACAAAAAATTTTTTCAATGTTCCTGGGTCATGGATGTGTATTAAATATGTGTATGATATAATAAAAATCTTAAATATATGTATAGTATAAAAGTATTAAATATATTTCCGTTGTCTGGTACCTGTAACACAAGTCCTTCAGGTACTTAGCACGGGGCCAGACTGACGTGGTGTGAAGCGTCCATAGATAGATAGATAGATAGATAGATATTTTGATCTATCATAACTGACTGTTGAACAATTGAACAATGAACAAGATTCACAGAATCTTGTCCTAATGGCTTGTAATGGTCTTATTGGTTGTAGGAATATTATCTTTAAGTTGTAAAAACTATGGTCATTAATAATAATTATTATTGTTTTTAGAAGCGAAATTATTAGTATACGTCTTATTATGTACGAGCTTTTGCCCGCGGCTTCGCTCGCGTTAAGAAGTATTATTATATACAAACTTTCATCCCCTATTTGAACCCCTTGGGGTGGGAATTTATCAAAATCCTTTCTTAGCGGATGCCTACGTCATAACATCTACCTGCGTGCCAAATTTCAGCCCGATCCGTCCAGTGGTTTGGGCTGTGCGTTGATAGATCAACATGTCAGTCAGTCACCTTTGAGTTTTATATATATAGAAGCGAAAGTGTGTCTGTCTGTTACCTCTTCACGCCCAAACCAAACCGATTTTGCAATGGTCGAGGTACTTTAAACCTCGGGTAACAACATTTTCATTCGGTAAAAATGTACGGTACCCGCGCGATAGACTAATTTTGAACAGGATGCTGGGCGTCATCTAGTTAGTATCATTATAATCCCTTGCAAGTTCACATCCGCGTTGCAAACTCAGCATGTGACCGCAAACTAACTAGCGCCCCTCACTCGGCGCCGTCTGATAATTGCATTGATTGATTTACATTATTGATAATTACTCGCTTGTTTACGTCAATAATTCCGGTAAAACCTAATATAGTTGAAAACGGGATGGAAAATTTGTGGTATTTAAGGCCACAACACAATATATATTAAACTAGGATACGGATCGTAATCATATCACCTCGTGCCTTAAGTCTTTGTATGAAACTCTCTACTGCAGTCTGTAACGCACACTTATAGTTGGAAACGTATCGTAATCGCTTCGCCTCGGATTGAACCGCGCTTACGGCTTGGCCTTCACCCATCCCTGTCACTATCTAGCTAGCGGTCGGTGTCAAGCCGTCATATCACAGCACATTCACAGCACACACATCAACTCGGAAATTGATCATCACCGTATCGCCTCGAGCCATTCAGTATTGTTTGTATGAAATTCCCTACTACAAAGCATACTAGTCGGAAACGCGACGTAATCGCCTCGCGTCGAAATGGGCTCAAATCGCGCTTACGACTCGATGCCTGTTCTTCTGTCGTCTCGATCTGCAAGCGAGGAGACCTTCCTCGCTTCCAGATCGCTGTGCCCGTGCTTACGATTCATAGTTCACCCTTGTCCAGTCCAGTTAGAATCAAAACGTTCATCGTGAGATTAACGTTTTGATTCTAACGTTAGTAATGGCTGATTTACACGTATTAAGTAGATAAGTAGTAACTAAATTATTTTAATTGTCATGTACTTACCAAATTTTAACTTGCTACTTGCTACTAAATTTGCGTTTACATGCAATTAACAACTTAAAATTAAGTTAAAATTCAGTTAACTACTTATCAACTTAATACGTGTAAACTAGCCAGCGATTGGCGAGCCGTAAGCGCGATGTTGTATGGCCATAGCCAAGTTGACGTTTTAGAGTGACGCCTGAAGGCGAGGTCATACGGTGACGATCCCTTTCCGAGTGTGATGTTACCTTATGTGGTTGAAAACAGGATGCAGCAAAATTTGTGGCATTTAATTCAATGACCGCTGTGGAATTGCAAATGTAGTTGTGTTTTTTACGGCACGGAAAATGCTTTGGATCTGATTTGACAATTTAAATTGCGTTACAGGATTGTTTTTACAAAAATAAACGCTAGTTTTTTGTGCTGTGGAATTCAAGTAATTAAAAGTATGTAATTAATTGTACATAATATGAAAAACAATTTGGCGACAGTTCAGTTGTTTATTGCTATTTGGCATCGAATTAGTATTTGACTGATATTATGACTAAATTAATAAATGAACGAAATAAGTCGGGCGACAAAATATTTTTTATAATTAAAAATTTCCAATAAAATACATTGCACAACTTTTGGGTTTTCGAACTTATCAGAATTGTTTGTGTTGCTTAAAATTAATTCTAAAAATATCATGCTATATTTATTGTATTAAATAAACGCTAAAAATATAGTTAATTAATAACTATATTTTTAGCGTTTATTTAATATAATAGCCATATTTTGCCGGCAGTGTGCAACATCAAATACTTTCCGAGAAAGACGTGAAGCACACAAAACGTTTACGTAACCAGTACGTAACCGTATTAAATTTTAAAAATTCATGAATCCTCTGAAGCGTTTTTCAATTCTCTTTTCGGAATTCGCGCTAAGATTTATATGTCTCCGGGACATCTCGTGTCCCGCACCTGGTGCCCATTTTCCGTTCCTTGTACCTTGTACTTGGTACCTATTTTCCTTTCCTTGTGCGTCGATTATCCGAATTAATTGGGGTACAAGTTCGAATAATCGATTAGTTCGAAGAATCGAACTGTATTGTATTTGTAGTCTGAAGATGGAATTGACATAAAATGTTTCTACGTCACACGTTTAGCCAAATAATAATTCAAGCTCCATAAGAGCACCGGCGATCGCGACAATAATAGAATACAATAGCATTTCCAAGAATCCCCGATCGAAGGATTAATGGTATAAATTTTTAACTTTCTGATTTATTATATTATAATAACTAATAACTATTTAAACTTTTTAAATAATCTTCCTGGGGCCTTTTTTTAGAAAACCGGTGGTGGGAGTGCCAAAATTTTGCAAGCGTGTGTTCGGTCAATCGACGTTCGGATAATCGACGCTCCACTTTACTTGTACCTCGTATTCTATAACCTTGTACCTCGTTGTTCCCTGGTCCCTTTGGGATGGTGACCGGCGTTGATAGTAAATTTGAAGCTTTGGCATACTAATGCCCTTTGTTTTCCCAATCCTAATGTAAATAAAATTTATAATGCAATTCCCGGGATATATTATCCAAGAAGGGTTAAGAAGGATATTTATTATCCGGACAAATGCGAGAAGGAAAGCTTGATGGGTCCCGTCTTATGTTTATTACACCCGTTTTTATTGCTAAAATAACTGACCCGAAATTGTTTTTGTTATAACTGAAATTATCTTATTTCGCTGCTATATTCTTATATTTGTAATACTGTTAGTTTTTTTCTAACTAATATTGTTTTACTAAGGCTTACAGTTTTCAAGCTTTTGCATAGCTTTGAGCGCGACGACCGAATCAAGATAGCCCGTAACGAAAATAAACCTAACATCCCCCACACCAACCAGCTCAGCGGTGCGGCTGCCGTGCACGTAACGTCGTTACAGTTCGGCAGACTGAACGGTGTTTGTGTGCGTGCGACTAGATGTATGCGAATTATAATTGCAAAAGTTGATAAAAATGCAATAATTTTACCGCAGCAGTCCCCGAGTACCACACGTATATTTTTTTAACCGACTTCAAAAAAAGGAGGTTATCAATTCGACGCGTATGTATGTAATATTTCCAGAACGGCACAATTTTCGTATAATATTATGTTAGTCTATATCAGCGTCTGAACAAATGTGCCAATGACGACCTCTGTGGCTCAGTGGTGAGCACGTTGGTAGCTCAAGCCGGGGGTCGCGAGTTTGAATCCCGCCGACGGAACAAAAAGTTTTTCAATGGTCCCGGGTCTGGATGTGTATTAAATATGTGTATTATATAATAAAAATCTTAAATATAATATGTATAGTATCAAAGTATTGAATATATTTCCGTTGTCTGGTACCTGTAACACAAGTCCTTTAGGTACTTAGCGGGGCCAGACTGACGTGGTGTGAAGCGTCCATAGATATTATATTATTATATTATATATTATAATATATTTTAAAAGTGTATGTATGTATGTATGTATGTATGTAAGTATGTATGTATGTATGTTTTTATGTTTGTGTTCGGATATCTCTGGAAACACAATTCCGATATTAGTATTTAGTATTCCGATTTTTGTTGTTTTGTTGTGTTAGGGAATAGTGCAAGTTTCATTCATTCGGTTCAGTAGTTTTGAAGATAGGGAGTTTTGATTCTCAATAACGTTAATTTTGAAGTCGGTTTTATCTTTTTAAAATACAGTAAATTTTATTACAAGTACGTTGCTAAAATGTAAAAAAAACATGTTCTTTCAACTTTTAAATGTTATTGATACTAGGCAGCCTGAAATAGTTTTTCTCTTGATCAAAGTGGCAGGATGCAGACATTGTAAAATAATTTCCAGACTTTATTACATCACCTGCCTGTCGTATCCATTGTATATTGACAATTTAAAATAGATTTGGAGTTGAAAGACACGATTCGTCCATTAAGCCGAGGTCTTGACTGATGAAGAATCGATCGGTTATGGCTGAAATACATGTTTGGGTTCAATGTGCCAGCAGCTTCATATAACATAGATAATAAATAAAGATAATATTGTAAACCAAAGACAACGGTTTATTCATATTTTGGTTCTTAAATTAATACTTTGTTGGGTTCTGGAAAAATAAAAACATTGATATTAAATAATATAGTAGTAATTTTCCCTTTTGGGATGCCTTATTATTATGTACGATGATTCTTTAGGTCTAAAAGTAAGAGACCTTTTAAAAGGTGTTGAAATTGCAGTAAAAAACGAATCAAAAAAGTTCAAAACGTAAACACGCTCGTAATACTCATAACAATTCGTACAAAACCTTATACTCTTTGTAAACAAAGTGTTCGCAAAGTCTTTTATGCATCCAAAGTGACATTTCTCTTTGTTCAGGAAAAAACCGTTAAAACTTGATCCGGGACTAATATCTAAAAGAAACTGTTGTTGCTCGCGGAATAGACGCGCTGTGTCTGAAAAAGCAATTTAAACTGTTCCCAAGATAGTGTATAGTGCAAGAAGTGAGCTTAGCGGGATTGTTTTCTTTTTTTACATCGTGAGTTAAATGTCGATGCTTATTGACAAATGAAATATTTGTGGAGTAAACAGAGCCTGTAGTCATGGAGCATAAGGCTTTGACGATGAAGTAAAAATCAACAAGTCGGTTTTTGTGTATAATCACCATCCAAATAATGGTAATTGTATCGTTTTTTAGGGTTCCGAAGCCAAATGGCAAAAACGGAACCCTTATAGATTCGTCATGTCTGTCTGTCTGTCTGTCTGTCTGTCTGTCTGTCTGTCTGTCTGTCTGTCTGTCCGTCCGTATGTCACAGCCACTTTTCTCCGAAACTATCAGAGCTATAATATTGAAACTTGGTAAGTAGATGAAGTCTGTGAACCGCTTTAAGATTTTGATACAAAAAAGGAAAAACTATTAAAAATTTTACGGGTCCCCATAGGTACAACTGAAACAAAAAAAAATGTCATCTAATCTATGCGTGTGGGGTATCTATGGATAGGTCTTTGAAAATCATATTGAGGTTTCTAATATCATTTTTTTCTAACCTGAATAGTTTGCGAGCGAGACTCTTCCGAAGTGGTAAAATGTGTCGTCCCCCCCCCCCCCTCTAACTTCTAAAGTAGGGACATGATAAGTCTAAAAAATGTATATAATGTACATTACTATAAAAACTACCAACGAAAATTGGTTTGAACGAGATCTAGCCAGTAGTTTTTTTTTATACGTCATAAACGGTAAACCTTAATTTAACTTTCATTAAATAAACTGAAATATAAAAGTAAATCAAAAACCTCTTAATTTCATAAAAATAAACCTTATTGCTGCTGCGGAACTCTTCATGGGCGAGTTCAACTCGCACTTGGCTGGTTTTATTTTAGATTTTCTAATGTAAAACATTTTTAAAATTTACTGTTTTCGACTGCAACTATTGCGTCAGCTTTGCTCTTACAGTTACCTATATCAGACGTTTTGGCACTAGGATGCAATTACACCGCCTTTTTAAAAAGTGTCACTTGAAAGACAGCTGTGTCATACCCACGACTTCCAAGCAATGTCATCCAAGTACATAATTTTGTATGATTTTGTGTTTTGACAAAAACATGAATCATGCGGAACTACTGTCATTTTTGAAGACAGAAGTTCCGCATTACATAAAGTAACCTTTAAGATATTGTAATTGTCATCCGAGTAAAAAGATACACTGTAGTAATAACCAAAACATGTACTTATTTCAAAAAGTCTCTTGTCGCTTGCACCGTACATTTTAGACGGTATCTACTACGAGTATGTGACACAAAGAAAGTCAACTAACATTGTAAATCTTGTCAGTTCGCAGGGCTAAATAACTAAAAGATTTTACGTCACAAGTGACTGACAACATGAATTTTCAATTTAAACAGCTCTTACATTGAAACAGTGATAAATGGTCGTGGCTGATAGATCTAGTTCGGTGAGAGCATTACCTTAATCCACCTGAAATTAGAGTTCCGAGGTTACAACACTATACGTGAATAGGTATATAAGGTGACTAGTTTTACGTATGTTTCCTGTTTATTTTTCCGTAACTTAATACTACAGGGCACAATAATTATGTGGAGGGAGTCCTGTGTTAGACAGATCCAGGACATCCCTCCGTTTACGGCTGAAGGCAAACCGCAGGTGGTTTTAGTGGGTAGTGGGCACATACCCCCGGGGTGCTTCAGCTAACTGAGGCACATCCCTAACCCGGGGCACCCATGATGGGTTTCCATCGATCGATCGATCTAGCTAGGAATCATTTTCATAAAATGTCATTTTATGTGTGTTTTTTTTTTATTTTTTTGAATACCGAGCAAAGCTCGGTCATATAGCTAGTTTTTATTAAGCGTGACTTTTATGCCGATGTACGACGATAAAAAAGTCCCAACTTCTTATTTACAGTAATATTAACCTCCGTGGTCTAGTGGTTAGAGCGTGGCTCTCGACTCCGGAGGTCGTGGGTTCGAATCCCGCGTTGGAAACATGTTATTTCCAAGTTAGGACAATGCATGCTGATCACCTGATTGTCTGACAAGTAAGATGATCCATGCGTCGGATGGGCATGTAAACAGTCGGTCCTGCGCCTGATCTCTCGCCAGTCGTGTCGGCCTTTCGTCCCACTGGGTTATCAGTGTGAAAGAAATAGAGAGTGCTCTTGTGTACTACGCACACACTTGAGCACTATATAAACTACTCCTGCGTAACAGGCCTGGTTTCAAAGAAACTGGCCACCGTCACTGAAACCGGGTGTGGGGAGTATTAATATTATAATATTACAAGCTGTCCCGGCAAACGTTGCTTTGCCATAATATAAAATACCTATTTCGCCCATATTATTTTTTTGAAGTGACTAAATAAGTATGTTACCATAGCAACGTTTATCGCTATCCCGTCGCACAAACAATGGTCGCCCTCAGTCTCGAGTTGTAATAATTTACTATTATTTATTCAACAAATGCACTTGTCAATATATAAAGTACCCAGTAGCCGATTCTCAGACCTACTGTATATGCATATAAAATTTGGTAAAAATCAGTAAAGCCGTTTCGGAAGAGTTCGTGGACTAACATTGTGACACGAGAATTTTATATATAAGAAGAAGAATAACGCGAAAGTATGTCTGTCTGTTTCCTCTAAACGCTCAAACCGCTAAGCGAATTTTACTGAAACGTGGTACAGAGATCCTAGTCGCGGCAAAGGACTTAGGATACTTTTATCCAAAAAAATGTATGACTCCCGTGCGATAAATTACTAATTACTGCGCAACGGAGTTGCGTCATCTATACTGTACTCGGCAAAACATGACGGTAGCGGTCATTGTCAAATATAAACCGCGATTGACAATGAAGTGTCAGATGTTGTCAATCGCGGCTTTGTATAGAAAATGACAAGTTTTTGACAGGGAGTCAATGACCGCTACTGCCATGTTTCGCCGAGTACTGTACGAGTGTTGGATTATAAAACGTATAGAATATTATTTTTAGCACAATATGAACAATAGAAATAAAACAAAGCTATTTGCAAGTAGCTTTTTTTATTACTTTTATCATGAAAGCCATGTCATGTTTTTACAATACAAGCGTGCTTACAATTTACATACAGAAGAACCAGGGAACTTAGAAGATAGTAAATACGAGTATTACACTAATATTGACAGTGGAGCTGTGTTTGAAAACGCAAACAGACTAAAGCCAAGCTAATTTATCGAAGCGTAATGCCTTACATAAGTCCCGCATATAGTTCCCACAAACACAATTTCAATCAACAAATAATTTGCTCCAACGTAGATATCAGCTATTACGCCGTATTTAAATTAATTCCCGCTGGGGTAAGTAATACCCTCTACATGCAACGATGGAACTGCGCAGTGCGCACTAGACATCCATCCATACTAATAAATGCGAAAGTGTGTCTATCTGTTGCCTCTTAACACCCGAGCCGCTGACTCGATTTTCTTGATTTTCTTAAATATACTTTAAGTCCCAGGAAAGGACATAGGATACTTTTTATCCCGGAAAAATGTACGATTCTCGCGCGATAAAATAATTTTGGTGCAACGGAGCTGTGAGCGTCATCTAGTATTGAAATATTTATTTTATTAGAAAACAAAGTATATTGTTACAAAATTTAATGCTTTATAAAATCTTTGACGACCTCTGTGGCTCAGTTGGTGGGTAGCTCAAGCCGGGGGTCGCGGGTTCGAATCCCGCCGACGGAACAAAAAGTTTTCAAAGTTCCTGGGTCATGGATGTGTATTAAATATGTGTATCATATAATAAAAATCTTAAATGTATGTATAGTATAAAAAGTATTAAATATATTTCCGTTGTCTGGTACCCGTAACACAAATCCTTCAGGTATTTAGCACGGGGCCAGACTTACGTGGTGTGAAGCGTCCATAGATATAGATTATATATTATTATTATTATAATCTTACCACTATTATTATGTTTCCATATTGAAAGACTAATGTATCTACGAAAGTTTTACAAAGAATTATACAAAATCAGTAGCTCTTATAATATGCAAAACTGCGCAGTTTCTAAGGGTTTTTGTCAGAGGTTTGTCATTTTAAAAGCGTTTTTGATTGGTTGATATTTTGACGTTAAACAGTCAAAGCGCTAGTGAATAAAAAAACTTCAGAAACCTTAAAAACCGGGTTAAATCTTAATATGAGGTCGCTCGAATTAGCGCGCATTCAAATATATCGTTCTTTTAAAGCCCCCATATTGTATAGAAAGATTGATTAGGTCGGTTGAACTGATCGCAGGCTTACCTGACTCGTGGTTTATTATTACACGGAAATGCACAAAATGAGTCCAGTTAGTCTGATCATAATATCGATTAGCCTCTTCGTATACATGGGCCTTAAAAGTTGCTATTGACTTCAAAGTAAGTAAAAAGTTTTTACCTTTACTTTATTTATAGGTTTTGTACAAGATGATTTTCGTTCAATTTATTATAATAAAGATGACGTAGATTATGTTTTCTGAGTCCGAACTATGCAGTTCCATCCGTGCGTGTAGCCGGACTAAAATTGTGTTTGTAAACTTAATATTTGAGGCTCAATTTGATGTCCTCGGCTAGTGAAATACTTTTTAAACTACAATTGCAATTTAAATTCGGACATAAAAAGAACTAAAAAAAATGGTTTGAAATATGTATGTGAAGAGTATATTATCTTATATCTTTAAACGAGCAATTCTTGAATATACATAATTGGAATTTCGGAATCGGCTCCAACGATTTTCATGAAATTTAGTATATAGGGGGTTTCGGGGGCAAAAATGTCATTTTTTTCGTGTTTTATCGAATACCGAGCAAAGCTCGGTCAAATAGCTAGTATTAATAATGAAGCGTACTTACTAATACTGCGGCGCAGAATATATCATAGCTACAAAGTAAACAACTATAGCTAGTGGGAGACATTCGTAGCACTCAGAGCTGAATCGCCACTACCAAGAGACAAACTCAAACTCAAAATTTTTTATTCAGAATATTTTTTTTCAAATATTCTCTGAACGTCGGGCCTACACTGGTGCCTACCACCGGTTCGGGAACTAACCCGGCGAGAAGAACCGGCGTAAGAAACTCGCACGGGGCCATCTTTTACTAAAAAGATGGAAAATTACATAAAGTATATAAAAATTACAGTCTCATTATGACTAAATAAAATACAACGAGTGTACAATACTGTATATTATATACAGAAACAGCTCTGCAGGGGGCGACCTTATTCTCATGGTGTACTATCATTCATGAAATCATTAACTTTATAGTACGCTTTGGTACACAAACGTTCTTTAACAACTTTTTTTAATTTATTAATTGAGAGATTTTGAACGTTTTCTGGGATCTTATTATAAAGACACACAGATACACATATTTTAGTTATTGTTTGGCCTTAGGGCCTAGTGTGGTGGCACAAGTGGCAAGCGATTATCGCAAACGCCAACAAAATGTATCGGATTTGACATTGGTATTCGCTAGCGAAGCGATGACTTAATAATATTATGTCAAATCGCATGCATTTTGTTGACGTTTACGATAATCGCATGCCACTTGTCTAGTAGGGCTTGTCACCGTGTCTTGTTAGGAATTATATGAATTAGGTATTAAACCCATTTGCGTCTTAATTCGTTTATCATCCGGGAACCATGATTTTTTTCAAAAAATAACTATCATTTGTCCTTTCCCGGGACTCAAAGTACTTCCATACCAAATTTCAGCAAAATTGGTTCAGCGGCTTAAGCATGAACGTACAGACAGACAGAAACAATTTCGCATTTATAACAGTACTATGGATAAGACCTTTTCAACTTTTGTCAACGAAGTTTTATTTCCTTTCATGTAAATATTTGTATTTCTTCTGTGTATTTTATAATAGTAGTTTATTGTTACTTAAAAATTCGTCTTAGAGAATCGTGAATTCTATTCTATTTCTGCATGGGTATTCCTTACACATGCCGAAACATGTATAACACAATAGTGTGAACTTTATCTCCCACAGGGCATCATACTAATTGAAACCCAAGTCCCATTAAACAGATACATAGAATCCCAATTGACTTGTCTAGTTTGTCGGTGTTTGCCGCCATGATTGCTATCGATTAGATTATGACTTGGTAATTATAGATTTGGTCGGGAAAGATGTTAAATGTTTGAATTGTTAATTAGTCTAAAAATCCATAGAATTAGGCTTAGATGACGTCCGCAACTCCTTTGCGTCAAAATTAGTTTATCGAACGGGAAACGGATGAAAAGTAACTTAATCCATCAAGCTCCGCACGAGCACCGGAGATCGCGACAACAATAGAATACAATGGCATTTCCGAGAATCTCCGATCGAAGGATATTATGTCCTTACCCGGGACTCAAAGCATCTTCATACTAAATTTCAGCAAAATCGGTTCAGTGGTTTGAGCGTGAAGATATAACAGACAAACACATTTTCGCATTTATAGTATGGATATGAACTTAATAATTAATTTTATTTACCTAAAAGTCAAAACCTTGTAAATTCTCATGAAGGTGTTGGGTGTTTGCAGCCGTTTCCGAAAAAACAATCCTGCTAATATTATCAATACAAAAGTTTATCTGTCTTTTTGTCTGAACAAGAAATTTGGTGCGGAGATTACTCAGAATTCAGAATTAAGAGATAACATTATGTGATCGTCAAGTTCTTCCCTAATTAAAATAAACCCGTAATTTCTGTAAATCATTATCACGTTTAACCAAAACTAGTCGTTGTGGGAAACGAGCTTTAACGCCCGAAATATTTAAACTAGATCTAATTTGTGTAGCTGTAATCAGTAATTGTTCACGTAATATGCAGCATAATCAGGCCGACAGCTTACACAGGCGAATACCGAAACAGCACAAAGAGGCTTAGTCCGCCCCGCTGCCTTCACATTGTTATAAATAGGAAATCCACTTGTAATGCATTTAACGCGGTTTAATGCATTAACAAGGGTTTAAAAATACGTGGTAATAGTTGCTTTATTTTGATTTTGGTGCCCATAAAATACAAATTATGTAAGCCATATTTATATATCAAACGCTTTCGCCTTTATTTAAAAGGGGCTGCCATACAACAAACGTGATTTTTTTTGCCTTATTTGCTCGTTATCAATAATGGCAACAGGTAGGCACTTGTCATTAAATCCTCAATTATATGTGTACTTTAATAATCAATACTGAAAAAATAAAATAAATCCCATACAAAAAAAAAAACACAATTTATCGCCTATTTCTGCTTAACGGTACGGCACACTTTGTGCGCGAGTTCGACTCGCACTTAGCCGATTTTCAGGAAGTCGTTTAAAAACTCAAGTACTATAAAATGCGCCTAATAAAAGGACATTAGATTTAGCGAGTCAAGGAGTAGAGCGAGTATGTCGGGATGTATGTTCAATGGAGCGGCTAACTTAGTCGTTCACGCGCCATTGAGTAACGCTCACCTTGCCTATTAGCTCATGGATTTTATTGTCGTCTTTGAATTTTATTTAAAACAGTTCTACAGATGTAACGGGTATTTAAGTTGAGTTTAACTTAGCATAGGATTCGAGTTGATGTACTGTGTCTACTTTTTACTATTGTGTATTAAATATTAATGTATGAGTTTAATAAAGAATTTTAGAAGATTTTATTTTGGCCGAATTAGTTTTTTGTAGTTTATTTGTTTGTGCTTAGACAAAAATTAATAAAACTTAGTATAGTGCCTTTGTAAATATAAGCCCTAAAGGGTACATTTGCGATTTGAAGTAACGTAATGTATAGTGGGTGCATTGAAAACATAATATTAATTACAATAAACTTATTCCACATAGTGCCTGAACGGATTTTAACCTGATGGTGCGAAAGTATTGGTATTCATTTATATTATGACGCCCGCAATACCGTTGCGCGAAAATTCGTTCATCCCCCTGGGAACCGTATAATTTTCCGGTACAAAAAGTATCCTTTTTCCTTCCTCGAGACGCAAAGTATCTCCATACCAAATTTCACCAAAATCGGTTCAGCGATTTAAGCGTCACGAAGAAATAGACATACACAGTTTTGTATATATTATATTATTAGTATGGATAGCAAAGCAAACATCATTACAACTTATAAATAGCCGGCGAAAACTCAAAACATTAGTTAAGAGATAACATAAACGTTAAACATAACTTTACGAACGCTGAAGTTCCCAAATCTAAGCTCGCAAGATCCTAGATAAACTCTTTGGCATTGATCAATATCAGTTCGAAAGGATTAATAAATATATTGGAAGCCAGATTTAACGCAAGATCGAGAGAGAAATAAGTATTAACACGTTTGCTACTCAAATATGGCCGTTAGTCAGCTATTTGAAAAGAAACAGTTTTTGGGAAGTTATATAAAAAGTGTTTTAACGACAGAAACAGTTTATTCGTTCAATCATAAATCATAATCTTCAACAATAAAACTCCAAAACTACTATGACAAAGATTAATTGACAAATACAAAATTCATAACTTTTTGCCGAAAGACAAAGCGAACGTACTAATCATAAAATTACGGCTTTTGTGTTATGGAATTTTCAGATGTAAAAATGAAAGTATAATTTTGCGCTAGTTTTTTCTAAAGCTTTTACGGGTGTAGAAGATTGCGGGTGTAACAAACAAAATATCCACGGCCGGCGCTCCAAACATGTTTTTGTTTCACCTGCAAAATGAATATCTTTTAGAATACGGCTTTTCTATTTCAGTTCTATTTCGATTTCAGATTTATTTATATTTACGTAAAATATGATGGCATAGATTTTGTTTATTTGTAGTTTTGTAATATTTTATTATTGCCCGCGGCTTCGCTCGCGTCAAGAAGTATTATTATATACAAACTTCCATCCCCTATTTTAACCCCTTGGGGGTAGAATTGATCAAAATCCTTTCAGCCCGATCCAGCCAGTGGTTTGGGTTGTGCGTTGATAGATCACCATGTGAGTCAGTCATCTTTGAGTTTTATATATTTAGATTTAAACGTTGTATTCAGATGTTTTTTATTAATGCGACGTTTGCCATTATTTGATATATTTACTCTAAAAGTTGTAAATCTAGGATCTTTTAAATGAATTTAAACGCAGATGCACGAGAAAAACATAACCTTCTAATCGATATAAGGAACCAAATGAAAACGGTAGTGAATGAAGCAGGTAAGTAACAGTTAAAAAATTTCCATTTTTGCATACATAAAGGCTTTAGGGACGGGAAAATGATTTGAAATAAAAAGTGTGGATTTTATATATTATATCCAGATATAAAATCGATTTTTTTAAATTAATCGAAACCCTTACAATCGATTAAATTTTTAACCCATTTGTTATGAAAATCGATTTTTAAAAAATCGATTTTTTTAATTAATCGAAACCCTTACAATCGATTAAAAAATATCGACAATCGATAAAACAATTGATTGTTCGTTTAATCGATTTCGATGTTACAACACTACTCTCCAACCGTCTTACGGTTTTTCGATCAGCACGAGAATCTGACGCGAGTTTCACAGTTTTTACCCATCCCACAAAAGTGCTCAACGCCGCTAAAGAAGTTTTCACTTCAAAAATAATCAGTCCATCAATCCGTGGGACACGTTCAGTTTCGCGTCAATCTTTACCAGATTGATGAATCAGATTAATGAGAAACTTAGCGTGTAACCACTAACCTTCGATTAAGACTGAACGTGTAACATACGTCTTCATCCGCTCACGTCTTCAGATGTGTCTTATTTAAATCCTGACAACATACTAAGCTACCCGATTTCCTAAACAAAATGTACAAAGAACATCCGGTAGGACGTAACAAAGTTGGCGTTCAATATTTTTATCATTCCCTCAGTTATAATTGAAATTTCACAATGGGCGTAGACAAAGGAGCGGCTACAATGCCCACCTCTATAGCAGTGTTACACAACCTGTGGGTCGCAAAGCTTCTGTACGGGTCGCCAGAGGTCGGGTGAACTATTCCAGTAAAAAAACATTAATCCTTTGATCGCGGATTCTTGGAAATATATTGTTATTTTATTGTTGTCGCGATCACCGGTGATCTTATGGGGCTTGATAGGTTAAAGATTAAAAAGATTAACATCTTAAGAAGGATAATTTTAAATAGTACCATTGACGGCATCAATAGGCAGATCGGGAATCGGGATGTCGGCTGGGTTGGACATAACGCAACCAAATTACGTAGGTCTACCTTCTACCTATGAATCAACTTCTCTAGTATCTAGATAGTACAGTATACCTACTTCATAAAAAAGCACAAGGGGGCGAGAGTCGTAAAATATGTTTTCGTGCCACCATAAAATGGTTGAAAAACTCTGCTCTATACAACTGCTGGACAATTCTCATTTCAATAAATTGGTAATTTCTGTAATGAATTCTCGTTTGCTTAAGAAGTTTCGGATCTGTATTAATGGTTGCTCTTTCAATGATTTTAATTAATGCTGAGAGTTTTCGATTGTTTCTTTCAATTCAAAATAATAATAAATAAAGCAATCATCATTATCACCAACTTCAGCATATCTTCAAAATGGCTAATCGACATAACACCATTTTAATAATCTTATATATAAAATTCTCGTGTCACAATGTTAGTCCACGAACTCCTCCGAAACGGCTTTACTGATTTTTACCAAAATATGCATATTCAGTAGGTCTGAGAATCGGCTACTGGGTACTTTATATATTGATAAGTGCATTTGTTGAATAAATAATAGTAAATTATTACAAGCTGAGACTGACGGCGACCATTAAGTTTGTGCGACGGGATAGTGATCGACGTTGCCATGGCGACATACTTATTTAGTCACTTCAATAAAATAATATGGGCGAAATACTTTATATTATGGCAAAGCAACGTTTGCCGGGACAGCTAGCTCTCCAAAGCAACCTTAGCTCTCCGATTAGTCCCCTAAGCAGCCTTAGCTCTCCAAAGTAGCCTTAGCTCTCCAAAGCAGCCTTAGCTCTCTAAAGTAGCCTTAGCTCTCCAAAGCAGCCTTAGCTCTCCAAAGCAGCCTTAGCTCTCCGAAGCAGCCTTTAGTCCTTGAAGCAGTCTTAGCTCTCCAAAGTAGCCTTAGCTCTCCAAAGCAGCCTTAGCTCTCCGATTAGACCCCTAAGCAGCCATAGCTCTCCAATTAGTCCCCTAAGCAGCCTTAGCTCTCCACAGCAGCCTATGCTCTCCGATTAGACCCCTATGCAGCCTTAGCTCTCCAAAGCAGCCTATGCTCTCCGATTAGACCCCTATGCAGCCTTAGCTCTCCGATTAGTCCCCTAAGCAGCCTTAGCTCTCCAAAGCAGCCTCCAATTAGACCCCAATGCAGCCTTAGCTCTCCAAAGTAGCCTTAGCTCTCCAAAGTAGCCTTAGCTCTCCGATTAGTCCTCTAAGCAGCCTTAGCTCTCCAAAGCAGCCTATGCTCTCCGATTAGACCCCTATGCAGCCTTAGCTCTCCAAAGTAGCCTTAGCTCTCCGATTAGTCCTCTAAGCAGCCTTAGCTCTCCAAAGTAGCCTTATCTCTCCGATTAGTCCCCTAAGCAGCCCTAGCTCTCCAAAGTAGCCTTAGCGCTCCGATTAGTCCCCTAAGCAGCCTTAGCTCTCCGATTAGTCCCCAAAGCAGCCTTAGCTGTCCAAAGTAGCCTTAGCTCTCCGATTAGTCCCCTAAGCAGCCTTAGCTCTCGAAAGTAGCCTTAGCTCTCCGATTAGTCCCCTAAGCAGCCTTAGCTCTCCGAAGCAGCCTTTTGTACATAACATGATAGGCCTTAGAGTCAAAAATAATTAAGGCAAAAATAAAAGCTTGTTTTAAAAAACCTTTTTATAATAAGTACATAATTATTATTTTTTTATTTTTTTAGGAAAAATGCCGTACAAGATTGTGGAGACAGTGGAGAAAAGGAAAAGTTTACTTTTCGTTGTACCCAGTTTATGGGAAACAAATGGAATTTTGAAATGGCCAAAAAACTGCTTAGGTGTGCGAAAATTGGTCATGAATGAAAATTGCTCACCTGGAACTGGATGGTCAGCCACAAGGTGTCGAGTAAAAATACACTCAATACCGTCCTATTCGGAAGCATAGATTAAAAATAATATGTAGAAAATTACTTTGCAATGAGTATTGGCAATTGTATTTGTATGACACTATTAGCAAAAAATTATTAAAAAAATAAAAATTCTATACTTACAAATTAAAATGAATTTTATTTCTCTATTAAATTGTGTGCAAAAAGGGTATAAAATATAATTGGTTTTTATGTTCTATACACACTAGCTTAATTTTTACATCTTCAGGATTAACAATGGTCTCAATTTTCCCAGAGGCCTGCAATTTGGATTTGAATTTACACCTGATATAACTATGATCATTCACAACATTTCCTACGGAACCTCTTTCATTAGATGTCGATGGTATTGACACTTGACTGTAGGTCATCTGATCTGTTGAAATATTTCCATGTTCCTCGGCAGTAATTAAGTAATTTTGTTGATAATTTGTAATATTTACATATTCCTGTTCAATCTTTCTTCTAATAGCACCAAATCTTTTTCTATTTTTCCACATATTTATAAAACAATCACAAAATACAGCATACAGTGCACAATAATTCAAAATGGCGACTCTGTCACTTATACAGATTAGGGCTGTACTATAGGCGTCATTTATTTTTTGTGCTGTTTATTACTCTCAAAGAGAGAAATTAGACAGCTATAGTCTGCAAAAGTGTGTACAATTACACCATAAAAAGAAGTTGTAGAAGAGAGTTTGCCTACTTCATAATACAGAAATAAGATTAGAGGACCACCATAATACAGCTCTAAGCTGTATTAAGTAAGTGACGGTATGCAAAATACAGCTATTGTACAGCTTTAATACTAATGCTTAGCACAAACCTACGCGACCACGCGACTGCGAAGCGGCAGCGTCAATACAAAACACACATTTGACAAGTTGTCAAATGTGTGTAATCGCGTAGGTTTGTGCTAAGCATTAAATGGGGATCAAAGCGTAACAGGAAGCTTAAAGCTGTACATGACAGTTATGATACACTGATTTAGAACTTTAAGCGTACTTTGACTCCTTAATACAGTTTTAATACAGCTAGTGCTGAATAATTACTTCTAAACCGACAATATAACACTACAATGTCTTTTCAACGTTCTTATACAGCTGTAAAACAGCGTTAGGTGCTATATTGGCTGCTTTTTAGGTGTTCATTACGCTTGGTTGCTGCTTGGGATCTAGCAATCAGCAGGAGTCAAAAAGCATAATAAGGGGTCGCAATAAACAAAGCAATCAACATTATCTTGACTTTGGAATACGCGTCAAAATGGCTAACCGAGGTAAATAAAATTTATTTAGAACAGCTTCAGTCTAATGTACTAAGTTTTGAGCGCGATAAACCTTAAATTTTGCTCAAGCGACGCAATTTTTGCCGCTAACCAAATTTGAGACTAAAAGCATTTATCGGTCACGTCATTTAATTCCCGTGAAAGCCTCGCTGGTGTTTATTATAACGGAAACAAGTTGTGACTGCTCAAAAACGGGAGAAAAACCATTTTCATACGTAGTCGATTTGCATTTTACATACTATTTTATCGGTGGCTACGGCAATGTCACAATACTAATACACAACATTTTTATGTTTGGAAGGTTTATTCATTTTTTTTCACAAACTAAGAATATGTTATTTATTGGAGTTTACTCCTTAAGAATCGATTTTCATATATAAGGCGCCCGGTATGAGAAAAATCCGAGGGGTAAAACCTACTAACAAGTAACGAAAAATCGTATCACGTTTTTGGTGCGCACCTTTAGTGCGCAACTTTCTAATTTGGCTGTGAGTGTATTATGACCATGAAGGTAATATATATATATATATATATATATATATATATATATATATATATATATATATATATATATATATATATATATATATATATATATTATATATATATATATATATGTATATATATAATTATTTTAAGTTTTTTTATTTTTTTATTATTTAGTATATTAACTTTATGATTAAGACGTACATATGGTATGCTGTATAGGCGACTATACCTATATACTATAAGTTATTGGGCTTGTTTGTTTCTATCAGTGTCGATGTATTTATATTGCTATTTTTGTTATAAATATCAATAATTAATATTGTTATTGTGAAGTTATAGTTTTTATCATTATACTGGCTAAAGTGAACTAAAAGTATTTTGAAATAACTATGGCAGAAAGGGGTGTAGATAATAAAGGGGGGCTCCCATACAATAAACACAATTTTGGCCTAATTTTGCTCTATAATGGTACGGAACCCTTCGTGCGCGAGTCCAACTCGTACTTGGCCGATTATTTAATCATTGTATGGAAAAGTTACTCTTTCAGAGCTAATACTTTCCGGATTCTATACAAGGGACATTCACTGTTCACACCTTAATGCATTATCGCTATGTTTCGTTACACCCTGTGTAATTCTTAAAACTTTTCTAGTCGCCTACGAATAACAAAACTATAGTCGCACATGTTTCGGACTTAACTGCCACTGCCATTTCAGGCGGATACACCGTTTGTTTGACTTTTTAGTTTAGGAGCTTTCTCGTACATTGGAGATTACTGTATTTACTAGATAGACACGAACAGAATGGCCTTAGATCCATACTAATATTATAAATGCGAAAGTGTATCTGTCTGTCTGTAACCACTTCACGCTTAAACCGCTGGACCGTTTTTTTTTGGTATAATAATAACTCCCACACCGGTTTCAGTGACGGTGGCCGATTTCATTGAAACCAAGGCCAGTTACGCAGGAGTAATTTTATAGTGCCCAAGTGTGTGCGCAGTACACAAGAGCACTCTCTATTCCTTTTACTCTCATAACCCAGTGGGACGGACGACCGACACGACTGGCGAGGGATCAGGCGCAGGACCGACTTTTTACATGCCCACCCGACGCATGGATCATGATCTTACTTTTTAGACAATCAGGTGATCAGCCTGCATTGTCCTAACCAAACTTGGAAATAACATGTTTCCAACGCGCGAATCGAACCCACGACCTCCGAGTCAAGAGCCGAGCTCTGAACCACTGGACCACGGAGGCGTTCAAAGGCGTTTTTTGGTATGCAGATATTTTGAGAGGGATAGGATATAGGATACTTTTTATCCCGCAAAATGCGTGGCTCCCACGATTAATCGTGGGTTGCGAGTGCGGGCGAGTTGCTGGCGTCATGGTGTTGCACTACAAATCACTAGATTTCGCCTTTTAGTATTTGGCCGATACTCAACAAAGTCAATGCAACTTGTGCCGCAAAGTGGAAATCAAAAAGCATACAAATTGCCAATCGATGGTTATGCGTTTGCACAAAAAACAGAAAGTGAAAACCGAAGCCAGACAGAAAAAAACAACAGTTTTAGAACCACTTGCGGCATAGACTCGCCTTCAACAAATACCACTGTATTTCGCAGACCATTCTGGTTTTTGCACCGTTTTTACACCCAACCAAGGCTAACAGGATAAAACTTTTTATGAAATATGTCCTTTACATTCCAATGCACAGAATTCTATAAAATACTAGATGTGCACAGCTGCGTAATATTATGTGCGTTTATAGCAGAACAATGTGCTTTACTGATAATATTAAAATGTAATACTGAACTTAGAACTTTGAAGTCTTTACAAAATATTGCATCGTCAGTTGTACCTACCAGTAATAATCTGTACTAATATTATTGTAAGTACGAAAGTATATTTGACTGTCTGTTACCTCTTCACGCCCAAACAGCTGAACGTAGACGTAAAAAATACGTAGGTACGTTTCCTGCGCGATAAACGAATTGAAGGCGTTATCTAGTTCATCTATAGTATAAATTGTCATTTATTACTAGAACTCACGGACTGCTTGAACTAACTATGCAAAGACTAATTTTTGTTAGACTAAAATTTGTTATACTCTTTGCATTATTTCTCAAAAATTACATTTAGTGCAGTTCCCAGAGCGTAAAAATCGTGCAAACCTCCGATTTTTGCAATAGTGGATGAAAATTGAAAAGAAAAAAAGGAATGTGTAGCTGATAACATAAATAATAAAGTTTACCTATTGAAAAGTTGTGCTTTTGATTTTTAAATTATTCTCTTCCACTTCAAGTAAACTCATAAACTGTAAAATTTTGAAGAAAATTTGCATATTTCTTTCTTTTAAATATATAGCAAAATAATAAAATATATTATTATTTTTTTGATTTGTATCGTTGCTTATATATTCCAAAGAAAGAAAATAAGTTGAAAAAATATATAATTTAGATTTAAAATTAATATTTTTGTATGTAGATGAGCATACCTCCAAATGTGCTTGTTGTGTGCCTCGCCAGGTAAATGGCGTTCCTATTTTTCTTTGATTTTAAATAGGCAGTTTAAAATTATTTTTTAGGCTTAACAAAGCCTTCTTTTTCTTAATGTGTATAACTTTTTAGCTCTTACTTTATTAAATTTTCTGAAAATGTAGCACAAACTTTTCACGGATATTACGAAGAAAATCTGTATTTTATTTCTTTTGGTTAGGTTTTTACAGAATAAAATTGATTTTTTTTTTTATTAATTATATTTGCTAAAACATACTTAAAGGAAAAAAATACAAATTAGGTTAAGAACTGATATTTTTTGTATTCAGGTAGGCATTTTCCAAACATTAGGTCGCAGCATGCGTCTTTAGTATGTACGTGAGATTTGTAGCACCCATTTTTTTTTCTGGCTTTAAGTAGGAAGTTTAAATATATTTCAAAGACTAGAAAAAGTCTTTCAGTTGTCGATGCATTTAATGTTTTAGCTCTCACTTAAATAAATTCTCAACAAATGTAGAAAAATATTTTCGGTCTATTTTACACATTTTTGGAGATATTTAAACGTTTTTAAGTACTTAATAATAATATATAAGTTATAATTTCTATATTATTATTATAAGTTATAATTTCTCTAAAAGTTAAATACGCACAACAAGCAAGTTTAACACACTTTTCGTTACAACTCTTAAATCCACCCATTTTATCATGGTTACGACGAGCGTTAATCTCTAAAAACTTTGCAAAAACCTTATAGTTGTATTTAGCTTAGCAAAGCAAACTTTCTTTTTTTAAAATTGTGTATTTGGTTAATTTTCAATGTAAAAATTTTTTCTGGACCGGTTTTATATGGTGAAATATTAATTTTTAATTAACTAAAAACTTAAAAGCACAAAAAATTTTTTGGTAAGCTTTGCAAGTTATAGTGTAAAAAAGAAAATGACACCTCAAAAACAAAAATCCATTCACTATTACAATTTTCGGAGGTTAAAACCTCTGGCGACTGCACTAATTATTGTTATCCAATCAAAACAAGCAATAACTGTCATCTAAAAAAACAAAAGGTTACGAGCCGAATATGTTCAAATGAACCCACAATTTGAAGTGACGATTTCATACTTTCAAATAATAAAAGCCATTTCGGCGATTACGGCTTATAACATCATGAATAATTCAGAATAAAACGTCCTGCGAAAGAGATATATGGGATTACGCATCACAAAAAAAAAAACAAAAAAAAATTTTTGTGCGAGTGACGTGGATTGCTTCCTGTTGCATGCTAAATAAATGATGGACAGTGAAATATGAGAATTCTTGACACGAGGGTGCACATACAATACGAGTACGTACTGGATGGTATCAACTATCAACTAGTTTTAAGACGATAGTACTCGATTGGATTTTAAAAATGAAGATATTAATTATCACAGTACTTAATTTCTTTGATTAAGGATGAGTTAAAAGTCACTTAATAGTGCCGTAAATGGGCACCGACACAAACTTACTAAACGTAGCTAAACAATGCGCTCGTATGCAGTCCTTTCTCAGTAAATGCTAGAAAAAATTAAGAGAAACACGTAATAAACAATTTAAGACTCTACTTCTAAGGAAGCTCGTGCTTCCTGTGTTTCGTACTTGTTCAATATCTTGGATTGATCTCGGATTTAAGTCAGCTTTAATAAACATTAAATATACAGAATAATAATAATAATAATATCTATGGACGCTTCACACCACGTCAGTCTGGCCCCGTGCTAAGTACCTGAAGGACTTGTGTTACGGGTACCAGACAACGGAAATATATTTAATACTTTTATACTATACATATATTTAAGATTTTTATTATATGATACACATATTTAATACAAATCCATGACCCAGGAACTTTGAAAATTTTTTGTTCCGTCGGCGGGATTCGAACCCGCGACCCCCCGCTTGAGCTACCAACAGCTCACCAACTGAGCCACAGAGGTCGTCAAAAACAACAGTTTTCAGAAGCTAGTAACGACGTAGGTACACTTAGCTCGAACGACTCAATTTTTCCCATCAAACAAAGCAACAATGCGGTCGGAATGAAAACTATTATAGGCCGAGTAAATCTTACGCGATAACGAGCGAGCAGATTTGTTGGCCGTAACAAAAGGTTGGGCCGGTTGGGACGCGGTTACCTTCAAATTGATTATTCTCCTTCCACCGTGTTTACACACAGAAGTCATTATTGTGTTATTGCTTGTATAACTACTGTTTGTTATAGTATGTGTGCAGTTTGTTTTTGTTTGCAAGAAATAATAATTTATATTTTTCAATATTAACGCAACAATAAAACGTAAAAGTCTACATAACAATAAAATATTGTACTCTAGAATTACTACAATAAAATTTTCAGTTAAAAATTTTTGTCGCTTTTACTTGTTGCGTACCTCATTCGATACAGTTAACTTTTATTATCGTTAATGTTTTTCATCTTATTTTCTTTCAGCCTCCCTGACACTCATATACCATAATAATATGATAATAATATACGTAATAGGTACTAAAACTTTCAAACGCTAAGCCGGCCTCTAGACGAGCAACTTTATTGGGCAATATCACGTATTGCGTAATATTGTCGACCTTCTAGGGTTGATATTGAACCATCGCGTGCCTTCAATTTAATTGTCAAATGAACTTTTCAATTAAATTGAAGCGTGATATTGCACAATACAATTGATTGTATAGGGTCCGGCTTAGAGTGTTGCTTTTTATTACTACACGACTAACTAGCAACTAACTAATAGGTAAACTTTTAGATAATATCCAGAAAATACTGCATAAAGTGCAGCAAGAAGAAAGCAAATATAAATTCTCGAAGCAAAAAATTCTTTGTCATTCGATTCTTCGATGGCGGGGTTGAGATCGGCAGTATTTGTTTCACATTTTAATTACGTCTAGTTCGTTTGAAGCCTTTACGTAGTTCAGTATTGTATTAAATATTACATATTAGTGAAGCTTGATTAATTGATTATTATGTGGTATTAGGTTTTACCTTGCTTTCATACAAACTACAATAATTCTCCACTAATAAAAAAGTTACTTTTTCAGCGCTTATATTTTTACAGTGAACTCTATATAATGGATTTTAGTGTTTTATTTTAATATAGTGAGTGTGGCAAATTGGAAATCTCCAATCAGCAGTATGGAATTATAGCTAGATATAATATAATATATGGCGCACTTGCCGGGGTGGCGCGCTTTGCCATACTCACTATAACTGTTAGAGTGATCCAAGAGAATGGTTAAGGTATATCTATAGTGAAAATAATAGTACTCGTAATAGTATTTATGGCAAAACAAACTTTGCCGGGTCATCTCTATAAATATTGGCGCAACCCGCAATAATAGGTCGGTTCGGCCCCATACGTGTCTATTATGGTTGATGATGAATTGCGCTGTACGTGAAAAGAATTCCACGTGCAATGTTTACTAAACAGAGGGTTAAAGTGAATCACCGCCATTTTGGAAACACGTTGCCAAAAATAAAATATTTAAATAATTGCTGCTATTTTTGTGTAACAATGAAATATCGTGAATATATTTTTAAACTGCACACGAAGGAAAAAGTACAGAGCAGATTTATTAATATTATTTTATTTTCCTATGTGAAAAATCTGACGCAAAGTGTTTTGAGGCAACGTGATAATAAGAACTTACAGAACTTCCAGATCATGTTGCTTTTGAACACTTTATTTTTAGATGTCCTACAACACCAAAATATCTTACCTTATCTAACGCACACAAAAAAAATCTAAAAATATTTTTTCGGATGTTTTTTCGAGCTCTTTGGTTAATGTTAGTGAAACGTGTTGGTTGGTGTAACGCAGTGATACTCAACTTTTTTGTTATAAGGGCCACAAACATGTTGGTATCACGGACTGCAACCAAAACTTTTAAGGGTTAAAAATAACATCATATAAAATAACGAAAAGAACTGGGGAAATTTTGAAGACTTTCACGATGACTCGGCACTGTTTTGCTGGTGGGCGAAAAATTCAAAATGGTTTAATGTCAGCTCTTGATCCACTGAGGTTGTTTACAGGCCCGGCGGCGGGCCAAGTGCGGGCCGCGGGCTGCGGGCCGTAGGTTGAGTATAGTTGGTGTAACATGTATGTGTTGTAAGTAATATTGGGTTTAAAAACGAAATTTAAACGTCGGACCCTTCCGATTCTTTTTCCTGTTTTCCCTTGTAATTGTTTGTATGAAAATACGATAAAATTCTTTTTTGTGTAATAAGATTTTTTTTCGAGAATCGAGAACTTATTGAGTTACTTTCAGCATATTAAGGCGAAGGGCTTAGTAATAATAATAATAATAATAATAACAATAATAATAATAATAATAATAATATCTATGGACGCTCCACACAACGTCAGTCTGGCCCCGAGGTAAGTACCTGAAGGACTTGTGTTACGGGTACCAGACAACGGAAATATATTTAATACTTTAATACTATACATATATTTAAGATTTTTATTATATTATACACATATTTAATACACATCCATGACCCAGGAACTTTGAAAACTTTTTGTTCCGTCGGCGGGATTCGAACCCGCGACCCCCGGCTTGAGCTACCGACAGCCCACCAACTGAGCCACAGAGGTCGTCAAATTAATATAAATATGTTAAAGGTCCTCGTCACGAGTTTTCCCATACAAAAGAAAAAAAAATTGTCTTTCAGCGCCGCTACTTTCACAATGATCTCCAAATGGAGGTAGAATACTTTAGGGTGAAAATAGGTATTCACACCCTAAAGTATTATCACTTATTTTGTTACTAGTTACTTAAAAGTTTTGTATATTTTGTTCATCATGAAGTCCGATTAATAACAATTTAGTTTTCAGTGTAATATTTTTAACTCTGACCTTTATTACACTTCCACTTGTTACAATCCCATGTTTGAATCAATTATTTACTTGACGTAAAACAAGAAGTGAAATTAAAATGTCAACGATGACGTCATTATTCGGGCTTTAATTTTACACCAAAATTGAAAATACCTTTTTCATTGGAAAATTCTTTCATCATAAAAAGCCTCCACAGATTATAATATAATGCGGTATACCTGTCTATGTGTGCCTGAGACTGATTGTGCAACTTCCAACGGAGTTAGACGAGACGGAGAGAGACTAAGCCTAGTAAATAAAATATTTTAAAAAAGTATAGATATACAGTTTTACCTATCAATAACCTTCAATTATGTTAATTCTCCGATTTTTTTATCGACAGTATTTATATGTACAGTATTGTTTTTATTATTGTATAGGCTAACAAAACAAAAAAAAATGTTTTTATAAGTTACATAAAAAAAAAACTGAAAATATTTTACAAAATTAAATCTTGGAAGGAATCTTAATAGATAACCAATGCTAACTCGAAACTTTAGTAAGACATTCAACCCCACTAACCAAAAACTAATTAGTCATGTTTGCTAATCACCAAACACAATAACAAAGGTCACTAGGGTTGGTACGCCAAAGTTTTTTGATCCTTTGAGGCGCGATCGGTTGATTTGATTAAAATTCTCACAGAATTAAGGAATTACAGAATTTAATTTACTAATTGGATGTGCTGATCTAAAATTGACGTATTCATTTGATTCGTAATTTTGAAGTTTATTCACCGATGTAATCAAATTTCGTCCCAAATTATCATAACCCTAATCAGAAGTCAAGAATAAGATTCAAGGACTTTATGAGGGTAGTCCGTTTATTTGACTTTTTGCTTTATGTACTTAGTAGAAGTTTCTCGCAACTTCGTTCATTTATCGCGCGGGAACCGGTTTCTATTCCGGGAGGAGGGGATAACGCCAACTTATAGCAGTCAATTGTTTCTTTTTCTTAACTTTTTTGTCTTTGGTTGCAGGTGTAGCCGGTGGAGAGTTCAAGAGTGCCGGGAGGGCACTGCATGGCTCTCCCGATGCCTCCATCGCGTCTGTCGCCTCGACGCTCCCTCCCTCCATCGAGTTAGTTTCGACCTGGGTTAGTGGTTGAGGTTCCTCCATCTTTCCGAGCCGAGATTTTGTTAAGATGAACAAACACTACCGTATATCCTTTTAGGATTTCAATCCTAATTTCCTGATATAAATAAATTATTCAGATTCAATGTTTATTTAAATTGTATGGATACCTGATTAGATAGGCTGTCGATAAGTTTTCTAGGAACTGATAGGTATACATTACTTTAAGTGCACAGTATTGTAAATAATAGTAGTAGATAAACCTAATATCCGTCAGACTTTCTTTTATGTGACACTAGCTGTCCTGGTGAACTTCGTGTCACTTAAAAACCTTCCTTGGACTTCCAGGATTGTTTTAAGACCAACATTAGCCAAAGTTAAAAATGCATTTTTATATATAACTAGCTGTCCCGGTGAACTTCGTGTCACTTTAAAACCTTCCCTAGATTTCTGCGAATATTTTAAGACTAAAATCAGCCCAATCCGCTCAGCCGTTTTCAAGTTTTAGCGCGACTAACACATTTGAAAATCCATTTATATATATATATATATATATATATATATATATATATCTACATTATTTATCATATTTCTCCTCAAAACATATGAGAAAATAATTAACATCAATCAAACATTTATGACCCGCAGTTCTGTCACAAGGGTATAGGGTTGGTACAATCACAATTCCATTTGAAACGTCGATACAAAACAATACAGGTAAAGTTAGCTTTGCGAGTCTCAGGGACCCTTTCATCCAAACAATGGCACCCAGAGAATGGGCTGTTTTATTAAACTACTTAATGATATGAAAATATGTATGTTGTATGAGTAGTTCGAGTTTGCATAGGGTAATTTACAGTATTATTATTAATTTACGTTAGGGAAGCAACCCTAGCCGTTCGAATTTACTGTAAAATTATACATCGTTTAAAATAGCTCATATCATAGTTTTGGTAATTAGGTTTGTAGTTTATCGGTATTTTCAAAATATTTTTGATACAATAATTTAGTTGATGAATTACGTGAAATGAAATTATTGCAGTGTACCATTAGGGTTTAATTTTTAGCATTAGGGCCCCCGCGCATTAGGCGGCCAGGTCGTGCGGCCAGGTCGCTGCGACCACCCCGCGCACTTTGCGGCCACGTCTGCGACCACACTCGTATGAGTAGTGATTTGATGAGTAAACTTTGAATATTATTTTGTTTTCTGTATACAAAAAACGAGTGGCCGCGGCGACCAGTGCGCGCACACTGAGTAATTTTATACAAATTCCCGTATCTCGTTGGCCGCGGCGGCCAAGTGGCCGCGTGTAAGTCGCGATGTTTTTCGTTGGTCGCGCGGCCACAGCGTGACCGCTGGCCGCTGGTTGCGTAATGCGCGCACCTCTATATATCATAGAAGAATTAGATAGAATTATAGAAGTTGTTCGAAAATACTACCTTTTCTTCATATCAATTTCTTTGATTTGGGACTCCTAAATTAGTATATTGCTGCTGCTGATGCAACACAAAGCAGTTGTGGTATATTTAGAAAGAGGTCTTTTAAAATAAAAGCTAACTGAAACTTGAAATAGGTAAATTATAAAGGCCACAGCAAAATTGGTTTACCTGTTTCGACCTTGAAGAAAAAACAATTTTGGCAACTTAACTTGTGATATTCCACTTCACAAAGCAATAACTCGTGTTGCAATATAAGTTAAACTAATGTGTGTTGTTTGTATTTCTAAATATTGTTTGTTACGCTCGAGAAGCGATCTCGTTTAAGTTTTGAGTATGTTCGGAATAATCTTTTGCGCATAAACTTGGAGTTTATGAGACTAGTTGACCGGCGCTGTTTCAGATGGAATTTAACAGGAAATACGGTCATGTTCGTCATTGTAATACTATGTTAGAAACTGCAACTACCTAGATGACATTTCCGTTTGGCTTTTAATGTAAGCATTGAGGACTTTTTACAAATTTTTCAAGACTAAAATTATTATTATACAAATCGGATCAGCTCTTTTTGAGTTTAAGCGAGACTAACAAATTTTAAAATTAATTAATTTTTTATTTTATAGATAACCCCAGTGTGGTGTTTGTATAGAACTTTTTATATTTTACCTTTTTAATAAGTATTGTTTCTGGTCTATTGACATAGAATTGTTAGATGTCATTCCGTAAATAAATATCTTTTCATCAGCATGTCCTAAGTTGTTTAATTACTACAATACGCAGATATCTTAGTGGCGACGAGGTAAAAACGTTAAAATGTCGGTAGGTAAGTTGGCCGAGTTTAATTTGGAGACAGATTGCTGGGAGTCGTATATAGACAGACTTGAACAGTATTTTATATGCAATAGCATTAAGGATGAGCTAAAAGTGGCAACGCTGATTACGGCTGTAGGCGCCGAGACATACGAGTTGATGTCAAGCTTGTGTACTCCGCACAAACCAGCTACAAAGCAGTACTCGGAGCTCATCGAGATTGTAGGAAAACATATCAGACCTAAACCGTCGATTTTAGCCGAGAGATACAATTTTCGGAGACGTGTACAAGGTCGCGCAGAGAACGTTGCAAATTTTGTTACCGATCTTAAAAAGTTGTCCAAGAATTGTGGATTCATTGACGACTCGCTATCAGAGAACTTGAGGGATCAGTTTGTATGCGGATTAAGGAAAGACGGCATAAGACAAAGGTTATTCACCGAGGAGAATGTGACTTTTGATAAGGCGTATAATATAGCTATAGCGATGGAGTCGGCGGAGTCGGACGCGGCTCTTGTAGTTGGTGACCGGGAGTTACAGGTACCAGTCAGTACCGATCCTGCATACAGACAACCCGCCGTCTATAAGCTTGATGAGAATCGGGATTTAGATCATGGTTCAAGAAGGCACCAGTCATCATTCAAGAATAAGTCTCTAGTGACCTATAAAAGCGCTATAATCAATAATAACAAGAATAAGAGTTGTCCTACTTGCGGGTACCAACATAGTCCGGAATATTGCAAATTTAAATCTTATACATGCAAGATTTGCAACAAGGAAGGCCATCTCAAGCGAGTGTGTCCCCGCAGGAAAACAGCTAGTACTAGCCTAAACTGTCTCGAAGAAAAAGGGGACGGCAGCTCGGGTAGTGTAGATAGTGAGGAGGTATTTAATTATTCTATTTGTAATCGCTCTTTTAAGGATTTCCCCCCCTATACTATTAGTATCACCGTTAATAATAAAACTTTAGTTATGGAAATTGATACAGGAAGTGCAATTTCTTGTATTAATAAGGAGACTTACGACAGAATGTTTGACAATTGTGAAATTTTTCCTAGCGAGATTAAGCTTAGGTACTACACAGGAGAACTAAAGGAGCCTATTGGTAAAATTAGGCCTCTAGTTGTGTATAAACAGTGTAAAAAAAATTTAGACTTATTTATAGTCGAGAAAGGCAAAAGTAACCTTTTGGGTCGGCAGTGGATAAGCGAATTAAAAATATATCCGCAGTCATTTCAAGTGTGTAGCATTAGCGAGGATTTTAATTGGACGTATTTCAGTTCCAGGTTCTCTAAGGTGTTTGCGGACGGACTCGGGAAGTATACAGGTGGAACAGTCGGTTTTCGTTTACGAGAGGGGGCACAGCCAATCTTTTTACGTGCTCGCCCGTTAGCTTACGCCTTACGTGAACCAGTAGAACGGGCACTCGAACAACTGCAGCGTGATGGAGTCATTTCACCTGTGTCGAGTTCGGACTGGGCGACACCTATCGTGCCGGTAATGAAAAAGGACGGCACAATACGTATTTGTGGTGATTTCAAACTGACGTTAAATAAGTGTTTAGAAATCGATCGTTTTCCGTTACCTCGGGTTGAGGATCTATTAGCTAAATTGCATGGAGGAGATAAGTTTTCTAAAATTGACTTATCGCAGGCTTATACACAATTTGAACTCGATGAGTCCCAAAAATTCACCGTTATTAATACACATAAAGGTTTATTTAAATATAATAGATTAATTTTTGGCTTAGCATCTAGTCCGGGAATTTTTCAAAGAAAGATGGAACAGATTTTTGCGGGATTGCCCGGGGTAGGCGTCTTCTTGGACGATATTATCATAACTGGTAAAGATGATGCGTCACATTTAGCTACTTTAAAGGAAGTTTTTGCGAGATTGGAAAAATGGGGCTTAAGAGTTCGAAAAGATAAATGTACTCTTTTCGGCAACTCAGTTACGTACTTAGGCTTTGTTATCGATAAGAACGGAGTTCATACTGACCCTCATAAGGTTGAAGCTATTAAGAAAGTTAAAACACCAACTAATGTTTCCGATTTGCGGTCTTTCCTAGGGCTAGTGATCTATTATGCTAAATTTGTCCCCAATATGAGTACTATGCTAGCACCATTATACAATCTTCTAAAGAAGGATTCTAGGTTTAGGTGGGACCAGAGATATGAGCGGGCATTTAACGATGTTAAAAATATTTTAGCTTCTAGTGAAGTCCTCGTGCACTACTCTTTAGACTTACCACTTATTTTGACGACAGATGCCAGTAGTATCGGTATAGGAGCAATCATCTCGCATATCACGTCGCAGGGTGAGAGGCCGATCGCATACGCTTCCCGAACACTTAACTCGGCAGAGAAAAATTACTCCCAAATTGAGCGGGAAGCTCTGTCTATTATATTTGGTGTACGGAAATTTCACCAGTTTTTATATGGACGTAAATTTCTTTTGAGGACGGATCATAAGCCCCTAGTTACTATATTTGGGGATAAGGCAGGCATTCCGGTCATGGCGGCTAGTAGGATGCAAAGATGGGCCGTTATACTAGGTGGCTACGATTATAAAATCGAATATGTTAGTAGTAAGAATAACGCTGCGGATGCCTTGTCAAGGTTGCCAGTAAGCCAGCAGGTCAGTGTGAAACAGGAGAACACATACCTTTCTTTCGTGCAACCCTTTTTACCAGTCACTAGGAAGGAGGTGCAAGAGCAGGTCAGCTTAGATAGTAACCTAAGAAGGGTGATGTCGTATTTACATTCAGGCTGGCCCGATTCGTGCCCTGATTCGGAATTACGACCCTACTTCGCGCGCCGTAACGAGTTGTATATCGATATGGGGTGTGTCGTATGGGGCTATAGGTTAGTTATACCGGCTAGCTTACGGTCATATATGCTGAGCGAGTTGCATGTGGGTCATATGGGGGTAGTCAAAATGAAGAGCATAGCTCGAAGTTTCGTCTGGTGGCCAGGCATAGATGCCGATATCGAGAGAGTTTGTAGAGAATGTGCGACGTGCATAGCGGAGAGTTCGGCGCCACCCAAGGCGGCGATACAGCCGTGGCCGCATGAGCCGGAACCGTGGTCGAGGTTGCATGTTGATTTTTTGGGTCCATTAAACGGTAAAACGTTTCTAGTAATTATCGACGCGACCAGTAAGTGGCTAGAAGTCTTTCACATGCCGAGGACCAACGCTAGTGCGGTTATTAAAGTGTTGCGGGAGACGTTTGCGCGGTTCGGACTGCCGAAGCAAGTGGTGTCCGACAATGGGCCCCCTTTTTCTAGTAGGGAGTATCTGGAATTCATGGCTAATAACGGTGTCAAAATTTCTTTTTCGGCCGTTTATCACCCGGCCTCTAATGGTGCCGCCGAAGGGGCGGTTAGGATATGCAAGCGGGCGTTGAAGAAATCGGCCCGGGATGGCTGCGATCTAGATGCGGCTTTGCAGGCATATCTGCTGGCATATAGAAACGTAGAGCATAGCACCACGGGGGTGTCGCCAGCCATGATGTTGCAACGTAGGTCGTTACGTACTAGGTTAGATCATCTGAGGTGGGGTAGGCCGATTGAGGATAAGGTGCGGGTAGCTCAAGAAAAACAAATAGAGTCCGCCGGGGGTCAAGCGCGAGCTGTTCAAGTTGGGGAGGATGTCTTGGTGCGCAATTACGCGCAAGGCGAAAAATGGGTGCGTGGGAGAGTAGAAGAAGGAGTAGGTTCGCGGCACTACGTAGTGAATACGGGTCTAGGGCAACTTAAGAGGCACGTGGACCAAATCAAGCCGTGGGCAGTGCCGTATGAGCCGCCGGATTCACATACACCGGGGTCCTCGAGTGGTGCCTGTAGTCACCCAGCTGCGGGCGAGAGTGGCGCCCCTGTACTAGTAGGACCACCGCCCCTAACCGACAGTCCCGTTGCGACGGATCCGCCTCCCGCCGTTCCACCTGTACGCTTGCACCGGCCCAAACGTCTTACGAGGCCCATAGATAGGTGGGGCTATTAGTTAGTATAGGTTAATTACATATTATGTTTCATAGGCTAATTATTATGGTTGTCATGGAATTTTGTTATTTAGTGTGAGGGTGTGGTGTTTGTATAGAACTTTTTATATTTTACCTTTTTAATAAGTATTGTTTCTGGTCTATTGACATAGAATTGTTAGATGTCATTCCGTAAATAAATATCTTTTCATCAGCATGTCCTAAGTTGTTTAATTACTACAATACGCAGATATCTTAGTCCCAGGTTTGCGATTGCACCGTCCTAACATAACCTAATTATGTGACAAGAATGATCGTCGTCGGTGTCGTTCATATTTCATTTGTCTCACTTTTTTTTTAAATAAAATTCTGATCAAAATTAAATTTTCAACGAAACTTTTTAATCACATTCCATGTACTGTAGTGTCCGTAACAAAGTTTAATAAAGCGCTTTTTGCACTCACAAAAGCACTACATAATTACAACTTTTTTCAAGTTGTTCCAAAGCACAAAGGGTTAAGTATCCGAATGACCACCAGCCAGACTCATAACTCCTGGGGTCTTATTCTCAATCGAGCGTCGTTTCGATCACAGGCTATCTCGTTCAAGTGCGCACATGCTGTCGGAATTTGCCTCGATCGGGGGAATAGCAGACACAATAGATTTTCAATTGTTATGCGACTACCGGGTGGCGCTTGGGGATTGATGTGTTATGGGGCCTTTCGATCCTTGTGGCAAGCGACCACGATCGATAAAACTTTTTTATTGATTAAATTAGGCTATAGGTTTCGTTTTGCTCTATGCCTAAGGGTCATTTTAGACCGCAACGCGACGCGTAGATGCATTTCTAAAGTATAGCAGATATGCAAGGCGTCTCACGCAATTGAAATCTGTCAAAGTCAAAATTTTTTATTCAAAATAAGTTTATTTCAAACACTTTCTGAACGTTGATGCTACTAGGGCCTACCACCGGTTCCAGAACTAACCCGGCGAGAAGAACCTGTTCAGTACAAAAAAAAATGCATCTACGCGTCGCGTTGCGTCCTGAATTGACCATAAAGCAGCGGCAGCATTAGTCGCTAGATCAAAATCGCATTTCATTTGAATTTTTGTCGGCCTCAGTCGCTTCCTAAGATCGGAAATCCGACGCGCGATTGAGACGGCCTGCGATCGAAATGACACCCGAAACCTGAGAATCGGTCGCTAGGACGGATACTAGACTGTGTCTGGCGCAATATCCGCTGTTCTCTAGCCACTAAATTCAGTTTATTTTGTGGCGAACGTTTCTTATCTATTTTGTATTTGAAAGTTTATTATTGTTTATACGTCTCGTCGAAATGGGGAGTAAAATGGTTTTTGTGGATACGAGAAAACTATACAATGTAAAAAAACTAAGTGATAATACTTTAGGGTTTGTTTGTGCCCCTTATAAAGAGTTCACTGTAAAAGTAGCAGCGCTGAAGGAAAGGAAGCATCATGAATTTTACCATACAAAATAAAAAAAGGTACTCTTTTTGCGCTGATACTTTCACAACGGCACAGAATACACATTAGTTTAACAACAGATTCCTCACTCCCGAAACCCGTTTAAAGAAATAACGACGCAAGCTACGATACTATAAAGTTGAAATTCTGACGCGCAATGCTAAATTGCCTACGGATAAATTTACCTATAAGTGCGCTCTCTTTCTATCGCATAGCGCGTACCTTTTCTTAAGAAATCAAGGTTTTCGCCTTTTAGAAAACAAAATATATATTTTTTAAATAACTATTGGTATGAATAGCAAACCTTTTTATAGTAATATCAAATTTCAGTAAAACAACCTATATTAATTTATAGTAGTTCTATATTGGATTATAATAGGATTATAATTTATAATATTACACGAAACTTTGACAATTTAAACATAGTAACTTGTGTTTATTTTTGTGTAGTTTGTGTGTTTCTTTGTATGAAATATGTTTATTTGCTATGTTTGTATAGTTTTATCTACTATTTGTATTTAAATACCTTATTCAAATATAATAGGTACATATTTCATTGGCTTTTTTAATTGTTCATTTTTATAAGATTTATAACGATTTTGTCACAGCGGTTAAATCAGTATCATATTGTATTAAATTCCTCTATGATCAGTATACAGTAGATACGCGACGAAAAATCTTGCGCGTGCGTCACCGCTCGCTTGTGAGTCCCTTATGATTAGCCACCCGCGGGTGGTACTTACAGTTCGATGCCTACACGCGCGAGTGGGACAGGCCTGACAACGGTCTCGATATAGGGTAACCATACAGACCCTAAAGTATTGTCACTTACATTTGTTACACCTTCTTTACATTTGGATGCACCATAATAAACTATCGAATTTTGTATAAAACGTTATATTTCGCAGTCGTGTTTCTGCCAGAACAGAAGCCAACCGCTTACGTGCTCTAAACAAGGAATCCGGCGTTATTCCTAGACTTACGCGATTTACGAGGCATCGGAATAGCTCAATTTTTGAACACAAACCAAATCCAATTTGTAAAGTGAATGTTGGGATATTATTTTATTTTGTGTTTGTGCTGTAGAAACATACTAAGGATTGTTATTTTTGTTGTAGAGTGTAAACACTTAGAATTGTTATTTTTGTTGTAATACAGTAGACCGTGTTTAAAAGTGATACAATTTTTGGTAAATAAAATGATATATTATGTATATTGTATAGCTATGGCTCGATAGATTTCGTTTCACTTCCCTTTTTATAAAACCCTTCCCTGGACTTCCACGAATATTTCAAGAGTAGAATTGACCAAGTCGGTTTAGCCGTTTTCGAGTTCAAACGACACTAATAAAGTTTACAATTCATTTCTATTTATATTATGTACAAGACATATAATTATATTATTATATACGACTAAGTCCGAAGTCCTTCTGAACGAGGTCTCTGTTCAGCCGCTTTTACGCCTAAACCGCTACAACCAATTTTGCTGAAATTTGGTATGGAGATACCGGAGTCCCGGAGTCCCGGGAAAGGATATAGAAGTACTATTTATCCCTGAAAAATATAGTACAGTTATTTACGAATTTTGGCCCAATAACGATGCGGGCCGCATCTAGTACTAAATAATTTGTTAAGACCAAATTACATGAACCCACTAGACAATTGGAACCGAAACGTGACACGATGATCATTCTACAACAAAAAACTACTCTTTCAACAAAGACAAAGTTTTCCACTATTTCCCGAGAAAATAACAGGCGTTACAATAAACTAAGTGGTAAGTACTTTCGTCTGAGTAACTCGCTTTCCCTTTTGTGTCCGTTCCAGAACACCCAAATATTGTTTTATTAAATTTGTAGCGAGCGGATAATTCTTCTTTGTACAAAAGGGCGACATTTGCGCGTATATTAAATAGTCATAAACTTAATAGATTATTGTGGATAATAATATAAGTTTAAAGTTTGAAAGAAGGTATTATTTAGTTCTAGGTTTATAATAATATGGTTTTAGCATTTTTTAAATTAAGAACAGACATAATATTATAACAGGAGCTATTATAAAAAGTATTTGAAAGTAGATATGTAGAGTACGTCTTAGTAATAAGAGTTGAAATTGATATTGGGTTCAAAATATTTTATAATACAGCATTTTAACAGTTATTTGAATGGATGTAATATCTCTAGGCAATAAAAGTTATTTTATAAATATTCGCCATGTTATAAAATGTATCTAAAACAATTTATTAATTTATTAAACAAACTTATCTACTATTACAGGATAACCCAACACAGAAGATAGTTATAGGAACTTAAACATACAAAACCGCGTATAATAATAATCCAAAAGTCAGAAAAATCGGCGCAATTGTATAGAAAACAGATGGGGGGATATGAAAAATGTTATTTTGAACGACTGAGGTGAGGGGTCAAACTTACTTACGTTCATGAAAACAAATTTCATGAATAAATTTTTCCTTTGTAAACAAATCGAGGAGGCCCTATTAAATTAGGGCCCTCTAAGGGCATGCTAGAGTACGCTTCACGAAAACTTTAGCTCGTTTTAAGGTGATTTATGCAATGCGATTTTCCCATATTTTTATGGAAGTTAGTTCCCTATTCGACGTTATGTTTTGGAAGTTTAGTATGGAGTAAACAATTCTTGAATGGCTTTAGCCAGTGGCATCGTTTTGGGAAGTTGTGTATGATGTTTATACTTTGTCTCTATTGGGAGAATTTGGAAAATCTTTTCTTTGCCTTGGCAATACGAGTTGTTTATAAAATAGCTTAGATACTTAATAGACCGTAAGTGTCTAAACACACTAGGCCGAAAATACGCGACCGAAGTTTGGCATGATTACGCCAGCATTGCGCTACGCATACAATAATATAATGCGACGTAATTTCGGCATGGTGTGTCATCAGCAATTTAAAATACATTACAGGCGTAATCATGCCGAACTTCGGCCGCCTTTATTTAGTTTAGTGGGTTAATTAGACACTTAGGCTGGACTAACATGCACCTGCTTGTACGCACGGTTAGGCGGCTATACCGCGAGATTACAAGCAAAATATGTATATAACGATTTATTTATATAGCGGCGCGGTCGCGCGTCCATCTTTCTTATATATAAAAATGGATTTTCAAATGTGTTAGTCGCGCTAAAACTCGGAAACGGCTGAACGGATTGGGCTGATTTTAGTCTTAAAATAATCGTAGAAGTCCAGGGAAGGTTTTGAAGTGACACGAAGTTCACCGGGGCAGCTAGTCTTATATATAAAAATGGATTTTCAAATGTGTTAGTCGCGCTAAAACTCGAAAACGGCTGAACGGATTGGGCTGATTTTAGTCTTAAAATATTCTTAAAAGTCCAGGGAAGGTTTTAAAGTGACCTGTGACACGAAGTTCACCGGGACAGCTAGTCTTATATATAAAAATGGATTTTCAAATGTGTTAGTCGCGCTAAATCTCGAAAACGGCTGAACGGATTGGGCTGATTTTAGTCTTAAAATAATCGTAGAAGTCCAGGGAAGGTTTTGAAGTGACACGAAGTTCACCGGGACAGCTAGTCTTATATATAAAAATGGATTTTTCAAATGGGTTAGTCGCGCTAAAACTCGAAAACGGCTGAACGGATTGGGCTGATTTTAGTCTTAAAATATTCTCAGAAGTCCAGGGAAGGTTTTAAAGTGACCTGTGACACGAAGTTCACCGGGACAGCTAGTTTTATATATAAAAATGCATTTTCAAATGTGTTAGTCGCGCTAAAACTCGAAAACGGCTGAATGGATTGGGCTGATTTTAGTCTTAAAATATTCGTAGAAGTCCAGGGAAGGTTTTGAAGTGACACGAAGTTCACCGGGACAGCTAGTCTTATATATAAAATTCTCGTGTCACAATGTTAGTTACCGTACTCCTCCGAAACGGCTTTACTGATTTTTACCAAATTTTATATGCATATTCAATAGGTCTCGTAGAATCGGCTACTGGCTACTTTTTATATTGATAAGTGCATTTCTTGAATAAATAATAGTAAATTATTACAACTCGAGACTGACGGCGACCATTGTTTGTGCGACGGGATAGCGATGGACGTTGTCATGGTGACATATAATTATATTTAGTCACTTCAATAAAACAATATGGGCGAAATACTTTATATGGCAAAACAACGTCTGCCGGGACAGCTAGTATTTACATAATATTATATTATTATTTGCTTGTCATCTCGTATTGCAGCCGCTAAACCGCGCGTTCGCGTCCCGCCTTAGTATTTTACTATGATATAGATATTTGCCTATACATATGGCCAATTTTTGACCAGCCGTAATCTCGCAGCCCCCGAAAACATTCAGGCTACGCCCACGTCTAGACAATAATATAATAATATATTTTTTATGGACGCTTCACACCACGTCAGCCTGGCCCCATGGTAAGTACCTGAAGAACTTGTGTTACGGGTACCAGACAACGGAAATATATTCAATACTGTTATATATTTAAGATTTTTATTATAACATACACAAATTTAATACACATCCATGACCCAGGAACATTGACAACTTTTTGTTCGCGTCGGCGGGATACGAACCCGCGACCCCCGGCTTGAGCCGCCACTCGCTCAACCATTGAGCCACAGAGGTCGTCAAAGACAAAACACGATAAAACAACATTGACTGTGATAAATTGCCAGCTACAATACTGTGAGGGTAGTTATCAGAAGATATTTCCTCCAAGACTACTATTGAATACCGGTTAGGAGTATAATAAAAGTTGTAAGCGAGTTATGGCGGTGCAATGCTCGTTATATAATAATTTTTCCTGAGATCACACCGTCCCAGGGTTGTCAACGTTGAGAATTTTAAATACAGAAGTTCATATTAATAATACATTAGCTTAGCTATTTTATTTTATTGAAGTTCCTAATTGCAAAAGTGAAGACAGTATTTGAATCATAATATGAAGGCATAGGCATTGAGTCACTAGCTGAGGCGATCAACGCTTGGAAACGTGTTTGTCCCAGTGACGTTCCAGTTAACCCCAACATCCAAAAGAATTGGGATGAACCCCTAATCAATTTGGCACAAACAGTCATACTAAATTCTTCGTCCACTACAGATCGCGCGCGTCTCCTAGCGTCCGCTGAGCCGGAATCAGGCTACTGGCTTCAGGCAAACCCATCATCCAATACCGGAACACTATTAGACAATCATACATTCAATCTATCACTCGGTTTGCGACTAGGAGCCAATATCAGCGAACCCCACCGCTGCCACTGCGGCGCCGCAGTAGACCGCCAGGGTCACCACGGTCTATCTTGTCTACGCAGCGCCGGCCGCCAGTCCCGCCATGCTTCCTTGAACGACGTGATCCGCAGGGCCCTTGTCTCCGTCAACGTGCCGGCCACTCTCGAGCCGAACGGTATCGCACGTGACGACGGCAAAAGGCCCGACGGAATGACGCTCGTTCCATGGAGCCGCGGGAGCCCTCTTGTTTGGGACGCCACCTGCGTTGATACGCTAGCGGCGTCGTACGTGACGGCCACAACAAGAGAGGCCGGAGCTGCGGCGGCACAAGCGGAGACAAACAAAAGAAGAAAATATGAAGCACTGGGGAATGATTACTTTTTTGTACCTTTCGGCGTTGAAACCCTGGGCCCGTGGGGCCCTGGTGCCAAGCTACTGTTCAAAGAGTTATAACAAAGACTGGTTGAGAAAACCAACGATCCCAGAGCTGGCGCTTACCTCGGCCAACGTATCAGTCTTGCGATACAGCGAGGTAATGCTGCCAGCCTCTTGGGTACATTGCCCGCAGCCTCCGACTTAGATTTAGTTTTTTATATATAGTTTTTTTTCCGCTTGTTTTATATTTTAGTAATATAATATATTTTATTGTAATTTTAATTGTATTATATTATCTATACACATGAATACCGGAAATAAAAAATAAAATAAAATAAGTGCCAAAATTTTCGAAACGTATTTTTTACCGGAAATGTATTCTATGTGCCATCGCTTATAATCTAAAATAAGCATTAAGTGACTAGCATAGTTTTTTGCTTGGTTTTTACATCTTTTAATAAAGGCGGAAGAGCGGGACGCATAGCACATTGTTATATAAAAGGGTTTAAGTCCCTGCCAGCGTGCCGCCAATGTTATGAAAATGGTGGACATAGCACCTGTTGTTGTTACCGGTTCGGGAAGAGAAAGGCGTTACGAAGCTATTTTAAATAGAATAGTATGAATAATGTTTTATTGCTTTCATTATTTTTACTTGGTATTTTAATATGTTGACTCAAAAAATTGATAACTTTGTTGTTTTTCACTAGTATTTGTGTGTCTAAAACTTTAAATGTCCAAAGTGCCAATTTACCGAAACAAACATTGGAACTAAGATCTCTATTTAAAACATAATGCATGGCACTTTGAGCCTTATTTAAGTTAGTTAGAATTGGAGTTAGGATTTTCTATATATTGTCAATTAAAATGTAATCTTGTTGTAGTAATTGATAAGTAAAATACTTTGTTTTTTCTACACAAAGAGATTTTATCGTAGTATAATAAGTATTTCCCTCAAAAAAAATAAACAAAATTTATTCCGAAGATGAGCTACTATTTTGATCAACAATTCCTCCACATTTTGTTTTTGGCATTTACACCCTATTTTATTTCCAGTATTCATCATATTATAAAACAAAGTCCCTTTTTTTCCCTCATGTCCCTTTGTTCCCTTTGATCTTTAAAACTACGCAACGGATTTTGATGATTCTTTCAGTGTTAGATAGCCCATTTATCGAGGAAGGCTATAGGCTATATTTTATCACGCTAAGACTAATAGGAGCGAAGAAATAGAGGAAAATGTGGAAAAAACGGGGAAAATTATTTGAAAGGGCTAACTTAAACGCGCTAATCTCAGGAACTACTGGTCCGATTTGAAAAATTATTTCAGTGTTAGATAACCCATTTATTGAAGAAGGCTATAGGCTATATTTAATTACGCTAAGACTAATAGGAGAATGTGGAAAAAACGGAGGAAATTGTTAATGGAATCAGGCGTTACTTTGCGGAAATCCATAGCTTAAAATTTAGTTTGTTATTATTTTTAGCAATATTCCGCGAAATAAACTTCCACCTTTAAGTAAATGAGTGAGTGTACGCATAGGCATGCGTACAGCACCTCCCTCCTCCCACACTGCCTATGCGTACACTCGCATGCAAGAACTTGCAAACACCACCGCCACACAAGCAATAATGTTGGCAAATCCGTGCAAGGCCCTTCACCACCATGCAGGTTAAAAACTTCGACGCGCGTTTCGCTCCATCACCGGAGCATCCTCAGGATGTGGACTCTACGAACAACGTCCGTCGAGTGCCGCCACCGGCCAAAACACCGCCTTTTATACCCTATCGAGCCCCGCTACTACCCCCACTACCCTCACCAGTACCCCCGAACATATTAATAAGCGGTGACGTAGTCAAGCAAGTTTGGTCATTCAACAATGCAAATCTGTTATTTTTCTATTCTTTTATGATCTCTAATTGTTCCAACACGCTCAGCCGAAAGCCTTTATCGCATTTATGTAAAACTTTATAGGAATGGCCATCGGGCACGGTATGATTACTATCTAAAAGATGTTAAGCAAAATGTGACTTATCATGATGACCATTTCTATAAGCCGCGATATGTTCTTTATACCGAGTCTCAAAGCTGCGTCCAGTTTGACCCACATATACACTATCGCATTCAGGACAATCGATCTTATAGACACCGAACTGATATTTTTCATCAATCCGGTCTTTGTTATAACATAAATGATGTTTTAAAGTATTATTTGTCCTGAATGCGACATGCATATCATTGTTTTTCATTATTTTGGATAAGCGTGCAGATACCTCTCCCGTGTAGGTCAAACTGGACTTATATCTAACTACCTCCTTATCAATAGGACCTGCGTACAAAAACTTAACCAGTTCTTTCTTGTTTTTATTTTTCAAAATATTATTTATAATTTTTGGACTATATCCGTTGGATGTCGCAATTTGGAAAATGATATTAAGCTCATTTTGATAATTATCTTTACTAAGAGGGATCGATAATAATCTATGAATGTAACTATGAAAGGCCGCGAGTTTGTGTTGCCAAGGATGACATGACGATGCATGAATAGTAGTATTAGTATATGTCGGCTTGCGAAAGATTCCAAAACTGTGTTTATTATTAACTCTAGTAATAGATAAATCGAGAAAATTTAGGGTGTTATTATCTTCACATTCCAATTTGAATTTAATTTTAATATGTTTTTTATTTAGTTCTTTAACAAATACGTCCAATTGTATCTGTGTACCCGTCCAACAAAGAAAACAATCATCTACGTATCTAAAGTAATATAAAATACTTTTATTAACGACGATATTTCTTTGTTCAAAATCGTCCATAAATATTTCGGCCATCAAAGGACTTAAAGGTGAACCCATAGCTAGACCGTCGTCTTGGACAAAGAATTCGCCGTTAAATCGAAAGTAGTTTTGTTCCATGCAGGTTTTAGTAAGAGTAAGCAATTCATTACTTTCACCAGGAGGTAAACGTTTTTCTAATGCATTCCTTAAAATACCCAATGTTTCTTTACGTGGAACATAAGTGAATAAACTATCGACATCAAGTGAAACTAATTTGCAACGAGGTGGCAAAGTCACATCTTTAATTTTGTTGACTAATTGTTATTGTTATTTGGACAGAGTTAATGACGTGATTCAGGGTGAACAATTTCTAAGGGTTCCTTCTGACCCAACAAACAAGTTTTTAGCTAAGCTTAAATTAGCAATTAATAATAATCAATATTTCTTTCAAACTGAATCATCAAAGAAAAAACTCATCCCAATGAATCCTCGCGTACCATCACTGTACGGCTTGCCAAAGATTCACAAAACTGATATTCATAATAAAACTAATTTCATAATAAAAGAAAAGCTCTCATTTCGGCCACCTTATGCCATAAAAAATAGTCTACAATTAGTCAACAAAATTAAAGATGTGACTTTGCCACCTCGTTGCAAATTAGTTTCACTTGATGTCGATAGTTTATTCACTAATGTTCCACGTAAGGAAACATTGGGTATTTTACGGAATGCATTAGAAAAACGTTTACCTCCTGGTGAAAGTAATGAATTGCTTACTCTTACTAAAACCTGCATGGAACAAAACTACTTTCGATTTAACGGCGAATTCTTTGTTCAAGACGACGGTCTAGCTATGGGTTCACCTTTAAGTCCTTTGATGGCCGAAATATTTATGGACGATTTTGAACAAAGAAATATCGTCGTTAATAAAAGTATTTTATATTACTTTAGATACGTAGATGATTGTTTTCTTTGTTTGACGGGTACACAGAGACAACTGGACGTATTTGTTAAAGAACTAAATAAAAAACATATTAAAATTAAATTCAAATTAGAATGTGAAGATAATAACACCCTAAATTTTCTCGATTTATCTATTACTAGAGTTAATAATAAACACAGTTTTGGAATCTTTCGCAAGCCGACATATACTAATACTACTATTCATGCATCGTCATGTCATCCTTGGCAACACAAACTCGCGGCCTTTCATAGTTACATTCATAGATTATTATCGATCCCTCTTAGTAAAGATACTTATCAAAATGAGCTTAATATCATTTTCCGAATTGCGATATCCAACGGATATAGTCCAAAAATTATTAATAATATTTTGAAAAATAAAAACAAGAAAGAACTGGTTAAGTTTTTGTACGCAGGTCCCCTATTAATAAGGAGGTAGTTAGATATAAGTCCAGTTTGACCTACATGGAAGAGGTATCTGCACGCTTATCCAAAATAATGAAAAACAACGATATGCATGTCGCATTCAGGACAAATAATACTTTAAAACATCATTTATGTCATAACAAAGACCGGATTGATGAAAAATATCAGTCCGGAGTATAAAGAACATATCGCGGCTTATAGGAATGGTCATCCTGATAAGTCAAATTTTGCTAAACATCTTTTAGATAGTAATCATACCGTGCCCGATGGCCATTCCTATAAAGTTTTACATAAATGCGATAAAGGCTTTCGGCTGAGCGTGTTGGAACAATTAGAGATCATAAAAGAAAAGAAAAATAACAGATTTGCATTGTTGAATGACCAAACTTGCTTGACTACGTCACCGCTTATTAATATGTTCGGGGGTACTGGTGAGGGTAGTGGGGGTAGTAGCGGGGCTTGATAGGGTATAAAAGGCGGTGTTTTTGACGTTGTTCGTAGATTCGGTATCGTCCTGGCTTCCACTCGCGCTACTCGTGTTTCGTGCTCCGAACGTTGAGGCATCCTCCGCTCGTTGTAGCCGTCTCGCGTGTTGTGCGTCCGTGCCGACCCTACCGCAGTGCGCCGTATATCGATAGCGATCGATATATCCTTCTTATATTTCTGCGAAATATAAGCGGGATTATCGCCTGCTAGGTGCTGCATTGCCTTTGATCCACCCGTTGGGAGAAATTCCGGCGTTGGGGTCACGGGGAGTCAGCTACCCTTAGTGTGTGTGCCGTGTCTTGTGCGTACACTAAGTGACCACAGTTCTGTGTTGTTGTGACCTTTTCGTGTGTGTCCCATTCGTCGTTACTGTAAGTACTTTTTATCTTCTATGCGCCATGACTATAAGAGATATTACTTAGTGATTAGTGCATAGTGTTAGTTTGCTATCATGGCCGATCGCGACCCGCGGCTAAGCCGCGACCCGCGTCTCCGCCACCGAGCCGACTCGGAATCGTCGCGGAGCTCAACCTCTAGTAGGTCCAGCTCGCGTACGCGCCCCGAGAAGGCCCGCCCCACCCCACCCGCCGGACTGAGCGGGAGCGAGGTGGATACCGCTCGCCACGATCCATCTTCGGCATTTGCGCGGGGAGGTACTGTGACCCCCCTGCCAGAATGCACTCCGACGGTGGCCCGAGGCGAGTCCGGGCTCCCGCCCCGCCCTGCCGACACCAGTTCGGCCGCCCAGCCGCGCCCACAGCGCAGCTCTACCGAGGTGCGCGATCCTCGCCACACCTCGGCTACATCCGGGCGACTAACAGTCGCTAAAGCGGGTCCCGCCCGCCCCCCCGCAGGTACAACCAGTACAGCAGCGCCCGCCCAACCGGGCGCCACCCGCCCAGACACTCCGGCCTCACCGCCCGACGTGTCCTACCTTTTTGCGACGCCGCACAGCAGTCGCAGCACCGCCGCAGAGGCATTCGCAGGCGAGGGGCATTCTCCGATGCCCGCCCTAGCCCGCCCTACACCCGGAGCACCTGAACTGTGCCGCCCAGCAGCAGCAGCAACATCAGGTGTGGTCCCTACCATCCCAGGCGACGTCCGCCCTACATTAGGCGACGCCCGCCCAACCGGGTCGCACCCCAGTGAGCCCCCCCCGCAGCCCGCGCCCCTTGCGCAGGCCACCAAGCGCCCTCGACAGGATGGTACATCATCGAACGTCTCGCCGCCTGCCAAGCGTACCGACCGCCCGGAGACGTACTGTTACACCCTTACGTTGTTAGGTGTTTAGCTGACTAGACCTTAAGTCTTGTCAGCACTACTATACTAGTATATCAGGTCCCCAGCGGTTGGACCTCCAGTCTTCAATTCGCCGTCTCACTGGAGGAACCTCTCCTCATTTACTATACCTTTTGTTAAGTGAAGTCTCCTCCTTTAATATTCTGATTTCTAAATCTTTGTGAAGTCAAATAAAAGTGTGTGTTAATAAAACATTTTTTTTAAAACTCGAAATACAAGGTCCCGTGTAACATTGGTGGCAGCGAAAAGGTGGGATGATTAAGTGCATCCCCGGTACCGTCTCCAAAAATCAGTGAAATACCGTGAAAATCCGCGAAAAATCATTGGAATACACCGCAAAATCAGTGGAATACACCGCAAAATCAGTGGAATCTGTGGAACTGCAAAATCAATCTGTGTATAAAAGCATATAAGTGATATAAGTGTAGTGAAAAGTGAGGAAAATACTGTGTGAGAAATCACACTACGCCGCTGCAGCTGCGAGCCGTTTCGCTGAGTCTACGCCTGGCCAGTCATGCTTCTTATCGCCGCGTACATAATCGTCAGCTCTATTAGACTGTAAGTCTTTAGTCACTGTTTCCCAATCTGTAATTCTGTTATTTAAATTCTGTTACATTTTATTTTATTTCTAAGGCATATTAGCTAAACTAAACTAGTCTTTCTCGTCTAATGGCACCAGAAACAGGTAAATCGACCGAGCCTGCTAAAGGTCCCAAACTCATAATGCCGGCTGTAGAATTAAATATTTTGATCAAATTCATTGGCAAATTCGACGGGAGTAGAGATAAATTGAACCCATTTTTAAGCAACTGTAACAACGCATTAGGGTTAGCAAATGAAGAACAAAAGAAAATAATATTTAAATATATACTTAGTAGATTAGAAGGTCGCGCCGAATCCGCCGCAAATATTAAAGAATTTAGTGAATGGGCTCAGTTAGAGGAATTTTTGAAAACGCAGTTTGGGGAGAAAAAACATTATACGCACCTCCTCACCGAACTGCAGAATTGCAAGCAAGGTAGTAATGAATCAGTCAACCAGTTTTCACTCAAAGTCGAGAGTTGTCTGAGCAAACTATTAACGGAAATAAATATTTCGATACCAACTAAAAAGAAAGCCGAGCTAGCCGGCCGAGTCGCTGCAATGGAAGACTTAGCTCTACACACTTTTATAACGGGACTAAATCCAAACATATCAACGGTAGTTAGATGCCGCGAGCCAGAGAACCTTAACGAAGCCATAAACGCAGCAATATCCGAGGAAAAAATTTATTATGCCACAAAGAAATCAAATCCGAGTCCAAATTTTAATAGCAACTATCGCAATCATGTCCCTAATAACAATAGAAACTTTCAGCCGAGAAATTCATTTAACTATAATTTTAGAAAAGATCAATATGTGCCGCGTCACGATTCAAATAATTCTCCCAATCTTGTGTGTAGGTATTGCAAACACCCAGGGCACACTATCGAAAATTGTCGCAAACGACAATATAATAATAGCAGGAATAACCACTATAACAATCCTGGGCCTTCCAGACCTAACCCAGTCCACTTCACACAAGACCTTGCCAATTCTCACACGTTTGATAACAATATCACTTATAACAATGATAACTCTTATGACGAAGTAGATAATGTAAAAAACTAAAGGAAGTCTCATTTAGGTGTCGTATGAGACACAGTAATATTGAAACCGACACCACTACTAAATCCTTAAATGCTAAATCCGCCGTATCATTTACAAAATCTTTAGAGAATAAAAGAAAATTCACTGAATCTCATTCAATTCCTAAGTCCACTGAATCTTTTGACATTACAAAATCCACTGAATCTAATTATACTACATCCACTGAATCTAATACTACTAAATCCTTGAATGAGTCCTCTGTATCGTTAAAAAACACTGAATCCTCTGAGTCTAATACTTCAAAATCCTCTGTGCCTACTAAAATTGCTAATTCTACAAATTCCATGCCTACAAGATCCTTACACACTAAATTGAAAAAAAATCCTCAACCTGAAAGTACTAAGTCCGTAATAAATAATACTGAAAATCCTTTAGAAATTTATGAGATTAATACTAATCACACAAACAAAACACTGCCGCACGTATTACTTTACACTCAAACCTCTGACATTCCTTTAGCCCTGCTTGTTGACTCTGGTTCCGCCATCAGCTTACTAAAGAAAAATTCTATAATGAAACCGCAAAAACTTATATCAGAACAAATAAAAATAAAAGGTATTGATCCAGGAAAAGAAGTCACACATACACTTGGTCATTTTAATCTAAAACTATATGTATCTGATAATTCTAATCAATTTATCTCTAGTAAATTTCATGTTGTAGAAAATATTGACTTACCTTACGATGGCATTATTGGCAGTGACCTCATGAATTTATTCCGCTGTAATATTGATTATAACCGTGATATTCTGAAAATAAAAAATCATGAAATTAAATTAAATTTTTATGAACCAACTTACCTCATCCCAGCTCGCACAGAGACAGTTATTGAATGCTTCGTCGCTAACCCCGAATTAAAAGAGGGTCTTATACTAGATCAAAAAATATCTAAAGATTTATTAATAGCTAATTGTCTAGTCACTGTAAAACCTAACAAAAGGATTAACTTATCCGTCGTGAATACTTCCGAATCTCCAGCACACATTAAATCAAATTTAAACTTAATTCTTTTACCCTACATTTCTGATGTCGTAAATAATGCTGACTCTCCTATATCTGTTAATTCCATTCACACTGTATCATATACAAATAGTTTTCAACGCACTCGAGAAGTATTAAAACAATTACGAGTCTCTCATCTCAATAAAGAGGAAAAAAATGCCCTTTACAAACTCTGTTCTGATTATTCTGACATCTTTCATCTTCCTGGGGAACAACTTACATTTACAAACGCAGTTCGACATGAAATTAAAACCGTCTCCGACGCTCCAATTCACACCAAAACTTATCGTTTTCCAGAAATCCATAAAGAAGAAGTAAATAGACAGATAAATGAAATGTTGCAACAAGGAATTATAGAACCTTCATCATCTCCATGGTCGGCACCCATTTGGGTTGTCCCGAAAAAGTTAGATGCATCCGGTAATCGTAAATGGCGAGTTGTCATCGACTATAGGAAGTTGAATGACGTCACAATTGGTGACTCTTACCCCATACCAAATATAACAGAAATACTAGATCAATTAGGCAAAAGCCAGTATTTCACCACTCTAGATCTTGCTTCCGGGTTCCACCAAATTGAAGTTTCCCCTGAAGATTCACCTAAAACCGCGTTCTCCGTTCCTCAGGGACATTACCAATTTAAACGCATGCCATTTGGGCTTAAAAATGCACCCGCAACGTTTCAACGTCTCATGAATACCACACTCTCAGGACTCCAAGGCCTACGCTGTTTCGTATATTTAGACGATATTGTCACATATTCATTTGATCTTATTTCGCAAATTCAAAATCTAACCGCAATATTTGATAGACTTCGAAAATATAACCTAAAATTGCAACCGGACAAGTGCGAGTTTCTGAGACGAGAGGTCGCATATCTCGGACACGTCATTACTGAAAACGGCGTGAAACCTAACCCAGACAAAATCGAAGCAGTGACACAATTTCCAGCACCTAAAACTCCTAAAGATATAAAATCCTTTCTTGGCATCGTCTCCTACTACCGCAGATTTATACCCGACTTTTCTATGACAGCAAAACCACTGACTTCTTTACTAAAAAAGGATGCAATGTTCAAATGGGAAAATCAACAACAAGTTGCATTTGATACTCTAAAACATAAGCTTACCTCTGCACCTGTTCTCTCCTATCCCGACTATAATCTTCCTTTTATCCTCACCTGTGATGCCTCTGAACACGCCATCGGTGCCGTATTATCCCAGGGTCAAATAGGTAAAGACCGTCCTATCGCATTTGCCTCACGCACATTAAATAAATGCGAAAGCCATTACACTGTAACCGAAAAAGAATTACTAGCAATAATATTTGGTTGTAAAACATTCCGCCCATACATCTATGGCCGAAAATTCACCATAGTCACGGATCACCAACCCCTAAAATGGCTCTTCAATCATTCAAATCATAACAGTAAACTTCAAAGGTGGCGCCTACAACTCGAGGAATACGAATATGAAATAGTTTATCGTAAAGGCAGACTAAATTCAGTAGCTGATGCTTTATCGCGCTATCCTGTCAACCCTATTTTCCCAGATGATGATGATGCACAACTATTTCCCGAATTAATACCTCTGAATCCCGTTCAAGATCCTCTAGACTCTGTCCCATCTCCAAATAACGTATTAGAAGAAATAGGCGCTCCACTAAATTCTGAACAAATAAGTAATGAAATTTCTGAACATGACAGTAATGAAAACAATAAAGTACCTGAAAATTCTAATACATTACCTGAAAACGAAACATCACTAATACCTAATCCATCATTTGACGACATCCTATCACCTTACCTTCCGTTTGGCGGCGTCGATCCTGAAAATAATATTCCATTACCTAACGATAACCTTTCAGACGTTGGTTCCTGTGGTTCTAATCAACAAGCCCCTGACTTAGCATCTGAATTAGACATAGATGAATTATTACGTCCACCTAACAGAAATCCCTCACCTATAGTTCCAGAAGAGCAACAGTCTCCATCTACCAATATAAATGCAAACGAAAAATATTCACAGTTTCTTAAAACAATTGCAGATAAAAATAAATCTTTTAATACTAATATTATTGAACATAATGAGTCTCTACTAAAAACTTCCTGTTCACACATTATTGTACCAACTTCTATTGATCTAGACGAATCTAATCCCTACGTAAATGACATCCTATCATATTCTACAAATAAAAAAGAAATATTACAAAGCGAAAAAGAACTATACTCATTTAAAAATTTAGAAATTAATAATAAAATTTACTACTTACTATTTACCAAAGTACACCACTTCGAAGAAAGCTCCTACCGCGACATTTTTCAATCCCTGGAAAAAATAAAAAATATATTAGTAAATTCATCTATTATTACAGAAATTGCCATATCAGATTTCAAAAATCCCTTTGATAGACATACGTTTAGCAAAATATATAATATGATCACATACCTGTTTCACGATTCCAGTATAGCCGTCCATATTTATCACAATAACATAATGTATCCATCACTTAGCGAAATTAAAACTATTTTACGAGAAAATCACGACTTACCTGTCGCTGGACACCTTGGCTCCGTCAGGATGCTGAGTAGAATCAAAGGAAAATATTATTGGAAGGGTATGCGCTCGGACATCGAAACATATGTTAAAAATTGCAAACAATGCCAAGAAAATAAAGCATTAAGACAGGTTAATCGAGCTCCTATGCAAATCACTACTACATCCACTGCTCCATTTCAGCGTATAGCTATTGACATCGTAGGACCCCTGCCAGAAGCAGGCACAGCCAAACTTAAGTACATCATGACCTTCCAAGACGACCTAACGAAGTTCTCAACAGCTTACCCTATTAGATCAATTACTGCAGAAGAAACAAGTGATTGCTTAGTCCATTTCATTTCCTTGTTTGGCATCCCCAAAACCATTCTTTCCGATCAGGGTACCAACTTTACTGCGGAGCTGTTTAAGAAGACCTGTAATTTCCTAAAAATCAAACAAATCTGGTCAACCCCATATCATCCTCAGACTCAGGGCGCGCTAGAGCGCAGCCATTCTACATTAAAAGAGTATTTAAAATCGTTTACAAATGAAAACCAGGATAACTGGCCTCGCTATGTTTACACAGCCATGCTCACTTACAATACCAATATACATTGCACTACTAAATTCTCACCCTACGAACTCCTATTTGGACATAAACCTTACCTTCCTGATTCCATTTATAATACTCCACAGGACGTCACCTATCCCGAATACCTGAAAATGCTCCAGCATAGATTCAAACTCTCCCGCGATAAAGCGATTCAAAATATAGTCGCATCTAAACAAACTTCCAAAACTTACTATGATAATCGCACTCGACCGATTCAATACAAAGTAGGCGACTATGTTTATTTAAAAAATCATCTCCGACTCAGAAAAGCCTTGTCACCCCAGTGGAAGGGCCCATATAAAGTTGTTAAAATACATGGATATAATACATTATCTCTACTAATAAATCGTAGACACGTGAAACATCATTTCGACGAAGTTAAACCCGCAACTGTTCCTGCAACATAATAAATAACTATTAATAAAATATAATACATAATTTGACTAGAGTAAATAATCTTAAAATAAATTAAATTCTAGATTAAATAATTATTTCTATACTAAGTTATAATATATACATAAAATTAAGTAAATAAACATATTTTATTTTCCAGCGTTACCGCAATAGCGCAACAAGACTATGTCCAAGCTATTACGTCGAGTCCTGGAATTTATTTCGATTATTTAGGACAACTCAAAATGAGAAGAACTTACCTCGATACCATGATACCAGTCGATACATCCTATATCGGGCCGCACATCGAAAATATAAATTCTGTTTTAGGAACTGCTAGATACCTATGCAAACAATCAGAAGCACTAAATAATATCGAATGTCATAGCATGCTAGAACCCATAACTGCACGGTATTACGATGTAGTCAAAGAATTTGATTCAATATCACATCTTATGTCAAAGACCAGCAAACGGTCGGCTTGGTTTGGCGGCATTGGTACCGCCTTCAAACATATTTTCGGATCCTTAGACGAGGACGACGGAGTTAGATACGATCAGGCGATTGAAATTGTAAAAGACAATCAAGGTAAACTAGCTTCATTAATAAAACAAAACCTTTTAGTAACTAAATTTACATTAAATTCATATAACAAAACCTTTCATGAAATGAAAATAAATGAAGCTCGTTTAAGTGATGCAGTCGACAATCTCTCGGTAAATATTCATAATTTAAGTAGTGTTTCGAATAATTTAGTTTTCATGGCAAATATTAATTCTATTCTCAACAGTTTGGAAGCCACTCTCTTAACATTGTCGTTTCGTTTAGAAGACTTATCTAATGCTATTACATTCAGTAGTCAAAACATCTTGCATCCGTCAGTCATAACACCGAGTCAGCTATACCGAGAGCTCGCCGAGAGTCATATTCACTTGAACAATGATGTCGAATTCCCTGTCAATTTAGAGTTAGATTCTATGTATCGCCTTATAAAAATTTCGAAAGTATCTTGTTATTATATAAATAGGAAAATTATATTTGTGTTAAGAATTCCTTTAGTCGCTCCCAGCGAATTTAACCTGTATCATAGCATAGCTTTTCCGATACCCTATGACCCGGAAAATCCGGACACTTATATCACCATTATACCTAGCACTAAGTATATCGCAGTGACTAAAGACAAACAAAAATTTTGTAACTTAAATAATTTAGGCGAATGTACCACCGTCGACTCTCGGACTATTATATGTGACGCAACGAACTTATATACCGTCAACGAGTTCCCGACCTGCGAGAGTGAACTATTATTGAAAGTTACGAGAAAACCTCCCGCTCAATGCGAAACTAAATTTATATATGGACATTTACAAATATGGAAAACATTAAGTAACAATCAATGGATTTTTATTCATTCTGTTCCGACACAATTATCAATAGACTGTCTGAACCAACCCGAAAGTGTCGTCACCCTATTGGGAACTGGACTTATATCGCTTCCTGGCAACTGTGTTGCATTTAGTTCTAGTACTAGGTTAACACCTAATAAAAATAATTTTATTAATATTACTGTAAATCCGATGTCATCTGATTTTAATTTAATCAACGACTCTTGCTGTAACTTAAACAAAGTTACGCAATTACTATCGTCGAGTAATGTGCCCCCTATATCTTTAATTAATACCGACTTGGATAATTTAAATTTAAATGAACAAATTTCAAATTCTATACTTAATCAGGCCGATAAATTAATAGAACAACCGCATATCATAAAATATGGGACACATTATTCTGGCACAACCTTATTATTGTGTATTTTAGTTTGTAGTTTTGTATTTTATAAGATCTTTACCTATTTTAATTTTTACAAATTCTTTAAGTGTAACAAAAAGACTGAAGGTCAGGAACAACCCGTTGCGTTGGAGTTAGATGAGGGTTTGACGACATCCCCGCCTAGGTTAAGAATTAATTAGTAAAGTTGTTTGTATCCCCAACTTTACACTCAACCGGGGGGTTGTTACACCCTTACGTTGTTAGGTGTTTAGCTGACTAGACCTTAAGTCTTGTCAGCACTACTATACTAGTATATCAGGTCCCCAGCGGTTGGACCTCCAGTCTTCAATTCGCCGTCTCACTGGAGGAACCTCTCCTCATTTACTATACCTTTTGTTAAGTGAAGTCTCCTCCTTTAATATTCTGATTTCTAAATCTTTGTGAAGTCAAATAAAAGTGTGTGTTAATAAAACATTTTTTTTTAAACTCGAAATACAAGGTCCCGTGTAACAGTACGCTATGGCCGCCTCCCCGCCCGCCCAAGCAACCAGTGGCGGATCATCATCGGGGCCCCTCCGACCCCCATCACCGATGGACACCACCGCAGCAGTGAGGCATACTGCTGCGACTTCTATGCCTTCCCCGCCCCCTCGACGTACCCCCCGCTGCCCCCCGCTGGTAGTGGAGGTACTCAAAGACTGGGTAAAACATTTCCGTAGCCTAAGGGAGATCTTAGGCCACGCCCCCAACGCCCGACCCTACGGCAAGGGCGTCAGATTTTCCCCCGAGTCCGAGAGGGAGTACCGAGCGATCCAACGGTATCTGACTGATCTGAGTCAATCAGAAAAACTGAGTTGGTACTCGTACTCCCTCCCTCAGGAACAAGGGCTTAAGGTAGGCATCTATGGCCTGCCCATGACCACGAGCACTGAGGACGTGACTCAGGAGCTCGCAAACCTGGGATACGAGGCCCTGCACGTATCCCGCATTTTCGCCCGTCAGGGCAGACCAGGGTGTACTTTCTTTGCACTTCTAAAGCGCACTCCCGACCTCACTCCCAGCATATATGAGATTACCGAGCTCCTGAATATGCCGGGCATTAAAATAGAAGCCTGGAAGAAGAAGGCAGGCCCTGCGCAGTGTTACCGCTGCCAAAAGTTCAGGCATTCTAGCCAGAACTGTTTTCGGAAGGTAGCCTGCGTCAGGTGCGGCGACGAACACGCCGCTAAGGATTGCCCCCTTCCCCCTGACGGAGAGCCTCGTTGCGCGAACTGCAAGGGGCCCCACCCCGCTAACTCCAAAGATTGCGAGGTGTACCAGCGGGAAGCCAACAACAGGTATGCGGGCCCGCTGGCACAGACCACGCAAACCGAGCGCCCACTTCCCCCCCGTTCGAGGGATCCCCCCATACCGGACCAAGAAGTCCCCCCCCCTCCGCCTACGGCCACCTCACTAATGGCCGAGGCTAATGATCCGATTCCGCGGAATCCCCCCCCTCCCGCTCCTGAAACTCAGGAGCGGAAGAAGAAGAAGAAGAAGAAGAAGTCCAGCAAGAGGAGGAAGTCTAAGTCGGGTGGTGCGACCTCTACCGCAGCCACCGACTCTGAGTACGAGCCAGCGGCCCCACCAACTCAAGAGGCAACTCTACCGCCTCTCCCCCTCCCCCAGCGCACTCCGCGCCCCCCTCGTGCTTCTCGCACCCCTCGGGCAGAAAGACCGGCTACTACATCTACCGAAGTTAATATGGTCAATTTTGCCGCTCTGCCGGCTACTACCCCCTCTCGCCCTCCTCCCCCTAGACGGGAAAGGAGTAGGCATAGCAGGGACACTACCCCTTCTATAGCGGATACCATACAATCATTTTTCTCTCTGGTCATGGAGACATACGCAAGGATCCAGGCCGGAGAAGGCACCCTTTCCGCCATTTTACGGGCGCTCCCAGAGGGACTAACCCTCATATCTAATTTAATTTCCCAATGGATACCACAACACCCACACAACTAAAGGTCGTTCACTGGAACGTCCGGGGGGTCCGTGGCAAGGCTGTCCACATTACTCATGTTCTAAAAGAATACGAGGTGGATATAGCCTTGCTGAGTGAGACCCTCCTGTCCCCTTCGGACCGTTTCAGTGTTCCAGGGTACCATGTGTACCGGCAGGATTTCCTGGGAGGAGGAAGAGTCTGCAGAGGTCTCGCTGTCCTGGTCGGCAGGAGACTCTTGCACCAACTCCTCCCTGCCCCCAATGTCTCCACTATCTACGCCCTCGGTGTAGAGGTGCTCCTAGGCCATACCCGCACGAATTTCTACGCGAGCTACAAACCACCCGGAAGGCGTTTAGATATCTCCGACATCACCGGACTCCTATCCTCAGAGGAGCCCACAGTGATTGCCGGAGATCTAAACTGTAAGCACCCTGGGTGGGGCTCGCGTGTGGCGAACGCGGACGGCAACCACCTTTTCGCTGACGCAGAGAGAGCTGGATACTCTGTGGTGGGCACTTACACGCCCACCCATGTTCCAGATAACCCGGCTCACTCGCCAGATGTTCTAGATGTGGCCATCACGTATAATCTTACCGGGGACTTCTACCAAGAGGTCCTCGAAGAGGCACATGGCTCGGACCACCTTCCGGTCCTGGCCATTATCCGGGCTGCTCCTGCGAGCATACCTCCATTGCCTCCGCCCCCCTTTCGTGACTGGGAGAAGTTCACCTCCCAGTTGCACGAAACTACACCCAACTTTCCGGTGGACTCTGTAGAGTCTGTAGATGCTATGGCTCTACAGATCACCGAGGCGATATCGACGGCTTTGGAAGCGGCAACCCAACCGCCCCGCCGCAGATTTAAACGCCCCTCCCTGCCTCGACATATAGCCGAACTCCTGGCCGAAAAACGTAAGGCCCGACGGCATTGGCAGTCCACGCGGTGCCCAACCGCCAAGAATAGGCTTAATCGGCTGAACGAGCAGGTCGGTCAAGCGCTTCACGACCTGAAGGCGGCAGACTGGACCCAGCGTATCCAGGAGGCAGGCGAGGATTGGCCGTCCCTCCACCGTTTCTGCCGTACCCTTACCAAAACCTCCCCCCCAGTGAGACCTCTCCTGCACCCGGACGGCAATCCACGTTACCGAGCCGAGGACAGGGCAGAGATACACGCCGACCACCTCGAACGCCAATTCTCTCCACTACCGACCACCGCAACGGACCACGCCCGTGCTGTTTCCGAGGAGGTAAGGACAGCTCTTCTCACCCCTCCAGGCCCCCCAACATTTAGTTTTTCCCCGAGAGAGGTACAAAAGGTACTCTCTCGGCTTAAGCCTCGTAAGGCTCCCGGGGCGGACGGTATTCCCAATTCCGCCCTGCGCCATCTCCCTTTTAGAACAGTGGCCGCCCTGACCCGGCTTTACAACGGGATAGTAAGGACCGGCCACTTTCCCCCCGCCTGGAAAAAGGGGATCATTATAACAATTCCCAAGCCCCATAAGGACCTCAAACGGGCCGAGGGCTACCGGCCCATAACTCTTCTCCCCACACTCTCCAAGACCTTTGAGGTCCTTTTCAAGAAGTATTTGTCACCCTACCTTCCTCCTCGAGGGGATCAGTTCGGATTTCGTTCCGGACTGAGCACTACCCTCCAGCTAGTGCGCGTGGTTAACCACCTTTCCGTTGCGGCCAACAAGAAGGAGTCCACGGTCGCAGTATTTTTAGATATGGAGAAGGCGTTCGACAGCGTGTGGCACGACGGCCTTCTTTGTAAACTCATCCGAGCCGGCGTCCCCCTCTTCATGGTAAGGATACTGGCATCTTTCCTTTCCGGCCGGACCTTTCAAGTCCGTGTCGACGGGGTTCTCTCTACAGAGCGCCCCATCACCGCAGGTGTTCCCCAAGGGGGCTGTATCTCCCCGGACCTGTACAATCACTATGGGAGTGATGTACCCAAGGATCCGGCAACCCAGGCGGCGCTTTACGCTGATGACACCGCGTTTTTCGCCTCCTCGCTGACACCTGACCATGCAGCCATCAAGATACAAAGGACGCTGGATCTCCTCCCTGACTGGCTGAGTAAGTGGAGACTGTCTGTCAATGCAGGCAAGTCCCAGGCGCTCGCCGTCACCAGGAGATTGGGCTATCCGGCGCCTTTGAAGATCGGGGATGTGGAAATACCCTGGGGTAGGACTGCCAAATACCTGGGTGTCCTCATCGACCGACGTCTCTCCATGGCAGCCCAGTGCCAAGCAGCGGTAGCAGGAGCCAAGGCAGCAGTAGCCCAGCTGCACTCGGCCTACTCGTCACCACAGATCCCTCTGAACATGCGCATTGCGCTATATAAAACCTATGTTCGCAGCCGCCTCACGTACGCAGCCCCAGCGTGGCACCACCTACTCTCTGACCCGCAGAAGCGGAAGTTACAGAGAGTACAGAACAAGGTGCTACGCCGAATCGCCGGAGCGCCGTGGTACGTGAGGAACGAGACCATATCGAGAGATCTGCGCGTGGAGAGCGTCGAGGCGTTCGTCGCGCGACTCTCCAAAAACCTTTTCGCGCGAGCGGACGCCTCGCGCCTGTCCGAGCTGGCTGACCTGGCGCCGTGGCATGCACGGCCGCCGGACAGACACCGGCTTCCCCGTGATGCTGTCCCTGAGGACATCGCGGACACCCCGCCTCCCCACCAACGAAGAGGAGGAGACTGCACCGCGGCACCCAGCCGCGGTGCCCACTAACACCGTGGGATCGTTCTCCCCCCTCCTTTTTATTTTTCTTTTCCGCCTGGGGCCTGACGGTCGTGACAGCCTGATGTCGTAACCGTCGACCCCTTGGCGCCACTTCCACCCGTCCGCCAATAATAAAAAAGGCCGGGGTTCGGAAGCCCTCCCCCCTTTTTCCCAATTTTCCTTTAACTTTCCCCCCGTCCGCCAATAATAAAAAAGGCCGGGGAGGAAGTAGTTTCCCCTCACCGTATTTCCCAGGTCGCTTGGTCCGCAGGCGTGGTAGTATGGTGCGTGCGGGAGTGGACTCATTCACGTTCCCCTGGTTCCGGCCCGGGGCCCGCATGCACCATTGTTAACCTGCTGCGTCTGATGCTCGATTGTGGCCTGGTCAGGCGTGTAAGGTCGGTCTTTTTCCATGGTTTTCCCCGCGTTTTGCCGCGGGGGTTTTCCCTAAAACGGTATTCATGTATCACTGTATTTTCCCATGTAGAGGGGCAAAGCCCCTGACCATGGTTTCCCACCCGGGGCCCCTAGCGGGCTCTGGTGTGTGGGAAGTTTGAAATTGGGTTGTTCGTAGAGTCCACATCCTGAGGATGCTCCGGTGTTGGAGCGAAACGCGCGTCGAGGTTTTCAACCTGCATGGTGGTGAGGGGCCTTGCACGGATTTGCCAACATTATTGCTTGTGTGGTGGTGGTGTTTGCAAGTTCTTGCATGCGAGTGTACGCATAGGCAGTGTGGGAGGAGGGAGGTGCTGTACGCATGCCTATGCGTACACTCACTCATTTACTTAAAGGTGGAAGTTTATTTCGCGGAATATTGCTAAAAATAATAAAAAACTAAATTTTAAACGGAGGAAATTATTTGAAAGGGCTTATCTCGCGAACTACTGGAGCAATTTTTATGTTATTTGGCACAGATAAGAAGTAGACCACGTGAAGGATCATAGGCTATCGATTTTAATCATTTTTTCAGTGGCTATATATTTTATACCCGTGCGACGCCGGGGCGGGTCGCTAGTAATATTATATTTTTTTAATTTTTGAAATAAATAAATATTTCATAAATATATGAAATTCTATGATTTTATTTTATTATTTTGTAATATTCTAATTTGTAGTTTTGTGTATTGGTATATCATATATTGATTTAGTAATAGTTTCATATTTATATATAACATATTTCATACCCATTTTCTGAGGTTTTTTATCTATTCACCAACGCTTTTCGCAACAGTCGCAAGCAGTGCGGCAGCAGCGCTGCAGCGGCGCTCTAAGACATCCACAAATAAAATAATTAATAAACTTCTATTTCACCCCTTTTTTCAACAAAGCGAATATTCTTAAAATGGAAAACCGACGAACACTTACTTTGCCTCTTTATTATATGGTGTAATTAAATCTGACCGACCTGAATACTTATACGAGAAATTAAACTTTTCCAAACGAGATGTCCAAAATTCGGATCTGCTTACATACCCGTTATTTAGTAAATCTGCCTTCCGTGGTAGTTTTAAATATATTATGGCTACGAAATGCTGGAACAATATTCCACCCCCCATTCAGAAATTGCTTAATAATTATCACGTTTACCTTTTGAACGAACAAAAAACGCCGTTTAGCATACTGCAAATCCAACACAGTTAATAGCTCTTATAATGTAAAATATTGTTATTATTAGTAATAATATAAGCTGGTAGAGTTATAATATCTAGGCCTGGAAAAATGTTAGTGGCTATTTGCAAGCTACACTAATGTTATCGTTGTTATTATAGCCCTATTTTATTTTTCTGTCTGCGTTTTAAGATATTGTATATTATGTTTAGTTTTAATTATTTCAAGGCGCTTATAACTGAAAATCAGCGTTGCGACTATTCGGTCGCAACACATGCTGAGTAAACACCCTATTATTGGTAAATACAGTTTTGATATGTTCTTATTTCTTTATAATATTTGTTGTATTTTTTACCAACTAAAGTTTCTTTCTTTCTTTCTTAATAAACCTCAGCAATCGAACAAAAAAATAGATACTTTATATCACTTTACAGGTAATTCAAGTTGTGGCAACCCTATTGTCCAGTGGGACACTCCATTTAGTAGTGCTCTCGCCACACTTTATTATCTTCTTATTATTGATTTATCGCAGTTCGACTCCTGTTATATAAAGGGGCAAGGCTTATTAGCTCAGTACTGAATACCTCGTTTTGCCGGATACCTTGTTACATGGACTAGGGTTGAACCAATTTATGTATAGAATTAATTGAAATTTAGTAAATAATAATAAAAAAGATATAGAAATAATTGAACTTTTGTAAATAATCAAGTAATGTCGAGGGTCCAAGAACGAATTAATGGAAGAGTTGGGGAGGCCTGTGCTCAGTAATGGGAAAGCATCGGGTAATAAAAAAACCGCGGACAGACAGACAGACAGAAACTATAAGGGTACCTTGTTAACTACGGAACCCTAAAAAACAATATTTATTGCTCAGATTGTAATACAGGCTGGTCTATGATCTTAGTTAAGAGCGAGCTGTCAAATTTTGCTGTGTTTTCTAATAAGTATTACGATCCCGGAAGACGATTGACTTAAATGAAATTGAGATTTATTTAATCATTGTATATTTATCTAACATTTAGTTTTTAAGTAATCATCAATAAACAGTTTTGGGACTTACGACCTTTACTTTCGTGCTTTAATGCGGGAACCCTTGTTACGCGATATTGTTCACTATTAGCTGCGGCGCAAAGTACAATTCACGCGGGCACGATTCATGGAATAATTATATCACGATTGGAGGATAGCGGGCTGTGTAGGCGGCTAGCGTGTTTTGATATTTTTGGCAGCCCAGTCTTAGCCCAGTGTTGCTGGCCGCATACACACGTTTTCCGTACTCGATTTCCCAATTCGTTTTCCGTATTCGGAATTCTACGAGACTAGCGCAAACGTTAGTTTTTGCACGCGCGAACGCGCCGGCTTGCACTTGAAACGTACGAGCGCAATATGCTCGTAGTTCCGTCCGAAAAAAAAAGACGGGTTGCACTCCGGGAGTGCCGGCAGAAGTGAAAACTTGATTATTAACGTTGTGCATTATTTTTTTAACCCATTTTTTATGAAAATCGATTTTTAAAAAATCGATTTTTTTAATTAATCGAAACCCTTACAATCGATTAAATTTTTAACCCATTTTTTATGAAAATCGATTTTTTAAAAATCTATTTTTTTAATTACTTAATCGAAACCCTTACAATTTTTTTTGACCCATTTTTTATGAAAATCGATTTTTAAAAGATCGATTTTTTTAATTAATCGAAACCCTTACAATCGATTAAAAAATATCGACAATCGAAAAAAAACAATCGATTGTTCGATTAATCGATTTCGATGTTACAACACTACTCTCCAACCTGCTTACGGTTTTTCGATCAGCACGAGAATCTGACGCGAGTTTCACAGTTTTTACCCATCCCACAAAAGTGCTCAACGCCGCTAAAGAAGTTTTCACTTCAAAAATGTACGTGTGCGCCAGTGTATTTTGTACTTATTCTATTCATTCGGATTTCCGAATATGGAACACGAATTCGGAAATCGTATGCGGATTAGGACAAAACACTCGAATTTAAAAATATAATAGTTAAAAGCTGCGTAACATATATTTTGATCAAACTACTAAACATATTTTACTATACTTCTATCGATTATAATATTACTAGCTGTCCCGGCAAACGTTGCTTTGCCATAATATATTTGCCGTATTATTTTATTGAAGTGACTAAAAAAATATGTCACCATGGCAACGTCGATGGCTATCCCGTCGCACAAACTTATTGGTCGCCGTCAGTCTCAGGTTGTAATAATTTACTATTATTTATTCAACAAATGCACTTATCAATATATAAAGTACCCAGTAGCCGATTCTCAGACCTACTGAATAGTGAATATGCATTTGGTAAAAATCAGTAAAGCCGTTTCGGAGGAGTTCGCTATCTAACATTGTGACACGAGAATTTTATATAATACGAGCTTTTGCCCGCGGCTTCGCTCGCGTTAAGAAGTATTATTATATACAAACTTTCATCCCCTATTTTAACCCCTTGGGGGTAGAATTGATCAAAATCCTTTCTTAACGGATGCCTACGTCATAACATCTACCTGCATGCCAAATTTCAGCCCGATCCGTCCAGTGGTTTGGGCTGTGCGTTGATAGATCAACATGTCAGTCAGTCACCTTTGAGTTTTATATAATATATATAGACTAGCTGTCCCGGCAAACGTTGCTTTGCCATAATATAAAGTATTTCGCCTATATTATTTTATTGAAGTGACTAAATAAGTATGTCGCCATGGCAACGTCGATCGCTATCCCGTCGCATAAACAATGGTCGCCGTCAGTCTCAGGTTGTAATAATTTACTATTATTTATTCAACAAATGCACTTATCAATATATAAGGTACCCAGTAGCCGATTCTCAGACCTACTGAATATGCATATAAAATTTGGTAAAAATCAGTAAAACCGTTTCGGAGGAGGTCGCTAACATTGTGACACGATTTATATAATATAAGATAATACTGAAATATTTCAATAGAAAAGTGTTAACAACTGACAAATCCAAGGCTTGTGAAACCTCGTTTTCCGTTCAATATTTATACCGGCGGGCGGCGACCCTTTTCTTTTTAAACGTGAACAAATAAATTTAGGACATAATACTAATAAATATTACAGGAGGCCCAACCCGAAGGTAGATAAAGCCTTAGGCACTCATAAATTATTTATTTAACACGTTTCAATTGTTAAAACCAATTTTCGTAGCGTTTGTTATTTAAATTCTTTCGTTTGTAAAATTTATGATACTTTATTATCATCACTGACTCTGATGCTATGGTCCTATGATATGGTCATATAGTTGGATAATGCAGGTATCTGTAAACTATGTCTAAATGCGCCTCAGCGCTTGTAATAGATTTCATCAAAATTGCTCCAGCCGTTTTAATTGAAATAAGATAGCCTATGTCTATCCCCATGATCTATTTTATTATATCTGTAGCTCTTTAAACGCTGCCACTTTTACAGTAAACTCTATACAAAGGACTCATACACACCTTAAAGTATTTATCTTATTTTTGTTACACCCTGTAGATATACAAAGAAGAAAAAGTTTTTAACGCCCACTACTAAGCCAACTTATAGTCGTATATACAAACTCAGAGATTCCACACCCGTTTCATAGTTCGCTGAGCGAATTTAAATCAGTATAGCACCGTGTTCTGATTACCGAGCACACCAAATACAATTGAATATTATCTTCGGCTTTGATGTTTGATAATACGATATACACACGTAATGGATGTGGGGAACTTGTTAAATTGATGCTGTTTAATATGGGTATTAGATAATTATATAGGTCAGGGGTTCCCAATCTTTTTCAGCCTGCGGCGCACTTACAAGTCCATATTTTGTCACGGCGCCCTACTCTACCTAGCTATTACAAAAATATACATAAATAAACACCTTTAATAATAATAAATAATTATAGTTACGTTAAGCAAGTAAATTGTTAACAAATATTTAATCATCTGCCTGCTTTGTTTAATAATTCATATAATAATTTTATTTTATAATATTTGTGGTTATAGATAATGATGGAGGATCGACTCGCGGCGCCCCTCTTGTCTTTCCACGGCGCACCCGGGCGCCGCGGCGCACAGTTTGGGAACCCCTGATATAGGTATTAGAACTGCAACTTTGCGCTTAAAATACTTACATTTCGTGTTGCGAGACAAATGTCCCCTAGTGAAAATGTGGCTTTAATGTCGATGCGACGTCGGGCGACATGTCGCGGGACACGTACGTTTGGTGTCGCGCGACTAAGTCGCGAGACAAATGTCCCCTAGTGAAAACGCGGCTTTAGATTATCCCCTAGATACTGTCTTATTTCTAGTATTAGCTGCTAATTGGAGTATTTTTGTATAAATTGTTTCTTAATACGATGTCTGCTTATTTATTTTTGCTGCCTTTTGCTCGATTATAATATACTAGATGAGCCCTGCAACTTCGTTGCGCCAAAATTCACTAATCGAGTGGGAACCGAGTACATTTTTGCGATAAACGAATTATGGCGCAACGGAGTCGCGGGCGTCATCTAGGGAATATAATTTTTGTATTATCCGAATCGGACGCAACACGCACCACGCACCGTATTATTTAGGGTGAAGCCAAACGAGCGTAATTTGTGAGTTGTGAGTCGCAGAATTTCTGCCGCGTAAATATCTTTTCATACGTAAATCATGACTCAAAAAATAACGCTCGTATGAATCAAACATGACTTTTGTATGAAACTGAATGCAGCAGAATTCTGCCGAACCGAAATTCTGCGACTCACAACTCACAAATTACTTACGCTCGTTTAGCTTCGCCCTTATACCGTACCTTTTGTTACATCGTATTATGCGATTGTTTTTCTTATTGTACGACTGCATCCATACTAATTATATTATGAATGCGAAAGTGTGTCTGTCTGTCTGTTGCCTCTTCACGCCTAAACCGCTGAACCGATTGCTGTGGTATGGAGATACTCTAAGTCCCGGGAAAGGATATAGGATACTTTTTATCCCAGTGAATTTACGGTTCCCGCACGATAAACGAATTTTTCCGTAACGGAGTTGCGGGCGTCATCTAGTGAAATAATATTTTTGTATTATCCGAATCGGGCGCACTGTATTATTTATACTGTACCTTTTGTTACATCGTATTATACTGTTCTTCCCTTTGTGTACTGTATTACCGATACTTTTCAACGTTTTGTTTTGTTTCATGTCGAATCAAGATCCGGAGTCGGAGTGAAGTGGTAACAAATTGTTTGGCGCGATTGTTCCACAAATATAGTAGTATACTGTTTTGTTGCCAACAAAATTATGGAGAGGAATCTCTGTTATGCTGAGTTTTCCTTAAATTGTTATATAACGTTAATAATACTCAATAGAATTGGGCTTTTCATCAAGATGCTTTCGATAATATCGATCACGAAGTGCGAAACATACATGGACTTAAAAGTTGTGTCAAAACTCAAATCACATAATTGATTTCGAACTTCGCTTTCGAAATTAACAAGGGGGCAGTGGATGCCTAGGACCTCGGTAAATATTATAATCTATACATATAATAAAACTGTAGAAATGAAGATTCTGTACATTAAAGATATTCAAAAAATAATAAGCGGAGGATGTCACTACATCGCTATAGAAGCCAAAAATGTGGTCAGTTTTTTTGTCTGTCTGTCTGTCTGTCTGTCTGTCTGTCTGTCTGTCTGTATGTTTGTTCCACTATCACAGGAAAACTACTGATCCGATTTGAATGCGGTTTTCGCAGATATATTTGTCTTCTTCCAACTTAACATCTGGTGTATAAAAATTTTTCCCCCACCCCTCTAAAGGGACGAAAGAGGGGTCAGATTTTGTATAAGACTTTTGCTTTAACACGAAAACTACTGATCCGATTTGCATACGGTTTTCGCAGATATATTTGCCTTCTTCCAACTCAACATCTGGTGTATAAAAAACACCCCCCACCCCCCACCCCTCTAAGGGGACCAAAGAGGGGGTCACATTTTGTATTAAACTTTTTTCTTTAATGGACTTTATATTATTAACTGTTTTTCCAACTTAACATCTGGCGTATAACATTTTTCCCCCCACCCCTCTTAGGGGACAAAAGAAGAAGTATACTAGATGCGATAGCTGTTAATATCGCATCAGACCAAAATAAACTACAAAAATAACTATGCGTATTGCATTCGTTAAGGATCTTTCAAAATTCCCCTTCTTCTTCTCTTCTAAATAAAATGTAGTCTATTTCGAGGACGAAGGCACAAGCAAAAGCAAATAGCTTAATAAGCACTACTCAACTAAAGCAATAGTTCCCTTCAAATTGAATACATGTAGTCTGTTACATGCTTTAACAAATTAGATTGATATTCGGAGCGGGCTAAGTAATTTGAAACGCTCAGGGTCTTACGTCGGCGACCAAATAAAACAAAGTCCATCTTACTTTTAATCAAATTTTCGATGGACGATTCCAGTTAAGAAATTAGGTTTCCTTATCTGCCTTTGCATAAAGTGACGCCATCTTGAAAATTGGATAAGAGAATAATCGAGACGCTTCAACGGTTACAGTCTTTGGAATGTTCTACAATTTAGAAGCTAAAAATTAAAGTTATGTATCCTAATTCCTAAATAAATAAAGTAAAAAAATCTAGTTTGGAAGCAACAGGCAATGTGTACCTTATATGCATAGCTTATAAGTATTTTCTTTTTTTTTCTTTTGCGGATTTTCAAAACGGACAAGTGACCATAGTTGTTACAAGCGACCCTTAAATAAATAAATAAATAAGTAAAAACCTTTTTATTAGTATCAAAGCTTGAAGAAAATGGTTAATGGTGCACGTACATTGGATATATACCGTGCACCATTAACTATTTTCTTGCTACTAAAACTTCGAACTTGCTTTTTGGAAATCTCAAAATTAAACACAAACATTTTTTTATTTATGGCTGATTATAAATGATGATGATGAATGTCCAGTGACGCCAGTGTCTGTCGAATTCTTGAGCTGTGCCCGTTTATGTGATAAGGCGTGCCTGGTGTCCCGTGTAATTGACTCTTCCCCGCGATTGCCCGGCCTCGCTCACTACAATCATATTTTATTAAGGAAATTATTTTATTATATTAAGGAAATTATATTAATGTTTTCGTTATGATCTATTTCTGCGAATGTTTCGTATGAAATAATTTTATTTTAACGTAGATTTTACTTCGGATGGTAATGATTGAGAATTTAAATGTGGAAATTAGTTTGTCTGACAAGCGACTAGTCGAACCAAAGCCAAAACAAATTCGAACCAAAAACGAAAGTATTTTTGGAACCCCACACTCGACGTACGATGTGAAAAAATCACAGGTGGATGGTAATATATTTACTTAATTTAATACTTACCACTGTATTGAATTATGATTCAATGCAGTGCAGCAGTCTTAGAGACAGGGATACTACTTCTACAATGCCACTCGGGGTCGTATTACAAATAGTAGATCAGGTCTCGCGTCCAAGCGTTTAAAATTTTCTCCCATCCCAAAAATGCACAACGCCCCAAAGTTTTTACTACAAAAACGAACAAAACTACATCACACATTAGCTCGATAAATACTACAATTAGTCCGACCCAGAATAGTTCCCGAGATTCCAGGATTCCGGGATTCACGGGATCAATGGGCTCTTATCGCAGCCTCTCACAGTTCTTGCCGGATCCCCTTCGCGATTGAACGATTTCATTTCATTCCCACTTAATTCCCCTCCGAATGTGTGAGAATTTGAGAATCATATTAAAAATGTCTCCAGTGAATATTAGATTCCTAAGGATTCGATATGATAAGAATTCACGTTACGTACTTTAATAGACTGTATGATTTCATTTTCTGAAGGTGAGGAAAGGAGTTTTTTTTATGTAAGCAAAATGTTTTTTTAATCTAATATGTAGCAATTAACATGTTATTTATAACATAACGATAATTACTCATTTTTTCCCTTGTAATAATTGGAACAAACCTCGTATTCATATTTTATGTGCAGCAAATACGTGGCTACACATAAAATACACAGTTTTTTGATTTCAAATAATTCCGTTCAAAGCATCCATTCATGCAAAAAACTGCCATTTTTAACTGTCACTTACCTGCTTCTTCCACTCATGTTTTCAATTATAATTACATGTCCCGCGACATGTCGCCCGACGTCGCAGCGACATTTACGGGCTGCGGGAGTTGTCGCTGGCGACTTACTGTTCACCACTGACTAGTGTGAATAAGTCATATGTCGAGGGACAAAATTGCAGGGGACAAACTACGTGTTGCAGGGACAAACTACGTTAATGTCGGACGACTTGTCTCCGCAACATGTCCCCTAGTGAAAACACGGCTTTAGTATAGAAGTCGCGCGGCTGCCGCACTACTAGCGACTTAATGTGAAGGCGTCCTTACGGGTTGCGGGACTTGTTGCTGGCGACATACTGTTCACCACTGACTAGTGTGAACAAGTCATATGTCGAGGGGCAAAGTTGCAGGGACAAACTACGAAAATGTCGGACGACTTGTCTACGCGACATGTCCCCTAGTGAAAACACGGCTTAAACAGATTAGATACTAATTAGCCATTCTATCTCAAGATTAGGAAAGGGTCTTACAAGTAATTAGGATTAAGAGTAGATAAATTTCTTGAATTAACTTTTCTAGACTTATCTATTAACAGACTATCAAAAATTTTGTATTAAAATTAATTTATTGTCTAAATTAGCGAAAACTATAATATTATACATATTTTACACAGACGCAGACGGCATGAATTTCCAAGAATTTCTCATTTCAATACATACATTCTAATAATTATTATTTGTACTGTGTATCGTGTAACATAATAAAATCTGTTTTAAATTATCCGATGTTCAATATTTTTCTTAGAAGGTAAGATGATTATGTCACAAATTGAGATCACCAAACACCAGACTATTTCACGGAACTCTCGAGTAATTTTCAGACGTTCGAATAAAGTCAAAGCCTTCAGATCATAGATAGACCACAAATCCACATGCAGTTCCACTCGACCGGGCAGATCCGGACTCCCAACCACAATACAGTATTGAGTATGAGTTTGAGGATAAACTATACCTGGATTATCACTCGTGAAACTCTCCAGAAGAAATGAAGCACGAAAGAAAAGATATGGGATCGTTTAAGATACTTATTTATATGATAAATATAAAAAAAAAAACATATTATACTTTGTGCAAAAACTGTACAGAAACAAAATTAGGCGCAAAGCCTTTTTTTCTGCGACTAAAAAAATGTCATAAAGCATTATATTATTATAGCTACTTATTTATTCTCATACACCATGCTGAAGTTCCGCGGCGGAAGTTCCGCACGAATACGTCAGCAATGTCAAACGCATACAATATAACGCGACGGAATTTCGGCAGGGTGTGATACATTACAGGCGGAATCATGCCGAACTTCCGCCGCAGAACTTCGGCATGGTGTGTTTAGACACTTGTACAGTGAGAAGAGAAGGAAGAATGTTGCCAGCAACTCGGTAAGTGTTTCTTGTCGTGTGGGAATAACACAATTTACTAATTCATAATTAATTTCGTTATGAATTTCATCAAAATCCGTCTAACAGTTTAAATGTGAAGATTGAAGATATAAGAGCATGAAACACTTTCGCCTTTATAATATTGCTAGGGATGTAGACTCCAACATATATCATAGGACGCATAATATTAAACAAACCACAGATGTCTTGACAGCGGCGTGCATAAGATTTTGACACTGGTAATGCAGCGATATCGGTTCAGTAGTTTTGGTGTGAAAGCAAAACAGACAGACAAACGGACAGAAAGAGATATTTTCGCATAAATTATAAAAATAGTGTGGATATAAATCAAAAACTATGTTTTCTAAACTATTAGTATAATTACGTTGTTATGAAGAAATAAAAAAAGGCCATCTGTTGTCACCCGTTGGGACTACAATGAGAGTTTATTTCATCGATGTTTCCATGGAAATATACCAAAATTTACCATACAACATAATATTGTGCGCTAAGCTAAAATAAATAAAAACGCCATCTATTGTTACGTATTATATACGCGCCGGTGCTTGCCTCAGCTACTGCGGCAGGAGTTCGCCTATAATATAGCATGTCTGTGTGCGTGTGGGAACTGTTCACGGACACAAAAATCTTTACGCACACATGACCCCAGAGCCTGCCGCACGAGATCTGCTTGCCTTGACCTTGAGTCATGCGGTTCGCGCGTGTACCTAACTTAATGTTTAATTTCTCGCAAATTGATTGTTGCTATTTTATAAATGTAGGCGTTTTAAATGCGTTCATTTTTTCTATTATATTTTTACTATTAATATTTAATAATTAACGTCATGAGTCATCTAAAACGTACGAAAGTTAAATTAAAATATATGTGTATGGCAAGTCATGCATTAGATAGGCACTGCATTTTTGCCTTTATGGTATGCACGCACATGTGTCTTGATCTATGTCTGTGAAACAAACGCAAAAGTTTATGACCAGCTTTATTAAAAAAAAACTCTAATTTAACCAAATTTTGTGGTGAACCGAAGAACAATCGCGAAAATCATTGAAAACCACAGCGAGAAAACATCTCGTGCTAACAAAGTTTACAATATTATTATGATTAAGTTGAACGGCAACAATGTGAACTCAATCGCAAGTAAACATCTTACCGAGAGTTTATGAAAGGTATCTTTCATAACAAACCCAAAGTCGGCATCAAACATTCCAATATTTCCATTCATTCGGATATAAAAAACTCAATCTGCTTAACGAAATGAAAAAATTAAGTTTCAAACGAAATGTGGTGGAATTGCGAACAAACTTTGTATAATAAAGCTCCAAAGACTCCGATATTGAAATCCATACTTCAAAAGTTCTCAAAAAAAATACTCAACTAATTTCGAACGAGCGATAAAAGTTGGCACCTTCAATGGCGCGAGCGAAATCGCCAACTTTCAGAAGGTGATTTATTTTTTCCAAAAGAAAATACTTTTTAACATTTTTATTCGTTCCATTGATATTGAGTTCTGTTCTAAGTTCTGCGTAAGTGCTCCGTTTGGAGCGGATCACTCCCTAATAAGCTTAAGTCCCGTCCTTTTATTTGACCTATTATACGTTCAAATCTTTCATTTGGAGTTTTTCTTTCATTAAATTCACGGTTGACTTCTTTTTGTGATGTTTTGTTTTTCTATTCATTCCGCAGATCTTATATTTGAATAGAGAATCTGAATAAAAGAAATGGTCCATACATTTTCGTAATACTTTTTTATCTTTTGGGGTTGCGTGCTTCAAAAAATATAGCATCCCACTTGGATTTCTGGGCTTTTAGAGATTCAACGATATGGGCTCCATTAATTACGGAGGCTTTTGCCAGCTTTATTGTGCTTCTTAAGACTTTGAGAATTATTATCTGCTCATATTGTTTACTTCTTCCCTAAATAGAATAAAACAAAGTCGCTTCCCGCTGTCTGTCGCTAGGCTTGGATCTTTTAAACTGTGTGGATTTTTGAAGTGAAAACTTCTTTAGCGGCGTTGAGCACTTTTGTGGGATGGGTAAAAACTGTGAAACTCGCGTCAGATTCTCGTGCTGATCGAAAAACCTTGGAAAAGTAGTGTTTTGTGTCGAACTCGAACTCGAACTCGAACTCGAAATCGAACTCGAACTCGAACTCGAACTCGAACTCGAATTGATTGTAAGGGTTTCGATTAATTAAAAAAATCGATTTTTTTAAAAATCGATTTTCATAAAAATGGGTTAAAAATTTAATCGATTGTAAGGGTTTCGATTAATTAAAAAATCGATTTTTTAATAATCGATTTTCATAAAAAATGGGTTAAAAAAATGCACAACGTTAATAATGAAGTTTTCACTTCTGCCGGCACTCCCGGAGTGCAACCCGTCTTTTTTATGTGTTTTTTTAACAGACTAATTCAATAGAAATGTTTATATTATGCATAATATACTTTAGCGATAGTAACGTTTCCCCAATACATGATAACAAAAACAGCAAAACAGCAATTACAGTAATTGCTGTTTTGCTGTTTTTGTTATCAATTGTACATTTTTCCAGGATAAAAAGTATCATTATATATTGTCTTTACGTAGGACTTCGTCTTCTCCATAATAAATTTCAGCAATATCGGTACAAAGATTTTGGAGTGAAGAGGTAAAAGACAGATAGACAGACACACTTTCGCATTTGTAATATTAAGTATGGATAGCAAAGCCCTGCATTTTCCCGATAGTAAGAACATACAGTAAAGAATTTTTATATTAAAACTCTTCGTATATCGTAGTTATGCGAAAAAACTTCAGTCTCATCCCGTATTTTCCGTTAGCACGAACATAATTAGAACATTGCAATGGAAATTTACATTTCATCTAAACAAGACCATCTTTGTATTTAATTTGTTACGTAGAGCTGAGACTGAATTTAAAGCAAGAACGTCACATTTTACGTTTACACAAACGTTCACATTCCTCGGAGGTGTCTGTATAAACTCACCTAGCTTGATACTCTGAAGTCGAGTAAGAAAATACGGAAGACCATAAATAAAAAAGATACAAGTTACTTATATTTTATGTTGTTCATAGAGTTTAACATGAAGTTTCGATGCAATAAAATACATTTAAAATGATCCATTTAAAAAAAAATGTTCTAGGGAACTTGTAGTATAACAATAGTACAGGTTGCCTAGAACATTTTTTTTTGAAGTTATACTTCTTTAGGCGCGTTATGAAAAAATGATGAGAGTGAAATTTTAAGATGTGCGCGCACCTGTGACACAAAATTAACAGTATGAAGCCGTCTGCTTAACCGCTCATTAAGTCTCGAAAAAAAAGCTACCAACAAAATAGGAATTGAACCTCGATATTAGTCGCGCATGTTGGTACGCTCGTCACCTCTGATCACTGTTTTCATATTTATAATATTTATCAACATGTCTCTAGTTTATACATTCACAACACGTGTTTGAGTTTCATACAAGTGCGAATTATATATGTGCTAATAAATTATATTCAGTAGTGATTTAAATTGAATATTTTGATTGATATTACTTACTATTTGTGAATATTAGTGAAAAAAATTGTGCTTATATACTTTTTCAAGTGCTCCAATATAATTGAGGTTAACTATCCGTATGTATTATTTATTGATATAAATTAAAATACTTTTATTTAATATAATTAACACTAAATATTATTAAATTATTAATGTTAAATACTTATTATTGGTTATTTAATATTCACAAAATAAAGAAATAAATTTAATAAAACATTTAATAAAAAGTTTGTGATAAAAATTAAAATTGAACATCAAATTATAATTCTATTCTATTTAATGATGCCAAAGAAGTATAACTTCTCACGCGCGTACATAAGTACACGCACCCATTTTTTTTATTACTATCAAGCTAATTTTTCGTGAGTAGCTTCATTTTGATAAGACGACCAACCATTTCCTCTGCGAAAAATCTCGAAAGTGGTTAGCTACCACTTTCGAGATTTTTCAGAGAAAGAAAGTATTTAATATTTCGATATTACTATTTACTGCAAGATATACATTGAATTGACATTTAAATTATTATACTCTGTTGTTGGGCTGCCGATGCCGGTCTCAATTTATTATGGCACAAAAACGCATCGCAATGTGAACTGACCCTATAAGAAGCACACTTTCCTGTTTCTTGTACGAGTAATTTGTACAAATATACAAGCGATGGAGCAGGGAAATAATTGAAGACGTCACTGGATAAATTGGATAACTAACGATTTTAAAATGTACGTTTTTTTGCATAAATGAAGGCTATAGGACCGGGAAAATGATTTGAAATCAATAATCATTAAAATGTGGATATTATATAATATGTATTAGCTATCTGATGACGTCTAAGATAAGTTACATTATTATATCAAATTATAAGGGAAAAATTAATGAGTAATATTGTTCTCATGTTGACAAATGTTAGTTACCCACCTTCATAATATTCTACTTATGTCTTCACTTGAAGACATGACTGGATGAAGCCGGTAACTAACAATTTGAAAACTGTAGTTTTTTGCATAAATTGAGGCTTTAGGACCGGATAAATGTGGTCTCTAATCTCTATACGGTCGCTGTTAAGCATTTGCGTAGTAACCCACAATTTTTTTTGTTGAATTATGAATGCAGTTTTATTGGGTTGCAGTTGCATGCAGTTGAATTATGAAATTATGAATTTTTCTAAATCTAAAGAGCACGGCATTCATAACTCAGTCATTCAATGTCGCTGTTGATGTCATCAACAACTTCCATACAATTATGAAATGTAAGTTACCCACTTCATTCACTTACGTCATCCAATTATGAGAGCGATGAATAAATAAGTTGGAGTAATCTCATTAGATAATGCTCGTGACGCGGATTACACGGGACATAACAAATAGATGGAGACTTAACGATCCTTGGATTCATCGGCTGTACAATATCTAGAGGTGTGTGCATAATGTGGGGTGAAAAAAAGGGGTGAAACAAAAATTTCTTCGGAAATTATGTGAATTCTAAATTTTGTAAAATATTTTCGAATATGAATTTCACAAAAATGTTAAGTATGCCCTTTTCTTATAATAGTAGAATAAGAAACTATAGGTTCTCGATGTAAATTTTTAACTGACAGGTTTTATACCAAGGTTTTGAAAATAAATGTTTTTTTTTTAAATTAACTATTGAAAGATCCTAATATGTTGTTGACAATTTCAAAGGAAATGTTATATTATTTGAGCAAATATTTTTAAAGCACTTTAAATGACAAAAAATGATATTTTCGCCTATCTCTGTTGCCCCCTCCATAAACTGCTCTTTTTCTACCTCAACTTTACTTACTAGTTAGTTGTTTATTTTTTTATTTGCGACAGGTTTAATGGATGATAACAACGATACAAAAATACCTCTGTTTGTCACAGAATCGCAATATTTTATTTTAAATGAACATTGAACAACGATTTATTGCCGAAGCCATTGTGTAAATGCCCTTACATTTCCTTCAGGAGTTCGTCATTCTTCACGGGGTAATCGCGTAGAGAAAACATTATTTCTATTGTGAGGTGAAACACGGATGTAACACAATTACGAAATTATGTGGTAGTATCCATATTATACTGTTTTCATGTAAGATTTTAAGCTATACATCTAATATATAAAACTCTGGTGTCACAGTGTTTGTAGGCAAACTTCTCCAAAACGGGTCAACCGATTTTATTGTTTGTATGTACATTCATTAGCCCTGAGAATAGGTTTTTATCTACTTTTTATATTGATACTTACTAGAAATAATTTACTACATGGCATAACAACGTTTGCCGGGTCGGCAAAGCGACGGATTGCAGTACGGGTTTTCAGGCAGAAGTGAAAATTTGAACAAAACTTTTTTCTAAGAGGTAGAAATAGAAGAGGGTGTTGCCTGAATCCTGAATCTCCTGTCATGCCGTCGGTGCCTACGTCTTACTAATTTTCGTTAACGTCACGTGTTCTGACGCGAGTTTTTATCCACCTCAAATCAAATAAGAAAGCAGTAACTAGGGTCAGAGAGGGAAAAGATAAATACCCATAATTAAAAGGCATCAAGCTAAAATTAAAGTGACTTTTTCTTACAAAATATTAAGATTAATTTAACCCTTCCAGTGATAAGTTCGGTAACAAATTGCTGAGCGAAATTGGTGTTTCGCTGGAAATTAATAATGTAATTAATTTAGGGCCTGCCATTAATAATGTTTCTTGTTGATACAATTAATAATTCGTCGATTCCTGTTAAAATTCGATGACCTGTTCAATTATTAGTAGTTTAGTCGGTTTAGTACGACGTAGATAAAGAATAGCAGATTGTTGTCGCTACCAAACCATACTAATATTATAAATGCAAAAGTTTGTCTGTCTGTTACCACTTCACGCCCAAACCGATTTTGCTGTGGTATGAAGATACTTTGACATAACACACTTTTTATCCCCGAAAAATGTACGGTTCCTGTGCGATAAACGATTTTACGTGCAACGGAGTTGCGGGCGTCGTATAGTAGAAAAATATTTCTTTCTAAAAGTTATTTTCTTAATACGCTATATTTTTCATTACTATCACTGTTAAAATTGACAATCTTTTATCAGACCATTGAAGACGTTTGCTCGAATTTTCATCTGTACTTGTCTGTCTGATCGTTTTTGGCTTCATTGCAGATGTTAGTTCAAACCATTAACTGGTTAACGAACCTAATTCCGTAGGTTCCGAACATAACAAAACTTAGGAGGGAACTGCAAAACATTCTCCATCAAAGTCTTTCTTTCACAATTGAATACATTATGATTTATTCCCTTGAAGATCGCACGCTAGAAATTTCGGACCCAGAAATCACTCAAAAACCCTCCTTACATTCATAAGAATTACTTTGTCTGGTAACAAAGTGCCCCTTTAGGGGATATTTGACAGGGCCATTAATCCCCCCCAGGGGTCCGCGGTGACAGTGGGTTGGGGGTATAAAGGACCCCGCTCGGGATCCTCGTAAATGCGCTTGTGTGACGCGGGTTTTATGTTTTCCTCTCGTTATAAAAAACAGCTTCCTCCAACTGTCTATAAACGGCAGGTGTCATTTCACCTTTCTGGAGATCCGCGGGCGAGTAATGAAAACCTATTGTAGAGATATTTTGGTGTTTATTATCTAAGCTCACAACATCAATGATGAGTTGACTTTACTATGTATGTAGGTTATTCCCTCGGGGGCAGAATTGATCAAAATCCTTTCTTAGCGGATGCCTGCGTCATTCTGCACATCTACCTGCATGCAAAATTTCAGCCCGATCCGTCCACTGGTTTGGGATGTGCGTTGATAGATCACTTTGTCAGTCAGTCAGTCACCCTTGAGTTATATAAATTATTTATAGATTAAGATCCAGATGTTTGCAATGATTGTTTGGTTGACAAGTAATTTTGCAACAGTTTTTTATTATTTCTGTATTTAACAACAAAAAATCGGTTGTCTGTAAAGTCGGTTTACTGACGATAGTTGAACGTGACCACTTCCTTTGTTGAGATTTGTAAGCTTCATAATATTTTATAAGTAAATTTAGTTCCGCGATTTGATAACAGATGTCGCTGTTAGGCCTCTAGATCGCGCTATCGCTTACCCGACAACATTAGGTATATGTAATTCAATGGAATAAATTTTCGACTTATTGCTGACACTCACTGGTTGTTTTATATGTAAATACGCCAGAGGGATTTGCGTCCCAAGGTAACCCTACAGAACGGATTGGACCAGTATTAGGCGTATGACGTCTTTACAGCCTTAATCCTAGTATCCACTTGAGCATGCTCGGGCGAATGAGCCGCTCATTCGTGCGAGTTCGAGCGTGCTCAGGCGTCTCCACTTGAGCGGCTCGGCCAAATGAGCGGGCTCATTTGGCCGAGCCGCTCAAGTGAATACTAGGCTTTATATTGGAACGCCTTCAGAGCGATCAGCGAGGTAACGCCGCATATTGCGACATGTTTTTTCGTGCGCGCAGCCCATATCGAATTATAAGACGTTGTCACGTCAAAAAGTAACATACTGAACCACTAACCGTAATTTCAGTCGCTCTTGTCGAGTCGTATAACTTTTTTACACCTTCCACTCGACGTTCTCAATAAAAACGCGTTTTAAACAAAATATCAACTTTACTTTTGTGTTGTTAATAAAATACGTATTGCTCAATACGAAATTGGTGGTGTCTGGAATGTTGTCGTCAGAATTCATGTTGTAGATCTTTGTACTGTCTTTTATTCTCATTGTAAAGATCTTTAATCGTAATTTTTAAATACTCCACCATGAAATTTTTAATTCTTATGACGTCGTGAACAATGAAAGCTGATTTCCCTGCTGTTTAATTTTCCTTAAACCTGTTTTGATAAACTTTTAGTATACTTAAACAGCTTATTTCTCCTATTAAGCGTTGGCGCATGATATAAGGTAAAAGACCTAATGCTAGACACTGAACTAATAGATGACACTTACAACAAAAATGCCATAAAAATAAGAATTACTCTAATTATTTCTCACCACTGTAAATTTTATAAGCTTCTCAAGCTATCTGTTGAATTGAAAAAATATATTAGAGACGCCTTCGGGAACAAAATTTTAAAATGGGATCAGTTTTCGTAAATAATATGACCGCGTCAACACGCGCTCGGCAATTTCTTAGCAAATAGGTTAAGGAAGGCGAAATTTTGCACGTAAGTTTTGAATACATTTATTTGATTTTTTGTAATTTCTATTGATTTCATTGGATTAATGGTCATGTTGTATACACTAATTAATGTTTATTTAAGATTTTTTATCCATTTTCCCTAACAATATAAAGGGTGTCTACTATTAGTTCTTGAAAATGTAAAAAACCTAATAGATGACATGGATCTCATCTTTGAGTTTTGCAATACATACTAAAGTTATTTTGTACTTTATTCTACTGCAAAAATCATCACTATTCTCTGAAAAAATAATTCTATTAACAATCTAAGAACTTAGAACTACTGCACCTAAAAATGGACACGGTGTCTAATATTAGACCTTGTACTGATCTAAAAATCGATTGCTTTACTTTTTTAGCAGTAAAAAGAAGAAAAAGGAGAGCTTAGAAAAGAAAGAAGAAAAAAGAAGAGGCAAAAGAAGCATAGAGACTAAAGACTGAAAATAAATTTGCTAGAAAAAGAATATGAAAAATATCAATAAAAGGAAAGATAGTTTCAGCATGGAAGAAAAATGAATAGAATCTGGAGACAACGTGGATAATATTTCTGATGCATGTAGTTACTATGATGAAGTAAATGAAATCTTTTGAAGAATGGCAAATAAAGACCTAATAATAGGAAAAATGTTAAATGTAATGTAATGTTCTATGTCAACTATTAGTTCATATTGGTGTCTACTATTAGTGATGTTCGTTTATTGTGATGTCATCTATTAGTACTTATGACTAAGTTTACAAAAAGACAAATCAGTCAGAGAAAATCGATTCAAGTCAGAGAATAATTATAATAGTTTTGTTTTGTAAGAGTTACTGAAGACATGGAAGAAGTTATCAATCCTTTATTTTCATAAATATATATTTTATAACATTCAAATGTTTCATGTTTCCTTAAAGTGTCTGCCATTAGGTCTTTTCCCTTACCAATATTAACGATTGCGAACGTAATAATAAAATATATTTATAACTTCAATGTTTTCACGCTATAGTCACCACCAGTATATAGACACTAGACAGTTAACATTGATAACGTTTCTGTTAATATTTATAAGTTACATATTGTGCAACATGTTACATTCTGGACAGAATATTTACTGTACGTGCTAGTCGCGCCCTTTGCTCCGACCTTTGTACCTTGGGTAACAAGTGCCATTTTCGTCAAAACCTGATCTCATGCACCGAAAATTATGATTTTGGTCTCATTCGATTTGGAATACCATCTAAAACATTCTATCAAAATTCCAAAAGGGGCTGAAAAAAAATGCAAAAGTTATAAGCAATTAAGTAAACATAAAAAGAAGGGTTTGGTTTTTTTTTAATATTTCGAAATCTATTTGAGATAATCAAAATTTGAAAATAGATCCTTAAAGAACAGGAAATTTCCTAAAAAAAATCTTAGATTCTGGAACCTAACCAATAATCCTTATAGCTTTAATTGAGCGGCGAAAGTAACGGTAAAACCGCGTGGTTCAGGTTTCGCGTGATTTGCTGCAATCTGCTAAGTGAACAAAAAAAATATTTTAAGTGATTAAATATTAATATTTAGGAATTAAAAAAAATTGGGTACTAAGTAGACATATCAATAAACAATAATCCGTTAACAAAAATAAATTATCACAATTTGTTTAATTATGATGCTTTTCTTAATTTGTTAATATTCACCATTTTAATGTTAACATATAACGCTGATTATTTCAAAACAAGAAATCCAGATATTTTTATTATTCTTTTGAGCTAGTCTTAAAAGGCCTTTTAAGAGATTTCCGTTGAAATTTTTTTTTTATTTTTCACTTTTTTATTAACATTCAAAGGCATTCCAAAATTATTCATGTAAATAAAGCAATTACGGTACTTTTATATCCAATTATTGTTACTATTTTGTTTTGTTATTGTTAGAAGCCAGATAATAATATATATTTTTAATTATAACTAATAAAATTTAAATAATCATTTTTATTGATGAAAAAACCCTAATTGCTTTATTTACATGAAAATTTCATGAATGCCTTTGATCGTTCATAAAAAAGTGAAAAATCAAAATTGTTGAATTTTTCTAACGTATATCTCTTCTAATCCCTTTTAAGATTAGCTCAATAGAATAATAAAAATTTTTAGTGTTTTTGTTTTGAAATAATCAGCGTTTTTATGTTAACATTAAAATGGTGACTATTAACAAATGAACAAAAGCATAACAATTAAACAAATTGTGATAATTTATTTTTGTTGACGGATTATTGTTTACAGATATGTCTACTTAGTACCCAAATTTTTTTATTTCTTTATATTAATATTTAATCAGTTAAAATATATTTTTTAGTTCACGTGGCAGATTGCGGCAATTCACGTGAAACCCGAACTACGCGTTTTTACCGTTACTTTCGGTGCTCAATTAAAGTTATAAGGATTGTTGATAAGGTTCCAAGATCAAAGACTTTTTTAGGAAATTTCCTGCTCTTTAAGGATCTATCTTCAAATTTTGATTATCTCAAATAGTTTTAGAAATATAAAAAAAAACTAAACCCTTCTTTTTATGTTTACGTAATTGTTTATAACTTTTGCATTTTTTTTCAGCTCCTCTTAGAATTTTGATAGAATGTTCTAGATGGTATTCCGAATCGAATGAGACCAAAATCATAATTTTCGGTGCATTAGATCAGGTTTTGAGGAAAATGGCACTTGTTACTCAGACTATTGCATAATATTCCCTATTGCACATGAACGACGTCAGTTGTTATGCTACAGACAGCTTTGCATCATGGAAAGGGGCTGTACAATTTGTACAATCTTCTAGGGAGAGTAAATTAAACACAGAATACTGTTATATCACTCAGCAAGTCAGCATTACCACTCTCGCTCGTGGATGTTTTTTTTTAATCAAATAAGGGGGCAACCGAGCAAACGGGTCACCTGATGGTAAGCAACTACCGTCGCCCATGAACACTCGCAACATCAGAAGAGCTGCAGGTGTGTTGTCGGCCTTTTAAAAAGGAATACGCTCTCTTCTTTAACTTTTGCAGGTCGTATACAGTACAAAAACTGCTGGTGACAGTTCGTTCCAGAGTTTTACAGTGCGCGGCAGAAAGTTACGCGAAAAACGCACAGTGGAAGACTGCCACTCATCAAGGTGATGAGGATGGTATGTTTTTCGCGTGGGACGATGGCGAAAAGTTGCAGGTGGTATGATTCCGAACAATTCCTCAGAGCACTCCCCGTGATACAACCGATAGAGGATGCAGAGTGAAGCTACATCTCGGCGTAATTCCAAGGGGTCCAAGCAAGAAGAAGAGAATGTCGAGTGACCATCCCTTTATATACCAACCCCACCACAGCTAGTGGGCGTGTCTGACTTTATTTATCAATACACTACAGAGTACAGGGGCCTTTAGATATAAAGAGGTAGCTATTATAGCTATTTCTACTAACTGATCGACTGAATACAAAACGACACAAAATGTACATCCATAACGTCAGATCGAGTACAATAACTTGTCTCGTTAACTGTACATCTGTTAGCTTTATCTGACAGGCTTTGGGAAAATCTAGACAGACTAGCTTCAAGTCTGTAATTAAGTAATAAGTTCTTTATTTCATGTAATATAACCCATGTTTATTATTATTGGTATTAGGCTATTGAAAGTGATACTATAAGTAAGCAAGCAATACAATATGAATTGTTATCTCATTCAAAAACTAAACAAATTTTGGGGATTTTCTTAAAAGTATTCCGCCACCAAAAATGTTTGAGAACCGTTGTTATAAATCATAATTCAATGGAATATGAAACATAACTATCACTATGTTATTATAACTACCTACATTAATAAATAGGCTTGTTCTTCTGTATTCGAACACCTGATTCCCTAGGGCTGTCAATCTACTAGAAAGAATTAATATTATATTTGATGTTTTGATGATGATGATGATGATATTTTGGACAGCTGCCCTAAAAACAAAAATTTTAATGATTGTATCGTTTTATTTTAATCGAGATTTATATCGTAATAATGTCTTTGTTAATGTTATTGTTTTAGTCTAAATTAAAAGAAATATCTGAGTAAACCCAACGTAACTTAATCGTTGGCTTTAGACAAATTATTCTGCTAATTAAAAGGCGTACCCACAGGGCATACCAATTAAATTTATAGGACTTTGACACCTGCATTCCATACTGTACGCTAATCAAATCAATTTTTCTTGTAATTCATATCCCACCAAAAACATAAATTATGTAAAAATGCCGAGCCAAGTTCCATACAAACATTATATTTCTTGTCTATGGACTTTGCCGTTAAAAGGATGGAGATCTAAATGAGTGCCAAGTTTCATGGAAAATATATAATAAGTACGTATAGGAACCAAATAACATTATGAACAAATAATAGAGTCTATTTCTTTGCTTTATTGAATAACAACTTACTATGCGGAAGTTAAGTAGCTATTATTATAGCTGTCTAACAGACAGACAGACAAACGGACGGACGGACAGACAAACGGACAGACATATTGAAATATTTCTATGTCTATTCTCGGGACTCAAACTATATCTCCATACCAAAGAACAATCGGTACAAGCAGTTTGGGCGTGAAGACGTAACAGACAGACAGACACACTTCATAAAGTCACCTTCTATTCATTTCAAGTTTTTTCAATTCACAAATTAATGTTTACGGGGAGCTCCCATACAATAAACGTGATTTATTGGCCTTTTTTGCTCTAAATCAATAATGGCAGCCGAAAGGTACTTGAAATGTTCACAAAATCCTTAATTATAATTCTTCTTTCATAACAAATAATAAAAGTAAAATAAAATAAATATTTAAGGGGGGTCTCCATAAAACAAACACAATTTTCGCTCTGTACGACTCGCACTTGACCAATTTTTTTGTTTTCGGATTTTTCCCTACGGTTACACACAATTACCGAGCTGGATTCCAAATTTCAGCCTTCTAGGTCATCTGGACGTGGGCTAGAATTCTGATCTATAGGTCAGTCAGTCAGTGATAAAAATTTAGATTTTCGGACGTTAATACCTCAATAACCGTTTAAGCTGTGCTTATGAAATTTAAAGCATTTAAAATCTCGCAAGTCTCATTATATGAGCCAAATTTGAAACGTTTATGTGAAATAGTTTCTGAATGATGAGGGGGTCAAAAGTAGCTGCAAATGGTTCGTGTAATATTACACACGGTGCATGCTCGCCATTCTGTTATGCTGGAACTTGGCTTGACACTCTACCGCGTGTCTAGATCAATAATATAATTCCCAAGTCTTGCCAGTGAAATCTTGGCGATTTTCGTAAAATTATTACCACTATTTCAACCCTATTTCCGAGTTGCCATTGTGAGAGATGGGGCACTTTTAAGCACATCTCCTTTCAACAGAGCTTGACAGGTATCATTAATTTAATAGTAAGGGTTAGACCAATTTCTTAGGACCGAGGTTAGAATAATGATAAGACCTGGAATAATACGGCTTATTTATTAGCGAGATTACTATAAATGATGGTCGTCCGTATTATGTTGCGGGGAAGTAGGTTAGTTGTAGCTTCGCGGTTAGTTTTGTCTTTTCAAATATTTTACCGGCATTTTTCTTCAGGATATTAACAAAAAGTGTTAAAATATGAAGTACCTTTCTCTCAAATATTTTACAGGAGTTTTTCCGATATAAAAACAGAACGATAAATAAGTATTTTGGTGCTTAGAAAATATTTAACACAGTTGTTTCCTCATAAAAAAAACTCATCTACGTTGCAGTGCATTTTAAATGAACACCGCGAGTGGCAAGTTTGTCAATTCGAAGTGTATCTTCTGTAGTTAATTTAAAGTTTAATTTTAAATGTGCAGAATATGCAAGGTGTTCAAATTGCATCGCAACGCATCACCTCGCAAGGTTGCAATGTGATCGCCCTTTATAATAATATTATTTACATACTGATCATTTCTGGTTGGTTCTGGTCTAGTTTTCAAAGATAGCTACGTGTTTTAATACTACTGTTTAATTTTAAAAATATGTAAAATACTATCATGATAATTATAATATATATTTTTTTGTTTTTAACTTTTGGCTGAGTACTGTTTTTATTCCTATATAATCTTGTAATTTACGACTCGCATATTTCGAAGTATAAAACAATCGTGTATGAGGCGATATGACGCGTATAAAGTGTATGATTTACGGTTCCGGATTTGCGGACTGACCCCACAGCTACGGGTGACTGTCCGTTTGCCACATAAGCGACCGCGGTCGACAAAAATTCGAAAATTCCACTTTTTTTTCATAACTTCAAAAGTTTGAGTCGTCTGTAGGCTTTTCGCCCATGGATATTCTTTTTCTTTAACTTTTGGAATAATTTGTTCGCGCACAATAATTAAGCCCATCAAGCCCCATAAGGACACCGTGCGTTGACCGCGACAACAATAGAATAACAATAGATTTCCAAGAATCCGCGATCGAAGGATTAAATCTAAATATAGTTTAAGTCCATCGCGCCTCAGGACTTTATCTAAGTATGTTATTAATTTTACATTTTTTGTTATCAGGGCGAGCGAAGCGAGCCCTAGTATATCCTACAATCTGAACATATTGTGGTAAACTTTACGAAAAAACTGTCTCATATAGATGTGTTATCGGTCTCATTTTCTACCGAGGTTGGTTTAGCGCCCATGCCGCCGCTGCTTTTTAGTGGCGTAGAGCAATATGAAACCTACAGCCTATGTCATAAAGTAGCATTTTATTTGAATTGTTGTCGGTCGCGCTCGCTTGGCGCGTTGTTCGGAACCTTCGGGTCGCGGGCTACGGGCATTAGCAATATAAAAACAGGCCTCGGGCCTCATAAAACTATTTTATCGCGGTGTATTTTACGATTTAGATTGACGTTTCGATTGCAGGAAGCGGTTTGAAAATGTTTTATGGAATTATTAGTGTGGATGGCGCACAAATATTTTACCACCAGAGGAAATTGGTGGAGGCGATAAGCAAAATTGGTCTTGTTCTTGCTTTTTTGCAAAACCAAGACCAATTCCTTTGTAAGCACACAAAATTTTAGCACAATCGGTTCAGCCGTTTTGGAGGAGTTTAACAGCAAACACTGTTGTGGTATTTTATAATGTGTATCCATGTACTATCAGAGAAGTTGATTCCTAGGAAGATGGGGGATGTACGTAGTTTGGTCGCGTTACGTCAAACCCATTACCCAAGCGACAGATCACAAATAATATGAATTGACATGATCTGACCAAATGAAGTTGGTCTGTAAACTGCCTACGAATCAATTTCCTCGGATATACAAATATTTTGAATGAGAAACTATGTCTGTCTGTTACCTCTTTAAGCCCAAAGTCCAAACTGCTCAACCGATTTAGCTGAAATTGGGTTTGGAGATACTTCGAGTCCCGGGAAAGGACATAGGATACTGAAAAAATGTACGGTTACCGTGTGATACACGAATTTTGACGCAACGGAGTTGCGGGCGTCATCTAATAATAAATATCCCGTTAACATAAGTTAATCAGGTGGTATGGTAATAAAAATTTTCATTAACTCCAGGAAGGGATACGGCAAGGCAATATATTTTCATAATGAACCATTAATAACTTATGAACTATCAACCCCTTATAACTTTTTTATGCGCCATTAAAAGTTATTTCGGTGAAAATGTGATCACTATTTATGATCCTAACGATTATTACCGCATTTATTAGGCAAATTAAATTAGTTAACTATATTTAGCCCCAATTTCAAGTTAACACTTGAATTAGTATCACGCCTCTTTCGTTTTCCTCATGAATGAAAGAGATGACATGACATTTTAACAAGATTTTAACACTAACAGACATTGGTGAAATTGAGGCAGGCTTTTTATGCGTCCGCGCGACAGAGCAGTTTGGCCGCTACTAAAACTAAATTCCCGAAAGAAATATGTATGGTAGCTAGTAAAGTAAGATTCAACGTTTCACATTACAGAGTCATGCAATAAGATTATGTAGGTATGCGGGACGAAACGGGCGGCTGGACACCTGATATACGAGACCGCAGAACTATAAAGCGCAAGGATTATCTTAGCCATAGATCTTCTAATGTCACAGATGTGACAATAGTAAAGCAACGATGATGAATTTAGTTACGCGATATTATGTAAAATAATTTTCAGATGCTGAAGAACTTAATAAAACAGAAAATATAACATTTTAATAATACCCCCATACCGGTTTCGGTGACGGTGACTAGCTTCAATCGAAAACAGGCCGGTTACCCAGGAGTAATCTTATAGTGTTCACTGTTCAAGTGTGTGTGCAAGTACACAAGAGTACTCTTTATTCCTTTTACTCTCATAACTCAGTGGGACGGACGACCGACACGGCTGGCGAGAGATCAGGCGCAGGACCGACTTTTTAAATGCCCATCCGACGCATCCGATCAATTTAATATACAGATAATCAGTCATACGTCTCCAACGCGAGAAATGAGCCAACGACCTCCGAATCAAGAGCCACGCGCTCTAAGCCCCTGGGACACGGAGGTGTTAAAATGTAACATAAAAGGATAATTAACCCTTAGTATACACTTTCAATACTATAGGAAAGCCATCTTAGGCATTTATACTTATTATTAAAACAAAGTCGCTTTTTTTTCCCTCATGTCCCTTTGTTCCCTTCAATCTTTAAAACTACGCAACGGATTTTGATGTTTCTTTCAGTGTTAGATATCCCATTTATCGAGGAAGGCTATAGGCTATATTTTATCACGATAAGACTAACAGGAGCGAAGAAATAGAGGAAAATGTGGAAAAAACGGGGAAAATTATTTGAAACGGCTAACTTGAACACGCTAATCTCAGGAACTACTGGTCTGATTTGAAAAATTCTTTCAGTGTTAGACAGCCCATTTATTGAGGTAGGCTATAGGCTATATTTTATCACGCTAAGACTAATAGGAGAATGTGGAAAAAACGGGAGAAATTATTTGAAAGGGCTTATCTCGCGAACTACTGGAGCAATTTTTATGTTATTTGGCACAGATAAGAAGTAGACCACGTGAAGGATCATAGGCTATCAATTTTAATCGTTTTTTCAGTGGCTATATATTTTATACCCGGGCGACGCCGGGACGGGTCGCTAGTTAATAATAATACATTCAAATTAAAAGTTGTACATAATATTCATAAAAATACCATATTTTCTATATTATTATGTCGTATCTACTAAAACACTTGCTCTATGGCCAAGGATATAACAATGATATCAACTCCATTACACCTAGATCTACAGGTTGAATATGAATAAACATTTTAATTCAGTGCTTATTATTCGTCCATCATCCCAAACTTTACCAAATGGTTTAAGACAAAGTTGCACACTCACAGTCGGCGATTTGTGCCGGTATGACCTACATTTGAATGTATGAATAAATTATCGAGGTATATAAATGCGGCACGGGACACGACGAGACAGTAACGGGGCAGCGCGTGACGCCGGAGCCTAATGCTGTAGTTTCGTTGTGGCCACGAAAAAGCAGTGCACCGACAGGACAAAAAAGCAGTGATTGAGACAGAAGTTACTGCAGTGATAGTTTATCACGGAGACAGTTATGGTATGACGCATGATGATGATACCCAATGATGTAATTTTGTAGTGATATAGGACTACTGGCCACTAAAATTGGTGACGAAATAGAAGCAGACATCAGGGTCACTCTTTTTAACACGGCGGATACAATATAATATTCTTTTGAACTGGACTACTTATTAAATCTTAGGTATACACTTACCTCTTAGTCCTGGTTGACTCATCTTACCGGCATTCTGAAAAAGAAAAATGAGTGTTATTTAAATTCTTGAAAATGTTTCTAAGTGAAATTCCAGAGAAATTACGCAATTATACGTGGGAGAGCCATGCTTCAGCATGAATGGGCCGGCTCGACCGGAGAAATACCACGTTCTCACAGAAAACCGGCGTGAAACAGCGCTTACGCTGTGTTTCGCCGAGTGAGTGAGTTTACCGGAGGCCCAATCCCCTACCCTAATCCCTTCCCTACCCCCTTCCCTTCCCATCCCTACCCTCCCCTATCACCCTATTCCCTCTTAAAAGTCCGGCAACGCACCTGCAGCTCTTCTGATGCTGCGAGTGTCCATGGGCGACGTTACACACACATCAGGTGACCCGTTTGCTCGTTTGCCCCCTTATTTCATTAAAAAAAAAAATAATAAAAATATCGCCTTAAATAGGCGGTAGCAAAATCTATTTTGAGAACAAAATAAATATAGCCTTTAGCAAATTTTAACTTTGTTCCTTTGTATTCTCTTCTGTAGATATTATATTACATATTATATTATATGAAAAAGCTGAACGTTATAACTAGCAAACAATGAAAACGCCACACGTTTCTGATGAAACCGTCGGCGTCGCCGCATCTTCGCGAGTTTCGTGGCCAAGTCGTTACACTGAATCAATTTGGGAGGCTGCGAATACGTGCACCTTTTGTACAGAGAAAAGATTTTGAATTTAATTATTTTTGAGCTTTTAGCGAATTGAAGGCTGAATTTTAATCTGTTAAGTTAAAGCGTACTTTTGAATGAACTGACGCTTATTGGGGATCAATTTTTCATACTTTTATTTCGAACACGAAACTGGGATTGAAAGGTGAAATTGTTGGAAATATAATTTTACATCGAAAGTTAATTTGCGATGTAATCTTAGGACTTAACAATAAAGTTAGGAAAGAGCTTAGAGAGTTTACAAAACTGAGATTTTCTATTTCATTAGCTAGCGATGGCAAACGGTGTTTTGCGTTACATTATTTTGGATATCAAAATAGACCTTGGTCGTATCTCAGATGTACAGTAAAAGTACACAAAGTTTGAACAATCGAAATTTGGCAAATTTCGATTACATACAAGAATTTTGTATCAATAAAGAAGATAATAATATAAAATATTATTACTAAATATTATTTAAATATGCTAGCCTTATGAATTGTTACATCATTTTAATTCAAACTTTCCGATTCCGCTATTTCTATAAATTTAATTTCATTAAGTGAAATTAAAATGTGCATACCGCAAGTCATTACAGTGCGCTGTGAAATATTATTTAACTGCAATTTTAATTCACTCAATTATATTACATTCACGGCGAGCTGACCACAAAAACTACAGCATTTATTCTCTAAAGGTTGACTCTAGCAGCTTTTTACATTGATTTAACTATGAGTTTTAACTAAATATTATTATTATTTTCAGTTATATTTATAAAATACTAGCTGTCCCGGTCTTCTTCTGCCACTTCTTCCTTCTGTCCTTCTTCATCCTGTCACTTAAAAACCTTCCCTGGACTTCAAGGATTATTTTAAGAGTCCGTATACGAAATTTTGCCGATGAATACGAAATTGCAAAGGTTCGCTACAGAAATATTATTATGTTTTTCCCCTTAATAGACTTAAAAAAATATATATTAATTATTAGATTTAAAATATATTTAAGCGCGGAAAGCCGACTCGAGCCTTGCGGCGAGTAATATAATGTGAGATTTAGATTGTTTTGAATCGTGTTTTTTAGCACAATTTGTTTTTTTTTTTCTTTTTTCTCGAATTGGATAGAATTTTATCTATAGATTATTTCTGTCGTTTTCTTTTTATGAATTACAGCTCCAAGTTGCCGAAATTAACAGCAATTCTTTGCCCATTTTCTCTAAAATTTGGCCGAGTTACATATTTTTTTACTCAACTATTTCATACTAGATGATGCCCGCAACTCCGTTGCGCCAAAATTAGTTTATCGCGCGGGAACCGTGCATTTTTCCGGGATAAAAAGTATCCTATATCCTTTCCCGGGACTCAAACTATCTCCATACCAAATTTTAGCAAAATTGGTTCAGCGGTTTGGGCGTGAAGAGGTAACAGACAGACAGACAGACAGACAGACAGACAGACACACTTTCGCATTTATAATATTAGTATGGATTAAAGTGGTAAAAAGTAATTCCAACATTTTATCGACGACTTTCTCAACAGCACATTGTATTTTTTTCATGCCGTTAAGATGTCAATACAATCCATAAACAGGTGATATTCTAAACCTTTTACAGCAAAAATCACAAAACTGTCGCGGGTTTGAGTTGGATTATTTAAAAATACTTTTAAAAAATCTAGCTCCAACATTAGATTATAATTGAAATGATCTTACATGTTGTGCATTAAAACTTATAGAAATACTGTATTTTAACTGTTAAATCACGTCTGTTAAATCAGCGAAATCGGCAAATTTCGTATACGGACTCTTAAGACTAAAATAAGCTGACTCGGTTCAGCCGTTATCAAGTTATAGCGTTACTAACACAGTTGAAAATCCATTTTTATATACATACTAGCTGTCCCGGTAAACTTCGTATAACTTTAAAACCTTCCCTGGACTTGATACTTATTATTCGGGACTTAACGCGACTTATATTCTAGTAGTAATGCTACTACATACTTTTCTCGACGTTTCGGCCGTGTTTAAACTTCCCTGGACTCCTACGAATATTTTAAGACTAAAATCAGCCCAATCTGTTTAGCAATTTTCGAGTTTTAGCGTGACTAACACATTTGAAAATCCATTTTTAAATATAAGACTAGCTGTCCCGGAGAACTTTGTGTCACTTTAAAACCTTCCCTGGACTTCAACGAATATGTTAAGACTAAAATGAGCCCAATCCGTTCAGCCGTTTTCGAGTTTTAGCGCGACTAACACATTTGAAAATCCATTTTTATATATAAGAAGACTAGCTGTCCCGGTGAACTTCATGTCACTTTAAAACCTTCCCTGGACTTCTACGAATATTTTAAGACTAAAATCAGCCCAATCCGTTCAGCAGTTTTCGAGTTTTAGCGCGACTAACACATTTGAAAATCCAAAGATAGATGGTTATAAGAAATAAGTCCATAGACGATACAATACAATAAATTATATCATAGATTCAAGATCTTTCCATATTAAGTGAACAGGGATATTTCAGGGTTGCCAAAATTCAGAAAATAATTGTTTGTGAAGTTGGTAAATTCTCAACAATTTTCACTTTTCAATTCACTTTACATTTTTCTTTGATGTTAAATCTATTACCGACGATGTCTAAACGCAATCTTAAGCAAAAAATGCTTAAGATATACTCCATACTAGGTAAATGGTAATAATTAATAAATAATTACATAATAAAGAGAAAAGATTAGTTTGTTGTACCTACTAGACCTACTCTATGTGAGCTAGACTAGAGTCTAGCGAGTTGACGTCATAAGAAGGTTATTCTAGAGAGTAACCTTTTTATAACGTCATAAGCGAGAAGACTTATTATTATACCTTGTCTTAGAGCTTTAAGTTTATAGTATAAACTAGGCCTTTTCAATTCAATTCAATATCTTTATTTGCACAAAACATGATAAAAAGATGTTACAATTTTACGTAAAACAGTACATATTTTGCCGTTTTAATGGCATGCAAATATTACAATAAAATATAGGATCCTCTTAACTGTAAGTAACAGCCAAAATATTTAAATATAATTTTGTACATTGATTAAACAAATATGTAACATTGATAGGCCTTTGCATCCGTTGTGGATGTTTATACAGTATTTTCAGAACGAAGTAACCACTCCTCAAATACTGTAATGCCTGGGACAGGATTTAAATGTCCGTATGGTTACCCAAGCACATATGACATTCTCGCAACAAAGTCGGCCTAGTCCAGAGGAAAGAACTAGTCAATACGTCTGGGACCAACTATGTGCGGGTTTCCTCACGATGTTTGTCGTCACCGTATGAGCGTCCGTATTATGTACTTGAGATCAGAAAATGTCTCAATGGAACACGCCTCCACCCGGGATCGAACCTGCACCCTCTAGGAGTGCCAACCAAAAGTCTACCCACTAAGCCACTGTCAAGTTAGTATAATCAGTTCTTATAATTATCATGATTAAAGAAAGACATTTCACCCGAATAATTAAGTAGACGAAGACATAAAGGTGTATTCGCTGTGTCGTATATGTTTAGTGTTATGTGCCTGCACCCTTACCTTAATGGTCGTTAAAGCGAAAAGTGCGCAGTCAGCACCCACTCTGAATTTAGACCTTACGTTTCATTTGGGAGTGTAGATATATGTAAGTGACATAATGAAGATTAAAGTGTACTAAGATGAGTAGATTACAACAATATAGTACTAGAATGTTTTTTAACCGACTGAAAAAACTATAAATTCAACGAGTGTTTTTTTTTTGTTTTATGAAATAAGTTTATAGTATGCATTCAAAAAGTTCTTTAACCTGCTTTATTATCAACTTTTTTTATTCATTCTATTCTTATCTATTTTTGCCAATCAGGTTTTCATTCTAAATACATCATTTATTACTAACATTTCAATAAAATAAATAAAATTACATTAAATATTTCTATTTCGCCTACTTGTTGACTTACCACCTACCTGTTCGGGATCCAAGCCGTCTTACTAGACGGCTTGGCTCCCGAAGAAAACGTCTTGGCTATGGATACTTCCATAGCCAAGACATTTTCTTCATCGCTTTTTCATAGAATTGCTGATCAAAATGTATGGAAATGACGTAACATGAGTCGATTGTCGACTTTATTTTATCGAACGCTTATCAATTCCATAGCTTTTGATCGGCAATTCTATAAAGAAGCGATGAAGTCTAAGCTAAAGGGCCAGGTTGAGCAGCTTTAAAAGTTTCAAATCCGATTCACTTCTATAATTACAACTGCATTTGATTTAAATGAAACCCAATGAAGTTATACAAGTATAGTTTATAGTTTTATACGGACTCATTAAAATCGTAAAAGAACCATTAACGGACCGTTCGCAATGCTGGGAGCAGAAACCTTATTTCTTTATTTGTTTCAACTTGTTCAATACGATCCCTTTGAATAACTTGGTTTATTTTATAACGAAGCTTTTTAACTTAGTGCCACTGCGTAGCCAGTGATAGCTTTTACAAGCTACCAGAAAATAAATAATTGAAATAAAATAATGTTAACACAAGTTACAGTTTTAACACAAATAATTATGTTCGGCAGTTCTGTGGATGAATTAAAACTAAATTAAAATATAATTAATGAATGAGACAATTATGTATTTAATCGCTTTTTCGGTAACTGTAAGAGTAAAATTGAGATTTAAGGAATAAAATTGAGAAATAGCGATTTTACGTGGGAAACGTATTTTCAGTAATTTGCGTTTTTCCTTTCTTCGAATTCAAAGCAGAGCTCAGACTGATATTCTAATAAGTAGCTTAGCGGAGAAATTATTCTCGCAAAATATTATTTAAGCTTAGGGGTTATACAGGTCGTTAGGGTGAACACCGTTATCGTCCGTCAAAATGAACAACTTTTTCTATGAGGACAATGCTGGGAACTCAAGAAAATCCGTCGTCATACCTAAAGGGGGATGCGGCGGTTCGGGGTGGGGAACGACAAAAACTTAAGACCCTCCTTGTCACACCATGTCAATGATGTGACAAGGAGGGTCTTAAGTTTTGTGACATCACATTTTAATTATAATAAACTAGATGACGCCCGCAACTTCGTTGCGCCAAAATTCGTTTATCGCGCGGGAACCGTACATTTTTCCGGGATAAAAACTATCCTATGTCCTTTCTCGGGACTCAAAGAATCTCCATGCCAAATTTCAGCAAAATCAGTTCAGCGGTTCGAGCGTGAAGCGGTAACAGACAGACAGACTGACAGACAGACAGACAGACAGACAGACAGACAGACGGACAGACTGACAGACAGACAGACACACTTTCACATTTATAATATTAGTATGGAAGTATGGATTGAATAGCAAAAATATTAAATATTGTGGTTTATTTTTAGATGTAAAATTGCAAATTTGTGGCGTCACAAATGAGACCAAGTGTGACAAGAACCCACTCCCCTTCTTTTCACACTTGGTCTCATTTGTCTAAAAGGGGTCTAAAAATCATGAAAATCGTGTGCTGTACGTGTACGTACTTTGTGGATAGTCCCTCATACATTACAAGGACCCTTATAAACATATTCCAATCAAAAGGCCGTCTAATAAATTTCAGCATGTTTGAAATTGTAATATATTATAAGTTATTGGCAGTGCCATAAATAAGGCATGTTCACAATAGCGCCGGTTTCAATATGTACGCAATAAATCTTTGCCTTATAATAAATATTGGACAATTAATTCACTGTTGGGCACTATATCTAGTTCAGTAACAGCCTTCAGTTTGGTATTCGTTATAGTGGATCGATCATTATTGACCAAAATCGGATTTTTTTAATTGTTCGTATAAAAAAACTAGAACAGTGACATAAATCCATACTTATTCTCTACCAATCCATACTAATATCTTATCTTTGGCGTAACGGAGCTGCGGGTATCATTAAGTAGCTAATAAATGTTTCACAATTAACTAGATATTGTTGTGTAACTGTACGCTCAAACAACTTGGGGCTGTAATTACAATTAATTAATGATTGCCAATCGAGCCGCGAAAACACGTGACGGAAATGAACTATTTCATTATGATCGTATTACTATGTATATAGTATTAGTTTTAGTTGGTGAAACTAAACATAGTCAAAATTAAAATATATGAAGTCTAAAAAAAAATACGTACACTCGGAAACTGCCGCGATAAAGCTATTGCATAGCATTTTTTATCAACTTATGCAATTATAATTCGCATAGTCTACACACACCGTGCCGAAGTCTGGCAACGCCGCACCGACCGCACAGCGGCAATGTCGCACCGCTGTGCCAGTCGGTGTGGGAGGTGTTAGGTTTATTTTCGTTACGGAATTTCTTGATTCGGCGCGCTCAAAGCCCGCCATAAAAGCTATGTAATAGCTTAAAAATATTTTACAATTAATATTATTATCTTTGAACGAGAACGAGCCCTGAAAAGTTACTCGAGCGGTTTCTTTTACTAATTTTCCTGAATACTTATCGAAGCATAAAGCCTGTTCGTTAAATTAATTATATATTTTAACCTTCTAGATATAAGAAAAAAATGTAAGAAAGAAGAAATTGGCTTCCAAGATAATAATAATACACGTAACGACTGAGATCAAACCTGCACCCACTTGAATTTGAATTTACTGTCTACACACTAGGTCTCACTAAAAATAATCATGTTATTATATTGTATTACACAAAACAATATGGCCGAATATGATAAAGAGGCGGAGTAAAAGAAATTAAGATTTAATAATTTGACGTATCGTTAAATCATTGCTCATTTGAGTGACTGAACCGATATAGTTAATAGGAAAGGAGGAGAATATCATTGTTTTGGGTAAATGTACGATTCCCGCGTGATGATCTAATTTTGGCGCATACGAGTTGCAGGCATCTAGTGTTATAATTTATAATAGACTTTATTTTGTCTACATGTCAGTCTTTATAGAAAGGAGTCTGCAATGGGGCTATGTGGCTACGAAACCGCGTAGCGCACCTACGAAACCGCGTAGTACGGCTACGAAACCGCGTAGTGGGGCTACGAAACCGCGTAGTGGGGCTACGAAACCGCGTAGTGGGGCTACGAAACCGCGTAGTGGGGCTACGAAACCGCATAGTGGGGCTACGCAATCACGTAGTGCGGCTACGAAACCGCATAGTGGGGCTACGAAAACGCGTAGTGCGGCTACGAAACCACTATTGCTGTGTCAAAACTCAAAGACCACTCTACTAACTTCATTTTTTTTCATTTTGGTATGTATATAAGCAAAGCTTTTATCCATCTCTATTAATAATTATTATGCTCCTAACTTAAATACGTCCCTAAAGCGAGTCGCTATAACGATGTAAGTAAGAAGGTGGTCAATTTATTTAATCATTTTTTTTAATAGTAGCTGAAAGTCGAGCTTTGTAAGGGCTCGAGTGGTCACACCTTGATGATGACACATCTACATAATATAAAAAACCTTGATTGACTGATGATAACACAATATCTACATATAAATAAAAATTACAATGTTAAAGCACAAATCAATAGGCGTGATAGTTTTTCCGTAAAGTGTACCACAAAATGTACAAGTTGTGGGATAATAAAGTAGAGCTCGCTGATAATATGAATGTCAAATCACACTACAGGTTATTACACTACAGCATTCGTTCACTGCTGTACAAAACCAACTTAAACCGCTATCCACAAAAACAATTTCTATAACAAAAATAATAGTATTTTAAAAAGATAAAACCGACTTCAAATTTTTGTACGTAATTAAGAATTAAAATTCCCTATCTCAAAACCACTGAACCGATTTTGATGAAACTTGCAGGATTCCCTAAGTTGAACAATACCTAGTACAATAAAAAAGAATCACTAAAATCGGACTTATGGTTCCGGAGATATGCGTGCACAAACATAAAAACATACATACATACATACATACATACATACATACATACATACAATTTTGAAATTTGGCACATTTGTTCAGAAGCTGCTATAGATTAACATATACAAAAACTGGGCAGTTCTGGAAATATAACATACATACGCGTCGAATTGATAACCTCCTTTTTTGAATTCGGTTAATTACATACATACGCGTATCGAATTGATAACCTCCTTTTTTTGAATTCGGTTAATTACATACATACGCGTCGAATTGATAACCTCCTTTTTTTGAATTCGGTTAATTACATACATACGCGTCGAATTGATAACCTCCTTTTTTTGAATTCGGTTAATTACATGCATACGCTTCGAATTGATAACCTCCTTTTTTTGAAGCCGGTCAATAAAAATACAAAATAAATTGAACACTTCTTACAAGCCCAATAAAAGCTTCTTACATAGTAAATATAAGCTTCTGTAACGGCCAACGTTAACGGCGTCACGCGTTATAAACGCCGTTATAACGACGGGATTAACGTGTGCCCCTAATTAGAAAACTTGCGACCCTGGGGCGTCACTTTTTCCTTAAATGGATACGGCTAAATCATTGAAGTTTATCGTTTTTCTTTTCTATACCAATATTACGGAAATATACTTCATTTTATGTCGTATACAGGATGTAAGATAAATGAGTTATATGTATGATTATTGAGGTTATGTATATTATTCCTATGGTATAGAGTTAATTCTGTTCTTCCAACGCTGAAAGATTTATAGACCTAAGCAAGCAATTTTAAACAAATCTAACAGATCACTAAAGATTTCCTCTATACTATAATTCTTCTAATTTTGATCTAAAAATGCACAGATACACCTTAGAATACGATGCAACAAAATACACTACTACCAATAAAATAAAAATGTATGGTTTCCGTGTTATTTCATGAAGCACGAACGGAGTCGCGGTAAAAATATATTCAATGTTTTCTCCCTTCATGCCTCCTTGCCCTCAGGTGGATACTAACGGCCATAACGGGGTAATAAACGTAATTACTACGTTACTTGTTACTGTTACATGTTCTTTTGTTGCCAGAAGTACTTAACAACAGTTACAACAACGTATTTTATAAACAATCATATAAATAAGCAAGACATGCACAATACGAAATGATTATTGTGTACTGTTACATTTACGGGGATAAAAAGTATCCTATGTCCTTTCCCGGGATTCAAAGCATTCCCATATTATTTTTCTGCAAAATCGGTTCTTCGGTTTGGGCGTGAAGAGGTAACAGACAGACAGACAAACAGACCAACTTTCGCATTTATAATATTATTAGTATTAGTATGGATGTTATGCTTCTTTATAATATGATTCTCAATCTGTTAGGAAAATTCAAATTCATACAGCTGACTTTTGAATACGGCACACACACTTTTGCACTATATTAGTGGTGGTAACTGACTAATTGGTTGCAATGAAACTTGTCACCAGCATTGCCAGTTTTTTTTTTGGGATTCTTTAGTCAAAAGCGGGACAAAGTAAAAAAAAGGTATAAAATCAAAAGTTTTTTGAATTTTATCTTTTTATTTGCGTTAAAATAACGTTTACGTGATAATAGATAGCAAAAGTACCCAAAGAAAATCCACCCCTCTACCTCCCACACTCTTAAATTCATTACGCACCTTTCTTTCTCAGCACGCTGCGCATACGTTCGGGCTTTCCACTAAAAGCGGGGTTGAGCTTGTCCTGCGCGGGACATCAAATTTTTATGAAAAAATCGGGACATTCCGCCAAAATCGAGACGTCTGGTAACGCTGCTTGTCACCATCACAAAAACGTGGGAGGCATTATTATATTTTAACGGGTTTTACGCATTTTGAACATTAACGTTTCCCCGAAACTTATTCCAAAATGTAAATATACACAGAACAGAAAGTGAGACTCAGTTGTCCTTTTCTAGGACATATTAAAACACGACAACTTTAAACAATGTCAATAAAACAAGTCGGATGGACAAAGTTCCGACAATCACCCCGCCGGTGCCGGCCGCGACAGCCATGCGACAGTTTACAACTCTGTCGCATTAAATCTGCTCATTAGTTATAATGACTCACGTAAAAATTTCCGTATCTGCTTTTAGTAAATATGAATGTTGTATGTACGAGTTAAGTGTAGAGCGACGGGAATAATAAGCTATCTTTTTAACCCCCGACAAAAAAGAGGGGTGTTATAAGTTTGACGTGTCTGTCTGGCTGTCTGTTTGTCTGTGTGTGTATTTGTCCGTGGCATCGGCTACGATGCCACGGACAGATACACACACTAATGGATGCTAATCCAAACGGGTGGACCGATTTTGATCTAGTTTTTTTTGTTTGAAAGCTGACATGATCGAGAGTTTTCTTAGCTATAGTAAATAAAAAGTGCTGGAAAATTCTGGTTCGTGATATTAATAATTATGAATAACATACACAAAACACATTAATGGAAAGTTGACCTGGTGCTGCAGCATCACCTGGTAATCAATAGGATACCCAACTCCTCACCAACTTAGATCAGAGGTTTCGTGTTTGGGCTCATTTTAATTGCGACAGTAGATAAACAGTCAATATTTGCATGCTACTGCTGCAGCATCACCTGGATTCTATAGGAGCCGAGCTCCCTATAGGAACTCAAAGGAGGTTTCATGTTTGGGCTCATATTGACGGGCTCATCCAAGAGGACATTCATAGACGCTATTCTTTGCATAATATTATTCCGCACTATAATCAACAAAAGTTTAAAAAGCATGAAATAAAATTAAATTAAGAAATTTAAAAAAACCCCCGCCAAAAAACTTTAAAAAGTAATGAAATAATAATATTTACTGACTTTAAGTTTAAATAATTCCTAAGTGTAAAATAATATTTTAGTCCATAATTGTTGTCAAGGTGTGTCGGGGGACCGCTTACTAACTTAAAGCCAGTAAATATTATTATATCACTATTAGAGAAAAGGTTTTTGTACAAAATCCATCGCAAAAGATCGTAGATACCTGTTACGACGCGTTGCTTCGTCGGAATGGATTATATCGCTGCGTTGCGGCGACGCACAACAATACAAGACGATGACAGTGCGTCATTCCTACTTTATGTCTTTCCATATAGTTACCGACAAGCGCGGTGACTGGAACAGAATAATATCATGGCTTCACTCTACATAATAAATGAATAGTTGGTAACAAATACTTACTTTTACACACCCAAACACTTGTTTTTTTTTTAACATTAAAGGATGTAAAAAACTAATTATATCCCCTCGCATACAATGTCACCAAATAATTAACTAACTTCACAATGAACAGCGAAACCGCTTGCTTGAATATTTAATCACCCCTATATATCGGAAACGTTTAAATTTCATTAAAACACGTAATACTATTGAAACGGCCCTGTTCCAATATGTTTTAACAGACACATACAGGGAAACGCAATAAATAAATTAAATACTAATCTTGTTAAGAGTATATTACATCGGTTTTCGTATTAACTTCGCTGGCCAGTTTACTGTGAAACCCCTGGATGCTCGCATTAAAACAAACACTGGTGAATTTCGGAGGTATGCACGCTAATGCAGGTACAAAATAAAATGGTTGCGCTAACAATTAGTGAAGTTAAACACGCTGCAGTCACCTGTCTATCGCCGAAGCGAACAAAACTATTCGCGAACTTTTTGTTTGTTAATTTTAAGCGTAATTATCCGTATTGTAAGCTGAACAGAGTGATCACAGCAAAACGAATTTACTGACCTTATTGTATGCGGTTTATGCATTTTATTTTGACCATGAAACACAGAGAAGGAAATAGTACGTCCTGAGTTATTTTTCACGGATTTCCTCCACACATTCCCATCAATATAACATCATAATATATTTTAATATTATTACTGTCCGAAGAAATGATAAATCTTTGAGCATACAGCTCAAACTTAGCTTTTAATTAGCTATAGAAATACTAATGATAGCTCCATTAAAATATATATTAATTAAAAGTTGTTCACAATACTAGATGTCGCAAATCGTTCACAAAGAAATTTAATTATTATTTTGCTGCAGAAAATCCATCTTATACCCTTTCCGGGACTCATAAATATAGAACATCTCAATCACACGTTTGCAGATAGACAATTTTAACACCTTAATAATAGAAGTATAAATCATTTCACAGAAGATGTAAACCCGTACCAGAATTCCCCACACTACCGCAGAATTCTTAATTTTCCACCTTCACATGCTCCATGCATATTGCATGCTCCCCATTTACCTTTCACATTTAACTCCCGGGAGCTCCAAGCTTTTTCTTCTTCCATTAATGTAAATTCAACCCCATCTGTAAATGAGTTTTAACAATTTATCGCCCGGTGCAAAAAAGTTTAACGTTACCATTAATTAGGGGAAGCCCCGTCCCAATTTTAATTCCAGCCAAAATGGCTTTCGAACAATTATTTCCACGGAAGGTTAAAGGTGGCAACACGGTGACAGGCGCCGACTGTCACCGCTTGAGGTGTCATTGTTTAGACACCCTTTTGTCAATGTATATTTTCTGTTTATTGGATACAAATGACGTGTGTATTTTTACCAAAATAGTTAGCCTAGTTTCTTACTATAGTGACAAAAATCCTTATTATGTACAAAGTAAATAGGTTTTACTAATAATGGGTAAATTTCGATTACAGACGGACCTCTTGTACTTACAAAGTACAAATAGGCCCACTGAGCAAAACTAAGAATCGTATCATTTCAAGTAACGACTTTCAAATTATGGTGATCAATTAAAAAAATATAATATAATTTAAAAATATAATTTAATTAAAAAAAAAAAAATATATATGGTGGTATGCCTCACGTAGACGTCCCAAAAGTGTTAGCTTTGTTAACCTATTTATAAATAAATATTTTTGATTTTGATTTTATGCAGCTCTAGAATGTAGGCATAATCAAAGCATAGTACAAAACAAATTTGGTTCGCGCTATCAGTCCTTGTATCATAATATTATGCTAACATATGAACTTTAAAACTTTCGCGTTGCATTATTTATATTTATTGGACGGATTTAAATTATCTCCAACCTGGAATCCAGTGATTAATAAGTGAAACCGCGTGTGTCACCTTTATCAATAAGTGTAAACCCGGATACAGTGAGTGTTGTGTGTCGCATTGAGCCTACTGACTATAAAATATATGCCTACATTGGAACACAAATGTTGGACAATTCGAGGGTAGTCGTAGATCAGACCGTCCAGTGCAAACGAAGACGCCGCGCTCCTGCAGTCCCCTCGTGACCACGGCCGCTGCAGCACGGCCGAAACGTCGAGAAAAAAGTATGTAGTAGCATTACTACTAGAATATAAGTGGCGTTAAGTCCCGAATAATAAGTATCAAAAATTATGCTAACATCTTCAAACTGCGCGACGGATTTTCATGTAGTTAGATATAGTGATATAAGATGAAGGTTTGAGGCTTAATTAAATTATGCGTCCGCGCGAACGCGCGGTTTGTCCGCCACACCGCAAGATCAAAACTGAACCGCTATTTAAATAAATCGTTACAATACAATGATCTCACAGTGTAGCGGCCTAACCGCGCGTTCACATCGCCGCATATAAATCTAGACTTATGCTAAGTACTCACATACGGTTTTGCTCGATAGTTTTACTCCAAATCGAGTAATAATTACTGTGTGGACCGCAAAACTCGACACAGCTCGAAGGCTTGCATCGAGCCGCTTGAAGGCATCGAGCCGGCTCGATGGAATTAAATATATGGATTTAGAATAAAACTATTGAGCAATGCTGAATGTGTTGACGAAAGCCCAAGCCGCAGGTTCTGCTCGACGTGACTGCTCGATCGATCAAAACCGTATGTGAGTACTTAGCATAAGAGCTCATGTCAAAGTGCACGCGCGTGAAGCCGAGCAGTTCAACTAGTATAAGCGTTGAAAGTGTATTGAATAAACATTTCAGACTATATTTTTACAACAAAATAAAATAATTGAAGGAGACAGGACGAAGATAAAAGCTAGCCTGAAAATATCCTCTCTTTTCGTCGGCGATAGGATGACAAAGGCGGAGGGACGGCCCTTTACTTAATTAATTGCGTTTTTCACTGAGGAAAGTAATCGAACGCCTAAAACAATTCTCTGTTCTATTTATTAAAGGCTGTACTCTGTATAATCGGGATAATTCCTTTGATCCGAGGTCCTTGAAATAGCTAATGATTGGGAATTTCGCGTTTTTTCGTTTAAAAGCTCATTTAAAAATTTCTTAAGGGTCCTCTCAGACAAGTGGTCGTGAAAAAAGTATGTCTGAAGCGTAATGATACGTTTACGTACCTGTAAAGATTTTTATTGACTGTCAGCCTATAAACACAAACGCTTGAATGTCATACGATTTACACTAACCCGGCTACAAGCTATAATAAGCCAAGACAAGCAAGCAAGCAAGAAAGCCAAGCCAATCAGCCCGACCACACGCTTGTGTTTGTAGAGCGTGCTACACGTGTAAACGTGCCATAACAGTTTTATCCTTATTTGAATGCAAAACTACTTGTGAACATAAATCTATCCATGGTAATATTATAAATACAAAAGTGTGTATGTTTGTTAACTCCTCACACCCAAACCACAGCACCAGTTTTGCTGAAATTTGGTATGAGGATACTCTGAGTTCCGCGAAAGGACATAGGGTACGTTTTATCCCGGAAAATGTAATAGTTCCCGCACGATAAACGAATTTTGCGGGCATCATATTGTTATAATTATTACTAGATGACCCCTTCCAAATTTTTGAAAAATCGATTTAGTGGTTTGGGCGTGTAGAAGTAACAGACAGATAAAAACTTGAGAGGTACATCCGATTGGATGGCGATCTATTGACGCCCAGGAAAACTAACAACGAGTCGCTGTTTATTCTCAAAAAAACGCCATCTAGTTGACGCACAGGAATACTATCAACGCCCTCTGCCCCTACCATGCAGGTACTAATAAAAAAGTGTCGAGGTCAAAAATCGTTCTGTATAGCCTTCTTTACGCCGAACGCGCGATAAGGAACTTCGTTCCAATAGACAGGCAGACATATTGTCGCATATTATTAGTTCATTTAACAGTCACGTCATGGCCCCATGGTACATTTACTAGTTGTCTAGTGTCTACGTTCTCTTCCTTTGACCCGCAAGCGAAGTCAGTCGACAAATTGGTTTACCTGTTAATAATAATAGGGCTTCCTTCGCTTACGTCTTGACTTGACCCAGTGTCCTACTCGTGTTTCGTCTTTAAGCCGGATAATTCAATTATTATCTAGCCTCTCTCTATAGTATTTTGAAGGACCTGCAAAAACCTCTGTCATGTGACTTTTCTAATTTGGCAGATTAAGGTAATAGACCTTATTACTTGTATTATTAGCTTTGTAAACATTTTAACCGACTTTCCAATAGGAGGTTTCATTCGACCGTATATATTATGTTTTTTTATTGTAAGGGACTCGTCGCGGGGTTTGCTGCTATGCTTAAAAAACTATATAGTAGATAGTTTTTAAGCTATTGGTGCGGCGTTTTCAGACTTCGGCACGGTGTTTGTGTGTGACTAGACGTTTGCGAATTATAATTACATAAGTTTATAAAAACTGTTATGCAATAGCTGTTTCGCAGCAGTTCCCGAGTGCCACACTTATTTTTTAGCCTTACCTACTACGAGGGTACGTCGTCAAATTGCATTCGATAGAAAAGTGTTGAGCTAGAAAAAAAAATTATTACTAGGTGTCCCGGCAAAGTTGTTTTGCCATATAAAGTATTTCGCCCATATTATTTTATTGAAGTGACTAAATAAGTATGTCACCATGGCAACGTCCATCGCTATCCCGTCGCACAAACAATGGTCGCCGTCAGTCTCGAGTTGTAATAATTTACATATCGATAAGTGCATTTGTTGAATAAACAATAGTTTATTCAACAAATGCACTTATCGATAAAAAAGTAGCCAGTAGCCGATTCTCAGAGCTACTGAATATGCATATAAAATTTGGTAAAAATCAGTAGAGCCGTTTCGGAGGAGTACGGTAACCAACATTGTGACACGAGAATTTTATATATTACTAGCTGTCCCGGCAAACGTTGCTTTGCCATAAATATATAAAGTATTTCGCCCATATTATTTTATTGAAGTGACTAAATAAGTATGTCGCCATGGCAACGTCGATCGCTATCTCGTCGCACAAACAATGGTCGCCGTCAGTCTCAGGTTGTAATAATTTACTAATATTTATTCAACAAATGCACTTATCAATATATAATGTACCCAGTAGCCGATTGTCAGACCTACTGAATATGCATATAAAATTTCGTAAAAATCAGTAAAGCCGTTTCGGAGGAGTTCGCGGACTAACATTGTGACACGAGAATCTATATATATAAAACTCAAAGGTGACTGACTGACATGTTGATCTTTCAACGCATAGCCCAAACCACTGGACGGATCGGGCTGTTTGGCATGCAGGTAGATGTTATGACGTAGGCATCCGCTAAGAAAGGATTTTGATCAATTCTACCCCCAAGGGGTTAAAATAGGGGATGAAAGTTTGTATATAATAATACTTCTTAACGCGAGCGAAGCCGCGGGCAAAAGCTCGTTTTATATATAAGATAATAATTTCTTTGAGCGTCGCAAGGACCATGTCACTTAGCAACGTTTTTCGCAGGAGCAAAGGTATGATTTCGATGAAACTGGCTACTGACCCTGAAATCGGTATAGGTATTATTTTCACACATACTATTCGGCTAATCATTCGCCGCTAATTAAATAAACATATAAATCGATTAGCTGAATCTGCCCAATTAAAAATCGTTACACAATAATATTTTACGCTGAACTGTGAAATTGGCTCTCCGGTAAATTTATTTGCACAACAAATTGTGTGAACAGCGCCCAACTGTTTGCTTAGTTCTGTATAAGCCTATGCGTGGTATACTATCGGAGAAGTTGATTTCTAGGCACATGGGGACCTACGTAGTTTGGTCGCGTTACGTCAAACCCCGTCGGCTGGATTTGACGTAACGCGACCAAACTACGTAGGTCCCCATGTGCCCAGGAATCAACTTCTCTGATATATCACAATAATTAACATTAAATTGACGCGATCCGACCAAATGACGTTGGTTTGCCTAGGATTAAGTTTCCTCGATGGTACTCACATAATAAATTTTATTTAATTCTTATTTTCATACTTTACGGTTCAACTAACAAGATTATTCCCTCTTAAAAGGCCGAATACACACTTGCAACTCTTCTGATGTTCTATTTCAACATGATTATTATTTGTTTTAATTTCGTTATTCCCATACTAATCGTCCTAGATTCCGCAGTAATATGTTTACATGTGACATCACGACTAATTCGCGAATTACACGTATTGAATATTAATCAGTGTTATTATCAATATCAGCTGATTACCTGCAAATGACAACGTAATTAATAATACTAATTAGTTTCTCAATATGTTGTTTTAATGATGATTGCGGAGATTAAGATGTCCACAACTTACGCCCTAAACAGACAACTATCATGCTATGCTCAATTTACATGTTGATGAAAAAATAAAAAAGTTAAACTATGCCGACAACAAACCAAATGCATGTACAGGTGTATAGAGACCCTCATAAAGATTTCTACCAAAAAATTGAGTAAGTATTTATGAAGTCTTGATGGAACGTCCTTTGCGTTCTTATGTTTTATTCTAGAACATTCTGCAAATCGAGTTGGACGTGGATGACGGCACGAAATCGCGTGGGTCATGGTCCACTTCCCAGAGAGAGCCCTGATGCGCATGGTGCTCCTGCACATCGCGGCCCACGTGTGGGCTTATCTAGGCTACCCCGCGGGACGACCTAGAAAAGTCTACAATCTACATGCTTCGATGAGTCTGCGAGACGCGGTCAACCGTTGCTAGAGTTGCGGTTTGTTGATCGTGCCCGTAACTATGCCTAAAGTGGGGAGTGAAGCACCATGGGGTTTTAGTAGGTAGTCTCGGAGAGTCCCACATACCCCGGCCGATGCCCCAATCCGCCAGGGAATCGCAAAGCATTTCCCCATGTAAAAAAAAGCCATGGTCCACTGTCTTTTTTAATGTACCACATATCAAGCAGACCTTGTACAATTATTCGCTCTGTAAATATTGTAATAGTCAGACAATAATTGTATATTCCGTTGCATTCCGTCAGGGAGACAGAAACACATTGATTTAAACTACCACAAACAATTCCGCCGGAGTTAGACCCCGAATCTAGTTGCCGCCTTTTTATTGTTTAAGTTGGATAATTACTCCGTCCACATAGAGTATTGTATCGTAGAGATAATTTAATTATTAATTTAATTTTAACCTTCGAGGTTTATGGAGAGTATATTTTTTAACGTCATGTATGATAAAATATAAATGAATAAATAAATAAATAATTAAAATTGTCGAAATGTCTGAGGTGATTTTCAACTCCTAATACTCGGTAGATGTAGGCAACATTTTGGTACGGCAATAAAAGATATATTAATATACCATGTTACTAAAAATATAATGTAAGCACTTAGCACTTACTACCGCACTCGTAATTAAATGAATATTTTGACAATAAGCCCCATACGTTATTTGTCAAACTCTTCATTGAAATGAATTGAAATGAAATGATATTTATTTGGATAAAATATGGTTGCTAAAGATGTTAAATTTCGGTAGATTGCATATTTTGTCGTAGTTGACGACGTCCAAATATTATAATCACAATTATTATAATAATTAGTAAAGTTATTGACACATTTTTATGGCTGGCAATTTATAAGTAATTACATCATTCATTAGTCATAAATCATAATAATTACTAGTAAAAAGTTGTAATTTCTAATTTCTCGTTACAAGTCAAAATTAAGTTAAAAAAAAATAATGTCAAAATAATCTAAATGTCAAAGTTACTAAATTAAGACTAAGAGTGGGTTGCACGAACGAACTTTAACTTTAACTGTAACTTTAACTTGAACCTTAACTTATACCCCAATGCAAAATGTCAAATCTTTGGTTAAAGTTAAAAATGGACGCCATCAAGACGCCATATTTAACCATAACCATAGAGCTCGACAAGGTTTTAAGTGCAGGTGGCGAAAAAAGGAACTAACGTTGTCATCATACAAAAACGCCAACAGTTCTTGTTGGACCAGCTGTCATCTGTTAATTTTTCCGGTCAAAGTTAAGGGTAAAATTAAAGTTAAATGACGCCATATTTAACTTTAACCACAACTTTAACCTTTACTTTAACTTTAACCACGCCTCTGGCTTAAATAGCTTAATCATCATTAAATGTCTCTTAATATACGGCCGTTAGTCTGATAGCTCAAATATTAAATGATAAACGAATATACTCGAAAAAAGCTATGAAAATATTTTATTAATTAAAAACTTGTAATCTAGAATACTAGTCCGTACTTAGTGAAGAGTTTTAAACATAAAGTACATAATATTTTATCCTATTCATTAAAATATAACTTTTCTTCCATACTAAAATTATAAATGTGAAAGTGTATGATCTGTCTGTCTATTACCTATTAACGCCCAAACCGCTACACCAATTTTATTCAAATTTGGTATGGAGATACTAGGAGACATAAGATACTTTTTATCCCAGAAAAATGTAGGTTCCCGCGCGATAATCGAATTTTGGTGCAACGGAGTTACGGGCGTCATCTAGTTAAAATATAACTTTTTAAGTAACCATTCCATGACTGCGTTGGTGATCGCAAGACTTTATTTAATTAAGAGACTTTTAACAAATTACGTCACATGAGCTATCTAATCATTTTAAATTAAGAATTAACTCATTTTCATTATCTCTGTGTAGTAATTACTCTGTGTAAGGGGTTTTTGCGCTCCTGCGTCAGATTTAAGCCGTAATGGCTTAGTTTTGTAATTAATTAGTGTTGTCACGGGACTGTACATTATGGAAGTGTGGAGACACGTTCTACTGCAGCTGGATGTACAGCAAAGTAAATTTTAATACATTTAAACTATAATAAATAAACAAAATTTTCGTTTCAAAAAGGTCTGTTTTCACTAATAATTTATTTAGGGAATTTTCAAATCAACTCCAGATACTAATATTATATTGTTATCAATGATCGATTACTAATATGTATAGATGTTTTAAATACACAAAATAATTGTCATATCATAAAATTTTCTTTATTGTAGACTTTGCTAAATAAAGTAGAGTCTACAGATTTTACAGATATTTCTAGATTGTCATCTAGTTAAAATATAACTTTTTAAGTAACCATTCCATGACTGCGTTGGTGATCGCAAGACTTTATTTAATTAAGAGACTTTTAACAAATTACGTCACATGAGCTATCTAATCATTTTAAATTAAGAATTAACTCATTTTCATTATCTCTGTGTAGTAATTACTCTGTGTAAGGGGTTTTTGCGCTCCTGCGTCAGATTTAAGCCGTAATGGCTTAGTTTTGTAATTAATTAGTGTTGTCACGGGACTGTACATTATGGAAGTGTGGAGACACGTTCTACTGCAGCTGGATGTACAGCAAAGTAAATTTTAATACATTTAAACTATAATAAATAAACAAAATTTTCGTTTCAAAAAGGTCTGTTTTCACTAATAATTTATTTAGGGAATTTTCAAATCAACTCCAGATACTAATATTATATTGTTATCAATGATCGATTACTAATATGTATAGATGTTTTAAATACACAAAATAATTGTCATATCATAAAATTTTCTTTATTGTAGACTTTGCTAAATAAAGTAGAGTCTACAGATTTTACAGATATTTCTAGATTGTTCTGCGTATAGCTGAGCACTAGATCATGTGCCTTAAATATCTGCATTTTCTCCTTTCCTTTCTCCCACACCGGTATCGGTGGCCGGTTTCATTGAAACCAGGCCAGTTACGCAGAAGTCATTTTATAGTGCTCAAGTATATGCGCAGTACATAAGAGCAATTCAAGACGTGAGTGGAAGAATTATTGACATGAAAAAACTTCCTATTTTTTTTTTGCTTAAATGGAGGCTTAAAGGCCGGAAAGTTATTTTAAATAGATAAACTATGAATTATATGTGTAGCCAGATATTATGTTAGCTTGGTTATGAAGTAGATAATAGTTACAAGTTATATTCAAATAATTAGGGAAAAAATGAGTTATTATCCGTATGTTACGAAATGTTACTTGTTCGATTCTTCCACTCACGTCTTCTTCTCTATTCCTTTACTCTCATATCCCAGTGCGACAATCAGGCGCAGGACTGACTTATTACATGCCCATATCCAATACAAGCTATCTAAGTAACGTCCTAGGTATATGGGGCCTATCAGTCAGAGAGCGGTCACGCGGTCTAGCGTTCAAGCGGTCAGTTTTGCGTTCTGTGTTATATTACGTTATATAGAGATACTCACACAGGGGGCGTTCTGACCGCGTCAGAATTGCTCCCGTGTAACGCAGAATGAAAACGCAGAACGCTTGAACGCGTGGCCGCTCTCCGTCTGATAGGTACCTTAGTTGGTAAAAACAAATCACATACAAACCATGAGGAAGGGAAATTAATGAAGCACTTACGTTTAATTACAGAGTACACAGACGACAGAGATTTAAGCTCGGTATTATTTATGAAGGCTCTGTGCAATCAGGATAAAAGCTTGTGCCGATACGACAATCGCTCTGAGATGAAACAGAGTTTTAACAGAAAGAAAGTATTGGATGGATATCTAATTAATTATTTATTATACTACAAGACCTGGTGAACTTCGTGCTACTTGCCTCCTAATATTTCCGAGATTTCAGCGAATATTACAATTTACAAGACTAAAATCAACAAAATCGGTTCAGCCGTTCTGGAGTTTAGCGATAACAAAGACTAATAAAGATATTCACATTATAACGAGACGTTTCGTCGTCACTCTCAGCAAATCATTCTGGAAGACATTTTCTAATGATTTTCCCATTTCAAAGCAATAATGCTTTCGTTCCCAAGCGGTCGTATGCGACCGCGAGAACAAAAGATTTCCAAGAATCCGCGATCGAGGTAATAATGGCTTATGAAGGCTAAAAATCCATACTAATATTATAAATTTGAAAGTCTGTTTGTCTGTCTGTTACCTCTTCACGACCAAACCGCTGAATTGATTTTATGAAACGAAAGGACATAGGATACTTTTTTCCCTGAAAAAGTATCCTATGTCCTAAGGAATTTTAGCGAAACGGAGTTGAGGGCGTCATCTAGTATAAAATATGCGGATTATCAACCGCGCGTGATCCGCACGAAAGTTCGGTTTCGGATATTATGTCATAGATATTTTTCCTGTCATGAGGGCAACACGCGTGCAGCCAGGATCGTGAGTCCACATGACAGGATAAGCGCTCTTACTCTTCTGCAGTCTTTCTAATTCGTAGCTCTTGTTGATACAAAACCCCTAGCCAAGACGTTTTCTTTATCGCTTTGAATTCGAATTGACATAACATAAGTCGAATGCTGACTTTATTTAATAAAACGCTATTAAAGCACTTCAATCGGTGATTCTATAAAGAATACGAATGGATTATTATTCATATTAATTCATTCGTATGTAAAGAGAATAATAAAGAATACATCTTGGCTGAACGGCTGTAGTCTTTATTATTCGTAGCTCCTGATGATGCTGATCTCTTACAGAGTAATGTGTGTCAAAGTACAGAGGTATCGATCATAATTACACGGTAACTCCATTACCTGTTAGCACTCGGTACTCATTTGTGTGGCTTCCATCTTTGTTCTCAGAAAACATTTTTTATACAATTTTCACACGTAAACTCTACGGAATACCTTTTTTTTAATGAGCTTTAGCCCACCATACACCCACCACGTCTATATCTCCTGTGTCGCCAGAATCTATAGCGGTATCCAACCACCAAAATTTGATATTATGATCTCAGGGAGCCCGAGGTACACGGTACATCTATACATATCTATCTATATCTATACATAGTACAAAACAAAGTCGCTTTTTTCCCTCATGTCCCTTTGTTCCCTTTAATCTTTAAAACTACGCAACGGATTTTGATGATTTTATCACGCTAAGACTAATAGGAGCGAAGAAATAGAGGAAAATGTGGAAAAAAACGGGGAAAATTATTTGAAAGGGCTAACTTGAACGCGCTAATCTCAGGAACTTCTGGTCCGATTTGAAAAATTGTTTCAGTGTTAGATAGCCCATTTATTGAGGAAGACTAATAGGAGAATGTGGAAAAAACGGGGGAAATTATTTGAAAGGGCTTATCTCGCGAACTACTGGAGCAATTTTTATGTTATTTGGCACAGATAAGAAGTAGACCTCGTGAAGGATCATAGGCTATCAATTTTAATCATTTTTTTCAGTGGCTATAATATATTTTGTACCCGTGCGACGCCGGGGCGGGTCGATAGTATCATATATTTTTGAAATATTTTCACGCTAGAGTGCAGCACCAGCACAGAGAGTAAACAAAAAGTTTTGATCGACATTTGGCAACGTTTCTGTAGATTTTCTGATAATATGACGTGCGCAGCATGTCGAATTTTGGTCGGATTATTTACTGTTTGTGCTAGCAGTGCCCTCTGGCCCGACCTCTGTGTAATATTCCTTATTGCATCACTATTATTAATCACCACGTCGTGACTCGCGCCTCGTCTCCATTCATTTCAGTGCGATCTGACCCTAATTGTTAACTATTTAGGTAAATATAATTATAGTGTATTGATACGTTATGATGTCTAATTAGCATTAGCAGCTATTAACATAAGCTATTATTAATTAATAATTAATTTCATTGATAATGCAAAGGACTTACGTTAACGTCATTGGCATATTATGACACGATGTCCAGGCAAGAAGATTGCAACTTTTCAATTTAAAATTATTCGTTTCTTACTTTCTTTTTAATCCCTACAGAACTGACTTGTATACGCTTAAAACGCTGAACCGATTTAGTGAAGTTTGGTACGATGAAAATTTTGTTCCATGGAAATCTAGCATAGGTTTTCATCGCAAAATACAGTTTCGTCGAATTTGTGGTCAACATCTTTTATCATCAAAACACACATGATATTTGCGTTTATTAACTAAACTCTAAAGCTTGTCGGTTATTCATTTCTTAAAGCTACTTACCATCAGTTGTTGTAAAGCTCGTTGCTCTCCTATAAATAGCCTTTGTTTGCATAGCACGATTTATTTTAACGCCTGTCTGGAAGAAATCGCTGCGATAACAACGGCTTTTGTTTCAATTCGTTTATTCCGCAGTGAAATTTTTACGTACTTCTGCACAATAATTTCATTCATTTTCACAAATTATTATTCGTGCATTCATTCTTTCGCTCTTATTATCTCATTAGGCAATGTCAGCTTTATAAAAGGCTAAAATATTTAGAATAATGGATTCTAAGAATGAGTGTTTAAATATTTTTGGCTTAAACGGGTAACAAAATATCTACGATAAATCACATTTTGATGTATCTTAGGATAATTGTTTTTGGGAGTGTACCTACGTAAGTAACATTATCACTCTGACTGCTTTACGGTCCGCCGGCGGGTCGTATGTTTTCAAGTGCGGCACGCCGTCTATATGTTACACTAAGCGAGACTAGCAAGCCGTACGGGCTGCCGGCGTACCGTATCTTTCGCGCCAAATTCTTACAAAATTTCAGTTATGATTTCAAACAATTGACAAGTTTGTCACGCCACGCCTAATAATTAATTAGTAGCCCGCCGGCCGCCCGCACGGCTTGTAACAGTCGCATTTTCACGCGCTTTTTGTGGAATCGCATTGTTTTCATCGCGAAATAACCAGGATAGCTCTGTTAGACGAAGATGCATCCACTGCTACGAAAAGAAGAAAGAAGAAGGTTTGACAAGTACATATGCATGCAAAGTAGTCAAAAAGGTCAATACCGTTTGCTTAATTTGCCCTTCAAATCCAAGTGTGTGTTCCGAATTTTTTTATGAGCCTATGCTGTCTCACTGCTGGGCAAAGGCCAGGTAAGGGAATAATTGTGTTATTTTATTAATAAAAACTAATTTTCTTTAATTTTTAATATCTTTTTTATGTTTGTAATAACCCGCTTAGAACTCCTATAAATTTAAAGATACAGCCATGATTTTTTTTTTGGATTGAAGGTATAGAAGTAAACTTTTAATCTGGTAGCTTTACTTTTCTATAATAGCAGGCCACACACTACAAAATTGATATGAAATTACGAGATCGTAGCGGACCGCATGGCGTGCTGGTGAAAATAAACAGTGAGCCCGCCCGCGGCCCGTATGGCCTGCTAAACTCGTTACTGAATATTCACCTTGGCCTGCGAGGGTAGACAAAATTACGGCCTCTGGCGTCCCGCACGGCCTGCTGCACTGAAAAAATCTGTATAAGGGTGGCAGTCAGAGTGTTATGTATGTTGTGTAGCTAAGAAGACCTAATAGTATTAACAGTATAGTACCCATATTAAATTATTTTAAATGCGAAAGTGAGCCTTTCTGTCTACCTTACTTCTTCATGCCCAAGCCGCTGAACCGATTTTGCTAAAATACAAAAATACTTTGAGTCCGACACGTAACGGAGTTGCACGCGTCATCTAGTTATAGTTAAAATCTTATTAATCGGGACTTAACGCGACTTATTTAAATAGTATTGCTACTACGAGTACAGTACCCGGCGATAAATATTGCACATCGACCTTTGGAAACTGACAGTCGGCTTATTTCGGTTTTGTAGAGCGTTATCTCTTACGCACGAAATACAAAAAGTCCGGTATATATTAGGAGCTGTTAAAAAAACCATAATTATTATGGTTTGCTTCTTTTGACAATTTTATTATTCTTTGTATAAAATACACCAAATTTTCTATAAGTTATGGCTTTAGGTTCGGGTAAAATAAAATAAAAAAGCGTGTTCAAATTATGTTTACGTATTTAATTCTTTTGGAAAATTACAGCTGTAGCAAATTTAGGGGTGTTAACAACTCTAGATATATATTTTGAACTGGACGCGACTGCACTCTATTGAATTTGAACAACGACTGACATAATGTCAAATACGAGTAGGTGTGTGCTACAAAGATAACGCTCTATGAAACCGAAATTAGCCGATTGTCTCTTTCCAAAGGTCGATGTGCAATATTTATTGCCGGGTATTGTACATACTTTTTCTCGACTCTCGTGACCACGGCCGAAACGTCGAGAAAAAGTATGTACTCTTAGTAGCAATATTATTTAAATAAGTCGCGGTAAGTCCCGATTAATAAGTTTTAATTATAATGCAACGCGAAAGTTTAAAAGTTTGTCATCTACTTATGTCTATAATTTAACTAATCAGGTTTTAATTTCATTATTAACTTACTGGTACATGAAACAAGTATATTATGAAACAAAAGGAGCATTTAAGCACGAAATCGGATAACGAAGTGGTCTGAAGTCCGTCACTTCCGGTTACAAACCGGATGTGAGCTGTGACGTGAACACGGAAATGGAATTTTAAATTCCGAATTGGAAGGGCTACCTTGTTTATATGGTACGCTTCTTATTGAATTATTAATTCTCAGGTATTATATTTTTAGGCATTTGCGTCGTTTCCTAAAAAATCCTAAAATAGTTAAATAGTAAATCTGCATTAGTGTGCTATCTATACAAAATTAGGTAATTGTTTTCTTGTTCCTGAAAAGTTGCTATTTTCGACTTGTAACACAGTGATAAAACTTTAACGACGATAACAAAGGTACATTCAAAGTTGTCAACTCAAGTATTCTTCAAATGTCACTTTTTGACGTGATAACGTCTTATAATTCGATATGGGGTGCGCGCCCGAAAAACATGACAGTTCATGCGGCGTTACCTCGCTGACAGCTCTGAGGCGTTCCATTTACACTCTCAAGTCTCTCAACAACCGTAAGGCCCACCTGAGCCGCGCTTTTTGTTTCGATTATATTACGTATTTCGATGACTTAGAGAATACTTTTGTATGAAGAAGTTTGGTTAGTTAAGACCTTTGATACATTGACCACACTCTGAATGAAAAAAAAATAAACAATCTGTGAGCTATTAGTATTATTTCGGCTATTCAAAATTGTGCTTTATTTCCTACGTGTCAAGGTATGACTTAAATATATGAAGAATAAAGTATTCGTTTATTTCTTCTGAACAAGTCACTAATTATAGTTTCGAAAGTTTATAATTGAGAAACTAATATCACATCAGACTAAATACTATATTATGATGGCTTGATAGATAGAAAATTTAACACATATTATAATGTAGTTCACACAAACATAAAATATGAATTGTATATAAGGATATTACATTAATTTTACAAAGAGGGTAGGCCGGGCGCCATTTTTTTTGCACATTGACCTGCCAACTTTTTTGCATAGATTTTTCCCGGAACTGAGGGGTTAAGGCTATGACGTTGTCACGTTCAACTATCGTCAGTAAACCGACTTTACAGACAACCGATTTTTTTCCAAGATTTTAAGGACTAGACTTACAAAGCCTTTTATAATTCAGTGATTCCCTAACAAATTACATGTATGTCAATAAATAAAATATCGGCCTTATTTATATGTCTGAATCTACATGTTGATGTTGAAACTGCCTGAGGTTAACCTTGTACCTTTAACTTACTTTTACGGCAACAATAAAACGAAAACCCCGAAATAAATTTATTTTAAACTTATTTTTATCGTTGACATAATATCAGGGTGCTTGCTAGTAATAAAGCTTAACGCTGCGACGACGTTGTAACAACCTGAGTATGAGTTTAATTTGTCTCTTCTCAAGGTCACACGTTACTATAATTTGTATGCCATCGAAGCAGCATCATTGGCAAACAATGTAACGCCTTCGTGGTCCATAGTGGTCTAGAGCGTTGCTCTTGACTCGGAGGTCGTGGGCTCGATTCCCGCGTTGGAAACATGTTATTTCCAAGTGTGGTCAGGACAATGCAGGCTGATCACCTGATTGTCTGACAAGTAAGATGATCCATGTGTCCGATGGGCATGTAAAAAGTCGGTCCTGCGCCTGGTCTCTCGCCAGTCGTGTCGGTCTTCCGTCCCACTGGGTTATGAGAGTAAAGGAATAGAGAGTGCTCTTGTGTACTGCGCACACACCTGGGCACTATAAAATTACTCCTGCGTATCTGGCCTTGTTTCAATGAAACCGGCCACCGTCACCGAAACCAGTGAGGGGAGTATTATTATAATTATTGGCAAACAATGGACACAACTTCGATGCTATAGAAATTCTTACTGGCGTCCTTACGGTGAGGACTGTCAAAAACTGACACCCAATACACGAAAGAGATAGGCGAATAAAGTTAATTCATACATGATTACTAAATGGCCACATTTTCAATACTTCTGTAAAATTAAGGTCCTTGCTTGTGTATTTTACTTTGTACGCAGACGCAGTAGCAATCAGATTATTATAAGATGGCGGTAAAAAATATATCAGCATTTCCTTTCGACTACAAAGAATCAAATAGATAATATTTTGGCCATAAATCATGTCTGAGATCTGCCAATCTAATTTAGTAATTTCGTTATATTATATTATAATTTTCACTAGATTATCCGATAAACGTATAACTTTTTTCCTAATATAAACCTGCCTTGAACTTCCACGAATCACCCAAATCGATTCAGCTGTTCTCGAGTGAGACTAACAAAATTGACAATTCACTTTTGTTTATACAAATTATTTAAAAAATATAAAACGCAACGTTTACGGGAGTGCGCCACAACCTTTCCTTTATTGTACGTAGGCGTAAAAACTGAATAACCCACGAATGGGCACGAGTCTTTTCATCCGACTGAATAAAATATTTAGTGGGAGGTTCGCACTATTCCGTTGACGGTGTACAACGTTCATTATTTTTATGGTCTGTAAGGTCATTAAAATACGGAAACTGCGGGAAGTTACGCGTTATATGAATGAATCTTACATTTGTAAGTGAGTTTTGTGAAGGGACGTCATACCAGGTGGTCTATTTCATATTTTGCAAAACTTTAAAATGTAGACTAAATTCAAACATAACCTTTATTTAAATTAAAAATGTAAAATAAATTTTGATTTATTTTTTATTTTGCGAGTCGCTTTTGCGGTTTACTAAAACTCGAGAACGGTTGAACCGATTTGTTATCTTGTAAAACTAAATACTATAATTTAGTTCATTTAGTTTAGTTAGGACGGGCAGAATGCACATGTCGACGAGTCTTCGCTTCAGGGAGATAGGTAGATCCCCCTTCATCAGCGTCTTCATGGACCAGTAGCTCCTCTAGGCGTTTTCGATTCTGCGATCAACTTCCTTCCCTTGTCTATTTTCAAAGGAGACTAACTGGCCCAAGTAGATGTACTCGTCCACACATTGCATTTCTTGCTCGTCTACCTCGACGTCTTTTTTTTCTATAATAATATATTTTATTATATACGAATGATACAAAACAATTTTACCAATAACATTCCAATAAACATGAAAAATTCTAAAACATCGTCTGTACCTACGCTCACGGCGACTAAATATACCGCTTTTCTATGAAAATGTTACAAGAATATCACTATTTTCCACAAAAAATGTTTCATTATTACATTTTCTTGGAATACACAAAAAGATTCGTTCCTGTCTTCCAATAGAATTGTAAAGCGCAATACACACTGAGCCCGCCGGGCTGCCGACATATTATTATGTCGGCAAATTTTTGTCGGCGGTCTAGTTGGCGGCTTCACATAATACAAGTCGGAAAATTTGGTCGGCGGCATGTCGGCGGCTTTATTTGGCAGTCAGTGATTGGTCAGTGATTGCCGCGTGTCTATAGGTTGTGTCGCCAGGCAACTGAGTGCAGGCGTACCCAAGCCGCCAACATGTCGGCGGGTAACACGCGCGGGCGCATGTTGCCGACATCATTCTTTTCATACAGGCCGCCGGGTTGTGTCGCCGGGCTTTGTCGGCGGCCCGGCGGGCTCAGTGTGTATTGCGCTTAGACGACCTCTGTGGCTCAGTTGATGGACTCTTGGTAGCTCAAGCCAGGGGTCGCGGGTTCGAATCCCGACGACGGAACAAAAAGTTTTTCAAAGTTCCTGGGTCATGGTCTGGGTCATGGATGTGTATTAAATAATATTATGTGTATCTTATATATAAAAATGGATTTCAAATGTGTTACTCGCGCTAAAACTCGAAAACGGCTGAACGGATTGGGCTGATTTTAGTCCTAAAATATTCGTAGAAGTCCAGGGAAGGTTTTAAAGTTTTGACACAAAGTTCACCGGGACAGCTAGTCATATAATAAAAATCTTACTACTAGCTGTCCCGGAAAACGTTGCTTTGCCATAATATATTATGTATTTGCCATATTATTTTATTGAAGTGACTAAATATGTATGTTAACATGGCAACGTCGATCGCTATCCCGTCGCACAAACAATGGTCGTCGTCAGCCTCAGGTTGTAATAATTTACTATTATTTATTCAACAAATGCACCTATCAATATATAAAGTACCCAGTAGCCGTTACTTACTCAATCCAGTCGAAAAGTATCGACATCTGTTGGAATCTTTTGGAGTTAACAGATAATTGTGACTGTCAATTAATTATAGACAAATAATTTGCAATAAAATAAAATTGCGACTATAATTAAAGTTCTAAGCTATCCTATCTCTCAAGTTGGAAAAAAGCACACATTTAAAAAAAACATTAAAATCGGTTAAGTAGTTTAGGAATCCATCGCGGACAAACATCGTGACAGGAGATTTATTTATATTAGATTAATTATATATTTCCGTTGTCTGGTACCCGTAACACAAGTCCTTCAGGTACTTAGCACGGGGCCAGACTGACGTGGTATGATGCGTCCATAGATAATATTATTATTATAATTGTCTACTAACAGTTATCAGCTACATTAAAGCTGTTGCTACTTGCTCATTGCTATAAAAGACAAAATTAATGATGACAGAGCCGTTGCATCATGCGTACCCACCACCCACACGTTGTTATCCATACTAATACTTATAATTATAAATACGAAAGTATGTCTGTCTGTCTGCTACCTCTTCTCGCCCAGACCACTGAACCGATTTCGGTGAAATTGTGTATGGAAATACTTTTATCCCGGAAAAATGTACGGTTCCCGCGCGATAAACGTATTTTGGCACAACAGAGTTGCGGGCGTCATCTAGTTAAATTATAATTTCCCGCAAAAATGCTGAATACCTTATTTTATACCGATTAAAAAAAAGACAAAATGAAGGATAATGATTTTGACAGTCTCAGCTACAGTTGTATGATGTATGTGCCGTCGTAGCGCCTAAACTACTGATCCAATTTTAACAAATGAGGCGTCAATAGATTAGCTAACGCGGCCAACGTCATTTTTAGGGTTCCGTACCCAAAGGGTAAAAACGGGACCCTATTACTGAGAATTCGATGTCTGTCCGTCTGTCCATCCGTCCGTCCGTCAGTCCGTATGGCCTTTTTTGCTCGACATCAGTAATGGTCCGACTCGCACTTGACTGATTAATATTACATTTTGAATTTTTACGTAGTGATACAACTACGGTTATAGTTTTTAAAATTAATTACTTTATTCGTTCGCACGATGATTATAAAAGAGTTCATCGTAAATAGCGTCTTGTGTACTAGCTTTATTTTATGTTATGGTTTCATTTTATGTGTATGTACTGTGTAACTGTGATTGTACACAACAAGAAAATTTCATTCATTCATTCAGTCATTCAAAATTCCACTGCATTTTTGCTAAAATGCCCCATTCCACCAATTAAACGCAACTTCATCCTCAATTTGACCACTGTCAAGCATTTCTGCACTCTTCCCCGTCCTACCTGGCATCATTACGTCGGCTCTAATTACTCAAACTTTAGAGAATAGAATTTATCAAGTTACTAATCCCTTGAGCTGCGGAACGGAGATAAGGGTTAGGTTCACTTGTACCCTATTCAGCTATTTTACTTCAACATTAATGCAGGTTCGATTCAGTTTGAATTCATAATAATAAATAATGGTAATAATAGCTTTATTAATTCCACAATGTTATTTTGAAACAGTTGTGTAATTAATATATAGCTAGATGTGGACCCCCTCAGGGTAAAAACCTCCTCCGAACAGTTTACATTTAACAATATATTATTTTTTTTAAGAAATAATGCAATACAAAACTCTAGTTAAAATATCGAACCGATCATCTAAATATCTGGAAGCTCACGACTTTTCATGGAATAGATAAACCCTACCAGCACTGAGCGGGCTTATGATGATGAACTAAAACGGAGATCACTGTCATTAACTTTCAAACAAAAAACTGGCACACAGACAGACAGTTCTAATTTATAACACTCCTTTTATATGGGGGCTAAAATAGTATTCTCATACTGCACTGCAATGATTTTAGGAGTTTTTGACCAATCAAAACGAAACTTGCAGTCTGGTTACCGGTATCAAAACCGTATCGAAGCTGTATTTGTCTTGGATATTGGATATAATAGAATTGGGTTACTGTTTGTCTGTATCCATCTTTATTCTACAGCAGGGGCTCCCAAACTTATTTTGTCTACCGCTCTTTTGAGGAAAAAAAATTTAAGCGCCCCTTTGTTTCAACTTCTTTTAAATTGAAGCCTCTACACAACGCCTCCATTTTTTTCTGGGTCCCACACCGCCCCTTTTAGGCCTTCAGCGCCCACAAGGGTGCGATATCGCCCACTTTGGGAAAGTACAGGGTGTAACAAAGTGTTAATATCTAAACTCGTGACGCTGGGGCGTTTGCCCAAACAAAAGTGAGAAAAAATGGTCTTTCAGCGCTGTTACTTTGACAGTAAACACTTTGACAAGGAACAAGTACACTCTCTAAAGTATTTTCATTTATTTTTGTTACACCCTGTATAAGTGAGATAATCTCATTCATTTATGTACTGAAAATAATAGCATAATCACCCACTTATTTGAATATATCATTGATGTAATGTAGGCGAGCACTAATAAAGGATTATTTGAAATTCCATCCCTAAAGGATCGAAAAGGGTCTTTAAAGGTTTTTATACTCGAGAACCCTTCGTAATACAGATTGGAATATATTATTATAACAGTCAATCGATTTCGATCTAAATGTTCAGAATGATTGAACAAAGACACATGTTGAAGATAGTTTATAATGTACCATTAGAGAAATTTATTAGGTACCCTACTTTTTTTTTACGCAGGGGCACCCATGACTCCTACTCACTAAAACCACCTGCGGTTCGCCTTCAGCCGTATAGAGGAGGGATATCCCGGATCTAACAAACACAGGACTCCCTCCACGACTGGCCGCGTTCTACTAAACTAAAGCGTTCCCCTCGACGCCGGGACTAACAAAGCCGGGCAGGTTCCCATCCTGACCCGGAGCCCCGTTAGGTAAAGGTAACCTACGCTATTACACACTAAAGCCACTGTCTATCCATGCAAAATTTTGCCTTTTTCTGATAAACGTGGTGTCATTTGAAATTACCGTTCTTGTAGTATTTCTATCGAATTACATCAAAATCTATTACGTAGTTTAGTAACCAAACAAACGAATCTTTGTCATTTGACCAAAAGAAATTTTCTTGTCTTGTAGTATAATACGAGTATACTACAATTACTACATCATAGATGAACCCGCAACTCGTTACAAATTCGTTAATCGCGCGGAAACATTTTCCTCAAGTAGGTATCCTATGTCCTTTCAAAACTTATCTCCATACCAAATATCAGTAAAATCGATTCAGCGGTTTGGAGGTGTAATAGTAACAAAAAGACATACACACCTCGTCACCTCCGCATTTATATCTAATAATCCCCAAGCGGCACCCGGCTGTCGCATAATAATTGAAAATCTAGTGTGTCTGCGATTCCCACGATCGAGGTATTACAGTATGGATTATGTACTACCGGAAGTACCTAATAGGTAACTCTCGTACCGCGCATTTCAACTTTATAAATAAAACAACTCTCAATTTTGAAAGTGCTCCAAGTTTTTGAGACCTCGATGAAAAATTCACGGGTTTCATTAAATGTGTCATTATTTTGCCTTTAAATAAAGCGCTTTGATGTTTGAAAAACTTTCTTTGTGCTTTGACCTGTTGTTTTAATCGCGCGAAAAAATGAGAAATCATTAGGAAAATGTTGGCATATTTTCTGTACGTGTTTGGATGCGTTTGGAGAACTTTCGTGTTGGTTTAGCGTTAGGGTTAAGCACTGTGAATACTAAGCACTTATATAACAAATGCATAAGTTTAACTGTCTATATGTACACTTAAACCGCTTACCGATTTTATTGAAAGGTAGCGCAAACTTGAGACGGAAAAAATCATCAGAGGATAATTTTTAACATTGAAACATGACTGTATAGTAATTAGTAACGTAGGCAACGTAATGTTTTGATGCTTGCCGAGCCACGGCAAGCCTCCACAAACCCGAGCGTGAAAACAGGTAAAATGGCTTGGCTTGCGTGAGCTTGCGGACACTTGTAGACGATCGGGAGTAGTGTCGGTTTTTGGACAGAGATCAAAGGGCATTTGTGGCAAACGTTTGCGACGTGTTCACACGGCTCGCGCTTATAGGCCTGGAGATAGTGACACAAAATTCTTGGTGATTTGTGCCAGTATGGCGGTTTTACAGGGGTATAATTACGTAAAGGCAAAAAGGAAAATAATGGTCATAGCGCTCGCACTGGCAGCCCAAACGCGTGGGCGTTAATCGAACGTGTCGGATAAATAACGAGTGTCGAACGATTTGTTCCACAAAAATGCTTGTATTTTCAGATAGTCGAAAAAAAATAAGTAGGCGAAAGCGTAATGCCATACTTGTCGGGTGCGGCTTACAGCCCGCCATACCGACGCGAATACGTTAATTTTAATAAAAAAATTGAACCATTTGTACCAGGCTAATTTTTGCATAGCTAATCATCGTCGAGTAGCCATTCACGAAAATCACCTTGCCATACTTTTCCGACAGGTCCCATACCACTGCAAAGGTGTAATTTTTTTTTTCGCCAAACGATTTGTACCACCCTGAAACTTTTTTTAACAGTTCCCTGTATGATCATAAATAGGAGTCTGATAATGCCATACCTGTGGGAGGCAGCGAATGTGAATAATATTTTTTTCAAAATCCTAAGATTTCATACGTAATTCAAACGGTTTTTCAAGTACGGCGCCACTTTTTCCGTCTACTACAAGTATGGAAAATATAATAATGGTCACATTGTATCGTATAATTTTCAAAAATCCAAATGCCATACTGGTACAAATCATCCAATTTTTATCACTTTTTTGCTCAAGTCCGATAGTCATCCCGCCCCATGGTTACAATCTGTAACAATTTTTTTTTGGTACAATTGTCAAATGACGAGACTACAATGATGCCATGATGTAGAAAATGATTTTACGTATCTTATAGTCGTATTTTTAAAACGTGTCAAATAAATAAGTATTTCAAGTATGGCAGCACTTTTTCTCCCTACTAGAAGTATGGGAAAAATAATAACGGTCATATTTTGTCAAATACTTTCCAAAAATTTAAATGCCATACTGGCACAAATCGTTTGGCGAAAAAAAAAACTTACACCTTTGCAGTGGTATGGCGGCCATTGGGCGCTGTCGGAAAAGTATGGCAAGGTAATTTTCGTGAATGGCTGGCTACTCGACGATTATTAGCTATGCAAAAATTAGCGTGGTACAAATGGTTCAATTTTTTTATTAAAATTAACGTATTTTCGTCGGTATGGCGGGCTGTAAGCCGCACCCGACAAGTATGACATTACGCTTTCGCCTACTTATTTTGTTTCGACTATCTGAAAATACAAGCATTTTTGTGAAACAAATCGTTCGATACTCGTTATTTATCCGACACGTTCGATTAACGCCCACGCGTTTGGGCTGCCAGTGCGAGCGCTATGACCATCATTTTTCTTTTTGCCTTTACGTAATTATACCCCTGTAAAACCGCCATACTGGCACAAATCACCAAGAATTTTGTGTCACTATCTCCAGGCCTATTAGTAGCCGCTGTGATCTCGCGACGAATGCACGTCATGCACAAAATGAGTGGCTGGTCGAACGAAGAGAGTTTATCGTTTTTGGAATATTAATAAACCGAAACGTGTGTCTGGCGCCAGCTCCCACCGTAGATAGGACTCAGGCAATGGATTGGGGAACCCGTTGCCTATCGCACGAGTCCTCCCGGACGCAGAGCGCCCGGTGCCTTGGGCAGCTCTCCCGGAGTAGGCGGCAGCAGACTGCCGCGCGGAGTATCTGCGCTGAAAGCAGAAGCCGCTAACTGGGTCGCTGCAGTTTTCGCCTCAGGCGGGTCCAACGGCTCAGCGCCAAGCGGAGGAGAAGGCACGGACGGGTTTTAGTGGGTAGAGCTGCGGTCAATTTACCACCTTCACGACCGCAGAGAGCCCCACATATCCGCGGCTGGATTCCCCCCGTCCCCCGCGGAATGCGTAAGAGCATTTCCCGTCCTAAAAAATAAAAAAAATAAAAAAGGATGTTAACCATAAAGATATAAAGTTCATTTGTTTATTAATTTATTTTAACCGACTTCAAAAAAGGAGGTTATCAATTCGACCCGTATGTATGTAATATTCCCAGAATTGCCCAATTTCCGTATAATATGTTAGTCTATATCAGCGTCTGAACAAATGTGCCAAATTTCAAAAGTTTATGTATGTATGTATGTATGTTTTTATGTTTGTGTTCGCATATCTCCGAAACTACAAGTCCGATTTGAGTTGGAGAGTAGTGTTTTGTGTCTAACTCGAACTCGAACTCGATCTCGAACTCGAACTCGAACTCGAACTTGAACTCGAATTGATTGTAAGGGTTTCGATTAATTAAAAAAATCGATTTTCATAAAAAATGGGTTAAAAATTTAATCGATTCTAAGGGTTTCGATTAATTAAAAAAATCGATTTGTTAATAATCAATTTTCATAAAAAATGGTTTAAAAAAAATGCAAAACGTTAATAAGTTTTCACTTTTGTCGGCACTCCCGGAGTGCAACCCGTCTTTTTTTTAATTATTATACTAGGTATTGTTTAACTTAGGGAACAGTGCGAGTTTCATCAAAATCGGTTCAGTAGCCGACACAAGTTCGGTGTCCGCCTTGCTTGGATGTACGTAATACACTGACGCGTTCACGAGCGTGATTCGTGAAAACGACTTACAAATGCAAAGCGAGATTTGTGGAGGCTTGTGGCTTGTGGAGGCTTGCCGTGGCTCGGCAAGCATCAAAACGTAGCATTATATACATCCACCTCAGTAAGAAGTTGCTGTCTAATGGCAAAATCTAGTACAAAAATAAATGTTACTATTATTCTACGTACCTAATTATATTTTACGTAATATAACAACGTACATTTTGTTTATATTCATCAAATCCCTACATTTCCCGCGTAGAATACCCTCGGAAGCGTCTGTAAGCTGTTTTCATAAACAATATTCTCAACACAATGAAATATCCGACTACCCTTAAATGTTTAGAATTTAGACGACGCTTAAATATTGGGGTCATTTATTTCCTTGTTTAAATATAAGTTTGATAATTCTATTACATGAACGCTAAATATAATATTATCATTATTAATAGTTATTTATCCTAATTTCCTTTATATTTATTAGGCTAAGGGCATATTTCACCACTTCCTGAAAAGTGCCGAATAGGCTATCCACCACTTAACTTGACAGATGAAGTATGTAAGAAACAGATTCTTAATTTAAAAAATGATGTGAATAGTCTATTCGGCAATTTATCAGAAAGTGTTGAAACATTCCCTAAATCTACGAATAATAAAAACTAAGGAAGAGTAACTCCGTCAAAAAACATGCTCCAAAATACTTGTCAAAAAAGTGTACCTTGGGTACACATTTCAATACATTTGCAATATTTAGGTGGCCTTGAGCGGTATAAAGGCTGACGTTACATGACAATTCGAAAGGAACCAAATTTAAAACGGTAATAGTATGGGAGTTATGTTTCCTTAGTTTTTATTATTCGTAGCAATAAATATTATAATATTATGCTTCTACATCGGTTTTGGTGACGGTAGGCGGTTTTATTAAAAGCAGACCAGTTGGAGTATTTTTATAGTGCCATAGTGTGCGCACTACACAAGACCACGCTTTCTTCTTTCAAATCACAGCGGGACTGATGTCCGACACGACTGGCGAGAGATTAGGCCGACTTGTAACATAGCCATCCAACGCATGGATCATCTTCCTTGTCAGAGAGGTGTTTCTTTTGTATGTCCGTTCTATCTAAAAAGTTAATAAACTTACCTTCCGCGAGGTATATTAACTTCATGGTTCTATCCTAAGTTTCTAGCCCTTGCTAAAGACGATGATGATGACACTCTTTACAATTTCTAGTATAAATAGAAAGATAAGCGGAAAGCTCCGAGCTAATTTGGAAATACGAAAATTACATGGAAACATTAATTGTATGAAAAGTTGGGATGCCAAAAGTTTGTAGAACCCACACAAAACCACCGAGGGCAATTTATGACGATTTCAACACGAAATGACTAAGGTTTGTGAATTAATATATCATTAACGAGTGCTTAATGTGTTTTGTAGGCAAGGGGCGGGATGGGATTTAACCCTGCTATATTGAATACCACAGTTAAAATACACAGGTTAATGATCACATTAACCTGTCTATTTGAACTTTTGTGAGTTAGATGCAATAACAGAGATTTCTCTGTTATTAGTTATTACAAAAACTCACAAAAGAAATATTATTTAAATAGGATGATTAATTAACTAATAATATTATCATGACTAGGATTTTTTTTTGTAAGACTGCCGCTGTTGAAATTTTAGACATGGTTTTATAATATTTATTGAGTCTATAACACATAATATTAATAATACTGTTGATATTTTCTGTTGGAAAATAACTTCACAGCAGACTAGCTATTTTTTTTTTATTTGTGCAGTAAACAACTGCACAAACAAAAAAGTTTTTTTTATTTGTACGTTACGTAGTTCCGCTCTAGGAAAAACCTTATTAGCCGACACAAGCGTAATGCAATTACACCAGATCCCGATTATTTTGATAATTAGTTAAAAACTGCTTGTGACTTTATAATGTAGACATTTTTAGCATATGGTAGAGATTAGCTTAGTATATTAACCCATCAGTCGTGGCAAAACGAGACACAATAGCTTTGTCATTGTTATCGCGGCCGGATGTGGCCGCTTGGGGCTTCATGAATTAATATTGTATGAAATTAAATGAGTTTTTAAGAAGGCCTATGCAAATTGCAGAAAAAAGTGTTTTCAGTGATGCGGAATAAAAATTTTCAAATAAAACTTACAAACTTATTTAAAACTGTTTATGCTTGTTAAAACTTAACAATATTCTCTTCCATCGTTTTATGTTTTATGTATTATTATTATTTCTCATTTCTATGATACTAGCGACCCGCCCCGGCGTCGCACGGGTATAAAATATATAGCCACTGAAAAAATGATTAAAATCGATAGCCTATGATCCTTCACGTGGTCTACTTCTTATCTGTGCCAAATAACATGAAAATTGCTCCAGTAGTTCGCGAGATAAGCCCTTTCAAATAATTTCCCCCATTTTTTTCACATTCTCCTATTAGTCTTAGCGTGATAAAATATAGCCTATAGCCTTTTTCAATAAATGGGCTATCTAACACTGAAAGAGTTTTTCAAATCGGACCAGTAGTTCCTGAGATTAGCGCGTTCAAGTTAGTCCTTTCAAATAATTTTCCCCGTTTTATCCACATTTTCCTCTATTTCTTCGCTCCTATTAGTCTTAGCATAATAAAATATAGTTTATAGCCTTTCTTGATAAATGGGCTATCTAAAACTGAAAGAATCATCAAAATCCGTTGCGTAGTTTTAAAGATTAGAGGGAACAAAGGGACATGAGGGTAAAAAGCGACTTTGTTTTATAATATGTATAGATTATTATGTATTTCTAGAGATAAAGGATTTATCCCTCCATTATTTCTATCTTTTAATAAAAAAATAAATGATAAAAATTTACTACTGACATGACGTGTAAAACAGCTACCAGCTCCTGGCTTAAAACGCGTCGGCTACACAGTAGTGCCCTGTGTTTAACGGCCTATCAAAACTCTGGTATGGTAATTTAGACGCGCTATGACCTCTCGCTACTTGTTTTAATATCATGTTGTATTTGTTACTGCAATGTTTCACACATCCATATTTTTGCTTTATTAAAAGGGAATTATTATTTTGTTAGAATCATTATAATATTATAGTATTTTCATATAATATGCACCGTGCACATCGCACAGTTCGTAATATTGTCCCACTATTGTCCGTTGTGGGTAACATATTCTGATTTACTGCATGCAGGCTGCAGCACTGAGCACTCAGAAGTCAGAGACGGATATTATTTACTTAACTGTAATTAACTGAAGATTTTGACAAAGCCATAATCAGTGAAACTTCTTTAATTTAAAGTATAATCATCATTAAATGTCTTTACGGCCAATAGCACTTGGGATGCAATTTCACTTAAGGTGGCAATGGAATTTCTCAACAAATTGAGAATCAAGTGATATTTGGTATCAAATTTTTAACCAATTTTCCTTGAATCTCAGGGCTAAGGAACTAAGCGGGAACACGCCGGTGGCAGCCCGCCAACACCACATGTTACTTATTAATAGCCCACACTAATGATCTCATACATTCATTAATTTCATTTCAATTTCTTCTTGACGTTTTTAAACTATTTCAATTTTGCTGATATATTTAATGAGAATTTAATGCTAGGCTTCAGTCGGAGATTGCTTATTGTGATGCTGATGATTGCTGTTGTATAGATAACTATTCTTAGTGTCCATTTTCAATCTACTATTTCAATAAAAACATAACTATCTACAATTGAGGACTGAGGAGTGGAGGCCTAAGAAAAGGAACTTGTAAGGGATTTACATTTCTAGCATTAATTAACTACTATCCCAAAACTACTAAAAGACCCAAAACTATTAAGACATAACAAACAACATAGTAACGCAGGGTTTCAATCATGTGAGTTCACTTCAAACTACACTCAAGTCGACCGATAAAATGCGTAGCGTAGTTTCAAGCGTGTGTGTACGTAAGCTAAATGAATTGGCTGCAAAACGTCTGTAGACGTTTTGTATTTTATGCTATTGCAGAGCTTTCATCGCGGGCGAATCAAGAAATTCCGTAACGAAAAAAAGTAACACCCCCACTCCGACCGGCACAGCGGTGCGGCGGCAGACTTCGTCACGTTTGTGTGACTAAAGGTATGCGAATTATAATAATTACATTAGTTGATAAAAATGCTACACAATAGCTTCACCGTGGCAGTCACACGTATTTTTATTTGAGCTAGAAATAATGTACAACTTCCTTGTAAATCTGTCTCCATAACTGTCCGGGAAACAATTGAGGGCGCCATTACGAGCCATTACATCGATTATTTTACAAAAAACCGACACAAGCGGCTCAGGTGGCGATTGCTCCTTGTAGTCGTAAACGTCGCATGCAATTTATTATGTATGCCTTGTATACGAAAAACACTTTACATTTTGTGTAAGTCAAGTAATATTGTGTGAAGTGTTCATTTTGCGTATGGGGGATCTACTATAATAATAATAATAGCTCCCACACCGGTTTCGGTGGTGGTGACGGTGTGGCCAGTTTCATTGAAACCAGGCCAGCTACGCAGGAGTAATTTTATAGCTGTGCCCAAGTGTGTGTGCAGTACACAAGAGCACTCTCTATTCCTTTTACTCTCATAACCCAGTGGGACGGAAGACCTACACGGCTAGCGAGAGATCAGGCGCAGGACAGACTTTTTACATGCCCATCCGACACATGGATCATCTTACTTGTCAGACAATCAGGTGATCAGCCTGCATTGTCCTAACCAAACTTGGAAATAACATGTTTCCAACGCGGGAATCGAACCCACGACCTCCGAGTCAAGAGCCGCGCTCTCTACCACTAGACCACGGGGGATCTACTACACATCGTGTACACTATACAGGCGTCAGGAGAACCCCCTTTATTGTCAAGTTTTATCACAACCGGTTTTAAGTTTATTTTTATACCCCCGTTACGACCTATTCTCAAATATTCCATGGATGTTCAAAATCATTCTGCCTTTGATATGCATGGAAAGCACCGCATAATAATATGAAACCAAAGCCTAAGGTTGGGTTGCACCAGAGGCGTGGTTAAAGTTAAAGTTAAGGTTAAAGTTATGGTTATAGTTAAATATGGCGTCCTTTAACTTTAACTTTAACCTTAACTTTGACCGGAGAAATTGACAGATGACAGCTGGTCCAACAAGGTTATAAATGAACGTGGGCGGGGGCGCTGCTGGTAAAGGAGGACTGTCAAAAATTGCGTTTTTGTATGATGACAACGTTAGTTCCTCTTTTCGCCACCTGCATTTAAAACCTTGTCGAGCTCTATGGTTATGCTTAAATATGGCGTCTTGATGGCGTCCATTTTTAACTTTAACCAAAGATTTGACATTTTGCATTGGAGTAAAAGTTAAAGTTAAAGTTAAAGTTAGTAGGTGCAATCCACTCTTAGGTTTTTCATTAGTTATTTTTTCTTGGTCATAATTTTTAAGCTTTACATAAATCATAACTATGTCAAGCCATATTCTGAAGGGTATATAATATATACCTACTGATAATTATAGTGACCATTACAAAAGCATTACAAAACCACAAACAGCTGATAAACGTAGCAACACAAGATTAAAAGATTATGCGGAACCAACTACACGACCGCGGTCGACCCTCCACGGCCCTCGACGGGCACTTTTGGACATAGAGTAAAAGAATACAGAAGACTATAAGGTTTAAAAAATAACAAGGATTTTATAAAAAAAATTACATGTCATGTAAAGTTTTGTGCCACGATCGGCCGTTTGAACTTTAGCTTCGCTAATCTCGTGCTTGAACAACGCAATAATGACACATTTTTTAACTGTATACTGTACTAGACGTTCCGCGTGGCTTCGCCCGCGTAATTTAGGAATATCACGGAAACCGTACATTTTTCCGCAAAAAAGAAACGTATGTCCTTTCACGTGGTCTATTGTTCATGTGTGCCAAATAACATAAAAATTGCTCCAGTACGTTCAAATAAGCCCTTTCAAATAGTTTCCCCCGTTTTTTCCACACTTTCCTCTATTTCTTCGCTCCTATTAGTCTTAGCGTGATAAAATATAGCCTATAAGCCTTTCTCGATAAATAGGCTATCTAACACTGAAAGAATTTTTCAAATCGGACCAGTAGTTCTCAGGAAATACTTAAAAACTAGATTAGCGCGCTACTTAAACTACTAGATTAGCGCGTTCTAATAAGGCATTTCAAATAATTTCTCCCGTTTTGTCTACACTTTCCTCTATTTCTTCGCTCCTATTAGTCTTAGCGTGATTAAAAATAGCAGCCTTCCTCGATAAATAGGCTATCTAACACTGAAAGAATTTTTCAAATCGGACCAGTACTTCCTGAGATTAGCGCGTTCAAACAAAGAAACAAACTCTTCCCAATTATAAAATTATTAGTATAGACTTAAAGGTTGTCTGGGAAATTCGGTTATTGCTGACCGTCTTGGCGACACAATATTATGATATAGCAGGGTTTGACTTTACCTGCCCAACATCAAAAATAACTACGAAGTTCTTAATAACATGTAAGTGATTTTACACAAGTATAATAATGCATTTACAATGCTCATAATTTTTATAATCTGTAATAAATATATCAAAATATTATGTAGAACAAGTTTGAGCCGTTAATATTGTTATCCAAAAACCGCTAGCCGCTGTGACATAAAACTGAAAAACACAAGCTTGCCTTCTGTATCATCATTTTGTATGATGGACCCTCTGAATCAAACCTAAATTGCTTAACCATTTAATTGCACAAAGGTTTTGAATATTGAAATAGTTACCCCGTATATAACTTACATACATTTCGTTACACGCGCTCGCGTTAGGTCCAGAGCTCCAGACTTCATTCTATTTAAATTACTGTGGAAATACAATGATATAAAATTAGTAATGGCTTTGAAAATGTTACTGGCAATATTAAAAACAAACGGTCTTACTATAAAATATTTAAACACCCGTTGAACAGTTGATTAGAGAAAAATTCAGTACATAATGGTCTCAAAACAAAGTCTGTTCAACAGATGTTTAATATTTTGTGGTAAGACTGAAAAAGTTTAATACTGTTCTGGTTATTGTAAGTAAATCTTGAAATGCAAAGAAACAGTTTCTCAGAACATAATATTTTAGCCACAATAATTATAATAATCCGGTATAAACATTTTTAACTGTCTGTATTTAGAAAATCTTTTTTCAACTACAGAAATAAAATATTATGTAAATGGGTTATGTCTCTAAGATAAGGATATGTTTCTAATGCAGCTAGACTTTTGAAGATTGAAGGAGAAATCTTATCAGTAAAGTGTTTATGATAAAAGTTTTGCGAGCGAAAATCCAAACTTTTACAGCTATATTTTATACTGAGAACATTGACGTACCACTTTGCTGAAATATCTTCTTTAAAACAATAAAATAATTTTAAAGGCCCGTTTCACCACTTCCTGATAAAGTGCCGGATAGGCTATTCATATTTTTTTAAAAGATTCTCCTTAATTCATCTGTCAAGTTAAGTGGTGGATAGCCTATTCGGCACTTATCAGGAAGTGGTGAAACAGGCCCTAAGTCTCGCTACAACTCGACAACTAGCTAAGCCGATTTAGATTTTAGTCTTCTTGAAGTTCAGGTAAAGTCCATATTTGGAGAGAATAAGAGTGATAGGATGTTGACCGAGTCTTCTAGTATTGTAACTATGCATGGGCGCCGGCAGGGGGGTGCCAGGGGGTGCACTTGCACCCCTTGGGAATCTCGGGATCAACAGGAATTATTGAAATAAAAAAGCATTTTGTAACCCAAAATACCATGCCGTACAAATATAGTTCGTAACGTTTCGGCACTAAGTGTATTCTGTTGACGTAAATAGACGGTCACTGTTGTTCGTAAAAAGTAAAAAGAAAAGAAAAGAAAGAAAACTAAAATCTGCACCCCTTGGGAATTATTTCTGCCGGTGCCCATGTAACTATGAGAATGTTATGTTCTAAATTACTCTATGTGACTCTCAAGTCTGATACGAATCTAAACATTATATACCTTTCATACTCAAAATGAACATGCATATCAACGTACACTCGAAAAACGTATTTGAAGTTATTATTTCGCGTCATCGTCCTTTTCTTTGGGGTGGTTAAAAACCTCTTCTCGCAACCGGAAGAGTCCCATGTATCTCGTCTGAAGTCCCCAGCTTATGATACGTCAACGACATCATGGTAAACTGTATTGGCAGACATGTGTCGTGATTTAGAACCGTAAAGTGTGTGGACGATGCGACAAAACTATCTACAGTAACGTGAGGGAACGTCTGTGTCGTTTAAAAAACGTTTTGCCGAATATCGAGGGCTAGTTTAAGAATGTCTTACAAATGGATTGATTTTTATATTATAACTAGCTGTCCCGGCAAACGTTGCTTTGCCATAATATAAAGTATTTCGCCCATATTATTTTATTGAAGTGACTAAATAAGTATGTCGCCATGGCAACGTCGATCGCTATCTCGTCGCACAAACAATGGTCGCCGTCAGTCTCAGGTTGTAATAATTTACTATTATTTATTCAACAAATGCACTTATCAGTATATAAAGTACCCAGTAGCCGATTCTCAGACCTACTGAATATGCATATAAAATTTGGTAAAAATCAGTAAAGCCGTTTCGGAGGAGTTCGTGGACTAACATTGTGATTTGTGACACGAGAATTTTATGTATAAGATTATATTATTATTATTAAATGTCACTAATACATTTTGTGTAGTTGCTAAATCGACAAAAGAAAGTCATAAATCATAATTTACTGATACACACAAATATTCAGCAATCAGAGCTAAGGATTAGCAGCTTCGTTTTGCATTTAAGCTGATGATCGAAGAAATGGGACAGCTAGCGCAGTTACAATAACAAGGAGGGAAGGCCCCTTTTACAAACTGTTGTACAGTTTGGCAGACACAAAAATGTATGTACCTATCTGTATTTGTTTTTTGAATAAACATTACAAGCATGAATTATAAAAACAAGCAAGGAATTCTAGAAACTTGATGATTTTGTTCAAACATAATACATTCCTCGCAGTCCAATTCCCCGAAAACCTAAGCAAAATTAGTCCTGGACTCAACTGGGATAGATTTGTTGAGGACACAAAGGGCCTCACAAATTACTCATGTATTTTAAATTGAATATCCTCAAATACTCGAACCCTTAGAATTAAATCTTTTCAAAGCAATAATTCATTTAGCATTTGATAAGAACCAACGTAAACATTTTGATTAAGACAACCTTTCAGGACGTTGCTCGGGGGTGAGTGGGGTTGGAATTTGTACCCTGTGCTGTTGTGTTAGGGTCTGCAATTAGATGGGGCTGGGTTAATCCATTGCTTGGTAACACGCAACCGCCTTCCGGAGCAGTGATTTGTTGGCATGAATAATTTGTTACGTAGTGTGCTTCATTTGAATTGTTAGCGATATCTGCTATTAACTACAGACTACGCTTTTCCACTTTTACCTCTAAAAGCCCTGTTTTTTCTCGTTTACTGTAAATGTGATGATTAAAAATAGAATGTAAGTGATAGGAGAAAGAAATAAACAAAAGGGATCATTGCTCTTTAACCGCGACGGAAAAAAGGGCCATGGCCCTTTGGCCTTTAAGTCGAGATCAAAAAGACTTAAAGGCCATTCAACTATGGCCACTTAAAGGAAAAATGTTTATTTATGTATTTTTTTAATGTAGAATTCATAAAAGATACTATAATTGCGAAAGTTTGTCTGTCTGTTACCTCTTCACACCCAAACCGCTGAACCGATTTTTCTGACTTGACTTTGAGTCCCGGAAAAGGACACAGGATACTTTTTATCCCGGAAAAATATACGGCTCCCGCGCGACAAACTAATTTTGGTGCAGCGGAGTTGCGGGCGTCTTCTAGTCAAAATATAAAATATACAACAAGAGTCTCAAAGAACGTTATTGAAAAGCAGTTTAATATAAGAAAAGCAAATAAAAATATAGTTGTAAAGTAAGTAGAAGTACTGTCAGCTGCATACAACTCTGATAAAACTCCACTTGTACGAAGTTGCCAGAACTTCAGACCTAGCGTATATCAATAAACTGCGAGCGTTCAACACAGATGATCTACACATAGAGACTTGGGATATACAAGGACTAAAGACCAATCCGTTGGGCCATGTTAAATTCCACCATGATTGTGATGCTACGTTTAGTATGGGTGGATTGTACTCGTTGTGAATCATCGACGAATATCTGCCTTAAAATTACTTGTATTTCAGTATATAATTCATTACAATAAGCCAGTATACAGAGGCTGTGTAAAATTTATCTTAATTCATGAAGCCCCAAGCGGCCACATCCGGCCGCGATAACAATGAAAAAGCTATGTCTCGTTTTGCCACGACTGATGGGTTAATAATGATGAGAAGGCTTTTAGGATATGAACTAAAAATTTAAAATAACTAGAGTGATAGATTATAATATTATTATTATTAATAATAATAATAATATCTATGGACGCTTTACCACGTCAGTCTGGCCCCGTGCTAAGTACCTGAAGGACTTGTGTTACAGGTACCAGACAACGGAAATATATTATAAATTAATACTTGTATACTATACATATATTTAAGATATTTATTATATGATACACAAATTTAATACACATCCATGACCCAGGAACTATGAAAACTTTTTGTTCCGTAGGCGGGATTCGTACCCGCGACCCCCGGCTTGAGCTACCAACAGCCCACCAACTGAGCCACAGAGGTCGTTATTTAACATTATTTAAACTATCATGCGCTCCATTTACGCGGTTTTCTGCCACGGTGTACATACGGTGCGTCCAAATTCTAATTCACCGAATGGCCGATCGACTTACCAAAATGTACGTCTGTTTGGATGGAAATTGGAAACGGACCATCTTTGTATTTCATAACGTTGGGAAGTCTTCTAAATGACTATTTCGTCAATGGAAACCATAATATTATAATGTTGTGGTTATTAAAAACAGTCATCTCTCATATTTCCTACTCTGCGCCATGTTGAGCACAGATGATTTAACTTTTACTTTGATGTCATTCTACCCTGTGATATATTGTCACTGCGACGTTATGAAACAACAGATTTACTCTATGATATTATTATTTTCGTTATTATATGAGATCTTGAGACGTAATAATATAAAGAATATTGTACTAAGTTAGGTGCGTATTTGGTGATGGCATATACGATTAATACAACCCAGTCAAGTTCTAGTAAACTTACTTAAGTGATCAACAATAAACTATAGATAGAAACAAGAAGCACCGCACTTTTAAATTGTTATCTAATACAGAGTACTACAATACTAAGCTTCAAAATTCGTACAGATGTGTAAATGAGACATGAATACTAATAAAACACGAAAGCGTCTGTCTGTCTGTCTGTTCATCTTCATGCATAATTCGCTGAACCGATTTTGATCATATCTGGTATGAAGATAGTTTGAGTCCCGGGAAACGACATAGGACTTTTAGTTGATGAAAATTTAGATTCTCGTGCGATAAACGATTTTCGACACAACGGAGTTGAGGGCGTCATGTGAACTACATGACGCCCGCAACTATAAAAATATAAGGTGACGCCGCGTTAAAGTAAAAACCGTGTTGGATACGTTTTAGACTGCTTGTTTTGTATGAGAGGCCGGGCCGGCCTCTCATAGAAAACAAGCAATGGAACAGCAAAAATGGAACGGGCGCGACAAAATAATTTTTGTCGCGTATCTAAAAAAACATAAATACATTTCATATTATAAGCTATAGGCAAATTCAAGTATATGCTTGAACCAATTTATGTACAAATTTTGGAAGCTTAAATCACTCTCCTCTGTTGGCAAAATAGGAATCCCTTTTTTACAGAGGTCTTTTTGATTGATTATTCTGTGTTATAAAAGTTGACCAATCGTGTTATGCTATGGGTAAATAATATTTCAAAGACAAAGACATGATGAATACTCTGACAATGAACTTTAATTTCTTAGCTTTAGTCATTGTTGAGAAAAATCGATATCGCTACAGCCAAATTATCAAGGCGTCGCCTTTACTTCATTTGTTAAACCTCATAAACGTTCAAATAGCATAAAAATTACTTTGATATTCATCTTGAATCAAATAATATAACGAGCACTTTTTGCGACAATATCAAGTTATAGAAACTGTATAATTGGGGGGATAATATTCAAACAATAGTCTTCACTGAGGCGTGATAGTCGTACCCGTGGTCATACTTCGGCATAATCGACCAAATCAACTGAATTACAAAGACGTTTGGACTTTGGAACACTGAGACAGATTGTAACTGTATTCCTCTGACCAATTCTATTTGCTAATCGAAATTGGACCGCAATACTGGAAAATACAGTCCATATTTGAGAAGATAATTCATTTGAGATGGAAATTTGCTTTAGATGTTCGTTATCCTAAAATAATTTGATTCGAATGTTTATTGCTATTGTTACAGTTATACTGAAAACGTTATAGACTTGTTCAAAAGTAAAATCATTTCAAAAATTAACTGACAGACAGACCGACAGAACGCACTAACAGCGCTTAGCTCTATTTTAGCCTTTGGATACGCAACTCTGAGGGCCTGTTTCATCACTTCCTGATAAGTGCTGGATAGGCTATCCACAACTTATCTGACAGATACCCCATACTCTATCTGTCGGATACGTTGTGGATAGCCTATCCGTCACTTATCAGGAAGTGATGAAACAGCCCCTAAAATGAAATTATACGATCACACACCAATGCAAAATCACGTCATTGGAAAGCTCATTTTTTCGCCCAATTTCGCCGTACAGGTTGGTTAGGAAAAGCGGTACATGGCGCAGCAAATTCCGCTTGAATTTAGAAGTGATTTTCACGAGTTTTTCCTTCGTTAGGTAGTTAGTTAGCACCTAACGTAAATTAGGTTAGGTACCAGACTAAAAAGAGACGTACAAATAACATAATAGCTGAATTAAAGTAAAACAATAAAAATAAATATAAAAGAGTCTCTCTATTTTTACACTTAATTCACTGAACCGATTTTGATGAAATTAGCCAAGATATAAGTTAAATCCTGGGAAATAATTTAGAGCTTCTTAAAAGGGTAAAATGTAAAGTTTCCGTAAACGAATTCTGTTATTACGATGTTGCTCTCAATTTACCCACCTATGGCTACAATATTATCTATACTAATATTATAAAGCGGAAGAGTTTGTTTGTTTGTTTGAACGCGCTAATCTCAGGAACTACTGGTCCGATTTGAAAAATTCTTTCAGTGTTAGATAGTCACGCTAAGACTAATAGGAGCGAAGAAATAGAGGAAAATGTGGAAAAAACGGGGGAAATTATTAGAAAGGGCTTATCTCAAGAACTACTAGAGCAATTTTTCTGTTATTTGGGTCAGATAAGAAGTAGACCACGTGAAGGATCATAGGCTATTTTTTGTGGACTAATTTGTCTGTGAAATATCTAATTTAGCCGCGCGGAACGTCTAGTATAACATACAAAGTTTGATGGCATATAAGTTGACTTGCAAATAATTGTTGTTCGGACAGGAAGACTTATTGAATCAATTTGTTCGGCCAATTCCACCAGAACAAACTCTGACCGACGCATAAATCACGAATATGAAATACGAGTTAAAAGCGCCAGTTTAGAATTGAGCCCGTTTGTGTACCTCCTATGGACATACTCGTAATGAATTGAGTGTATGGTATAAAGTTAGGAAAGATTCCAGATATTTACAATTACTGTACATATTTAAATCTGAACGACAATTCTTATATTTTATGTAAAGCCAAACGAGCGTAATTTGTGAGTTGTGAGTTGCTGAATTTCGGCTGGCAGAAATTCTGCTGCATACAGTTTCATACAAAAGTCCTGTTTGATTCACACGAGCGTAATTTTGTGAGTCGTGATTTGTATGAAATAGTACATTACGCACCTAGGGCAGGAAAATAAGAAATGTCTCAAAACATGTCATTATTGTTACGCGACCGAAATTCTGCGACTCACAACTCACAAATTACGCTCGTTTGGCTTCACCATAAGCGTGCAATTACGAGTATTTACTATTATAACATTTTGACGCTCCTTAAAAGTGTCCTATGTCCTTTCCCAGAGCGTAATATACGTATAACGTAGGTCCGTCGTCTGCTTATGAATTAATATACTATTTTTACTATTTAAGTGGAAAAACTCAGTCCCAACTCCTAGACCCAACAAAATGTAATATATTGACCCGGAAAAATAAGTAGAGCCCCTTGCATATAACCTTACTAGATGACGCCCGCAACTCCGCTGCGCCAAAATTCTTTTATCACGTGGGAACCGTACATTTTTCCGGGATAAAAACTATCCGATATCTTTTCCCGGGACTCAATTTATCTCCATGTTAAATTTCAGCAAAATCAGTTCAGCGACTTGAGCGTGAAGAGGTAACAGACAGACAAACGGACGGACAGACAGACACACTTTCCCATTTATAATAGTAGGTAGTATGGATTAGAAATCAAAAGTAAAATGAAGGACGTAGTAAAACAAATGATATTTGATTGATACAAAAATTCCGTCGAAGTTAAGGCGACGCGCGACGCCTTGATAATTTGGCTGTAGCGATATCGTTTTTTCTCAACAATGACTAAAGCTAAGAAATTAAAGTTCATTGTCAGTATTCATCATGTCTTTGTCTTTGAATTATGGGTAATTCAAAGACAAAGACATAATTATATATATACTATGGGTAGTATAACACGATTGGTCAACTTCTATAACACAGAATAATCAATCAAAAAGACCTCTGTAAAAAAAGGAATTCCTATTTTGCTAACAGAGGAGAGTTATTTAAGCTTCCAAAGTACATAGATTGGTTCAAGCATAAGTGCATACACTTTAATTTTCCCATAGCTTATATGAAATGTACCTATTTATGGTTTTTAAATTACGCGACAAAAACCATTTTGTCGCTTACGCCCTTTACATTTTTTGCTGTTCCATTACTTGTTTTCTAACAAGCAATCTAAAACATATCCAACACGGTTTTTTACTTTAAGAAGGCGACCTATGACAGAAAAAAATCGGTTTTCACCCGCGCACTTCATACCCCCCGCACTCGCCCAACGCATTCAAAATGTCACCGCGGCTATAAATTTGTGTAATTACTCTCGTAACCACTTTTTGTACAAACGTAGTATAACCAAATATATCAGATAAAATTTTGAGAAGCTTGAGTCACATTTTCCATCTGCACTTTGAGAATCAAATTAATACTTTTTGCCTTATACACTAGTAATACTTTATGATATGTTTATTTATCGAAATCGAATAGGCTCTGACACTACTGGATCGATTCTAGTTAGAATTCCTAAGCTTTAGTTGTTACAAAATATTATAACTTTATTTAATATAATCTACTAGGCACGTCTTCGTTCACGTCCGAATTTGGTTAGTTATCGTGTGTGTTTGCGTAAAATATATTAACATTTGTCATATTAAAATATACAAATTCTCAAATTTTGCATAGGTACATACATTCTTTGGCTTGAGAATAATTTTTTTATCTGCTTTTTGATATAATATATATAAAATTCTCGGGTCACAGTGTTTGTGCGCGAACTCGTCCAAAACGGTTTAACCGATTGTATTGCTATGTACATTCGTTAGGCATGATAATAGGTTTTTATATACTTTTAAATTGATATTTTTTTTATATTAAACAATATTTTCCGGGTCATCTAGTTTTCTCCTTTTAGCTCCCCTCGATTTTTCATGAATTGCACCATCAGATCACCACTTTTGTTAACATGTTACAAAATTCGGACTACATCTTATACAATAACATAAGAATTTTGGAAATCTGTCTACAAACGGCGGGCAACAAATGGCGGAGTTATCCGCCATGGACCATGGTATCACTAAAATCGTCTTTGATGCTGGTGCTGATAAAAACCCCAGCTCAAATTTCATCTCGATATACTAAAATCACGTGTTCGAGAAATTCTGCATTGATTAACCATCCTCGACTGGCTCTGGAGAGCCATTATCCGTCCCATTAGGTGTTACCATTATCAATTTATAATCAATCTTCCAAACTCGTGAAAACAACCCTTCACATTTTCCAGATTGCAGTACTGGAATAAATTTCAAAGATTTTCTAGTATTTAAGTTAGAACTAAAGATTATTTGAAATTCCAATATAATTAATATTTACTATTATATACATAAGAGCGTCCGTGGCCTAATAGGTAGAGCTTTGGCTCGCACTCTTAGAGGGTGCAGGTTCGATCCCGGGTGGAGGCGTGTACCAATGAGACATTTTCTGATCTCAAGTACATAATACGGACGCGCGTACGGTGAAGGAAAGCATCGTAAGGAAACCCGCACATAGTTGGTCCCAGACGTATTGACTCGTTCTTTCCTCTGGACTGGGCCGACTATGTTGCGACTTGCGACTTGCGAGAATGCCGTATGTGCTTGGGCAATTAAAAAAGACACGGACATTTAAAAAAATGTTGTCCCAACTACTACAGTATTTGAGTAACTTCGCTCTGAAAATACTGTATAAATCATCCACAACGGATGAAAAGGCCTAGTTTTTTTTATTATATCGGAAATAAAAATATCCGGAAGATTTTTTTTGTTATTATTAACTTTAAAAATAAGCTAAAATTCTTTCATTTACGCTCTTTCAAATAGATTCTTAGATATTTTCAGATATTTCATAAAACACAGATATCCTAAGACCTTCTTGATATGTGTATTTGAAAAAATCGGCCACAAGCTCATAGCAAGGCAATGATTGGAGTTAGATACTAAGTTTGAAAGACAAAATCGTAGTAAATTTTAGTAGCTTTATAAAGTTCTTTACGACTCACTGTTTTCAGTTTTAAAGAGCTAAAAACTTAAAATCAGGAACTTTTGGCCTTAATTAGAAACTCGTAACTAGCTAGGTTTTTTTTTTCTATATAAAGTGCTTTTATTCATAACTCGCCTAAAATTCATGTATTTTTCTACTCAATCTTCACACTTTATAGGCGGTACCAGCCAACTTAACAAACCTGCGACGAAAAATGGTATTCGGTTGACACTTGAAAATGCTCAGCAAGCTGGTAAGATCCTGGTTCGACACCAAAGCAATGTGCAAAACGAAAAATCACCCCTAGAAATGTGATGGTCACACTTTGGAGTTTGGTGGTCTAATTGCCGGTGTGATAAGTAACAGCTTTTTACAAAACGGCGAGAGCATTACTGCAGATGTGTACATTGAAAACTGCCCACAATGATGGCGATGCTCGTACGTCTGCAACAAGTTTTTGTCAGTCGATCGTCTCCGCTGCTCCTTGATGACAACGCGCGACCCCATTTTGTCTGGAAGCTCTCCCTCATCTGCCAAACCGACTATAACCTTTTCCAAAATTGGTAAAACTTTTACCGGGAAGGAAATTCAAATCGCGAGAGGCTGTACAAAATGCCTTAGAAGTGTAGTCTGCCGTCCAGCTGATATTTTCAATAAGGGCATCTATACACTGCCACTGTGTGCATTGATTGCAGGGGTGATTACTTTGATAAACAGAAATATGTAAGTTTGAAATAATCAGCCAAGAGTGAGTCCGACTCGCGCACGAAGGGTTCAGTGCCGCAGAGCTAAAAATAGCCCAAAATTGTAATTTTTGTGTGGGAGCCCCTTTGAATATTTATTTTATTTTAATTTTAGTATTCATAATTAAAGTACAAATATAATTAAGGACTTTGCAAAAATTTCAAGTGCCTAGTGCCTATATCCATTATTGATATCGAGCAAAAAATAGCAAAAAAATCTGGTTTTTTGTATTGGAGCCCCCGTTAAATATTAATTTTATTTTGTTTTTAGTATTTGTTGCTATAGCGGCAACGGATATACACATTCTGTGAAAATTTTAGAAGTCTAGCTATAGCCGTTATTGAAATAAAGCCTGGAGACAGACCGACGGATAGACAGACATTGAAGTCTTAGTAATAGGGTCCCGTTTTTACCCTTTGGTTGCGGAACCCTACAAAGAACATTTTTCAAACAAAACGGCAATATCATAGGTATAAAAGACCTTATAATATATTATGTGGTATATAATTATGTAGTATGTACTCTTCTAAATCCTTTCATAAATGTGCCATTACCTTTGTTATTAACCCATCAAGCCTCATATGAGCACTGGTGATCGCGACACTAGAATACAATAGCATTTCCAATAATCCACGATCGAAGGATTAATATTTATTATCAAGCGAATGGTCGAAGTACAGAATTTTGCATATAATATTATAATGTTATCACTGTTTGACAATTTAACCTTTTCATTTCAAGACCGTAGCGTTGTACCAAAGAAATTTAATCGATATTTCCATTGTATCGAGTACGACGTTCATTGAAACCAAATCGATTTTCAAATCGCTGTCATAAAACCATATCGATTTAAAGCCGATTTATTTTTTCAATCTCTATTGCCGCGGCTGCTGATTCGTCGATCGTCACGAATCTTCAAGCTATGAGACGATACTATTGGACGATACACGCAGATCGTCCAATCAAGCACGAAGCACTACGCAATACGCATGTGCGGTCGCAACATATGGGTTTGACGAATTATTTGTCATGATAATATTATCATATTTGTAAACAAATAATACATATTTTACATTAAATTAAAAAGCCTTCTACAATTGTTCAGCGGCTCCTGTTTTCTCCTGTAAATTTTGCTTTTAGTGTGTTTATTTAATTTTTGTTTGTTTTCCATGGTTTCGATTAAATATTTTCTCAATCCGGAGTAAAGGCAAAAGAAGTACGTCTTCTACTCAGGCGCGCGCGAACGCGACTGTTGGCGACTGAGAGGTGAGACAAATCTGGCGGTGAAGCGCCAATGTGGTTTTTCTTAAATATCTTAAAAAATATAGAGAATATTAAAAATCCGCTAGAACGAACACTCGGTGATAGAATTTTATATAATGTGTACAAATATTAACTCAGTTTACTGTATGGTTTTGGGAATATAGGAAAAAAATCGTCAAAGTTAGATGCATCTTTGTGATTTTTTTCTATCGAGAAAATTTCACGATATCGTGTTTTCGCTCAGATCGAATTCTTGGAAATACAATGTAGTATCTATGTTTAGAAAATGAAATGATTCGGGGCTTATTATCAAGTACAAAAATGATTTACAAAATCGACAATTTTGGGTTAGTCGCCTTCTTAACGCGGAGTCACCTTAAATCGCTATGGACCCAAGATACGATCCCCACTCAGTCCTAATGAAAATTCTTCGATGTTCGGGATTATGAAATACTTTCGCCCCTTCGAGATATTTACTGCATTTGGAGTAAGATTTAATATAGTTTATCCAACGATGGAAAGGGGGTTGTGTTTTTCTGATGATTATTTTCCGTCATTTTAGGTGCACATATTCTGTTTTGTAGGAAAACAGTGACGTTATAGGCATAACGCAGCTGGTAGTAAACCTTTTCTAAGTAAAATTGAAAAGTTTCTTGGAATGCGTCACCAGTGCACCATTTTAACATAAAAAAGTTAATTCTTTTGTTATCAATGAACGCTACTTTCGCTTGAGTCGAATCGAAATACGATTGTGTGAGTAAGAAATAGAGTAGGTAATTTTTTTCTTATAAAATATACTAAAGTAACTAAAGCGTTTAAGCAATAGTTTGAACATAATAATACATACATACAGCTGGAATTACATTAGAGACGATAATAAACATTAAAATATACCAAACATCAAACCACCTAGATATATACGTAAAGTGCGTTTTCTGAAAATCCGTATAGTCAAAAAAACATCCACAGCCAAACATAATATAACCTCCTCCTTTTTGGAAGTCGGTTAAAAATTACTGTTTAGTGAAGTGGCGTAATATAACTATAGGGCGGCAGGGCTGGCAAAATGCCACCCGACCCAAAAGGGTCCCGGCCCAAGAGGCCGTGAAGTCCGAATTTTTTTATACATTGTTTTATTATTAACGTGACGATTTTTACTGATATGGCCATATCAATTTGCCACGGGCCCCGGCCCCCGGATGAGTTATGCTACTGCTGTTTACTATTATTATCTTAACAATACAACAATACATTTTTATCAATACACTCAACGACAAGTATTGGCAAGTGTTGATTAGTGATTACAGGGAAGAAAATACTTCTTATTTTATTGTTTTCATTCTTTAAATACTTATTATTATTGTTTTCATTCTAGTTGTAGTTTATTATTTGCTTTTGCGGACCTACGCTATCCGTAAAAATATTTGTTATCAATACAATACAGGATTAAATCTCGAAAAAATCAAACAATAGATTTTTGTTCATTTGTTATGTCTCTCAACTCTCAACGGCAAACCACGACATTGTCGTTATGATTGGAAATGATAAAACGTCTGTAAAAATCCACTATTCAGTATTCAGGATCAGACCAATTACTTCTTATCTTTTATTTCTGTTGAAAACAACTGCCTCTCAACAGAGCCCCCAGCCAAGACGTTTTCTTTATCGTTTTTTTATTGAATCGCCGAAATCAAAATGTATGGAATTGACATAAGACCAGTCCTTCGACTGGTCTGGTCAACGTCATATCAACGAACGCCTATGTCAATTCCATACTCTCTGATCGGCGATTCTATAAAGAAGCGATAAAGTAAACATCTTGGCTAAATGGCCAGGAGTCTTGGTAATTGGAATGTCAGCTGATCTGGACGAGCTTAGCTGGAAATTAATTTGAGAATGTTTTGAATACTGCCTTCGTAGTTTTTTCTATTGATGTAAGTATGCTATTGCGCTGCCATTTTTAAAATGCCTCTTCAGCCATTTTTGTTTAAGATAGTCGATTAAAATTATATAGTCTTAAATTATAATATTTTTGGTTTTTCGTAATATAAAATGCAGTCGGTAATATCATGAAAAGACCTATGACGCGTCAATCGTCATACGCCACTGTGTTTTAAATATTCCTTTTCGGCTTAAACATTACTTACATAGAAAAGTATTGATGAAAAACTCGAAAAAAAATGAAATAAAATTGAAGTACACCCTATACAGGGGCTTTTTAGATAACGTTTATTTTTATCGCGATAAGATATTTCATCAATAGCATGCTAATGCAGATTTATCATATTTCATACTCACAAATCAATGAAAAATTTGCAAAGTAAAATTATTTGGCATTTGAAATACCCGTCGATCATTTAATAGTGCAGGTTTGAGCAAAATGCTATTACGGAATGGTATTTTAGGTTGTTGTTTTATTACGCATGTAATGTAATAAAAAACATTATTATCTAATGATAAGGTGTATATAAATACCCACTTCAAACTTTTCCAGTGTCATTCGATACACAACCTTGACAGTGTACGAGACAATTTGGTAGTAGATATGGCTGATAAAGTAGCTGTTGTTACTGGATCTAATAAAGGAATAGGTTTTGGAATCGTACGTAAACTATGCCAACGTGGAGTAGGAGTTGTGTATTTGACGTCGAGAGATATAGAAAGAGGTACGCAAGCTGTGAACAAACTGAGAGAGGAAGGCTTGAAACCAGCGTTTCATCAGCTAGATGTTACTGACAAAGAAAGTGTGAAGAAGTTTGCAGAGCATCTCAAATCTGAACACGGAGGTATAGACATCTTGATTAACAACGCGGCTGTCATATCCAAAGAATCGATAACGACTTCGTACGATGACGCAAAACATGTCATAGATGTAAACTACAGGAGCTACTATAATATTATGCAGTATCTATTTCCGTTGTTGAAAGACAACGCAAGAGTCATCAACCTTTCCAGTGATTGTGGTCACATAGCGAACATAAAGAATAAAAAATGGATTAAGAAACTTACGAGTGACGACTTAAAAATTCAAGATATTGAAGATTTCGTCAATTGGTTCTTGGATTCGCTGAAAGACGGAAATCTCAATGAAGACGACTTCTTTACTCTATCACTCCTATCATATAGAGTATCCAAAGTTGCAGTGAGTGCTTTAACACGAATACAACAGAGAGAAATAGGAAGAGGTATATCTATTAATTCAATACATCCGGGCTTTGTGAAAACAGATATGACGTCAAATTTCGGACATTTATCCGTTGATGAGGCGAGTGAGGCGCCAGTATATTTAGCGCTGGACTGTGATCAGACCTTAAAAGGGAAATACTTTTGGTTCGACAAGTCTGAAGTCGACTGGACAGACGTCAACTTCGAATACTTCGCAAAGCATCAGAAATATATTATGGAAATGAATGTAGAGAAGATTTACCAAAATAAATAATTTCAATCGGTTACATAATATCTTTAGTTCTATAATATCAGCTTTAATGTTTCTTTTTTTATTTTATTAAAGGGTATTTAACGTTTTACTTATAGAATTAAATTTTTACTTATTATGAGATTAAAATTTATGATGTAAAGTTGTTTACTCTTTGTATAAAATTTTAACTTTAACCAACTTCTTCAAATATCTAAAAGCATTACTGTGGACAGTGTGTACGAATTTAAAAGCACCAAGATGCTCCCTGTTGCCTGATACGAGGAATGCTTTCGTGTTCTTAAAGCTATCGTGGATTCAATTTGTCTAAAATTTTTCACCATAATGGCCCGAGAGAGTACAGCGAATTCTAAAGACATTCATTTTCTTAGTGTATTTGCTTCGGACCGCTTTTCAATTCCTGCACCGGCTTATGTTCTCCAGTCACGTAATACACTTATTACCCATCGCCGACGATATATCCTGGATACATTACTAGACAATGATCATTGCGATTTAACAGTTATTATTTATGACTTAACTAGTTATATTATAGCTGCATGCATAATGCAGCTATAATATATGTTTTTGCGTAACTTGTTATGCTTAAGCTATACTATTATGATAAAGTCGTGGTAGCACCTTTAGAACAAAGCTAGCAGGTAGAAAATTAAGGAAGTGTCGGAAGGCCTCATTTTCTTATTTAAGGTAAGGTATTATAATAGTATAAGCCATAAGGTATTATAGTTCAAATCACAAAGAAAGTCACAAAATTTCTTAATTTAGACAAAATGTATTTAAAATATTCTATTTAGTATAATTTTATCATTATGAAAAAATTTTTTGGCTTGCAATTTACCTTAGAATTGCAAAACTGTAATAATTTCGGCCTTACTTCATGATTGCCATATAAATAACTTAAATGGACGTTTTGTCTATGTAACTATAAAGTAAACACTCAAAAAAACTTAGAAACTAACCTTTTAAATGTTTTGAGAACTTGAAAAGGTAGAAAGGCCTGTTTCTGTTTACTGAGACCATCTTAAACGCTTTATTTTTACTTTATGTACAATATCCGAAGGTCGGTAATCACGTTAAATTGACCTTAAATAATATTATTAGAATCACATTGATTTTAACTAAGTATCATAAATACGAAAAAAAAGTATCATAACCCGGTTTTTTGCCTGAACTTTGCGTAGCTACTGCCTACTAGTCTAGACTTCTCAAAGAAATTATACTTTATCGATTACAGATCTCTAAAAACTAAACGATCTTCACTCCAATTAACTTTTAGGTCTTTTTAGTCTAGGTTTTAATTAGTTTCATCGCCCTAAGCGCGACTGGTTTTATTTTTCATTTCCAATAAAATCGACTGTGAAAAACGCTAGAGTATCGGATGTAGTCGTTACTCGCTATCGATAAAAGCCGATCTCAGATATATATTCTTGTAACACTTCCACTGTTAAAGAAAATTCAAAATCATAGAACTACAGTCTACGACAATAATTATTATTGTTGTAGATGGAATTTTTCAAAATTGCATCTATCCCTAAAGGGGTAAAAATGATCAACGTTTGCTCCTCAGGAATTCTCATTTGCGTGGCAAAAACTATTGCTATTCAGGATTCATAACTTTTATCAATCGCGATTTATGTCACATCCACATAACATTATTAAAGCCTGTAGTTTAGTAACCACCACCGTGGTTTTGAGCTTATAGGGTGGGCCTCATTTTACCACTATATCCCATAAAACTTGATTTACGACCCCGTAAGCGACAAAAGGATTGCCAGGCTTACCAGGATTTGGTAAATGACAAACAAAACGAGGAGAAGAAAGAAAGAGAAATATATTTGAAAAGATCAAAGATCTGAAAAGATATAAATAACTACACTCTTAAGGTGCTCCCAGATAGAAGTTATATAACGTTAGATAACATTTTTGTATAATATATTTTAACAAATTATAACAAAAGACACGTTTATTTTTTGACATGTTACACGATGCTATAAAATGTTATCGTGTTACAAAATGTTTTATAACGTTATTTAACTTCTGTCTGGGAGCACCTTTATAGTGGTAAGCATTAACAAACTGCAAAAATTTAAAAATATAGTTACCTACTAATCGCTTTCATTGTTTTTTTTTCTTGCATTATTAGCATTATTGCAATCATTAAATATTATAATTTAATACTTCAATATACTTGCATAATCTACTTACATAAACTTGGTAGAAATATTTTTACCTTTGCTTTACAAACATCTCAAAGGAGACGAGCGGAATGGAGAGCCCTTCTCGCGAATTTCATGAAAACCTAAAAGGATTTGCCTCGTAATTACTTGACTGAATGCCCGTTTATAATTGGAATATATTCAGAAGCAATTAAATTAATTACGATCATCTTCTGTGTAAAGTATTTTATGGAAGTTTATTTAGTAAATCACACCAATAATATTACCACAAAATTGTTGTATCATACTATAAATATTCTTTTTTTATTCAACCCATCAACTCCCAAGCGGAACCCGGGTGCCGCATAACAATTGAATATCTATTGTATCTACGATTCCCACGATCGAGGTATTAAAGCACAATAGAGTTCGATCTAGCTTTGCATTAAAAAATCACAAAATATTTTGAAGCCAAGACAGGTAAAAAAGATAACCAATACCACGGTTACAAGATTGTTTCTTATGATAATAAAAAAATATTATTTCTTGTATAATATGTCTGTATTGTCATAATAACTCGAGACGTAGGCGATTTTAAGCAAAAATGACAAGATTGAAAAAATCTTGTGACCCACTCACCTTACGATGTCACAGCTGATTTAAAAATCCCTTTTGATAAGTAATACACTCGTAGTCTTGGGTAAAATATGAGATGAAAAAATATTAAAACGTAAGCCCAAATCATATTAAAAGCTTTTCCGTATTGAATCGTATATTCCACACGTTAATACGTATTAACAGGATGAAACAAACAGTAATATCGTAATTATCAATTATATTAATAGGATTTTATTAAACCAATATTATATTCGTAAGGATTTCGAGGTATTAACATCTTGTTGCATTATTTTAATTTTTAAGCCAATATCATTCGCTTGCTCGTATATGACAGAGCGCCAGCAACTTATTAAAGCGAAGACTGATCGATGCGCTCGGAGTTCGGACTGATCACAGGCGGACCCGACCGATTTTCCGGAGTCACTTCAACCGTACAGATCAGCCTCCGTATATGAGGGGCTTTTTGGTTTATCGTGGGCTTTTCAGTGGTTGTGGTAAGAGAATATCTATACTAATATTAATAAATGCGAAAGTATCTCTGTCTGTCTGTCTGTCTGTCTCGCTTTCACGCCAATACTACTGAACCGATTGTAATGAATTTTTTTACACAGATAGTCTAAAGCCTGAGAAAGGACATAGGCTACTTTTTAATTGGAAAAAGGGGTTGTAAGGGGGTGAAAATGCGTAAGTTTGTTCGAATAAAGTTAGTTTCAAAAAATCATAACAGATGGCGCTAAGAGTCACCACGAACAACTCACCACTCAGTACTTTACCTATGCAGTGACGTAACCTTAAAGGCTTAAACCTACCAATGATACATAGTTTATGGGTAAAGCTAAAGTTGTGTAATGGGGGGGCTAAATAAGCTTTCAAATTTTGTATAAATAAAGTTTAATTTAAAAAAAATATATATGTGCACACTGCACAGCTGTTTTTGGGTATTTTGATTTAAGGGGTACCAGGGTTTTAAAAAGCTTTGACACCAATTTTGTTGACACCGCGCGCTATAAACTAAAGTCCACGCGGACGAAGTCGCGGGCAACAGCTAGTAATAATATAAAAAGTACTTTATGGCATTCCAATTTCCAATTTATAAGCACGATATTAAAGACTATACAATATAAATACAAAGTAGAAAATTAACCAATCAATATAAAGACAATCTTATCTTTGATACTACACTCAATATTTATCGCTATTTATTTGAAGTGATTAGTAATAAAAGATAATATTCGAAAAATAATGATTAATAAGCAGAATGTCATAGGTAGAAGGTGTCGAACAGTATTTTTTTTTCCTTGTTTCCTTGTTTGCCCATCTTGGCTAAAACCTAACATAGCACGAACGCAGATGTTTGCAATTAATATCAGTTATATTATTGAACGATTCGTTTGTTAAGGTGACGCCGCGTTAAAGTAAAAAACTCTTGTTTTAAAGTGCCGCCTTAAAGTAAAAAACTTGTTTTCTATGAGATGCCGGCCTCTCATAGAAAACAAGCAATGGAACAGCAAAAAATGGAAAGGGCAAAATGGTTTGTGTCGTGTAATTTAAAAACCATAAATACATTTTCATATAAGCTATGGGCAAATTAAAGTGTATGCTGGAACCAATTTATGTTAGTTATTGGAATCAGGCGTTACTTTGCGGAAATCCATAGCTTAAAATTTAGTTTGTTATTATTTTTAGCAATATTCCGCGAAATAAACTTCCACCTTTAAGTAAATGAGTGAGTGTACGCATAGGCATGCGTACAGCACCTCCCTCCTCCCACACTGCCTATGCGTACACTCGCATGCAAGAACTTGCAAACACCACCACCACACAAGCAATAATGTTGGCAAATCCGTGCAAGGCCCCTCACCACCATGCAGGTTGAAAACCTCGACGCGCGTTTCGCTCCAACACCGGAGCATCCTCAGGATGTGGACTCTACGAACAACGTCCGTCAAGTGCCGCCACCGGCCAAAACACCGCCTTTTATACCCTATCGAGCCCCGCTACTACCCCCACTACCCTCACCAGTACCCCCGAACATATTAATAAGCGGTGACGTAGTCAAGCAAGTTTGGTCATTCAACAATGCAAATCTGTTATTTTTCTTTTCTTTTATGATCTCTAATTGTTCCAACACGCTCAGCCGAAAGCCTTTATCGCATTTATGTAAAACTTTATAGGAATGGCCATCGGGCACGGTATGATTACTATCTAAAAGATGTTTAGCAAAATGTGACTTATCAGGATGACCATTCCTATAAGCCGCGATATGTTCTTTATACCGAGTCTCAAAGCTGCGTCCAGTTTGACCCACATATACACTATCGCATTCAGGACAATCGATCTTATAGACACCGGACTGATATTTTTCATCAATCCGGTCTTTGTTATGACATAAATGATGTTTTAAAGTATTATTTGTCCTGAATGCGACATGCATATCGTTGTTTTTCATTATTTTGGATAAGCGAGCAGATACCTCTCCCATGTAGGTCAAACTGGACTTATATCTAACTATCTCCTTATCAATAGGACCTGCGTACAAAAACTTAACCAGTTCTTTCTTGTTTTTATTTTTCAAAATATTATTAATAATTTTTGGACTATATCCGTTGGATATCGCAATTTGGAAAATGATATTAAGCTCATTTTGATAATTATCTTTACTAAGAGGGATCAATAATAATCTATGAATGTAACTATGAAAGGCCGCGAGTTTGTGTTGCCAAGGATGACATGACGATGCATGAATAGTAGTATTAGTATATGTCGGCTTGCGAAAGATTCCAAAACTGTGTTTATTATTAACTCTAGTAATAGATAAATCGAGAAAATTTAGGGTGTTATTATCTTCACATTCTAATTTGAATTTAATTTTAATATGTTTTTTATTTAGTTCTTTAACAAATACGTCCAGTTGTCTCTGTGTACCCGTCCAACAAAGAAAACAATCATCTACGTATCTAAAGTAATATAAAATACTTTTATTAACGACGATATATCTTTGTTCAAAATCGTCCATAAATATTTCGGCCATCAAAGGACTTAAAGGTGAACCCATAGCTAGACCGTCGTGTTGAACAAAGAATTCGCCGTTAAATCGAAAGTAGTTTTGTTCCATGCAGGTTTTAGTAAGAGTAAGCAATTCATTACTTTCACCAGGAGGTAAACGTTTTTCTAATGCATTCCTTAAAATACCCAATGTTTCCGTACGTGGAACATTAGTGAATAAACTATCGACATCAAGTGAAACTAATTTGCAACGAGGTGGCAAAGTCACATCTTTAATTTTGTTGACTAATTGTAGACTATTTTTTATGGCATAAGGTGGCCGAAATGAGAGCTTTTCTTTTATTATGAAATTAAGTGACTTTGCCAGCTCGTATGCTGGTGCACCTATGTATGACTACTGGACGCATGGGAATATCAGTTTTGTGAATCTTTGGCAAGCCGTACAGTGATGGTGCGCGAGGATTCATTGGGATGAGTTTTTTCTTTGATGATTCAGTTTGAAAGAAATATTGATTATTCTTAATTGCTAATTTGAGCTTAGCTAAAAACTTGTTTGTTGGGTCAGAAGGAACCCTTAGAAATTGTTCACCCTGAATCACGTCATAAACTCTGTCCAAATAATCGTCGCGCTCCATCACTACTACTGTGTTACCCTTATCCGCTTTCGATATTACTAAATTATTATTATCTATTGTTTGTTTTAATGACCTCAAAGCCACTCTTTCGGGGTTAAAAGAGGAACCGGAAGGAATACCTTTGATTTCGTTGGCTAATAGGCCCTTAACCATGTTATCTTTCTTATTAACTACAGCAGTTATTTCCGAATCCACCGCAAGCATTTCCAAAGCATTCTGATTAATATTAGGAGTAATATTATATTTAAGACCCTTTTCCAAAAGTGTCATCTCATCCTTGGCAAATTGTATGCTGGTTAAGTTGCACGGATTTGCCAACATTATTGCTTGTGTGGTGGTGGTGTTTGCAAGTTCTTGCATGCAAGTGTACGCATAGGCAGTGTGGGAGGAGGGAGGTGCTGTACGCATGCCTATGCGTACACTCACTCATTTACTTAAAGGTGGAAGTTTATTTCGCGGAATATTGCTAAAAATAATAACAAACTAAATTTTAAGCTATGGATTTCCGCAAAGTAACGCCTGATTCCATTAACTATTTAAAATCGGTGAGCATGACCGATCAGGCACGACTCTACATTAAGTTAACAAAATTACATCGTATAGCCGCCCAAAATGTTTGGTTCAATCAACAATGCAAACGTCTAAATGTCGTTCCTAATTATAATAATGTAAGAACCAACACGCACAGCCGAGCCTCCAATATTGCTATCAAAAAAGCCGAGACTATCTGGCTTAACGAAGAGACACGTCATTGGTTTACCGTTAGGGATAATTTAAAATTACATCTCAAAGTTCTTTATACCGAGCTCTCTTTTAAATTACATAATATCGAATTCGATCGCTTAGATGAAAAGGCACGCCATTTCGCAGCAATCGAAGTGCACGCTAAATATTTAAGTCAAAAGAAAAAGCTTCAGACTTTGGTAAATAAAAACAGGATTGTCCAATCACATACAGAATCCAGGTCTGAACCTTTTTCCTTCCACCCTCGCGTCAAAAACTTAACCAGCGTACAATTTGCCAAGGATGAGATGACACTTTTGTAAAAGGGTCTTAAATATAATATTACTCCTAATATTAATCAGAATGCTTTGGAAATGCTTGCGGTGGATTCGGAAATAACTGCCGTAGTTAATAAGAAAGATAACATGGTTAAGGGCCTATTAGCCAACGAAATCAAAGGTATTCCTTCCGGTTCCTCTTTTAACCCCGAAAGAGTGGCTTTGAGGTCATTAAAACAAACAATAGATAATAATAATTTAGTAATATCGAAAGCGGATAAGGGTAACACAGTAGTAGTGATGGAGCGCGACGATTATTTGGACAGAGTTTATGACGTGATTCAGGGTGAACAATTTCTAAGGGTTCCTTCTGACCCAACAAACAAGTTTTTAGCTAAGCTTAATTTAGTAATTAATAATAATCAATATTTCTTTCAAACTGAATCATCAAAGAAAAAACTCATCCCAATGAATCCTCGCGCACCATCACTGTACGGCTTGCCAAAGATTCGCAAAACTGATATTCCCATGCGTCCAGTTGTCTCATACATAGGTGCACCAGCATACGAGCTGGCAAAGTCACTTAATTTCATAATAAAAGAAAAGCTCTCATTTCGGCCACCTTATGCCATAAAAAATAGTCTACAATTAGTCAACAAAATTAAAGGTGTGACTTTGCCACCTCGTTGCAAATTAGTTTCACTTGATGTCGATAGTTTATTCACTAATGTTCCACGTAAGGAAACATTGGGTATTTTAAGGAATGCATTAGAAAAACGTTTACCTCCTGGTGAAAGTAATGAATTGCTTACTCTTACTAAAACCTGCATGGAACAAAACTACTTTCGATTTAACGGCGAATTCTTTGTTCAACACGACGGTCTAGCTATGGGTTCACCTTTAAGTCCTTTGATGGCCGAAATATTTATGGACGATTTTGAACAAAGAAATATCGTCGTTAATAAAAGTATTTTATATTACTTTAGATACGTAGATGATTGTTTTCTTTGTTGGACGGGTACACAGAGACAACTGGACGTATTTGTTAAAGAACTAAATAAAAAACATATTAAAATTAAATTCAAATTAGAATGTGAAGATAATAACACCCTAAATTTTCTCGATTTATCTATTACTAGAGTTAATAATAAACACAGTTTTGGAATCTTTCGCAAGCCGACATATACTAATACTACTATTCATGCATCGTCATGTCATCCTTGGCAACACAAACTCGCGGCCTTTCATAGTTACATTCATAGATTATTATCGATCCCTCTTAGTAAAGATAATTATCAAAATGAGCTTAATATCATTTTCCAAATTGCGATATCCAACGGATATAGTCCAAAAATTATTAATAATATTTTGAAAAATAAAAACAAGAAAGAACTGGTTAAGTTTTTGTACGCAGGTCCTATTGATAAGGAGATAGTTAGATATAAGTCCAGTTTGACCTACATGGGAGAGGTATCTGCTCGCTTATCCAAAATAATGAAAAACAACGATATGCATGTCGCATTCAGGACAAATAATACTTTAAAACATCATTTATGTCATAACAAAGACCGGATTGATGAAAAATATCAGTCCGGTGTCTATAAGATCGATTGTCCTGAATGCGATAGTGTATATGTGGGTCAAACTGGACGCAGCTTTGAGACTCGGTATAAAGAACATATCGCGGCTTATAGGAATGGTCATCCTGATAAGTCACATTTTGCTAAACATCTTTTAGATAGTAATCATACCGTGCCCGATGGCCATTCCTATAAAGTTTTACATAAATGCGATAAAGGCTTTCGGCTGAGCGTGTTGGAACAATTAGAGATCATAAAAGAAAAGAAAAATAACAGATTTGCATTGTTGAATGACCAAACTTGCTTGACTACGTCACCGCTTATTAATATGTTCGGGGGTACTGGTGAGGGTAGTGGGGGTAGTAGCGGGGCTCGATAGGGTATAAAAGGCGGTGTTTTGGCCGGTGGCGGCACTTGACGGACGTTGTTCGTAGAGTCCACATCCTGAGGATGCTCCGGTGTTGGAGCGAAACGCGCGTCGAGGTTTTCAACCTGCATGGTGGTGAGGGGCCTTGCACGGATTTGCCAACATTATTGCTTGTGTGGTGGTGGTGTTTGCAAGTTCTTGCATGCGAGTGTACGCATAGGCAGTGTGGGAGGAGGGAGGTGCTGTACGCATGCCTATGCGTACACTCACTCATTTACTTAAAGGTGGAAGTTTATTTCGCGGAATATTGCTAAAAATAATAACAAACTAAATTTTAAACCAATTTATGTACAAATTTTGGAAGCTTAAATCACTCTCCTCTATTGGCAAAATAGGAATCCCTTTTTTTACAGAGGTCTTTTTGATTGATTATTCTGTGTTATGAAAGTTGACCAATCGTGTCATGCTATGGGTAATTCAAAGACAAAGACATGATGAATACTGACAATGAACTTTAATTTCTTAGCTTTAGTCATTTAGTCATTTCGCTACAACCAGTCGTCGCCTTAATACCTTGATGATAATTTAACAATGCAGCGCCTCAGAACCTAACGGAATTCCGTATACGGAAAACGAAATCGGAAATCGCAAACGGAAAACGTATGTATGCTGCCAGCCAGGCATTTACATTTTCTGTTGCATATACATTATACATAACAAAAAATACTAAAAACAAAATAAAATATCTAAGGGCCCTCGTACAAAAAACGAGATTTTTTTGCTCGATATCAATAACAACAGGTAGGCACTTGAAATTTAATATTCACGGTGTACCAAGCTATTAGCAATGTTACTGACGTAATCCGACTTTTACTTAGGTTCGATTTAAATGCGACCGCGAGAACGAGCGGTTTTTTCGCTACACCGCGAGAACGAGCGGTTTGGTCGCTGCACCGCGCGAACGAGCGGTTTCGTCGCAACACCGCGAGAACGAGCGGTTTCGTCGCTGCACCGCGAGAACGAGCGGTTTGGTCGCTACACCGCGAGAACGAGCGGTTTGGTCGCTACACCGCGCAAACGAGCGGTTTGGTCGCAACACCGCGAGAACGAGCGGTTTCGTCGCTGCACCGCGCGGACGAGCGGCTTAGTCGCTGCACCGCGCGGACGAGCGGTTTTGTCGCTACACCGCGCGAACGAGCGGTTTGGTCGCTGCACCGCGCGAACAAGCGGTTTGGTCGCTACTTCCCACTGCCAGACACTCTTAACGTCTAATACTTTAAGAAAGTTTCTCCGATTTCCTATCAAAATAAATTGTTTTTCAAGCTTAAAACTTGACACAACTTTATAAGTTATCGCCGACACGACAAGCCTTTCGACAGCATGCGCTAAGATCGAACTTAACGCTCAAGTAGCAAGGCCCACGCTTCCTGAACCCATAGGATGTGGCTAAAAGATCGAGGATACCAATATTTTTTTGATTGCCAGATATTTCATCCGTAAAATCAATCTCATTGAAAGATCTCGAACTTATAATATCATGTTAATGTAAAGCTTGTTGCCGTTCATCCCGTTGTGGATAATTGGATATTATGTCATGTTACAAATGTAACGGCCCTTCTAAAGATTTTTGTTACCAGTGTAATAATTATTCAGAAGATACAGATCAGGTTAACCCATTTACCGCCGCTGTACCCAATTGGGTACACATGCAAAATTTTGTGGTATCACATCTCAGTTTTCTATTTTATTTATTTGATTAAAGATAAAGCTTCAACATTTTTAGCAAATTTATACTGGCAATCAATATTTTTAGTCATAATGGTAGGTTTGAAACTTACAGTTTTGCGACCTGCAGGAGTAAGCTCATAAATTGTCTCTTTATTTTAATCGCATAATATTCAGCCACTTATGTGTTTGTTTTTTATTCAATATTTTTATATTATCTATATAATAAATAACAAGTTAGAGGTAGATTATTGAAATAAACGGAAAAATTGTGATTCAAACACTACTGTGCCTAGTTAGGTACAACGGCCGAATCCACTAGCAAAATTTTCCTTTTTTCAGATTTTTTTAATATTGAATTTGATTAATGTTAACATCTTATATCGTTATGAATACTAAGGGAAAGCTATTTTGTGCTCTTTTTATAAATAAAAATTATCATATTTATCCAGAAAACTCATATCACAGCGTAAATGTCCGCTTTCTTACACATTTCTTTGTCCTGAAATTGCCGACGTTGTAGACAGAAAAAAGCAGGTAAAATAGCAGCTAAAAGATTTGACAGTAGCTTGCTAGCTACCTTGTAATAGGAATCTATCTTGTCAGTAACAATGAAGCAAGTATCAACTAGAATAGATATTATAATACTACAAAATTTGTCACTTGCAAAGTGTTATGGTAACATAAGCTAATATACACACTCCTTCGTAAGTAAGAAATATGACTCCAGAAATCACCTGTATACTTTTTACTTCTTATACCTATTAGTGGATATCAAGGACAAAAGTTTACTAGCTTCAGGTACAGATACTACTACTAATTATGAGAAAAGACGGAACGCAAATCACCTCTCTGGGTAAAGATGATGATAGATTTTATTTACTTATTTGAATTATGTTTTTTTCTTTAGTTATTGCCAATGATTAGCGTTTGCATTCACCACTTACGACTCTTGATGAAAGCATGGCTTATATTCTGTTTCGACGAAACATCGTAACATTTTAATTGTGTCAGAAAATATCATGAAAAACGAAGTTATCCTCCTCGTCAATGTCTAGTTTACCTGGAAGATTGTATCGATTACTACCCCAAAAATGTTTGTAAATAGTTTCAAAATGTAAAACATCATACAGGAGTTCGTTGTCAGTGCAAAAAATGTAATAAAAAAGTATTTATCAAAAAAGTTAGTTCTAAACCTTATCACACCTAAGTACCCCATAACACGCCGTTGTACCTAACTGGGTACACCCCCCTAAAAGGGAGGAATTCAAATTTTTTAAAATTTTTCTTTTATTTTTCGTTTATTTAACATATAAACTGCAGATAAATGCAAGTTTTGTTAAAAAATACTATTGGTTTCATTTTGGCGGTTAATGGGTTAAAAAAAAAGTTTAAATATTTTTAAAAATGTTATCAGAAAGTTTAGTGCAACAAATACCTACCTATAACCTATTATTATGTCGATCACATAAAAAAAACTGTAAATACAACCTATGAATAAGTACCAGCTTACTTTTATATATTTTTATTACTATCGTTCATGCTTTTTACTCAAAATTCTATTATCATTCTATAGAAAACCAGCCTAGTAGCTAAGCTACCGCTATGGGTTCAGCGCTACCGAGGCTCATTCAAATGGCTGCAGTTCCGTCATTTATAGCTTTATTGTAATGATTTAAAGTTCATTAGAAAGCTGATAAAAGTAGCCAAGTATTTTATAATAACCTATTCTTCCATTATCCTAACGGTTACCAAGTTATACACATAAGAAAGAAAAATTTTGTTTTTGAAATTATGTTTTTCCGAAATATTTCCCTTGGTACTTAATTCATATTGATAGTTCTTCAGAATAAAATAATGCTTATTTAATAACCTTTCGTTTGACACCCTATTTAAGTAAATCGGTTCAGTAGATATTAAATAATCTGCAGAATAGAATAGGCCCGGCGGCCATCTTTGTGACGTCATAGCTACCCCCTCCACACACTTAGGAAGTGACTACTGCATTTTTCGTGTTCAGGAAAATATGCCTAATAAGTACATACCAATAATTCGTATGGAGGAGATGAGTTGAACGAAAATCGTTATTTGAAGACTTTTGTGCAAATGGGTCTCGTACTACAATCTTTATAGTAGGGGAGGGAAAGGTGCTAATTTTGTAGTCACTCGAGCGTCATGGAGACCTAGTAGGTTTTTTACATCAGGTAAAACTGATAAAAAAATAATAAGAGCGTTATCTCTTATAATCTTAATCTGACAGATCGGATGACATTTTAATACTAAAAAAAATTTTTTTAACCCACCACGTGAGAAATCTGATTTCTATACCATGATAACTAGACACATGTCGAAAGCCTATACAAGCTTAATCTGACACACTCGAGCTACTCCCGAAATCCCCTCTTCCCCTCCTCTACTATTAGACGATGTACACTAAAAACATATCCTCTTCTTATACGGTAGAGTCAAATCTTATAAAAATGTTCTCCACATTAAACGGCCTCTCGAATAACACGAACGGGAACATAAAAAGGAAACTGTAACGACAACATAAAGGCCGAGCCGTCGGTCGTTAAATCCGGCTTTATTCGCCGGACCAAGGTGTCATGATATTTTTATTGCAATTAATACATACCTAGGTGTATTACAGTAGTTTAGAATTAGGACTTAGGGAATATATTGAGTACTTTTTATTTCCAAAAGTGTTTTTTTTTTCTATTACCCACGGAACAGCGATATAAAGCTACTCGTAAAGCTAAAAAGAATCAAGACGTTTTGAGCTTTGGAATAAAAATAAATCTAAGATATTATGTTACTCCAGACTCCAGAGGCGTAAAGCCTTAAAACAATTAAGAAAAGACGTATAAACTTGTTATCTAACTAGAAGACGACCGCAACTCCATTGCGCCAAAATTCGTTAATTCCTTTCCCTTTTAGTCCTTCCCCGGGATTAAAAGTATTATCAGAATGGGTTTAACGGTTTAAGCGTGAAGAGGTAATAGACAGACAGACTGATACACTTTGGCATTTTTAATATTCGTATGGATATTGACGATAGTATGCTAGGTTAACCGTACCATTTTATCAATATTGATGATGAATTACTCATCGAGATTTTCCAAATCAAAACAACAACAAAACTGCCTAAAGGGTGTTTTCTTGAACTTTCCATGATCTTTTAACGGTCTATGGTTCTAATACGTTGAAATTTTTCTTTTCTATGTAAGAGGCCTTCTTTTTTACTACAAATATGTGGCTTTGTTCCTTTATCACGTACATTGACATACAACTTGCAACTTTATTCCACTTAAAGCGCAAAACCGTAAATAAAGCGAAAAATATTTATTCTATATCGGTTATTACTTTTTCACGGAATCGACTGGTCAGCACGGCATAATAGCGGAGATCGGCGACAAAGAGCTTCGTTAGCGAATGCCGCACGCGTTTCCCGCCATTTCATCCTCCATTTTTTAATCGCTAAAGCACGCGATGCATTTGGCTTATGAATGAAAAGTTACATTTGAGAATACTGTAATTGCCAATTATGCTGGAACAGTAGGAACTTGTTTTGTTTGAATTTTAGTGCAGAAGGAATAATATAAATCCATACTTTTTAGGGTTCCGTACCCAAAGGGTAAAAACGGGACCCTATTACTAAGACTTCGATGTCTGTCCGTCTGTCCGTCTGTCTGTCACCAGGCTGTAACTAATAATATAATAAAATAATAAAAAAAATCGTTTATTATCTCACCACAAGATCAATACAATGTTATGTAATACATACTCAAAATACTGACACTGGTTTTGTGGGAGACTGGTGCCTAAACTAGGCGAAACCTGTATTTCAGGACACCAGGATTTCCAGGCTAAGTAAAAGTATTCCAACTACATCATATTTACAACAGAGCAGTGAAACATTTCCTTTATTATTATCAATGTGTTGCTTATAGGGTGTGATAGTAGTAATGAGTGTGTGTGTGTGCGTGTGTGTATGTGTGTGTGTTTGTGTGTGTGTGTGTGTGTGTGTGTGTCTGTGTGTGTGTGTGTGTGTGTGTGTGTTTATTTGTGTATGTGTGTGTGTGTGTGTGTGTGTGTGTGTGTGTGTGTGTGTGTGTGTGTGCATATTTGTGTGAGTGTGTATTAGTCAGGCACAGTAATGAGAGTTTCAGTGTTTTTGTAAGATAGAGTTAGCAGCCATTCATTAACTCTTTTTTTGCATGCTGTCTTGGTTAGGGAGTAAATGTTTATTGCCTTATTAATTTTTTTGTAAACATATCCTCCAAGAAAACCAAAGAAACGATTGGCAAAGCGGGTGTGAAAAAGGTGCGCGGTTGCATCAGGGTTATTACGTCTTTTGCAAACGGATGGTGGGATGTAATTGAGGAGGCTATGGTGTTTGAGGACTGCATGGGATATATACAGTTGGCGTACCGTCAAGGCTTTTGTTTGCTTATGGAGAGACTCGGTTGGGAAACGGAATGGAAGGCTGTTTGACACTTTGAGGATTGCCCGTTGCGCTCGTTCCAATTGTAACATAGTGTCTTTGTGTGTGCCACCCCATGTTGAAATACAGTACGTGAGCAACTGTTGGCAAAGAGTGAGATAGACCACCCTCCTCAGTCCTTCGTCCGCCACGTTTCTTAAGTTTTTAAATATTGGTATCAATTTTCTTATTCGAGACGTAAGCGCGTCTATGTGTGGACGGAAGCTGAGTGAGAGGTCTAAGATAACTCCTAGGTATTTGGTTGAGGTTGTTCTTTCCAGGGGTTCACATGTACATAGCTCAACATGGGGGTTACAAGTGTGTGCGGTGATACTATGGAGGGACAACGAGGGGGGCGTTCGTATCGCGAATGGGATGTATTTGGTTTTTTGGGTGTTAAGGGTAAGAATGTTTTTGCGTAACCATTCTACTACAGTGTCGAGGCCACTTTGTGCCATTTTAAAAAAGGTTAGTCCAGGAATCTGAGTGGAAAACGAGAGCCGTGTCATCCGCAATCGTGAAAATTTTTCCGTCACGTATGTTGAGCGTACACAGATCATTAATGTAGATGAGGAAGAGGGTTGGAGCAATTGCGCTTCCCTGAGGGAAGCCATGCGTAATAGTTCGTTCAGAACTTAGGTACTCATCCACCTTAACACTCTGTGTACGCTCAGTTAGAAAGTCCTCAAACAGTTTGAGCTGGGTTCCTCTTATGCCTATATGGTACATCTTTTTTAGAAGGATAGGAACAGAGACTGTATCGAAGGCTTTTGCTAGGTCTAAGAATATTCCTATGACTTGTTGTCCAACATCAAGCTTTTTTACTATGAAGTCCGTGAGTTCGTGTACTGCGTCACCTGTTGATTTGCCTTGGCGAAATCCATACTGTGATGTGGAAAGGATGTTATTGCTTTCTAGGTAGGATATTAATCTAGAGTTCATGATTCGTTCTAATATTTTTGCTAAGGTTGGTAGGACAGCAATTGGTCTGTAATTCGTTATTTGGTCTCTGTTCCCCGCCTTGTAAATTGGATGAATAATTTCTCTCTTAAAAGCTTTTGGAAAAACGCCTGTTGAAAGGGACAAATTTAAGACATGAGTTACGGGTGGGGCATTAACTTCTATGTTATTTTTTATGACCCCTGCTGGTATATTGTCCCAACCCACGGCACAGTTACTTCTTAAGGACATTGCAACTCTTGTAACTTCCTTAACGTCAGTCGGGAGCAGCACCATTGAGTGACAGGGAGTAGACTTAGTACTATTAGGGCTTTGTGGTGGCTGGTGTATTTTTTCAGCTAGAGTTTTTCCTGTATTGATGAAAAATTCATTGACTAAGTTCACGGAGTTTTCCAGTGAGGAGGTGAGTGATAGTATATCCGTGGCACCGCTACGATTTTTAGTTCTGTTTGTAATTTTATTAATAGATTTCCATAACGTTTTTGTATTATTTTTAAAGGCTAGTAGCTCAGTTCGGTAGTATTCTTGCTTCAATTGTTTTAGGATTTTGGTACAGAAATTTTTGTAACGTGAGTAGGTGACGGAAAGAGTTTCACTATCGGGGTTTTTTTTAATTTCTTGTGCATGCAATCTTTGTTTTTTAAACAGCGAAGAAGACCGGGCGTGACCCAGGGTTTTAGAATTTTTTTCCTATTTTCATATTTTATCTGTTTTGTGTTAGTCTCTATTTTTGAATAAATTAAAGAAACGAGCAAGTCTGCTGCCATGTTAGGGTCTTCCGATTCATATATTGGGGAGAAGTTTGTTTTAGATATGTCAGTAGCAATTTGTTGGTAGTTCAGTTTTGTAGCAATTTTACGAGTCTCTGTCTTTAGTAGTTGTGTCGATAGGAACAACATGATGGTATCATGGTCAGTAACGGTAGAATGAGCAACACGCACGTTAGCCGGAAGTTTAGTCTTTAGCATCACATGGTCAAGACAGTTGGTGAGCCGAGTTGGCAGAAGGTGAGCTGGGAGTAATCCAAATGTTGCAAGTAGAGTTAAATATTGGCTTTTGTTCGGATCTTGGGAGTTGTCGGCTATGTTTATATTGAGGTCACCAACTATTATTATATTGTTTGTCCGGTCTATTTTTGTTAAAAAGACGTTTAATGAGTTAAGAAATGGGACTATATCTTTTGTCGATGGCGACCTATATATTACCAGCACTGTTGTATTATTTTTAAGGGATATTTGCAGGCAGTTTGCGTCTGTTAAAGGAAGCTCACTCACCGTTACCGGTAGGTTTTTTTTTTGCGTAGACGACTACACCGTCATTTTGTAGTCTGTTGTAATTGGTTGTGTAGCAATTGTAATCCTGTACTCTCCGAGACTCCTCGCTTCCAGCACTCCGTCAAGGCGATCAGATCCCACTGAATTCGGGGTCGAGCAATAGCGATTTCAAATTCCTGCATATTTTTGTTGATGCTTCGGATATTTTGACAAATTAGTTTAAGATTTTTTTGTAGGTTTACTCCAGATGGAATGCAATCGTCCAGATCACAGTAAGCAGAGTCAGCGACGAATGAGGAGTCAATGTCGTTTATAGCTTAAATTACTTTTAAATTACTTTTAACTAGTAAATTACTTTTGTGTTACGCGCTGTTATATCTCCCGACCATTTGTAGAATGTCTGCAGGGATAGATAACTGCTATTTAAAAAAAAAATGAGTTTGGCTGAATAGGCGATTTATGTAATAAGGTGTAATATTATGATAGACTGACTGTGTGTAAGTGTGTAAAGTGTTTTTTATAATGTGTGTTTCTGAATTATTATCATGCGGTGTTTTTAAGTTTATTATTTTTATATAATTAGTTTGATTAGAACATTTTGTATAGTTTAGTGTTTCTTGTAAGAATTAAATGTATCTTAATAAAATCAACATACCATATGTTTGATTAACAAGAATTACATCCCTCATATTATAAGAATTATATCTAAGTTTAATTAAATAGTAATAATTAATAGATAGCAAAATATATATAACATAAAATTGATAGACAAGAATTAACATAATATCATTAAAATAAGGATTCAAGATACCAATGTTAAGTAAAACAATAACAATTGCATGCAAGAGTATTAAAATTAGTCAGATTTGTTTGTTCTTTAACTTTTCCAGATCAAATTCAGAGTTAACTCTAATAGGTTTATCGCCTGTCCTTTTCCGCAGATACACAAAGCCGTTTGCCGTAATCCTTTCGAAAAGCTCTGGCAAGTGCAAACAATTTCTGAGCTCTCTTTGTTAGTGATTCAGAGATATATAGGGGCTGAGCTGAGTGCTGTAACCCCATATGGGTAGTGTTTAGTTTTCCAGATACATCTTTATTCTTGTTGAAATCCTTTACTCTTTTTATAACGTTTGTTTTAGTTTGAATCGTATCCAGTTCAATGATTATGGGGCTTGAGTTATATTTGGAGTTGGTTCTAAATACGTCTCTAATGTTTGAGGGCGCAATATCAACATTTAAAACCTTTCCCGCGGTCATGACTAATTTTTGGAGGTCTTCCTTAGTCTCGTCGCTCTTTTTCGGCATGTTTGTGACTGACGGCTACCAAATATCCGTAACCGCACCACTTGGTACATCGGATCATTGCATTGTCAGGAGTTCTGTGCCACTTACGACGGTGTTGAGACAGCGTGCTGTTAAAAACCATCGTGTGTGGCACTACAAGTCAGCAGACTGGGATGGGATGCGGTCGTTTTTTGCATCCTATCCTTGGGGGCACGTGTGCTTCTCGCCGGATGATCCCGACAACACTGCCAATTCTGTTGCCGATGTGGTAATGCAGGGGATGGAACTTTTCATTCCGTCCTCTGTAGTGCCAACTGGCGGCAGATTTCGTCCCTGGTTTGGTTCATCCCCCTAAAAAGCTTCTCGCCGGAAGCAGGAGGCCTACCAATCCTGGGCCAACGCAGTGTCTGCTCGGGATTTAAATACCAGCACATATAAAAAGGAGTACAACCTTGCCTCTAGGTCCCTCAAGAAAGAGATTACTCGGGCAAAGCAACAGCACGTCAAAAGAATTGGCAAGAGACTTGAGCGCCTCCCCTCGGGAACCCGTGCATTCTGGTCTCTGGCCAAAGCTATTGAAGGAAATTTCTGCAAGCCAACCCTACCATCCCTACACGTAGAAAATGGATCGTTGGCCCAGGACGCAAAAGACAAAGCCGATCTTCTAGGCAAGCTCTTTGCGTCAAACTCGACCCTGGATGACGGGGGGCAGTAACCGCCGACCATACCGCGATGCACGAGCATCATGTCGGATATTCGGTTTCATCAGCGCTCAGTGCGAAAAGCCCTCCGTTCCCTTGATATCCAAAAGTCGAGTGGGCCTGACGGAATCCCGCCTATTGTGTTGAAAAAGTGTGCTCCAGAGTTGGCTCCGGTCTTGACGCGTCTTTTTCGGCTCTCCTATTCCACTGGCATCGTCCCGGCTTCCTGGAAGACAGCCTTGGTGCACCCGATTCCCAAAAAAAAAGATACATACAGCCGAACATGTTACCCCCTCTTTTTTGGAAGTCGGTCAAAAAGGTGATCGCTCAATTCCTTCCAACTACAGATCAATCGCTATAACCTCTCTCTTTTCGAAGATAATGGAATCCGTTATCAATAGCCAGCTTCTTCGATACTTGGACGGCCAGGGATTACTAAGCGACAAACAATACGGGTTCCTTAAGGGTCGCTCGGCTGGTGATCTCTTGGTGTACCTGACTCATCGTTGGGCTCAGGCAATTGAGTCGAAGGGAGAGGCATTGGCTGTTAGTTTGGACATTGCGAAGGCCTTTGATCGGGTTTGGCATAAAGCGCTGCTATCAAAGCTTCCATCATACGGGCTGCCCGAGAAATTATGTAAGTGGGTCACTGGTTTCTTAGCAGACAGAAGCATAAAGGTCGTAGTTGACGGCGAATGCTCGGAAACTCAGTCTGTTGATGCTGGTGTGCCTCAGGGCTGTGTGCTATCGCCTACTCTATTCTTACTGCATATCAATGACATGTTGCAGACCAGCGGCATTCATTACTATGCGGATGACAGTACAGGTGATGCTGTATATACCGGCTCCCCCAATATTTCTCGGCGAAATGTCACTGAGAGTCGAAACGAACTTGTGTCTAAGGTGGAGAATTCATTGGAGAAGGTCTCTGAATAGGGTAGACGTAACTTGGTCCAATTCAACCCCGCCAAGACACAAGTCTGCGCGTTCACCACTAAAAAGTCACCAATGGTCGTATATCCTCGTTTCGAGGGCACATCTTTAACCATCTCTCCTAGCATTGAGATACTTGGCGTCAACATACTCGTATCGAGTGAAGTCCAGTTCCGATATCATCTAGACACACACAACTCCACAAGGCGCAGGTTCGGCCTCATATGGAATACTGTTCTCATCTCTGGGCAGGGGCGCCAAAATACCAACTGCTCCCTCTGGATCGTATCCAACGAAGGGCCGCTCGAATTGTTGATTGCCATAGTGTTTCAAACAGCTTGGACCCCTTGGAATTACGCCGAGATGTAGCTTCGCTCTGCATCCTCTATCGGTTGTATTACGGGGAGTGCACTGAGGAATTGTTCGGAATCATACCACCTGCAACTTTTCGCCATCGTCCCACGCGAAAAACATACCATCCTCATCACCTTGATGAGTGGCAGTCTTCCACAGTGCGTTTTTCGCATAACTTTCTGCCGCGCACTGTAAAACTCTGGAACGAACTGTCACCAGCAGTATTTCCGGACCTATACGACCTGCAAGCCTTCAAGAAAAGAGCGTATTCCCTCTTAAAAGGCCGGCAACGCACCTGCAGCTCTTCTGATGTTGCAAGTGTCCATGGGCGACGGTAGTTGCTTACCATCAGGTGACCCGTTTGCTCGTTTGCCCTCTTATTTAATAAAAAAAAATTAAGGCGGGCTCCCATACAAAAAATACATTTTTAGCCTTTATTACTCTGTAGTGGTACGGAACCCTTCGTGCGCGAGTCCGACTCGCGCTTGGCCGATTTTATTTACTAATATTAATAATGCGAAACTGTGTCTGTCTGTTACCTTTTCACGCCCCAACCGCCAAACCGATTTAGCTGGGTTTGGATACATACTTTGTGTCCCATATAATTTAAAGGGTATAAAATTATATTTTTATCATTTCTCATCCGACATGTCGCTATCGGTACAGCCACAGGTAACCGATAAATCGTGGTATTATATTCTAAAAGACATTGTTTCGCTCTATATATAATTATATCGTAGCCTGTAAAGACGACTGTTATATATCGCAGCGTGTAAAGGGTAATGTTATAATTTTTATCGTCCAACTTAGCATGTAAAGGTGTCCGATGTATCACGATTCACGACATTTAAAGCCTATTATTCATTTGTCATAATACTAACCCCGTCCGACATAATATCGTGGCCTGTAAAGGTGACCGATACATCGCAGCGTTTAAAGGGTGTTGTTTTAATCTATAAGCTGTACGCGTGGTTCGGGAGATAAGAGCGCGTAATTTAGTGCCGCCACGCCGCTGGTAACTAACACGCGTTTGATTTCCACACTACAGCCATCATCATCAGCCCGGTGCAGTCATTGTAATGCTCTTTTAGTCCTTTGATCGCGGATTCTTGGAAATCTATTGTTATTCTATAGTTGTCGCGATCACTGGTGCTCTTATAGGGCTTAATAGGTTACATGTTGACGTAATGTTTTTTTTTTATATACAGGGTATAACAAAACTAAGTGATACCTTAGGGTGTGTATGAATCCCGAGTATAAAGTTTACTGTAAAAGTAGCAGAGCTGAAAGTGTAACTTTTTTTTTCACCTTGGTATGGAAACATTCATGATACCATGTAACAAATACATACAAATTTCTCTTTCAGCGCTGCTACTTTCACAGTGAACTCTTTATAAGGGACACATGCACACCCTAAAGTATCATCACTTAGTTTTGTAACACCTTGTATAATATGCCAAAAACGCGTGGTAAATACCTACCTACTGTGAATTACAACGACAAATCAATCTTAAAAACTGAAGAAAATGTAATAAACAATCTAATAATGGTAGATATATCATATTATTAACTTATTCTTGGAGTTCGTGCAGTAAAACGACGCTAATGTCAAAGTTACATCAAAATATTTTGCAAAAAGCCAACATCACGCGGTATTCCCAGGCGGTCACCCATCCAAGTACTAACCGCGCCTGACGTTGCTTAACTTCGGTGATCGGACGAGAACCGGTGTATTCAACGTGGTATGGACGTTGGCGAACACTGAGCGCAAACGACTCTACTGAGGTCGATGTTATACATATGTTACCGGCCAAACCCGATTTCAGGACAAACCAGTTTTGCCTAGGCTCAACTAGTTCTTCCTGTACGCGATAGGATTAACTAGTATAGCCGACTAGGCTATACTAGTTAATCTAATAGACATTCACAAAGCTAGAACAGCTGCAGCACAAAATCTTATTTTTTATTTTTATTTTATTTATACAGAAAAACTTACATCTAAACAAATCTCATTGACGACTAAATTAAAAACAAAAAGCCATTTACAAGTTTTTACATACAAGTAACAATGTAGTGAGTATGTTAAAAAAAGGTAATAAATAATAATCAATAGAATCGTAAAAAGTTACAATATCTGCTAAGAAAAATTCATTATTATCACATTAGTACATTTAATATTAATAATATAATAACGCACGGGCCAAGCGAACTGGTTTCATACGTCAAATGCATAGGTACAGTATTTTATGAGTCAATTATTCAGCAGAAAAGAAATTTTTGTTTGCAAGTAATTTAATATGTGAAGGTTTGAACGAAAATGCATCTATATTTGAGTGAGCACGAACGAGATCATTAAAGTGGGCCGAAGACCTACAGATGAACGAATTGCGACGATAATTAGTGTTACAGGGTGGGATATGGAAAGGAAGAAAAGTGCGAAAAAACTTTTCGACGGTATTGTAGGGGAAGGAAATGATATTTCATACATTTCAGCAGAAAAGAAATTTTTGTTTGCAAGTAATTTAATATGTGAAGGTTTGAACGAAAATGCATCTATATTTGAGTGAGCACGAACGAGATCATTAAAGTGGGCCGAAGACCTACAGATGAATGAATTGCGACGATAATTAGTGTTACAGGGTGGGATATGGAAAGGAAGAAAAGTGCGAAAAAACTTTTCGACGGTATTGTAGGGGAAGGAAATGATATTTCATACATCTAGCTTCATAGTCGATAAGGTTATCACCACATTTATATTGTAAGTATCTTAAGAACTTTTTTTGAATTGATTCGATTCTGTAAATGTAAGTGTGATAGATAGGGTTCCATACCTCAGAACAGTATTCAAGTATACTGCGTACGTAGGAGCAGTAAAGAACTTTGATCGGCTTGAATGCTCTAAAGTCTTTGCAGGATCTTATAATAAAACCAAGTGCCTGAGAGGCCTTCTTTACAGCTTGAGCAATGTGCTCGTCAAAAAGCAATTTTGAGTCGACAATTACACCTAAATCTTTTATCGAGTTCTTATGTGATAGGGGCTGATTGTTTAAAGTGTAATTATGTTTGATGGTATGGAGTTTGCGAGTGAAATTTACAACGAAGCACTTAGAGACGTTGAGGTCTAGTTTATTAGAAAGGCAATATTCACAAAATCTATATAGGTCTTCCTGCAATAATTGAACATCAATACTTGAGGTGATCCGTTTTATTATTTTAGTGTCGTCAGCGTAAAGGTAAAAACGTGAATGAAGAAAGCAGGACGACACATCATTCAAGAATATCGCAAACAGAAGTGGCCCGAGCAGCGATCCTTGGGGAACACCAGATGGGACGGACATCCAGGATGAAATGTATCCGTTCAGTGCCACAGCCTGAGAGCGGTTATTGATGTATGAGGAGAACCACCGGAACAGATTTCCGTGTATACCTGCTTTATGAAGTTTCTCAAGGAGTATACGGTGATCGATTCGGTCGAAGGCCTTACTGAAATCGGTGTAAATGATGTCGACCTGGCAGCCTGAATCCATAGAAGAGCTGACAAAGTCGTATGTAAGAAGGAGATTCGAAGTAGTCGAGCGTCCTCTCAGGAAACCATGCTGCTCAGGGATGAACCAATTTTGTAGTGCAGTATAGACCCGGTTATAGACAATGCGTTCAAAAATTTTGGAAAAAATGCATAATTTGGAAATTGGTCTATAATTTTTAATATTAGTTTTATCACCACTTTTATATACTGGGGTTATGAATGCTGATTTCCAAATGTTTGGTAAGTGACCTTCGTTCAATGACCGTTCGAAGAGTATACTCAAAGGAGCGACTAGGCTTGTAGCGCAATTTTTAATGAATATTGGAGGAATGTCATCAGGGCCGGCACCTTTATTTAAATTTACATTCTCTAACAGTTTAAGAAGCTCCTCGGTATTAATATTGATACTTCCTATATTAACATTATTATTATTAATCTGATTGACGTCAGGAGGGGTAACAATGGGTCTAGGGCAAGGCTGAAGAAAATTGGCATGGAAATGAGTCGCAAAGAGATCACAGATTTGGTCCCCTACTGACGCAGTTACATTTTCAAGAGTCATAGACGAAGGGTAGGTGGTCGACTTTTTATTGCTCTTAATGAAAGACCAGAAGGCTCTAGGATCACATATGATAGATTCTTGAACCTTATTAATATAAGCGTCATAGCAGGTCTTTTCGAGAGACTTAGCCCTTTTTCTAAGAAGTGAGAAAGTTGAGTAATCACTTTGATTCCCGTAAAGCTTATATTTGCGGAAAAATTTATGCTTTTCTCTTAATACCTTGATGAGGGCGGAGCTATACCAGGGGGGGTAGGAATTTGGGCGTATAAGTTTTTTGGGTATATAGGAATCACGGAGTTCATACAACGTATCATAAAAATATTTTAATGCTTCATCTAACGATTTATTACAAAATGACTCGGTCCAGTTAATTTCAAAAAGATTTTTATTGATTAAGTCGTAATCACCGGAATTATAAAAATATTTTGTTCTAGTTTTATTTTGTAAGGGACTATTTTGGTTCAACGGTAAGGCTATATTTAATGATTTGTGGTGGGGGATATCATCAGGTACTAAAGGATCAGGATAGGCTGTAATTTCGAGTTCACAATTCGAGAAGACTAAGTCAAGGAACCTGTTATTGTCATTTCGAACATGGTTACGTTGAGTAAGGTCACATTGAAGTAGGGTGTCTGTAAAATTAGTTTGAGCTTTACTGAGTGGTAATTCACAGGCTTCAAGGTTCCCCTGTGGATCCCAGTCGATACGTGGGAGATTAAAGTCACCCAAAATGATGAATATATCACCGGAACAAGAGTTAACTATGTCAAACAATGTATGTGTGAAATTTTCTAGCTGTACCGTGGATTTTTTCTGCATAGGTATATAGTACAGAGATGTATTTTCAAGGAAGGTTTGTTCGGGGAGTTAAGTATAATAGTCACCCAGAGGTCTTCAGATGTGGACGACCACTCTGGACGACTCACCGCTGCAAACTCACGCCGAATACCTATCAGAACACCGCCACCTAAAGACTGATTGGTTAACGAGTAATCTCGGTCGCGGCGCCACACCATATAGCGGTCATCAAAAAGTTCTTCGTTATGTATTCCCTCCAGAAGCCATGTTTCAATTATTGAAACGACGTCATAATTATTTAGTGCTATGTTTCTTTTAAAACACGATGTCTTAGTGCGTAACCCCCTTGCATTTTGATAAAATATATTCAGCTTAGAAACCATTATAAAAATAGTATGATAAATAATAACAGAATGAGTAACAATATAGTGTTATGTTAAGTTTGAAATGATTGGGAATAGTTAAACTCATTAAAATGCAAGAGGACAAGGCAAAAAGCATTCTATCAAATTTAATTTTAGAGTAAAGATAAAAATACGTGCAGCCGATCATATTATGTGATTTTGAAAAAGTAATATATAATTGGTTATTCAATATACGTCTTATTGAGGCGCAATTCTGATTTACTAACAGCTGATAATATGTTAAAATAAAATGTTCCAATTCATTAATATTAATGCGGTGAAATACATAATATATGTTAAAATAAAATGTTTAAATTCATTATTAATGTAATGATTCATATTCACAATAATGTATTTTTGCAATAGCATAACATAGTTTAATATTAATAAATGTAGGTACATAAATAATTGTGTAAAATATAACTTATGGATTGCAATCATATAACGGAGATCTAATAAAATAGTTAAAATACAACGATCGTAGTTAATTTTTAGTAAGTAATATAGGATAATATAATAAATAGCACATAATGGGGTGATAATGCACTTTGTATGCGCCTTTTGTTTGGTGGAATTCGTAATTTTCGGATAGCAAGGATTTCTAAAGCTGAAATACATAAAGTTCATCACAAGATCAAAACAATAATTTGACCACAATAATTCACTGCTCACTCTGTAATCGAATCTGTGCTCACAAAAGAATACTAGTGTAAACTTTTTTGGTTCTATAGACATAATAATAATTATGTTGTTTGACAAAATCACTATATTGGCACTCACAATATCACAAATACTAAATAATATTTCATTCCAGACTGTACCTACGCTTTGCTTTATAATATGCTTTGCTAAGCATATTGTTATAAAAAATAGCCAATTCAAAAAGATCAATCAAAACGAAAAGACAAATACAGGAGCACACAAACGATACTGCCGCCACGGGTGATAGGCGAGCAATAAGCCCGGTTTGCATTAGTAAATGAATGGAACTAGCCCGTCGCGATAAGACAGCGCGTACTAAACTAGTTTGCGATAACGTGTGAGGGCAGTGACCGACGAGCGATAATTGCATGCAAAAAATTTTAGTTACAGGTGACAATTGAGTGAAATTTCGGATGGGGAACAAGTAGTAGGAAACCAGTTCGGTACCAGCGGTTCTCAAACTTTTTACAGATATGGTCACATAAACTATGACGTAGAATATTACAGAAACATGATTAACAAGCAGTAATACGATATTACATTTATAAAAATAAGAAACTCTGCCTATCGTAACTTTATGTTTTAAATTAATTTTAAAAATAGGGTTAGTAAAATTGAATATGATTATTATTTTTAAGAAGCTAATGTTAATTAGGAAATTCTAACAAGGTCCCTGTCGTTTTTTATGAAAAATACCGGCGACGTGTCGTTTTTACGGGCCATAATTTTAGCATGCTTTACCCATATGTACTTAAATCCAACCTCCTTGGCACGGGTCTTCGCCTTAGAAAGTCAACTTTTGTAGTGTCGGGTTAAGTGGTCGTTTATATAGAATGGAGACGAAGTAGAGAAGCCGACGTCCTGAGTGTTCAGGTTACGCTTTCTTGCAACAGCCACCAGGTCTTCTTTGATGTAACGGTTGTTGAGACACATAATAATGGGCTTGATTGAGTTAGGTGTCCGCGTCGGTACTCGAGCGATGTAATTAATATCCTCTTTTTTAATAGGGAAATTAACGTAAATTTTTTTTGTTGTATGTATGTAAAATTCTAGAGAGAACACAGTTTTTAGCGTAATTAGTGTACTGAAATGGAACATAGAATAAAGGAGTTTGACGTGTTCTGCGACGGGGTACGTTAAACGAGACTAAATTTAACAGATAAGGACTATCTAAATTACTATTTAATATATCATATAGAAGACACATGTCATATAAGTGACGACGATCATCTGGGCGCATTAGTTTATAATGACGACACTGTTCAACATAATTCTGTGTGGGTAAAGATGAGCCAGACTTAAAATTTAGAAAACGTATAAACTTCTTCTGGATGTTTTCAATGCGAGATGCATGGGTGACATAAGAAGGAGACCAAATTTGACATACACATTCCAGAATGCTTCTAACAAATGCAAAGTACAGAACTTTAATACAATGAATGCTTGTGAAGGGTTTGCTTGTCCTTTGCACAAAACCAAGCATACGATATGCTCTGTCTATTATATTGTCATAATGCATAGTTAGAAGCATTCTGGAATCGAAATGTATGCCAAGATCTCGTACATTACTAACGCGAGCTATGGTGACGTTATTAAAATTATACGGAAACATTATGGAGTTTTTTCTGCGTGTGAAACTTATGCATTGGCATTTGCGAATATTAACTGTTATATTGTTGTCTTTGTAATAAATAAATAATTGGTTAAGATCACGCTGCAAAAGTTCACAGTCATGTAATGAACCGATCGCAAGGATTTTTTTTTTGTCGTCTGCATAAAGTAGATGCATGGCGCTGGTGAGGCACTTGTTAATGTCAAAAATTTAAGCACTGTAAAATAAAGGGCCCAAATGTGATCCTTGTGGGACACCTGAGGGTATTTTTACATAATCCGATTTGAAACCCCCAGAATAACAGCTTGTGAACGGTTCGTAAGATACGACTTGACCCACCGTAGCAGATTACCATGTATTCCCAGTTTATGGAGCTTGCTGAGCAGGAGGCCGTGATCCACTCGATCAAAAGCTTTTTCAAAATCCGTATAAATCACGTCCACCTGCCCACCACGCTCCATATTCTGTAAGACATAGGTAGAAAATATAGACAGGTTTGATAATGTTGACCGACCCTTCAGAAAGCCGTGTTGAGTACTTGGTATGCCTTTAGATAAAATGTGATAAATGTTGTCATAAACAAGTTTTTCGAAAATTTTACTGATGGTGCTTAAAATAGAGATAGGCCTATAATTGTTAATAGCTGATTTACTGCCTTTCTTATGAATGGGTATTACGTGGGCTATTTTCCGTTTGTCGGGAAAAATACATTCAGACATTGACCTACGCAGCAAAATTGTAATGGGTGTAGCCAGTGAATCAGTACATGCTTTTAAAACAATAGGTGGTATATTATCACACCCAGAACCTTTTGTTATGTTCAGTGATTTAAGTGACTTTAATACAGATTCGTGGGAAATATTGACACGGGATATCGAATCTGGGCAATTTATATCACAGACGTAATTTAGAGATTGAGTGTCACTGTTATCTAATGAGGAAGAGGTAAAAACACTTTTAAAAAAATTACTAAATTCGGAGCAGATCGAATGGCCCTCGTCGTATTTCTCCGAACCCAATGTAAAATGTTTTGGATATTTAATTACACCTTTTTTGGAGCGTACATATCTCCAAAAGTATTTTGGACAACGTCTAATATTCTCTTCGGCTCTGGAAGTAAAACGTTCAAAGCACTGATTTAGAACGATACGCTGCCTCTTCCTAAGTAACGAGAATTCGTCGTAATCTAATGGGTTGCCATATTTCTTCCAAGCACAATGCGCTTTTGATTTTTCTCGGATAATCTTTATCAGTGGCAAAGAATACCAAGGTGGGTAGTTTTGCTTATTTAAATACATTTTGTTTCATGTGACTGTCAATTATTTTTCCATTGTGGCGTCATTTTGAAAATTGCGTGTCTTCATTTGCCATGGATTTAACCCGTGAACATTTTCGTGCAATGATTTACTACGATTTTCGGCGTGGGCTAAATCAACAACAGTGCTTTATTCAACTCACCGCAACTTTTGGAGATGAAGCACCATCAAAAACCACTGTTTATCACTGGTACAGTGAGTTTAATCGTGGGCGGTCTATGCTCATGGATGAAAATAAAGAAGGTCGCCCAAAAACAGCTGTTGTCCCACAAAATATAGATGCTGTGCGGGAACTAATAATGCGTGATCGTCATGTTACATATCGCGAGATAGAGGCGTCCTTAGGCATAAGTATGACGAGCATACATAAGATATTACTCGAACATTTGGCTGTAAAAAAAATATGTTCGCGTTGGATTCCGCACAACTTGACAATCGATCAAAAACGGGCTCGTGTCGATTGATGCAAAAAAATGATAAAAAAATACAACCGTGGTACGTCAATAGCCGTTTATAATTTACACAGGTGATGAATCTTGGATCTATGCATACGAGTTACTCGTGCAAAAAGTACTTTGAAGCAAATGGTCGCCTGTTTTTTTGGAATTAATGGACATGTGGCTACAGTGCCATTAGAGAATCGTAAAACGGTTAATTCTGAATGGTATACGACCATTTGTTTACCAGAAGTCTTTGAAGAAATAAGAAAGGACAACCGACAACGCAGAATCATATTACATCACGACAATGCTAGCTGTCACACCTCAGCTGAAACAACTCAGTTTTTGGAGGGTCAAAAGATCGAATTGACTGGTCATCCGCCGTACAGCCCTGATTTGGCACCTAACGATTTCTTTTTATTTCCATACGCGAAGAACAAATTACGTGGTCAACGTTTTTCGAGCCGCGAAGAGGCTGTTGATGCGTTCAAAATGCACGTTTTGGAGATACCTCAATCAGAATGGAAAAAGTGCTATGAAAATTGGTTCCAGCGTATGCAAAAGTGTGTCAATCATCGCGGCGAATATTTTGAAAAGCAATAAAACCATATTAAATGATATATGTTTGTTTCTTTTTTAATTCCGGATACATAAATAGCAGCCCTCGTAATGTAGGATATTATTTTAATTTTTAGGACTATAGTCTGTCGTAAAGTGGCATTTTAATTGAATTTTTCAGAACGAAAAAAGATCGGAACGGCACCTTAAGTTTATCTCCACAGTTTGTCCATACTTTAGTATTTCTATTGGTCGGTATGCTAGCCCGGCTGATGTCGTTATACATAAAGCAACATAAAATATACCAACAAAAAGCCAACACCACGCGGTATTCCCAGGCGGTCTAGTGCAGCACGAGTCGGCGCATGAGTACCGGAAACTATTCCACCTCAATTTTTTTATGCGATTCTCTTTAAGGGCGTTCCTTACGGAGATAGCGTAATTTACCGTGTTTCAAGCCCTATAAACTCATAATTTGAAAGCTATGAAGTTATAATAAAAATACAGCAATAATCTTCAGTATATCGACATTCCTTTCCCCGTTTTAAATTTTCTATATTTGTTTATTATACTCATGATATCAGCTTGCAAAGTAAAACCAATTTATTAAAATTCAAGCATACATTCAGCTTCTCCTTAGGATTTACAAATTACTTTTATTTGAAACACACGCCAATAGATCAACAATATCATAAACTACATATTCCCCGTTTTAAATTTTTTTTAGATCAATTTTGAACTCAGATAAGTAAAAAAATAGGGTTTTGGTGCGCTCTCGGCAACGCGGCAAATGTATGGCCAAGGTCGTTTGCTCGGGGAACGGCCTTAAATTGCCCTCCTGATGACATAAATGCATGTTGCCATGGTGCAACCCAGTGCCATATTGTTTAAAACTTTAAACAAACATTGTTTAAACAATTGCAAGGAATTGTTATTTTTTACCAGACAGTTTTTTTATATTCTTTATTGAAATGCCAATAAAAAAGGTCCTATGACTTTTCACGTTTAAGTTAATATTTTTAAAGATGAATTTTTAAAGGTTCGGAAAATCTCAAATTTGGGTACTTTTGACCCATGAAAAACATATTAAAAAAAATAGTAATGTCTAAGTTATATATATTTTTTAATTCTCTATACAATAGTCTTCTGATGGTAGCTGCATTTTCCATTCGCTTGGATTTTCTTTGTTTTATTCGTCTGATACTCAAGTCTCAACAAGGCTTAGGGGCTGTTTCCCCACTTCCTGATAAGTTTCAGATAGGCTATCCACAACTTATCTGATAGATGAAGTATCTGTCAGATAAGTTGCGGATAGCATAGCCGACACTTGTCGGGAAGTGGTGAAACGACACCTTAAGGTTGCGAATTGCCATTGAATGTAGTCGAATATTATGAATGTTTAAACTGGGAAGATGATGGTGTCTACCCTTGCTCGGAAAGTTTTCTTTACAAAAAGTAGTGATATCCCACCAAAAACATAAATGTAAAAATGCTGAGCCAAGTTCCATACAAACATAATGTTATTTGGTTCCTATATGTACTTATTTCGATTTTCCATGGAACTCGGCACTCATTTAGATCTCCATCCTTTTTACGGCGAAGTCCATAGACAAGAAATATAATGTTTGTATGGAACTTGGCTCAGCATTTTTACATTTATGTTTTTGGTGGGACAGAGAATTTAAAAATATATATTACTTAGATATTATAATTTTTTTAAAGATATTTTTCATGGGTCGAATGTACCCAAATTTGAGATTTTTCGAACCTTTAAAAATTCATATCTTTAAAAATATTAACTTTATCGTTAGTCATAGGACCTTTTTTATTGGTATTTCAATAAAGAATATAAAAAAAATTGTCTGGTTGAAAAATAACAATTCCTTGCAATTGTTTAAACAATGTTTGTTTAAACAAAATGGCACCGAGTTGCACCATGACAACATGCATTTATATCATCAGGAGGGCAATTTGAAGAGGATCACATAAAAAATTTGAGGTGGAATAGTTTTCGGTACTCATGCGCCGACTCGTGCTGTCACCAAAACACACTTTATTTTGTATTAATAACTAGAATAACTAGCTGTTGCCCGCGACTTCGTCCGCGTTAACATAGTATAATAACAAAGATGGATAGTTTTCCCCTTTTTGTGGTTCCTTATACAAAGGGTAAAAACGGGACCCTATTTAAGCAAACGTCAAACGCAAACGTCAATAAACTTTCATGTTTCGAACTCAAGAAATGACGGACTTTCATTGAAACTTTCTACCCCAATTTCACCCCCTTGGGGGTAGAATTTCCAAAAACGCAAAATTACCAGAAACGCTCAAATATACGTATCCATTCATTTTTAATCAGTAACCCAAAAATAAACTTTTATTTTTCTAACTTAAGAAATGACGGACTTTCATTTAAACTTTCAACACCTATTTCGCCCCCTTGAGGGTAGAATTTCCAAAAACGCTTAAACACGTATCCAATCATTTTAAATCAGTAGCCCAAACATAAAATTTCATGTTTCTAACTCAAGAAATAACGAACTTTCATTAAAACTTTGAACCCCAATTTCACCCCCTTTGGGGTAGAATTTTCAAAAAATATGTATCTATTCATTTTTAATTAGTAACCCAAAAATAAAGTTTCGTGAGTCTAACTCAAGAAATGACGGACTTTCATTCAAATTTTCAACCCCTATTTCACCCCCTTCGGGGTAAAATTTTCAGAATTTCTTCCTTAGTGGGTGTCTACTTAATAAAACAACCCTACTCACAAAATTTCGTGGCTGTAACTTTAACAGTTTTTGCGCAGCGATGATGAATCAGTCAGTCAGTCAGTCAGGACATGTTATTTTATAAGTATAGATTAAGGACGTGAGTGAATGAACCTGATAAGTGATAACTAACATTTTATAACATAAGGATTTAGGACAAGAACTTCATTATCTAGCTAGTATACTTGGTTACACATGAAATCCACAGTTGTATTATTATTTATTTCAAATCATCTTCCGGGCTTAAAGCCTCTTTTTACCCAATTTCTTTATTGTTAATTACCTGGTTCTTCCCCTCACGTCTTCATTTGTATTGTTATAGTAATTTACTTACTATAATAGTTAACTACTAAAGATACACTACAAATAATGTCAAACAGCTAGAAACATCAAAGACAGTCAGAATTCAATAGTAATTCTATCACCTTCCGATACCACCAGGATCTAACGAAGAGGTTACAGGGTATCATTATTTTTTATTCCCCAGTCGTAACACGCATTTTATGTGCGGCCAGCAACGATATACCATACTACGGAAGAGTATCTGACGCTATGACTCTACCTGAATGAAAATGGTTCCCCGAAATGCCCATCATGTAACGAAAAAGAGAGGCGTTATAAGTTTGCCGTGTGTGTCTGTCCGTGGCATCGTAACATCCAAATTGAGAGTTTCTTTAGCCAGTGTTTTCCAAACTTGTCGGGACCGCGACCCATCTACAAGAAAGTTTAAGGTTCGCGGCCCACTTTGTGTAATGAAGACAAAAATAAACCGGCCAAGTGCGTGTCGGGCCACGCGCAATATAGGGTTCCGTAGTACCGCAAGTTTTTGATAATTTTTATGGTCAACGAACGTACATTTAAAGCGTGTTTTACACTACTAACAACATCATCTCAGTTACTTTCAAAGGAATTTGAACGAAAAGTTCCTTTATACTTCGCCGAATACATTTTTTTTAGGTAATCGACTATTACTCAATAACTTATGAAGTCTTCTTAGCCGTGATAGTTTTCCTTTTAAATTCAGCATATTTCCTACTTCCGTGAATTTTTTCATATTTCCAGAACCAACCGTTTAGCTGGTAGAAGGGGGGGGGGGGGACACTGGACTCTAACGATTTTTTCCACTTTAAAACTTAATATTTCACAAACGGATCCCTAAATCGGAAAATGATCTATGAATACTCGCAATATTTTTAAAAAACCTATTCAACGACACCCCACACGATGGGGTGGGCGCGAAAAAAAATATTCATCCCCTCTTGATGTGTAGGGGAGGTACCATAAAAAAATATTTTTTTTACGATTTCATGTACAATTTTGTTGCCATCATTAATACGTGTATTCATGCTAAATTACAGCTTTGTAGGTCCTATATCGGAGTAAAACCGCGGACAGACAGACAGACAGACGGACAGACGGACAGACGGACGGACAGACCGAAACTATAAGGGTTCCTTGTTGACTACGGTGATATGTTGTTGCCGCAGCATTTACCCGTTAATTCTTATCGTAGTTCACCACCATAATATCATCATCGTCAGCCTTACTTACAATTACGTTTGCGTTCGATTCCTCGCCCCCATCCCGCACGCACCCACGACGACGAACGAACGATTAAAATGACAATCGAACGAATACGACAATCGTCCTATAGTTTCAGGGCCCACCCAAAATCTACCCGCGACCCACCTGTGGGTCGCCACCCACACTTTGGGAAATACTGTCTTAAGCAATTATAGTTTGTTATCATCAGCCAGCTCTGTGGTAGAAAATTTGGGTTTACTTATTTCATGAAGATCATAAGCAACATTGCATTCTGATTCCTGACACTTCAGAGTTATTTTGTCGTACTTGGTTTGCTCATGGAATTTTGTTGAACTAGCTTAGTTTTTTGTCAGTAGCTGTAACCATATTATTTTTTAAACGAACGAATGTTACCGTTATTTTTGGACGCTGTTAAGCATATATTTTTGTGTATCATCCAACAAAAAATGCGTATTGAATTATGAATGCAGTCATGTTCTCCGTTTAGAACAAGACTGCATTAACAACTCAAAAAAAAAGACGGGTTGCACTCCGTGAGTGCCGGCAGAAGTGAAAACTTGATTATTAACGTTGTGCATTTTGTTTAACCCATTTAATTCATGAAGCCCAAAGCGGCCACATCCGGCCGCGATAACAATGAAAAAGCTATTGTGTCTCGTTTTGCCACGACTGATGGGTTAAAAAAGAAATATTTTTTTAAATAATCGAAACCCTTACAATCGATTAAAAAATATCAACAATCGAAAAAAAACAATCGATTGTTCGATTAATCGATTTCGATGTTACAACACTACTCTCCAACCGTCTTACGGTTTTTCGATCAGCACGAGAATCTGACGCGAGTTTCACAGTTTTTACCCATCCTACAAAAGTTCTCAACGCCGCTAAAGAAGTTTTCACTTCAAAAATGTGGGTTACTACACAAATGCTCAAGAACTTCCATGTATTGTATTTCAATGGCAGCCACAGTCGGTGATGGGCCCCGTTTATTTCGTTACCGGCACTGTATTGATAATTCATTGTACGATACAATTTGGTTTGAACCTTCATTTATTTGATACTAGCTGTGCCCTGTGACTTTTAAATGAGCAAAATAAAATTTTACAGGAACAGTTTATATTTCCGCTAAAATAGCATCGGATAATTCCTTCCCTGTTATCTATTCTAAAAGTGAGCTAAATTTTATAAAAATTGGCTCATATAGAAACAAAATTTGCCGGATCAGTTAGTAGCAGGATATAATTGACTTAAAGAAGTAAGATAACAATTAACAATGATTTGTATGAGTATTATACAATGTATACTAAGACCAGAGTAGACAGAACTAAGCTAAGACATTGTATTGTATGATTAGAATAGTACAGAGAACTGTCGATGCAGTGCGTCAGTTCTATGTAAACAATCCACAGTCTGTTCATTACCCTCCTCCGAATCATTTCTCTTGCAAATATAATATAGGGCACTGGTGTTTGCGCTGTAACATACGGGCGGCCTAATCGGACAAACAAACAAACAATGTAGGTACAGTAACTATGTACAAATAGCTTATAATATACATACATAGAACTTGTGAGGCGTTTGTACAGTCAAAAGCATGAAATGCTTTCATGTCTGGTTAGTTCAAAACAGTGACTACCTGATGATTAGGTAGGTATCTAAGAAAGATGGTGATAAGTTAAATCATAATATTATTATATTTTAATATTTAAAGTCATTCCTGCGTCAGTCCCCCGCTATTTGTTTGTAAGAGGTTTCAATTCCGGGCACATTATGAAAGACTTGGACACTTTTCAACACTCATCCATTGATGACAGTGTGTGTGGATAATTGGGTACATAGGTACGAGATAACTACGGTTAGTGATCCTTAACTTTTGTTTTAAAGTAATGAATGAATTTGGCTTAAAAAGCTTAAAATATACAAGGTGTAAAAAAAGTAAGTGATAATACTTTAGGGTGTATATTATGAGTCTCTTGTATAAATTTCACCGTGAACGTAGCAGCACTGAAAGATAACCTTTTTAGGGTTCCGTACCCAAAGGGTAAAAACGGGACCCTATTACTAAGTTTTATATTTGTATGGACAAGCTCCTGAGTCCTGATGCTGGGACGCTTGCAGTCTGCACATTCAAATCACAAAAAAAAGCTATTTTAGCGCTGCTACTTTTTACAGTGAACTCTATATAAGGGACACATACGTACACTAAAATATTATCACATCCTATAGAGTATATCACCAGACAATGTCATGGAGTGCTTTTGGCAGCACGTGTTATTAATTTTAGCGGATATATATAACTAGTGACCCGCCCCGGCGTCGCACGGGTATAAAATATATTATAGCCACTGAGAAAATGAATAAAATCGATAGCCTATGATCCTTCACGTGCTCTATTTCTTATCTGTGCCAAATAACATAAAAATTGCTCCAGTAGTTCGCGAGATAAGCCCTTTCAAATAATTATTAATTTCCCCCGTTATTTCCACATTCTCCTATTAGTCTTAGTGTGATAAAATATAGCCTGTAGCCTTTCTCAATAATTGGGCTATCTACTCGTAACACTGAAAGAATTTTTCAAATCGGACCAGCAGTTCCTGAGATTAGCGCGTTCAAGTTAGCCCTTTCAAATTATTTTCCCCGTTTTTTCCACATTTTCCTGTATTTCTTCGCTCCTATTAGTCTTAGCGTGATAAAATATAGCCTATAGCCTTCCTCGATAAATGGGCTATCTAACACTGTAAGAATCATCAAAATCTGTTGCGTAGTTTTGAAGATTAAAGGGAACAAAGGGACATGAGGGAAAAAAAACGACTTTGTTTTATAATATGTATAGATATAGATACGTAACTGTTTTTACTATAATATTATACTTGCAACAGTGAAATAATATTATTATATACTACTGGTTACTATATACGTTCTGCCATAGTAAGATAATACTTGACGTCATTTGACACAATTAGTTACATAATGAGGTCGGCGTAATCAGGTAATCACACCAATTACAGACCTGACAACTCCCACCGGGATCGTTATTACCTGCTAATAGACAACACATGATTCGAAAACTAAATCTTGATGGGCAAAAGTAGATTCAACACTAATAAACAACGCTCTTGCACTATCTTCATTCTTCACCACACTTACTAATAAATAGGTACTTATTAACCAAAATCTCCAATTTTAATTATAAATTAAATAGCAATATACTAACTTTAAAACAATAACTCAACAGTAAAAAATACAACATTAAAAAAAGAAATCATTATTAATTTATTAACCTTACTTGTTACAATTTTACTTATTCTAGCCTCTAAGAGGGTACAAACATATTATTACGTACATGCTAAAAGGCGCAATCCTTACCATTATTTTTAACCACCGACAAAAAAGAGGGGTGTTATTGCTTTTGCAGTAGTCGAGTAAAAATCAAGCTTTAGACTTTAGAGCCTAGCTTAAAAAATTAAATATAAATTAAGACAAAGTTTTTAAACTAATCACTCTTACTTTATTTGGTTAGGCAAGGGTATAAAATCGGGCATCGTTAGTATCTTAGAATCTTCATCAGTCCCCTGTGTGATTTAAGTATAGATAGAGTTGAACCCGGCCGCAGTTTTGTTCGCAAAGTTAAATTACTTTTAAAACAGCTGTTAGGTGAACTGTGAAATGTAGTTTTACAGAAATCGCTACATTCATTCTATTACTTTGTAAGTTTAGATGGAATTTGTTGGAGTTTTTTGAGCTGAAATGCGGTCGCTTTTAGCGGTGCTTCCATTGTTCCAGAAAGTTCTACATCAAAGAGTTTACATTATATATCCTTACTATGTTTGGAACCTCTTTAAACAAGTGCCAAAAGGCGGGTTATGTTTTTCGAGTAAATGTGAAGGTATATTTCTTTGGGAGGCTCTATAACTTATCGCATTAAATTTTATTACAAGTTGATAAATCTAAGATTACTAGATTTAAGAGATTTAAGTAATTACTTACTCAGATTTATCTTAATAATGGTGAGAGTGACACTCGTTACATAAAGCTAAAGGATTATCTGATATTTCTTCAGTAATTTAGTATTTAATATTATATAATAACTAGCTGTCCCGGCAAACGTTGCTTTGTCATAATAATAAAGTATTTCGCCTATATTATTTTATTGAAGTGACTAAATAAGTATGTCGCCATGGCAACGTTGATCGCTATCTCGTCGCACATACAATGGTCGCCGTCAGTCTCAGGTTGTAATAATTTACTGTTATTTATTCAACAAATGCACTTATCAATATATAAAGTACCCAGTAGCCGATTCTCAGACCTACTGAATATGCATATAAAATTTGGTAAAAATCAGTAGAGCCGTTTCGGAGGAGTTCGTGGACTAACATTGTGACACGAGAATTTTATATATAAGATATTATGATAATTTTTACAATAATTTACAAGTTACTAAACTTTTTAATTTATTGACCCTGACTAGAACTTATTAGCAAAGACTTAATAATGTAGAGTTGCTATTTTTATTTGTGCCTAAATTACTGTAATAGCAATAATTTTACTGGGAAATTGCTGTAACTTTTTTTATTGGAGTTTAAAAAGCAATGAACTCATTTCATAAATTGTGATCATTATAGTTTTGTGACCACGTCGCTCATGTTGACTCATGATGAGTCATAGTACCCATACCAATTAGTATTATCATCGTCAATTGTTTGTTGCTCCATCTGTGGTATTTAGCCCATTACTAGAGGTAATTTTACAGTCTATAATGATAATAGAACAAAATCCATACTAATATTAATAATGCAAAAGTGTGTCTGTCTGTCTATTCAAAGAATTCTATTTAAACTCAGTTTAAATGTAAGACGTAATTCTTTGTGTCTATTAACTCTTCGCGCTCAAACAAAAAAAAAACGAGTTTTTGCTTAAAATTGGTATGCCGTATGGAGATACTTTGAGTCCCAGGAAATGACATAGTAGACTTCTTATCCTGGAAATTTACGGTTCCCTTACGGTTCCCACGTGATAAACAAATGTCATCTAGTGCCTTTTTTATTGTTATCTTTTTTTTAACAGTGGGCTGTAATGTCTTCATTTCTATCCAAGATTTTTGTGATTTTTTTTGTCGTATATATTCTGATTAGCCTCAGGCTAATCTAGTTATTATCAAATCATTATTATCTAGACCGTTGTTTGTTTATAGTTTCGCAAGCATCAATGTCACTCTATCATTAGAATTTGATAACAAACCACGTATGCATACTGCATTCAAGCGTGCAACATACGAGTGTGTCTCTCTTTTTTCCTCACATAGCGTCAACATACATCTGTCTCTATCGCCATTGACTGACCAGCCGGTCTCGCCAATGTTTCCTTAGTTTATTTTTGGGAACCGACACAACACATACGTATTTATAACAAAATGTGTAAATAGTTTATTTCGTAGTAAAATAAGTTTATTGTAGATTTCTGCGCCTGCGCATGTTTTTCACGTGGAATTGAGGTTAAGTGTATTCTTTGAAAGTTTTGTTTGTGATTAAGTGAAAATGAGTACCGATATCAATTTGGATGATATTTTGCAAAAGTTAGGGCCCTTCGGAAGGTACAATATAGTGAACTACGCCTTGCTGCTCTTCCCCATATACCTGGCGGGCATGTACGGATCAGTTTTCGTCTTCGAAGCCCCTGATATTAGTTATAGGTGAGTTATTTTGAGTTCACCTTATTTGAAGACATCGGTAAATATTTGAATATGTAGTTTTTTTGCATAAATAGAGGCCGGGAAAGGTTGGAAATAAAATAAATATGGATTTTTTTAAACCAGTAAAAGATTTGTAATGAAATAAATATGGATTCTATGAATAACTGGTTATAAGGCGAAAAATGAGTAATTGATTATGTTGTAAAATATCAGTTACCTGGTTGATCCACTCATGTCTTCATTTTTCTGTGAATTTCTAGAAAACCTGTGTGTGTAAAGTTATCGTAGGTTAAATTGATTCTTTATGTGGGCTAAATGCTAATGTATCAATAAATATTTCAAGTGCAAAAGTAATTTTAGAGCTAACTAAATATTGATCAAACCAAACCAAATATTTGCCAAAATGTCTCGAACCGAAATTTATGTGATAGAGAATATGGTAGGCTCTACCATGTCTCTATCACATAATTTTCAAAAATGTTTTACAATATCCAAGCTATTATAATAAGCTGAAGCTTCTATCTTCTGTCATGTACAGCTTTATCTCCGAATAATACACGACAAGACACCGAGAAATTCAGCCCTTTTTCGATTATTTTCGGTGGAATACGATCGAAAAATGTTAGAACGAACGTAGTGTCCTTATCACTGAATATCCGTTTACAGTTAAAACTCGGCAGTTTAGTTTACTATTATAATAAAATAATGTCGAGTAGCCTATTGTTTTACATGTAGTAGTTGAAATATTTTAAACTACTTATTATTAAATCAATGCCGCTAATTCCTGTATGATTTTATGATAGTAAATTGTAGATCAGCAGGCTCACCTCTATAATATATAATATAATAAACTAGATGATGCCCGCAGCTTCGTTGCGCCAAAATTCGTTTATCACGCGGAAACCGTACATTTTTCCGGGATAAAAACTATCCTATGTCCTTTCTCGGGACTCAAAGAACCTCCATGCCAAATTTCAGCAAAATCGCTTCAGCGGTTCGAGCGTGAAGAGGTAACAGACAGACAGACAGACAGACAGACAGACAGACAGACAGACAGACAGACAGACAGCTAGAGAGACAGACAAACAGACAGACAGACAGACACACTTTCGCATTTATAATATTAGTATGGATAGTCGGCCAAGTGCGAGTTGGACTCGCGCACAAAGGGTTCCGTACCGTTAGAGAGCAAAAATAGGCCAAAATTGTGTTTTTTGTATGGGAGCCCCCCTTCAATTTTTATTTTGTTTTAATGTTATTATCAATTATTGACTTAGACATACAATAAGGGCCTTCGTGAAAATATCATGTGCCTACCTGTTGCCATTACTGATATAGAGCAAAAAAGGTAGAAAAAATCATGTTTGTTGTATGGGAGCCACCCTTAAATATTAATTTTATTTTGTTTTTAGTATTTGTTGTTATAGCGGCAGCCGAAATACATAATCTGTGAAAATTTCAGAAGTCTAGCTATAGCGGTTCTTGAGTTACAGCCTGGAGACAGACAGACGGACGGACGGACGGACGGACAGACATCGAAGTCTTATTAATAGGGTCCCGTTTTTACCCTTTGGGTACGGAACCCTAAAAATGGATTTCCAATCGTGTTAGTAACGCTATAACTCGATAACGGCTGAACCGATTCTGATAATTTTAGTCTTAAAATAATCCTTGAAGTCCGCAGGGAATCGCAGTTCACCGGAAGTCGGGACATCTAGTTCTTATAATAAAATACATGGTAATATTATAAATTCTAAAGTGTCTTTTTTTTTATTAGATAAGGGGGCAAACGAGCAAACGGGTCACCTGATGGTAAGCAACTACCGTCGCCCATGGACACTCGCAACATCAGAAGAGCTGCAGGTGCGTTGCCGGCCTTTTAAGAGGGAATACGCTCTTTTCTTGAAGGTTTGCAGGTCGTATAGGTCCGGAAATACTGCTGGTGACAGTTCGTTTCAGAGTTTTCTTTCTTTCTGTCTGTTACTTCTTCACGCTCGAACCGCTCAACTAATTTTGCTATAATTTTGTAAGGAGATACTTTGAGTCCTGGAAAAGAAAAAAGGATACTTTTATCCTGGGAAAATGTACGGTTTCCCATGATAAATGAATTTTGACGCAATGGAGTTGCGGGCTTCGTCTAATCAAATGCTAGAGTAGTAGAGATAGTTTCATGTTCAATTGATTCCATTACGGTCATCGAAAACAAAGGGATGAAGTTTGACGTGTGTCTCTGTCTGATATCTATAATATCTTTCTATTCTTCTATATCTATACTTATTATAAAATGAAGTCACTTTTTTTTTCCCTCATGTCCCTTTGTTCCCTTCAATCTTTAAAACTACGCAACGGATTTTGATGATTCTTTCAGTGTTAGATAGCCCATTTATCGAGGAAGGTTATAGGCTATATTTTATCACGCTAAGATTAATAGAAGCGAAGAAATAGAGGAAAATGTGGAAAAAACGGGGGAAATTATTTGAAAGGGCTAACTTGAACGCGCTAATCTCAGGAACTACTGGTCCGATTTAGAAAATTCTTTCAGTGTTAGATAGCCTATTTATTGAGAAAGGCTATAAGCTACAGACTACTTAGGGATACTACGTATCAGACTGCCATCTGTCTAACATTTGGTGCAAGTGTTACGATTGCCGAGCGATACTGACATTACATTTTTTTTGCCCTTGCGGTGGCGGCCACTGTCAACTGTGATGGTGTGGACTGTGGTGTGACTACTGTAGGTTGTCAAAAAAAAAAGAAAACACAGCCGAACATAGAACCTCCTTCTTTTTGGAAGTCGGTAAAAAAGCACTACTTAGTAGAAAATATGAGGTTATGATTGATATAAACTTTTATAATATTTCATAATAATTCTAATTAACCCATCGATCGTGGCAAAACGAGACACAATAGCTTTTTCATTGTTATCGCGGCCGGATGTGGCCGCTTGGGGCTTCATGAATTAATCTGTGACTAGTAGCCACACTAATTAAAATAACTGATTTCTCACTTTTTCGTTCCTATTCTCAAATCTCATTTGAAACGCATTACACCCCAAGGTTTTAAATGAAAGAAATGTTTTATTTATTTAGTGTTTTATTGACGTGATAACGTCTTATAATTCGATATGGGGTGCGCGCCCGAAAAACATGACAGTTCATGCGGCGTTACCTCGCTGACAGCTCTCAATAAGGCTCACCTGGGCCGCGCTCTTTGTTTCGATTATACGAGTATTACGTATTTCGATGACTTAGAGAATACTTTTGTATGAAGAAGTTTGGTTAGTTATGACCTTTGATACATTGATCACACTCTGAATGAAAAATAAATAAACAATCTGTGAGCTATTAGTATTATTTCGGCTATTCAAAATTGTGCTCTATTTCCTACGTGTCAAGGTTTGACTTGTGCTTTGTTCGAAGATTTTACTGGATTTCACGAATTTATGTAGCGTTTTGTATTGCGAATAGTTTATTTTACTCATTATAAATATTTCTAAATTTTTCGGAACTGATGGGTTAAGGCTTTGACGTTGTCACGTTCAACTATCGTCAGTAAACCGACTTTATAGACAACCGATTTTTTTGTTAATTCTTTTTAGATATTTTTCATATACAAACAAATTGTGAATAGAAGATCTGTTTAGATTAACATCTTTCAGGCACTGAATCCAATATCCATTTTAATAAACTATCGTCGTTACATGGAAATGTATGTAACATAGCGTCCTTGCGCTTGCTGTTACAATTATGTACACAACACTAATTAAAATACATGATTAATTAATAGCGTCCAGTTCGCAAAAAATGTCCAAATACACACAATATACAACAAACAACAATACACACAACGCGTATGAGGATTGAGGTATCTCTCAGTATAAGGACTAAAGCAGAAAATAACAGTTTGAGAGGAAGAGTTCACTTCTTCACTCGATCGACACAATATCGATGCGTTAGCATTCTTAGTTTTTGAATAACAGTAATGGCGGCGGCTGGCAGCAGCACAGAGTACAGACACGTCACATTGCTTAGGGGTGCGGGTGAGCGGGGGTAAGGGCAACTGTCAGTATCGCCTGGAAATTTTCAATATGGCGTCGCTTTGTACATCATATTTTTTTTGTATGAAGATTATAGGCCGTGCTATAGGCTATATTTTATCATGCTAAGATTAATAGGAGAATGTAGAAAATTATTTGAAAGGGTTTAATCTCGCGAACTACTGGAGCAATTTTTATGTTATTTGGAGATAAGAAGTAGACCACATGAAGGATCGTGATGGGCTATCGATTTTAATCATTTTTTCAGTGGCTATATATTTTATTCCCGTGCGACGCCGGGGCGGGTCGCTAGTTTTTAATATATTATTTCATAATCATTCTTAGGTAGAGATAAACTACGATAACATGGCGCGCCCCTCCAAATTACTGTTTCAATGTGTGTAGTCACATCCTTATGAAAGAGTTTGTATGTACCTAATAAGTATTCAACCAATCAACCAGTACTCGTAATATTTCAATTAATGTCACTTATTACCAAAATTTGTTGGTCAACTAATCACAACTCGCCGACCGCGCAAGACAACGCACTTCAAACGTTTTTAATTTTGGAGGGGCGCGCCATGTTATCGTAGTTTATCTCTAGGGACCTATAATAAGTATTATAATAATCAGGTCAATTTATCAGAAATATCCATTTTACATTTTGTATTTTTAAATATTTTTCGTAACACATACTAGTTTTGAAATTGGAATGACATAATATTATAATAATAATTATTATTATTGTATTACGCAGGAGTCAGGACGTATTACGTAACCAGTTGATGTTAGCAAAACTCGCAACCACAGCATCACCCTAAGACTGGTTTTCTATTTCTAAAACTTATTATGTAGGTTAAATAGTAAACACACATTCACAATAATTCTAGCTTTTACCCGCGGCGTCGCGCGTCGCCTACGTGGAATTCTGAGAACGATATAATTTCAGAAAAAAAAAACTTTTAATACATAAAATATCACTCATAGCCTATATCACGACTCAGGAACACACCAAATTGAAATCAGTCTTAAAATGTTTGCAGTCGGACCAGTAGTTTCGGCGATTACCTCCTACAAACATAAAACAATTTTTACCTCTTTATTATATAACTAGCTATTTGACCGAGCTTTGCTCGTTATTCGATAAAACATGAATAAAATGACATTTTCTAAAAATGATTCCTAGCTAGATCGATTTATCGCCCCCGAAACCCCCTATATACTAAATTTCATGAAAATCGTTAGAGCAGATTCCGAGATTCCAATTATATACATATATACAAAAATTGCTCGCTTAAAGATATCTATACTAATATTATAAAGAGGTAAACTTTGTTTGTTTTTTTGTTTAATTGTAATGAATAGGCTCAAAAACTACTGGACCGATTTAAAAAATTCTTTCACCATTCGAAAGCTACATTTTATTTCGGAAAATGTAGGGTTCCGTAAGATATTTGGGTTTTTCTGACACAAGGTGAAAAAAATCAACCAGAAAATTTACTTATTTTGCGTACGCTGCCTAAACTTTAAAAGATAGAACCATACAATGTTCTAAGTAAATGTAGATCTTTTAAGTATCTACAAAAAAGTCCGCGACACACTATACCTATCTATGTCAAGTGAGGTACAACAACCATTATTTTATTTAAAAATCTTGATTTTTTTTGGACTACATTTAAACGCATTTATTTTACTCATGCTATTAATCTTTATCAAAATGAATTATTTCATCACTAAGTACGGTTTATGTAGATAATATTTGGTGTTTGAATGATTAAAATTGGACGTTTGGTTTAGAAGTTATGGCGAAATTAAAAATTGCGATTTACGCCCGTTTCGAAGTGGGCGCTACCAAGGCGGGGCACAGTGGATCGAATCGAGGATTTCGGGGACATAGGGACCGACTTTTGTTTTTCAAATTTTTGTTTGTGCCAATGGATAGAGCTAATTAATGTTAACAAAAGTTATTTTTTGCAATTTTTTCTTAGGCTTATTATTTAGGTAGAAAAAAACATATTTTTAAATTTCTTGTATGGAAAAACATATATAATCCCAAATTTTTGCCAAGTCCTGATAGATCCCGCGTTCAAACCTTTTTTTCTTATATTTTGGCTACATTGCTAGTATTACGTACCATAAATGTGTGCTTAAAGTTGCAACTTTGCCAGAAATAGAGGTAAGAAAATTACAAAAGATTTTATTAGTAACTAATGACTTTTCTAGTTCCCAAAACTATTCTAGGAATATTTAATGCAAAATAATTATTATGCTAGTAAAACAATACTTATAATTACTAAAAATTAGAAAAAAAAAAAACAAAAAATCTCGATTTCATGTGAATAGATCGAACATTAACTTGTAACTAATCCGTTTGACAATAGTAAATAATAATCCTTTGTAATATGTATTTTCTAACAATCGTTCAAAATAAACAGCTTAAGTAATTGCATAAGTGCTTATATTATACCCTCATTAGCCAATATTTTTTTCCAGCCATCAGTTAATTAGGGTGTCATGGAACATAATAATATTATCTTTGTTAATTGTAAGGTCTGGAAAATTATAAAAGGACCGTAATAGATATTTCAAAATTAGTTATTGCTTAAACGTGCTACTACATACATCATTTCACAGTGTTTAATATTCTTTATTTTGGTATAATGGACGGTCTTGTGAATAATATAGATTTATTTATGGTATTAAGAGACCAACTGAAAAGTTTGTCAGATAGTAAAAAACTATTTGATTTTCTACAATCTAAAATAAATGTGGCTGAAGAAAATAGTGCTGTGCTTAGAAAGTTCTGTACGCGTTTTTGTTCTAATGTATGTGCCAGATGAGAAAAATGCAGCCGAGTATTAGCTAACTTTATTTAAAAAAATGGTGATTGGTTAGAATCGTTAATAAATTGGCCCCAAGAAATCAATTTTGATGTTGTCAATACTGAACCAATAGAACTCGAGGCTTATGATAATACTGAGAATATACCACCAGCACTTTCCACTTCGGACGCTTCCACATCTACCTTTACTCCGAGGAAACCTTTTGAAGATTTAAGTGATCGACAAAAACGGAGACGTTTAGACGAAATAAATAAAAATCTTTCATTTTCTCCGGAAGAAATGTCTGCCATATCAACAAGGAATTTAAAAATCAGTGGAAACGAAGAAATTTCAAAAATAATGAACCATTTACTCAATCACCCAGAAGATTTAAATAAAGTCAAGGCATGCTTAAGCAACGAGAAGGTTAAGAGTGATACGTATTCACCTGATAAGGCACTAGCTTTATTAGTTTCGCTAAAGTTATCAAAGTGGCAATATATAAACTTAAGAGAGTCTGCGAGTGAAAATGGTTCAGAGTTATATCCATCCTATTACAAATTGCAACAAGCTAAATTAAATTGTTATCCAGATAAAAAGGATATAAGTATTACTGAGGATGGGGCTTCAATTAAACTGCAAGCTTTACTCAACTTGACTGTATCAAGACTTTTGGATGCAATCTCTATGGATTTGGACGCAACAAAAAATTTAGAGCTTGTAAGTAAATGGGGTTTTGACGGAGCTTCCGGCCAAAGTGTGTACAAGCAAAAAGTAAACAAAGAATTTGAAGACTCCAGTATTTTTATGGCCAGTCTAGTGCCAGTTAGGCTTCAACAATCGGATGGAACTATTGTTTGGGAAAACGAAAGACCATCATCCACGTTTTACTGTCGTCCGTTAATGTTCCAATTTACGAAAGAAACCCAGTCCACTGTTATGTCAATTAAAAACAGAATAACAGAAGAAATAAAAGCGCTTCAGCCGTCAAGACTGAATCAAATTGAAGTGTCTCACCAGTTACTTTTGACGATGATTGACGGAAAAATAACGTCATATTTATCAGATACGTCGACAGCCGTTTGCGATATTTGCAAAGCAAAGCCATCGGAAATGAACAATATTGAACTGCTTGACCAAAAACACAAGAATGAAGAAATTCACCAGTACGGACTGTCATCTTTACTCTGCTGGATCAGGTGTATGGAGTGCCTTCTTCACATAGGTAACAATAATTATTCTTATTTATCATAACTTAGCTAATAATTACTTTTACAGCTGCGAGTCATTGATATTTTACAAAATATTCATTTTCATTATTAGTAATGTCCCATTTTTCTTATGCAGCATATCGTATGGATTTTAAAAAATGGAGTGGCAGGGGTGAAAATCAACAAAAAATTAAGTTAAGAAAGTCCGAAATACAGCGAGCGTTTAGAGAAGATTGCAGCTTACTAATAGACCAGGTGAAACAAGGAGAGGGAACCACTAATGATGGCAATACTGCCCGAAGACTTTTCAGGGATGCAGACACTGCAGCCCGTATTACTGGTATAAGCAAATAATTAATAGAAAGGTTACATGTAATACTCCAGACTATAGCATCTGGAGAGTGCGTCAACCTTTCTAAATTCTCTTTATTCTGTAGAGAGACTGCAGAACTCTACATAAATTTATATCCCTGGTATTATATGCCTTCTAGTTTGCACAAATTGCTAATACATGGCACTGATATTATTCAGCATTTTGGTACTATACCTATCGGCAATCTGTCAGAGGAAGCAGCAGAAGCTCGTAACAAAGATTTTCGCAAATTCAGAGAGAGCTATTCCAGAAAATTAAGTAGAAAAGCCACAAATGAGGATATTTTACATAATCTTTTGACATCGTCAGATCCAAAGATCACAAGTCTTAGATCAAGACTATCAAAGCTCAACAAAATAGCTCTCTCTTCACGGGCTAAAGAGCTTCTGTTGAATTTGCCGACTGACTCTGAGATAGTTTATTGACGTTAACAAATTACAGGATAACGATTCTGATAGTGAGTAAGCTTTTTAAAAAGTTTTTTAAAAATCTTACTCACGTTAAAGGTTATATGTACATATTTAGAAAAAAATGTATAGTAAGTATAGTAATTTTTATGTACTCACTACTTTTTATTTTTCAATTTTATTATTAATAGGGAATATGTTCGTGATGCTAAAATGGATAAAATATTATTATTTGTAATCTTTATTGTTAAAAAACCATACTGATGCTATTTTTAAATGTTTTCTTCGATACTTAATAATAAAATCTAAGTATTAAATATTGGATTTTTTTTTAATTCCTTCGCAAATTTTTAAAACACAATGCTATTAGCAAAACAATACAAGATTTTATTATTTTCTAGACCTAACAAAGATAATATATTCCATGCCACACTAATGACTATATTAATAATTGGCTAATAAGGGTATACAGGATGTAACAAAAACAAGTGACAATACTTTAAGGTGTGTACGTTTTCCCTGTAGAGAGTTCACTATGAAAGTAACAGCGCTGAAAGATCAAAAAAAATTTACACTTTTGTATGGGCAAGGGCTCGAGCGTCACGAGTTTCCCCAAACAAAAGTTAAAAAAAAATTTCGTCTTTCAGCACTGCTACTTTCACAGTGAACTCTCTACAGGGAACACGTACACACCTTAAAGTATTATCACTTGTTTTTGTTACACCCTGTATAGCATAAGCACTTATGCAATTACTTAAGCTCTTTATTTTGAATGCTGTTCGGTTCATTGTCATTAAGCGATTGTTAGAAAATACACATTACAAAGGATTATTTACTATTATCAAACGCTAATGCGTTAACGCTAAATGCTAATGCGCTAACCAATGTTACAAGTTAATATTCGATCTTATATAATATTGACATGGAATCGAGTTTCTTTAAAAAAAAATTAAGTAATTATAAGCATTATTTTACTAGAATAATTATTTTTATGCATGTAAAGTTCCTACAATAGTTTTAGAAACTAGAAAAGTCAATAGTTACTAATTATTTTTTTTGTAATTTTCTTACCTCTATTTCTGGCAAAGTTGCAACTTTAAGCACATATTTATGGTACATAATACTAGCAATGTAGCCAAAATATAAGAAAAAAAAGGTTTGAACCCGGGATCTATCAGGACTTGGCAAAAATTTGGGATTATATATTATGTTTTTCCATACAAGAAATTTAAAAATATGTTTTTTCTACCTAAATAATAAGCCTAAGAAAAAATTGCAAAGAATAACTTTTGATCACATTAATTAGCTCTATCCATTGGCACAAAGAAAAATTTGAAAAACAAAAGTCGGTCTCTATGTCCCCGAAATCTTCGATTCGATCCACTGTGCGGGGGTGCACAGTAGCGAAGATTATGACCGGCCCTGCAGCTGGTGAATTGGCTCATATACCAAGAATACCAATGATCCCTATCGATTTGCCTATACCCTTCAAAAGGCTCCAATTTCCTGTAAAAAATTATTTTGCACTAACGATAAATATTATGTAAATCCCAGGGCCAAACATTCAAATTACGAGTAGTAGGAATAGATTTATGAAAAGAATGTTTTGCTCTATCACGAGTCGGGGATCCCGACCATCAGTATATTTTGTTACCTGAAAATAACGTCAATTAATGTTGTTTATAGAAAAGCTCTACAATAATCGCTTTAGTTATCTATCCTAAAACAACGGGTTGCACTCCGGGACTACCGTCAAAGGTGAAAACTTATTATTAATTACATTTAAATATTCTCATCATTAACAACTTTAACATCCACAGAAAGACAATCTGTGCAGCCTGCGGAAAATGACTGCGTCGTCGATGTTTCTGTGAATTGACCTGGGAATCATTTTGCTGACCGTGTCTTTCCTGGGTAGGCTTTTTGCAGCGGTAACCGACATCCACGCAGGCAGAACCGCGGGCGACCGCTATCTTAACATTATAATAAAACTGTAGAAACGAAAATTCTGTACATTAAAGATATTCAAAAAATAATAAGCGGGGGGTGTCACTCATCGCTATAGAAGCCAAAAATGTAGTTAGTTTTTTGTCTGTCTGTATGTTTGTTCCACTATCACACGAAAACTACTGATCCGATTTGAATGCGGTTTTCGCAGATATATTTGCCTTCTTCCAACTTAACATCTGGTGTATAAAAAATTTTCCCCCACACCTCTAAAGGGACGAAAGAGGGGGTCAGATTTTGTATCACACTTTTTTCTTTAATGGACTTACTTTGACATATTATTAACTGTTTTTTCCAACTTAACATCTGGTGTATACAATTTTTCGCCCCACCCCTCTTAGGGGACAAAAGAAAGAAGTAAGAATTTGTATCAACTGATGAAGTAGAAATATTTTAAATGGCAAAACAACGTTTGCCGGGACAGCTAGTAAGATATATTAGTATGTACTTTAAATACTAGTAACTAGAGGTAAATGTTTTACAAACGAGTTTATGTGTGGTTTTCCCAGTCTTAATCTTTTCAAGGTTACTTAAAGCATAAATTAAAAACTTGTGTCATCTACTAGATAAGTTTTGTGTCGTCGGTAGGATTGATTATGGAGTTAAAAGTCAAAGAGGTTTTGTGCAAAAAATATTTTAAAATTTTTAACTTGTAGTTGTGTAACATCTACAAACTACAAAGTTAAAATTTTAAAATACTAATCACAAATTTTGAATGCATAATAGACCTACTATTATTTAGAGGACTCTAAAGAGTTAAGAGACAAGAGTGTTAAGACGTTGGTGACGTAGTACTATGGTTCAAAGCAAAGGTTAAATACACCATACCTATTAATTGTCATTTGTATGACATGTATCTGTGACTAGCCTCGGACCTAGAGGAACTCCTCTAGATTCTTATAGAGGTTTTTCAGCTTTCTATCTTTGTCGAAGCTAATCTAATCGTTGTAAAACCTTGAGTACATAAGCACGCTATAAACGCTCCTAAACTCCAAATGATTGACACTTTATACAGAATTTTAGGTTCATTCTTACAACAAACGTCACAACCAAAATACAGCACAGGAACTAACGTCGCACTACCAACTAGGAATAAGTAAACAAAGACAGAATATAATCAAGACGGAGCTCATCCCGGGAGCAAATGATCACGTAGATTGAAAGGCGTTGCACATTTGCGCCAGCCGCGCAAGCCGCGCCAGATTTACATATATTTGCATCAGTCAGCTGTCATACGACACAACTTGGATTGCTAGATAGCGGAAATATAAGGAAATTGTGCATACTGACATAAATGGTAAAAAATGTCCCCTGCCAACAAGCTTTGTGCCAAATAGTTAAATCTTAACTGTCGATGCTCATTTCATCGATATCGTAAATTGTCTAAAGTCTATAGTCTATACTAATATAATGTCATATCTTTTGTTTTACGTGTATATATTAATTTAAGTCAATAACACTAACAGGTCCCTGAGAATTTGAGACCTAATTCAATCAAAACTATTAACAAACAATTAATAGTTACATAAGTATGTATTTAATGGCTGATGACTGTGATGAGTCATTTCATGATTTAATTTTGTTTAAATCTGGAAATCATAAAATATTTTATGTAATAATTATGCTCTAAATAGAGTCTAGACACTAGACTCTAGAGTAAAGAGTCTAGACCATAGCTGGAAAAGGTTCTGTAGTAAAAAAATAACTTAATACCTCCCTGTTATTTTTTTGGGTGCTTATTGGAGAACGAACATTCGCTGGTGCAGGTGATGTGATAATTTGATTAGCTTGCAATTTACACATTATATCCAGCCATCTATAGGTCTACTAGAAACTGATGGCAAAAAGTGAGAAAGTAAATTGACTGTAGCAATACCGGGGTAATTCCGTCCGTTTGATTTCCTTATAGCGGCTGATTATGTGTGTGAAACATGCAAATGTATAAATTTATCCAATGATCGGGGATATTTTTTGAAAATCTGCTGTCAAAATTTGACATCAGATTCTGGTAAACGTATAAGTTTCCACATGCGTTGTCTATTCCATGTATATCTGTGGTCGAGTATCATATAATTTCGTGCAGTTCCCGTTTGCATGCTGCTCACGCTACTTAGGCTAGCTTCTATTTCGTGTTTATAGAATATTCATGATTCAGAATGTTTTAGGGTATTTCTGTATATTTACCCCATAAAGCTGAGAAGTTTGGCAGATCGCAAACTTTACAACAAATAACAACCCAAGCATAAGTATCGTAAGGTATCGTAATTCATAGCTAAGATGTCGTTAATTTTTCTGTCTAAATCCGAAATGTAAAATGTAGTTGGATTATACAATACTTGCGACCCGCCCCGGCGTCGCACGGGTATAAAGTATATTATAGTCACTGAAAAAATCGATAGCCTTCACGTGGTCTACTTATCTGTGCCAAATACTTAACATATAAATTGCTCTAGTAGTTCGCGAGATAAGCCCATTCAAATAATTTCCCCCGTTTTTTCCACATTCTCCTATTAGGCTTAGAGTGATAAATTATACATGTATAATAATATAACCCATTTATTGAGCCTTCCTCAATAAATGGGCTATCTAACACTGAAAGAATTTTTTAAATCGGACAAGTACTTCCTGAGATTAGCGCGTTCAAGTAAGCCCTTTCAAAAAAAATTCCCCGTTTTTTCCACATTTTCCATTATTTCTTCGCTCCTATTAGTCTTATCATGATAAAATATAGCCTTCCTCGATAAATGGGCTATCTAACACTGAAAGAATCATCAAAATCCGTTGCGTAGTTTTAAAGATTAAAGGGAACAAAACATGAGAGAAAAAAGCGACTTTGTTTTATAATAATTAATATGTATAGAATATAATATAGAAGACAATTTAGGAAAGTAAGTGACAATGAAATCAATGTCTCAAATTTTTTTTTTATGAGCTTATGAAATTTACTATCTATTACCAAAATACAACTAACTTAAAGTATAGTATAGTAACTACCTCAGCTCAGTTCTTAAATTCAAATTCGTCAACTTGCGAGTCGTGACTCGTGACTTGTGAGTTGTGACTCGTGATTCGTGACATAAAGTATACTAATAACTAATATTTTTTATTTTATTTGGTGATCAGAAAACAAGATTACATAGTATGAACAGTATCTACTGCAATCATGCATTTTTGCTGAGTATTTAGCACAGTATACTCGTAGTAATTAATAATTATATTATTAAACAGTACACTGTGCTAAATACTCAGCAAAAATTTAAAGATCAGGGTGTCGTATTACCCGGCTAAATGCTCTCTCTTTCTAGAAAATACACGTCTCTCTTTCTCTCACTAATCAACTACTTTCGATATTGTCCGAACAACCGCTCAACCGGTTTTGATGTTTCTTTACTTTGGGTTTAGGAACCGAGAGAGCCGACTAAGCAAACACGTTTTATTTTTGTAACACAATGTTTAATTTTGTAGTAAAATTGGAGTATAGCCTCATCAGTCATCACCTTGATGAGTGGCAATCTTCCACGGTGCGTTTCTCGCGCAACTTTCTGCCGCGCACTGTAAAACTCTGGAACGAACTGTCACCACTCACCAGCAGTTTTTCCGGACCTATACGACCTGCAACCTTCAAGAAAAGAGCGTATTCCCTCTTAAAAGGCCAGCAACGCACCTGCAGCTCTTCTGATGTTGCGAGTGTCCATGGGCGACGGTAGATGCATTCCATCAGGTGACCCGTTTGCTCGTTTGCCCCCTTATTTTATATAAAAAAGCATCTTTTATACGTGGAGTTGAGGTTACTTGGGTATTCCTTGATAGTGTTTCATTATAATGCTAAATTAAGAAATTTAAAAACAACCCCCGATTGTTACGTATGTAGTTTATAATATTACTCTTTGCCCCGATTCATAAATTTGAAGTAGATAAAATCAAATTGTTTAGCACTGTGCGGGCTGGTGCTGATGTACTAAAACTAAGAAGACTCTCGATAAAGTCAGCTTACGAACAATAAAAACTAGATCCAAATCGGTCCAGCCGTTTGGATGCTACGATGCAACGGACACAGACAGACAGATAAACATAGTACAGTCGTCTTTATAACACCCCTCTTTTTTGTCTGGGGTTAAAAATCAGTAAATGTGAAAATGAGTAACTGTAACAATATGGATGATATTCTGAAAAATTTGGTGCTTTTTGGAAGGAACAATATAGTGTACTCTAACGTAATTTTGTGCTATTTTGAGCTTTATTTGGGCAAGGAGAATAATTTCAAACATCCAATATTTTTCTTCTGATTAAAATCGGGTCCCAAGACAGTTGAGCGAGTTGGCAAACTCAAAACGCGAATAGTTGTTAGTTGTCACAAAATTTTTTTTTTTTTATAATTATATTTAATTATTATTTATTATGTATATAATTAAAACCCATATAATTATTAAAACCCACATGATATTTATATAATAATTAATAATATAAGTGAGCAATAACCACAAATTATCATATCTCATCAACGCTAATTATGTGAGTTAAATGAAGATACTTACTTTAAACGATCATAATAATGTTTTATCATTGTCATTACAATAATTGCATAATTAATTAATGAGATCGACTATAATATATCCTCTGAAATTCAAAGCAGCAAAAGGGTTTTTTCCAAAGCAGGAATCGAACCATTGACCGAGCCATGAGCGAAGCTATACCCCAATAGACAAAATGACGAGACCAGGGCTCGAAAACGTTATTTTAAATAACGGTTTTGATTCGTTCGGAACGGTTCATTTCAATAACGTTTTTGGGAACAAAAACGTATTTGAGAACGTTTTGAAAACCGAAATAAAACGGTTAAATCCACACAGCGGGACATAGGGCAGTCAGTAAAGGTTTTCACCACCGATTTTGTTGAACCTCAATCGATTTTCTTTGGTGAGTATAAGGGGATAACTTAAGAAAATATAAAAGTGGTATACTACCTACTTGCGCTTTTGCCCTGGGGGTGAATTCAACCCCGTCTCGGGGGTGAATTTTTTAAATAAAAAAGCCCCAGAAATCAAAAGACACACAAAAATAATTTGTTATGTACAATTTTTTTGATAATTCAATAATTAAATGAGTTATAGGTAATTAAAGATCAAAGATTTTGCATAAGAAAAATACTTATTGTCTTAAAGTTGTTTTTCATAATTAACTAAAAAACTATAAGTTTTACGAAAAATAATATGTTATTACTTATTGGTATAACCAAAGAAGTCAATAAAAAAAAAACAAATTACTACTCTGAAATACCTTCTAATATTATTTCAAATTTGTGAGCTATAGGTGAATACGGTACGTATTTTGTTTTTAGGTAAGTAATTAATATACAAAAAATTGGCAAAGTGCAAGCAGAACTCGTACACGAAGGGTTCCGAGTTCCGTAGCATTAGGTACAGAGCAAAAATAGGCCAAAAATTGTGTTTTGTGTATGGGAGTCCCCCTCAAATATTTATATTATTTTAATTTTAAATGTTTTTTTTTTGTTTTTCACTCTATTTCGATTAAAATTTCCCTGAGCTTTTTTTATAAAAACAAGTTTTTTATTTATATTAATAAAGTTTATTCGTGATGAAGTAGAAACACTTTATATACAAAACAACATAATATTTTGTCGAGAAAGCTAGTAGTTATATAATAAAAAATCATAAATACGAATATTAAAAACATTTTTTTACCTAATTAAACACAATTAGTTAAGCCAGAATGGTTAAATCTGCATTTTTAGGAAAAGGGGCAAAAAATATTTAAAACATGGGGAGTAAAAAAATCCATCCCTAAAAGCGCAATTACGTAGTATGACAATTTTAAATTAAAGGGTAAAACGTAATCGATCCCAAATTTTATTTAAATCTATGCTGTGCCTGATTTTTAGGGTTCCATACCCAAAGGGTAAAATCGGGACCCTATTACTGAGACTTTGATGGCTGTCCGTCTGTGCGACCGCTTATTAGCGGGCAAAAGCGCAAGTAGGTAGTATACCACTTTTATATTTTCTTAAGTTATCCCCTTATACTCACCAAAGAAAATCGATTGAGGTTCAACAAAATCGGTGGTGAAAACCTTTACTGACTGCCCTATGTCCCGCTGTGTGGATTTAACCGTTTTATTTCGGTTTTCAAAACGTTCTCAAATACGTTTTTGTTCCCAAAAACGTTATTGCAATGAACCGTTCCGAACGAATCAAAACCGTTATTTAAAATAACGTTTTCGAGCCCTGCTTCGAAGATCTAAGTTCAACTTTGAAAAATGTGTCTAAAACAAGGTTTTTTGTAAAAAAAAAAACTAAGTATCGAGCTTTTTTTCAGTAATCGTGTTTTCGCCTTGAGCACTTAATCTTCATGAACTGAAGTAACTTGTGTAAAAAATCAGTTTTCTAGACCTTACAGATTTTGAGATCTAGGTTTAAGTAGTAGTCAAGTTAGGGTCAGGTGGGTCAGGTTCACATTGCAACTTAACGAGACGTATCACGGAAGACAAAACTCGTACCGACGGAAACGTACGGAGTTTACTCGTATGTCAAAATTTTCAATAAAGTAATCATTTAATCTCTAAATGCTAACAAACCACAAACTCATGAGTCATGATGGCTTATTATCTGGGGGCACGGTAGTGCCCCAGCCAAGCTTTTAGCAAAGGCACGGCCGTACCATACTTTTCTCGAAGCGGTTCGCGGCTATTTCATACCCCCTTTATCTTCGATGTTAACAAAGCTAGAGATTTAGAATTTCGGTCACTAGTAGCAAGTACTAAAACTAGCTTTAACTCCAAATTACATGAAATTACGATAAATAGTTTAATAGTTACGGATGGTCAAAGTTACTACATTTTGTCACTGACTGACTGATCATCAAAATTCTAAGGTACTTCTAGCAGACTTAGAACCTTGAAATTTGGTATCCGGATAGGTCTTTATTCACAATGAAAGGAAAAATTATGAAACCGGACAAGTTCGAGTCAGACTGGCGTACATAGGGTTCCGTACCGTAAATTTGTATGGGAGCCCCCCTTAAATAATAAGTTTATTTAATTTTTATTAATAATTATTAAATTTAAAATACCATTAAGTATTTTCTGAAATTTTCAAAAACGTTACTGTTACTATTATGGATATAGAGCTAAAAAGGGGAAAAATCGTGTTTGTTGTATGAGGCCCTCCATTTATAATTTATTTTATTTTAATTGGACTTTTAGCTGATATACCAACACAAGAAATACCTATTTTGTGAAAATTGCAACTATCTAGCTATTGCGGTTCTCGAGATCCAGCCTGGTGACATACGGGTGGACGATGTCCGTCGTACAGACTTATTAATAATAGGGTCCCGTTTTCATCCTTTAGGTAGGGAAAACCTAAAAACTGAAAATAATATAATAATAATATGCTTAATACTTTATTCAATAAAAGGAAATATTTTTACGTTTGTAACTTTGCAAGAACAGTATGAGTCTCGACTGCATAATTGTTTTACGTTCAAAAGGATTTAAGTTAGTCATGTAATTAATGAAATGAAAAATAGCATTAACAACGTTAACAATTAAACAATAATTTAATACGATTAAAACATAATTTTAATCAGTACTGCGATTTACACTCCTTACTCGCTCGATGTATTAAGGGAGAAAAATCCCTTAATACATCGAGCGAGTAAGGAGTGTAAATCGCAGTACTGATTAAAATTATGTTTTGATCATAATATAAAATTATGTTTTAGTCATGACTGATAAGTGATAACTTAAAAAAGTTATCACTTATCAGTCATGACTCATGACTCATGACTCATGAAATAAGTTGTGCTCCTTTCCTGCGAGTAACGTCGAGAGTCGAGACGCTTACATCAGTGCTGCTATGTATTCAACAGTAATGCTAAAAATTATCACCTTCAAGTATTAAAGCTTATGACTCAATTATAATAATCGACTCAGAACTCAGACGTTACGTTGTCCATCTATAGAACTAACGAAGCTTCAAAGAAAAAATATAAAGGAGATAGAGAATGGGTGCTAAGCTAAGTACAGTAAAGTTATAACGTGACCAGAAAATTAAATAAAAAAAATCGGTTGTCTGTAAAGTCGGCTTACTGACGATAGTTGAACGTGACAACGTATGACGTTGGCACGTTCAACTATCCTTAACCCCTTAACCCTCGCTTCCGAATCTCTATAAATAGAAACAAACTTTTTCGACTAAAGTTATTTCGATGTATTTCTTTCAAATGATTGTCTAAAAATATTTATAATGAGTAAAATAAACTATTCGCAATACAAAACGCTACATACATTCGTGAAATTCAGTAAAATCTTCGAACAAAGCACAAGTCATACCTTGACACGTAGGAAATAGAGCACAATTTTATTTAATTGCCGAAATAATACTAATTGCTTACAGATTGTTTATTTATTTTTCATTCAGAGTGTGGTCAATGTATCAAAGGTCATAACTAACCAAACTTCTTCATACAAAAGTATTCTCTAAGTCATCGAAATACGTAATATAATCGAAACAAAGAGCGCGGCCCAGGTGGGCCTTACGGTTGTTGAAAGACTTGAAAGTATAAATGGAACGCCTCAGAGCTGTTAGCGAGGCAACGCCGCATGAACTGTCATGTTTTTCGGGCGCGCACCCCATATCGAATTATAAGACGTTATCACGTCAAAAAAACCTCCAAAAAAAAATGAAATCCCACCAAAACATGAAATGTAAAAGGAGCCAAGCAAAATATTGCATAGCTATTCAATACTTCTGTCGTAAAAAGTTTTCAGATCACATACAAGCCAAGCCTTCAACTTATTTTGTAATTTAAATCAACATAAAGTAAATGTATCAATATATTTCTTTATTTTATAATTATTATAGTGGCTTGGCAATGAGCACTAGAGAAATAATCAGCGACTAATTGGATTTGTTGTGTACCATCGGCTACATGCGTCCTTACATACTATAACACTTTATGCTTGCTGTCTGTGTAAGTATGAACTCCTCCAAATATGCAGTTTTATATTGGTTTCTCTTGTGCTCATTGCCAAGCCACTATCATAATTATAAAATAAAGAAATATATTGACACATTTACTTTATGTTGATTTAAATTACAAAATAAGTTGAAGGCTTGGCTTGAATGTGATCTGAAAACTTTTTACGACAGAAGTATTGAATAGCTATGCAATATTTTGCTTGGCTCCTTTTACATTTCATGTTTTGGTGGGATAATAAACTTATTTTAAAGGACAAGATCCAACGTCCATACAATTTTGGGCTAATTTTAAAAGTGCCGGCCAACGCTAATAAACCCATTATTTAAATAGAACATAATTTAAGGAATAATTTTTATTATGACACCAAAGTTCTAAGTCAAGTCTCCGAGCTGTTATTCAAGGTCAAAGTTTTTTAATAACATATGGAATAAAACTTTTTTTATTAATTAAAAGCAATAACTACTATCCGAGTCATAGAATCAAGTCCAGCTATATTTAGCTGGACTTGATTTGATTGTGTATATCTGTTGCCGCTATAACAACAAATACTAAAAAAAACAAGATATATTTCATATATTTTAAGGGGGGCTCCCATACAACAACCGTAATTTTTTGGCCTTTTTTGCTCGATATCAATAACGATAATAGGTAGGCTCTTGAAATTTTCATAGAGTCCTTGACTATATGAGTTCTTTATTAATTAATAAAACTAATAAGAAATTAATAAAATTAATCCTATACAAAAAACACAATTATTGACCTTATTTTGCTCTGTAACGGTACGGAACCCTCCATGAGCGAGTCCGACTCGCACTTGGTCTATTATTGCCTCGCCGTGCTCGCCGCAAACGAATGCCCGAAAAATAATAGTTTTTGTTATATATTTAACTTTTCATCGAGGAAACGGGAAAAACCGTTTAAACCGTTTTAAGGATCAAAAATGAAAAAATCATTACGTTCTCAAAAAATGTTCCGAATAGCGTTCCGTTCCGAACGAAACCGAAATGAAACGTTCTTTAGGTATTTAAGGCAATAACGTTTCGAAAAATATAACGTTTTTCGAGCCCTGGACGAGACACGTAACAAAAGAAGAAGGGGCATTTTTGTATGAAACCCGCACCCAAGCTGTAGCACAACTGCCTTTATTATATTAAATGAAAGTTCAACATTTTATTCTTATCTCTAAAAACCATAGGAGAAAAAAGCTTACAGTAGGTACATTAAGATTTTCGTTATACAATAAAATGTTGAACTTTTGAAGCCCTTTCATTTGGTACGAGTATGTCTCAAAGTACTACATAGGTACGATATGCCCCTCAACTATTATTCATACGAATTTTCTAAACTAATAGCCTCGTCTCGCTGTTTGGACTATGAGACGTTTGAGCCGAATGATATAGCAATTCCTATAGCAGGCAATCATCGGCTGCAGGTCGTTGAGCAAATCAAATGGCGGTGAATTTGTGTGCAAAGCCTCTATGCCCCTACCGAAGTTCAACAGGAAACGGAAATCATGGAAGTGCACTGACCATTGCGTGACATGAGTATTTGATCGTTACTTGATACTGAAACTGATGATTTTGTCTACATTTTTGACGATGACCCTATATTACGAGATTTACAAAAACAATATTTAGTAGTCCCAAAAATGCGTGAACTTAATTATTTAATTTCCCCTTAAATATACTTAAAGTTAACGCTCGAATAAGGCCTAAGGGTAAAGCCAAACGAGCGTAATTTATGAGTTGTGAGTCGCAGAATTTCGGCTGGCAGAAATTCTGCTGCATTCAGTTTCATACAAAAGTCTTGTTTGATTCACACGAGCGTAATTTTGTGAGTCATGATTTGTATGAAAATATAATATTTACGCGACCGAAATTCTGCGACTCACAATCTCACAAATTACGCTCGTTTGGCTTCACCCTCAGTATCACGTTTCCTGTTTAATTTTTCATGTGAATAAAGGGGAGGCGTAAGATTTTAACAAACTGTTAACACTAACAGACGCTAGTGAAATTGGGTCTTAGAATAGATAATATTCTCGTTGTCATTAAGCCCAGTGATTCTACTGGATCTTAAAAAAGCATTCTTTGTATCGCAGCTTCCCTGGAAACGCAGCCTCAGGCACATTCTGCACGACGCAATGTACGCCAAGTTGACCCAAATGCATCGAATTTCATGGTAAGGGCAGGTCTTGTCCTCCGATCGAGAGCACTAATCTACGCAGCCGTCTTCAATTTCTCGTCTCGTCTTGACGAATCACACAACCTTCTCGTTTGCACACGTCCGCTGTGTGCTGTTCAAGGAGATGTGTTGTGAATTTCAATCGTCTTTACTAATAACACAAATGCAAAAGTGTGTCTGTATGTTGGCATTTCACCTAAACTGATTTACATAGGTATAGAAATACTTTAAAAGACTGGGAAGGACATAGAATAATTTTTGTTGCTAAAAAATTTACGATTTCTGTGCGATAAATAAAAAGCGGGCATCATTATTATAATGCTGAAGAATTTGTTTGAATGTCACCTACTAGTCAATAAATTTTTATGTAATTTACCTCATATATTATAGAGTAGACAACGCGAAAGGGCATAGGCTCCTTTTGTATGGGAACATATACATACTACAAGCGAAATTCCTTACGAGTAGAACCGCGCAAAATGTTGAGTTCAATATACAACTGTCTAAAGCTAGAAGAATTCGTTCAAGTTTGAATTAAAATTAAACGGCTCTCATTCGTAATCTTTATGATCTCTCGTAAACTCCGATTGCTGAAGATAATGATATCTGTTAACTGATAACACGTATAATTAATGAGGATGAGGGATTACCAGGTCGACCTGACGATTAATATCAGTCGGTCGCCATGATTGATCGCACCACGACAGCTGGTTCTGATGGCCGATCTGTTGCTGTCTTGAGGTGTGTGTACTGAGTTATGGAAGGATAGGGTGTGCCGTGCTTTAAAATGGCTCCAGTTGGAATGCCCTATTTCGCCAAAGTAAAAATTAGTTGCTATTGGTTCTGATATTTCTTCCTGTTTAGCATAGGAATGTCAAAAGCATTAAGTATCGGTCTAATTGATAGGTATGTCATAATTAGGAGCCACTGAAGTGCCTGAACTAAACTTAGCAACAGTATTAACTTCTCTATTATTGTAATTATACAATTTCTGTCAGGTAAAAATATTGAACATAATTATAATGAGAAATAAACATAGGATTCCTCATTAAAAAGATAGGTCTACCGTCTATTCGAAACTACGACATCTGACTTAGCAGATGTTCAGCAGATGTTTTGCATATAAAAAATCTAAAGTCCCCACTTTAAAAACAAAACTATGTATTTCATTACATTATTTTCACAAAACACCTTTTACCCAAAGAGGTATTATGTACTAGGGTAACATATCACTGCTTTTACCACAGATTACTAAATAGTTATATTGCTGTGTACATTGTTTTAATTTTCTGCCATTTTTGAAAATTATTGCGATTCTTTTTCCTGGATATTAAATTAATATTGAACGAGGAGGCGTGAAAGCGTATTTACATAGAAATGTTTCACATGACTGGTATCAGTCTATAAAATATTATTTTTGTTTAAAACATTATTAAAACTCCCGTATTTACGAATCTATGTTCCACGTGTGCCTATCTGGATGGGTGCACTTTATTGTCAAAACAGCATTCCTTCTCTTTTGTAAAAAAGGGAAAAAAAGAATAACGCTATTTAACACAATATTACTTCCCAGACATTTAGATCCATATTATAGGTCATAATAACCTGTGTTTGGACTGAAACACTACCTAGAATGACGCACGTCCATATCGTATTGTGACGCGATGTTGCATTTTTAAAAGATCCTTTCAAAACGAAACTGAACTTTATTCACTACACGATTAAATTGACAAACTTGTCGCACCCAGTGCTGGGCTGCCTCTGACAAATTTGAATGGCTTGAGCTACGAGTTACGAACTTACGACGCGTTTATAATAAATGATAAACGCATCGTAGCTCCTTCTGACGTTGCAACTTGCAATATCAACAAAATTTATCAATTTTTGATCCCTTCAATGACTTTTTGATGAGAGAAATAATGATATCGGTATAACTTATCGTTTGAGGATGTATAAATCTAAGAACTCTCGAAGCGAAGCCGATAACTGTTATGCAAATCGTTCTCAAGCATCGACCCAACTCGATTTAGTGAGCGAAAGGTTCTGATACATCGTTTGTTCAACACAAAATGAAATATATTGAAGATTTCTTTTTGTATCAATATCTTATTGGGAGATGATGTACCATCGAAGAAATTGATTCCTAGGAAGTTGACAGACCCACGTCATTTGGTCGGCTTATGTCAATTGTGGTCGGTCGGATGAGTTTGACGTAATGCAACCAAATTACTTAGGTCCTTCATCTGCCTAGGAATCAGCTTCTTTGATAATTTGCTATTAGTCATACCAGATTTACATAGCTAATCAAGGTTCGCTTTTTTTGTCTATCATGTAACTTCACCAATGTGTCAGACAAGACAAGAAGAACTTGTACTGTATAACAACTTATACATTGTGTTATTATTTTTATTATTAAGGGACACATATTATTGTTTTAAATTTAATTTAGAGTGATGTAGCTGCTATTGCAGTAGTGACAACAAAAAATCCACACAAAATATTTCTCCGAATATTACCCGAAATCCCGTATCATTACCCTAATATCCTCGGAAACCCTCGAAAAGCTAATCAATTAATGGCTTATCAATGTGAGCACCATCATTAGCAGATTAGAAATTCGAGCGCCAACCCTTTGAAAACGTAGACGCCAATAACCCCTACGTATTCAAATAAATCCATCTTTCTTTGCAGATGTCATATTTCCGAATGCGAGAACTTAAATCATACCGATTGGCTCGAGTACGCCATACCCAAAGAGAAAGGTGAAATATCAAAGTGCAAAAGATTTCAATTTCGTGATAACATCACGAGAGATGTGTGCAATAAAAATGACTTCGATACGACGATGGAAGTGGAATGTACTGAATTTGTGTATAGCGATGAAGACTCGGCCGTGAAAGATGTAAGATATATTTTTGTCCGACCTGAAAAAGAAGGAGGTTCTTCGGATATATTTTTTTTGTGTAACTTGTTCATAAATTGCAGAATGTATTGTTAGACTATAAAAAAAGACGGATTGCACTCCGGGAGTGCCGGCAGAAGTGAAAACTTGATTATTAACGTTGTGCATTTTTTAGCCATTTTTTATGAAAATCGATTTTTAAAAAATCGATTTTTTTAATCAATCGAAATCCTTACAATCGATTAAACTTTTAACCCATTTCTTATGAAAATCGTTTTTTAAAAAATCGATTTTTTTAATTAATCGAAACCCTTACAATTTTTTTTAACCCATTTTTATGAAAATCGATTTTAAAAAAATCGATTTTTTTAATTAATCGTACAACACTACTCTCCATCCGTCTTACGGTTTTTCGATCAGCACGAGCATCTGACACGAGTTTCACAGTTTTTACCCATCCCACAAAAGTGCTCAACGCCGCTAAAGAAGTTTTCACTTCAAAAATTATTTAAAAGTTAGTTTACATCGTCATCGAATAGGCTCCGAAAGTACTGGGCTGATTTGAATGTAATATGGAATAGACATAAAACATCCACAGGGAAAAATCCATAAATCATTATTTTTATAGCGAGAAACTGTACAATTACACCATGGGACATTAACCCATTTTTAGCCCTGTACAACCTGTAGCACGTAATATTTTTGTATCGGCAACAGTGGATTAATTGAAATTTTGATTACTCAATTTACGTGACTGGGTTAGTTGAAACACTTTCATGCCCAATAAGCCCGCTGCAGTTTTTGGGATATTTATGACCATTATTGTTTCAGTTCGATCTCGGCTGCGATTGGAGGAGAACGCTTATTGGGTCCATACATAACGCAGGGTTATTTATTGCCCTACCCCTCACCGGATTCATATCTGATAAATATGGGAGGAAAATCGCTTTGTCAGTCGCTACTCTTATGAACGGTGTCTTCGGAGTACTGAGATCGTTTTCGACGAGTTACATAATGATGCTAATTTTTGAGTTTCTAGAAACCGCTTTGGGCGGTGGAGTGAATAGCACAGCGTTTGTTTTCGGTAAGTTCAAATATTTGAACTTTGTATTTTTTTTCCTTGAGTGTTTACCGTTAGATTTTAAATAGACAATGAACACTGTAACCAGATTCTAATATTTTAGAGCAATATTATTGCAACTTCGTATTGCTTGCTCGAGTCTGTAACTACAAAAGGGTATTCTCAAGAATATCACTTTTTTTTAATTAGCCTATGCTGTCCCACTGCTGGGCAAAGAATATCACTGGCATTAATTTTTATATTTCTTGAGAATATATTTTCTAATTTTAACGAAAACGGACTGGATCGAACCTTATTCGTTCTTTAACGAAGCTGCATTAATGTTGCATTAGTATCGTTGAATCGGGGTACTGTTTTTGTGACACGAAACGGATCGCTAACCTCCACTTCTTATCTCTATGAATGGCTCAAATTCGCTATAGACATTTGTTTTGATATTAAGCATTATTAAATCTAGATTTACATTTTAGCAATGGAACTGGTGCATCCAAAGGGCAGAGTCTTTGGAAACCTGATCCTGAACAGCGTTGCCGTCGTTGGCGCAGGAACACTGGCGTTGCTAGCTTGGCAACTACAAAACTGGAGAGTACTAATAAGGGTCATATACGCACCAGCCCTTCTAGGTATAGCGTACCTCTGGTTGATGAACGAAAGCCCTCGATGGCTAATAAGCAAAGGTCGGAACGACGAGGCTATGGAAATACTGAAAAAGGCAGCTAAAATGAACAAAGTTGACATATCAGATGAAACCTTGAGTCCATTGAATGTGGTTGGTAAATCAGAAGAAAATGAGGAAGCGACGCCAACTGCTCAGAATAATGAAAAAGGAGCGTATATTCTGGTGAAAGCCTTAAAATCTAATATCATTAGGAAGAGATTAATCATATGCTCTGTTTTATGGGTCACATGCACTTTCGTGTACTACGGATTAGCTATTAACTCTGTATCGCTGGCTGGAAACCAATATTTGAATTTTGCTCTAGTCGCTTTTGTAGAGATACCTTCAACATTCATAGGGTTACTGGTACTGGACAAATTCGGAAGAAAGAGAGTGTTGATAGCGACTTATTTGTTGAGTGGTTGTTTATGTATAGGCTTAAGTTTTGTCCCTAAAGGTGAGTGACTGTTGTTTAATTTGTCGATTTCTACAGAATTCATTATTATTATCTAATAGGTATTCTAGTTTTTCTCAATAAACAAGGAGTTCAATTTATTAATAAATTTAATTGCATGCTGTTCAGACTTCAGATCCAATGTAATACTAATAATTAAAACAAAGAAATAAGTTTCAGTAAAAATTTGTTACCACTTTAAACGAATACAGCTATAATTATATTAACTTAAAAGATGCCTTGATTGTCATCTCGAAAGAGCGCTCTCCATTATATTTTCTACCATTTTTACAGATCTCAAAATAATATCTCTACTGATCTACCTACTGGGCAAGTGTACTATAACCATCGCATACTTCTCTGTATACATCTACGTGTCCGAAGTGTTCCCGACTAGCGTGCGACAGTCGCTACTCGCTGTTTGCTCCTCTTTTGGACGATTCGGATCTACATTAGCACCATTAACGCCGTTATTGGTAAGTATAACATTTTATATCTTGTTGTTATCTATATCCCTAGTGATTTTATCAAGTGTTTCTTATACATCATTCAATTAAATTTTAATGTTATCTATATCTTTCTAAATACATAAAAAAATCTTAAAGCTCTAAAATTATTTTTAAGCATCCTTATAATATATTTTTTCTTTTTTATAGCCAATGCGGTCAGTGATCTTCGGATGTCTGGCTTTTGTTGCCACCTTGTTGGTCCTCCTTCTACCGGAAACCAAAAACATGTCTCTTCCAAATACAATAGAAGAAGCAGAAAGAATATCACAGAAGACAAGGAGAAAATCAACAGAAAATACTGCGGAATGATTGTTAAAGTAAACAAATTGTTTACATTAGTGCATTTACACCAGGAAACATTTACGCTTACTTAAGATTAGATTGGTGATATTATTTATTAAACGTAGGTAAAGCTAGATGTATATTCCTAACTGAGCACAAATTTTAAGAAATATACTATTTTTTGAGTATTTTTAATAAACTATTTTAAGAATTACTATAATATTGTTATTGTTTTCTTTAATTTCATAATGGCCTTATTAATGAATAAGATCCTACAAACGTTATGTGTACCTAGTGTTAAAACCTACAAAGTAAACTTGTTATTTTCATTACCTAATACATTAATAGTTTGATTCCTAAACCTTTTCCTTTTTTAATAAGCTAATGTTACTTTTGTACGCTTTTGAATCAAATTTTATCACCAAGACCTTAGAACAGTTTACACGTGACAAAATTATCGAACTCCAAACGGTCAAGGGTAAACGAACTGTGTTCTTAATTTAGATTGATTAGATAATTTTGTGTTTTGTCAAACTGTTTACATTGTTATAACTTGTTATTACTGTAAACACTAAGGCAGCATTTAGAAAATTGGAGGTAATGGATAAAATAATTGTAGAACTTTTAGGGCAATTTTGTTTTAGATCTGACGATAGCCTTCTCACAGCCGATATACTGGTTAAACTAATAGAGATCTTTTACCCCCTTTCATTTTTCTGATGAGATCTGTACATTTTTTATCACCATGATTTATAAGTATTTTTTGCAAATTTGAAAAATCATTTGAATGTTGAAATTACTAGCTGATATGAAGAAGAATATTGTGTAGCGTATCAAATTGATTATATTTTCCGATCGTTAGTACCGTAACAAATACTTAATATAAGGCTTGTGTTTTGCCATTATGTATTTTTTTGCGACTCTACCAATTAAACTCTCTACTACTGCTTCCATAAAAATATCACTTACAATTGATTAGTAATTACAATATTAATATAAAGTAATTACAATATTAATATTAATAAAATTTATAGATTGAAGTGTTAATCATTCTTGAGAATATTTTTCTCATCATAGCTTCTTCAAATTACCATAAAACATACTTAGTAACTAGATAAAGCAGTAACTTTTGTGTAATAAAATCTTTTCTCGTAACGTAAATAATAGATTCTTCATAACTATAAACGCATAATAAAAATGCCATTGAAGGATCCTAACAAAGTAGCTGAGTATACTTAGACACGATCAAATAACAAAGGAAGTAAAATGGAAGTCATCTTAATATCTTAAACTTAGAATCTCAGTGAGAAAAATAAAATACAAAACATTAGATAATTCTTTGTCGATCAGATGACAAAGAAGAAAAGAGAGGTGAGAGAAATTCCATTTTACTGATTCTGATAAAAGTATACATTATAAATGCGCCCTTATATTGTAGTGCGCATGCGCGATATCTATCAGTCCTTTCGAAGCACGTGTACCATAAGGAAGCTAAACATAAACATGAATAAAGACATCGGGCTAGACGACATCCTCCAACAGTTAGGGCCCTTCGGAAGGTACAATATAGTGAACTACGCCTTGCTTCTGTTCCCCATATACTTGGCTGGCATGTACGGATCAGTTTTCGTCTTCGAAGCCCCAGATATTAGTTATAGGTGAGTGAATTTAAGGTTATTAAGTGTTGTCTATTATTTTGTTTCGTCTGCTTTGTATGTGGCAAGTGTTTTAAATTCTATACGTTCGGGTTGTAGCTAAGATAGAGATTTTGTTGTATTTCTGTCGAAATTTTGCACTTCCGTCTCAGTAGAGCTGCACGCATGCGTCAAATCTAGGAGCTTATTGAGGGTGCACAATAATTTGAGGGTTGCACATAAGGGGCGTTTATAATGCGATTTTAAAACTTCCATTGTTATTTCCTCTTTTCATATTCATCGTAAGACATATTTCAGCTATAGATTGTTAAAAAATTTGCTATTCGATAGTTTAAATATAAAAGGATTTTAAATTATTTCAAATTGGCAAACTGATAACTGGTGTCCTATCTTTTGTTCTAATAGATTTTTTAAGTTATTTTTTTATATATTTATTTATTTCGAGTTTTTCATCATAATAATTAATAATATATTAATGTTACTTAAATTATTTATACTGCAGCTTACTCTATTATTATTTCTCTCCCCCTTGTCATAATATCCTCTAGTTATAATATCTCAAATATGTTTGCATAACTGTTATCGGTTATTAGTTCGATAGCCTGATGTATATGAGACGGACATAACTATTACGACACGTTTGTCGACGTCTATATTATCATCAAGTGTTGACCCATTTTCATTAAAGGGGTTTGGGTAATATTGGCATAATTTTCAAATCTCGCGGCCACTCTCCAAACTGGCATATTATGAAAGAATATATCAAGAGGAGTAAACTTTATTATGGGGGACATATAGCTACACTATATCGGAGCCGAGATATTAGGCATTTTAAGTTCGTATTTTCAACTAAAAGTAAGTTCAATCATAACATGAATACTCAGTAAAATACAAAAAAACTGCATTATTTATTAGCTTAAAGCCTTCCTCGATAAATGGGCTATCCAATACAAAAATAACTTTTCAAATCGAACCAGCAGTTCCTGAGATTAGCACTTTCAAACACACAAACACTTCAGCTGCATAATATTAGTATACAAGGTATAACAAAACTAAGTGATAATACTTTATTGTGTGTACTGTGTATGAGTCCCGTGTATAAAGTTTACTGTAAAAGTAGTAGCGCTGAAAGACAAGATTTTTTTTTTGTTTTTGAATGGGGAAATCTTTACGCCAGGGCGCTTGCCCATGCAAATCACAAAAAAGTTTCTTAGCAGACAGAAACATAAAGGTCGTAGTTGACGGCGAATGCTCGGAAACTCAGTCTGTTGATGCTGGTGTCCCTCAAGGCTGTGTGCTATCGACTACCCTATTCATACTGCATATCAATGACATGTTACAGACCAACGGCATTCATTGCTATGCGGATGATAGTACAGGTGATGCTGTATATACCGGCTCCCCCAATATTTCTCGGCTAAATGTAATTGAGAGTCGAAACGAACATGTGTCTAAAATAAAGAATTCATTGGATAAAGTCTCTGAATGGGGTAGACGTAACTTAGTCCAATTCAACCCCGCCAAGACACAAGTCTGCGCGTTCACCGCTAAAAAGTCACCTTTGGTCGTACATTCTCGTTTTGAGGGCACATCTTTGACCATCTCCACTAGCATTGAAATACTTGGCGTTAGCATATCGAGCGAAGTCCAGTTACGATATTATCTAGAGGGTAAGGCCAAGTTAGCCTCGAAGAAGCTTGGTGTTCTCAACAGAGCGAGACAGTACTTCAGTCCGGACCAACGCCTACAACTTTACAAGGCGCAGGTTCGGCCTCATATGGAATATAGTCATCATCTCTGGGCAGGAACGCCAAAATACCAACTGCTCCCTCTGGATCGTATCCAACGAAGGGCCGCTCGAATTGTTGACTGCCATAGTGTTTCAAACAGCTTGTACCCCTTGGAATTACGCCGAGATGTAACTTCACTCTGCATCCTCTATCGGTTGTATCACGGGGAGTGCTCTGAGTAATTGTTCGGAATCATACCACCTGCAACTTTTCGCCGTCGTCCAACGCAAAAAATATTCCATCCTCATCACCTTGATGAGTGGCAGTCTTCCACCGTGCGTTTCTCGCGTAACTTTCTGCCGCGCACTGTAAAACTCTGGAATGAACTGTCACCAGCAGTATTTCCGGACCTATATGATCTGCAAACCTTCAAGAAGAGAGCGTATTCCCTCTTAAAAGGCCGGCAACGCACCTGCAGCTCTTCTGATGTTGCGAGTGTCCATGGGCGACGGTAGTTGCTTTCCATCAGGTGACCCGTTTGCTCGTTTGCCCCCTTATTTTATAAAAAAAATGAATTATCACTTAGTTTTGTTACAACCTGTAGATATAGATACAAGTATAATAATTATTCATTTCATCATTATTTTCAATTTTAGTTATTCGTACATTTTAGAAGAATGACTTAACCATTCAACATACAGTTCGACAAGGCTGTTATGTATATATGAACGTGGCGAGAAAAGGAACTAACGCTTCTATCATACAAAAACGTCATTTTTGACAGTTCTCCTTTACCAGCAGCGCCCATTGACATCATTGACATATTCATTTAAAGCCTTGTCGAACTGTACAACAACGCGCCGTCATTTAATGATTTTTTAAGGTTGGGTTGCACCAGAGGCGTGGTTAAAGTTAAAGTTAAATATGGAGTCCAAACACCCCATATGCTCATACGACATCTGTCAATTTTTCCGGTTAAAATTAAAGTCAAAGTTAGTTGGTGCAACCCAGTCTTACTTTTTATTTTTCTTTTGCAAAAAAAATGCAAATCCATTTATTCTCGAATTTCTTAAAGAGGGCCATTTTGTTTTTTTTTTTTAATATAAATATTTTGTGTAAGTAAATAGCTAATATTCTATAAAACATTCCTGTGGCTGTACTTCTATAATGAGCCGGGAAGTAGATTAAAAGCTAGACTGAAAATTCTGCCGAAAGGTGGCGTCCAGCGTCATACTGCACTATGGCACAGAATATATAAGTATTATAGTATCAAACTATGGCCAAAATTCGCTAAATAGTGGAAATAATCGACATTGTATTATGGGAACAACACCCTAGAGTAATTTTACCCACAACACATTAATACACAAGAACAATAATTATTACAATTGCCTAATATTGCATCCGGCCCTTTGAAACCACTGTCTAATGAAAGATAGTCTCAAGTCTGGCTATATTTTAGTCGGACGAGAATTAAACCCAGTGTGAAAATATGTATGAAAAATTATTCATTTATTTGACGCGGACGAAGTCGTGGGCAATAGCTAGTGAGAAATATATATCCAACAGATTAATATACCCTTTCTACATTCTGTTTGTTAAGGATAGCTCCATAAAGTAATGTTAATTACTATTGATTTTGTGAACATAAGGTGCAAAAATATATATACTAAAATAATCATAGCTCAGCTCCGATATAACTTAGAACAATTTTTATTACTGATATATGTTTCTCTAATGTAGTGCTACAAAATAGTAATGGTTTTATCCCTGGCCGCTGGAAAAAAAATGACGCCACAGGTCCATACAAAGTTACAAAATGCCCTTTATCATTATTGATTATGTCTGCATGATCACGATCAATGGCCAAAGTTAATTAATTTATTGTTATTAAAATGCTTTAAAATTTTATAGCATACTTAAAATGCATTAGAAGATTAATTAATTTTGGATTTTTGCGATAGAGACCGAGATGCAATAGAAATAAAAATAAGCTACCTGTCAATAGCAAAAAAGTAATATCACTTAGTCACTCAAATGTTCTACGCTTTGGCAAGTGTTGATGGTTAATGATTTTGAAATCTTGAAGATATCTTTTATTCGAGATACTATGTTTAATAATATACCATAATCTCTGTTGCTTATTATTTTTAATTTTGTTACCTGCCTACATTCGTCAAAGTTAAAAGGGCGACTTCTCTCTTCACCCTCACGCCCATCTTTCATATGCCAGGTGAAAAACGACGACGCGGATTCATCGCCAAATTAGTATTTTTTTTTAATAACTCGATAAATATACAACATTTTAGTAATCCGCTAGGTCAGTTTCTCAATGTGTTAAAATATTAACTTAGTTTAATGCACAGTTATGTAAATATGTATATGAAAAATTCTTGAAAATTAGATGCATCTTTATGATTTTTTCTATCGAGAAAATTTTAAGATATCGTGTTTTTGCTAGGTCGGATCATCGGATATATAATGTAGTATCTGTGTTTAGAAAATGAAACAATTCGGGGCTTATTTTCAAGTATAAAAATGAATTATAAAATCGACAATTTAGGGTTAGTCGCCCCCTTAAGAGTTTAGAGTAAGTAAATATATTTTTATCAGTCTTAGCATGCATTTTATATATGTTTGTTCTTTCATAAGAATTTCATAAAAAGTTCAAATCCGGGTAAATAGGTGGAGGAAAAAATCTATATAATCGCCTTTTTAACCCGGTGAAAATAATTGCTTCGTCAGATATTATATATTTTAACCATTTCTTTCTTTCTTTGCAGGTGTCAAATCTCAGAATGCGAGAACCTGCACCACAGCAATTGGTTAGAAAATGCTATACCACAAGACGAAGGTGTACTATCAAAATGTAAAAGATTTAAATTTCGTGATAATGTAACAAATGTGTGCCATAAAAATGATTTCGATACATCAATAGTTGAAGAATGTAGTGTGTATGTGTATAGTGAGGAAGATTCCGCGGTGAAAGATGTAAGTATAAAATTAAAATAATATGATATTTATAATATGTAAATTCAATGTTCTTTTCAATCTGATATACCTAGGTAAAACTTCTGTTTAAACTTTGGACTAACTGCAGTAATAACCTTGAGGTATTTCGGACCAAACAAAAAACCGTTACAAAAGAAAAGCGCCACATTAGAGGTGAACGAACTTCAGAGGTCAAAAACAATATCAGATAATTACTAATTTGATCTGCAGAATTTAAAATGTTCACAAACAGATTGATTAGTTACATTGTAGCATATTAAAAAAAACGACGACAACAATGTAATAAAAATAGTAATGATAAACGTAAGACACATTTGGATATGAGAGGTAAATGAACTTTGCCGTAAGGAGATCATACTATCAAAAGTAAATGAAACTGTGATAAAAAATAATAAAACACGTGTACATAGTACATACTCAATCCTACATTCTTCTGTGTGTGTAATTTATAACTTTGTTTTCGTCTTAAAATAAACTCATCATCTATGGTCCTGGGTAACAAAAACGCATTTTGCAATTCATATGATTATTTTTCCGACCCAAATATCGACCAATAGAATTGCACCATTCGACGTCACGTGGTACAACCTACATGGTACTATACTGATAATTTTTTGAAAATTTTCTCTGGTCGTTGCTATATATAAAAAACAAAACATGATCCAGTCAAATTAACCACACGGTAAACTGACAGGTTGAATTCAATTGTGAAAATTGGAGATTTTGCATGAAAATGAGTCGATTTGGAGTTTGTTCTCTGTCCACCATCGATAAAAAAGTCAAAGGAAATGTTCCCATTAATACGGAGAAGGCAAAAAAAACAGTTTGGAACCAATTTACTACTTTTTGTACTGAGAGGGAATACACATTGAGTGCTGAAACGAGTGAAGCGCAATTGGCAAACATTATGAAAGATTACGCTTACAATATGAAGAAAATGGATGGAGAAGACTATAAGGAAGGTACAAATTCTTATTTGTTAACTGTACATTTCGTCTCATGGTGCAATTCTATTGGCCGACATTTGGGACGGAAAAATAATCCCCCGAATACCACACGAGCTTCAAAATTATCTGGCATTTCCCTCAAGGTTCCCTGCAAACAAATAAAGTCGTCAAGTTTTCAGGAAAAATCACTCGCGCTTCGCGCTCGTGATTTTTTAACCTGAAAAACTTGAATCCTTCATTTGTTTGCAACGAACCTATCGGGAAATACCCGATAATTTTGAAGCTCTTGTGGTATTATAAGTGATAAAACATTAGCATTTCGAATCTCAAAATACATCAGAACAAAATTAGAATTCCGTAAATTAATAATGTGAACTGAACAATAATTATACTTTGCTTGATCTATTTTAGATTCGTTGAAAATATCAAGTATATCCATATTCCATATCCGTTATTGGCGCTTCCCATAACTTTTAACTAATCCAACCATAGAATTATAACCTTTAGAAAAGGCATTCCATACAATCGTCAGCGTGAAAATGTGTCACCCTCGAAATGAGTGAGCTCACTCATCTGAGAGCAGTGTGCCATAGGACGCGGTGACAGTCGGACGTGTTTAATGCATTGATTACGTAAAATATGCATTGAAAGCGTAAAATGAGTGAAAGAGAAAGTAGTATATGCTATTACTGTAAGACAAAAAGGACGACAATATTTTCTCGATACACATTTAAATGCAAAAACATTGCTACAGTTTTGATAGCGTATGCCATATTATCCAAGTATTAACATCGTTGAATCCAACCCAATGTTATAACCGGATATATCCTTATGGATTGTTATACCATTGATAAATCGCAGCACGTGGCTGTCCGATGGTTCTATCGCGTGTTCCATGGCGATAACTTATCTACGAAGGGGTTAAACTTCAATCTCCACTGCGGCGCCTCCATCAATCATATTCAAGACATTTGCCCACTTAGTAAATACAAACTTAGGATGTCACAGTCCCGTATCATCCAATTTAGAATTTTCTCCTTACATAATTTAACTTGTCTTAATAATTATTAATATGACAGTTAAAAAATGCATATAATACGATTCGCTGTCGCTCTACAGCAAAAATATTTCATTCTGATTATGTAAAGTATTTTAATTGTTCTCTTTATTTTTATAAATAATTACATAAATATTCAATGAGTAAAATATTTTTGTTTTACCAATGCCAATGCCAATTACTTAGCTGACAATATAACATTTTTATTTTAATTACCAAAAAAAAAGGATTTACTTAACATCGCCCTACCTAGACCGGTATTTACAGTTAAAGAACTTGTTTGCTTTTTATGCAGACTAGTCACATGTCGTTTCGTTTCAGTTTGACCTCGCCTGCGTGAATTGGAAAAGGACAATAGTTGGCACTGTCCACAACGCGGGGCTATTCATTTCCCTGCCCCTCACTGGAATCGTATCCGATAAGTTCGGAAGGAAATTAGCATTATCCGTTGCGTCACTCATGAACGGTATATTTGGAGTGCTCAGATCATTCTCTACGAGTTACATCATGATGTTGGTTCTGGAGTTTCTAGAAGCAGCTTTAGGAGCTGGGGCGTATAGCACAGCATTTGTTATAGGTAAGGGTAACTTACAATCCCAAAAATTTTTAGACCTTCTTTTAATTTTGGATCCATGATCTATTTAAACTATTACTTTGTATCTAGGCCTTAATTTTTGATATAATTTAGCATGCCTATTGCCTAATCCGTTAGTACTATGCCTGCAATTTAGTATACACATTTAAATTTCTTTTGCATTTTAGCTATGGAGTTGGTTGGACCCAAAGGAAGAGTATTTGGTAATACGATAATAAACGTGCTTTACGTTTTTGGGCTGATGACTCTGTCCGGTCTGTCCTGGTGGCTTCAGAGCTGGAGAATAGTAATTAGAGTAATTTACGCGCCAGCCATTTTAGTTATATCCTATATTTGGATTCTAAACGAAAGCGTCCGGTGGCTAATAAGCAAAGGACGACGCACCGAAGCTGTGGACATTTTAAAAAAGGCCGCAAAAATGAACAAAGTCAAATTATCTGAAGACTTACTCGCACCGTTCTATAACCTCGAAGTATTGAATAAGAAAAACGAGGACGAACCACCGAAGAAAGAAAAATCTAATTTCTCGAAAGCGATCAAATCGAGTATAATCAGGCAGAGAGCGGCTGTATGTTCGTTCTTGTGGATCACATGTACTTTCGTGTATTACGGACTATCAATAAACTCTGTTTCCCTCGCCGGTAACAAGTACTTGAACTTCATGCTAGTCGCCTTTGTAGAGATTCCCGCTAACTTTGTGTGCCTGTTGATATTAGATAGGTTCGGTAGGAAGAAAGTGTTGTCGTCCATGTACCTGCTAAGTGCGTTCCTGTGTATCAGCTTGTCATTTCTACCAAAAGGTAAGTTTGTTGTTAAATAATACATACTTATATCATAGGCCATAGCCCAAGACATACATACTTTTACATACACATAACGAAAGAATTTTGAGTCTCAAACTCCAATGCTTAAATATACAAGTGTAACAAAACTACGTGATTGATGACTTTAGGGTGTGTATTTGGCCCTTATATAGAGTTCACCGAGAAAGTAGCAGTGCTGAAAAAGCAATTTTTTGTGATTTTATGGGCAATCATATGTTTTTCCGTACAAATGTGAAAAAAGTTTCTCTTTCAGCGCTGCTACTTTTATAATGTTATTTTATACTTAAACGAGCTTTTGTCCGCGGCTTCGCTCGCGTTTAGAAGTATTATTATATACAAACTTTCATTCCCTATTTTAACCCCTTGGGGGTAGAATTGATCAAAATCCTTTCTTAGCGGATGATGCACGCCAAATTTCAGCCCGATCCGTCCAGTGGTTTAGGCTGTGTGTTGATAGATCACCATGTCAGTCAGTCACCTTTGAGTTTTATATATTTAGATAAAGGGTACCCATACACAGTACAAACTCTAAAGTATTAGCACTTAGTTTTGTTACACCCTGTATAAAAAATCTTTTTAAATTAAAACATCTCCCAAAAGAAGTCAACAGTCACAAACGAATCCAGACTTAAGTGAAAGTTTGTAATCATATAAATCTCCCTCGAGTTAAATGGATCAGAAAATTTGAAACGAGGAAAAAGTATCGAATAAAACGAAAATGTTGGCCGTAATAACTTATAAGGTTCAGGGAACTTTCCATCCCATGTCCGAGGGAAAAACTTGAATAAATTTGATAAAAATGCAAATTCACTTTAATCTAAACCGGGCTTGATTTCACACGAACAAAAGACAACTTCGGCTAAGTCGTCGCGCTAAATTGACGCAGGGGGCTTAGCCAACACGTTTTCTTTGTCGCTTCTTTGTAGAATCGTCGATAAAAATGAATGGAATTGACATGACATTAGCCGAATGTCGACTTTATATTATCGACTATATAGTATGTATGTATGGGATGTAACAAAACTAAATAATAATACTTTTGAGTGGGTATGTGGGTGGGTATGTGTCCCATATATATGTAGAGTTCACTGTGCAAGTAGCAGCTCTGAAAGAGTAACTTTTGTATTGTATTGGGCAAGCGTCCCAGCGTCATCAATTTTCAATTGATGACGCTGGGACGCTTGCCCATACAAATCACAAAAACGTGATTTTTTTCAGCGCTGCTACTTTCACAGAAAGCTCTATACAGGAGACTCATAAACTCCCTAAAGTTTTATCACTTAGTTTTGTTACACGTTGTAGAATCGCCCATGAAAATGAATGGAACAGCCCCCTTAGACAAAGTCCCTTTCGTTAAAAACGATGACGAAATTCGTTATCAAAATGTATGGGATTTGACATTAGTCTTCGCAAGCGAAATGTCATTTAGCGATGACTTATGTCAAACCGCATACATTTTGATAACGAATTTTGTCATCTAGACACGCGGTAGCGTGTCAAGCCAAGTTCCAGCATTACAGAATGGCGAGCATGCACCGTGTGTAATATTACACGAACCATTTGCAGCTACTTTTGACCCCCTCATAATTCAGAAACTATTTCACATAAACGTTTCAAATTTGGCTCATATAATGAGACTTGCGAGAAAACTACATGGTCTAAATTTCATAAGCACAGCTCAAACGGTTATTAAGATATTAACGTCCGAAAATCTACATTTTTATCACTGACTGACTGACTGACTGACCTATAGATCAAAATTCTAACCCACTTCCAGATGACCTAGAAGGCTGAAATTTGGAATCCAGCTCGATTATTGTGTGAAAGCGTAAAGAAAAATCAGAAAACAAAAAAAAAACGGTCAAGTGCGAGTCGGACAGAGCGAAACTATGCAAAAATTGTGTTTTTTGTATGGAGACCCCCCTTAATTTTTTTTTTTTACTTTTATTATAATTTATAAAAATAAAAATAAAATTAAAGATTTTGTGAAATTTTCAAGTATCTACCGGCTGCCATTATTGATTTTGAGCAAAAAAGGCCAAAAAATAATATTTATTGTATAGCTCCCATACATCCCCGTAAATTATTTATTTGTGAAGTGAAAAAACTTTAGGAAATTAATAGAAGGTGACTTTATGAAGTATGTCTGTCTGTCTGTTACCTCTTCACGCCCAAATTGCTTGTACCGATTGTTCTTAAATTTGGTATGGAGATATAGTTTGAGTCCCGGGAATAGACATAGAATTCTTTTAATACGTCTGTCCGTCTGTCTGTCCGTCTGTCCGTCCGTCCGTCCGTCCGACTGTCTGTCTGTTTGTTAGACAGCTATAATAATAGCTACTTTACTTTCGCACAATAAGCTGTACCCTATAGTTAATGGTTGGAAATACACTTGTGTTATACCGTATTATTCCAATGCCTCCTGATGGTAGCTGCTTTTTCCATTCGCTTGAATTTTCTTTTTAATTTTTAATTTAAATTTAATTCGTCTGATACTGAACAAGGCTTAGGGGCTATTTCCCCACTTCCTGATTAGTTTCCGATAGGCTATCCACAACTTATCTGACAGATGAAGGATCTGTCAGTTAAGTTTCAGATGGGCTATCCACAATTTATCTGATAGATGAAGTATCTGTCAGATAAGTTGCGGGTAGCATATCCGATACTCATCGGGAAGTGGTAAAACAACACCTTAGGGCCACTTGCACCATGATGTTTAACTCAGAGTTAAAATTAACTCTGAGTTAAACATCATGTCATCTCTATCACTCACTTGGTGATACTTAAGGTAATACTTAAGGTTGCGATTAAATATAGTCGAATATTATGTATGTTTGAACTGGGAAGATTAAGATGTCTACTAGGCCTGGAGATACTGACACAAAATTCTTGGTGATTTGTACCAGTATGGCGGTTTTACAGGGGTATAATTACGTAAAGGCAAAAAGGAAAATGATGGTCATAGCGCTCGCACCTGGCAGCCCAAACGCGTGGGCGTTAATCGAACGTGTCGGATAAATAACGAGTGTCTTATATATAAATGCTTGTATTTTCAGATAGCCGAAAAAAATAAGTAGGCGAAAGCATAATGCCATACTTGTCGGGTGCGGCTTACAGCCCGCCATACCATTGAACCATTTGTACCAGGCTAATTTTTGCATAGCTAATCATCGTCAAGTAGCCATTCACGAAAATCACATTGCCATACTTTATACATATATTATATTAATAATTTTGTGTCAGTATCTCCAGGCCTATACTGTCTACCCTTGCTCGGAAAGTTTTCTTTACAAAAAGTAATGATATCCCACCAAAAACATAAAATATGTAAAAATGGAAAGCCAAGTTCCACACAAACATTATTCTTGTCTATGGACTTCGCCGTAAAAAGGATGGAGATCTGAATGAGCGCCAAGTTCCGTGGAAAATCGAAGTATGTATGTATAGGAACCAAATAACATTATGAACAAATAATAGAGTATTTTTTTGCTTTATTGAATATCTATAACAATTAATGTCATTTAAATAATTTGAGATCTTAAACTAGATTAGATTCTACTTGGCTAGTTTTCATCAGAATTAAAATGTTCAATAACTTTATGAAAATATGACTGATGTAATGAAAACTGGCCAAGTTAGATCTAATCTAGTTTAAGATCTCACATTATTTAAATAACATTAATTGTTATAGATATTCAATAAAGCAAAGAAATACTCTATTATTTGTTCATAATGTTATTTGGTTCCTATACATACATATTTCGATTTTCCATGGAACTTGGCGCTCATTTAGATCTCCATCCTTTTTACGGCGAAGTCCATAGACAAGAATAATGTTTGTGTGGAACTTGGCTTTCCATTTTTACATATTTTATGTTTTTGGTGGGATCGCTTTTAACGAAAGGAACTTTGTCTAAGGGGGCTGACATGACATGAGTCGATTGACGACTTTCTATTATATCGAACACTTATGTCAATTTCGTACATTTTTGATCAGCGATTCTTTAGCGACGCGTTGGCACGTATCTGCCGTATAAATTATACGGGGCCCAACGTGGGTAAATTACCCTTTCCAAGAAATTTTTATACCAAGTTTCAAGGCACGCTACGCTTCTGGCTAAGCCCCCTTTGGAGCGAATTTTGCGATGTTTCTGTTTATTTAGTGATCGATGTTTGCCCAACAGCCTGAATTAATGGAATATTCGGGTTAAGCCGATTCCGTCAACCGCCTCTGAGGCTTATGCTTATGATGAATCGCCCCATAACTCAACAAAGTCCAGCTTCCAAGACCGTACTTATGTTTGCAATTCTCGGTGCAGTTCGGAACTAATATTATGTTACTTGCGATACTTATCTCTTATTTGTCCTTGTACTGTGACTGTACATACTTTTAATGAGCTAAATATTTTCCCTAATTTCTCGTGCGAGTTTCTTATATGACACGGGAAGGTATGGTATTTATTTATTTTGTATATTATTTTGATGAACGAATACAATTTGGTAGAGACCAAAAATTTATGAAATGTGGACTTATGCCCGGTTTTTAGGTTTTTTGACTCCAGTTTATTTATTCGCTTTTGATTGACTAATGTCAAAAAGCTAACCAATCAACAACACTGTAAAAGATAAACTTATGTCTAAAATACGGACGGACGGACATGACGAATCTACGGAACTCTTGGCTACGGAACCCTCAAAACCTCCTACAATGTGAACATAATTCATATTATGATATTAAGGGCCTGTTTCACCACTTCCTGATAAAGTGCCGGATAGGCTATCCACAATTTTTTTGACATATTCTCCATACTCTATCTGTCAAGTTAAGTGGTGGATAGGCTATCCGGCTCTAATCAGGAAGTGGTGAAACAGGCTATCCGGCACTAATCAGGAAGTGGTGAAACAGGCCCGTAACCTACCACGTTCAACGATAGAGAATTTGTGACTTCTTTAGCTGTTTACTAATCACGTCATATTTGTACACAGGTCAGAAGTGGCTGGCTCTACTCCTGTACCTGTCTGGCAAGTTCTCCATCACGGTAGCCTACAGCTCGGTGTACATCTACGTGTCGGAGGTGTTCCCGACGAGTGTGCGACAGTCGCTACTCGCCGTGTGCTCGTCACTCGGCCGAGTGGGCTCCACGCTAGCTCCGCTGACGCCGTTGCTGGTATGTTCTTTATTCTATGGTTTACCAAAGTTATTTATTGCAGTAATCCATACCATAGACAAACAAAAATTTCTTTAGTCTATGTCCATACTAATATTATAAATGTGAAAGTGTGTCTCTCTATATGTCTGTCTGTTAGCTCTTCACGTCCAACCCGCTAAAGGAATTTTGCTGAAAATATACTTTGAGTCACAGAAAAGGACATAGAATACTTTTACTCGTATCCCGGCAATATGTAAAGTTCCCGCACGATTAACTTATTTTAACGCAACGAAGTTGCGGGTGTCATCTAGACTCTTATAGTATTTTTATATTACGAGTATTGTTGTTCACATTGAGATCCTTTTTAAATAACCCATTTCTGTCGCGGAGCGGAGAGGAGCTTAGCGGTGCCCGAATGGGCATTGTCCAAAAAAAATCACATGTACTTTTTATATTTTTTTTATAGGATATTTTTTATTATTATATAAATAGGGTATTTTCAGAATATAAATTAAATAATTTTGAAATTCATTAGCTAGTTTTTTCTCAATAAATTTTTAAAGTTTCGCTCTGACGTCATCATCGGCGGCCAATTGACCTCTGCAGTATGTTTTTTTTGCTTTCAATCTTATTTATAATGGCTGGTTCGTCAAATGCAAGTTCTCATTATGTGAAAGCTGATACGAGAAGCTTACCAAAAGTTCGAAACGTAATTAATAAAATAAAGAAATCGAATTTAACGCCATTGAAGGTCAAACTAAGGTTAAACATATTTGTTCAAAAATATAAGTAACTAATGGGTATTTTTTTCGTTTATATACAGAAAAACGATCACTGACCTTATTCCTCGAAATGTTTTTGTAATGAGCAAAATTTAAAAAAAACGGACAATCCCCATTGACCAATCGTGCTGTTCCAGCGGTATGACAGCGAAGCGGAGCGAAGATTTCGAGCATGGTGATTGGTCAATTCGGCACCGCTAAGCTCCTCTCCGCGTCAGTGGAAACACGGCCTAAAAGAACAATGGACATAATATCTTACCCACCGCTGTAGCACAGTGTATGTGTCGCACAATATGATATCAAATAAAAGATTTCTCTCTTTTCAAACTATAAAGTATACAAAAAAATATATTCCTTTTTAGCTTTATACGAACCCTGACATATTCCTAACCTTATATTTCTTATTTACAAATTTTATTATTTTGCAGGCTCTCTACTATGAAAATTTGCCGGCCATATTCTTCGGAAGCATGGCGCTGATAGCTTGTCTTCTAGTCTTAACCCTGCCGGAAACCATCAACATGCCCCTACCAGACACCATCGAAGATGCTGAAAGAATATCAAGAAGGAAGAAATAAGAAGCCTAATTTAATTCTCGAAAAAGTTTAAAAGATATGCTCGAACATTTTTAATATTTTGATAAAGAATTTTCTCAATTGTTCGAATTATCATATTTGTACTTATCATGACAATGTTTTAATAAATTTTGTATAACTTGTGTAGGTAGGTAGCTGGTACCATTGAAGAAATTTATTCATAGGCAGTCCACGTCATTTGGTCGGATTATTTCAATTCAATGTTACCTGTGGGCTGTGACTTGTGAGCTATCAGATGGATTTGACATAACGCGACCAAAATACGTAGGTCCGCCAATCGGTTGATAGTACTTATGCAATTCACTATTACGATCTTAAAAAAATACTAACGACCACAAGTAGATATAAGGAAGCACAAATTGGTCAGAAATGCTAAGGAATTTGTAAAGATATTATTATTCTTTGCACGCTGTACCATAAAAATCAATACAAGAAATGTACATAATACTGAAATTCCCTGGCCCAATACCAGTCAATACGATCCTGTTTTTTTAGATTAAAGTAATTAAAATATTTTCTAATGTGCCAAACGCCTTTTGGCATAATATAGGTATGCCATAATGCAGCTTGTACATACAAAATGTAGCAATAGCTTAGATAGATATACCAAATCATTTTCAGATTAAGTTTATTTTAGATATTCCAAAAGAAATAGTTTTATAACAAGTTCAATTTTTATTTTAAGTTAATATTACAGTGTATTTTGTTGTGCGGTTTATCTTTATAGTGAGGGAGGGAGCCCTAGAACAATTATTTTTTTTGTGATTACTAACAAGCTAATTTTTGTGAGTAGCTACATTTTGATAAGACGAACAACATTTTTATTTTCGAAAAATCTCGAAAGTGGTAGCTAACAGGGATAGGAAGGATTTCATACTTTGACTTGATGGTCCTACAATATGGATAGTTTTATTTGTAAGACAAGGTTACTCTTAAATTATAATATAACTATATTAACCTACCAATATACAAAAAAAAAGACGGGTTGCACTCCGGGAGTGCCGGCAGAAGTGAAAACTTGATTATTAACGTTGTGCATTATTTTTTTAACCCATTTTTTAAGAAAATCGATTTTCAAAAAATCGATTTTTTTAATTAATCGAAACCCTTACAATCGATTAAAAAATATCGACAATCGAAAAAAAAAACAATCGATTGTTCGATTAATCGATTTCGATGTTACAACACTACTCTCCAACCGTCTTACGGTTTTTCGATCAGCACGAGAATCTGACGCGAGTTTCACAGTTTTTACCCATCCCACAAAAGTGCTCAACGCCGCTTAAAAGAAGTTTTCACTTCAAAAATGCTGGTTAGGGTTCCGTTTTAGGGTACAGTAGTCAACCAAGTTTTGTTGATTACAGAACCCTGAAACGGAACCCTAACCAGCAGATTTTTTGTGTGTTGGTAGGTTAATAGTTATATAATTTAAGAGTAACCTTGTCCTACAAATAAAACATTCCATATTTTAGGACCATCAAGTCAAAGTATGAAATCCTTTCTATCTCTGTTAGCTACCACTTTCGAGATTTTTCGAAAATAAAAATGTTATTCGTCTTATCAAAATGTAGCTACTCATAAAAATTAGCTTGTTAGTAATCACAAAAAAATTTGTTCTAGGGCTCCCGAATCCCGTATCTACTATTTAGGATACAAAAACTATAAAAGTTTTATTTATATTTTTCGAATATTTCCTGTAAAATTTAATATGTAGTAATTAAATGATTCTACTTACAATAGTAATTTATCTTTTTATATTAAACATGTAAATGTTTAATATAAAAAGATGAGACCATCTAAAAAATAATAAGTATATTAGATCTGTTTTGCTTAGATATAATAACAATTTTAAACCAGTCGCACCTAGTAAAGAATATTATAGTACAAATTTAATTTTCAATTTACTAGCTTATTTTTTAACTAGCTGTTGCCCGCGACTTCGTCCGCGTGCGCTTCAGTTTATAGCGCGCGTTACCCATAAACTATTTAATATAATATTTTATCATTGGTAGGTGGTTACGTCACTGCATAGATAAAGTACTGAGTAGAGAGTTAATATTTAATAACGTGTATTATAACAATCGAAAGAATTGAAAAGCCGGACTCAGCATGGTACCACATCTTATAGAAAGACGCATGAGCAAGCGATAGCGCGATGTAGGCGTCTCTTAGCGCCATCTGTTATGAATTTTTGGAACTAACTTAATTTGAACAAATTAACGCATAAACACCCCCTTACAACCCCTTTTTCCAGTTAAAAAGTAGCCTATGTCCTTTGTCAGGCTTCAGACTATCTGTATACAAAATTTCATTACAATCGGTTCAGTAGTTTTGGCGTGAAAGCGAGACAGACAGACAGACAGACAGACAGACAGAGATACTTTCGCATTTATAATATTAGTATAGATTAATTAGTTTTAATTTTTGATACCTCGTTGTGTTATTAGCTAGGTATTCTAGCATAATAATCAAACAATATGCAATTTTGTTAGCATAAATATATTTACTCAAAAAAATATAACTGTAACGAGCCACAGAAAATTCATAGAGTTCAAAATAAAGCCTAAAACTATAACAACAGTACAAAATCGAACGAACTTTCTACTATCTGCTAGGTATTTTCTATGCTCTGAATTTTTGGGACTTCCAGATTCCAGCTTATAGTCGAATTATTTTTGCTCATTGGTACTACTTGTAATAGTCCGTGAGCCCGGTCCGAAAATGCCTACGTCACGTGACATCAATATAAAATGCATGGCACACGGTCGGAAAATATATGCCAAGCGAGGATCAGACGACTTTCGCATCTGAAATTGGCCGGAAGCCGGAGAAATCCCCTCACTTCCGGTCAAATTTTTGGTGTCTATTTAGGTCACGTGACATCAACGTGAAACATGTGGCAGCATATAGCCCTATAGTTGTAGAGTAGGGAAACATAAGTCTGTCAATTTTAAAATGGCTGGAAGTGCTTGACAGACGGCGTCAAAGTTGGTCCTTGGGTACCCTTTTTTACGTCACGTGACATCTTGATGAATTCTTTTTTAAATGTTTTGAAATAATAGTGACTTAAAGAATAAACGAGGCTGCCAAGCCAGATCTGGCCAGAAGTCCCATAAAAGTGATTTTTAAACTGCTCATGAATTATGAGAAAATCGCATGATTTATCAAAATATTATAATCAATTTACAAGAATTATCGACTTAAAATGAGTATGGGATGGTTTGGAAGAACCGTGAATTGTATACCTAACCTGTTATAATAATAATCTGGGGTAAATAAGTGTGTTAATAAGTGTGTTACTGTACTAATAGATGAGCTCGTAATATAAAGTCGGGTGGATCCAATGTTGGTGGGTCCAATCCAAATTTTAATTCGCTAACGTTGTTACATTTACATAAATACCACATAGTTGATTTCAATCAATCATGTTTATCCAGCCAGTAAAATGTATAAAAGTAAACTTCTAAAGTAAACTATCTACGTAAAGTGTGTCACTGGTAAAGTAAGGAGGGAAGGAACCTTACAAGTGACGCAAATAAATAAGTCACTTAAATAAGTGAGTTGTACTAATTGTAGGATATGTAGTATAACGAGTAAAAAAAATTATAATATCCACAGCCGAACATATAACCTCCTCCTTTTTGGAAGTCGGTTAAAAATATGTAGGATCATCAGAGTTAGACGTAATTATGTTTAATTAAAATACAGGGATTGGGTAAAAAGTCGGTAATTATATTTTAGAGAAAAAATTAAAACTCTTTATGTTAAATTTTTAATATTTATTTATTCTTATATGCTATGTTGTGTAAAAAAAGATCGATTTATCGCCCCCGAAACACCCTATATACTAAATTTCATGAAAATCGTTGGAGCCGATTCCGAGATTCCAATTATATATTATATATAAACAAGAATTGCTCGTTTAAAGATATAAGATGTAACAACTTTAGCGAATTTAAATTTGGATTGGACCCACCAACATTGGATCCACCCGACTTTATATTACGAACTCATCTATTAGTACAGTAACACACTTATTAACACACTTATTTACCCTAGATTATTATTATAACAGGTTAGGTATACAATTCACGGTTCTTCCAAACCATCCCATACCCATTTGAAGTCGATAATTCTTGTAAATTGATTATAATATTTTGATAAATCTTGCGATTTTCTCATAATTCACGAGCAGTTTAAAAATTACTTTTATGGGACTTCCGGCCAGATTTGGCATGGCAGCCTCATTTATTCTTTAAGACACTATTATTTCAAAACATTTAAAAAAGAATTCATCAAGATGTCACGTGACGTAAAAAAGGGTACCCAAGGACCAACTTTGACGCCGTCTGTCAAGTACTTCCGGCCATTTTAAAATTGACAGACTTATGTTTCCCTACTCTACAACTATAGGGCTATATGCTGCCACATGTTTCACGTTGATGTCACGTGACGTAAATAGACACCAAAAATTTGACCGGAAGTGAGGGGATTTCTCCGACTTCCGGCCAATTTCAGATGCGAAAGTCGTCTGATCCTCGCTTGGCATTTATTTCCGACCGTGTGCCATGCATTTACGACGACGTAGGCATTTTCGGACCGGGCTCACGGACTATAACAACATCAACAATGTACTGTCAATATTAACATATTTATAATAAACATATTTTTACTTTTATTTTGTGTCTTTTTTCTCCCTTCCATCACATTTTTTGTGTTTAATTCTTTTCGATATTACAATAATATGTCGACTATCTGCGTTTCTGAAAGTTTTGTTCTACTACCATTATACCTACAGGGTGTAAAACAAAGTGATAATATGAATACTTTAGGGTTTGTATGTGTCCCTAAATTTTTTTGTGAATTATAATGGGCAAGCAAGTCCCCGTGCGTCAGGAATTTTGCCATACATTTTTTTAACTACTCTTGCAGCGTTGCTATTTTGACAGTGAACTCAATACTATTAGTATTCACTATTCATACACTCTCAAAAGTAAATTATCACTTATTTTTGTTACACCTACGGCCACGAAGGATAGAACAAAATGGCTCTTAATAAGTGTGCAAAGTTTCGAATTAATCCTTCCACGATCGGGGATTCTCGGAAATGCTATTGTATTCTATTGTTGTCGCGATCACCGGTGCTCGTACGGCTTGATGGGTAAATTAGACTACTGGAGATAGATAAAAATCGTGCTCAAAGATTCCGTTACATACATACAGCCAAGCTTATAAAAGCGTTTTAAAAGTATCGACCTCCGTCACATCCCGGAAGCGGTGAAGCCTTGTAAGGTGACGGATATCCGGTGTGTATCCCAATATATTTCAAGATCCACTTTAAAATTCCGTCTTGTATAAAATGTTTTTTTTTAATCCAAAAATAAACTATCAAAATTCTAAGTCTACTCGGACTGTATTGCATAATGCATCCATACTTAGGTACTGAGGGTGGGTTGCACCAGAGGCGTGGTTATAGAACTACAGTTATGGTCAAAGTTATGGTTATAGTTAAGGCTAACTTAACTCTATCCTTAACTTTGACCACAGAATTTGACAGATGTCTGTTGCTGGTCCGACAAGGCTTTTTAATGAACGTGGGCGGGGGCGCTGCTGGTAAAGGAGAACTGTCAAAAATGGCGCTTTTGTGTGATGACAGCGTTAGTTCCTTTTTTCGCCACGTTCATTTAAAGCCTTGTCGAGCTCTATGGTTATGGGTTAAATATGGCGTCCATTTTTGACTTTAACCAAAGATTTGACATTTTGAATTGTAGTTATACTTAGTTAAAGTTATAGTTACAGTTACAGAACTTAAAGTAAGTTGGCGCAACCCACCCTAATATTATAAATGCGAAAGTCCGTTACCTCTTCACGCCCAAAACACTGAACCGATTTTGCTGATTCGACGATTCCAGCATGATAAACGATTTTTATCGCAACGGAGTTGCGGGAGTCATCTAGTAATATAGTAAAATAATTTATACTTAATTTTATAAAATTCGTTATACAGACTAGACAAAAATGGAATATGCCTACATAATAAAAGAGCAAATAGCAATATAACATAGTGCAATATTTCTTATAATAGAAGCAGGCACTGTATATACTTATATGATGATTAAGAGTCCGTATACGAAATTTTGCCGATGAATATAAAATTGCAAAGGTTCGCTACAGAAATATTATTTGGTTTTTTCCCCTTAATAGATTTAAAAATATATATATTAATTATTAGATTTAAAATATATTTAAGCGCGGAAAGCGGACTCGAGCCTTGCGGCGAGTAATATAATGTGAGATTTAGGTTGTTTTGAATCGTGTTTTTTGGCACAATTTGTTTTTTTTTTTCTTTTTTTGCCTAATTGGATAGAATTTTATCTATAGATTATTTCTGTCGTTTTCTTTTTATGAATTACAGCTCCAAGTTGCCGAAATTAACAGCAATTCTTTGCCCATTTTCTCTAAAATTTTGCCGAGTTACATATTTTTTTACTCAACTATTTCATATTAAAGTGGTAAAAAGTAATTCCAACACTGTATAGACGACTTTCTCAACAGTACATTGTATTTTTTTCATACCGTTAAGACGTCAATACAATCCATAAACAGGTGATATTCTAATAGTCGTGTGCACACACACACACAACAAGACAAAAAAACGAGGAATACGGCTTTTGCTGAACCAAAGATTTCCTTTGGTAGGATTGATCTTTATATCCCTAAGATGGGTTTACGATGTGGAGCCACCTGAATATTTCATGCAGGTGGGGGAGGGGGGGGGGGGGGGGGGGGGGTTTAGCTTTAACAAGGTATGAGGTCAATAACTGCGTGGGATTTAGGTATATAGGCGAGTTTGGTATCATTTTCGATTGAATCGAATGTTTAAATGCCAGTTTTTGAATAATATTTAGATAAAATAAAGTAAAAATAAAATAAAAAATTTAGAATATATGATTTTCAACCAACGAAAACGCTGTTGACAGGGCTTAATTAATATAAGGAGACTGATAGCCGCATTATTCTGCATGCCAAAGACATGGTGATCAATGGGGCAATAAACATATTAATATTACTAGACACACCGCGCGGCTTCGTCCGCGTAAATCTGAAATTTCACGGAAACCGTATATTTTTCACAAATTAATAACCCATATCTCACGTAGTCTACTATATATTCGTGTCAAATAACATTAAAAATTGCTCCAGTAGTCTGTGAGATATTAGCCCTTTCAAATAATTTTCCCCGTTTTTTTACATTTTCCTCTGTATCTTTGTCCTTATTGGTCTTAGCGTGATAAAATATAGCTTATAGCCTTCCTCAATAATTGGCTATCAAACACTGAAAGATTTTTTCAAATCGGATCAGTAGTTCTTGAGATTAGCGCGTTCAAACAAACAACTAACAAACAAACTCTTCAGGTTTATTTTGAAATAAGTTCTGTATCTTTGCTCCTATTGGTCTTAGCGTGATAAATATAGGCTATAGCCTTAGTCGATGAATAGGCTATCAAACACTGAAAGATTCTTTTAAATCGGATGAGTAACTCCTGAGATTAGCGCGTTCAAAAAAACAAACTCTTCAGCTTTATAATATTACTAGACGTTCCGTGCTGCTTCGTCCGCGTAAATTAGATATTTCACAGACAAATTAGTCCACAATAAATAGCCTATGATTCTTCACGTTCTTACTTTTTATTTGTGCCAAATAACAGAAAAATTGCTGAAAAAATCGTGAAATAAGCCCTTTCAAATAATTTCCTCCGTTTTTTCACATTTTCCTCTATTTCTTCGCTTATATTAGTCTTAGCGTAATAAAATTTAGTCTATAGCCTTCCTCAATAAATGCGCTATCTAACAATGAAAGAATTTTTCAAATCGGACCAGCAATTACTGACTCATACTAAGATTAGCGCGTTTAAATAATGCTTCTTCTTCTTTTTACGTTGTTTAACATCTTTATCGTGCAAATATGAGTCCTTAAATGAATATAGCATTCTTAAGTCATCCGAATATGGTACCGAACTTGGAATAGTACCATAATTAATGCCTCTATAAAGATTGAGACTCTATTTTCCTCCAGAGCAGAAGCTGCTAAAATTAAAAAAAAAACTAACATCAAAAATCGCGGTGGCTCCACATCTTAAATCCATCCTTGGACCATAAGGACCAATCCTACCAAAGGAAATCTTTGATTCATTAATAGCCGTATAATTCACCGTACACACGCAACTATAAACCTTTTACAGCAAAAATCACAAAACTGTCGCGGGTTTGAGTTGGATTATTTAAAAATACTTTTAAAAAAATCTAGCTCCAACATTAGATTAAAATTGAAATGATCTTATATGTTGTGCATTAAAACTTATAGAAATACTGTATTTTAACTGTTAAATCACGTCTGTTAAGTTAAATCAGCGAAATCGGCAAATTTCGTATACGGACTCCTAATATCAACGAAAACACAAAATGTATCCTTTACTAAAGCCTGGAATGTGTAAATTATTTTTAACACCTAACTCAATATAAAGAAAGCTTGTTTGTATGCATCGTGTAAGCTCGGAAACTATAGTAATTATAGGTTATAGCACAAATTGTACGCAGTTAACTATAGATTTGTCTGCAGTATACACTATACATACGCCGAAAACTACTTGTTATTACTAGAAAATGTACGGTTCCCGCAGGATTTCATTGAACCTACTAAGTATAAGTCGCGGGTCACTAGACACTATAATATGACTCTTAACCATGTTTCTATTCAGATCAATTGGTACCAACTACCAATACATACAATTATAGCAATTTACCGTTACAAAGCTGCTATATCATAGTCACGTGGGGCAATACGCACTCTTTTTAAAGTACCACAATATAATATTCCCGAACATAAATTAATAACATTTTAAAAGAAATTAACGCTCGACGAAATAGAGTGTAGGTTTTTGTGTTACTGTGTTACGTAAAGGCACAGAATATAATACGTAAAGGCTACTAATATGACGTTGTAAAGACAACCTCTAGCGGCAGCCGGCAAGCAATCTTAACAAGTTCAATGCCTCACAACATTTCGTTAACATACAACGGTAAGAAGCAACAAAAACTAACTACAGCAGAGATCACAAACAAACACCATACAAAACTTAATCACAATAAAACATATTAATAATATGTTTCATTCTATGCAAAACCATAGTAGAAAAATGCTTATTCATCATATTTGTCCTGTTTGTAAATTGTTGTGACCACTAACTAGCGATGCATATTCAGATGAAATGTATAATTATAGTCAGCACTCAGCAGTCAGCTCTTTATTAACTGCCACAATGAATTAGTGATCCACAACCAATTGTTGCGAACGCACGCTTAAGTAGTGGTTTAAAAGCCAAGCGGATTTATAGTCATCTGTCTTGACTACTGAGATTTTGAGTGCCGAGAAAAGTGATTGAAAGTTAAGAGTAGTATGAAATCTTTAAGTGTAATAAAAAGTAAATAACTGTAAAATTAAAGTAGAAATATAAAAAACAAATAATAGTGCAATTAAAGAAGCTAACGTAGGAGTAGATAAAATAGTTAAAGAAGAAATATACGAAGCTAAAGTGAAGAGAGAAGAAGGCAATCAAATAGAAATGGATGATCAGGAAGACAAGGATTTTAATCTAGATTCAGTCCTGGAGACCCTTGGCCCATACGGGCGGTACAATCTACTAAACTACGTGCTAGTTTTGTTCCCAATTCTACTGAGCAGTTTCTTCACCTGTGGATTTATTTTTGAAGCCCAAAGCGTTGACTACAGGTAAGCAAATTATGATGTACCATCGAGAAAATTGATTCATAGACAGTTGACGGCCCTACGACATTTGGTCAGGTTATGTCAATTCAATGTTAGCTGTGATCGGTCGGATGGTGGAACCCGACCAAATTACGTAGGTCCGCCATCTACCTATGAATCAACTTCCTTGATAGTACATTATTAAAGTACATTGTTAATTAATGTTAAAATATTTTTAAAATCTGTAGAATTATAAAATTTACCGACTGTAAATGACAGCTTCGAACATAATTATTAAAAGTTATAATATTATAACGTCGGAAATTGTTCTGAAAATTTAAAAGTTGTAATTAATTTCTGAAGCTTATTTATTAATTGAGCGGATGTTTTATCCTACTGGATATATTCATACTAATATTATAATATGAAAGTGTATCTGTCAGTTTATTACGGTCACTCTCTCATTGACTTTGAGTGCCGAGAAATGTGATAGCAAATTTTTACGATTGCAAAATATACGATTCTCAAATATACGATGCTACGAATTTCTCTGTGGACAAACTCGTAAGCAACGTCTAGTAATTCATTAGATACTACATTTTAAAGAATTTTAGTATTGAACTCCTTGACAAACCTGACTGCATCAGGACGCTTTTGCCGGGGTAAAGTCATTTAAAAAGCATATTAATTATTAATACGGTCCTTTAGCCAAAACGTTTTCTTTATCGCTTCTTTAATAGATTCGTCGATCAAAATGTATAGAATTGACATAAGCGTTCGACAATATGAAGTTGAAGTTCGACTCGTGTAATGTCAGTTCCATACATTTTGATTGGCGATTCTACAAATAAGCGATAAAGAAAACGTCTTGGCTAAAGGGCCTGATGTCATACTACACAAACAATTTCAGATGCGAGATAGAACAATGTGAATCAAACAACGTCACCGACTGGGTCCAATATGCGATCCCCACGAACACAGAGACGAACAAACTGGAGTCATGTGTCAGATATGTCTCAAACTCCAGCCAGTGTGAGTGGGAAGACTTCACCAATGTCACGGAGAAGTGCTCCAGATTTGTGTACGAAAATAGAGAGTCGCTGGTAAAAGAGGTAAGCCAACTTTGAATATTAAAATATACTAAGGGGCCTTATTACATCTACCGGGTAGGGTGGCAAGAGAGTGCACTCGGCCAAGCACTATGTAAAAATATATAATATATAAAAATATAACTATTAGGTACACGGGCTTAATGTTTGCCGTAATGGAAGCCCCAGTGTTTGTGGTCCTCATGGCCGCCCTTCTTGCCGTGGTCGTGGTGGTGGTGATGGTGCTCCTCGTGCCCGTGGTGGCCCTTGTGCCCGTGATGGTCCTCGTCGTAGTGGTGCTTGTCGTGGTGGCCGTGCTTGCCGTGGTGGCCCTCGTGGTGGCCGGAGTGGTGGTGGCCGCCCTTCTTGTGGTGGCCGCCGTGCTTCTCGTGGTGGCCGTGGTGGTGGTCGTGCTTGTGGTGCTTGCCCTCGTGGTGGTGGCCGTCGTGGAAGTGGTGGTCCTTGTGGAAGTGGTCCTTGTGGTAGCTCTTATAGCAGTATTATTTTAATATTAAAGTAATATTAAAATAATACTGTTATAAAAGCTGTTATAAAGGCCCGTATGACGTCACTTGGCGCTTACGTCTCTTTAGAATACGAAGGATTAAAATCTATTTTTTAGGTATCTTAAAAACATAATTTTGAAAAAGCAAGAAACACGTGTCGCCTTATTATGGATGTGCTCCGCCAAGGGCACCGCCTCGACAAGAGTGTAGAGACTTGGTCTGTCCCTATGGAAGAGTAATTAGTCTAAAAAAATTTTAGAAAAGCACACCTAGGTGTACTTTCATAGTTAAACTCATAGAGGAAAATAATACACGGGGCAGTTAAACTTAGTTGTCAAAAGATTCATCGATTATGATAAAGTATAGACCTTTTATAAAATATATAAATCGCTCGTCTAAATAAAAATAAAACAGCAAATTCCCCTTCAATTTTTCCTTGGCAGGCTATTATCTCATTACACACTTTTAATAACATCAATCCGCACTAGCGATTCTTTTAATCTCTATGATGTTAAGAGAGAAACACTAAAAGCCAAAGCTGTTGAATCCTCTTCAATTTCCATAGAAAGTTTCAATTATATACTATAATACTCGGCGAAACATGGCGGTAGCAGTCATTGACTCCCTGTCAAAAACTTGACATTTTCTATACAAAGCCGCGATTGACAACATCTGACACTTTATTGTCAATCGCGGTAATATAATATATAGAAAATGACAAGTTTTTGACAGGGAGTCAATGACCGCTACCGCCATGTTTCGCCGAGTACAGTATAGAAACATTTCTAACAGATAGCTATAGGGAATCGAAATGATAATTATTTGAGGCTTATTACAGCGAGTGTTCTTCAAAGATTCGCATACAAATATGAAAGTCTATTTGCCATTCATAAATTTTAATGAGGCAGATTCTCCACTAAATGGTTGCCACTCAATCAAACCCTTTATGACTGGAGTGCTACTTATCTTAAAAGCGTATTGAGCTTCTTATGAGTATACTAATTGATAATTTATTAAATACATAAAAGCAATGAGTCCCGTCTTGTGTCTGGGCATTATTTAACTTAGTCTTATTCGCTTTATTATTTACGGGTAGCTGAGATTATAATCAACACATTAAAGCAAATACAAAACTCAAAACAAGTCGTTGTCGTATGAAATTTTAATCCGTGAATGTTTAAAAAAAACAAATCCTTTGGTATCAAAAATAACATAATGATTTTTAAATACTATCCACTATACTTACTAATGGTTTTATACAACAAAAAAAACTTAGCACTCACTAGATACGTAAAGTAAAATAAGTTATTAATGTAGTCTTCCCTTCCTTCTCCTAGCCCTTCCCCTACGTAGTTTAAATAAACTACGTAGGGGAAGGGCATGACGGGGACGCGAGGTAAGACGGGGTCACGCAATATACAAGAAACTAGACTCTTGCGAACAGAAAGCAATAAGCCAATAGGAAGCCATACTCGATCAACCATCAGCGCGACAGAAACAGTGAGTGGGAGTTAACGCGTTTTTTGTTTACAAACTAAAATCACGTTGAGTGTCTCGTCAATCTAATTTTATGCAGTTAAAACGTCCTTACTGTTAGGTAATTATGACTACCCAATTTATGTCTTTTCTCGTATGTGGTTGTTAGTTTTGTTTACTTTGTTGTGGTATAGTTGGACAAAAGTTCAGTTGATATTTTTTTTTTTTGGGAAATTATTTTTTTCTAAGTCAGCCTTTGGGGTAAGACGGGGTATTGGGTTTTCTGAAATCATCCGAAGTATTATAATTGGTAGGCTGTCAGCTTTGTGAACGTTGGGCTCACAATGATTGTACCGGTGTGGATGATAAAAACACCCAAGAAATTCATATTTGTATTTATTGTGATTAGATTAGCTTACCCCATCTTGCCCCATTTTCATAACCCCATCTTACTCCATTGTAAGGGGCAAGATGGTTTTTCGAAAGGTCCCATTAAATAATTTATTTTATAAAAATGCTATAAGTTCATCTCCCAAAGACTATGCCAAATTGTAGTTAGATAAATAAGCCATTATGCTATAAATAAATAAGCATAATAAACGTGATGATTGTACTGTATTTTTGGTATGTTCCTTAGATACCCCATTATGCCCCCCCCCCCCCCTTCCCCTACATCTTACAGGTATTGTGTTGAACATAAGCATAAAAACACTTTAAAAGTACTCACCGATACACCAGCCGTAGGTTTCTCTCGTCCTGAAACAAACAAATGATTTGCTTTAAAACATGATTTGCATAAACATTTTAAATCACTCACGAATTTAGATTCGCGACTAAATCCGATTTTTTTTTTTAATATTTATGATAATAAACGTAAGAAACCATTTGGAGAAAATAATATTTTGAAGTGGGACTTCTTTAGACACGTTTTGAGTAAAAATTTCAAGGTCGCATCATGAAGAGAATGGTTGAAAAAATAACAGTACTGCGCCACAACGCCGCCACGATTTTACACAGCAGTTTAACTTTTGACCCGTGTACTCCGTAGACATGTTTTTTTTTTCAGTTCGACCTAGGCTGTCAGGAATGGAAGCGAGTGCTCGTGGGGACAGTCCACAACTTCGGGATGTTTGTCACCATGTTGTTCACTGGGGCCATCTCCGATCGCTTCGGGCGTCGAGTCGCGGTAGGCATGGCTGCTACTACCAGCTTCATCTTTGGAATATCCAGAGCATTCTCCAAAGACTACATCACTTATGTGGTGCTGCATTTCGTGGAGGCTGCTCTCGGTGGAGGATTGTATCAATCTGGTTATGTTTTTGGTAAGAACTCTAGTATTGCTTATTTAAAGTTAGGGTCGTTGCTCTTATTTTGATGCATAATTATACTTTAACGCCATTAAGGGTGCGATTCTACCGGAGCTGAGCTAAGCTGCATTGCGAAGAATGTGTTTTTGAGAACCAATAGAATCGCTTCATTGGCCTGAGTTTGCTCAGCGAAACGATTCAACAACGCAATGCAATTCAGATGGGAACGCATCTTTATAGCTCTAAATAGTAGATTCTATCTGTTTTCAGCTGTGGAGCTGGTCAGTTCGAAGCAACGCGTAGCAATATCCGCAGCTTGCAGCACCACTTTTGTGACTGGAGTTGTACTGCTATCACTTTTAGCTTGGGCAGTGGACAACTGGCGGACCTACATCATCGTCCTCTACACACCAGCATTAATCGTCACCATATACGTCTGGTTTATGAAAGAAAGTGCCCGATGGCTGATAAGTAAGGGCAAAACTGCAGACGCAGTTAAGACACTACGTGGTGCCGCCAAAATCAATAATATGGATCACACGAAGCTGGAACTTCGGGCTTTAGGCAAACCACTGGTTAAGAGCGAAGATAATGAGAATAAAGTGGAAAGATCAGAATTCTCCAAGGCGATACGATCGAGCATTATATGGAAAAGGTTACTCATGTGTTCCTACCTATGGCTGACATGCTCCATGGTGTATTACGGGTTTTCAATCAACGCGGTGTCTTTGAGCAGCAACAAGTATCTAAGCTTTGTACTGGTGGCGTTGGTTGAAATACCGGCTTATGTGGTGGTGGTGATAGTGCTGAACAAATATGGCCGGAAACGGGTGATGATGGTGAACTATTTTGTGTGTGCCGTCACCAGCTTTCTGTTTGCGTTCCTGCCGAGATGTGAGTGTTTTTTGTTTGTTTTTTTTTTTTTTTTTTTTGCTTTTATTACCCAATTACTATGAAATTAGCTAAAAATCATTTTAATATTGTCACTATGAATGCATGTTTGTAACACTTTTAGGAAAAAGATAGGTACTGAGTTACTTTTTATCAAATGCGGCATGATAGTTGTACGTCTTCCTTCCGTCCTTACGCCACACAAATATTTTTTTCCGAAAAAGAACCTCCAGGATTCCTAGGAAACTATAAGGCGCGCTTAAAAGCCTTGTAAGCCTTGGGCCCAATGTATGCTAATAAAGCTCCTCAGCCAATTCTTTTTCGATACAATCAAATATTTCGCTAGATGAAAGACCTGATTTTGACGATAATATTTGACCCAGATAATAATAACATAGAATAAGAAATATTGTTATTCTTAAATACACATGTTTTTTCAGCACGTGTAACCTCTGACGTGCCTCGCTTCACAAGAAATTAAATAACAAATATCTCATCTTCCCAATGAAATATTTGTTTATATTTTCTTGTTTATTGGAATTGAAATTTGTGGCTGGTTACTTTATTGCCAATTATATTTTCACGATTTCTTTTTGCTTTCCCAAAAACAACTCGTTTTTATTTCAAAACAGCTTCAAAACTTTAATACCCCCTAACTTATAAAGATAATAATAATTATAGTTAAGTAGTGATAATATGCAGCGTACTAATAATTAACTAATAATTATTATTCAAGGTCCACTGTATTTGTATGTCGTGTAACATTCCTAATGTATCAGACAACGACAAGCATGCCTTGTATAGTTATTTGCTTTTAATTATTATTTTTTAACAAAAAATTGAACCCGACTTCCAAGGAAAAAACAATATTCTTAAAATGACCTAAAAAGTATGAAATAATTCTTATTCTAGATTAGTGCCTTTTTTTAAATTCGACTAAATGTCAACGAATTCTGTACTCAATTTTCATTCTTTTGAAGTCGGTACCAGCCCAAAACTGAGATACTTGACATAGAACTTAGCCAGTACCGACTTCAAAAGAATGAAAATTGAGTACAGAATTCGTTGACATTTAGTCGAAATTTTGAAAAATGCACTAATCTAGAATAAGAATTATTTCATACTTTTTAGGTCATTTTAAGAATATTGTTTTTTCCTTGGAAGTCGGGTACAATTTTTTGTTAAAAAATAATAATTTTACTCTTTTTAGTTATCTACAAAACAAGGCTTTATGCGTAAATAACCACTACGAATATTAACTATCCATATTATATTACTGTAAGCGAAATTGTGGTAAATGCTTGCAGTTATCTAAGCGATGCTGCAATTTCCAAACTTTTATCTTTAAAGGTTCAGGAATTCTGTTCAGTGTCTTTGGACCAAGAGACACCTACGTATGAAATTTCTCTTATTCGTAACATAGGTATTAAGTTTAAGTTACTAGAAACAACATTTTAACCACTATGAGTGTTTTGATAAATTTCAAGGATTTCCCTCGATTGCTCATAGATCCCATCATCAGCTCACCACTTTCGTAATTGTTTTACAAAATTAAGATTATACCCTATACAAAGACACAAGAATTTTGAAAATCGGTCCACAAACAGCGAAATAATCATCAAAAACATCTGCTTCGATGTAAAATATCACGAAAAGTACCAATAATTGGGTCATAATGTGATGACCCATGGTATAATTATGGTTGTGATGATGATGATCAATCAAATTGATGTATTGGCTTATGCTTTCAGTTGTTTAAACAACGCCGAAATCCCCAAACCTGTATCTATAAGGATTCAAAAGCTCTGTTAGGTACCTTCGGATCCAGGGTATAACCTGGTGCGAAGTCTTATTTTTTGGTAGCATTTACCTTGAATGCTTCAGAAAAAATCGAAATCACTATGTTTCCATACAAATTTCAATGAGTCCCCCCGATTCCTCATGGATCCCGTCATCAGATCACCACTTTTGCGAACATGGTACAAAAATTCGGATTTAACCCTGAAGAACAACAAAAGAATCATGAAAATCGGTCCACAAACGGCGAAGTTATGGTTGAACATACAAAAAAAAAATACAGACCAACATAATATAACCTCCTCCTTTTGGAAGTCGGTTAAAAATATTGTCTACGATTTAATGAACGACGTCGATTGTACTACCAGAGACTTTGATTCATGGGCAGATGGTATAATGAGAGTTGTATAATGGCGCTATGTAGCTGTCAGGTCTATCGTTCATTTGTCGTGTCAAACAGCTGTCATATGTCACGAAATAGCCATCGCATGTCACAATATACCTGTCTGATGTCTGTCTGACACGACATTTGACACGATAGACCTGACGGCTACATAGCGCCATACAACCCTCATTTGGTCGCGATATGTCAAGCATTTATAGTCTAAGTGCTGACTGTGTTTTCAGGTGACTACTACTCCATCCCCCTCTACCTGGTGGGTAAATGGTGCGTGACGCTGACGTACTCGTCGGTCTACATCTATGTGTCGGAGGTCTTCCCCACCAGCATGAGACAGACGCTCATCAGCTTCTGTTCCACTGCTGGCAAAATAGGCTCTCTCATTGCTCCTCTTACTCCGCTACTGGTATGTTTATTGTATACTCATTTTTTCCAGACAGAATAAGAAAGGGTTAAAAGTCTTTCCAGACTTTTAACCCTTTTCTTATTCTGTCTGGATGTGCCATGTCTGAGATGAAACGATATTGAAAGATAACAAAATAAAGATCGTATTTTGCAAAAAGTCAGCAGTGGGCTTGGCCTTTATTACATTCGATATTGTTATAGTACTAAAAAAAAGACGGGTTGCACTCCGGGAGTGCCGGCAGAAGTGAAAACTTGATTATTAACGTTGTGCATTTTTTATGAAAATCCATTAAAAAAAAACGATTGTTCGATTAATCAATTTCGATGTTACAACACTACTCTCCAACCGTCTTATGGTTTTTCCAAGGTTTTTCGATCAGCACGAGAATTTTACCCATCCCACAAAAGTGCTCAACGCCGCTAAAGAAGTTTTCACTTCAAAAATTGGCCAGTCAAAATTTATTGTTTTTGTTTTTATTTAAGTAACAAAAATCTGTTAAATGTACTTGTTTCAATTAAGAAGACCTGCGTTTAACGATTTATATCTTAAGGTCAGGTCAGATGACATGCGTCGGCGTCGCGGGCATGTCTCACGTTCGCTGTTGACTGCGCTATAACGCATGCCCTTCATGAACAAAAAAGGCACAGTGTGGACATAGCTATTGCCTGCGAAGATGGTATTAGGTACATTTTTACCCATAGTTATTTAATTTCTTTACAGTCGCTGTATCACAAGTCAATGCCGACAGTGCTGTTCGGTAGTTTGTGTTTCGTCGCCAGTTGCCTAACAGTCCTGCTGCCGGAGACGAGGAACACCAGACTTCCAGATACCATAGAAGAAGCTGAAGAAATCTCTAGAAACAACGGCAAAAGTTGCTTGTAGAATGTAAGAACAAAGAATGATAATATGAAAAGTACTAAGGTACTTTATGGTTTTAATAACGCGCGTTTACGACTACATTCATTAATAGCAGATGATGCCTGATGGACCTTCGTAAGGCTGTGTTTCCACCAGAGCTGAGCTAAGCTGCGTTGCGACTTGCGAGGAATGTGTTTTTAAGAACCAATAGAAACGCTTCATTTGCCTGACCACGTTCAGCGCAACGATTCTATCAGTTCTTGTAAAACACATTCCTCGCAACGCAGCTTAGCTCATCTCCGTCGAAAACGCAGCGTAAATTGGTCGAGTTATGTCAAGCCACGCGGACAGATCTAGACTAACATTAACTTGACATGAGACATACATAACTCATAAGTCATAACCCTATAGGGCCAGATGCCTGAAAATCAGTTCCTAATCTCTGATGATCTGATGTCATCAATTACTCATCAATCATATACAATACGTAAATTAAACTCCTATGAAATTACATTGCAATACACATAATATTGCATTTTCTACTTATAATGTGACTGGCGAAATAAATTAATTTTTAAGATAGTCTTTTATTCGCTTTTATTCATCTAATTCTAATAAACCGTAATTAGACCAAATATATTATACCAAGGATTATATATAATATTCCCTTTACTTTAAATACGAAGATAAGAAACCTTATTTTACAACCAAAAGCTGGGATATTCAAAAACAACATCCCATATCAGTTCCGGGGAAGCTGTCTATGCCCTGATAACACGAACAATTTACGGCCAACCCTCGGACTATGATTTGTTTTTAGTTATTTTACCTTTGTAGCACCCTTATGACGATGGAGTAAGGGTCAAGATTATGGAAGTTCGAGGTATAATTAGGCTGAATGGAATAAACGCACGTTTTAAACATACTATTACTCTTTTGAGTTTACTTTGCAATTTATTCGTAAACCTTTTATACTTACATATTTATAGATTGCACCAAGCTGTTTTTCTCCTTTCGTCTTTCAAATTTTCAATCTGATCACGCGCACTGTAGCTAGTTTTTTTTCATAAAAAAAGTAAACAACGCCGCTAAAAATATACTATTTCAGGACTACTGTCGCGGGAACCGTACATCTTGTCGGGTCAAAATATCCTATGTCCTTTCCCAGGACTCGAAGTATACCCTTACCAAATTTCAGCAAAATTGGTTCAGTGGCTTGGGCGTGAAGAGGTAACAGACAGACTGACACATTTTAGCATTTATAATATTAGTATGGATATGGATACACTAGAATGCAGTGACGTAGGTAACATGCTAATAGAAGCAAGGTTCAATGTGAGACAATGGTAGGTACTTGCAAACTCCTCCGTCACGACTTGCCAAGGTGCACCACGAGATATGTGACGTCACAAATCTAACTATGTATTCTCAAAATTGCCGAATTCTGTCCGTAGCGATCATTAACCCCTGTCAAAAAACTTATCTTGATCATTTTCTGTACAAACCGCGATTGACAATGAAGTGACAGATGTTTCTAGTCTGGGCGATATCGTATTTTGCTTGTATTTTGCATACTCAATGTGAAATTGTGAACTTAGTATGAATTATTACATCACTTCAGTAATTGAGAATTATCATACTACGAATAAACTAATATGTATGCTGTGCTACGAATAGGTTTTCTGATGAATCTATACATATATTGTGTAAGTTAACTGAATACGGAGCGTGCATTTTTCACATAGCTTCTAGACTAGGAAGGTCGATGACCGCTAGTGCCACCTTAAATTATTTTGACTATAGTAAGTATTCTTTGACAAAATCTCGAAAACAATAGTGTAAACCACAGACATCTATGTCTGTGGTGTAAACAGTGCAGTCATTTGTTTCATCACTCTCATCACTCAGATTATTATACCTACCTTTGCACTTTGGCTTTCTTTGGTTATTGTCCCTCAAACATCACACAGCGCACTAGTTAGGGCCGATTCACACCGGAATGGCAGCGGCCGGCAGCGGCGCGAAGAGCACTTTTAGTGTGAAATAATTGTAAACTTTATCCACATACTTATAACTACTAGTATCGCTTGAAAACTTCAAAAAGGGTTCGAGGCGCCTCGAGGCGCTGCGCGTCCGTCGGCAGAAACTGCTCGCGGCCGCCCGCGGCGCCTCGAGCCCTTTTTGAAGTTTTCAAGCGATACTAGTAGTTATAAGTATTACTTCTTCTTCGGCAATAAGTGCAATAATAACCAATTCCATCATGTTGCTGCAAACAGACGACACGAGTTTCCTTGCCGAATGTAGAATCTAAACTGAAAGGCACGCGTGCTCTGGAGGTAGCGCGCGGCCGCCAGCGGCCACGAGCGTCCACAAGCGGCCGCTAGCGTCCACAAGCGGCCGCGAGCGTCCGCCCGCGGCGACGCGAGCCGCCTCTGCCGACCTCGCCGCGCCTCTGCCGGCCGCTGCCGGCCGCTGCCGGCCTCTGCCATTCCGGTGTGAATCGGCCCTTAGTACCTATAGGTACACTAAGGAACTATACACTATATTATTACAGGCTATAATAAAACAAATCGACATTTTATTTCTGGGATACATTACATTTTGACAGTGAACTATTAATATTATGATAAACAATATAGTATCAAGTATGTGGCGCTTACGTACCCATGATCTTTGATACGGAAGTTTTTCTTATCTAATGCTGGCTAGATCCACGCTCGAGCGGCTCGTGGTATTACACGCCGTGAGATACCAGCATTACAAGATTCTGAACTCACCGCTAACTAAAAAACGCTCTTTTTATTTTTTTATCAGTTTTTCCTAAATAATGTATAAAAATTACTAGGTCTCCATGATGCTCGACTCTCGAGTAACTACACGAATATAAATAATAAATAAATAAATGTTTATTTCCAACTTAAATTACAATGATTGAGTAGAACACATAGTCACCAGCTAGTAAGTTCACGTCTGTATCAGGTGACCAGGCTCTTCCATCGCTAGTATTACAAGACTTTTTTCAAATTTTATAATAGAGACTTACATAAGTACTAAATTACAAAATAAAAGTATTAAAGGAAAAGAAAAAAAAAAAGAAAAACTACATACTAATTTACAAAGTAAAAGGGGGAAAAAAACGAATAGCACTCTGGGCTCCCCTACTATAGAGTCATTAGGAGCATAATTGGACGTAGTTAAGCAGAAAGGATCCAACCCACACAAACACCAAAAATGAGTTAGCTATACAAAAGAGGTCGCGATAGTCGATACTTTCGTTCCGCAACAAGATCCCACAGATAAACAAAGCTATGGTATTAATACATACACTAGATACCAACCCACACATATGGCGAGTACATAATATAATTTAACAGAAACAATCCAACATGTTTGAACCTTTTCTGAGATATAGACATTTAAAGATCCTAGGGAAAAAAATATATAACAAAAGAGATCCAATTTACGTGGGTCGTTTCTGACAATTAAGTTTAATTGAAAATCATTTATTTTGACTATCACGAAAACGACGTAAACCACTTGGCCCCTTTCTGTTAAATACTATGATTAACTCCGAAAAGATATCGCAAATCGCAGAAATGAATCAAATCAAATCATTCATTTCGGGCATCAGAGGCCCATAGAACAAATACCTTAAAATCTAACATACATATAATTATATAATAAATACCTTAAAAACTAATATACATATTTTATATATTCTTAAAAAACTAACACTGTCACGTTTTGCCGGCGACGTGACTCGCTTCGTTCAGGAGTCTCCCCCGGAACCTCCGATAGACTACATCCATCGGCCAGAACTCCGGCGCCTCGAAAGTCGACAGAAGATTCGTCGGTTCTCTCACCACAAAGGAGCTAAAGTTAACCTTGTGGCGAGACTGCAGACGCTCGACCCTCAGGCGCAGTGTCGTCTTCTTCTGGATGTAGTCCACGACGTCCTCGACCTCCATGGACCAGTGCAGGCGGGATATGTACAGGGGCGTCGCGGGGACCTCGCTCCGCAGACGCAGCTCAGGTACATATGGTGCGGTGCCGCGATGGTTGCGGGCGGCGGGCTTCTTCCTCCTCTCCACCAGTATGAAGCCCTCCTCATCGCACCTCCTGCTCTCGTCCTTGCCAGGCCGAGAAGACTCCACCTTGCGGCTCTTCGTAGCCTTGCGGCTCTCCTTAGTCTCGCGGCTCTTCGGAGCCTTGCGGCTCTCATTCTCCCCTTTAGTTTTCGCCCGCGGGGGAGGTGCGGGGCGACCAGCAATAATTGCGTAGTTTTGCTGAGTCGCCTGTGGACTCGGCGTCAGCGCAACCGGGAGGGGAGCGCGGGCGGGGGACGCAGCAGCGGTGTTTATTGACCCGTCCGCGTCCGATAATGATGACGCGCTAAACGTGGCCGCCTGCGCGCCACGACGAGTGGTGACGTATGCGGCATCAGGTGATCTACATATTGAATTACCGCTTTTTAATTGTGATAATTCAATACGCAAGTCACTGATGGTTGACTCTAATGCCTTCAATCTACCCTGAACTCCGGCCAGCTCTTCCTTCAGGATCCTGATGTCCTTCAGTAGGCTGACGACGTCGACGTGGTCCAGCGTGACGGGCGGCAGCTTGTGCAGCTCCTTTGCCACAAAAGCCGGCACCTCATCAGGATCCGTCTGCTTCAGCAGGGAGATGATGTCCTGCACGCTCCTTTCCGTTCCGTCTCTTCGTCACGACGGCATATTCGCGCTCTGTCTGAGCGTCTCGTACAGCAGCTGCTTGCCCTTGCAAATCTCCTCGCTGAAGAAGGAGGACTTGCAGATCTGCATGATGCTGACCTCGTCCATAGTGTCGATGGCGTTGTAGGCTACTTACCTACCACACAAATTCAAGTTACTTACTAAACAAATTAAAGTTAGCTTAATAATTAATATACTTAATAAAAACTTAACATTAACTTAAACCTAAAACTTATAAGTAATCAATGCATCGATACATCATATCGACATGCATTTATCGATACGCGTCACACCCTACTGCAGGACCGGTTCTTTTGTTTGCGTACGCGCTGAACGACAACTCGAGCCGGCCCTGGCAGTCGAGTCGCAAACGCTACCCGCGCCACGCATGTTACGTGCGCCGCTAAGTGTATCGCTAACCGCTATTGCTTCCGATTTAGACTATCAGCTATTCTCTGTACCTATATTCATACTTTCGTGTCTTCTGCGCTGTGCGCTATTAACTGTATTATTTGTCGTGTTTATAAATTCCTTCAGTGCCTTCTATTAATTGGAGAATATTGTGTATGTGCAATAAAGACTATTTGGAGTGAGTTATCTTTTCTTCATATCACATAAGTACATTCTGGTGACAAACATTACCATACTGGTGACCCTCATTACTATACTGGTGACCCCGCCTAGAACAATGGATAAGGAATTTCACGACGCTAGCGCCATGCCTGCAAAATCTGCCACGCGGTCGAACGATGCCGCTAGTGAAGGGACACAGTCGATACCCAATGTCGATGTTTTTAAAGTCGGTGTACGTGTTCCCCCATTCTGGCCGGAAGAACCGGAGATATGGTTTGCGCAAGTGGAAGGACAATTTGCTATCTCAGGTATCACAAATGACCTGACAAAATTTAATTACGTCATTGGCCACCTGGACGTGGAGCAGTCCAGAGAGATTAAGGACATCATTATCAGCCCACCTTCGGCAAATAAGTATGACACCTTGAAACGGGAGCTGATCAAACGGCTGTCAGCATCGAGGGAGAAGCAAATCAAGCAGCTTTTGATGCACGAGGAGCTTGGAGACCGTAAGCCCTCGCAATTCCTGCGTCACCTCAAAAGCCTCGCTGGTGCCGACGTCTCTCAAGATTTACTGAAGACCATCTGGACAAGCCGACTCTCCCACGGTATCCAGACCGTGCTCGCTGGTCAGCCATCTTCTTCTTCCATCGAGGACCTCGCGGATTTGGCCGATCGTGTTCACGAACTGGCCACTCCCATGCCAGCTGTAGCGTCCACCAGCCAAGCTGTTCCTGGATCTGCACTGGACGCACTAGCCAGGGAGGTAGCCGAGCTGAGATGACAGGTTCAGCGATTGTCGACGGGTAGAAGAAGCCGACCACGTTCCAGATCATCAGGACCTGCTCGAAGAGGATCATCATCCAGGTCAAGGCGATCCGACTCCAACTATCGCAAGTTCCCGCTCTGTTGGTATCATGCCAAATATGCGGAGAAAGCCAGCAGATGCGTGAAGCCCTGCGACTACATGGCGGGAAACGCAAAGGGCGGTCGTTAATGGCGACTGCTGACTGCCCTAACTCAACTGGTCGCCTGTTCGTGACGGATCGTGAGTCGAAGATGCAATTCCTGGTCGACACTGGTAGCGACCTCTGTGTATTCCCCCGGTCCCTGCTGCGTGATCGTCGTGCGAAAACGGACTATAATTTGTGTGCTGCGAACGGTTCTAGTATAAGTACTTATGGTTATGTGCACTTTAATTTAGATTTTAGCCTTCGTAGAGTGTTTCCTTGGCGTTTTGTTGTAGCAGATGTGACAAAGCCTATTATAGGCGTAGATTTTTTAAATTATTATGGTCTTATTGTAGATTGCCGCAACAAAAGATTGCTAGATTGTAATACTTCTATTTCTTGTAACGCTAAAATTGTAAAGGATTCTGATATAGCCTCTGTTAAAATATTGACAGGTGAGACTCGTTACCACAAAATTCTTAAGGAATTTCCCGAGCTCACCCGTCCGACCGGTATACACCGCACAGTAACTCACAACACCGTCCACCACATTCGCACGACATCAGGCCCTCCAGTTTCCTGTACCCCACGTCGTCTAGCACCCGACAAATTAAAAATTGCTCAGAAAGAGTTCCAGGCCATGATTGCAAATGGAACGGCTCGCCCTTCACAGAGCCCCTGGGCTTCTCCTCTTCATCTAACTCCCAAGAAGGACAACGGTTGGCGTCCCTGCGGTGACTACCGCATGCTTAACGCCCGCACTGTGCCTGATAGGTATCCGATTAGACATATTCATGACTTTGCCCATGATCTTGTTGGCTGCAAAGTGTTTAGCACCCTAGATTTGTTGAAGGCGTATAATCAGATACCTGTCAGTGCTGCAGATATTCCGAAGACCGCAATCATAACCCCTTTCGGACTCTTCGAGTTCCCATTTATGACCTTCGGACTTCGGAATGCGGGCCAAACCTTTCAAAGGTTTATGGACGAGGTTACCAGGGACCTTGACTTCGTTTTCGTTTACTTGGACGATATTTTAGTCTATTCCCAGGATGAGGAGCAGCACGAGAAGCATCTCCGCCAACTTTTCAGCAGGCTCAGAGAGTACAGCATGCTGATAAACACTGAGAAGTGCGTCTTCGGTGTGCCTGAGGTAACTTTTCTAGGTTACTCCATCTCGGCAGCCGGTTCCAAGCCATTGGACAGCAAGGTGCAGGCGGTCAACCAATTTCCTGTTCCTTCAACAGTGCGTCAGCTCAAGGCATTTCTCGGTATGCTTAATTTTTATAGGAGATTTCTTCCTCGAGCAGCTGAGGTCCAGGCTCCACTACATGCGCTTCTGAAAGGCTCAGTCAAAGGCTCACAACCCGTCAACCTGACAGGCGAAGCCCTTGAAGCCTTCAACGCGTGTAAGCGCAGCCTAGCAGCTGCAGCCTTACTTGCCCACCCTGACTGTACTGCTACACTTGCTTTAGTCACCGATGCATCGGACAAAGCGATTGGTGCTGTTTTGCAGCAATTTAAGAAGGGGGCTTGGCAGCCACTGGCTTTCTTTTCCCGCAAGCTTAGCCCATCGCAGGTGAAGTATTCGCCATATGACCGGGAGCTGCTTGCAATTTATGAGGCCATTAAATACTTTAGGCATATGCTTGAGGCCCGGCACTTCGTCATCTATACTGACCATAAGCCGATCAGTTTCGCTTTCCATGAACGGAAAAAGAACTGTTCGCCTAGGCAGTATAGACACCTTGACTTCATTGCCCAGTTCACCTCTGATATCCGACACATATCCGGCAAGGATAACGTGGTTGCCGATACGTTGTCGCGGATTGAGGAATTGGGTAAGCCGGTGAGCCTCGAAGACATAGCCCAAAGTCAAGCTGCAGACCCTGAATTGCAGCAGCTCCTAGCAGATGGCACATCCCTGCGATTGGAGAAGCTTGTGGTGTCTGGTAGTCGTCTACCCCTGTACTGCGACGTCAGTACAACGACCTCCAGGCCTTTTGTGCCGAAATTTTATCGAAGGCAGGTTTTTGATAGCCTGCATTCGTTGAGCCATCCCGGTGTCAGTGCATCTGCCAAATTAATTGCAGAGCGTTTTGTATGGCCAGGCATTCGTCGTGACTGCAGACAATGGGCTCGTGCATGCATAGCTTGTCAAAAAGCTAAGGTCAGCCGCCACGTGACTGCACCGCTAGGCACATACACCTTGCCAAGAGTGCGATTCCACCAGATCCATATAGACCTTGTGGGTCCCTTGCCGTTGTCGCAGGGGTACCGCTACTGTCTTACCGCCGTAGACCGATTCACTCGGTGGCCAGAAGCGGTACCCATCCAAGACATGACTGCGGAGACAGTTTCCCAAGCGCTATTGTCTACGTGGATCGCACGTTTTGGTTGCCCCACTCAAATCACAACCGACCGTGGTCGGCAATTTGAGTCGGCTCTATTTCAGTGCCTTTCGAAAGCCACTGGCTTTGACCACAGGCGGACGACAGCTTACCATCCGGCATGCAATGGCATGGTGGAAAGGTTCCACCGACAGCTTAAGGCTGCCATAGTTTGTCATGCCAACGACAAGTGGACCGAGTCCTTGCCATGGGTCCTTCTTGGCATACGAACTGCCTTTAAAGAGGATCTCCAGTGCTCCTCTGCAGAGCTGGTATATGGAGAGCCTTTAAGGTTGCCAGGCGAATTTTTTGAGCCCGCAGACGGTGGTACTACGGATACGTCTGAGTTTTCAGCCCGCCTTAAGCAAATTGCTAGAAGGCTACAGCCCACAGCTGCTTCCCGGCACTCTAGCCCTAAAGTATTTATTTACAAGGAGCTCGCTACCGCTGACCACGTCTTCCTTCGTGAAGATGCAGCACGTGGCTCTCTCCAACCTGCTTATTCAGGACCTCATAAAGTGTTGTCGAGGGACGACAAAATATTTAAAATACTGCTCAAAGGAAAAGAGGTCACAGTATCCATAGACCGCATTAAGCCGGCCTTCATACTGTCTGACCATAAAACACTTGAGCATTTACCAGATGTTCAGAAAAAATATTTTACTCGTTCTGGACGTCGAGTTAAGTTTCCAGATTTTTATCGCCCTTGACGGTCTCTGGAGGGGGGTGGTGTAGGCTACTTACCTACCACACAAATTCAAGTTACTTACTAAACAAATTAAAGTTAGCTTAATAATTAATATACTTAATAAAAACTTAACATTAACTTAAACCTAAAACTTATAAGTAATCAATGCATCGATACATCATATCGACATGCATTTATCGATACGCGTCACACCCTACTGCAGGACCGGTTCTTTTGTTTGCGTACGCGCTGAACGACAACTCGAGCCGGCCCTGGCAGTCGAGTCGCAAACGCTACCCGCGCCACGCATGTTACGTGCGCCGCTAACTGTATCGCTAACCGCTATTGCTTCCGATTTAGACTATCAGCTATTCTCTGTACCTATATTCATACTTTCGTGTCTTCTGCGCTGTGCGCTATTAACTGTATTATTTGTCGTGTTTATAAATTCCTTCAGTGCCTTCTATTAATTGGAGAATATTGTGTATGTGCAATAAAGACTATTTGGAGTGAGTTATCTTTTCTTCATATCACATAAGTACATTCTGGTGACAAACATTACCATACTGGTGACCCTCATTACCATAGCGTGCTGGATAAACGCCAGCAGCTCGTTGGCCACGAGCGCCATGGTCACGTGCAGCGGCAATGTGCCGCGCGATGCGCAAAAATCTTACTTTTGCTGCTTGTGTAACGCCGAGCACGACCGGTCGCTAGCTCGACACATTACACACTTATAAATAAAGAGAAAACAAATTGGCTACAAACTAAAGTAATTTTGTTAAAAAAGGAACTAAAATATATTATTTATATGAAACAGGATATAAATGATGTCATATTATATCAGGAACTGAACATAGAAAAGAAAATAAAAGGAAATTTCCTTGATATAACAGACAAAGACATAACCGTTTTGTGGCCTAGTGGCAAAAAAATAGCACAACCTAAACTAGATGACTTAAAATCTATGTTTCATCTAATTCCAAAAGACTGCTTAAGTTTCTATAAGGCTTTACAGAGAGACGAAAATATCATGGATGATTTGGAGGGGTTTGGAGGACTACCTGATTTTCCTATTGAACACGAATTTGAAATCGGTAATCAGACCTATAACTATAACGAAATTTAAAAGTACCAAAGTTAACGAAGAAAAAAAATTATTTTATGAATAAGTACTTACCTTAGTATGTTTAAGTAGCTGTTTTTTTTATCTCATGCTTTTTATTAATAAAATTTTTTGAAAACCACATTTATTTTTATTTCGCCTTACTACATTTTATAATACAAAGGCTTTTTTTGAGCAATCCGTTAGTAGGTACCTTTTTGAGAAATATATTAATTTACTAGTACTATTGAAAGTGCCAATTATCAGAAAGGATCCAATCCCACATTTTCTATAATATCTCATAAAATATTAAAGTAAGCCTAATTCCATACTTCATATATTAAAATACATGAAAATACCCTTCGTGTGCCATTAAATCAGCAGCTGAACTCTACCGCATTCATGAAAAAATACAATGTAAACTTTAAAGTCAAATATCTCAAAACTAGTTTGATGTGGACTGGATCCTTTCTGCTTAACTACGTCCAATTATTATTGTGTGAAATGTGTTGTTTAGTAGTTGGTTGGGGGCAAGAGTAGAGTCGTTTACGCACAATGATCGCCAACGTCCATACCACGTTGTATACACCGGTTCTCGTCCGATCACCGAAGTTAAGCAACATCGGGCGCGGTTAGTACTTGGATGGGTGACCGCCTGGGAATACCGCGTGATGTTGGCATTTTTGTTGCTATATTTTATGTTCCTGTATAACATCGACATTAGTAGAGTCGTTTGCGCTCAGTGATTCGCCAACGTCCATACTACGTTGAATACACCGGTTCTCGTCCGATCACCGAAGTTAAGCAACGTCGGGCGCGGTTAGTACTTGGATGGGTGACCGCCTGGGAATACCGCGTGATGTTGGCTTTTTTGGTGCTATGTTATTTTATGTTCCTGTATAACATCGACATCAGTAGAGTCGTTTGCGCTCAGTGCCTCGCCAACGTCCATACTACGTTGAATACACCGGTTCTCGTCCGATCACCGAAGTTAAGCAACGTCGGGCGCGGTTAGTACTTGGATGGGTGACCGCCTGGGAATACCGCGTGATGTTGGCTTTTTTGTTGCTATATTATTTTATGTTCCTGTATAACATCGACATCAGTAGAGTCGTTTGCGCTCAGTGATTCGCCAACGTCCATATTACGTTGAATACACCGGTTCTCGTCCGATCACCGAAGTTAAGCAACGTCGGGCGCGGTTAGTACTTGGATGGGTGACCGCCTGGGAATACCGCGTGATGTTGGCTTTTTTGTTGCTATGTTATTTTATGTTCCTGTATAACATCGACATCAGTAGAGTCGTTTGCGCTTAGTGACTCGCCAACGTCCATACCACGTTGAATACACCGGTTCTCGTCCGATCACCGAAGTTAAGCAACGTCGGGCGCGGTTAGTACTTGGATGGGTGACCGCCTGGGAATACCGCGTGATGTTGGCCTTTTTTGTTGCTATATTTTATGTTCCTGTATAACATCGACATCAATAGAGTCGTTTGCGCTCAGTAACTCGCCAACGTCCATACCACGTTGAATACACCGGTTCTCGTCCGATCACCGAAGTTAAGCAACGTCGGGCGCGGTTAGTACTTGGATGGGTGACCGCCTGGGAATACCGCGTGATGTTGGCCTTTTTTGTTGCTATATTTTATGTTCCTGTATAACATCGACATCAGTAGAGTCGTTTACGCTCAGTAACTCGCCAACGTCCATACCACGTTGAATACACCGGTTCTCGTCCGATCACCGAAGTTAAGCAACGTCGGGCGCGGTTAGTACTTGGATGGGTGACCGCCTGGGAATACCGCGTGATGTTGGCCTTTTTTGTTGCTATATTTTATGTTCCTGTATAACATCGACATCAGTAGAGTCGTTTGCGCTCAGTAACTCGCCAACGTCCATACCACGTTGAATACACCGGTTCTCGTCCGTTAAGATGATAGGTACATTATGCAAATAGCTTCGTACAATATTATGTTCTCCTTATCTTTCACTAGTTTTTTTCCTTAATAAATAATACTCTACACGTGCCACGATAAAAGTAGAAAGATAAATTATCTAAAAATATCAGAATACAGAGTTGTATGAAAATCGGCACCTTTGTATTTCTAAACACACATAAACAGAACAAAATCAGGTAGATGGTGTTCGTTTGAAAGTCAGTAACAATAATATTATTACTGTTCTTTTAGTGAGTAATAAAATACACCTTTAGAAATTTATTCTGTTAAAATGTGAACATCAAGTTAATATTATTGTGTTGACCTAAAAATTAAATCCAGGTGTTATTTCGCAAAAAGAATATACAACAAGTAACAGCTCAACAAGTGAAAGTTAACATACGATATTTATGTTTATTACAAACTCATTTTGAGAACAACAAGGTAAAAATAATAATAAAGAAAGTGTTTTGTAGAGTAGCAAAAAAGGTGATAAAATATATAGCACGCTTTATCAACAATAATAATTGTTGATAAAGCGTACTATGCGAACAAAAGCAATAATATTATGTAGAGTTCTATGATCGGATTAATTCTGATTGATGCGAGTACCTATGTACTATCAGCGAAATCGATACATAGGCAGATCACGGACCTACGTAATTTGGTTGGTTTATGTCAAGCACAGTCGACAAATCACTAGATAGAGATAAACTACGATAACATGGCGCGCCCCTCCAAAATTCAAAACGTTTGAAGTGCGTTGTCAAAACGTTTGAAGTGCGTTGTCTTGCGCGGTCGGCTAGTTATGATATTATTTGACCAACAAATCTTGGTAATAAGTGACATTAAGTGAAATATTACGAGTACTGGTTGATTGGTTGAATATTTACTACATACAAACTCTTTCATAAGGATGGGACTACGAGTACACACAAGGAAACAGTAATTTGGAGGGGCGCGCCATGTTATCGTAGCTTATCTCTACTAATTATTCTGAATTGACATAGCCCGACCAAAAACTTCTCTGATAGTACGTAGAATATTTTTTTGTGTTGTAAATTTTATCATGGACATGTCGATAAAAATATTTCACTCATACAACTTGCTGAGCAGTGGCTTTTAGCGAAATGATAGGACTGATAAAAAGTAGAGTTCTCCGTACACGCATGTTTTGCCTTGCATAACATGTTTTGCCTTATTAAGAAAAAATAATAACTAGTTATTTTTAATTCTTTTCTAAAAAATAGTTTACATAATTTGAAATATTTTCTCATAAATTTGTAAGTAAGAATTACAATATAAATTACATAATATTTAATTTTCGTCACTTAAAATAATGTCACGCGTAGCGACTACATCTTAGAAACGATAAGTTTTTCGTAACTGCATTTTAACAGTAGTCGAACGATGAAAACGGAATGTGTGTTCCGTCATACGCTAATAAGTCTTATCACATTGCGATAAGGTTGAAAATAGCACACCACATGCATCGAAAGCGGCGTACGCGCGTGGCGTGATTATAACCGTTCCACGGCCAATGACTAAAGCTCTACCATAGAGAACGCACGCCAGTTGACAGCCGCGCCGGCCGGGCGAATTTCAAATTCAGAATATTGTGTTTTTTTAAATACGGCCAGTGTTTTTTTTTTTTTTTGAGGTTATTCCAAGTGTCTGTGACTTTTAACGTGAGTACATTTTGATGTTGTCGTTTCTAACGTTGTTTATTTTCGTGTACGAAATGAGATTAGCGTTCGCTTCAGTAGTAGAGATCGTTGTAACACATTCGATGTGCACTCGGAGCGATTATTAATAGCATTCCTTTGAACTCGACAACTAAATCGCTTGCACATTTTCCTTCCAAATTAAAAATAAATTAAATACACAATGAAATTACTTATTTACATACGTGATGATTTATAACTTGGAGTTCATTATTTTAAAGTTTTTAATTGTGTTCAAATTACATAATAAATAATAATAAATGTTTTAATGTAATAATTTTAATTTTATACGGAATAAACATATTTTTAACATTTTTTTAATAAGTACCTTAGAATAATTTTATAACAATTTTAAAAAATTAAATAATTTTTTACGTTAAAAAAATTGATGGTCAGATACTAAAAATTAATTTAAAAAAATTAAACTGTGTAAAGGGATAATTTGACTATCTTAATATACAATATCTAACTTACTCTACATTCTACAATCTAAGTAGGTACATTACTTCTACTAGTACATTATACCTCTATTACTATTACTGTAAAATCATTATAGTTTCATTAATAATAATAAACAAAATATCATTCATGGTATTATTATTATTTATTACAACCTGAATCTTAAAAAAAATGTAATATAATAATATAGAAATCTACCGGCCTACTCATAATGTGTCGATTTGAACTAAGTATAACTAATTTGCTAAAACTTTAAACTCTACGTAACAGACTTTAACTTAAAAATCTGTATGTTTAATAAAGATATTTTTATTTATTTTATTTTATCTTAAAATATATTATATAATTGAAATCGAACCCCTACGTTTATAATGTATCGATTTGCAGTACTGCGAATTCGCTAAAAACCCCTCGTTTCTGGGGTGCAAACAACCCCTCACAAGCAGGGCCGGATTTATATTTTTCATGAGTATAGGCCACTTTAATGTTGCCGCCCCCATGTACGAACTCTGCCGCCATCCTAAGACACTACCGCTCCCCTAGGACGCCATAGGAAACTGCCGCCCATAGGCCATGGCCTATACTGCCTATACATAAATCCAGAGCTGCTCACAAGTTAACAATAGATCAATACTATCAATACGACGATACGGTATGATCAAATTGTTATTTATTATTATAATTTATTGAGTACTAGATGACGCCCGCAACTTCGTTGCGCCAAAATCCGTTTGTCCTGTGGGAACCATACATTTTTCCGGGATAAAAAGTATATGGCGTCCTTTCCCGGAGCTCAACGTACTCCATACCAAATTTCAACAAAAATCGGTTACGAGGTTTGGGCGTGAAGAGGTAATAGACAGACACAGATTTTTATTTGTATGGATAGTCAAAATGACGAAACGTGACACACGTACAAGTGTGACATTTTATGATATGAAGATTTGTGTTTATCATGATAAAAATAATGTACGTCTTCATACTACACAGTCAATCAGCTGAACACACACATACCTAAGCTTGATTTAAGATAACTAACACTAAATAAAAGCCAATTAATTGAACACGCGGACGAATAACTTACTCTACTGTGTATATTTATATTGTGCTATTACTAGCCTTGACAATGAACGATAAAGTGCATACTTGCAAAATTAAAAAATTACTCGTAAGTAATGTACTATCAGAGAAGTTGATTCATAAACAGATGGCCGACCTACGTATTTTGGTAGCATTTTGTCAAACCCAACTGACGGATAACGACACATATTTTAGTTGACATAATTAGACCAAAATTAAATGACGTAGGTCCATCAACTGCCTATGAATAAATTTCTTCGACGGTACATTGTACAGTATCTTCACAATTTCTGCTCTTCCAGACTCATGACCGCATCGACGACTGACGTGGTTGAACTTTTTTTATGCCTTTGCGCCTTAAGGCGACGCCTTGATAATTTGGCTGTAGCGATGCCGATTTTTCTCAGCAAGGACTAAAGCTAAGAAATTGAAGTTCATTGTCAGTATTCATCATGTCTTTGTCTTTGAATTGCCCATAGCATAACACGATTGGACAACTTTTATAGCACAGAATAATCAATCGAAAAGACCTCTGTAAAAAAAGGGATTCCTATTTTTCCAACAGAGGAGAGTGATATAAGGTTCCAAAATTTGTACATAAATTGGTTCAAGCATGCACTTTAATTTGTGCATAGCTAATATGAAATGTATTTATGGTTTTTTAATTATGCGACAAAAACCATTTTGTCGCTTACGCCCTTTCCATTTTTTGCTGTTCCATTGCTTGTTTTCTATGAGAGGCCGGGCCGGCCTCTCATAGAAAACAAGCAATCTAAAACATATCCAACACGGTTTCTTATTTTAACGCTGCGTCACCTTAATGGCATTGGCTTCGCTCCCGTTAAGAAGTGTTATTGTATTATACAAACGTTCATCCCCTATTTTAACCCCTTGGGGTTGGAATTTATCAAAATTCTTTCTTGGCGGATGCCCACGTCATAACATCTACCTGCATGCCAAACAGCCCGATCCGTCCAGTGGTTTGGGCTGTGCGTTGATAGATCACCATGTCAGTCAGTCACCTTTGAGTTTTATATAATATAGGTATAGATATTACCTGGACGAACGGCAACTTTGTCGATAAGTATAACAAACTAAAAAAACTATGATGATTGATGAAATAAATGCGACATCATATTTTTCCAACACATTTACAACATGTGTGCTAAATTTCATTCAAATCTGTTAAACGGTTTTCGCGTGAAACGTAACAAACACAATCACACCATATCCAACTTGCAAACAATTTTTTATTATAAATTTTGTATTCGCACATATAAAAATGCAAAAAAACAGTAATAATTCAAGTTGGCAATCTTACTTAGCGGTTTTTTCCAGTTTTTGCTAACTGCTATTAATTAGTTTAACGTATCAAAAGGGTAAGCTTGTTATTTTACTTCGTTATTAGTAATAATAGGCTTGATGACAAATTTTTTTTTATTGGTAATTGAAAAACCCTTAAAAAATAGAAACATCGCTGAAAGAATGACTCTGATAGCTTAAAAATTCACCAAGATATGACAATTCAAACATCTCATAAAATAGACCCGCCCGAAACGCTCCATACAAAGTGCTACGAAAGACTGACGTCACTCTTTCGTAGTTTGTACGGATCGGGAGAGAACTTTGTTCGATAGGTATATTAAATATTGCGTTTATGAAAGTGGTTTCATATCAAAAGTTGCTTTTAATTGCATAAGTTATCGAATGGTATACAAATATTAAGAAATTTAGTTGAAAAATAAAATCGACTTGATTATCCAACTTTGAAGGCGCATAACAAAAAAAATACAAATGCTATCGAGCTGAAATTTTGGGAACACTTATTTTTTACCGTGATTTCTTTATTTTATGAACAAAATTTGCTAATCTTTGACCTTGTCATCATCCCTATTAAATTAAAGTTATAATTTATAAGAATAAATATCTTAAGAAAGAAAATATACAAAAGAAGAATATGATGATGATGCAAAAATTATAAATACTAGCGATGACGATGAAAGCTTTCTGCTTATTTTATTTCTTTTTGGGAGCTCCAGCTTTACTGACTCTATGAGACTCTACATTGTTAATTTTAAGTTGTTTTAATTTACTCGCTAGTCGCTACTGCAAATACTCTAAGATATATTTAGCTTGGTTATTTTAATTCTAATTATATTGAGTTTAACTTCGATCTAACACGGATTTAGTTAGCTTTAACAGCAAACAAACTACTGTGTACTGACTACAGAGCGTTTATAATATTACTAGATGACGCCCGCACCTGCGTTGCAATAAATTTTGTTTATCGCGCGGGAACCGTACATTTTTCCGTTATAAAAGTATCCTATCTCCTTTCCCAGGATTCAAAGTATGTTCATACCAAATTTCAGTAAAATCGGTTCAGCGGTTTGGGCGTGAAGAGGTAACAGACAGACAGACATACTTTCACATATTAGTATGGACTATGGACTTTAATATGGAAGTATGCATAATATAGTTATTTTAATTCTATTTACATTAATGGCTGGTTTACACGTATTAAGTTGATAAATAGTTAACTAAATTTTAATTTAATTTTAAGTTATTAATTGCATGTAAACACAAAATTTAGTAGCAAGTAGCAAGTTAAAATTTAGTTAAGTACAAAAATTTTGCAATTGTCACTTAAAATTAGGTTAAGTTGACTACTTATCTACACGTGTAAACCAGCCATACGAGTACCTATGTTTAACTTCGATCTAACCCGGATTTAGTTAGCTTTAACTGTCAAAATATGTACTGACCACAGAGCTATTACATATTATTATCAAGATAATACTAACTATATCCATACTAATATTAAATGCGAAAGTGTGTCTGTCTGTCTGTCTGTCTGTTACCTCTTCACGCTCGAACCGCTGAACCGATTTTGCTGAAATTTGGCATGGAGTCTGGAGATACTTTGAGTCCCGAGAAAGAACATAGGATAGTTTTTATCCCGGAAAAATGTACGGAATTTTGGCGCAACGGAGTTGCGGGCATCATCTAATTAACTATAACTTCGAAAGTTACCACTACACGCCCAAACCGCTGAATCAATTTAGCTGAAATTGGGTATAGAAATACTTTGAGTCCCGGGAAAGGACATAGTATACTTTTCATCCCGGAAAAATGTATGGTTCCCGCGCGAAAAACGAATTTTGGCGCAACGGAGTTGCGGGCGTCATCTAGTTAATGATTATAATTTATAACGTGCTGATCTAGAGATAATTAGATCGTGAGCCAAATATTATCACTGAGTGCTTATATTACGTATTGAGTAACAAACATCTATATACTTCCGCGTTTATGAATGATATTGTATTTGAGCGTGACCGAGATGATATTAGTTACAGTAAGCGATCCGCGTTATCAGTTTTATTCTCTAGTGTCTAGACCAGTGGTTCTTAACCTTTTAGTCATGAGGGACCATTTTACCAAATGCTTGTCTTGCGTTTGATAAAGAATAAATTTATAATTAGCACTCATAAACTTTTTATTTGGTAAAAATCTAAAAGTTACAGATTTTAATTTAATGTGATTTTTATGACTGCATAGTGCATACTCTTTCCTAACTTCTGAAATCTCACAATATACCTAATATTGACCACCAGTGGTCCGCGGACCACCGGTTAAGAACCACTGGTCTAGACTCTAGAGACTAGTCTATTAAAAAAAATTGCATGATCTTTGTAAGCATTTCACAACATTTCACACCATTTCACAAAATATCTACCCTACTTGGAAAAGCTTACCATACGGTAGTAAGAGGGAAATTATAATTAACCTTAATTAATATTAAATTTCTTCCGTGGTTTATCACAATGAAACAGTTCAAATTCCGTCAATGATGCCAGAAAAGTCATTGAAAGGGCGCTAAATATGTATCAGTCACAAAGGGTTTTGTCCCCAGTGACACAGGGCTCCTGAAATAGCTGCTACCACTGTATCATCAGATGTTACCGTGTCATTGACCTCACAGTCCATAAAGACTTTCGCACTTAACCGGTAAAAAATCCATACTATGTATGATATTATTATAAATGTGAAAGTGTGTCTGTCTGTCTGTTGACTCTTCACGCTTAACCGCAGCTAAGCGATTTTAATGTTGGTAGGTATAGATATACTTTGAGCCCCGGGAAAGGACATAGACATTTTTTATCCCAGAAATGTACGGTTCAGCATAGTTAAAAACAATAATGTTTCCACAATAATTATTGTCCCACTTGTTAACATAGGTACTAGACTAGAGGTTCGGGAACTATATTATACTCATAAAAGGACCGAAATAGTCTTTTTGTGTAACAACCTAAGAATAACAAACAAAAACCATAAAAATCCTGTATTTTGTTGCATCAGCCAACAGGTTTTAAATTCGTCCACTTTTTATAAGACGCCTTGTTTTAAAACCTCGAAATATGGGATTAAGCTTAGGAAGGCTGATAAGTAAAATAATAAAAGCAAAAATTGTGGGAATGTGTGGACGTCGGATTTGGGTTTTTGTTTCACACAAAACTGTTTCTAACCTACACAATATGTTGGATGTGATGACAATTTTAAATTTGATGATAGATCGCTCAGAAAATATGCTATCAGAGAAGTTGATTCATAGGTAGATGACGCGGATGCCTCCAGACCTACGTGATTGGGTCGCGTTATGTCAAAGCCAGCCGACAGATCACAGTAATTCACAATTAACATTGAATTGACATACCTATTACCTAATCTGACCAAATGACGTAGATCCGTCAAGTGCCTATGAATCAATTCCTTCAGTGGTACATTTAGTCATTATAAAAACTACCATAATGTCCGTTCCTGGGAAGCAAAGTAAAAAGAAGGTAAGGGAAAATAAGCCTCTCTCAATGAACGCCAAGATGACCGATCTCCTGCTACTCGCATCCAACATGGACCCGTAACTAAACGGAGATCGTCGTCCCACCTAGTTGGAGGTCGACCTACACCCCGATTTCCCAGCCAGCAGTGGACGAACATAGGCTAATATTATGATGATGAAGGGAAAATAGCCAGCTTAATAAACAACATAAGTACTGGTTACTATACATATATTCAATACGCTGACGAAGGTCATGATAAAACATCAGCAAACAACGACGATTAATATCGAACCCGATAACAGTTCACTACACCTTTATTGATTGCTCCCACAATTACTGAATCCATACTAATATTACAAGTGCGAAAGTGTGTCTGTCTGTCACCTCTTCACGGACAAACCGCTGAACTGATGGAGATACTGCCCCGGAAAAGGACATACGATACTTTTTACCCCGGAAAAATGTATGGTTCCCGTGAGATAAACGAATTTTGGCGCAACGGAATTGAGGCGTCATCTAGTATTTAGGCATCGCGACTTTGTGTGGGGTTTTACGCGGCCACAAACGGGCCAGGCTTGCAGATAAAACAATAGATATCAACCTCAGAAAACCAGTTGAAAAGTACATTATTTCCTCTAATAACAGCTGGACGGCAATTTTTATTTCCTATTTTGTGATTGCTAAAACTCTTATGTATCGTCTGATTATATAGAGGTATATCATAGCTAAACGTTACAGTTTGAATTTTTTATTCATTATTCGTAAATCGTATCACGTCTACCGAGGTGCCTAGTGTACACGTGCCTTTACTGTCCTTGAGTAGATCGTAAACAAATCCGTTACAAAGTAACACATAAACATTGTTTTGGTCAAGATGCAATGCCCCCAATACACGTATGCAAAAGTTTATTTGTCATTGAACTCTTATTTTGATAGGAATGCAATAATTATATTATTATTTATAGATTTTTTCAGTTATCACTTATCAGCAACGTGATGATACAAAATTTTTCTTTATTCTTTTTTTAATGCATATAAAAGTCTTTGAGATTAATTTCGAAGTCAGCAGTTAAAATCTTTATCTTTCAATTAACCAGCGTAATTCGTTGCATATTAATTTGTGGTTTCAATTAGCACGTCGACTTTACTAAAGCGTTTGATAAAATTAATGATTATTTCAAAATCTAGATTTCCATTTAACAAATTGAACATTGCTTCAATTAACCTTTCAAAATAACTTCTAACACATTCAATGTCTAATGTATAATTGAAATAGGTACTAGGTGCTAGTTCATCAAGGATCAATAATTTTACCCGTTACTATTAAGGTGTATAAAACTAAACAAGGGACATTTATTTTAAAGGCGGAAATTGGAAGAATGTTTTAATTTTAAATCTTTTACTAAACTTTTTATAGATGACTGATGAAGTGAGCTTTGTTATAATGGGTTCTGTTTGTACTTTTGGTACTTTTCTGATAAAATTTGGCATACTTGACCATGGCAAATGATATAAGTGCGTTGCTTTTATTACTGAAAAATCGATGATTCCTGCGAAATATTATGTTTCATTTTAATGATACCGGTCAACATAAATGTTTAGATAAACTTGACTTCACTCCTAATTTTCATCAATCGCTCTTGAAAAAAATTCATGTTTAATAATCATTCTATTATTAAACATGAAGTTTACAAGTTTTGCATATTAACAATATAATCTGGTGAAAATCGAGTATGTTCAGTAGGGTAAATGTTCGTTTATTTGATACCATTGACCGTAATCCTGTAATGTGAAGCGATGAATATTGATGAGCTAAGTTAATTATACATTCCGGTAATTCGTCTGTTACAATGTTTCCCAATTTTGAGCATAGTTGACAATAGTCGTGACGTAGGGGAACGTGACACCAATGAACAAAAGAGTAATTTGTGCCAGGTTTACATTTCTCCAATTTCGAATTTAAAAAATTATTCGAATAGTAAGTTGGATTGGATCACTGGATTGTAATAATGTGGCTAGTTTACATTATGACAATCCAGTGATCTAATCCATTAATGTAGATTGTAGTGTAAGAGAAATTATAAATGCAGTATGAATCAACGCAAGGTCCCAAGGACCTACGTTATTTGGCAGAGTTATGTCAATGTTAGTTGTGACGAGGCTAGGCTTGACAACCCAACAACCAAATAATATAATATCGCCATAAATCTGATAGTTCACAGTACCGTTCCATTTGGGAAAACTGTTGTTTTTGTTCTTCCTTTAGGAAGTTTCAACAAGTTTTATAGTAATTACAGAGTTTGATATTAGCCAGGTGTCCCATAATGACTCGCTTTTGCACCCGTCTACAGAAAACATTAACATCAGTCGCACTCGAAACAAAAAATACACCAACTCTCGTGTGGGAAAGAGACGGGTTCCCGAGCAGCAAAATGTCACAGAGCACATGTGAGTATGTCAATGTCCCACGAGGTCAGCTTACCACTGTACTTAGTCTGTGGTTCGCGGTTCTAGAATTTTCTTGGGTGGGGTTAACAATTGTTTAGAATATGGAAATGTTTCCTTTTTAAAATGTTTGTTAAGAATTTAAGTACATGCGTCAACGCCTACTATTGTACCTAGGTGTTGACGCATGAAGTTCTTAACTTAACATCTACTGATGTTGACGCATATTTTTAAATAAGTATTGTTATTATCTATAAAATTATTAATTTAATATCATTAACACTACACATTTCCCGATAAATCAATGCACATGCCGAACCTTTACCACGCGGGTGCTTCTTAAGGCATATAAGAAAAAAATTTTTTTTGAAAATTCAGCCCTTGTGGGTTTTTTTATTAGCATAAAATCCATGTAAAGCGATGCCTCTCTTCATGGTGTCAATGTAGCTGCTTTGGAGGGCAGAATGCGGATGTGAACTGATTTAAACCTTTTTTAACCTCTGTGGTGGTTAAAAAGGTTTAAAATGTGTTGTCATGCGGACGAAGCCACGACTAGTTTTACTCATATGACGCTATAATAACCTCCATGAAGTGTGATGTTCATGGTAAAATATACAACTCTAGTTATCCGTGACCAATTAAAATCGAGGTTTGTTTTAATCTACATTCCACAACTATACTTATTAACTACATACAATCGTATACAATATCTGTATAAATAAAACTATGACGTTTGAAAATATACTAAGTTTAAGATGTTACTGAGAGTTTTTCACTTTATTTACTTACAATGTTTTGCTGTCAATTCGTTTATTGCAAAAGGAAGAAATAAAAACTATCCTATGTCCTTTGCCGGGACTCAAACTATACATCCCAAATTTTATCAAAATCCAATCAGTAGTTTTGGCATGAAGAAACAAACGAATGTAGAATGTGATGCGTATAAAGACGAAACATTTGTTGCAACTTGCATTGTTTACGCAACTGGACCTATTTTGATGTGGCTGGTATAAAGATATTAAAATATAAGATAAATAGTCTGTCGACAGTACTAATTTCCTTTGATTAAGTTTAATTATAACATTAATGTCATTTTAATTGCCATACAATAGTAAACAAACCGAACAGGTGGGTACTGTCCGATGCCAATATACTGCACTTGATGTAATCACTCATTTTATTTTGGTCTGTGTAAGGACAAACACTTAAGGTTTATACGGGAAGTCCGATCGATCGGATCGGACTGATCTCATCAGGTCAACCTGACCGGACTCATATACACACAAATGGGAATCCAAATTCACAAAATTTATAATTCGTTTATCGCGTGGGAACTATACATTTTTACAGGATAAAAGTGGCCTATGTCCTTCTCCGGGACTCAAAGTATCTCCATACCTAGCAAAATTAGTTCAGCGGTTTGGGCGTGAAGAGGCAACAGACAGACAGACACACTTTCGCATTTATAATATTAGTATGGGTTTAAATTTTTGACAGACAGCAGAAATTTGTCTTTCAAATGCCTGTTTTAACCTGTCGCAATAATTTTCCGGTTTATTTAGTCGGTAAATTAATTTTACTGTTATTTTTAGGTTAATAATGCAATTATTCTACGGATTTTACGTTGGTAAATATATTTTTAGATTAATAGTTCCACTGTACGCGAGTGAACCCCATCTGCGTATTCGATGAATCAAATTAATTAATGTTCACGAACTAGACAACTGCTTAGACAGCCTAAGCAGTTGTCTAGTTCGTGAACATTAATTAATTTGATTCATCGAACTCACACGATATCAGACTCTACTTTTAAATATTTTTGGATTTACTGATTTTTTAATTTACTTGCTGATTTTCTAGTTTTTTTTCTATTATTTTGATTTTCTAGATTACTATCTAGTATATTTCGTGGGTGCAGGGTTACTTCAGGGAATTTATGTACGCGTAACATGTCCACTTATCAAAACTGAACATTTTGTGGCACACTTTACGGAAAAACTATCACGCGTATTGATTTGTGCTCTACCATAGTAATTTTTATATTAAATATGCAGATGTGTTATCATCAGTCAGTCAAGGTGTGACGACGCGAGCCCTCACAAAGCTCGGCTTTTAGCTAGTTTTTAACCGACTTCCAAAAAGGAGGAGGTTTCTCAATTCGACCGTATATTGTTCTTTTTTATGTTTGTTCGCGGATAACTCCGCCGTTTGTGAACCGATTTTCAAAATTCTTTTTTTGTTGTATAGGATATAGTCTGAATTTGGTACCATGTTCCCAAACATGGTACCATGTAATGGGATACATGAGGAGGAGGAGGAGATGAGAAAATTTATATGGAAACATATGGTGATTTTAGTTTTATGAGAAGTATCCTAAGCATATGCTACCAAAACGCAAGATTTTGCACCAAGGTGTATTATGGTTCCGAAGATACTAAGAGAGCTCTGGATTCCTTATAGATACAAGTTTGGGGGCTTAGGCGCTGTTTTAAGAACTGACAGCATATGCTACTATGCAAATTACATTCATCTTCTCCCTTAAATTACCTAGCACGTGTTCACTTCGATTTTTTTAAATGTAGGTATAGTTTAAAATTATTTACTTGATATTTGTGAGTGTGACTCTTAACAAATTGTAGTAAGTAGAATATACGCGATGGTTTACTCGGTAACTAAAAAGAGTGAAATTATTATTTTTAACAAAAAATTAAAACTGACTTCCAAGGTATAAACAATAATAACATCCTTATAATATGAACTAAAAAGTATTAAATAATTTTTCCTATCTAATAGTGCCTTTTTCCGAATTCGGCTAAACCTCAACAGCTATTTCTGTACTCAATCTTCATCATTTCGAAGTCGGTACCAGTTCCAAAAGTTTCAAATATTCTGGCAGAAGAAGATTCAGCTGTACAGAAATAGCTGTTGAGGTTTAGCCGAATTCGGAAAAAGGCACTATTAGATAGGAATAATTATTTAATACTTTTTAGTTCATATTATAAGGATGTTATTATTGTTTTTACCTTGAAAATCGGTTTTAATTTTTTGTTAAAAATAATAAATATTATGACTAGGTACTATTTAAAAGGCTTTTGACGTTGATTTGATATTAGATAGAGACCACATCGAAACTATACCCTTTATAAGGTTATTGTAAACTTTGTAGAATCGAACGATAGATTTCATAAATTTTTTATACTTTCCCAGAAAGGAACCTGTATTTTTTGCAATACCTGATAATATAACTCCTCCTATTTTCGTCTAATTAATTTCTTTGCGCATGCAAAGAAATCAAACACATAAAAATAAAACAAAACACCTCGGGCACCCTGAGATAATAATTATTATATCAAAGAGTTTTCGTTGTTGGATGCGATGGTGGGAAGAGGAGGTGGTGGTGGTTGGTAGTGGGAATGTTTGGTGACTCGTTAAAAGTAAAATAACAATATTGCATAGTGTGTAACTTGCCGAACATTAGCAAGAACCCAAGGCTCCGCAATTCGTTTCGCCTTATAAGCCACAGAACAATGATGTATGTTTATACTACTGTGTAGAACATAGCAAGGGCGTCGCCAAGGGGGGGGGGGGGGAGGGGCAGCTGCCCCCCCTAGAGAAAAAAGTTGCCAAATAAAATGCAACCAAAGTCTTTGAGTTGATTTGCTTGAAGTTCAAGCCTTGAACAATCATTCCCGTACGTCGAAACTCGAATGAATTCGCTAATTCCACTCTAATTCATTGAGAATGAGAAAAGTATGAATTGTAGTAGGTAAAGTCAACTTGCCCCCCACGCAACGCACTAGCAACTACTGCACTATACAGCAGCAATTGAAGGAACAGAAATAGAAATATTATATTCTGTCTTTTCACTGCAGCTCGTAAGAGTATACAAGGTGTTAACCCTGTAAATTAAAACTAATTGATAACACTTTAGGGTGTGTATGGGTCACTATACAAGGTGTAACAAAACTGAGTGATAATACTTTAGGGGGTGTATGTGTTCCTGACATAGAATTCACTGTCAAAGTAGCAGCGCTGAACGAGCAAAACTTTCTGCAAAGCAAAAATTATATGGAAAAATTCATGATGCTGGGGCGCTTGACAAATGACAAAAAAGTGCTCTTTCAGCGCTGCTACTTTTACAGTTAACTCTATAATTTATAAGGGACACTTAAACACCCTAAAGTATTAGCACTTAGTTTTGTTACACCCTGTAGACATTAGACGGGCTGTGAGCCTGTGACAGACAAAATCGTCATTGAATAAATCAACAGATCATGCTTTAACCTAGTGTTATCATCAGCGTCATCTTTTGTCTCACTCGCAGACTAGTTTGTCTCTTTCATTTACAATTTCCCAGGCTTTTAACAGGAAATATTTTCCAAGGCGACTCAAAGACGTCCTCAATACTGTGACCTCGGCACTTTTGGGTCGACACTCGGCACCTGACTCAGCTGTAGCCTTGAATATAAATTATCTTATAATTACCCTTATTACTCCTCATTAAACAGGCATGAGCCTAGTGATTACAACAAAAATAATAAAATAGATATTTCTAGGTCAGCGATTCTGAAACTGGTTTTTTAAGAACCCTAGGGTTCGTTTTAATATTATGCTGGATGGAATTTTACATACTTTAACAGAATATATAATTATATATTTACCTACAAGAATATTTTATTACCTCCTAAAAATTTTCATATACTTACTTAATACTTATTACTATTAGCTTTCTTCCAGCTAGACTCTATAAAATATGTACCGCTATAACCAATAGCCTGTGTACTCATGGGCGTACCCAGGTAGGGGCAGGGGGGGGGGCTGTTAAATAAACGTCAATTTTCCTGGCAAGTGGGATTTAAAAATATGTTGCTTAATAGCTATGTCCACACAAGGCGCTTTCGTCTTCAATTTTCGTCATCTTCCGCTCAATAATTGAATGCGTCAACGGACGCAACGCCAACACTGTTATTTTTGAAGTTCTGGATACGGTCAGAGGGCATGCGTTGCGGGCATGCCTCACGTTCGCTGTTGACTGCGCTATAACGCATGCCCTTGACGAACAGAAAAAGGCACAGTGTGGACAAAGCTAATGCCTACTCTGCGCAAAATGAAGTGTTGGAAACAAAATATCTTTTCAGTCCCATAATTAAAAGTCAATTTTCGCCCCCTTGTGTACTTTCTTGTATTTGAATTTAATAGTGTATAGTGTGTCTCTGTACAAAATTTCATCAAAACCGGGATAAAATTGTTCTATGTCCTTTCCCGGGAGTAAAAGTATATTCATACCCAGCAAAATCGTTCAGCGGTTTGGCCGTGAAGAGGGAACAGACAGACACACTTTCGCATGTATAATATTAGTATGGATTGATAACTTTATGAATCTACCGACATTCAAAGGTAGCCTATGTCCCGGACAGGAGGAAGCACGCTCTAATGGTGATGCGGTGGAGTGGAAACCCTTTGTACGTCTGTGCGGTGATAGGACACTTCTTATCAGCTGTTAAACCAGCGGTCGGCAACACGCGGCCCGTGAATGTTTAGTGAATAAGTAAATGTGTGGAGTTTTGTCGGGAATACGAAAGAGTGACGTTGTGTTTTTGTATTATTTTTCTAAAATTGTGTTATTTCGGTTTTTAATGTTTAATGTTGGTAGAATATTAACCATTAGATAAATATTCGTAGTCGTGCACAAGTGTAGGCAAGTGATACAACTTCAAGAAACGTGCCATTTTGTGTTCCCTCCAAAACTCCATCGAAAGTTTTAGTAAAGGGTCTACCACTTTACTAAAACAACTGACTTGACTCGTTGACTTTACCGACTACTCTTTAGACTTTGACTAGACTTTCGACTTGACGATAATCTGGAAAAACGACTTGAAAATTTTGTAATTTTTTTTACAATTTTTTTTTCCTATCAATACTTTGCTTGACACTGGCCATGGTTTAAAAGCCGAGCGCCATAACAAGAAAAGAAAAAAAAGTAAATGTGTATCAAAAACAATGTTTTCTAATACACCCAGTAGTTATATCCACTTAAGTACGTAGCCGTTTGTGCCCTTTTTAATAAAAACTTATTTCCTTTCAATATGTTTAGGTATATTGAGCTTCTAGGGTTAATACGAGTACGAGGTCTGCGGCCCACCTTTAGTTTGTTTTGCCACCTTGTGGCCCTTGCCTGCCAAAAGGTTGCCGTCTGCCGACCGCTGTCACCGAATACATAAGTTTGAGTGTACCGTCGAGAGAAAAGATTTGTAAGGTAATTGACGTCGTACATATTACCAGTTGATGCCCGCAACTCCGTTACGCAAAAATCCGTTTATCGCGCGGGAACCGTACATTTATTCGGTGAAAGAAGTATTATCCCTTATTCAAATAAAGGTAGATATATTACCACTTTGTTTTCTTTTAAAAAATGATCCTAATTTTCGATATAGTAACACTTAAAGATATTATCGTGGTCACATAATTATATTTTTAAATATATTTTTTTACTTATCTATACCATCTTACAACTTTTGAACGTCATTTGTCACTGTCAGGTACTGTCAAAGTGAACCAAACGGTTTTGGTGTGAACAAATTCAAGTTTTTAGCGCACGTTTTTGGTTTTTTGGAAACTTTGTTCAACGAAAATTCTGGTTAGTGTTTTTTCGATTCAAATTCCTAAATTATAACATATATTGTATGATCTCACTTATAGGCAGCGTCCGCAATTGATTTATTCATATTATAATTTAGACATTTCAAAGAAGTGGTAAATAGTTTACCATTGTCCGATCCCGTCTTGACAAAAGTTTGATGATAATATGTACATAAAAAGCTGTTTTTTGTATGTTTACGAATAAAACTAAATAAATATTTGGAAAAGTTTTAAGTTATCAAAACGTTACATATTATAGTGTAGTTATTTTTTTGAAGTGAAAACTTCTTTAGCGGCGTTGAGCACTTTTGTGGGATGGGTAAAAACTGTGAAACTCGCGTCAGATTCTCGTGCTGATCGAAAAACCTTGGAAAAACCGTAAGACGGTTGGAGAGTAGTGTTTTGTGTCGAACTCGAACTCGAACTGATTGTAAGGGTTTTGATTAATTTAAAAAATCGTTTTTTTTAATAATCGATTTTCATAAAAGATGGGTTAAAAATTTAATCTATTGTAAGGGTTTCGATTAATTAAAAGAATCGATTTTTTAATAATCGATTTTCATAAAAAATGGGTTAAAAAATGCACAACGTTAATAATCAAGTTTTCACTTCTGCCGGCACTCCCGGAGTGCAATCCGTCTTTTTTTTAATTGTTAATTTCAGACTCAAGGTGTAAGGATTTACTTTGACATATTATTAATTATTTACTTAATGTTTGTACCTTCAATTATTATTTTGTTTCTTTTCCAAAATATTAAATAAAAAATAATAAATTATGTAGGTAGAACCAATAGGAAGCCACTAGTCAAGAACCAAAAATAAACCAAAACGGGCAATGGTAACTATTTTACCACCAACATTTAATATTTTGAATCATGAGTGGATAATGGTAAATTATTTACCACCCAAAAAACTACCCCTTCCCCTATATTTTTTTTAAATTTTGATCAAAAATATGAAATAAGCGACCCACAATTACTCCAAATCCAATTCAAATTTAACAAAAATATGCATACCGGCTCGCGTTTGTTTAAGGGTTATATTATGTCCTTTCCCGGGACTCTAAGTATATCCATGCCAAATTTCATCAAAATCTGTAAACTTTAACAATATCAAAAGTTTTTTTTTTATAATAGTTAAGCGTGCAACATTATGTATGTGTATGTAGTATGCGCTAGGACTCTGATATCTGATGACTAACATTTTCCATTGAACCTATATGGAAGCATAAAGAGGTCATTTATTTATAAACTACATAATACTAGGTAGTAAATAATCTGTCTGTCGCCAATTAAAATCTATAAATACATGATGCTAATTAGTTTAAACATAGGAAATTCTATGATAAATAAATAGATAACTTTCCAGCTTTTAAGGCATTGAATTGATGACGTGTACATTTTTCGACGGTGACTCATTTTAAGCTTATCTCTAATTAATATTAGATAACTTGACACGCAGTACGTTGATTCTGCTAAATAACCTTACAATAAGCAGTTTCGATACAGTCTCGTTAATTAAGATTTTGATCATCAACTTCGTTTCGTCTTCTACCCAGTTCGGTATCAAACTATGTAGATATTGATATAATAATTTAACTACAACCTAGAATAATTTTGCATCTTTTTGGTAAAAGTTTTTGGTGTTTTCTTAGGCCGGGCCTTCTCACCGGGCTAGTTCCCAAATCGGTGGTAGGGAGGGGACCATAGATTCGACGGTCGTCGACAACGTCAAGGTGTACTTGAAGTTTGAATAAAATATTTTTTTATTTTAGTATTTTTTATTTTATTTTTACAGGTACTATAATTACATTCTCTTGAAATGTCTAACTAAATATGTATGTCAAACATGGTCAAACGATGCAAAAGATACGGAAAAATTCCAAATTCCAAGTCAATATAATGACTCATTATTTTTTCTGTTTGATAAGGGTCCAAATCTAATAGATTTTTGAACGAAGCTGCATTAACTAATTGCATTAAAATCGTAGAATCAGGGTATAGTTTGTACAATTAGCACGATGCTTGTGATTTGAATAGAATGCGCTTGTTATTCAGCTCAGGCGTTTGTCGCCGTACAATATATTTTATTGTACATTTTGTAATGTAGAGCCTTAGGGACCTATCAGACAGAGAGCGGTCACGCAGTCAAGCGTGCAAGTGGTCAGTTTTGCGTTCTGTGTTGTGTTACGTTTGTATAGAGATACTCACACAGGGGGCGTTCTGACCGCGTCAAAATTTATCCTGTGTGACTGACCGCTTGAACGCAAAATGCAAATGCAGAACGCTTGAACGCGTGACCGCTCTCTGTCTGATAGATCCCTTATACAGTATAGAGAATTCCAATCATTTTTTAAAACATAAATAAATACTGATTGTATTTTTAGTGGAATACTGCCTGATACTTTTGTGAAGAAATCAAAAATGTTGTATTTGTAAATCAAATAAACTTGAATCATTAAATAGAAGTTAATCAAGCAGAATATTAACGAATTCATAATCTACTATTTTTTATGTTAGTCAAAGTTTATAATTGTATTTAATCCTTCGATCGGAGGTTCTAGGAATTCCCATTGTATTCTTTTGTTCTCGCGATCACCGGTGCTCGCGCGGGGCCTGAAAGATTAATCGCGGATGAATCAAGCGATGAGTCTCCAGGCTAAGGGTTAAAGAATTAACAGGGCCCTAATTGGACGAGGGGAATAGTTCAAATTGATTACCCAGCCTTAATTATATTACGAGAATTACAATTAAGGTACAAGTTAGAAGCCGGCTACATGAAGCGGCAGCAGACGACGTGTCGTCGCGACACTACTGGTATTCTATGTAGTTCTAATTTCTATGAAATACCCTCCACAGCTAGCGACACGAAGCTAACGACACTTTTCATATAGAAACCAGTAGTGTCGCGACGACACGTCGTCTGCCGCCGCTTCATGTCGCCCGCTGCCAACTGGCAATTTGGTATGACTTATGCCCAGTTTGTAAGGCTGATTTTCATCTGTTGATGTTATGTTAACATACCTAGTCGTTTCATTTAATTTCATTCTATTTAGAGAATGAAATTAAATGAAACGTATATGTAATGCGAGTCTACTACGTCTGCATTCTACCTGTCATTGCGTTTGCTATATTATACTAGCTTTCGAATTCGAAATCAAAAAAATCGAAAAATATTAATAGAAAATTGTAAGTATTTATTGACTTTAGGCTTTAGCAGTCTTTGCGGGTGACTTGGCTTTTATCAATAAAATAATAATTATTATTATAATGATCAGTACAGTAAATCCAGAGATTGCCCCTTGCAACTTTATTACCATTTTTTTAATATCTAAAGATAAAAAATAGCGTAGACATCTATAACACTAAATTAATTCAGAACAAAAAACTGTAACAAACATCCAGACAAAAAAATCATGTAATCGATAGCCGATTGCACAATCAGTTGTAATATAAGCCCGCAGCTCTGTTCCCACGAATATTATTGGTTAAGATAAAAAAATATAGGGCCGACAATTAAAAAACGACAAAATATATTATCAAAAACCTTTAAAAGCTTTGAGCAATATAGAAACCCAGTTCGTAACTTAATAGGTCTAGACGTAGATACACTGATAAATTACTATTTATTCTGACCTTAAAGGAAACAAAGGTATAAATTATGAACCTATAAATTTAAATATCACGTATTAATATAGAATAGTAGTGTAATAAAGAAACCCAATGTCAATGGCAATTAATTTGGTCAACTTTAAATTTTTGTCGACATTAAATTTAGATGAAAATTAAATAAAAACGGAGTTGGCTTTCATTTTTCAACCTACCCACAACTTTATAACTCTGGAACGAGCTATCACCAGCAGTATTTTCGAACCAACACCACCTGTAAACCTTCAAGAAGAGAGCGTATTCGGTCGGCAACGCACCTGCTCTCAATTATTGCGTGTGTCCATGGGCGTCGGTAGTTCCTTTCCATCAGGTGACCCGTTTGATCGTGTGCCCCTTTATTTAAAAAAAAGCAAAGTATAAAGTTTGAAAGATTGATTCATTTGTCTAACGTAACCCATCTCTTTCAGTATGGAGGAGAAGAAGAAGGACATAAACCTGGACTCGGTTCTAGAGAGCCTGGGTCCGTACAGCCGGTACAACCTGCTCAACTTCATGCTGCTGCTGTTCCCGGTGCTGCTGAGCAGCTTCTTCGAGTGCGGCTTCATATTTGAAGCTCAGGCGCAGAATTATAGGTTGGTACTGAGTTTAGAACAAGGCAGGCCCACCATGTACAATCGAAGAAATTGATAGGCTGTTGACCAGCGTTGCCAGACGTCCCGATTTTGGCGGGACGTCCCGATTTTTTATCAAATTTAAATGTCCCGCGCGGGACAGGCTCAGTCCCGCTTTTCGGGGATAACTCTAACGTACTTGCTGCGTGCTAACTGCTAACAAAGAAAGGTGCGTAACATAATGAAGATAAGAGTGGGAGATGGAGGGGTGGATTTTCTATCATGGCTACTTTTGGTATTGGTGACAATAGTTGTCACGTAAACGTAATTTTAATTCAAATAAAAAGAAAAAAATTAGAAAACTTTTCATTTTATACGTTTTTTACTATGTCCCGCTTTTGACGGAAGAATCCCGCTTTTTCACCCAAAAAGTTCCAAAGTCCCGACTTGGTACAAAAAAAATCTGGCAACGCTGCTGTTGACGTACCTGTGTCATTTAGTGGGTTCTATTCAATGTTAGTCGGAAATCGGGATCTGTCGGGCGGCTCGTCGGCTGTGTTTGACATAACGCTACCAAATAAGGAAGGTTTGGCTTCTGCCTACGAATGAATATTTTGTATGGTACATCAAAGCTTTTTCCCTCTCTCTTCCCATTATAGTCCCAGAGGGACGGAAGACTGACACAACTAACGATAGGCGACGATTATGCAGTAGATAAAATATGATGTCGATTTTTATTCTTTGCAATATTGTAAACGTTAAAAAGATAATATCTTTAAATGTTATTTAATTCGCATAAGACCTCATTATAGAGATTGATTGCAGTGTAAATATTTACAGCGCGCATAATGTGTAACGTAGCCTCATCAACTTTTTCTACAATAAACAAAATTCACGCCCTTTCTTTAACTTGAAACGCAATTCGTTGATATATTAACATCTTTCACTTTGCAACGTGACGAGGCGATGCGTTGGGAATTGGGATGCATTTTTAAATGAGTTATTAGAAACTGAACTTTATATACTACACAAGAAGTTACACATTGAATTGACAGACTTGTCGCCGCGTTGTTGGGCTCCCTGTTCCAAAAAATGTCTCAATAGGCTACTTGACCTACTTTTTTTCTTCATTCTAATCGCTTCTTAATCATACATTTTCACCAAAAAAACTAATATTTTAATATTTTAAACAGTAGAAACCCATAAAAATGTTGATTGAAAAATAATATGCCTTTTATATGGCGCCGAAAACACTGTCCGCCATTGTGCCGCCATAGTGTGACGTCATGTTTTTTGTATTTTATACTTTCTTCATTGAAAAAAGTTTTATGTGATAAGCGTACGAGTCTAACAGTGCCAAAAAATTTGAAAAGAATTTAGAAATCATTTGTAATGTTGAACACTTTTGGAGAAAAGTTTTGGCCATTTCATTTCCCAACTACAATAAATGGAGATAATATATAAAACTGATGTTTTATTTGAATTATTCAAGAAAATATATTTTACAAATCTTTCTAGGCTTATTCTTATTATTTATGTACAAATAAACTTACATATAACGAGCGCGATAAATAAAAGATATTAAATTACAAATTTGATGACGTCACATACAAATCGGAAGTACCGCAAAAGCGTTTTGGTCAGTACAATTCTTATTTTCATAAAATCATATTTTCAAATCGACTTTATTTATCAATCACAAGCTTTTATTTGATGATAAGGGTGAAATACGGTTACCTAGACCAAGTTCTACTAGAAATATGCATTTTTTCAATGAAATTAAATATAGGTCAAGTAGCCTATTAAAAATTCTGCGCCTCGAGACGTTGCAATGTGAATTGATACGTTTTATTTTAGCATTTTTAGGGTTCCGTACCCAAAAGGTAAAAATGGGACCCTATTACTAAGACTTCGTTGTCGGTCCGTCTGTCCGTCTGTCCGTCTGTCCGTCCGTCCGTCCGTCCGTCCGTCCGTCCGTCCGTCCGTCTGTCTGTCTGTCTCCACTCTCCAAGCTGTAACTCAAGAACAGTAATAGCTATAAGAGAGTTAAAATTTTCACAGATTATGTATTTCTGCTGCAGCTATAACAACAAATAGTAAAAACAAAAAAATATATATATTTAAGGGGGGCTCCCATACAAAAAACGTGATTTTTCAAACATTTTTTGCTCGGTATCAATGATGACAGCAGATAGGCACCTGAAATATTCACAACATACTCAGCTGTATTTATACTTTAATAATTAATAATAAAATTTTAATAAAATAAATAATTAAAGGGGGCTCCCATACAAAAAAACACAATTTTTTTTTTTGCTTTTTAGTGGTACGGAACCTTTCGTGCGCGAGTCCAACTCGCACTTGGCCAATTTTTAGCTCAGATTCTACTAAAATTAATTTCGAAAAAAGTTATTTTCGGAGCGATATGGAACCACTAGACACGAGTGCGTCACGTTTAGTGATAAGAGGTCGACCGATAACACCGTCTGTTGGGAAACATTTCGTCATTTTTGGAATATCGAAAGAATGCATCTTATCGAAGAATTTATCTGTGACAGAGCAAAAACTCATGACCTACGTAGAGAATACGTATTGTTGCCTGTGACTATGTTGGTTTCGTAATAGAATTGAAAACAAAAAAAAACCCTTTACAATTCTTCGACTCGTGTAGCTCTTGTTATGCTAGTATTCATGGAATTTATATGGATTTGGTTTTCGAGATTATGTTGCCAGATGGTTTTTAAACTCATGAGCAAGGTCCACTAAAATCGAATAAAAAATCTTAAATTTTATCGTCATTAACGTATGTTTGGTTCCCAAGACCATGATTTTTATAATGCGGCTAGATTTGACCACCACTTCCTCACTTTTCCCCTTAAGGCCCTATAGACCCAATTTACATGACTTTGAATCAATTATAAACAAACAAATAGTGACTTTTAAAAGCCAAAAAAAATACACATTGTTGTTTACTTAATGTACTTTGACAATTTGTGGTTCGAAACATAATATTGAAAACTTCACTCGATCAAAAATAACTCCGAAGAGGAGGCTAAATTCGAATATTTTGTGATATTTTTCTTATTTTTCGTGAAGCTTATGATAGTTTTACTTTCAAAAATCATATCTACGAAAAGCTCATAACTTAAAGAAGGATAATTTGTGGTTACATTTTGCATTTTGGTTTAATTATCAAAGAAAAAAGGTTTTTTTCTCCTATTTCGCCCTATCAAGTACGTGGCGAGCATCGTAACCGCCACTGTACAAGGTGCGCTGATATGAATGTTATTTTAATGTTCTTTACGTCGATATTCGTACTGACAGACATCGACCTGCTAATTTTCGGGTCTATAGGGCCTTAACGTCGAGAAATCAACTTATTTGGTCCCGAATCAGCCAAAAACCAAAAGGCAACCAGACAATATACAACACCTTGTGACAATATACAACAACATGCGTCTCATCTCAAGGATGCGTTTCTCTCATTACCAGCTGGATTTATGTATAGCCAGTATAGGCGGGCCTATGGGCGGCAGCGTTCTATGGCGTCCTAGTTGCGGCAGCGTCCTGGGATGGCGGCAGAGTTCGTACAAAGGGGCGGCAAAATTAAAGTGGCCCATACTCATAAAATGTAAATCCAGCCCGCTCATTACATTCATCTCTTGCAGGTGCAAAGTCCCCGCTTGCGAAGACTACAACGACACCTCCTGGCTCCAGTATGCCATCCCCACAAATCCGAAGACAGAAAAGTTGGAGACGACGCTTCGGTACGTGGCGATTGACGGGACAGTCTGCGGTCCTGCTGCGTTCAGCAACGTGACAGAGAGATGCGACAGCTTCGTATATGAAGAAGGAAGGTCGCTGGTTAAAGAGGTAGGTGTTGGGACAAATCGGGCTTGGGTTGTTGCTAATATTTTAAAATACCACCTTCTTTTTTTAAAAAAGAAGGTGTGATTTTGAGGCAAAGTGAGCGCAACACTTAATTTAATATATTATTATACTTACATAAATAAGCAAATCATTAATTTTTTTGAGCACAAGAGACTTCTTAACACATAAAGTGCCCCAATATTGCGTTATGACTAAGAAGACATTTTGAGGAGCAATTAAATTCAATTTACTTCAACCGATTAGGAGGATAAATTGACTTTATTTCTGACCGTAAGTCATACATCGAAAGATCAGATAGGTAATTTTTGAGGCCTGTTTTTAACAAGACAGATGATATTATTGAAGACTTAGGCAGGTACAAAAGGTTTAAAGCTATATAGAATGCTTCAAATCATTTGAGCCTCAAGCCTCACGAATATGGCATAAATTGAAATTCAAATAATAATATATTTCAATACGTTTATTGATAAACACAATGAAACAAATTGAAGGGGACTCGAAATTCAAAAGATAGTTGAAGACGAGTGGATGAACTGGGTAACTAACATTTTACAACATAAGCGCACTTACTCACTTTTCCCCTCACAATTTGCACAAAAATTATAATTTACCTACTTCATCATCTAGTAATTAAGAGCGGGCTGCCAAATTTTGCTGTGTTTTCTAATAGGTATTACGTTCCTAGAAGACGATTGACTTAAATGAAATTGAGATTTATTTAACCATTGTATATTAACTATCTGATATTTGCCTAACGGAAAAAACGATTCGTGAATTTTGACTCGATAGTTATATTTTTCGAAATTATTAATCTTTCTGGGCTTTTCAACAAATATCTGTTACACTTATTGAGTTACTATATTTAAATAAATTGCACTACTACAATCACACACTTTATAAAATAATGGCTAAATAAAATATTAGTATTGTATTTAATTTTTAAGTAATCATCAAAAATAGTTTTGGGACTTACGACCTTTACTTTCGTGCTATAATGCGGGAACCGTTGTTACGCGATATTGTTTACTATAAGCTGCAGCGCAAAGCACAATGCCCCGAGCACGATTCATGGAATCGACATTATATTATCACGATTGTAGGATAGCGGGGTGTGGGCGGGGCTAGCGTGCTTTGATATTTTTGACAGCAGGCTCTTAATATATCTGGCTATTACACATCCATATTTTTTATTGCAAATAATTTTCCCGGTCCTAAAACTTCCATTAAAAAAATCGACAGTTTTCAAATTATTTACCCACTTCACCTATTCATGACTTCAGTTATTTCACTCAAATACGCTTAAAGCATTCACAAATTTTAATGAGAGGAATTCCAGATAAATAATTGCCTTTCATTCGCTTTATAGACCGCTTTGAGAGGTACTTAAATACTTATCTTAAAGCCATCGTTACGTCTCGAATTATTGAATGATATTACTAATTAATTCAAAGGCGGCGATTACTGTCTGTAAGTCATCTGGAGGTTGTTATTCTCGTGTTCGATTTGCTGGAATAGTTTCGAGAAGGATCAGAACCTTCAATGCTGAATTCAATTAAAATGCCAGTTTATGACAGACTATAGCATATGTCATAAAGTAGGATATTATTAAATTTTTAGGACTATATAGTCTGTCATAAAGTGGCATTTTAATTGAATTTTTTGGAACGAAAAAAGATCGTAACGGCACCTTAAGTTTTTCTCCACACTTTGTCTATACTTTCGCATTTCTACTGGTGGCCATGCTAGGGCTAGGACTCTAGAATAGATAATGTTGACTGTTTTATTTACTCTGAAACCTAGTTAAACCTCAATTATTTAAATATTTTTTGGATCGATTAATAATTTATTATTTATTATTAGAACTTATCTACAATGACCACTATTAATGGATAGTTTGGGTCATGGGTGTAGCCAACGACTTCTGTAGCGCTAGCACGGCGACCAGCGGAAATGCGAAAGTATAGACAAACAGTGGAAATAAATATAAGGTGTCGTTCCGATCTTTTTTCGTTCCGAAAAATTCAATTGAAATGCCACTTTATGACAGACAATAGTCACAAACTGTGGAGATAAACTTAAGGTGCCGTTCCGATCATTTTTAGTTCCGAAAAATTCAATTAAAATGCCACTTTATGACAGACTATAGTCCTAAAACTTCAAATAATATCCTACATTATGACATATACTATAGTCTGTCATAAAGTGGCATTTTAATTGAATTTTTGTCGGTCGCGATAAGCCGCGGTAAAGATCGGAACCGCACCTTAGGTTTATTTCCACAGTTTGTCTATACTTTCGCATTTCCGCTGGTCGCCGTGCTAGCGCTACTGGCGAGCAGAAATAAATCCTACGGAAACTATAGGCATTTGCCTATAGCTAGACATAATGACGATGATGAAGTAGCCAATGTAAAGCCGTGTCTAATCTTTGTTGTTATACATGAATCTACATATTATACGTAGCCATCAAAATCGGTACAGTAGTTTTTAAAATTTCTATCGGTTTTCTGTATTCTTTAATTCCAAAGTTAACAATGTATGGATGGTAGAATAAGGACACTTCAATCCGCAGTGCAGACTGGTAATAATGAATATCTCACAATATTCAAATTTGCGGGCCGGAAGGATTTATAACATTAATTTCAAACACGTTGGGATCATTGACGTAAAATTCTAGATAGGACAATATTTATTTTGCTGGGTGAAACTGTTGATTTCAAATATTAATATGTAGCAATAAGTTAGATTAATAAAATATAATGGTATAAAGCATACCGTTTATCATAGAAGGCAATATTATGATAAATTCAATTAACATAAAGAAGCTAAATTCTGCAACATAACCTATGATATTCATAATATTAGAATAGTTTTATCAAAAACGCAAGTCACCGATCTCCAATTATATTATGCTAAATTATAATATTAATTTCAATGTTTTCGACGCAACAAAATTTTTTTATTCAAAGATCTCAACCCGAACCCATAATTTTATAGTTTCACTAATATTATTAACACTTTCGAGGACGCAAGCACTTGAGACTGTTTAACAAAATGACACAGTAAATGTCCATACAAATTATACGACGTATGAGTACGTAGCGTCCCATTAAAACATATTAATTTATACACATCATGACACAACCGTTTAATCACGTCATCGTATCAATACGTTGTACGTTGACGTGTACGGACACAACGTGTCATAACGTCCAACGTGTAACCCTCCTCCTAACCCTCCTCTTAAAAACGTGATGAGTCAGGAGCTTGAGGTAATGGTGAGTTCAAAGTGAGCGAATGATCACTCTTAACGGATTTATCTGAACCAATTTTTCCATCATCATCATTGTCGGAATCATCGAAAATGATCATAGTCTTATTTTGCGCTTATTCATCTAAAATAATCCATTTTCTCAGTATAAAATTATTAATTTATAGTTAAATAATATTTTTTCTAACGAAAGAATTACATACAAATAAAATAAACTAAATACTCAAGATGTTTTGTCGCGGAAAATATTACAATACGCCACGAAATGTTACCCTGATGCGAGTGCACCTCCGCAGTGACGCAGCCGCACCGAATCTAGGAGCGCGGGAGGCGCACGGGACGTATAAACACGTTGTGCGTGTGCGAGTAACGTCACCGCCAACTGTCATCGGCACTTATTTGAAATAGTTTAAAACTTACTCTACGTGACAGTAGAGCTTCGGGAATTTTACATGTTGTGACACAAGATACATTTAATGGGATTTTAACTTGAACGTTAATCGGAAACGAACGTTCTGCTGTAAAATCCAAAAGTTATTTGGACGTCATCGTACGTTGTGCCGTATCAAAATTTCGAACTATGACGTATAATGTCGTTCTGTCCTCGAAAGTGTTAATGCATAGCCTGAAATATTTATTGGGGCCCGAGTAAACATTTTTGTGAACATATCTTATTTATTGTCAAAGTTTAATAGAATTGAAACTGAATCATATTTTTAATGTCGCAATTTTCATAACTTAATTTCGCTACAATACCTTCCAGTAACAGCACTATGTGAAGTGAAGTAGGCTATCAGGTATGTATAGAATTTGCTAAGCCTGATATACGATTCGGTGATATACTGACTCCGCTAAACTGATGATCCCTGAGGCATTGTGCTCCACAAATTATTATTTATTGTTTATTCAGCTGTAGATCATAATGAGCTCAATGTTCACTTGTATTACTCCACCTGTTTTGCCTGAGCCTCGATCAATATTTTAATGCAATATTATTGTAGCTTCGTTTCTTGTTTGATTCAGTAAATGTTGCTATCATGCTAAGAATTGATATTCCCGTGATAAAAATAATATGGTATCGATATCACGGTATCGCCGAATCGATATGTAACAACGCCGAACGAGTCTGGTTGCTGAAACTCAAAAAATCAGTAATGTTGTAAGTTGTTGGACATTTATAACTACATATAAGAATGTTGCTGTTTGACAAAAAACGAAGTCCGAAGAACGAAGCTGCGTAAAATAAGTTGTATTTAAATTATTGAATCAGAGAAAATACCTAGTTGGTCTCGCGTAGGAGTCCAAAATTCTCATTGGGGGAAACCCGTTAAATAATTGCAATTCTTTTTGTTTTTAAACATGTTCAACAATGAAATAAAAAATATTTCTGACGAAAATATCTTGGTTAAATGAGTTTTTCACATGGAGCAAGCAAAAATTTTATGATTTTTGATGACACTACATTCTGCGATGGTGTAGGTTGCTACACCTACGTTCTTAAATTCTTGAAGTAAGTAAAACGCAGATGTGACTCATTTAGTTCCTTGCTCGATGTTTCGAACTTGAATCTTGATGCATCTTTGTATGCATAATCGATAAAATTAATTACAAAAATATGAATTCGATTTAAATTTCAATACTTATAAAGACTAATAATCTAATGTGCTGATAATAATTTATGAGAGTTGTATATATACATAGGGTAGAGTTTTTAAAATATATCTAAAATACTCACAAATGATTTTAGATTGATTTAAAACTTAAGTACTTAATCTGATGTACTACTAAACTCGGTGATTTTCCCTAGGTTAATTATAGTATGTAGTTTAATCGATGAACAAGAGCCAAAGTAAGTCTTAGATAACCACTCCAGCTACATAGAATACTTTGACTGTGGAACTACTTGAATTAAGTTCCTGTAAGGACCGAGAAACTCAGCGGGAATTCAGATATAATTCCGGTCCAAAGTATTGAGAACTTGCATGATAGCCAGTGCATACTATGCATATTATTATGTTTTTAAGGAAATAACAAACCGCTTATCATCTACCATAGCAAGACGATTGGACGATGTGCAGAGTTAGAAATTGACGATTTTAAATAACTCAAAGGCTGCACATCAAATGTTACTTATATGCAGATTTTCTCATCTTATGCCTGCCATACACACTACGGTCTACCGGAGAGGTCCACCTGTGCAGGTATGCCTGCGCAGGTAGACCGGAATGTGTGTGGGAACTGGGAATAGACCTGTGCAGTTTTTTGGACCTGCGCAGGTGACCGGCGCAAAATCTATTCCCACACACATTCCGGTCTACCTGCGCAGGCATATCTGCACAGATGGACCTCTCCGGTAGTACGGTCTACCGGAGAGGCCGTGTATGGCTTACATTAGTTATGTAATCATTAAATCTCTCTCTCTGAGTACGGCCATTTTTAAGTTTATCTATATTCTCTTATTTTTACTGTGGTATCTCTTTTCACTCTATCCAGATCAGTTTTTGCGCATGGTGGAACACTTGATTGTCCATGTGTGACCTTGAGTACAAAACATCAATTGTCAATTGCACAATAATTTGAAACTGATTGAACCATAACGAAACTTTTATTGTGTTTCATTTGCCCAACAAAATGTAATAATTTACATTATACACGTGTTTACATGAGATCGTTTTTTTTTTTAACACAATAAATCGAGTTATAGAGGTTTAATCCTTCGATCGTGGATTCTTGGAAATCTATTGTTATTCTTTTGTGTCTCGCTCACCGGTGAGCTTATGGGGCTTGATGGGTTAAAGGAAACTTGACACATTATCACAAAATATAAGAAAATGTTCTTTATTCAATTGGTTAGTAATTTTGGTATCCAATATACAAATGTGGCCTTTTTTCAAGGGCACATTTTGAAATAATCTAATGGTGCGTTTTCAATCAGATTATTGTAACTGTGACTAAACACACGGTCAGTGTCAATGGGATGGATGCTCTCTAAATTAATGTTACAGACAAAAGGTTTTAGACATACGTTACACGGTCAGTCTGGCATCAGTCCATCAGTCTGATCCAGACAGGTCGGGAGAATAATCGTGTAACCGTTTGATTGACGGACTAATTTTTTTTTTATGTACTTTCTGGTCATCATTCTTGCGTTAGTCTCAGATTAATGGACTGAACTGATGCCAGACTAGCCGTATAACGGTACTGTTAAGGTGCTTCCATAGGTTATCGAAAAATATTTAAATTTCGAAGCCCTTGTAATGTAAATAGTATCAATAATTTCAGTTCGACCTTGGAGGACAGGAGTGGAAACGTGTCCTGGTGGGCACGGTACATAACTCGGGCATGTTCGCCTCAATGCTGGTCACTGGGGCGGTATCTGATCGTTTTGGACGCAGGTATACTAAACCTTTTTGTCAATAGGTTATCTTGTAGAGTTCCGTTTGATACGTCTACCTAAATTAACCGAAATCCATACTCCATCGTCGCTAGACGTTCTTAATATGACTATAGGGGTACAGAAAAACTTTCAGCTCTTGTAAGGTAAGGTGAGGTAGTAATATTACTAAGGAGGTTGGTTGTGTTACGAGCTAATGAAATATTGCGCTTAATAGTAAAAGTATAGAATGCTGATTGATTCTTAGAAGCTAACTACATAAAAAACTGCATCATGTTACTAAAAACTCTAAAAAGCCATCTGATATGTTACTGCTTGCAAAGTAGACTTGAAATTAGCTCTAACATGGATCTATATATTTTGTGATAGAGCACTATAGTATTTAAAGTGTTGTTAGTATTATTGGTTAATTTTTTGTTTTGTTTTTCTTTCCCAAGGGTTGCAGTTGGTATAGCAGCGATGTCAAGTTTCATCTTCGGCGTTGTAAGAGCATTCTCCCCAAACTTTCTAACATACATGTCGATGCATTTCTTCGAAGCAGCTCTTGGTGGGGGATTGTATCCATCCGCGTATGTTTTTGGTAAGTCCTATTCATCTAAAACTTTTTGACTATCAACACTTGCTGTTATGACTTATTTTCGTAAATGTTTTTTTAAATGAAAACAATCTTTTGATTTGATTTTGAAAAAAAACTCTAGCGCAAAAACTTTTCATTCAATTAGAGTATTCATCATTTTTAGGCTTACGTACTTACGTACTTACGCTTCAAAAGCAATATTTGAAATATATCTTTATCTTTCCTTTCAGCTGTGGAACTTGTTGGATTGAAGCAACGAGTGATCGTCTCAGCAGCATGCAACATGACTTTTGTAATTGGCGTTGTCATCCTAGCCCTGCTCGCCTGGCTCATCGATAACTGGAGAACTTACATCCTCGTGATGTACACACCTGCCCTGATCGTGGCATTATACGTCTGGTTTATGAACGAGAGCGCGAGATGGCTGATCAGTAAAGGAAGGATGTCAGAAGCCATCAAAACCTTACAAGCAGCTGCAAAAATCAATAATATGGATCCCAGACAGTTGGAGTTATATTCCTTGAGCAATCCACTCTTAACCTCGGATAACCAGACCGTGGATAAAAGCTCGCAGTTCTCCAAAGCCCTTCGCTCCAGTATCATCTGGAAGAGATTGTTTGTATGCTCATTCTTGTGGTTAACGTGTTCTTTGGTCTATTACGGGTTGTCCATTAACTCAGTGTCCTTGAGTTCTAACAAGTACATTAGTTTTATGATTGTTGTGCTTGTAGAGATACCCGCATATATTGTAGTTGTGATTGTTTTAGACAAATATGGAAGAAAACGAGTGATACTAGTGAATTATGTAATTTGTGCCGTGACGAGCATTCTCTTCGCATTCCTGCCAAGATGTAAGTATTAGTCATGCTTCACCACTGCCTTAACATTATGCTTATTTTACTGCTTATATCTTTCGATAAATCTTAAGTCAATGAGTATTTGAGTAAAGTCATAACTCATAAGCAATCAAATGTCCAATTAATTTACTGATAAGATGGAAAATTCATTTGAAAATTGGAATGATTTAGCCACAGCAATAACTAGCTTATATAAGAATTTTATGTACCCACTTGATTATATGATAAACACCTATTACTTTAAAAACATTGTTGCTGTATTGATATTGCATTAACACACTTTTTTCTAAACTATTGAATATAACAATCTTAAACAATATAATATTCTTCCTGAGACATCATTCGTAACAGGAGTCCCTCAAGGACTCCCCTACTACCGTTTCTGTTTTCACTGTGTACTCATTACTCATTATCAAAAATTTTGTCACTGTCAAATCATTCAACAATGATAACTGTTACAAAATATCCGTCTTGTTTCGGTTTACTAACTTTATAAAATAAAAATAATCATGTGAAAACAGTGTGATTCTCTATGAATGATATCAGTGACCCAGTTTTTATGTTTGAGACATTGTAATTGTAAATGTATAGCACGTGTTATGCACGTATCATGCTGTTTACTTTTTTAAGTCTACTTATAAAAGTTTTAAGGTTAACTCATGATAAGACGGGGTGATAATAATTAATACTAAAATAATTAGCCATTTACATCGCACTTGCGATAAAAAGTACTAAAATATACTTTTGATTAGTTTATGTTTCATGAAGTCAATACTTAATTCCCAAATCATAGGTACTTTTAAATGCTTGTACAAGCAATCAATAATTGAATGCCTGTGTCCTTTCTCGTTTTCTTTTTTAAATGATTCTCCCTTATTAGTCAAAGCTCAACATCGCGCAACTTCATTTTAAAAGTCATATTTTATATTGATTTCAAACTACCCAATCTCCATTATCAAAGAGGCTTAACAGAAACTTTTCCATTACAGCTGACTACTGGTCCATCCCACTGTACCTGGTGGGTAAATGGTGCGTGACGCTGACGTACTCGTCGGTCTACATCTACGTGTCCGAGGTATTTCCCACCAGCATGAGACAGACGCTCATCAGCTTCTGTTCCACCGCTGGAAGGATAGGGTCATTGATAGCACCCCTGACTCCATTGCTGGTGAGTTTAGGAACTGCTTTACTATCGTTATATTATTATTTCTATAATATAGACTTACGTCGTAATCGTGATCATTAATATATTATGTAGTATTAAGCCCCTATAACCACGTTGCTGGTAAGTTCAGGAACTGATATACTATCATTATATGTGTGCTTGTAACGTAGATTAACTTAATCGTCACGATCATTGAACACTATCATTGTCATTGATAATTAATGCAGTATTAAGCACTCATGACTCTATTGCTGGTAAGCTAAGGAACTTCTATACTATCGTTATATTCTGGACTGTATCGTATATTTGTGTTATCTTTCTTCATGATCATTGACCACTATCGTCGTCATCGTGATCACTAATATAGTATTTAGCCCCTGTGACTCTTTTGTTGGTAAGCATAGGAACTGCTATACAATCCCAATAATTTTAATGCCGACTGTTACCTAGCGTTATCTTCATGACCATGTTTGTTGACATCGTGATCATTATTACTATGACAAAGTCTTACGTTTAAATCCTGATGATCATTATAATTCTCATTAGCATTGTAGCGTAGACATATGATACATTCATCACTGTCCCATGATAATCTACATCCATATGTGTGCAATTTGTTTTCTTTACAAAAACATATTAATTAATGGAAATGTTTTGTTACAGACGGAATATCACAAATCAATGCCAACTGTGCTATTTGGTGGCATGTGCCTCATATCGAGCTTCCTAGTTATATTGTTGCCAGAAACAAGAAATATTACATTGCCAGACACCATAGAAGAAGCAGAAGAACTCTCCAGAAAGAAGTCCAAAGCTATAGACAGATAATACCAATCTGTGGTACCTAAAAGACTTGTAATTTAAGTAGTAATTCGATTGGATAGCTAAAGACTTAGCTGAATGACAAAAGACAAAAGGCATAAAGAAGCATTTAATTTTTTAAGCTATATGACACTACAAAAGAGTGGCTTTTGAGTTGCTGCCCCAAATGTACCTACCTTTATATTATGCAGCTCATTAAGACATTGTAAAATACTAAGACATGGCTTATTTAGATACAGATAAAGTTTAAGTAGATAACACCCTCTTGAAATAGATAAATATTTTGCCCAAAAATCTAATCATTTTCACACCTTAAATTGATAAAGATAATTTCATTTTACATGGCCATGAAAATACAATATCAGCTAAGAATGTCATATCGGAATTCCCATTTAAGCTGTGTAAAGTGTAACAATGCAGATCCCTTACAATTTAAGTTCTTTTACTGCCCTATAAAACTCCGGAGTTACACTGTCGAAAATAACACCGTCTACGTTTTTATAATTCGAGAGAATTTGCTTTTACTATGTAATAAAAGGATATTTAAAATATAAAATACTAGTTTACTTATTTTTTATCTATTGCAGATAGTAACAGCAGATGTTAAAAAATACTGTCACCATTATTACGATTGTTTAGGGATAATTTTGATTATTTTGTGTTAAAATCCGAATAAAAATTATTTTTAGATGTAATATGATATCAAAGAAGTGTTTATTTTACATAGAGGAAAGAAATTATTTTCTTCTTATAGCTTTCCTAACTTATATGTATAAATAAAAATTTGACAAAAAATAATATTTACAAACTGAGTGTAGTCTGTAGCATGTAAGTATACTTCCGAATTTTATCACATATTTACGACCAGTATTTTAGCACGTAAGACATTATTGGTGTTAATTGGGACCAATCTTAATTGCCTTTAGGATACTAAAAATAAAATCTATCAAAAAAATTATGAAAAAAATACAAAAAAAAACATACAGTCATCTCCTTTTAATACGCCAATATTTTTTGCAAAAACTGTTATTAATGCTCTCGATTTCAATTCATTTTGATCTAAATATAATATTATACCAAAAGCTCATTATGGAAAGCTATAATACTACCAATTTAAATGTTACCGAAACCACAGAATACATATTAGTACAAGTACCGAAATTCAATAAAGGTATGATAAAGCAAAATAATTTGGTCAAGTTACATTTTATGATACTGTAATATGATATGAAATAAATAAATTATTTTGAAATACAAAAAAAAAGAAAATGAATTGAAACAGAGTTGGAATATGGCTGGATCAAATTGTGTTCGGCCGAACTACGCGGTTTGGCGGCTACACACCGAGCTACAACCCGCCTAAGTAAACACACTATGCCTAAGTTACGCGGCGTAATTTCCGTGGCCGAAATTACGTTCCGCCGCATCCTTCTGATACGACGTACTATAAATTACGCGAAGAGCCGAAATTACGCGGCGGAATATTAGTATTAGCGGCGGAATTTAGAATATATTTAGTACTTAGGATCAAAATTTTGTGGAAGTTGATATCAGATGGCAAAATATAGTCATTATGACATTTCGGCGACAATCGAACCGAACTTCCGTCGCGTATGTGTTGCTATACAAAACATTACCGCCGAATCGCTGCCGAACTTTACGCTCCACTCGGCTCGACGGAAGTTCGGCGCGCGACGGAATTTCGACATAGTGTGTCGTCCGTCGCGTTCCGTCCGTATTTTGTATGCGTTTGAAACGCGGCCTAAACGCAGCGGAATTTACGCCGGCGTAATTCGGCCTAGTGTGTTTAGACACTTATAATTATGTAGATGTAGGTTCCCCTTCCACTATGTCAACAGAATACACTTACACATAATGATATACATTGCTATTTAGACACTAGTCTAGGTACTCACGTACTTAGTAAGTCATACTCAGTATAAGCCAAGTAATCCTCTTACAATGCCCTGTACGTTATAAGATAATACATATTATATCCTAAAGCTCGATTTACACGGGTGACTAACGGGTCGATTTTAGTCACCCGGCAAGTTACCAGTCGAATCGCCTGTCCAAGTCGAATCGCCACCCCATTTACACGGGTGACTTGACTAACGGGTCGATTTTAGTCACCCGGCAAGTCACCAGTCGAATCGCCTGTCCAAGTCGAATCGCCACCCCATTTACACGGGTGACTAACGGGTCGATTTTAGTCACTCGGCAAGTCACCAGTCGAGTAGTATTCGCAGCAAGCGATCGCTTGCGACTGAGCGTTTGCACGGTCGATTTTAGTCACCAGCCGCATGCGGCCTCTGGCCGCACGACTTTGGGGCTTGCGACTTTAGCCGCATGCGGCGTAGTCGACTTGCCATTTACACGGTCGATTTTCGCCGTGCGGCGAAAATCCACGGCGAAAAATCGTGCGGTTTTAGTCACCCGTGTAAATCGGCCATAATGGCTAATAGGACAATTAACATTCTCTTTGACAGCTTAGTCATTTAAAATATTTTTAGTATATTTTATTATGTATACCATTGTACACCAGAACTACATTACATAAAGTAAAATCTTTTACGCGCTCTGATTTCGATATCTTTAGTAAATTGTAAACGTCTTGTATTTGTTTAATGGCGGACTATATTTTGATGAATTATTATCAATTTAATGTCATGTAATTTTACATTTGTTTAATGTACTTAGTACTTACATAAAAAAATTCTACAAACATTTTCACATCATTTTTACAAAGTAAATACATAAGAGAGAGAAAAAACATAAGAGATATGAATGAACGTATACAATACGTTCATTCATATCTCTTATGTTTTTATCCTTTTAAGACGTATTTATATATTGCTTAATTTTAATTATCAATATTAACTTACATATAAACACACAGAACAATACAAACAGTAGAAATGGTAAGTGGGCGGGGCACGCGTGTCACTAGCTTGCGTTGTAACGCCAGCTCGCTAAGTACTTACGCAAACTCGACATCAGTCGAGTCATTTGTTTGTACGCGGCAACACGTGTAGCCGATTGTAAACATTCAAACCTAAAACAATCTTATTACCTTAGAAATAAAGCACAATTTTAAAGTAAACATTTGATGAAAATTGTTTGCCGTTAAAATACTGACATCTAGCGTGAAGTAACTAAACCTTTTAGTAAATGCACAATAAACTGATGCTCGAATACGAAATGTCTTAAGTGTCTGTTTTGTTTATTGCATAGCAAACTCTATTATAAAGGAGTGAAGGTGTGTTTTTGTTTTCAGTTTTAATAAATTTAGGCTTATTTGGGTTAAGAATTACGCGTCCAATCAAAACATTAATTTGTTTGTTAGTAGTGCAACAGTCTATTCTCTGTTTGTTTGTGTGAGTTTGGCGACAGTGGTTCTGGTAAACAAATCGTGGTATGTCATTTCTACTGTTTTTATTGTCCTGTGCATAAACACAAACCATTCACAAATAGCTTTCAGTATTGTAGAGAGATTATACTCATAGCCAATGTAACAGTACTTATTAGCAGTGGCCATTAACTTAAGCAAATGTTTGTCACCCTACACAGTACACACGGCAACAGGCGCAAAATTATAGTGCTAGTGTTTGAACACTGCACTCACTCTGAGTGAACGTTATGTCAATATTAGGGTGAGCATGTTCACCACTTTTTGAGGAATATTGTTTTTTGTACGAGTAATCTAAATTTTAGTAAAAATGTACTTTGAATGTTGAATCTACTTTTTGTATATTATGTGCAGTAAGATTTTAAGCGTGGGTTTTACATTGGGCTAGAATTTGACTGGATTTTACAGATTTACAATCGATCTTCATCTTATTTATTACTTACTGTTTAAGCAGTTTTGTGTGTGTGATGTTTTATGAGATATAGAATTACAATTTTTAATAAACTTTTTAAAACTCCAGGTTGATTTTATTACTACATACTTACTTTTCTATCTTTAGAACGACTTCTAAAAAACTTAAAAGTTTTTTGTTTGAGCTTTAATATTTAATTACAATTTAATGGAATTATACTTTTAATTTAAGATAGTATTATGTGAGGGTAAATAATAAAAACTTGTGTTTGTCCGCGGATTAAAGTGTACACTTAATCCCTCTTACGCTTAGAATATTGTAAATATTAAACAGAGCTTAAGTAATTACTCAAGTATGCTGAAGTAACGCACGCTGAAAGGTAATCTTAGTAGTGATGTATTATTCATGCCTCCGTGGTCCAGTGGTTCAGAGCTCGGCTCTTGACTCGGAGGTCGTGGGTTCGATTCGCGCGTTGGAAACATGTTATTTCCAAGTTTGGCTAGGACAATGCGGGCTGATCACCTGATTGTCTGACAAGTAAGATGATCCATGCGTCGGATGGGCATGTAAAAAGTCAGTCCTGCGCCTGATCTCTCGCCAGTCGTGTCGGTCTTCCGTCCTGGGTTATGATAGTAAAAAGGAATAGAGAGTGCGCACACACTTGGGCACTATAAAATTACTCCTGCGTAACGGGCCCTGGTTTCAATGAAATCGGCCACCGTCACCGAAACCGGTGTGGGAGTTATTTATTTATTTATTATTCATGAATAAGTTGGTACCTAAGTTCGGGAAATCTGACTCCGAGTCCAAATAGTCCGTGTCGGGGATTGTTTAGACCACTTAAATGTGAATAAACTCGGACGGAAGTGGACCGGAATTAAATTTTCCGAAACTGTGTGTTTCCGAAATAGTTTCCCGAAAGTTTGCGTTTCGGTGTCGGTGAGTAAACGTAGGTGAATGTGTTTAGATGCACAATACAACTGTTTAGTAGACATCTTATGCAAACGTGTTTTGTAATGTTTTAAATCAATATAGAGGGCAACGACAGTAAAAGATCGCCTGATAGAAAGCAATTACCGTGGCACAAGAGCAGGTGCTCATATATCTTTTCTAGGTAGAGGAGACGCAAGGTCGTTCTCGGCCTTTTAAGAGAGATACGTCATAAGGTCTTTATTCTTGAAGATATAAAGGTCGTAATTTTCGGAAAATACGGCTGGTTGTGCTACAGTTCAATTAGTTAATATTTTAGGACCATCAAGTCAAAGTATGAAATCCTTTCTATATCTGTTAGCTACCACTTTGGAGATTTTTCGAAAATAAAAATGTTGTTCGTCTTATCAATATGTAGCTACTCACAAAAAATTAGCTTGTTAGTAATCACAAAAAAAATTGTTATAGGGCTCCCTCACTACGATGGCGATGGTAGCGCGACATACGCTATTTTTAACACGCTTTTATTATTAGCTTGGGCTGTTTGTATGTAACGTTAAATCTAGGAGCACAATTTTTACCTGTCTCCCGTAGTCTAATTATTTCATAACTTAGCATACGTATAAGATCCAATGAGATAATTCAACAATTTGAATTAATTTTTTAAAATTCTTGAAAAAAGCAGGTTTTTTTTTTAGTTTTTTTTTTACTATGTATTATTCGTCGTTACCTTAGCGTTTATACTAGGGCCGTTCTTGTATGATGTTGCTCAAAGTTCGTCTAAACTCTAAACTTTCCGGCGGTTGCTAAACCTCACCTCACCCAAACTCACTCAACTAAAGTGCTCTCCGAATCCAATAAATAGTCTTAAAAATACAATTTCTCAGCACACACGGTTGTAGACATAAGAAAGCGATAGACTGGCCGCAACTTAGAGTCACAACATAAACTACCTACCTGCCTACGGGTCGTAGGCCGTAGTATTAAGTATCCTTAATAGCGTTCTAACTTCTAACCTATTGCTACTAAATATTTAAAAGCCTCAACTCAAGGAGTTTCAATAAACTATTGTTACGGATACGGACACGTGGTGCCATCTAGCGTCGGACCAGCGAACTGACCAAGGGAACACAGGCAACATAAATCCCCTACTCGATACTAGATGTCAGAAGTGCGATTTGGAGATGCCATTGACTCCGAGAGAGGACTTCAAGGGGAGTGTCAAGACAAGGGCTCAGCGAGCTGCTGCCATTGACTTCGAGAGAGGAGTTGGAGGTGGGGCTGCAGAGGCCGCACCCACTGGGGACCAAGCTCCGCCCACTGCGGGGCAGGCCCCACCCGCTGGCCCCGCCCACCAGGCTCCGCCCACTGACCACGCCCTCCAGGCTCCACCCACTTCGGGTGAAGCCACGCCCACTGGCTCCGCTCACCGGGACCCGCCCACTGACTACGCCCCCCAGGCCCGCCCACTCTGGACATGGCCACGCCCACTGGCTCCGCCCACCAGGCCACGCCCACTGGCCCCGCCCACTGGGCCCCGCCTGCTCAGGCCCCGTCGACTAGCTCCATCCATCCTGCCACGTCCATAGTTTCTACGGCCCCTCAAATGGCTCCTCAATTGGAAAGCATAATTGGGTTAATTCAGGCTTTGCAGGAGTCACAAGACCGCAAGCTCGGGGTGTTGCACGATTCTCAAAGGGCACAAGACCGTAAGCTCGGCACTTTGCAAGAGTCACAAGAGCAACAAAAGGACCTTCAAGAAAAGGCGCTTCTGGCTATAAAGGATGTCAGTGACACAGTGACAAAGCTTCGTAAAGATGTCGACGTAATGGACGAACGAGTTACCGGGTTAGGATTGGATGTGGAAAATGTGAAAACCGGCCTCACTGAACTTCAGAAGAAAGTAGTGCGCCTGGAAACCACAGGAGTGGCGGTGTCAAGTGGAACTACTGGAGTGGTGCAAGTGGTACAAGGACCAAGAGTTAAAGTGCCACCATACGACGGTACTACTTCTTGGAACGCTTATCGTCAGCAATTCCAAACGGTTGCTTCTGCCAACGGATGGACTGACGAACAATGCCTGACCGCTCTCACTGTTGCGCTCAGAGGGCAAGCTTTGTCGGTCCTAGAAGCACATACAGGAAATGGGTTCCAAGACCTGATGGAGGCACTTGAATCCAGATACGGGGAGCGACACCTGGAGTACGTGTTCCGTGCCCAACTGCGTGACAGAGTCTAACGCTCAGGAGAAGGACTACAACAATGGGCGTTGGAAATTGAGAAACTTGTCAAGAAGGCACACCCAGGAGTCGACACCAAGATGGTTGACATGAACATTGTTCAAGCATTTGTCGACGGAATCAGGGACCTGGAAGTCAGAGCTGCAGTAAGGCTACGTCACCACAACTCGCTAAAGGAAGCATTGGCACATGCTTTAGAGGTCGAGGCTGTTCGGCGTAATATACGGCAGACCCATAAGATCCACGAGGTCTCTGAGGAAGATAAGGAGGTCAAGGCTCCCACGAAGAGAAGTTTTGGAGCCATGTGCTACAAGTGCGGCGAGAGGGGCCATCTTCAGCTCAACTGCCCGCAGAAGGAGACTCAGATGGCAAGAATGAAAAGACTCGAGGAACGCATTGAACAAATAGAGGCGCTGAAGAATCAAGGAACTTCGTCCCCTGCCCGGGATCAGGGAAACGAATAAAAGCCAGGACTGAGGGGCGAGTACTGGCTGACGCGGAGGAAGCCCCCATAATTGTTATCTCCCAAGCATGCAGCGGGAATAGTCTTGTGATTCAGGGGACTATTAACAGGACGGATTGCAAAATGACTCTAGACACAGGAGCCTCTAGAACGATAGTGAACCCAAATCTGGCAAAAGCCGTAAGAAGACACAAGAGGAGAATTAACTGTCGGCTCCTTACTGCCTCCGGTCAGCCAATACCCGTCCTGGGGGAAATGTCAGTTACGATTAATGTACGGGGTTACTCATACCCTCATGACGTTATCGTGGCTGAGATTATGGATGATTGCATCTTGGGTTTGGATTTCATGAAGAAGCACAACTGCAGAATTAATGTCGCTGACGGAGTTTTCAAGTGTGGCGAAGAAGAAATTTTCATCCTTGGAGGCGCCTGCGGGAAAGTCGCATGTGTAAAGGAAGTCATTATACCTGGACGAGCGGAAGCTAGAGTGCTGGTGAAACTACCGCCAGCTGGAAAGAAGAAGTCAAACAGATGCGTGTTGATCGAAGACACACCTACCAAGACATCAGCGCAAAAACTGATGACGGCGAGAACCCTTGTTAGTGGAAGCAGTAACGCTGTGGTCAGGGTTTTAAATCTTGGTGATCACGAGATCTGCTTGAACAAAGGTGACGTCATTGGAAAGTGCGAGGGAGTTGTCTGGATGAGAAAGTGTAGTTCGATCACAGGCTCAGACTCAGCAAACAGCAGCAACTATGGAATAGTGACCGAGCTACTCGATGACTGCAAGAGTAATCTGACTTATTCGCAGAGCATGAAAGCTAAGAAGTTTTTATAACGCCACGCGAATATCTTCTCCGGTCAGGAAGGCGACCTTGGAAGAACGTCGATGGTTCAGCATAGGATATATACCGGAAGCGAGAACGCTTGCGCTGCAGTGAAGGGACCTCAAACAAGGAGCCGTGGGAATCTGCGCTTGTATAACGTTGGCGCACCGTGGGAACGAATTGCAGTTGACGTAGCTGGGCCATTTCCTGTAACGGAATCGGGGAACAAGTATTTTATGGTTGTCATGGATTACTTCACCAAATGGCCCGAAGTGTTTGCCATACCAAACCAGGAAGCTACAACAGTTGCTTCTAAGCTGGTCGAGGAAGTGATATCTCGCTTTGGTGTGCCTCTAGAAATCCATTCCGATCAGGGCAGGAATTTCGAATCGCAGGTCTTCCAGGAAGTGTGCAGAATTTTGGGAATGCATAAAACGAGGACCACCGCGTACCATCCACAGTCTGATGGAATGGTTGAGACATTTAACCAGACCCTTGAGAGGCATTTGGTGAAATTGGTAGATGACAAACAAAAGGATTGGGACAAGTATATACCGCTCTTCCTTCTATAGTACCGTACCGCCGAGCATGAGAGCATAAAAGCTACCCCGGCGTATGTCAATTACGGTAGAGAACTGCGAGTACCAGTAGACCTCTTAACAGGAGGGTCACTGGAGGAACCGAAGACCGTACAAGACTATGTCTGCGATTTAAGGGAAAAAATGCGCTATATACACGCCATGGTTCGGGAAAATGGGTTACAGTCAAGTGAGAACTTGAAGACCAGATATCGACCATATCGACCAGATAACGACCGGAAATCGAACACGAGCGGCTTCGAAGAAGGGACACTGGTGTGGCTGCATAACCCAACTCGCCGAAAAGGGAAATCTCCAAAGTTGCAGACCAAGTGGGACGGCCTTTACAAAGTGATTACCCGATTGAATGATGTGACTTACAGGATTCAAAAGCAACCAAGAGGGACATTCAAAGTGGTACACATAGACCGTCTGGCGCGTTACCATGGCAGTAACAACGATGCTCGGGACGAGCATCGCTAGGAGGGGAGTAGTGTTACGGATACGGACACGTGGTGCCATCTAGCGTCGGACCAGCGAACTGACCAAGGGAACACAGGCAACATAAATCCCCTACTCGATACTAGATGGCGCTAGGAGTAAGTACCTACGAGTAATTTCTAGAGATATCTCATACTTGTTTACGCATATCGGGCTTACTCTGGGATGTTCCGGAATTTTCTGATATTCGATCCGTCCCGTATAAATAGTCGCAGACTGCAGCCGGCAATTCAGTTTTATCTGAGCGATCTTCGAGGCGACTTCGAAGTGAGAACAAGTGATCAATAGTGAGTGACAGTGATAGTGCTTAGTGTTTGGACTTAGTGCTTAGTGTTTGGACTTAGTGATTAGTGTGACCTAGTGTTTGTGAATAAAGTCTTCAAGAGAGTCACCAGGTCTTTCTCTCCGAATCCTCGAACCCTAGCACGTAACACTATCATATCTACGATAGGGCTACGACTACATATAATATTATGTCATAGCACAGAATATATTATATTAGTAGTCATAGCCTAATTTAAGGTCTACATCAATCTTTATTGCTATCTCTGGATTCAGAGTCATTCAGAGTCAGAATCGCACAAAATTTACACAGGATATGGCTTTGTCAGGTCTAGACTATACAACTTGTTATCTAGCTGTTAGTTTTCCTAGATAATAAAAATAAATAAAAAGATCCACACTATGCATATAATGCTAAGTACTCACATACGGTTTTGCTCGATTAAGCAATAACGTCAAGCAAAACCCGCGACTCGGGCTTTCGTCCACACATTCAGCATTGCTCGATAGTTTTACTCTAAATCGATACATATAACTCCATCAAACTGGCTCGATGCGAGCCTTCCAGTGGCTCGATGCGAGCCTTCGAGCTGTCAGTTTTGCGGTCCACACAGTAATTATTACTCGATTTGGAGTAAAACTATCGAGCAAAACCGTATGTCAGTATTTGGCATTATAGATACATACACAATTTTTTTCCCGGTCTGTCAAGCCACGTAGTAGGTAGCCTAGTAAGTTCTAAAAATTGATTTTCAGAATCGTAACAGCCGAAAAACACAGCCTTTTAAAAATTTTAATGTTTGTACGTTTTTCCGTAAAGCTGTGTTAGCTTGAAGTGCTTGAAGTAAAGCCAAGCCATTCATTGTAATAACATGTAAAATCTTTTTACATCTGCCATGTGTTTTGATTTACAAATAAAGTCCGGGACCATTGTTTAACACCTATAAAATTCTATGGGCTTCGCATCACTTGGTAGTCAAACTAACTAAAATATGTTACCCCCTACTTCATTTGTGCAGAAATTAGTTTATCACTCGGTAACCGTATATTTTGGCATGATAAAAACTATCCAATGTTCTTTGCAAGACTCTATAATAACATTATCTATTCCACACCTAATACACAGCGGTTTTCACGTGAAGATGTTAACAGAGAGACACACACATTTCCATAATTATATCTCATACTCGAAACTGTATTCCTACCATACCAATTTTATTAACGACTGTTAAAGTTAATGCTCGATTTAGTATCATATTTACTCTTTAATTTTTCATATGAATGAAAGAGAAGACATAACATTTTAACAAAATGTTAACACTAACAGACGCTGGTGAAATTGGGTCTAAGTCTTTAAGACAAGACAGCTGCTTAAGTAGGCAGACACACAGACAGGAAAACTATTGCATGCATTTTATTAGAATTGCTTAGGGCTCCCACACACGGGCCATCGGCCACAACCACAAAACGCCGCTACGGCAAATTTCCTGTAGTTTTCATACATTTTTTGACGCCGGTGGCCGCCACACGCTACAACGATTCACTTTACGACCAATAAACTAGCTTAAAACGGCGTTTGTTGCTGTCGCGTGTGGCCCGTGTGCGGCGACACAGGACCTTGTTACTCGTACAACAGCTACTGACTAGACTCTAGAGTAATGCCTGGGTTACACCGCCTACACGGTGCGAGCTGACATGCGAGCTGGCCTAGTCAGCTACTGAGGTGCAGCTACTTGCACCGTGTGACCGCATCATACGAGTTACTTTCAAGAGCGAGTGGTTCAGTTACTCGCGTGCGAGTTACTACAACATTTTTTGTTTACACTCGCCACTCGCCTTCTCCCACCACAGATACAACTCGACTGGGCTATGTCACTAGAACATTACCTATCTACTGCGATGTCAGCAGCTTGCATGGTGTGACTTAAGGATAGGTTACACAGTACGAGCAGCTGAAGTGACAGCAGGCAGCTATTGTGCCTGTGTACTCGCATGAGAGCAGCTCGACTCGCCTCCCTGGGTCACACCATGCAAGCTGCTGACAACACAGTAGATAGGTAATATTCTAGTGACATAGCCTAGTCGAGTTGTATTTGTGGTGGGAGAAGGCGAATGGCGAGTGAAAACAAAAAATATTGTAGTAACTCGCACACGAGTAACTGAACCACTCGCTCTTGAAAGTAACTCGTATGATGCGGTCACACGGTGCAAGTAGCTGCCTGCCTGTACTGAGGTCAGTAGCTGACTAGGCCAGCTCGCATGTCAGCTCGCACCGTGTAACCCAGGCACCAGGGAGGCGAGTCGAGCTGCTCTCATGCGAGTAGTCTGGCACAGTAGCTGCCTGCTGTCACTTCAGCTGCTCGTACTGTGTAACCTATCCTTAACGAGACAGTGCTTTCGGCCAATCAAGCCGGCCTCTTGGCACTTACAGAGTGACGTGTCTATGGAACAGGAAGTAGCTAGGGCAACCGGCCATATCTAAAGCGTTCTTGGTCTGTGGTCGCAATAAAGTCCGTGGAAGTTCTCGACCGCAGCACGTGAAAATAAAACGCGACACATTTCTGCCATTGTGTGACAGATTTATTTTCTATTCGCTACCACATGTGCAATGTGCAACAGCCAACTTGGTCGAAACTGAGCTAAATAGTTTCGTCTGGCTGTGAACTTTGCATCTATCCGATTTCACAGGTTCAGAGGTTTGGTACAAGGATGATGTCATGAGAGCGGCGGCCCTAAGTGGTGGCGAACAGGGCAATCGCCCGGGGCATCACTCTTGCAGGGGCCTCGCAAGGTGTTTTTTTTTTTGGAAGACAAAGGGTCTCGCAAAGACCTGCCGCCCAGGGCCTCGCAAATACCTTCTGCCCGGGGCCTCGCATGGGAGGATGAATGCAAAACAGCTCACGGCTGTCACTTAAAGGACACCAGATTTGTTACTGGACCTTGGTCTAATCAGGATTGTTCGCAGTTCGGTTCTTGTAATGGACCAAACAGCGCTCAATCATGAATCGCGCTAGGTATTAAACATTTTTGGTCGAAACGCGAGATTTTTTTTTGTCTGAAATGACGATAGTGGGCTTTGGCTACTGAGAATATTTAAACCTTGGTAGGTCGTTTTCGTTTCGATTGAAACGAAATCGTTTAAGCAATTTCAGTGCTACGAAAGATCCTGAGGGCATCAGGCAACATGACCGCTTGGTCAAAAGATCTTCCTTCGAGACTCCTGCAGCCTGCTCATATTCCTACAAATTCATTAATTGGAATCGGTTCAGCAATTTCACCATGATAGATCGATATCATCCTTTTAAAATCCATCCATCCATCGTCAAAACGGCCGTGGCGTTGCCAAACTTGCTCGGTCAGGAGCAATTTGGGGCTGCATTGTTAGCGCGTCATTGTAAAATTACTATCGTCATAGTGTACGCCAATCGACGGTGTTTCCCGTCATTGTTACCACAAAATCGAGCATCCTACGCTATAATAATCATATTATTAAATGCGAATGTATGTCTGTATACTTTTGGGTACCTACGTATAGAGTTCACTGTAAAAGTAGCGGCGCTGAAAGAGTTATCACTGACTTCTATGTTTCTATGAGTAATGCGGAATGCCCCAACATCATGAAATTGCCCGTACAAAAAAGGGGGTTACTTGACTGCAGCTAGAGTGCTGATGGTAGCACTGCAAGTTTCACAGTGAGCTCTATAAAAGGGACACGTACACATTACCCATCCTAAAGAATTATCATTTCTTAATATTGCACATTATATAGTGTGTACAATGTCAAGACAACTTCTAAACATGGTCGCCTAGGAATATTTTGGTCGAAAGCTGAAGAGACACAGCTAATACTTAGTTACATAAGCAGATTCGTCTTCACAGGATTTTCTTAAAAAGGAGCACGTAAAAGCTACACTCGGAAGATATTAGCGCAGGCATTAATTCCAATTATACACATACAGTAATGCACTCGCGAAAGAAAACACGAGCCCATACATTCTCATTGCGCCCTCAAGTGTGAGGCAACAGGAACTAAGTAACAAGAAGCTCCAGCGAGTCGCGAATGTTTGGATATGGTATATTTCAAGTTAAAACCTTTATTAATGCCTATGTCATCATAAGTAGTTTAGGCAGTAATCAGTATTGTGTAACAAGACGTTACAAGCATGAAGCAACCATAGATACATACATATACGTTTAGGTGCAACGAATATGGAACCTATACAATATTCTATACTTCTTTCTTATGATTTCTCCATAATTAAAAATTCACCTTACATCTTATTTCTAGCTAAATGCCGAGCTTTGTGTGTATCATCGTTGACTGTCTGATGATAACACATCTACGAGTACATAATATATATAAAAATTACCATGTTAAAGCACTAATCAATAGGCGTGATAGTTTTTCCGTAATCTATACCACAAAATGTTAAGGTTGTGGGCTATACTTGAAAATCTTAGTTTAAGTAATCAACTTCTGTAATATGTGCGATTAAGTTATTAAACTAGTAAAATACTTATTATAGCTCCTTCTGGTGACAATTACTGAACTCTTTAGTTAATTTGTAGTAAAAGAGAATACACATCGAGTAAAAATAATAATATATCCGATTTTTGGTAGAATTGTGAACTGATTGGAAAAAATGAATATCCGATTGCAATTAAAATGCCACATCCAAGTGTTATAAAAGAAGAAGGTTGCAAGATATGCAACTAAACCGCAACTTGCAGAGCCTTTGTTCTCCGACGCGCGGGTCTAGGCCAAAACGTGCACTCAGATAGTGATGGGACCATCTATTTATCGATAATGTGATTTTACTTAATTGACATGACGTGACATCAGTCAAGACCGATTGATCCGACGAGCCCCGCCTGATGGCAGAAGCAGGTGGAAGAAAAAATTGTATTGTTAATGTTAAAAACCACAAAGATAAGGAAGCATCAAGCAAAAAATATCAAAAATCCTAACTATTCAGAGGATTTTTTACAGATCCTATACATTTAACATTTGGCACTCGATAACGTTACGATTGCGTAGCTATCTTATCAGCCATGGGAATTCTAAATCGATAATAGCTATGGCACGTTTTTAAGAATGAATGAATGTCTGTTTATATGAGTATTTGTGACTGAAAACACAACACTAATAAAACTCAGCATCTTGGTACAGTTTCCAATCTATTTTAAATACAAGTACCTTGTGACAATGAAATCCTTGGTAAAAACCATATTATATACTAAGTGACATGCAAAATTCTTGGTTTTGTTTGTCTAAAAATTTTGTACTAATGAAACATTAGACGTAGTGCCTAAAGTACTTAATTTTCGTCACCCGCTTGAAATTCGCGCATTTAACAATGTAAGCACTCTCCATTTATTCCAGTATGTTTGAATGTATGTAATTCTAAGTAAGGTTGGTACCTTATTAATTATTTCATTTTATTTAGCTAAAATATTAGTAATGCAATTTAGTTATATTTAGAGTGCATTCAATTTCTGTTAAAACTATTGTCCTGTAAAAAATGTATTAATCGCTGTAAATAGTTTTGATATCGATATACATATTAGACAACACTACAAAATGGTACTTTGTAAGATTGAAACAGTAAAATTTTAATGTTGAAAACCTCCATAATGACAAGTTATGGCCAACGTTCCTGATTGTTCTTTTAATTTTAGTTTTTTTTGTTTTTATAACGTTTACTATTTCTCATAAATATAATGTCACAAATAGACATGGGCGCCGGCAGGGGGGTGCCAGGGGGTGCACTTGCACCCCTTGGGAATCTCGGGATCAACAGGAATTATTGAAATAAAAAGCATTTTGTAACCCTATTACCATGCCGTACAAAGATAGTTCGTAATGTTTCAGCACTCTGTATTCTGTTGACGTAAATAAACAGTCACTGTTGTTCGTAAAAAGTAAAAAGAAAAGAAAGAAAACTAAAATCTGCACCCCTTGGGAATTATTTCTGCCGGCGCCCATGCAAATAGATAAATTACTCTACCTGCTCTATACTAACGGAAACTAACACAGACGTCATGCTTAGAAGTTAGAATATAATATTATATTCTGCTTACTGTGTAGACCAGTGCTCCCCAACCTTTTTTTCATGCGGGCCACAAACATGTTTTGTTCTTGATGTCGCGGGCCGCAGCGAAAATTTTTTAGGGTTAAAAAAACCTTACCTTCCTAAAAAAACCTAACCTTCTTAAAAATTAAAGTTTTAAAAGTGGAAAAAGTTTAACTACTACCACGTAGACTTTACGTTATTTTGCCGGAAGGCGCGTGAATTTCAAAATTGTTTAACATCACGCGGGCCACAAATAAAGTCCCGGTGGGCCGCATGCAGTGTAGACTATAGAAACTAATAATAAAAGAATGATCTATTAAAAAGTTGTATGTTCATATTCTATTTTATTGTGATAAATTCAGAAAGTCCATTATTTATTAAAAGCATTTAACCATATTTCAGAGCAAAACAAAAGCTTAGCCTGTCACAAGACTCTAAACCTACCCTCTTTGATAAAATCAAAAATTCAAAAGGCACGTCGAGCACTAAAACCTTTTCCAATCTAGATAAACTAGATCCTAAGTTCGGTCTAGCGGCTAAGTTAAGTCTAGCGCCTAAGCTATCGCATAGGATATTACAAACACATTTGGGTTACGTGATATTTATAAGACGAGGATGTGATCGTATATTGAACAGCTTGGCTGTTTTTTAACGATTACGAAGCTAAAAGAGGGGTGATTTTGGCTGCCTATATGTATGTATGATTAGTAAATTGAACGAAGTATGACATAACTAAGTGATAATACTTTAGGGTGTTTATGTGCTCCTTATATAGGTTGTAACAAAACATATCCTTACCTGAGATCTCCTCAATATATTATTATTTATTATGTGCCAATTATGATATTATAAGTTTAAACACTTACGGATTTTGTCGCGGAGCACTTTTATTAATCCCGACGTTTCGGCTACTTTACAGCGGCCGTGGTCACGGGCGGACTGAGGTGACAGGTGTCCAATTTCTTGAAGTTATCCAACTACCCGACGACTCATCAATATTTGTTTGCGTTCCGATCTACGCAGAACGAACTAGATCGGAACGCAAACAAATATTGATGAGTCGTCGGGTAGTTGGATAACTTCAAGAAATTGGACACCTGTCACCTCAGTCCGCCCGTGACCACGGCCGCTGTAAAGTAGCCGAAACGTCGGGATTAATAAAAGTGCTCAGCGACAAAATCCGTAAGTGTTTAAACTTATAATATCATGAGTGATACTCGCGAAAACTTAAGAAATCATTATGTGCCAATTATGATAAAAAAGTAATACTATTAACGCGTTCTATTTAAAATTTTCCCTGAATTATCCACGCTGGAGCGTGATGCTATGCCTAAAAAAGAGTCTTCCTCGATAAATAGACTATCAAAAACAAAAATATTTTATCAATTCAACCCAGTATTTTCTGAGATTAGCGCGCTCAAACAAACAAAATAACAAACTCTTCAGGTTTATAATATAAAGTGAGTATAATTATGGTTTAAAAAAAATACTTGCTAAAGCCAAAAGAGCATCAGCAATTTTTTCTCTATAGACAATAGACATTATACCTCTAGGTAAGTACGTATCTAATGTAAAAATTCTTATGAAATTCAAAAACGCTAACAAAACAACAGGTAGGAAGTGAAATTTGTGAATCTGTAGCCCCTCCGAGCTCGTAACGGTGACAAAAAGTGTATTTGTTTTAGCGTACTGCCCTTACGGGGGCAGTTGCTCGGCGAAATTAGATACGTGCTTAACGCTAAACATGCCGCGTTTTCGCTACTACACAGAGCAGACGGGAATAGAGAGAGCTAAAGGGTTCCGTGGTGTCTTTGGGGGTTCTGCCTATATAATTTAGTCACCCTCTTGTCAATAAAAGATTAAAAACTGCTTACGCAGCGTCCGCAAACATCCGTTTTCCGTGTGCGATTTCCGAATTAGTTTTCCGCCCGAATGCATTTCGGCGTACGCCAATTAACGTCAATCCCCGTACAGAACGAATTCCGCACGTACGTTTCAAGTGCAAGTGCAAGGCGGCACGTTTGCGCGCGAAAAAAACGAATGTTGCTAATGTCAGGAATTCCGAATGCGGAAAACGAATTCAGAAATCGCATACGGAAAAAGTACGTTTGCGGTCAGCCGAAATGGGTCACCTGATAGAAAGCACCTACCAACGCATATGGACACTCGCAATATCAGAAGAGTTGCGAAAGCATCAAAGTATTTTCTTTTTAAAAAGTTAAAAACATTCTAGAATTTTCTAAAACTACTCTGTGTAAAGCAGATTTATAGATCGCCTAGGGCACATGGAGTGAGCTCGCGCGTTTTCTTCTCGAAATATTGACAAGTAAATTTTAAATTACCGGCCTGGAAACAATACTCTGGCCTACTTTTAAATTATAAATTATTCAATCAACTTTCTGTCCGCCAAATTATTGAACTTCGAGGTGACTGGATATCTGGGAATACTTTGTAATTATGGTTAATTTGTTTTTTTACCCCCAAAAGAGGGGGTGTTATAAGTCTGACGTGTCTGGGTGTGTGTTTGTCCAGCTTCAAAGTATCGGCTGGACGATTTTGATCTAGTTTGTTTTGTTTGATAGCTGACGTGATCAAAAGCGTTTTTAGCAATCGTCATCATCACTGCTAGTAAATTTAGGGTTTATTTAGAGAGCTTTTTATCGGGTTTTGTTAAATTTCTTAATTTAGAAAAGAAACTTTTTTGTTAGCCATTATAAAGGTACATTATTTAGTAGACAATTCAAAAAGGGTATGAAATGTCCCATTTTGGGATTGAGACAGAACAGCGCGCACCGTCGGCCTAGTGCCAATAGTTTTTTGTTTCAATTATTTAGCTAGTTAGTAGTAAGTAAGAGTATTGACGACCTCTGTGGGAGTGTGTAGCAGCTCAAGCCGGGGGTCGCTGGTTCGAATCCCGCCGACGGAATAAAAAGTTTTTTCAATGTTCCTGGGTCATGGATGTGTATTAAATATGTGTATGATAATATAATAAAAATCTTAAATAAGTATATGTATAGAATAAGTTTTAAATAATAATATATTTCCGTTATCTGGTACCTGTAACACAAGTCATTCAGGTACTTAGCACGGGGCCAGACTGACGTGGTGTGAAGCGTCCATAGATATTATTATTATATTATTATTATTATAGTTACCCTAGGGCTTAGGTATAGTTACAGTAGCTATAGGTGCCTAGGTCCTAGGACCACCTAGGACCTGTGAAACATCTTTCTCACGATCAAATTATTAATTATTATTATGCTAGAAAAATACTTATTTAAATTAACTATCGTCTCAAACGCGATCGACCGTATTATTTATAGTGTAATTATTTTCTTATTTAATAAGCAGACCATCGTATTAAAGTTGACACTGACCCCAATAATGATTAATGAATCTTGAAAAACAATATCGAAATTGTAGAGAACTATGATTATTGTGTACTAGAAAATTCACGTAGAAGTTAGCATGTTCTAAGGAAAGTCTATGGAAGCAGGTGACAAATTATTTCTCATTGTTTCATGTATGCAGCATATCAGTGGCGTAACGAGGTCGTAGGACTGCCAAAATGCCATGGGCCCAAGAGTGCCCCAGACCCCAGCGCAAAAGAAGGCGAGCTCAGAATTCAGAAAATGCAGAAATAGTATGTTTATAATATGTACTATTGCATAGCTTTTATCGCGGGCTTTTAGAGCGGCGACCGAAGTAAGAAATTCCGTAACGAAAATAAACCTAACACTCGTCTAGTTTCAGTTCGGCAGACATCGGCACGGTGTTTGTGTGGGTGTGACTAAACGTATGCGTGTAGACTAGCTACAATTAGTAAATTGCAATGGCTTTACAGCGGCAGTCCACACGTATTTTTTAATGTACCTGCTCATACGGCGATTCTTACTGATAAGGCCCCATTGAAAGAATAACTAGCTACGGGCCTCAGATGGTATAGTTACGCCACTGCAGCATATTATACTGTTGAGATTGTAAACTTCATATTTTCTAAGTAAATTTAGTTCCGCAATTCAACAATAGATGTCGTTGTTAAGCCTCTGCATCGCGGTATCGCTTGCTCGACGGCATTTGATATAAGTAATTCGCTACAATAAACTTGAGTCTTCTAGCTCACACTCACTGGTTGTGTCATTTGATAATACGCCAGAGGGATTTACGTCCCAGGGTAACCCTACAGAACCATAAGATCTATTTCAGGCGTATTGACGTCTGTACAATACAGATAAGACATTTTCTATGAGGGAATGACTATAAATGGGGTGGCGATTCGACTAGTGACTTGCAGCTTGAAATCGACAATGAAATTAAAATCTTACCTGCAGATGCAGCCAGTAGCATCTTCATATTCGGACGGTTTCCTCACTGGCAAGGAGATAGAAACACTCTCTGGAAAGAAACACTTTGAATCAGTAAAATTTTGGCTTCTTGAATCAAGTCTTCATTTTCTCTTAGTCTTGGTCTTTTAATGTTGTCGAGAAAAAAGATCAGTGAAAATATGTGGAAATAGATTTACTGTACTCACCTGTGTAGTTCTTGTGAGCACGTGGACCTACGCAACACAACATCGATCAATAAGCAATAGTCACTAACACAGACTAATAAGGGATACGTCACTAATAACACATTACTTCAACGCTTTCACGCTTGACGGCAGCACCAACACAGACAGTAAACAAAGGTTTTGTCCGACTAATGTTTTGTCAATACTCTAATACGACATGTGCAATAAGTTGGATTTTGGTCGGATTACTGTATGTGCTAGTGGCGCCCTTTACGTAATATTCCCAATTTACACTGAACACTCGCGAAGCAGCGATCGAGGGATGCAACATCGACCTCGGCTGCCGAACGAAACGCGCACAAAAGTCCGAAAACAATATGTATCCCAGCGAACTGAACACGACTTGTCGGTCAAGTCGGAGTCCCAGGGCTCCGGGATGAGTCCGGACTCATCATCGCGACCACGACAACACGGCTTTGAGACGCAAACGAAAATGTGAACTGACAGGTGACAACTTACTGAAATTATTTTAAATAACTACCCACAGATTCGTTATTAATTATTACTAATAGATTCACTACTTAGTTTCATACTTTAAATTATTTGAAGCTAAAAAAATAAACAAAAATAAATAACAATTATAACTACAATTGAAACAAATATCACTTTCTTTTTTTTTTGCGCCCACGGCGCAGGCTATAAGTCTTTCGACCATAACGCCTAGTCTTTCGTAGATTTTTCCTGTACATAAATTATGTTCTGTAATATCGTATATTACAGAACATAATAATTTATGTTCTGTAATATACGATTATTATCGTATATAAAACAAATATCACTCAAAATGAAAATTAAATAAATCGCTGGACAAACTAAATACTTTCGCTTACGAGTTTTTTTTTTACAAAATATTAATGGTGTGTACTTGAGAACAATAAATATTTTTATTGTTTTCATTTCAACAAAGCCATCTCATGGAATTAATATACAACTTCGTATAACGTTATACGTAGTAAGTATATATTAATTCCATGAGCCATCTACTTTTATCAATCCTTTTAATAGAGAACTTGCTACTTGCTAGCAAAGAACAAGTTGGCACACAGTTTCTGGAATAATTAAATTCGAACCAAAAAAAACTGAATAAAAATCAAAAATCCAACCAGACGACTTTTTTTTTCGCTCAATATAAGGCACAGAAAAAACTATTTAAAAAGCCCGTAACGCTACCTAAAAATGAATTCTAATGAAAACATAACTTTTGTCTGCATATTTTGTTGTGGCATTTTTGGGGCTATCGTATTAGAAGGCTCAGGACTAACAATCTGAGGCGCATACGTTAGAGCTACTTTACAGATAACAATCCCTCACAGTCAAAACTTTCAATTCCACAAAGAGCTTTGCCGGGGAATAAACACGGAATAGTGAAGTGCACACAAAAAATATATCGATGTTTTTCTAATCTCATTTTTTCCACTGGACCAATTTTCTTTTTTAGAACTATTTCAGAGCATATTAAGGCAAATGATTAACTTTGGTAAACCGAAGAATAATGTTGCGACATTTTTTATTGACAACAATCTGGTTAGTACTATCATCCACAACCTCATAATTAATCACTGACTTATTGTAGTTTTAAATAAAAGAAACCAGTAACCACAACATAGGATTTCTGATTTGATTATTGCAGTAATAGCTTGTAGTATCTATTTTGTAATAACTCAATATAATAAGTAATAATATTATTGTCACAATGTCACATAAAACTTTATTGCATATTTATCATAAAACATAACAATAAAAACGTAGTTGTAAAATATAATAATAACAATAAATCATTTATTTCAGAATTCAGACTAAGTATTTAGCATATTTTTTTAATAAACAACCAACGGGTCACCTGACGGAAAGCAAAATATTATGCCGTCGCCCATGGACACTCGTAACATCGAGTAGAGTTGAAAGTGCGTTGCCGGCTTTTTAAAAGAGAATACGCTCTCTTCTTAAAGGTTTGCAGGCCGTACTGTTTATTAACATAATGCCTATTTACACAAAAATGCGTTATGCGTAGGTAACTATTAAAGTGCCACGGGAATCGGTACCCTATAAAACGGGGCCTATAATTAATACAATATATAAAAGTGGACGTGAAATATGCAACAATTTACGTCTTCACTATGTAAATTATGTAAGAAAACTTAGAAAAACATTTTAAAAAATGCATATCGATAATGGTAATTATTTTTCCCATCACTAATACGACTGAAGTGCAATATCAGATACGGGAGTACGTCAACAGTATAAACACAAATACAATCGTATCCCAGGGTAAAAATTCTACATAATTCTGCAACAAATGTCGCCCGCCTTGTATTAGAGCTAAGCCTTTACATTGTATCTTTCTTTTTATTAGCTCCTATTGTGAGCTCGATAAGCTTTGTGACATCACTAAAAATACGTTTGAATTTGGAGTTCTATTTTGTAATTTTAAAAAACTGCACGGGCGCACAGGAGCAAAGATAGATTCTTTATTTGAATTTTGTTTCATTTCGAAGTACAAGTGGCCAGCACGATTGCGATAAAACTTACAGTCTTCATTATTTTTTTAGATTCTAAAACGAATTTAGGGCATAGTCGTTATTGTTAAATTGTTGATTTAGTTTAGTTTAATAGTAAACCTGAATACTAATAATTTAATATGCTAGGATTTTATTGCCGATAGTATTACGGAGCAAAGGCCATGATTTTCCACAGCCTTAATATTTGTAAGCAGCTTGCTCTAAATAGTTTAGTAAATATACATTTTGCAATATCGTGAACGGCTTATGATTAGTTTAATTCGCAAGTTGTTTACAAGTACACTATGGATTTTTAAGTCACCATAATGTTGTCAATGGCTTAGCCCTTAGGTTCATATAGGTACGTAAAAAAAAACAATAATAACTATAATTAAAATTATGACAAACTTCTGTGTAGTATGTGCAGTGCAGTTAGGTATAAATTATAATTGGGTACAAGACCGTGCTGGATAAAAACGACGATTGAATGAACCATAATCGTAATTTATCGTGTACCTAGTTATATATCTATCAATATAATAACCACATTTTAATATCTTTTTCATAAATACTTAAATACATAAACAGAGGTAGGTACTCAATACTCATTTATTACCAATATTTTCATTAAAATTCTTCATGTTATGTTTACTGAAATTTTTAATTAATTTCTCCGATAGGTTAGCAATCGAAACATTCTATTCGATAAGACGGTGCAATTGAAAAAAATACTATTACAATAAAAGGCATTATTCTCGGCGATCGCTCGCACAACACTACGGTGGCACAACGCACTGGCCGCGTTTCGGATGATTTAAAAAAAAATAAATTCAAATTTCGAATTTCGAATAGTGATGAACAAAAATGGATGCCGAAAAAAGTAAAACCGAAGTTACCGTGGACGATATTCTTCGTTTGCTCGGTCCGTTTGGTAGATTTAATATTCTGAATTATGTTTTGATATTGTTTCCTGTGTTGTTATCCGGCATTTACTCATCGGTTTACAACTTCGAAGCTTTGGATCTTACGTACAGGTAAGCAATAATAATTACGTATAATATTATTTGAATTTAAATACTAAAAAGGTTTAGAATTTGGATTTTCATTCATGATCATTTAACTAGAACAAAACATTAGGTTCTCTAATCACTAACCTTACTTATTTTAACCTCCTAGATATTTATGATATGAGATACAAACTAAGATGCAATCAACATTTATTATTAAATTCATTTTCATTTATATGTCTTTAACGATATAAGAGAGTAAAAAGCATGCAAAGCATTAATCTAATAATTAAACTATACTTAATAGAAATTTTTAAGCTATGCAACTAGATAGGTATTAATTTAGAGACTTCTGTAATTTTTTTGCGAAAAACTCACAAAACAAAGTTAAGACAGTGTTAAAAAATAAACGCTTTTAACAAAATAAAGGATAGGAAATAGGGAGTGCCTCCGCTGCCGGCGCCGGCTCCCAAAAATATCAGTAATGGGAGCCGGCGGTAAGTACACTGCCGGCAGCCGAGATATAAAACAACGGCTGCCGGTGCTGGCACTCAAAATGGGAGCCGGTGATAATGCGTAAGGGGGCGTCCACAAATTACGTGAGGTGTTTTTTCGAATTTTTTGACCCCCCCTCCCCCTCTGGTGAGATTTCGTGAGTTTTTATTCAACCCCCCCTCCCCCTCCCAAATCTCACGTGAGATTTTTCAAAATGTGGGTTTCTTACATAAACGTTTGGTTTAACAGTCAGTAGATTTTCTTTTGAATGAATTTGGAATGATCTTAATTGTATAACGATTACGCTTACGATTAAATATATTAGCATACGTACAATCTGCATGAAATGGACCAAAATACTAAATAGTACCTATTATTTTGTTGAGAAAAAAATTACGTGAGATTTGCCGCGACCCCCCCTCTCCCCAACGTGAGATTAGGTGAGATTTGACTCGACCCCCTCCCACCCCCCCCCCTAAACACCTCACGTAATTTGTGGACGCCCCCTAAAGCGCTAGGTTCCAGTCCCGATACACAAATTTTAAAAAGAAATAATTATAATCTCAATTAATATATTCGACTTTACCGACTTCCAAAGGTGAAAGTTAGTTAAGTAGGTACCTATTTGTTCGGCTGTGGATATTTTAGTTTTTTGTGATGCATTTTCTTAGCTTAGCTTTAACTTAGCTACCTTTTTTCAAAAAGTAAGATTTTGCACCACAGCTACAGTTATAAACCCCGTGGTATACTTCCGAAGGTACTGAACAGAACTTCAGATTCCTTATACATATTAGAGAGTTTCAGCGTTGTTTAAAGAAGCAAAGATATTGTATTACGCTACTATGCAGATCACATTTATCAGCATCATCAATACCACCATTAACCCATCAAGATTCAAGCCCCATACGAGCACCGGTGATCGCGTCAACAATAGAATAAAATAGCATTTCCAAGAATCCCCGATCGAAGGATTCAAATATGCATCCTTACAATATGACTATTTATGACCTTATTATTTGTACTTTTCATAGTCCTTTAGCTCAAGACTGATGTTTTTGATCATTATTCTGTCATTTGACAAGCGATATTTGTCGAATAGGCGCCGGCAGCCTATTCGGCAAACATCGCGTGACTTCGGCAAACTTCGGAGTTCGGAAAGCAGCGCCGGCAGCCATTGCAGCAACCGGCGCCGGCAGCCATTTCGGCAACCGGCGCCGGCAGCGGAGGCACTCCCTAGGAAATAACTTAAACGAAACTACTTATTCTTAAATAGTTTTCACAGAATATTATAACCATTTACAACAGTTTTTGCAAGATACTATTAACATTTAACTATCTTTGCTTACTTATATTATACATTTAACTATTTTTGCTTACTTCGTTACAATTAATATAATCTGAGAATCTAAAGTTCAAAATAGTGTAGCCCAATGGTCCAAAATTCACCTTTCCTTCGATCGGGGATTCTTGGAAATGCTATTGTATTCTATTGTTGTCGCGATCACCGGTGCTCGTACGGGGCTTGATGCGTTATAACTTATAAACAAAGGTAATCGGACTAGTTCTATACTTAGGTACTTATTATAGGTCTTGCAATCTACGAGCGCGCGTAGCCTTTATTTGTAGTTGAAAATGTGAATAGACATTTTCGTTAGTGTGCGTACCTGACGGAGCAGTCAGTAGCGAGCGAGCCATGTACGCGTGTATAGATACGGTCACTCACACAACTAAGGGCGCCGCGCGCTCGTAGATTGCAAGATCTGTACGCACATGTCACCCGTTTACATAGTCTAATTTATATTGTCGGTATCAAACATGTAGATCAAAACAAAAGTTAAAACCAAAACCACAGAATACATAATATGCCAAAACCAAACTCCGACGACTCGACGCGCGACGACGCGACGCGCAAAATGTACGGCTCCTGTGCGAAAAATATTCAAACATAGTCGAAAATGATGTCTTCCAATGTATCAGTCATCTTTAAGACTTTAATTCACAACTTTTATCGTGTTTACACTCGGCGCCGCAGCGCCAGCGTTTCGCCGCCGCGGCGCCGAAGAACCTGCGGCGCCTGTGTGCAAAAAAAAGGATTTTGGCGCCCCTTTAGGCAAATTTTTTGGGTCCTTGATTTTGGCGCCCCTAAAGTGGCGATTTGGCGCCCCTAGAGGATGGCGCCCGTGTGCATTGCACACATTGCACATATGTAGCGGGGGCCCTGATCGCCGCCGCCGCGGCGGCGCCGTGTGGAGAGGGCCGATAGAAATACAAGAGTATGCAGCGGCGCCGCAGCGGTGGCGGTGCCGCTGCCGCTGCGGCGCGTGTGTAAAGGTGCTCCCAGACAGAAGTTATAAACGTTAGATAACATTTTTGGATACTTAATATTTTTTAACAATAATTTACTTATTTATGTAAATTATTGTTAAAAAATGTTAAGTAAGTATCCAAAAATAAACGCGTATTTTGTTATATAACAAAATACGCGTTTATTTTTTGACATGTTGTAGCGTATGTTACACGATGTTATAAAATGTTATCGTGTTACACAATGTTTTATAACGTTATATAACTTCTGTCTCATGTCTGGGAGCACCTTAAACACGCTGACGGTCGTCCATCCATAAATTTTTGACATTTCAATCCGTAATCGTCTCACCCATGTACCATCGAGGAAATTGATTCCTAGGCACACCAACGTCATTAGGTCGGATCATGTCAATTCAATGTCGGCTAGGTTTGACGAAACGCGACCAAACTACGTAGGTCCCCCGTCTGCCTAGGAATCAATTTCTCTTTAGTACAGCCTTGGCTATTGCCGAAACGCCCAAAGTATTGAACGAAGTATTATTACAAAAGAAAGTATTTTGTCACTAATAGTAGTAATAGCTTATCAGAATAGGCGTAATCTTATGTAATATGTAACCGTACATGACCAAAGCGTGAAATATGTTGCAGTGATGTTGAAATTCTTGGAAATATGCGAACACGCACGTGTATCCCTTGATTGGGGATTGTTCAATAATCACGTAAAGACCGGGAGCATTCGCTTGTAATGTTCGTTGCATTCACTTCATTGTGTAACGTTACATTCGCTTGTAATGTAACTTTACATTCGCTTGTAATGTAACGTTACATTCGCTTGTAATGTAACGTTACATTCGCTTGTAATGTAACATTACAGAGTCGAAATTCGGAGTTGCGGGCATCAATTAGTATTTTTATGATTCTTATTTGTAATAGCACCTGTTTCCTATCAAGTCCATAATCTCGTGGATCACACTATAGCGCCCAAAGTGTTTAATCAAGAGACGAGTCACGACTCACGAGACTAAAAAACATTCGTGTTTATGTCGTGGTTTGTACCTTAAAAACCCCTAATATTCACCCCTAAACGGTGAAACCCACCCTTAGGGGTTTTTGCGTGCAAACGTGCAACTTGCACCAGAGGCGTTAGGGCCTTCCCTACGGAGAATCCGTAATTTACCGTATTTAGAGCCTTATAAACTCGTAATTTGAAAGCTACAGAGTTATAATAAAAATACAGCAATAATCTTCAGTATCTCAACATTCCTTTCCACGTTTTAAATTTTTTATTTTTGTTTATTATACTCGTGATATCAGCTTCCAAAGTAAAGCCAATTTATTAAAATTCAAGCATACATTCAGCATCTCCTTAGGATGAACAAATTACTTTTATTTGAAACACACGCCAATAGATCGACGTTATCAATAAACTACATTTTCCCCGTTTTAATTTTTGAAGTGAAAACTTCTTTAGCGGCGTTGAGAACTTTTGGTATGGATGGGTAAAAACTGTGAAACTCGCGTCAGATTCTCGTGCTGATCGAAAAACCTTGGAACCTTTTTTTAAATCGATTTTCATAAAAAATGGGTTAAAAATTTAATCGATTGTAAGGGTTTCGATTAATTAAAAAAATCGATTTTTTTAATAATCGATTTTCATAAAAAATGGGTTAAAAAAATGCACAACGTTAATAATCAAGTTTTCACTTCTGCCGGCACTCCCGGAGTGCAACCCGTCTTTTTTTTAGGTCAATTTTGAACTAAGATAAGTAAAAAAATAGAGTTTTGGTGCGAGCTCAGCAACGCGGCAAATGTATGGTCAAGGTCGTTTGCTCGGGGGACGGCCTTAAGAATAATAAGGTTAACGTCAAATATGGCGTCCATTATTGACTTTAACTAGAGATTTGACAGTTCAGTCATTTTGTTATATGTAGTTAAAGTTATAGTTAAAGTAAGTTGGTGCAACCCACTCTAAATGAGTAAAACATAGAAGTTAAAACGGCAAAATAAATCAACATGTTATTCACTTACATAATTTGTTCAACAACGTTGAACTATTTTTTTATCTGTGACAGATTGTCATAGTTTTTCATTCGCATAATAATAGATAATGAAGTTATTGTCAAGTGCGATTACGATCACGAACTTCGCTATTTGTCGCAATTTAAAGTCACAATGGCAGATAATCTATGAAAACTACTATAGGTGTACCAGAATCTGATGGCAAAAAGTGAGAAAATACAATTTATTTTCTCACTTTTTGCCATCAGATTTTGGTACACCTATCATATAATATACCTATAGCAATACCGGGGTAATAGGAATAAAACATTTTCATCCTTTTTTATTCCTTTAGCGGCTTATTTTGTGTGTGAAACATGCAAACATAAAAATTTATCTAATGATCAAGGATATTTTTTGAAAATTTGCTGTCAAAAATTGCCATCAGATTCTGGTAGACCTACATAATTCAATTCGTGGGTAAGTAGGATGGCTTTTAATGGTTTTTAAGGTTCCGTACACAAAGGTTAAAAACGAGATCCTTACAAAGACTATATATACACGTGGGAGAGCCATGCTTCGGCACGAATGGGCCGGCTCGACCGGAGAAATACCACGTCCTCACAGAAAACCGGCGTGAAACAGCGCTTGCGCTGTGTTTCGCCGAGTGAGTGAGTTTACCGGAGGCCCAATCCCCCTACCCTATTTCCTTCCCTACCCTCCCCTATTCCCTTCCCTGCTCATCCCTACCCTCCCCTATTACCCTATTCCCTCTTAAAAGGCCGGCAACGCACCTGCAGCTCTTCTGGTGCTGCGAGTGTCCATGGGCGACGGAAGTTGCTTTCCATCAGGTGACCCGTTTGCTCGCTTGCCCCCTTATTTCATAAAAAAAAAGACTTCTTTGACCGTCCGCGTCTGTATGTCTCCAGGCTGTATCTCCAGAACCGCTATAGTTATACTTCTGAAAACACAGATTATGTATTTCTTTTTCCACTACAACAAAAAATATTAAAAACAAAATAACATTAACCATACAGCAAACGTGATTTATGGCCTTTTTTGCTCGATATCAATAACGGCAACAAATAGGCACTTGAAATTTTCACAAAGTCCTCATAATATGTCTCTGATAGTACATACAGTACTATCAGAGAAGTTGATTCCTAGGCAGATGGGGGACCGACGCGACGTAGTTTGGTTGCGATACGTCAAACCCAGCCGACAGATCACAATTAAGGCCGTCCCCCGAGCAAATGACCTTGGCTATACATTTGCCGCGTTGCCGAGATCGCACCAAAACCCTTTTTTTTTACTTATCTTAGTTCAAAATTGTCCTAAAAAAATTTAAAACGGAGAATATGTAGTTTATGATATTGTCGATCTATTGGCGTGTGTTTCAAATAAAAGTAATTTGTAAATCCTAAGGAGATGCTGAATGTATGCTTGATTTTTAATAAATTGGTTTTACTTTGGAAGCTGATAAATCATGAGTATAATAAGTAAACAAAAATAGAAAATTTAAAACGGGGAAAGGAATGTTGATATACTGAAGATTATTGCTGTATTTTTATTATAACTTTGTAGCTTTCAAATTATGAGTTTATAAGGCTCTAAATACGGTAAATTACGGAATCTCCGTAAGGAAGATATTATTTACATGATCAGCGGGGCTAAAATGGTCACATTTAGCAATTCCTCTCAATCAATTCAGCAAATGAATTGTCAAAACTGTCAAACTGACAAATGTCAAATCAGTACAAAAATACAGAAATGAATTGCAAGCAGAGTTGCATTTTGCGATTTTAGAAAAATGAATCATATTATGATTCATATCATGATTCTTCAAAGCGACCATTTTAGCCCCGCTGACCAAATGACGTTGGTCTGTCAACTGCCTAGGAATCAATTTCCTCTATGGTACTTTAATAATATTTAAAGTTAATATACCTATTTTTGCTCTATAACGGTTTGGAACCCTTCATTCACGAGTGTCCCCCTACGATTTTTATGTACCGACTACCGAGTAATATTGATTCGATCCATAGAGTTTTTTTTACAATAGAAAGGCGAAGAAAATTCTGAATAGAGAGGTGGTTACGGTAATTTACAAAATTCGAATCCCACTACCATCGCCGTAGCAACTGAGCTTATGTCACCTTTCGATGAAATCATCGACCTAAAGAAAGGCGAAGTTAAGGTTATGGTGGATCAGGGCCACAATTCTGCATCGCACTATCGAAGTTCTAAGTAGGACTATTTATACGACAGCTGAAAGGACGGACACCTCGCTCGGTCGGAAGATCTTCCTTTGGGAATATTCCCAGTTCCCACAAGATCATTTTTGATGTGGGGTTCCCATACGAACTCAGCTTCACGTTCTTAGTTTTTTTTAATCATCGTCCAACTATCTTCCTTCTAAACATACTTAAGACTGAACTGTATACACTATACAGTAAAATTACTATAGTAACCTTAGCCACTCATAGAAAAGAAAGACTCATAGGTTTTTTTTTTCATGAAAGAATTTCCAAATAAAGTCTTTCTCTGTCAGTACCCAGTATCTTCTATATAAATAAAACTGAATTTTCAATTTTATTTGTCTCGCTAAAACCTAGAACGGCTGAACCGATTTAACTAATATTCGTGGAAGTTCAGGGATGGTTTATATTGGGAGGGAACTACTACAAAGCTCACGTCATCTAGTTTTTAACCGACTTCCATAAAGGAGGAGGTTATACGTTCGGCTGTGGATATTTTTATTTTTATTTTTGTATGTTCAACGATTACTCCGCCGTTTGTGAACCGATTTTCAACATTTTTCTTTTGTTCTATAGGGTTCAACCCCAATTTGGTACCATGTTCACAAAAGTGGTGACCTGATGATGGAATCCATGAGTAATCGAGGGAACTCCTCAAAATTTATATGGAAACATATAGGTAGTGATTTTGGTTTTATGTGAAGGATCCTAGGCATATGCTACCAAAAAGTAAGACTTTGCACCAAGGCATGCTATGGTTCCGAAGATACTAAGAGAACTCCGGATTCCTTATAGATACAAGTTTGGGAATTCGGCGATGTTTTAAGAACTGAAAGCATACGCTACTATGCAAATTACATTCATCATCATCATCATCATCATATCATCACTACCATCACACGATGCATCGTTATAAGTTATGACCCCATTATTGGTACTTTTCATAGTCTTTTCGATCGAGACTCGAGTTTGTCGAGTGATTTTAAAAATTATATTAAAGTTGTTACAAAGTACATAAATTATTTAGACTTAGTGTTGCGGTTACCAAGTTGGCAATTTGATCATGGGATCTATGAGGTATGTAAGAAACTCCTTGATTGGGATATAGCTGTATTATTGTAGCTTAAAGTAGTTAAAGCATATTTTATTATCTTGAGCTGATGAGTTTACCTGATGAGCTGAATGAGCCTTTAGAGATAGGCGTTTGAACATTTCAGCATTGCTTGATGAACTCTAAGCATATACAGGGGTATATATGCTTGGAGTTCTTTAAGAAAGTCTAAAGCGGTAGTGAACTAATAAGTTTTCATAATATTATGAAAGTTTGGGGGTTTCATCGTTGTTTTAAGAACTGAAAGTATGCTACTATGCAAATTCTATTCATTCAATAGAAATAAGTACTTTCTTAAATTACGTATAATACTGAAGGAATTAGTACTGGTGAGACCGGACTTCGCCACTATTATTTACCATAAAAGTACTTGCTGTCGTAATTGGTCAGATTCAGAGTAACTAAAGAAAGGACAAAATCATCTCGTCTTTATAAAATCCTATTTCATCTATAAGTCATCTTCAGATCATTTATATCCCATCAATTCTGGAACCTGGGCCTTTAGTCAGGATTCATTAGAAAATTTCGACATCACGACAATTTTCGAAATTACGAGTAAAAAATGTATCGGATTTGTTATTTTACAGACGTCGCAAGTGCCATATATCATTATAGCAATGTGTTATAGACCAGCTTTGTATTAGCTCCGCGTTATAGACCGACAAGGCTTTTAATGAACGTGGGCGGGGGCGCTGCTGGTAAAGGAGAACTGTCAAAAACATCTCAAAAATTGGGTTTTCGTATGATGGCGGCGTTAGTTCCTTTTTTCGCCACGTTCATTTAAAGCCTTGTCAGTTGTCGCTATCGGTCTATACTATACTCTATAATCAAATCCCAATAAATTTTGGATTTCGAACTTAACTAAGTATTGGAACTAGGCTATTCAAAATTGGAAGTTGGAACAGGCAGGCGACCGGCAAGTCTGTCAGTGCAATGTGTATCTTCTTGTATAGCAAACAAAGTGTGGTTTTGTATGGCTCATTGAAAATAAGCATTGCGTCCCCTCGTTACGTTGCAAATTGCAATATTGCTAATCCAAACTCGCGCGAACTTGATCGATATAATCCACACCACATTCATTCATTACATTACACTTTACCGACACATTCGTGCTGAAGTTAAACAATATTTTCAGATGCGCGACAGAGTGCGACGACCCCGCAGCAAACTACACGGTGCCTCACGACGAGAATGGAATACCAGCGAAATGCCTCCGCTACGCGCCGGCCAACATCTCGCTCACCAACGACACATGTTCGCCACACATGTTTGACAACACGACGGAGATTGAGTGCGACTCGTTTATCTACTTTGAAGACCACTCCATCGTGAAGGAGGTAATTTTCTTTAGTGGAACGAAGTTCCTTATCGCGCGTTGCGAAAGGGGGCTAGATGGAAAAAGTTGTAACGACACGACACAAAAGTGTCGGTATGTCGGTATATTACAACTAGAGCAAAAATGCTATAGTTGTAAGCCGTGCGGTAGCGCGTGTTTCTCTATCTGTCCCTCTCTCTCTCTCTCTCTTTTTAAGTGTATTCGGGTTTTTTGTACATAAGAAATAACTTCGTTCCAGCCGGGTGTCCCTTGACACCTCCCAATTTTTACACTGTAAAGGTACAATTCCGTGACTCGCGATCGATCGCGGTCGTGTACGACCTACGACTGTCGTCGGACGCTCGCGACCATAGTCAACGTATGAAAATGTATGGCACCGCTTCCGAGGCCCGCGACTGACGCGCGCGGCCTATGACTGTCGTAAGCCGCGCGCGATCGTGTCTTGAAGTTATGACAGTCGCGCACGACCGACGACAGTCGTAGGCCCCGCGCGACCGTGTCAAAGTTATATGGCACGATCGCGCGCGGCTTACGACAGTCGTAGGCCGCGCGCGTCAGTCGCGGGCCTCGGAAGCGGTGCCATACATTTTCATACGTTGACTATGGTCGCGAGCGTCCGGCGACAGTCGTAGGTCGTGCACGACCGCGATCGATCGCGATGCACGGAATTGTACCTTAAGTATTTGTCTTTAGCCGACTTCCAAAAAGGAGAAGGTTTTATGTATTCGGGTGTGGATATTATATTTTGGTGATATTAAGACGAACGTTTAGTTTGCCAACTACACAAAATATAATATATTCGTAATTACGAACTTTTGTAAGCTCTTCCATATTCCAATGCATTGAAATATTGGAATTATTTGATCCATATTACATTACTTAATATGCTTATTAAATACAATGACGCTACAGTAATTAATCAAACAATAATTATATTTTGGTAACAATTAATAGGTAGATTATTTTTGGCCAAATATACGGAAGCGATAGAAACACCTGTTTAGACATAGACTTGTCTATTATTTACCACTGATTATCACTATTACGTCTGTTTCAAGAGCCCTTGTTTATTTTCGGTCACGATGAACTCACATGATTGCTATAAAGCTTGTCTGTTTGCAGAAAACACAATCATAGACAAATACAAGTTTAAAAACGCCTGTTAAATGTCCATCTTTGCCCACATGAAGAGGCTGCTTTGTATTATTAGTAATAATAAGGAGAGAGAAAAATATTCTTTTATATTTTACGACTTGTTTATTACATATTTAGTAACTCAAAGCGCACAAACACTTTCCGAATTGAATTACAATAATGTTATTTGATAACTATTTTTGGGAAAACATCAAACGCCTAATAGCATTTGAAGACCACACGGGAAAAACAAGGAATGTCACCTTTTTTGTGAAACTGACTTTTTAATGCCATCTGTTAGCTTTTTAGGGAAAGATTCTATTACGAAAATCAGAATTGGGTAAAATCATCGCAGTCAACTGTTATGGCTCAATTTGTATATTTTGTTGGTCCATGGCAAGAAACGGTTATGTCCGCGCGTCAAACGTTAAAAACCGTCGTTGTCATTAATTGACACTTTGTTTGTTTTAAAGAAATTAAGGCCAAAATATTAAATAAATGCTAAATATATATGTTTAATATATAATTATTATTATGTATTATAAAAGTAACATAGAAATGTTAAATATTTCTAATGTTATTTTTATAACTGAGCTGTAATAATGAATGTCAATGCAATGCAAAAACCAGGAATGTCAATTGACATCGACGGTTTCAGCTATAGAATGTAGTCACTAATTTCAGATTCTGAACCATAACTTAAAACTTATTTAAACAAATCAAGTTTTAGAAGTACAGGCAAAGCATTAATTGTTGACTTAGTAATAAGTTGCTTCAATATTTCACTTAAAACAGTCTAAAATTAAGGAAATGTAGACTTTCAAACTTTAAAAACTGTTTTTCTACTTTTTTGACATTCCTTGTTTTTCCCGTGTGGTCTTCATTTCATAATATTATGTATAGCCACAGAGATATTTCTGATATCTATGGTTGAAGATTATTCTAGCTTTCAATCGATTGCGATAATTTTAGATTAATACACACTTAGGAAACAGCTTAGCAAGCTATCCAGATATGAGACAGCTTGCTGCAGACAGCAGCTACCTGCTTGGCTAGCGTATCCGAGCTCCATTAGTAATGATCAAGGTGTCAAATCATGTTCATGCCACCTTCGTAGATTACAACACCTGTTTACACCCCGTATAGATCTAAAATCGGTCAAGTGCGAGTTGGACCTTCAAAGGGTTCCGTCATATTGATATGGAGTAGAAACAGGCAGACCGCAGAAATGGCGTTTTTTGTATGGGAGGCTCCTTTAAATTTTAATTTTCCCTTTTTATTCTTTTTTTTTTATTTTTTTTTAATAAGCCTATGCTGTCCCACTGCTGGGCAAAGGCCTCCCCCAGAGTCTTCCATTTTTGTCGATCCTGCGCCACCGTTGGCCAGCCCGGCTGGTCCAGCTCCATTCTTTAAATAATAATTTGAATTTTTTTCATTGAGTTTATTGAATAGGATATTAGCAGCCCCCCTTAAATATTTATTTTACTTTGTTTTTAATTAGTGTCTTTTGATATAGCGGCAACAGAAATACATATTTATTTAAATGTCAACTATCTATAGTTATCGCGATTTTTGAGATACAACGTGACACACAGACGGACAGACAACGAAGTCTAATAATTGTCTCGTTTATACCCTTTGACTACGGGACCCTAAAAACCATTACCTGCTCAAACATAACCTTCAAAATGATACTCATAGAATAAATGTTGTAATTTGTTGCCATATTGTTCAAACAAACATTGGGGAAATAATATTTGGACAAATTTGCAAATAGTGACATTTGGTGTTTGAACGTAACTTGGTCAATATTTTTAGGTGGCGTTTAAAAATCATACAGCTGACAACAAAATAATATGAAATACATAGATTAATATTGTTTATTGTAACCTACTTGTAACTCATTAATCATTTTGAACACAAATACTAAATTTTAAATAGGTTTTAAATTGGTATTAAGTTTTGCTAGGGCAAGATCTTATATGTGACGACTGACGTGACGAGTGACGAGTGACGACTAAACGCTTGGCGTGACCACCCTAAGGACGGGTTTCTTTAGACCGTAGGATAGACAAAATGACAGACTGAATGGTTTCTCAAAGAAAATCTGTCAGTGTTTTTGAGTGGAAATAACTACCTACCCATCTAGTGACGTTCTTGTCGGTCTACCCTATTTTAAAAGATTTTTAGCAAATATGCAGCTCGACAAGGCTTTAAATAGCTTTGTCCACACTGGGCCTTTTTTGGTTCATCAAGGGCATACGTTATAGCGCAGTCAACAGCGAACGTGAGGCATGCCCGTGAAGCGCGTTGAAATCGTAGCGCTCGCGATGACACTTTTCTTTCTACGCGGGTGGATTTTGACGCATTCAATTAATGAATATGCCAAACGAAAGTTGAATAAAAAGAAGATGACGAAAATTGAAGATGAAATTGCATAATGTGGACATAGCTATTGAACGTGGCGAAGAAGGAACTAACGCTGCCATCATACAAAACGTCATTTTTGACAGTTCTCCTTTAACAACAGCGCCACCTCCCACGTTCATTTAAAGCCTTGTCGCACTTTACTAGGTATTACTACTAGCACTAGGTATTTTCCATAACCATCAACTTAATTTTATCGAGTAATAACCACATTTGTAAATTGCCACAACACGTAAAGGCTGAGGAACGAATTGATTAGTTCAGACTTGAGAATTCTGATTAAAATCACTGGCATTTTTGATAAAATATCTCTTTCTATTAAAGACGGATTTGTGGAAGAAATCAATCCACATTTTAGATAGAAAACCTTTCTTTGCGTCCCTTACTGCTTCAAATTCAATTGCTATTAGTCAACAGTGTGATGACGTCCACAACTCCGTTGCGCCAACAGTTTTCCGGGATAAAAAGTGTCCTAGGTTCTTTCCCGGGACTCAAAGTATCTTTATACCAAATTTCAACAAAATCGGCTCGACGGTTTGGGTATGATTAGCGTGAAGAGGTAACAGACTAGAAGAGGTAACTTTCGCATAATTATAATATTAGTAAAGTAGGTACTTATATTCATAATTATTGACGACCTCTGTGGATCAATAATTGGTTGAGTGTGTGGCAGCTCAAGCCGGAGGTCGCGGGTTCGAATCCCGCCGACGGAACAAAAAGTTTTTCAATGTTCCCGGGTCTGGATGTGTGTTAACCCGGCGACTGCCAGGTTGGGTCATAATGACCCGGGATGTTTTTAGAAAATAATAGTGTAACGTTGTCACGCTTCTCAGTAGCTGGAGTTAGAGCCCTGCCCCCCTTGTTTCTTATGTCAGCTTAGACGGTGTGCGCCTAAGCTGACATAAGAAACGGTGCGGTAAATATTACCCAACTATGCATTCCATGATGTCATTTCGTGCCAGTGACGCTGAGTTAATTAATTGATTTTTTCGTTTATTTATTTGTACTGGCAGGTGACAAAATGTATATTACTCTAGATATTACGTCATTTTCGCATTTGATCTTATAAATAACCCCTTGAGAGCTCGTACATGGATTTAGTTCATCTAGAGATATGTGCAAAGGAATAAGGTAGTTTACAGGAGAAACATCAGAAGTTGCTTCCCTGCCATAGTTTCTGGTTTTCATAAACGATGCCAGATAATATTTCTCGCTAAAAAAGACAAGAATACAACCCATACCTCTCAATATGAAAAAAATCATCTGCCCTAAATATGACATTTCTTTCTTTGGCGGTTCCCTGGATGACAGGGCTCATAGTGACTAAAGCTAAGATTCTTTATCATTTTTACTCATATTTATTTTGAGATCTAACGTTGGTCATTCCAAAAAGTAAAATACAAAGTGTGGATTAGTCACTTTTTGTTTATTTATTAATACATTCTACATTGCTACATTCGAGTAGCAGTTGTAAATTTAACCCTGTCTTTTTAAGTGGGAAAAAATGAACATTATATTAGGTACTTGTTTTTAATATGTATCCTCAAAATATTGTAAACTAAGAACTATCCTATAAGTTGAAGATAAATTTGCTTTAAATATCGTTGAAATAGTAGAAATTAACAACAGTTTAAAATCCAGGTAATTATGACCCACCATGCAGTTGTCGTTCCTATTTTCTACCAGGCAGACGCCGGGTTAAATATGTGTAAGATATAATAAAAATCTTAAATATATGTATAGTATAAAAGTATTAAATATATTTCCGTTTTCTGGTACCTGTATTCTGTAACACAAGTCCTTCAGGAACTTAGCACGGGCCCAGACTGACATGGTGTGTAGCGTGAAGCGTCCATAGATATTATTATTATTATTATTCCTTTAAGGCGACGCCTTGATAATTTGGCTGTAGCGATGCCGATTTTTCTCAGCAATGACTAGCTTCTTTGAATTGCCCATAGCATAACACGATTGGACAACTTTTATAGCACAGAATAATCAATCGAAAAGACCTCTGTAAAAAAAGGGATTCCTATTTTTCTAACAGAGGAGAGTGATTTAAGGTTCCAAAATTTGTACATAAATTGGTTCAAGCATGCACTTTAATTTGTGCATAGCTTATATGAAATGTATTTATGGTTTTTAAATTATGCGACAAAAACCATTTTGTCGCTTACGCCCTTTCCATTTTTTGCTGTTCCATTGCTTGTTTTCTATGAGAGGCCGGGCCGGCCGGCCGTGGGCAAGGGCACTTTATGTGGGCAAGATATATCTTGCGAGGCCCCTAAAATATACTTCGCGAGGCTCCCTAATGGATGACGCTAAAGGATGCGGATTTGTTGATATAAATAATTTTTTAGTACTCAAAGTTTTATTTTAAATAACAGTTTTATATTTTTAACTGCTGTCGGCGTGGCGTAACGGGGTAGAGGCTCAGTCATGATTATTAATCAGAGATAGGCCGGGCCGGCCTCTCATAGAAAACAAGCAATCTAAAACATATCCAACATGGTTTCTTACATTAACGCTGCGTCACCTTAAAGCTAGTCATTTACAATACGACACGATTACGATATCGCATCGTCAGTAATATAAAAAAAAACACTTATGGCACATACTCGCAACAACGTACTTTACTTATATTTACAACGCAGTACGCACACAATGTGCCATTTATGTTAAATTGAGTGTTACCGTATTATTAAAATGATAATGCAAGTCGTTGAGTTATAATAACTGAGTTTTATGGGCTCATGAATCATTGTTTACAAATCGTTTGTTGTAATTTCATATAATTAGTTCGATGTGACTCCTAGAGATCATTTGATTAGATCATAATAATTATGGTAGTGTTGATTGATTTGAAGGAGGAAAATGTGAAAAACCTATTAAGGGCGTTCCTTACGGAGATACCGTAATTTACCGTATTTCAAGCCTTATAAACTCATAATTTGAAAGCTACAACGTTATAATAAAAATACAGCAATAATCTTCAGTATATCAACATTCCTTTCCCCGTTTTAAATTTTCTATTTTTTTTTTTGTTTATTATACTCATGATATTATCAGCTTCCAAAATAAAACCAATTTATTCAAATTCAAGTATACATTCAGCGTCTCCTTAGGATTTACAAATTACTTTTATTTGAAACACACGCCAATATATCGACAATATCATAAACTAAATATTTTAAATTTTTTTAGGACAATTTTGAACTAAGATAAGTAAAAAAAAATAGGGTTTTGGTGCGATCTCGGCAACGACGCGGCAAATGTTTGGCCAAGGTCATTTGCTCGGGGGATGGCCTTAAGTAGAATATGTATTTTAGAAAAATCTATCATAGCATTTGATTAGCTTAGAATTTAGATCAAAATAAGCTATTTTGATCTAAGCTATATTTGGTACTACGAATATACATAATATATTCTGTGGCTACATATGGAGATAAACACAGTTAAGACCTTGGTTACCATAATGTAGATAATATAGTAATAATTTAATTAATATGATTGAATCACATATTGTACATACAAAAACTTATTTTGATATTACTTTTTGAGTGATGCGGATATAAGTACTCACAAACAAGACCTACAAAAACTCTAGAAATCATACTTAGCCATTAGTAGTTTTTCATGCATTCGGTCATATTTCCAAAGAAATACGAAGATGGTTATTTTTAGGGTTCCGCAGCCAAATGGCAAAAAACGGAACCCTTATTATAGATCTGAGAGTCTGAGAGTCTAACAAGTTTTAACTAACTTCCAAGAAAGAGGAGGTTGTATATTCGTCTGTTTAATTTTTTTTTTCCTTTTTTTCCAGTTCAACCTTGGCTGCCAAGATTGGAAGCGGACGCTAGTGGGGACAGTTCACAACGCTGGCTTCTTCATCGCCATACCCCTGGTTGGGCTCATCTCTGACAGATATGGCCGCCGCATGGCGCTGGTGTTCGCGATTGTGGCCAGTGGAATATTTGGAGTCATCAGAGCATTCTCCATCAACTACGAGATGTTTATCGTACTGGAGTTTCTGGAACCGGCCTTGGGTGGTGGAGTGTATACTGCGTGCTTTGTTTTGGGTAAGTTCAGCTCTGGATTTATGTATAGGCAGTATAGGCCATGGCCTATGGACGGCAGCGTCCTAGGATGGTAGCAGACTTCGTAAATAGGGGCGGCAAAATTAAAGTGGCCTACTTCATGGGCGCCGGCAGGGGGGTGCCAGGGGGTGCACTTACACCCCTTTTGAATCTCGGGATCAACAGGAATTATTGAAATAAAAAAGCATTTTGTAACCCTATTACCATGCCGTACAAATATAGTTCGTAATGTTTCGTCGCTAAATGTATTCTGTTGACGTAAATAGACACTAGACAGTCACTATTGTTCGTAAAAAATAAAAAGAAAAGAAAGAAAAGTAAAATCTGCACCCCTTGGAAATTATTTCTAACGGAAAAAAATAGAAATCCGGCTCTGGGTACATTACCTACAATCATAGATAGTCAACGTATTCGTTACGAATTACGATATCAAATAGGCTCTGCAGTGATCTGTCATATTTTTACCGAGTTTAAAATAACGACGAGGTTTTTAATTATATTTTTTCGGTAAAATACTTTTGATAATGGGCCATACTCATACTAGTTGCGTGTGTACGGTGAATTATACGGCTATTAATGAACCAAAGATTTCCTTTGGTAGGATTGGTCCTTATGGTCCAAGGATGGATTTAAGATGTGGAGCCACCGCGATTTTTGATGTTAGTTTTTTTTCAATTTTAGCAGCTTCTGCTCTGGAGGAAAATAGAGTCTCAATCTGTATAGAGGCATTAATTATGGTACTATTCCAAGTTCGGTACCATATTCGGATGACTTAAGAATGCTTAATTCATTTTAGGACTCATATTTGCACGATAAAAATGTTAAACAACGTAAAAAGAAGAAGAAGCATTATTTAAACGCGATAATCTTAGTATGAGTCAGTAATTACTGGTCCGATTTGAAAAATTCTTTCAGTGTTAGATAGCCCATTAATTGAGGAAGGCTATAGGCTAAATTTTATTACGCTAAGACTAATATAAGCGAAGAAATAGAGGAAAATGTGAAAAAACGGAGGAAATTATTTGAAAGGGTTTATTTCACGATTTTTTCAGCAATTTTTCTGTTATTTGGCACAGATAAAAAGTAGAAACGTGAAGAATCATTGGCTATTTATTGTGGACTAATTTGTCTGTGAAATATCTAATTTACGCGGGCGAAGCAGCACGGAACGTCTAGTAATATTATGAAGCTGTAGAGTTTGTTTTTTTGAACGCGCTAATCTCAGGAGCTACTCATCCGATTTAAAAGAATCTTTCAGTGTTTGATAGCCTATTTATCGAGGAAGGCTATAGCCTATATTTATTACGCTAAGATCAATAGGAGCAAAGATACAGAGGAATATGTGAAAATAAAGCTGAAGAGTTTATTTGTTAGTTTGTTTGTTTGAACGCGCTAATCTCAAGAACTACTGGTCCGATTTGAAAAAATCTTTTAGTGTTTGATAGCCTATTTATCGAGGAAGGCTATAAGCTATATTTTATCACGCCAAGGCCAATAAGAGCAAGGATACAGAGGAAAATGTAAAAAAACGGGGAAAATTATTTGAAAGGGCTAACATCTCACAGACTACTGCAGCAATTTTTATGTTATTTGACACGAATATATAGTAGATTACGTGAGATATGGGTTATTAATTTGTGAAAAATTTACGGTTTCCGTGAAATTTCAGATTTACGCGGACGAAGCCGCGCGGTACGTCTAGTATGTAGTATGTTTATTGCTCCATTCATCACCATGTCTTTGGCATGCAGAATAATGCGGCTATCAGCCTCCTTATATTAATTAAGCCCTGTCAACAGCGTTTTCGTTGGTTGAAAATCATATATTCTAAATTTTTTATTTTATTTTATTTTTACTATATTTTATCTAAATATTATTCAAAAACTCACATTTAAACATTCGATTCAATCGAAAATGGTACCAAACTCGCCTATATACCTAAATCCCACGCAGTTATTGACCTCATACCTTGTTAAAGCTAACCCCCCCACCTGCATGAAATATTCAGGTGGCTCCACATCGTAAACCCATCTTAGGGATATAAAGATCAATCCTACCAAAGGAAATCTTTGGTTCAGCAAAAGCCGTATTCCTCGTTTTTTTGTCTTGTACGCACACGACTATACGCTTACTGATAAGTGATAAATATAATTTTGTCTTGTGTAGAAGATATCATAATGTTATTTAATATTTATATTAGTTGTAGGCACATCATCACTATGACAATGAATGTAAAACCTTCCATCAAAATAAACCTTCTAAAACTGTGATCGTATCAATAAACCAGATAAAAACTAACTATTTTCGTCGTTAACTTTTACCAATTAAGTTTTTTCATCTTATTTACTGTCAGCTAAGGTCATACTCGTAACGCGGAACAGTTAAGACGTTCTAATGTGGTTCAAATGTAAGTTCCTTACTAGAAAGGTAATCAACTATCAGATTTCCTTGTAAGGATACTCGGTTTGTTGTTCTTCCTAAATCACAGATACAATATTTATCGATATGTAATATAATATTAGAAACATTAATTAGGGTAAACATAGACCAGTTATTTGTAACTTGATGATGCCTGCAACTCCATAAAATCGTTATACCCAAATATACACATAACATACTGTAATAAAACAAAATGTTTAAAATTTATCTTGCCAAATGTTAGGCAAGTACAAACCAATGTACTATTAAATGATGAGAAAATGAATTTAGTAGACACCACTGTATTCCTAGGCATAACGCTGGATTGTAAGTTACAATGGGGTCCACATATAGCAAAACTGGCAGATAAGCTTAGTTCTGCAGCATATGCTGTTAAAAAAATTCGTGAAATCACTGATGTAGAGACCGCGCGACTAGTTTATTTTAGCTACTTTCATAGCATAATGTCTTACGACATCCTCTTGTGGGGAAACGCGGCGGACATTAATACAATATTTGTGCTGCAGAAGCGAGCTATTCGTTCTATTTATAAGATGTCGTCTTTTGAATCTCTAAGACAAAAATTTAAAGAAATAAGAATTCTGACCGTCGCATCTCAATAAATTTTGGAAAATCTCTTATATGCTAGAAAGAACATAAATATTTTCAAAAAGAAAAGTGATAATCATAATGTAAATACTAGAATTAATAAGAACAAGTTGGCAATACCAATGTTCAGACTAGCCAAAGTAAGCAAATCCTTTAAAGGCCAATGTATACGCCTATATAATAAAATCCCAGAAAATATTCAAAATCTACCTTTAAACAAATTTAAAAAAGCAGTTAAAGAACGTTTGTGTGCTAAAGCGTATTATAAAGTCAATGATTTCATCGAGGACAGCACACCTTGGGAATAGGGTGGCTCCAGGTTACTTTTATTTTTGTTACATAGCTGTAAGCCATAACATTGTAATTTTCCGTTCTTTTAGTAAAAGATGGCCCCGTGCGAGTTTCTTACGCCGGTTCTTCTCGGCGGGGTAGTTCCCGAACCGGTGGTAGGCAACGTAGTTTCTTCGTTCGACTTTCAAAAAGAGTATCATAAAATATCTTTTTGAATAAAAAGATATTTTATTTTTTATTTTATTTTTATACATTTTTCGGCATATTGTCCTTTTCCAGGACTCAAACGTCAAAATCAGTTTAGTCGTTTAAGCTTGAAGGGGTAACAGACAGACAAAAACATTTTCGCATATATACTTAATATTAGTACGGATAATATTAGAAAATAAACTGGTATAGACAGGTTTTTTAGAAAAAAATACTTTCTTATAAGGCAATAGCGAGTAAGTACCTTCATATTTTGCGAATTGCGGATCGAAACAATCAATCGCAAATTCAGAGATCGTTTATCATGATGACATCTTCTCTTCTCATAATGTTGAGAGGCACCCAGCTTCAGGCGTAGCACGGTCACCATTGAAACGGATCTTTCTACTGAAGAATAGACAAAGTGACAGTTAGACAAGACAAAGTGACAGTTAGACAATTTAAATCCGCCATTTTGTCGATAAAATCATCAGTATGTCGATTCTTTCCCATGTCTACTCTTGTTATGCTAGCCCGGTTATTATCATCCAATTGCCTTCCCAATTAACACAGGTCATCTGGTCAAATCTTAGAATAATTTAATTCTAGGTTCCAATCATGCAAATCATTCAAATTCATTAGAACGTCAAATATTGCACACCGTGTGCCTTTCAAGAGCCTTGAGCTCTTGAACTATTTGCACCCAGGTATTATGTATAATGAAATTCAAGTACATATCACATACCTAGCCTATGTATACTACCTGCAGAGAAGTTAATTCATATACAGATGGTGGACCTACGTAAAATGGTCGCTTTACGTCAAACCCAGCCATACGCCGACAGATATTGTTCTTTAGTATAAAATACCGTCCGTTTCTTCTAGAAATTGTTTGAAGTCATTTAAAAGTGTACGCAAATATTCTCTCTATTTTACCTGTTACATAACATTTATGAAGCAACGTCGCCCATGTCCAATGGAACCAAATTAACCTTTAACGCCTCATCAGCCCCTTGACTAATTGCGTTTTTGTCACTTCCGTTCACACAAAAAGTTTGGATCTAAAGCTAGACAAATGTCACGCTGGACGATTATGGGCTCAAAATAAGACAAAATAGTGGAAAAATATGTTAATATTGCCTAAAGGCTAAAATACATTCATCAAGCGTGTTGTCACCAGTTGTGTGATCATTTATTTCACGAATGATAAGTACGTCAAAATAATATGCCACATTACAAATACATAATTAATGAAGCAAAATTAGCTAATCTAGGGGAACTATTATTCGATCAATTTAAATATTAATTTGAAGTAATACTTCAAAAACAAATATTATTTAGAATTTAGGCACTGACATTAACTCAAAATTCAAACATTCAACAATCAACATGGTGTCTATCGCCAGTTGGGAAACTTAAGCTCGGTGAAAAGAAGAAACTCGCTCAGAGCCATCTTTTACTAAAAAGAAAGTTATTCGATGGATTTGTCAGGTAAAGCCGTTTATGCTTTGTTTTTTACAGAAACCGGCATATTAATATCATATTTTTTATTATATCATGCAATGTTTCATTTCAGCACTGGAGCTGGTTGGACCCAAGGGCAGAGTTTTCGTCAGCCTCCTATTCAACACGATGTTCATCCTTGGAGGAGTCACCGTCACTCTACTGTCCTGGTGGCTGCAGAGTTGGAGATATCTACTGCTAGTCATCTACACGCCCGCCATCTTCCTTCTTTTCTACCTATTCATGCTCACGGAGAGCTTCAGATGGCTATTCAGTAAAGGCCGCTACGAAGAAGGACTAAACGTCCTCAAGAAATGCGAGAAAATCAATAACGTGGTCATCCCAAAAGACCACTACGATCAGGTCGAAAAGCATGCCATCATGCAGAGGGATACCAGAAAATTTGAAGCGAAAGAGATCAATAGGTCCACTTTCAAGCAGGTTCTTCTGTCTGGCATGATTTGGAAACGGCTAATGACTTGCTCCTTCCTTTGGACGTCTTCCACCTTGGTCTACTACGGTCTCTCTATCAATGCCATGGAACTTTCCGGGAATACTTACCTGAACTATATAGTTGTGATCATCATTGAGGCGCCTGCTAATATCTGCAAGTTGATATTCTTGGACCGGTTTGGAAGAAAACGAGTGATTGCGACTGCATTTGTGCTCACTGGGGTTATACTTGTCAACTATGGATTTTTAACAAGTATGTTTTATTTTTGACACTGCTACAAACCTTATTTAATTTTAGCTTAAAACAAAATCTGATTACTGAACATGGAGTACCAAGAAACACTTGCTACGTCTGCTTTTTACCCAACTACATCAGAAATAGGGCTTAGTATTTCGAGCTATAGCTTGTCGCGTTTGCATCAGAAATTAATCATTAGATATTTTGTGTTGCCAAGTGCTTAGTGTTTGCTTAAAATTTTGCCCACTTTAACATATTATAACAATGTGTTTTATGAACATTTCAGGCGGAGGCAACTGGTCCACAGTATTTTACCTCGGTGGCAAATTCTTTATCACCCTCGCTTACAACTCCCTGTATATTTTCGCTGCGGAGGTCTTCCCTACAAACTACAGGACAACACTGCTCGCCATCTGTTCTACCATCGGCAGGATTGGGTCGGCTGTTGCACCGCAGACGCCTTTGCTTGTGAGTAGAAAATATCCATACTAATATTATAAATGCGAAAGTGTATCTGTCTGTCTATCTGTAAGTATACGTCTGTCTGTAATTTCTTTATGTTTAAACTGCCGAACCGGTATTGAAACTCTTTAACGAAGAGTTTGTTTAACTACCCTTATGGTTTGTTATATCACGGGACCCAAAATATCTTCAAAACAATAGGTTCAGAGATTCGAGTAATACCCCAGGAAAATTAAACATTCGACCTCGGAATAATTCGCATAGGGCTGAAAATTGGTAGAGACGTTAAATACACCATTACAAATAAAACCTCAAAAGTCCCCGGCGATCCTCCTTGTGCAAAAATTTTTATTCAAGGTCAAAGGTATGAAAATGAGGTTTTTCCTGCTTTTTTTCCAAACTGTAAATTTTATCACAAAAATAGGTAGGGCAAGAGTGTAGATCATAGAATTCTCTACAAAAAATATTCAGACACTTTTTTCATACGACTTACCATTTCTTATAAATGGCGGGCTTAAAGTTTGGGAAAATCATATATATGCTTATATTATAAAGCTAAAGAATTTATGGAACTACTGCTTTGAATTGAAGAACTCGTTTTTTGTTGGATAGTCTTATTTATCGAGGAAGACTTGAGCTATATAACATCACGTTGCCACCAATAGGAGCAAAGAAACAGAGGAAAATGGGGAAAAACGGCGAAAATTATTTGAAGGAGCTTATCTCACAAACGGCTGAAGAAATTTTTATGTTATTTGGCACAGATATAGAATAGGCCACGTGGAGGGACATAGGCTATTTTGTTTTTCAGGAAAATTTACGGTGGAGCTACTCCACAAATTCTTTAGCTTTATAATATAAGTATTAGATATGATTTTCCCAAACTTGAAGCCCACCATTTATAAGGAATATTAAGTCGTATGAAAAAAATGTCTGAATATTTTTTGTAGAGAATTCTATGATCTACACTCTTGCCTTACCTATTTTTGTGATAAAATGTACAGTTTGGAAAAAAAACAGGAAAAACCTCATTTTCATACCTTTGACCTTGAATAAAAATTTTTGCACAAGGAGGATCGCCGGGGACTTTTGAGGTTTTTAATGGTGTATTTAACATCTCTATCAATTTTCAGCTCTATGCGAATTATTCCGAGATTACGATTTTTTGCGTCTAATTAGACCGGGCTATAAGAAAAAGTTATGTTACACACTTAACACTTTTGCATTTTAATGCAATCAATACAAATTAAAAAAACAAATTAATATGGATTACATCTTCTTTGTTATGCGTTTTTTACTTTCGTTATGCGTTTTGGTTCATCTGTTAGGATTCATCGTTTAGATTTTAGAAGCAACTCAGAACTCTTAATATTAACTTGCTATTTGAATTTTTCAGGCGCGCTACTACGAATCTCTACCTACCCTCGTCTTTGGTGTCATGGCGGCGATGTCCGGATTCCTCGTACTGACACTACCCGAGACGAACAATCAGAAGCTACCTGACTCGCTCAAGGAGGCACAGGATTTAGATAGGCGAGAAAGAGACGACAAGATAGACAATAGTACGAATAAGAGCTAATACCATTTGAAGCCCGCTTATGTAGTCTGGTAATCATGTCATGTTGCAGACCCATAATTAAATGTAGGTAACTTTGACGAACATAAACTTCATTGCTTAAAACTTTTTTAAACAATTTTATGTCAATATTTTGAAGTTTATACTTTTAAAATTGATATTTAAAAAGTTCAAACGTCAAAATTTTAACCCTAAGCAATGAAGTTCTTGTTCATCAAAGTTACATATTATTAAGGGGCGGTTGGCTCTCTCATTTGTTGCATTTATGAAAGAGAAGGCATGTTTTTTTGAAAAGGTAGTTGACAAGTGACAACTGACGTAAGTGGGCCTTAGCTGTTAGTCCAATTTGTAGATGAAGAGACTACTAAATAGTTTAATTTGTAGACAGTTAATGTTATATAATATGTTGTGTAAGTACTTAGAAATTGACCTTACGAATGAAAAATCGAAATAGTATGCAGACGTATAAAATATTATACATTGTTTTGTCGTTGTCTGATACTATAACTTGACAGAAACATAGTCAATCTTTGACGTCTGTAGCACAAGTATCTAAACAGTTTTTTTAGTTTATTAGTTTGTGATTTAAACTTGTTAGACAATTATTAGGTAATATTATTATTTTTTATTTTACATTTAAATTCGTAAATTTACTCTTTGCTGTTAAAAATCGACAAGTCAACGTACGAAACTTTGTGAAAAATGTCTTAAGAAAATAGAAAAAAAAAATCTAAGATAGAAAAAATAGTTTAGAATCTTTAGATAATAGGACTAGATGGAGTTACAATGCATTGTACAATAATGTTGCCAGCTTCATATCTGAATAATATAATAATATGCATTTGTTAAGGTTTTTATATGTAGCAGTAAGTTTGTATCCGTCCTTAAACATTCTTTTTTTTTATTGTAACTGATGTTAAAAAATGGCATTTACTCGTAAATTCAATAAGTCACTTGACTGACAAAGGTTAATCGCTACGTAAAGGGGGTAAGTATAGTCCGTCAAGAAAGTGAAGAAATTAAAAAGTGGCAGCATCGTAGTGTCATCCCTTTTTTCTTATATTGATTTGAAAGGGATGACACTACGATGTGGCCACTTTTTAATTTCTTCACTTTCTTGACAGACTATAGGTACTAAGTAGTATAATTTACCAATGTGCAATATGATAATACTAATTAATTGTTAATATTAAGGATTGTAGGGACTATTCGTAATATTATATTCGTGTAACATACCGATTACTATTCTGTAAAACAAAAATATCATGTAACTTTCTTTTTATCTATTGTTTTGCAATGGCAATACTGTTACCTCCATTTCTTATAAGCGGTCTTATCTAAATATCTACAGTTTGACAAGGTTTTAAATGAACGTGGGCGGGAGCCGGGAGCGCTGCTGGTAAAGGAGAACTGTCAAAAATGACGTTTTTGTATGACGGCAGCGTTAGTTCCTTTTTTCGCCACGTTCATTTAAAGCCTAAAGCGCTTATTCCACTTATCCTAGCTAGGTTCCTAGGTAGGATCCTAGCTAGGATCCTAGCTTTCTTAATGTTATTCCACTTGACTAAATCGGAAACGATTTAGGATCCTAGCCAGGATCCTAACTTCTAAATGTTATTCCACTTGACTAAATCGGAAACGATTTAGGATCCTAGCTAGGATCCTAGCTTCTTAATGTTATTCCACTTGACTAAATCGGAAACGATTTAGGAACTAGGAACCTAGCTAGGATAAGTGGAATAAGCGCTTTATTTGTTGAAAGCTGTATATCATGTACGGTACTAAAAATCTATGTATTTTCAATCAACTAGTCACCATTTAATGTAGTGTTGCCACACTGACTATAGTTTTCGATATAATTTATGTATTTAATATTTATAATATGACTACTTTTATTTGGCTCATAAAAGCTGTTTTAGATTTGTTTCTTTTATGTATGTTCCTAGTTAATTCGATAGTTATGTAAGCACTTATACCTATAAAAATATTTTTAATACAATTATTGTTTTTTTTTTTTTAATTATTGTTTTATTTTTACGATTAGCAAGCCCTTGCCCCTTACTAAGAAGTAAGAACACAGAATATCTTATATATAAAATTCTCGTGTCACAATGTTAGTCCGCGAACTCCTCCGAAACGGCTTTACTGATTTTTACCGAATTTTATATGCATATTCAGTAGGTCTGAGAATCGGCTACTGGGTACTTTATATATCGATAAGTGCATTTGTTGAATAAATAATAGTAAATTATTACAACCTGAGACTGACGACGACCATTGTTTGTGCGACGAGATAGCGATCGACGTTGCCATGGCGACATACTTATTTAGTCACTTCAATAAAATAATATGGGCGAAATACTTTATGTTATGGCAAAGCAACGTTTGCCGGGACAGCTAGTAATATTATATTATTAGTAGTACCAAGTAAGAGTAAAATCTTCATAATATTATAATTCCTACCATAAAATTAATAGCAAGTCCCGGAAATTATGATTGACATTACAATTTTTAAATATTATTATATTTTTCAGTTAACGGTTAACATCATGTTTTGAATTTGGAATGATTTTAAAAACCATGTTGGCTGTACAGCGTTCCTAGTCATAATTATTCGTTTAAAAACGTGATCCCATTCTCTACGTGACCGACTGGACTTAAAAATAAAACGTTTTAGCGCAATGAAATTGCGAACAACGCCGTTATCACAAAGGCATGTAAATTGAAAACGTTCTTAAATTGTTTGTTATCAAAATACAATAGAAATTAACAAATTCCCCCGTCGACTGCTCGATTTACTGCCAGGGAATCCCAGTGTTCTAAATTTAAACATTTTGTCATTTGTCAAATTTTCTCAATTAAGAAGCCGAATGTAGGTATTATGCGGCTTCTTAATTGAGAAAAAAAATATTCTATTTGTTTCAGAATTGAGAATTCAGACGACGGGCCTGTTTCACCACTTCCTGATAAGTGCTGGATAGGTTATCCATCGTATCCACCTAAAACTTGAGTCTTGACAGATGGAGTATGGAGAATCTGTCTAAAAAGTTGAGGATAGCTTATCCGGAAGCGGTGAAACAGGCCCTAAGGCTCGTATTTTTGGTCAGTACTTACTTAAGATGCGACCCGGTCGTAAGACGCGGTTCGGCTCTGTGATTGGTCCAAATTTTGAAAGCCAACCAATCACAGAGCCTGAACCGTGTCTTGAGACCGAGATTCATCTTGAGTACTGACCAAAAATACGGGCCTAAGTGTGCATTAAATACATAGGTACTTAGGCGTAGGTCCACATTTTTACCTTCCTTTAGTAACATAACTTACCTTATATTTTCTCAACCATTAACTACAACATAATATGAGTTTGCGTTTTCTTCGATACATGTAACATGTGGCAAGTTTTCAAGATGCGACGTCGTTATTTCTTTGAAGTGTCGAAAAGTTGAAGATGTGAACATTCGCGCTTCAACTTAAATATATTTTAAAATATTATATTGTGTACTTAAACTGTCTATGCGCTCTATATAGGGTGTAACAAAACTAAGTGATAATACTTTAGTTAGGGTGTGTAATGTGTATGTGTCTCCTAACGAGAAGACAAGTACACACACATAGAGCTTGTTTCGTCAGACACAAAATAAAACCAGCGGGCAGCGATACACTTGCTTTGTGTTCCGCTGAATGAGGATTTGGAGTTATAAATATCACTTGACTGTATTATGTATGGTTTCGAAACATATTGTACATAGATAATACAATTTATTATAATATTTAATATAAGCATGCTATGCGCTCGGTAAGGGGCAACTAATTACCATCAGACGATTCGTCTGCTCATTCGTCTTCAGATCAAACTTTAAAGAAGACATAATTCTTAATCAAAAAAGATTAGATCTTTCCAGAATTCTAGACTTACTACTTACTGATCACCGATCTCACAGGATATAAGTAACTCTCGTCGGCAATATGAAAAACTTTGTAGACTCGCAACTCGCGCCCCTCTTCGAAGTTTTCAAATTAAAAATCTTATGTTTCATTTTCAATTAAGACCCTGACATGGCGTTTTCAAATTGAGAAAATACGACGTAGGCAGTTGGTATTAGTTGGCTGATTCAGCGATACCTAGAGGCTTGGAAAACGTGTTGACAGATCTTCTAATGACTGATCTTTTTAATGTACTATCAAAATAGTTGATTGATAGGCAGAATAAATGGCGGACCGCGGAACCTGCAGAGTAAACAAAACTTAGTTCTGTCTACTCTGGCGGAACTACCTAAGTAGTTTAGTCGCGTCAAACCCATCCGGTCATCCGATCACAGCTCACAAACTAACATTAATCTATGAAACCCTGTAAGAGCACCGGTGTTCGCGACAACAATAGAATAACAATACATTTCCAAGCATCCGCGATCGAAGGATTAAATTGAAATACACAGACGACCAAATGACGTAGGTCCGTCAAAAGCCTATGTAACAATTTCTTCGATGGTACTTCCAAATCCAAGGAGTTTTATCCACCTTTATAGTCTTCAGTATCCTTAGAACCAAGTTGACGAAAACACATATTACCTACCTGCTGAATTGACGTCGGTTTTCTGGATGACCATAGAATTGATGATACATCATTGTTTACTAATTTACACAAAAACTACTGAACGGATACTAACGAAATGTGATATATTGTAGGTATAGACTTCACTCTGTATTTACACATCTAGTCCTTTTGTAAAGTATACTATCCCCTACATAGGACTTAGGCCGACGAAGCATGAGTCATAAGCTATTAAGAATTAAAATAATAGTATTTTGAACACATAACCGACTTCAAAATTGTACGTAATTGAAAATTAAAATTCCCTATCTCAAAAGCGACTAAACCAATTTTGATAAAACTTGCAGTATTCCCTAAGTTGAACAATACCTAGTACAACAAAAAAAGAATCACTTAAATCGGACTTGCAGTTCCGGAGATATACGAACACAAACATAAAAACATTCATACTGTAAATACACTGTTGAAATTTGGCATATTTGTTCAGGCGCTGATATTATAAACTAACTACGAAAACTAGGCAGTTCGAAATATGTATTACATACATTCGGGCCGAATTGATAACCTTCTTTTTTGAAGTCGGTTAAAAAATAATCCACATTCGCGCTAAAATACGCGCCAAAATACCGCGACAATTAGACACAATTTACAATTCCAAAATGAAATTTACGATTTTAAGCGACTAACCCGGACAAAAGCGGCAAATAATTTATCCCAATACAGATGTTATTGCGCGCTGTAATGTGGCATTCCTCACGTCGCAATTTATAGTGCAGGGTATTGCGAATGCCGCCGCTGCACCTGTGAACCCAAGATTCGAGTGACAAATAGACGGCTGTGCATCATGTCACTGTTTTAATATTGTGCTTTGAGTTAGGAATATTATTAGAATTTCCAGAACTGGGTAGTGAAATTTGACTATTGTCTTGTTTTAGATTATTTTAGTTAGAATATCTTAATTATATTAAGAATCATTAAGAAAATTAGAACTACACAAACGTCCATTGATACATCTAAGTATGCTTAATAATTATTACTTAATAATTATTACGTATTATGTAACCCAGGTCCCAGGCCATTATTACACCTTGTTCAATAAAACCGAAACTATTTCGATTTTATTGAACAACTGTAAGTACAGGTGGATATTAAAAATATACAATACGTAAGCCATATATATGGCTTTGCCATAGTCAGGAAAAAGTAACAATTTATGAGAAACAATCAAAATCAATAGTTTTGTAAAACATTTACTAATACATTTATACAATAATTGTTCAACTATCATCAAACACAACTTTTTTACCCTTAAACGGCACTATAGTGGACTGTCGTTTCTTTGCTTCCCACGATGGATGTAGTTTCTCTGGTGGAGCACATGCCTCAACGCTTTCAGATTTTTTGTTATCAAACTTACTACTCTTATTCCCAATATTCCTAAAATCGTTACTACTATAATTCCTGTCATTTTTCTGGTTATATTTATTGGGTCTATCATTTCTTCTTGGTTTGATGTGTCCGAACATAACTGCTCTTCTGTATTTCCTATTTCCTTCTTTGTGTACTTCTTTCACCTCGTCTGGAGCTCTAGGTTCTACCAATGACATGTAGTTATCACCAGTTGATGTGATGAAGAACGGATCAACAATTGTGGTTTTCTGTTCCTCAGTATCATCAAAATCTTTATTAAATTTCCTCTTTTTGAGTTTTTCGATTAAATTTTTATTTTTGTTATCTTTTTGTCTTTTTTCAGCATTCTTAATTGGTGGTTTGTTTAGTTTTTCTGTTGTTTGTGGTTTTACTTTACCTTGTGGTTTTACTTTATGATCTGGTTTGTTAGTTTTAGGTATTTCTACTCTATTAATTTTTGAATTATTTATTAAGTTTTGTTTTGGTAAGTCTTCTTCATCAGAATCATCTTGCTCTGAACCAGTCTCATCACTTTCCAGCTCTTCATGTTTTCTTGGTACAGGATCTGTTTTTGATTTTAATTTCCTATTTGCATAATTTACTTCTTCCTTTTCACTATCACTTTCTTGGTCTGAATCCTCTTTATTATCTACAGACTCTTCATCACTTTCAATGCCATTTTCAGCTTCTGAACCACTCTCAGCAGCATATTCAACTTCTGATGCACTTTCATCGACCTTTTCAGCATCTGATTGACCTTCATCAAAATTTTTATCTTCTGATCCACTATCATCTAAAGAATCATCATCTGCATCTTTTTTGCCTCCATTCGACAAGCCTTGCTTATTGACTTCAACATCCCACACACCCCCAGTGTTGTCAGTTTCTGAATTAGTTCTTTTCTTCTTTTTCTTCTCTTGTTTCTCTCTGGCCTCCTTCTTCAGTTGCCTCCTTTCTTGACGGGACATGAAGAGATCTTTAATGGAAACATTTCCAAACCTCTCTTTGATTGTCTGATACTTATTAGTCAGGGCTTTGTGCAGCAACAACCTTGCGCATGCTTTGTCGTTATCTACATCTGGTTTGTTGAGATAATCATTGAGCTTTCCTTTATGTGTTACTATAAACTTGGCTAAATCTCTTGGTTTGATTTTCTGAAAACAAAATTGATTATTTAATTATATTCAGGGTATAAAAATTATTGGCACTCAAACATTTTACTGGCCTAAAAAGAAATATATATTTTTTTGTCTTATTTGAAGATGTGAGTGGATGAACACGATAACTAACATTTTGTGACATACAGACATTTACTTATCTACTTCATCACCTGGCTAATATATCTGGCTACACATAAAATGCACAATTTTTTTATTTCACACCATTTTTTTTAGGCCTGAAGCCTCCATTTATGCCAAAACATGGCAAATTTTTTACTGTTACTTATAGTGTTCTTCCACTTAAGTCTTAATTTATGTGGACAACTACTTGATATAAGAAAAAATATTAAAAATTACTAAGAACTATGCATGTTACATTTAATTACCTTGATAATAAGTACTTCTTTGACAGCCGATTCAGCTTTACGTTTTAGCTTCTCTTTCAACTTATCAGGACCTTTTTTTTCAGCAAATGTTTTAGCTTTTCTGGTAAGTTTATGTATAACTTGTATCTTAGCTTGATTCAGATTTTTTTTAAGTAAGATAACCTAGAAACATCATGTAAACAAACATTAATTATGTGGTAATAAGGTTATTAATTTGCACAATTTTTACGCTATTTATCTTACCTCGTTATTAAAGGCTTGTTTTACTGCTCCGACTTCCATTTTTCATAAATTTACCACTCATTTATATGAAACTTGCAGAAACTTCAAATTTATTTTTCTAAAAATTATATTAACAACGCTTTTCAATTTTTTTAGACACGCCATATATTTTATGTGGATCACACAATAATCAATATTATGTATTATTAAAGGCAGTAACTATTTTTTATAAATAAAATTATTAAAATAAATTAAAAATTTACACATGGACTTGACATGAACACACCATTCCAAGAAATGTCAATGAAGTTCCTTTCCTTCTTTTTATTATCTAAAGATCAAAAGAAATTGCCAACAAAATTCAAAGGGCGTCTGGACTCTGGGCATCCGGCGACCGGCATAATTTTATAAAAGCCTAGCTAAAAGGCTTATGTCAGTAATTATCAGATGATTGACTTGTGCTTGTGAGTTGTCAATTGTGATTCGCGTGACGGTGACTACTGACTTGTGAATTTTTGAGAATCTCACGAATCACGCAATTATTATGGCTTAAATTGTTTAATTTCTGCGGCCGGAAACTACAGGTCTACCAGAATCTGATGGCAAAAAGTCAGAATTTTTTTTTGACTCTAGCAACACCGGGGTAATAGAAAAGTATAATTTACACAGAGCCAGTACTGGCTGCCAATAAGACTGGCAGCCAGTATTGGCTTGGTATATGCCGCGTGTGAACAGTTTTTCAAGCCAGGCCAAACTGTTCACACGCGGCATATGCCAAGCCAATACTGGCTGCCAGTCTTATTGGCAGCCAGTACTGGCTGTGTGTAAATTATACTTTAAACATTTTCATCCTTTTTTATTCCTTTGGCGGCTACGAATAATAAAACCAGGAAACGTAACTCCCATACTAATACAGTTTTAAATTTGGTTCCATTCGAACTGTCATGTAACGTCAGCCTTTGTACCGCTCAAGGTCACCTAAATATTGCAAATGTATGAAAAGTGAACCTAAGGTACACTTTTTTGACAAGTATTTCGGAGCATGTTTTTTGACGGAGTTACTCTTCCTTAGTTTTTTATTATTTGTAGTTTGGCGGCTTATTTTGTGTGTGAAACATCAAACATGCAAATTTATATAAAAATTTATCCAATGATCAAGGATATTTTTTGAAAATCTGCTGTCAAAAAATTCCATCAGATTCTGGTAGGGTAGACCTATATTGGGAAGTTTTCTTTTTTAAATCTCCACCAGACGGCGCGACGGTAGACACTTCTAGATTTTCTATTGGTTCCCCACCCATCTGAAATTATCTGCAGGTTGGCATCACTGGCAACATATTGGTAGTGTTTCAAAAAAATATCAGTGTACTGTCAAGTGTGACGTAAATCAAAATATCTTAAATCTAAGCCATCATTGGCCTAAGCGATTAGGCCAGTATACTGGTAACAGTTTAGGAACACGCAAATTGTCAAACTGAAAACTGACAACTGAAAGAGAGTTTTGGCGGGCATGTCACTTTCAAAACTTCTTCTACTTTTTATTGTTGGTGTGGTTTTTATTATTTTTTCCCAAATTGTGTTATTTGTGTTTTTGATGTTCATTATTGGTAAAATATTAGCCATTAAATATCCGTTAACTTGCACGAGTGCAGGTAAGATGTTGTCAAAACCAAAATGTATATTTCCTGTGACATTTGGTGTGAATATCAGTAAACAGGGCTATTTCTTCCGTGAGTTTTAACTAAAATATCGTTATAATAACTTTATTAACCTATTCATTGGAATATTATTGCGTCTTTTTCAAATTCAAATGTATCAAGTTTTACATTATTTTGCCCAGTTTTGTAGCAAGTATTGATGGTATTCCCTGGTATTACCGATAGTTGTCTACCCATACGCCATCTAGTTACTAAAATGGAAATTGTTTGACAATCAAATTAAAAAAATAAGAAAATCCCTCATTACCTTGGTAATAAACATCAAACAAAAAAATCTATGTCAACTTGACAGTGTCCTCTGTCAGTTGTTATTTTCGAAATTTCTTTTTGGTTATATCTGTCAATCCGTAAAGTACGTAAATAATTTTTAGCTTAAAATATTTCTTTAATCCTACAGTAACTTTTCGCTTTATAACAATTAACAGTGCCTAAATGAAATTCTGGAGTGTTCTTTAGATATATTTCGTGTGTTAAAGTTTGTGTGATTGAATATTTCAGCATGGCACCACGGTTTGAGATCGCAGTCGGTCTGCGAAAAGGACACAAAACAACAAAGATATCCGCCGGCAAGAAGACACAGATTGCCGACAAAACCGTTAAAATCAGACCCGCCAGGCTAAAGGGTGTAAGTATATCCTTCAGTGATAAATTAAAACAACATCTAACTTCTTCCCAGTAAAGTGTTTATAACCCCTAATTTTGGTGTCTGAACACGTCTATATCATAATTATTTGTACTCCCTAACTATGTCAGAAGCGATGAATACTTATCCCTCGTTAAATACATTTCAGCTGCAAACCAAACACTCCAAATTCGTTCGTGATCTTGTAAGAGAGGTTGTCGGACATGCTCCCTACGAGAAGAGAGCTATGGAGTTGTTGAAGGTTAGTACTTATGTCTAGAAGTTTCTGTAAAATTGTGTGGGATCCTGGATCTTGAAGGTCTAGACTGAATGTAAACAAATCCCACACAGTGTGTATACTACTCATACAGTTATAAACTAACTTCTTTAACGTGAATTAATGTTTCCTGCATTCGTGTACTTGTATGAAGCTCAGTTTCTATTGTTATTTTGCAGGAGTTATACTAATCCTTAGGGTTTTTCATTGGCTAGTGTCTAAATATTAACCTATAGCTGCTGAATAGATAAACTCCTAAATCAGAATCCAAGCATCAATAATTATTATGCAAGTGATAACTTGAGTATATAAGTAAAAAGAATAGTCATAATTCTAAGTCTATTATTTTGTTTACATCTATACATATGAATACCGGAAATAAAATAGGGTGTAAGTGCCCAAAACAAAATGTGGAGGAATTGTTGATCAAAATAGTAGCTCATCTTCGGAATAAATTTTGTTTATTTTTTTTGAGGGAAATACTTATACTACGATAAAATCTCTTTGAGTAGAAAAAACAAAGTATTTTACTTATCAATTACTACAACAAAATTACATTTTAATTCATCAAGCCCCAAGCGGCCACATCCGGCCGCGATAACAATGAAAAAGCTATTGTGTCTTGTTTTGCCACAATTGATGGGTTAATTGACATTATATAGAAAACCCTAACTCCAATTCTAACTAACTTAAATAAGGCTCTAAGTGCCATGCATTATGTTTTAAATAGAGATCTAAGTTCTAATGTTTGTTTCGGTAAATTGGCACTTTGGACATTTAAAGTTTTAGACACACAAAGACTAGTGACGTGATATTACATAAGTAAATAACCAAAAACAACAAAGTTACCAAATTTTTGGGTCAAAATATTAAAACACCAAGGTGACACGTTGGCAGGGACTTAAACCCTTTTAAATAACAATGTGCTATGCGTCCCGCTCCTCTGCCTTTATTAAAAGATGTAAAAACCAAGCAAAAAACTATGCTAGTCACTTAATGCTTATTTAAGATTATTGGCGATGGCACATAGAATACATTTCCGGTAAAAAATATGTTTCGAAAATTTTGGCACTTACCGGTTTTATTTCCGGTATTCATATTATAAAACAAAGTCGCTTTTCTTCCCTCATGTCCCTTTTATCCCTTTAATCTTTAAAACTACTCCACGGGTTTTAATGATTCTTTCTATATTTTATCACGCTAAGACTAATAGGAGCGAAGAAATAGAGGAAAATGTGGAAAAAACGGGGAAAATTATTTGAAAGGGCTAACTTGAACGCGCTCATCTCAGGAACTACTGGTCCGATTTGAAAAATTCTTTCAGTGTTAAGATAGCCCATTTAATAGGCTAATTTTATCACGCTAAAACTAATAGAAGCATGTGGAAAAAACGGGGGAAATTATTTGAAAGGGCTTATCTCGCGAACTACTGGAGCAATTTTTATGTTATTTGGCACAGATAAGAAGTAGACCACGTGAAGGATCATAGGCTATCGATTTTAATCATTTTTTCAGTGGCTATATATTTTATACACGTGCGACGCCGGGGCGGGTCGCTAGTAAAAGTATAATTCCATTAAATTGTAATTAAATATTAAAGCTCAAACAAAAAACTTTTAAGTTTTTTAGAAGTCGTTCTAAAGATATAAAAGTAAGTAGTAATAAAATCAACCTGGAGTTTTAAAAAGTTTATTAAAAATTGTAAATTCTATATCTCATAAGTAAGCACATAGTATAAATATCAAATACGTAAATACACAAAACTGCTTAAACAGTAAGTAATAAATAAGATGAAGATTGATTGTAAATCTGTAAAATCCAGTCAAATTCTAGCCCAATGTAAAACCCACGCTTAAAATCTTACTGCACATAATATACAAAAAGTAGATTCAACATTCAAAGAACAGTTTCACTAAAATTTAGATTACTCGTACAAAAAACAATATTCCTCAAAAAGTGGTGAACATGCTCACCCTAATATTGACATAACGTTCACTCAGAGTGAGTGCAGTGTTCAAACACTAGCACTATAATTCTGCGCCTGTTGCCGTGTGTACTGTGTAGGGTGACAAACATTTTCTTAAGTTAATGGCCACTGCTAATAAGTACTGTTACATTGGCTATGAGTATAATCTCTCTACAATACTGAAAGCTATTTGTGAATGGTTTGTGTTTATGCACAGAACAATAAAAACAGTAGAAATGACATACCACGATTTGTTTACCAGAACCACTGTCGCCAAACTCACAAAACTGTATAGCAAAAGCAAATTTCAGTATAAAGTAACATACCATTTCTCTATTTAGTGTGTGAAGGTCCTAAAAATAATATCCCAGAAAGGTCACAAGTTTTCTTGAGGAAAAGTGTTCTATGTTACTTAAAATTATTACTTTTTCCTTCTCTTTTGAGTCATATTTTAATAATTTATATTGTGCACCTTGATTTGTCAATATAACTGATTACCTACAATTTCCTGCTGAATTGTATTCTATTTTCATTGATATTTTTATCTTTATAAACTAGCGTTTATGTGTTGTGCAATATCTAGTTATTACAGCACATGTCACACAGGAATACACTTTTGGGATAAAAGTGGCCTATGTGTTACTCCACATCTTAAAATGCTACCAGGCCAAATTGAAAAGTGATCTAGTCAGTAATGTTGCATTTATATATTTTTACAAGCTACAACCTTCTGATGCTACTCAATATCTGTAATCTTCATAGAACATGGAGAAATTCTATAAGCAAAATGATTTAAACTGCTACTAAGTGATATCTGCATTTTTTTTTAAGAAATGAAGTCAATAGTCCTGCAGGCATATGATAACCACAGCAGATATGCAAAGAAATAGAAACAATGATAAATTTAGGAACAAAAGATTTCCTTTGTTAGGGCTCCCACACAAAACTGTGAATTTGCATCGCTTTGCAAATATCTGCGACAAAACACAGGTAATAAAAATGAAATTGCTATACGAATTTGCAGTTTGTAGTTTGTTTGTTTGTTTTGCAGCAATTTGCAGCCCTTAATCTATAATTTCTCCCATTGAAGGAAAACCTTCTATGCACCATTAAGGAAATTGATTCCTAGGCAATTGATAGACCAACGTCATTTGGTCGGATCATGTCAATTCAGTGCTAATTGTGATCTGTCGGTTAGGTTTGACGTTATGAGACCAAATTACTTAGGGCCGCCAACTGCCTAGGAATCAATTTCCCGATGGTACAAATAAGAGGTTATTATTTACTTTATTAATCAAACATTATCAAATTCCAGGTATCAAAGGACAAGCGCGCTCTCAAGTTCCTGAAACGCCGCCTCGGCACACACATCCGTGCCAAGAGGAAGCGTGAGGAGATGAGCAACGTCCTTGTACAGATGAGGAAGGCGGCGGCCCAGGCCCACCACGCCACCACACACGCCCACTAATAAACTTAATTAAGTGATTGTTGTGGTTTTATTTGAAACTGACGCACGCAACTCTGATGCGCCAAATTAGTAGCCATACATTTTTCGGAATAAAAAGTATCCTCTGTCCTTTCCCGGGACTCTAAAGTATCTCCATACCAATTTCACCAAAATTGGTTCAGTGGTTTGGTCGTGAAGAGGTAACAGACAGACACACTTTCGCATTTATAATATTAGTAAGTATGGATTTTTGAGTCGAGGCCAGTGTTCAGAAACTGCAGCCGCTGTTATTAGACTGTTTATTAGTTCATAGGATCTGGCATTACTATACCATAAGAAATCCTAAGCATTTATGTGTGTGCATAGGGCATACACTTATATTTTGTATTAGTGTGGTAAACCTTTACCTATAGTTCAGTGCTAACTTTTTGATATCAAACTAAATACTATCTTAGCCAATCTAGGCTGACACACTCAGCGTCTGCATAGACAGCAGACAGCTAAATATTATTATTTAATAATTATCCAACAATTAATTATACTGTGGTTAACAAGTGCCATTTTTGTCAAAACCTGATCTCATGCACCGAAAATTATGATTTTGGTCTCATTCGATTCGGAATACCATCTAGAACATTCTATCAAAATTCCAAGAGGGGCTGAAAAAAAATGCAAAAGTTATAAACAAGTAAAAATAAAAAGAAGGGTTTGGTTTTTTTTTCATATTTCGAAAACTATTTGATATAATCAAAATTTGAAAATAGATCCTTAAAGAGTAGGAAATTTCCTAAAAAAAATCCTAGATCCTGGAACCTTACCAATAATCCTTATAGCTTTAATTGAGCGGCGAAAGTAACGGTAAAACCGCGAGGTTCGGGTTTCGCGTGATTTGCCGCAATCTGCTACGTGAACTAAAAAAATATTTTAAGTGATTAAATATTAATATTAAGGAATAAAAAAAATTGGGTACTAAGTAGACATATGAATAAACAATAATCCGTTAACAAAAATAAATTATCACAATTTGTTTAATTATTATGCTTTTGTTAATTTGTTAATAGTCACCATTTTAATGTTAACATAAAAACGCTGATTCTTTCAAAACAAGAAATCTAGAAGTTTTTATTATTATTTTGAGCTAATTTTATAAGGCCTTATAAGAGATTCCCGTTGACAAAATTCATTTTTTTTTATTTTTCACTTTTTTATTAACATTCAAAGTCATTCCAAAATTATTCATGTAAATAAAGCAATTACGGTACTTTTAATATCCAATTATTGTTACTATTTTGTTTTGTTATTGTTATAAGCCAGATAACAATATATATATATTTTTTATTTATAACTAATAAAATTAAAATAATCATTTTTATTGATGAAAAACCCCTATTTGCTATATTTACATGAAAATTTCATGAATGCCTTTGATTGTTCATAAAAAAGTGAAAAATCAAAATTGTTGAATTTTTCCAACTAAGCCCTTTTATGATTAGCTCAAAATAATAATAAAAATTTCTAGATCTAAGCCCTTTTATGATTAGCTCAAAATAATAATAAAAATTTCTAGATTTCTTGTTTTGAAATAATCAGCGTTTTTATGTTAACATTAAAATGGTGACTATTAACAAATGAACAAAAGCATAACTATTAAACAAATTGTGATAATTTATTTTTGTTGACGGATTATTGTTTATTGATATGTCTACTTAGTACCCAATTTTTTTTATTTCTTTATATTAATATTTAAACAGTTAAAATATATTTTTTAGTTCACGTGGCAGATTGCGGCAATTCACGCGAAACCCGAACTACGCGTTTTTACCGTTACTTTCGCCGCTCAATTAAAGTTATAAGGATTGTTGGTAAGGTTCCAGGATCTGGGATTTTTTTTAGGAAATTTCCTGCTCTTTAAGGATCTATTTTCAAATTTTGATTATCTTAAATAGTTTTCGAAATATAAAAAGAAAACTAAACCCTTCTTTTTATGTTTACTTAATTGTTTATAACTTTTGCATTTTTTTTTCAGCCCCTCTTGGAATTTTGATAGAATGTTCTAGATGGTATTCCGAATCGAATGAGACCAAAATCATAATTTTCGGTGCATTAGATTAGGTTTTGAGGAAAATGGCACTTGTTAATCAGACTATTAAAGGTAATCACTTTTTTAGTAATATTTTTTTGGTGCAAGAATAGTTCCAAAAGAAGTCACTAGATGGCGCACTGCACCGATCAACGACCAAGCGGGTGTGATTTCTCCTGACGCAATTACTCAAAGATTATGACGATAGACGATAGTACTGACCTGGACCCCCTGGCTTTTACGATAAAAACATGAGATAACTTAGCGTAAACACAAATAGTTTCGTCCACTTTAAAGTACTCTGACGCTCAGCAGTATGCTTAATTCTTTTATAATTTTTGGGCACTTTTAGACTCGTACATTTAGCACATAAAAAAATGTTCAATATAGAGAGTTTAAAATACAAAGCGTATGACGTCACACTATGGCGTACCAGTGTTTTCGGCGCCATTTAAGAGGCGTAGTTTTCAATAAACATTTTTATGGGTTTCTACTGTGTAAAATAATAAAATATTAGTTTTTTTGTGAAAATGAATGACTAAGAAGCGATTAGCATGAAGAAAAAAAGTAGGTCAAGTAGCCTATTTATTTTAAAGTGACCATTTTTTTTTTTTGTCAGAGCGGGACAAATAAAGAATTTTGCCCCCCCCCCCCCCCCCCCCCGTGTTAGATAGCTCATTAATCGAGGAAGGTTTAAATAAGAAATTAGAAATCATTTGTAATGTTGAAAACTTTTGGAGAAAAGTTTTGGCCATTTCATTTCCCGTCTACAATAAATGGAGATAATATATAAAACTGATGTTTTAAGCGAATTATTCAATAAAATATATTTTACAAATCTTTCTAGGCTTATTCTTATTATTTATGTACAGATAAACTTACATATAACGAGCGCGATAAATAAAAGATATTAAATTACTATGAGGATGACGTCACATCCAAATCGGAAGTACCGCGAAAGCGTTTTCGTCAGTACAAATCCTATTTTCATAAAATCATATTTTCAAATCGACTTTATTTATCAATCATAAGCTTTTATTTGATGATGAGGGTGAAGTATGGTTTCCTAGGCCAAGTTCTACTAGAAATATGCATTTGTTCAATAAAATTGAATATAGGTCAAGTAGCCTATTTTATCACGCCAAGACTAATAGAAGCGAAGAAACGGAGGAAAGGAAAATACGGGAAATATTATTTGAAAGGGCTTATCTCATGAACAACTCTAGCAATTTCTATATGTTATTTGGCACAGATAAAAAGTAGACCATGTGGAGGATTATAGGTTATTTTTGTGCTCTAATAATATTTGTCTGTGAAATTCCTAATTTACGCGGGCGAAGCCGCGCGGAACGTCTTGTTATTGATATCGAGCAAAATATTATGGCAGAATAATCTCCTTTGTTGCATGTATAATGTAATGCGTTACTTTCAGGCATTTCAAACATAAAAATAGGTATGTTTGCTTTTTCAATAATTACTGTCGTTTGGTCTGTTTGCAAAAGCGGGACAATTTCGGCCTCGCGGGGGACAGTGGGACAGACTGCTTGAAAGCGGGACTGTCCCGCCCAAAGCGGGACGTATGGTCACGTTAAGTATGTCCAAGGATTCTACAATACATTGGTCAATCTATTTTGAAGCAGAAAGTAAGGAAAATATTTCCATTTTATCGGAACTAATTATTTTGAAATGGTGACGTTTACAACTTATTGTTTGTTTCGCTTATTCGCTTTCCTTCTATCGTGCAACTAAAGTTTAGTTGCACGATAGAAGGAAAGCAAAACATAAAACTTTGTTTATATTACTGTTTAACAGTAATATAAACAAAGTTTTATGTTTTGTCTGCCCTTAAGTAGATAGCATTTATACGATGTGCACGTTAACGAATTAGGGCCGATTCACACCGGAATGGCAGCGGCCGGCAGCGGCGCGAAGAGCACTTTTAGTGTGAAATAATTTTAAACTTTATTTACATACTTATAACTACTAATATCGCTTGAAAACTTCTAAAAGGGCTCGAGGCGCCGCTGGAGGCCGCGCGGCGCCGCGAGGCGCCGCGCGTCCGTCGGCGGAAAGTGCTCGCGGCGCCGCGCGGCCGCCAGCGGCGCCTCGCGCCCTTTTAGAAGTTTTCAAACGATACTAGTAGTTATAAGTATGTAAATATTATGTCTGGGTACGAGTGCAAGTTTGTACAAAATGTTTGAAATTCTCCAAAGTGACGTCGTTTCTTCCTTATGTCATGGACCCACATAAATCTCTTTTAATTTCTTTTTTCTTCTTCGGCAATAAGTGCAATAATAACCAATTCCATCATGTTGCTGCAAACACACGACACGAGTTTCCTTGCCGAATGTAGAATCTAAACTGAAAGGCACGCGTGTTCTGGAGGTAGCGCGCGGCCGCCAGCGGCCACGAGCGTCCACAAGCGGCCGCGAGCGTCCGCCCGCGGCGACGCGAGCCGCCTCTGCCGGCCTCGCCGCGCCTCGCCGCGCCTCTGCCGGCCGCTGCCGATCCGGTGTGAATTGGCCCTTACGAAGCCTTTTGAGCTGATTAGCTACCTAACAATTAGGTAACGTGCAGGATTCAGGAATTATAGGTGGCAGCACTTGATTAAAGTTTAAGAGTTAGGACTTAGGGTATAAGTTACAACTAAGTACAAGTTTTGGATTGCCGACATCAGCTAAATTAATAATTATTCTGTAGGTCAAAGAAAAGTCCTGTTTTCCACTTTGGTCCCTATTAGGCTTCTTTACAGACGAACGGCACGTGTCGGCGGCACGTGTCGGCGGCAGTGGACGGCAGCCGTTGACAATTTATGACGCTTGCAGGGGGCCTACCATGACCTTTCCTATTACGATCATGTTTCCAGAACACTTTGTTGTAAGATTACAATAACTTTACCGTACTCACTTTTTAAAATATATAATTTTACTAAAAAACAGTAAAAAAATACAAAACATTGTTAAAGCCGCTGTGAAATATCAACCTTTTTAAGATCGCTAGCTTGACGTTAAAGTAATTATTGCTAATTGCTTATCTGTCAAACGGTGTCGCTTAGTAGAGGTGGTGGTAGGCCCCCAGTTGTGACGTACCGCCTAAAGGTAAGCGGCCACAAGTCGGTATCATACGCAACGGACGTCTCGCATCAAACGGATAATTTTTTCACAGTACGTCCGCTGAATCGGCAACGTACGGATTACCGACTAGCCTAGTGAATGAATGCTCAAAAGGGGGGTGTGGATGGAATAGTCGAAAGCAGAAATTTTGACTTAGGAACTTTGCTTGCACTAATTTGAAGATAAAAATACTGGCTAGTCGGTAATCCGTATGCTGCCGATACTTGTTAAACTAATATGTATTCTGTGCCGATACAGTGGACGTACCTGCGCCAATGGCACCGAAATGGCAGCAGCGCGGCGAGGCGAGCGCCTCGCCGCTGCCATTCCGGTGTGTCGCGGCCCTTATTCTACTGTAGGTATATGATATTGTTTCGGTGGCTTTTATAGGGGCAATGAAAAAAAATTAAAAGGTCAAACAAAAAAGGTTAACGATCGACCAAGACGTATTAAGGGCATTCCTTACGGAGATACCGTAATTTACCGTACCTATTTCAAGCCTTATAAGTTATAAGCTCATAATTTGAAAGCTTGAAAGTTATAATAAAAATACAGCAATAATCTTCAGTATATCAATATTCCTTTCCCCGTTTTAAATTTTCTATTTTTGTTTATTATAAGTACTTATAATTATAGATGAAACGGATATCCGGCAACTATCCGGTATTTGGCCTATCCGGCGGTCTTAATACTATCCGGCCGAATACCGGATAGCCGGCCGGATAGGCATCCGCCCGAATAAAAAAAAGTTCTGGATAAAAAAAATATTTTTAAGTAATTATTTACTTTATTTAGTTAGTCTTAAGAAATATAATTAGTTTTAGTTTAAAGTAGATAACTGTATTTTAAAAAGATAAAACTGACTTCAAAATTGTACGTATTTGAGAATTAAAATTCCCCATCTCAAAAACTACTGAACCGATTTTGATGAAACTTGCAGTATTCCCTAAGTTGAACAATACCTAGTACAATAAAAAAAGAATCATTTAGATCGGACTTGTAGTTCCGGAGATATGCGTGCACAAACATAAAAACATACATACATACATACATATACACTTTTGAAATTTGGCACATTTGTTCAGAAGCTATTATAGATTAACATATACAAAAATTGGGCAGTTCTGGAAATATTACATACATACGCGTCGAATTGACAACCTCCTTTTTTTGAAGTCGGTTAAAAATTAATTAATTAGTACTCATTCTGCACTAAGGGCAAATTATGGTAAATAAAAACCAACTTCTCTGCGTTGAGAGGTAGCGGTTTCGCTTCTCTTCATAAATAAGGCCAGCTTCAGAAAAATCTTTCGCTGTTACACACTGCTACAAGGTGCTGAAAGCATGTGTGCTTTGCACCAAACGGCTAAGTACCGCCGGATATTCGGCGGCCGGATATCCGGCTTTCCGGCCAGGTGGTTGGCTGAATATCCGGTATCTGGTATCCGGCCAAACTACTATCCGTTTCATCTCTACTTATAATATCAGCTCCCAAAGTAAAACCAATTTATTAAAAATCAAGCATACATTCAGCATCTCCTTAGGATTTACAAATTACTTTTATTTGAAACACACGCCAATAGATCGACAATATCATAAACTGCATATTCCCCGTTTTAAATTTTTTTAGGACAATTTTAAACTAAGATAAGTAAAATAAATAGGGTTTTGGTGCGATCTCGGCAACGCGGCAAATGTATGGCCAAGGTCGTTTGCTCGAGGGACGGCCTTAAGACCGTAATTATCAAGAACTAACATACCTACTAATACATATTTTAAAATATTATATGAAAGTGTGTCTGTCTCATGTCTGTCTGTTCTGTTTCCTCTCCACGCCCAAACCGCCGAACCGTTTTTGCTGAAATTTGGTATGGAGAGACTTGGAGTCCCGGGAAAAAACATAGAATACTACCTACAGTTATTATGCCGGAAAAATATTTCTGCGTGATTTATATTGAATTAGTTTTAGCGGAATAAAAATAAATCGCCAAATGAGCAATACATTGCCTGATTGGTCACCGCCACGCCACCGCAGCACTAGGAGAGTTACAAGTGCATTGTTATTTTGCTTGAGCTCTCGCGGCGGTGCTCTGCAAGGCTGTTGTCCCTCTGTCAGAAGCCTTGGACCAGCTCCGGATTTATAAATAGGCCGTATAGGCTGCATAAATGGGGCAGCGCCCAGCGGAAATAAAGTGACCTACATTCTTAAAATTAATATAAATTTGACACTGCCTTGGAATTAATTTTTAGGGTTCCGTACCCAAAGGGTAAAAACGGGACCCTATTCATGAGACTTCGATGTCTGTCTGTCCGTCTGTCTGTCTCCAGGCTGTATCTCAAGAACCGCTATAGCTAGAGTTCTGAAATTTTCACAGATTGTGTATTTCCGGTGCCAGTTGCCACTATAACAACAAATACTAAAATAAAAATAATATTTAAGGGGGGCTCCCATACAACAAACGTGATTTTTTTGGTCATTTTTGCTCGTAATCAATAATGATAAAAGGTAGGCACTTGGAACTTTCACGAAAGCCTTAAATATAATTGTACTTTAATAATTAATAATAATATTTAAATAAAATAAAAAATTAAGGGGGGCTCCCATACAAAAAACACAATTTTTGGCCTATTTTTGCTCTATAACAGTACGGAACCCTTCGTGCGCGAGTCCGACTCACACTTGGCCGATTATTTTATTTTCCTTACTACATAAAACTTTTTCAAAGTCTCACTAACGCGCAAGAAAATGACTATGATTTATGAATATAATCCATAAAGAAAGATATTATCTTAATTCACTATTACTGCATATCATTAAACAACAAATACATATTTACAAGTTATCTGACCTTGTATATTGTTTTTAAGATGTCCATACTCAAATAATTACATCATTCCCAATTGCCCTCAGGTCAAAACAGTTTAGGTTTGTTTCTTGATCAGAAACATGAAACAGTCTTGCATTTATATATCATAGTTTTATGTAGAGAAATATGCAAATTTGTTTGTAATCTAAATAATTTATCATAAAATCATTAAACAGCCTTCATAAAAGGTAATTTTCCAATGTCATCTATAGGTTTTCCTTATAGGTTTTAGGTTCATAATAATAATAATAATAATAATAATAATATTTATGGACGCTTCACACCACGTCAGTCTGGCCCCGTGCTAAGTACCTGAAGGACTTGTGTTACAGGTACCAGACAACGGAAATATATTTAATACTTTTATACTATACATATATTTAAGATTTTTATTATATGATACACATATTTAACACACATCCATGACCCAGGAACTTTGAAAACTTTTTGTTCCGTCGGCGGGATTCGAACCCGCGACCCCCGGCTTGAGCTACCGACAGCCCACCCACTGAGCCACAGAGGTCGTCTAAATAATCGTCGTCATAAACCTAAAACAAATTTTTATTAGAATATAATCTGATATTGTTAGGGAAATAAAAAGAAAGGAGTTTGTCAGGATTTTTTTATTATGTCTTAAAATACGGACCAAATATACATAGTTCTATAAATTTAGAAAATCTGTCGCCTTAGCATAAAGCGTGCCAATTAAAAAACTTTGTAAAATATGGCTTCATTTACAGCAATACCACATACAAAATTACATCAATAACAATTAAAAAATAAAAATCTAAGCATCTAAATTCTAAACATTAACATTCAAAGATTTTAACAAATTGTTAAACCCACAACAATGCAGTAAATTAAAATTAGAACAATAACTCTCTGCTTCATACCCCTACTTTCCAAAGTTAACAATTCTTTTGAATTTTGCAGAGTTAAGATATTACATAACAGATTTTAGTGACATAATAAAGGTCCTAATTCATTTAACAATCAAATTGTTTTTTAAAATTTTAAACCTATGGAAGAAAAAAATATGGCAGAATGCATATTTTAATTTAATGAGATATAATAAACTAAACCTAATGTCTCCAACATTTGTTACTTGATATCACATCATCAGGCATCAAGCAAGACTAATTGACAAAGCTACATGTTTACAATTTCATTTACTACAACTGATTTACAGGATATATGACTAACAGCCATTTTGTTTCTAAATTAGTGTGTGTAAAATTATTACAACTTCTAATTTCATTTTTTGATGCTCCATAAAATATCACATTGCCCTATATATAAAAGGAGTGACAGACGTACATCGTACATACTTAAAGCACGTGGGTTTTAAGTTAGCAAACTTAATCGGCTCGCGTCGGTGACACACGAGAATCTTTCACACTGGATGACCATGTCCCCAGGCTCGCGGCTCTTTGCTGACACACAGGCGATTAAGATCGTCGAGCCATAAGTCCGCGTACTTACTCACATGTCTGTCACCACCTTAACGAAAATATGTTTCTTTTAGCTTGCATACTCGGCTTATTATATTATAGTAATAATTAACAATAAAAAATCATCACATGCCAATAACACTGCCAATCATCCTCGCACCCCACTATTAAATGAATGTAAATTAAATGTTGGAACTAAGCCTAAATAATAATAAAAATGAATTATACTAGTATGGAACATTGGAAAACAAATAAGATACAGATTCTCCGTTGTGTGTACGCCTCACCGCCTCTGCCAACATCATTGATACATCGATGCACTGGATTTTGGGACAGTCCCGCATGTGTTTCTCCTGTGGTATCGTGTTTGTCACCACCACGGCCTCTAAGCAGGCGTTGTTGATCCTGGAGATAGCGGGTCCAGAAAAGATACCATGCGTTAATATAGCGTAGACTTTGATAGCACCGGCCTCAATGAGCTTTTCGGCAGCATGGCAAATGGTACCACAAGTATCCGCCATGTCGTCCACTAAAATTGCAATGCGATCTTTTACGTCACCTACGAGAACCATGGAAGCCACTTCGTTGGCCTTTTTCCTTTCTTTGTGAATGAGGGCGAACTCTACGTTCAATCTGTCAGCTATGGATGTGACCCTCTTGGCACCACCGGCGTCGGGAGACACCACAATACTGGTTTTCCAGTCCTGTATGTTCTCCTTGATCCATTTCAGAACTGCGGGCTCGGCGAAGAGGTTATCTACGGGTATGTCAAAGAAGCCTTGAATTTGAGAAGCATGGAGGTCCATGGTGATGATGTGGTCCGCTCCGGAGACGGACAGGATGTTGGCGACGAGTTTCGCGGTGATCGGAGCTCTACTTTTGTCTTTTTTGTCCTGTCTGGCGTAGGGGAAGCACGGAATGACAGCGGTAACTCGAGACGCGGATGCGATCTTACACGCGTTAATCATGATCAATAGCTCCATCAGGTTGTCGTTGATCTCGCCGCTGCCGCTCTGCACGATGTAAACGTCCTCCCCGCGCACTGATTCGCCGATTTCCACGCATGTTTCCATGTTGCTGAACTTCTTAGTTACGACTTTTCCGAGATCGATTCCCAGGCGATCCACGATCTTTTGCGCCAAATCAGGGTGAGAGCTACCACTGAAAACTTTGATGTTCGGCATTCTGGTGGCTAGGGGTGATACGATGTGGTCTAATTTATTCACTACTTCTTCTAAAGTTATAGTTGATTTCATCAGCACCGGAGTAAATGACCTCCAGTACGTTGCGAGGGCAGTGCGCGAAGTGATGAGATTGAACGATGTATGCCTCGAATATTTATTGATAAGAAGATTTATAATAATACCGTGGTGACCCGCACCTTCGCGTAAATACAAAACTTGCGTTATCTTATATTTACGGTAATTTTACAGCACGTTTTATTTTATTGAAATTGAGATGTCAAATTCAAAAAAAAAGACAAGCGAGTTAGTTTTTTTTCATTTGAAAATGAAGCAAAGAAACATAAAAAAATAATGAGCCTGAACTTAGCAGACAGCAGACAAAAAAAATAATTGGATAGGGATATCTGCGAGCCCACGTAAGTTTTTAGAGTTAACTAAAGTGATAATTGTGTGTTGTCAAATTATCTAAACATGATAATAAATATATTTTTTTTACAGCATACGAAAAAATTTTTAAACAAAAAAAAATTTTTTCGGGAAGCTCTCATGCAATTTCCTATTGTTGAAAATTTATAAAAATTTGTAAATATGCTCAATTTTAGGTTCTTTAAAGATGATAGCGACCATTTTTTTGATTCGTATGCTGTAAAAAAAATATTTATTATTATGTTTAGATAATTTGACAACACACGATTATCACTTTAGTTAACTCTAAAAACTTACGTGGGCTCGCAGATATCCCTATCCAATAATTATTTTTTCTGTCTGCTGTCTGCTAAGTTCAGGCTCATAAAAAATAATATTTTATCAATAATACATGCAGTTTATCAAAGTAAAGAAAGGATTTTGAAGATACCAAACTAGGAGTAGAAAGATATTTATAAAGGATCGATATAAAGGATTTAGTAAAATTTTACATTTTATTTTGAAAACATCCAAAAAAGAGTGAGTACAGAATAGAAAACAGAGAAAGAATCTTTTGCGTTTTAAAGAAAAAAAAGTCAGTGTCCGATGTCTCATGTCAGCTGATATTTTTGACACTTGATAGCTGTCACGACTGTAAACATCGTCCGCTGTATTTTAATTTTTAAAATTATGTTTTTTTATTCAAATAACTATTTTTTCGACTAAAGTTGTAGCCGTTTCATATTTTATTTGATAATATTAAACAAATCCTTTATGTTTACTAATCTTTTGTGAAGAAGAGAGCTTAAATAGTATGAGAACCAGCCGTCAAGAAATCTATGGCGCCAACAGTTTTTTGTAGTTATATTCCTCATCTTTATTTTGTTAAATTATAAAATAAAATATCATGGAAGGGTCTAGTGAAATCGTGGACAATAATGATAAACTAGCAAATAATTTAAAACTAGTGCGCTGCTTGGACTGGCTGCAAAAACAGAATCATCCAAAAAAATTAGCACAACAGAACAAAAATGATATACAGTTTATCATAGAAACCAACGCTCATCGCAAGAAGTTTTTACTGTCTACTGCTGAAGATGATGCTACTGTACCAGCCGGCGTCGACGAGAGACCGTTACGACCAAAGGTTGTGGTAAGTGTACCATCTGGAGATTTGGCATGTAAAAAGTCGGTCCTGCGCCTGATCTCTCGCCGGTCGTGTCGGTCTGCCGTCCCACTGGGTTATGAGAGTAAAGGAATAGAGAGTGCTCTTGTGTACTGCGAACACACTTGGGCACTTTAAAAATTACTCCTGCGTAGCTGGCCTGGTTTCAATGAAACCGGCCACAGTCACCGAAACTGGTGTAGGAGCTATTATTATTACCATCTGGAGAATAGATTTTTCAGATCATTCAATGTTTTGTCTCAATCCCTGTCCTATAATTTCACGACATTGTGGCTCAGTTAGGGTCTACACAGACGGACTGCATTTCAACTGCAATCCAATTGCAAATTGCAGTTCAAGTGCAGTTTGAATGCAGTTGACACGACTGCAATAGAACTGCAAACCAAACAGTTCACACGACTGCACGCCAACTGCAACTGAACTGCAATCCGACTGCGCGTTTGGTTTGCAGTTCTATTGCAATCGTATTGCAGTCGTGTCAACTGCATTCAAGTTCGCGTCGACTCTCAAGCCTGAATTTACAGATTCTTATCCCTGCTAAATATACCTAAAGCTTTATACTTCTGAATAGTAACAAGTAGTTTGTCACATGTACCAAAATCTTTACAAAGGCCTATATAGAAAGAAATGCATGATATTTTGTAAAATGATTAACACTGATAGACAAAAGGAGCCTTAGTATCTACTAGAAGGCCCCCTTCTGTCTATTATAATCTTATAATTGATGGTGAATGATAAACTGTTATGCTAAGTACTCACATACGGTTTTGCTCAATAGTTTTATTCTAAATCGAGCAATAACCACCGTGTGGACCGCAAAACTGACAGCTCGAAGGCTCGCTTTGAGCCGGCTCGATGGAATTAAATATGTCAAATATGTCATTTCCTTCGATTCGGAGTAAAACTATCAAGCAAAACCGTATGTGAGTACTTAGCATAACAGTTTATCATTCACCATCAATTATAAGATTATAATAGACAGAAGGAGTACCCACTGTACATTATATTAACAATGAGTCCTAAATTATTTTTTTCAGCCGTTCTATAGACTTAGATTTGATAATCTGACCATGGAGTGTGAATGGCAATCATGCTGTCAACGCTACAAAGACTATAAGAACTTTCAGGAGCATGTAGTGTCCCATGTGTCCGAAGTAAAAGTTGTGGATATGGGGGAAGGTTTGTAAAATATATGTATTACTAGGTCTCATTGCTTTATTCGGTATGCCAACCTTTTATAAGGTCCAGACTGTATATACAGGGTGCAATTAAACCTTCCTGCCAAATTTTGATATATTGATCCTTGTTAAAAATAAAAATACACGTATTTTTTCTTTTATAGGCACTCAGTACTAAAATGTTGAGAAATAGCATGGGCGTGCACACCATGAAAGCATAAAAGCAGTGCATACCTAATGATAAATACTTGCCATACACATATTATATTTTAATTTAACTTTCGTACGTTTTAGATGACGTTAATTATTATTTAAAGTAAAAAATGAATACACTTAAAACGCCTAAATTTATAAAATAGCAAAAACTAATTTGCAAAACTTCATAAATCATTATTATTTAATCGTGACGGCGCGCCGAGCGGAGAATATATTATGCACTTGAGGCCTCGCAGACCTCGGGCATATGTGTGCGATGAGATTTTTGTATCGATGCACAGATTGCAAACGCACGCAGACATGAATATCTCATTTGCCTAGTACGGGCAAGTAGCTTGAAGAACTGCGGCAGCTCTTCCGAGCTTATCCGAGCGCCGCCGGGTGGCGTTCGGTTCGGGTATAATCGGATATTGTTCGTTGCACTTCACACTTCGTTGCCTATTATAATCCGAGTAAAAATAATGGACGGAAATCTAATTAATCGCGTATGCATGTATAATGCATTTTTGTTTAGTAAGGGATATATTTGTTTACATTACATAAATGTTTAGTATTTTTGGAACGCCATTTTCTGTTTTCATGCGATGATCACTGTTACGATTATTTTTGTTTGCGCAAGTTTAAAGTTTTCTGAGACGACTTTTTGTTTTAACATTTAAAAGTTTGTACATTTTAACAGTTTAATAGTTATTACTGACTTTCTATATTAAGTGCGTTTTTGATTTCTTAAAAATGTTATTTGACTGTGAGGTCTGTGTTGAGAATGTGTTTATTAAAAATTAAAAATAACAAGTTTTCACAATTGTCATTCAGTGAAAAGATTCAAATTGTGTCTAAAGGTAGGTGTGTACCCGAGTTACAACAATTAAACCAGCAAAAAAGGATTAATGTAACTCGGAAGTTTCATGTTAAAAGTTATGAATCATATAACTGGCTGTGTGGTTGTGTGCACACGATTAAATTATATTGTTTTCCTTGCATATTGTTTAATAATTGTAGTTCAGTGTGGACTGATTCAGGATATTCAGATTTAAATAATTTCTTTAACGCGGCAAAGAAGCATGACCATACAGAAAAACATCTGGAGGCCTGCATAAAATTAAATACTTTTGGTAAATCTCGCCCGGAATATGTGAAAATTGAAGCCGATTAGGTGAGCACTTAAAATAGTTCTCGATGTTCTCGATAGATGGCGCTAGCAATATTGCTGTCGCTGGCTACATTGCGCTATTAAGATTTTATCCGACCATAATATAATATAGGCCATCCGACTACTCCGCTGGGCCCCGCAGACCCTGAGTCATATTGCTGTGCACGCCGCTGAAATAGCTTCCGAAAGTTATCCTAAAAACCACTACAATTTATGGACACGATGCGCCGGCCGCGCGTAACGTGCCCCCGCGCGCGCGCCTCATCCCGCGTCACCCCCGCTAAATCCCCCGCGCCGTGAGTGGCCATTCTGCAACGATTTTAAATGGGATAAAATATGTAATTGAAAAAAAAAAATAACACCCATTTTTTTTTTGTTAAATGGACTCTCCTAATGATACTTAAGCCCTGGAAAAAATTTGGCAGGAAGGTTTAATTGCACCCTGTATATACTTCATAGGTGTAAAGTGTACTTTGTTGCTTAAAAATTTAATAAGACATCATAATAATTTACTTGCTTACAATTACAGTTTCATACACCTGTTGCTGGGACATATGTGGGTACCAGTCACCGGATTTTAATGACATTGTCAGGCATGTTAACTACCACTCTTATCACTCAAGACTATTGGCAATAGGATTCAATGCGAGAGCAACATTGAAGCTAGAGAGTTGTCGCAGGGATTCTACTAAAAGGAACCAACTGCCACCCCTGAAGGAAGATCATGCTTGTCTGTGGTTTGAATGTAAAAACAAGTTTAATTCTTTTCAAGTGAGTTCCTTTTTTTATTGATTCTGATGTCTTGCCTTTTCTATGAAAATAATATATTATTATTATGTAACTAGCTGTCCAGGTGAACTTCGTGTCACTTAAAAACCTTCCCTGGACTTCTACGAATATTTTAATACTAAAATCAGCCCAATCCGTTTAGCCGTTTTCGAGTTTTAGCGCGACTAACACATTTGAAAATCCATTTTTATATATATACTAGCTGTCCCGGTGAACTTCGTGTCACTTTAAGACCTTCCCTGGACTTCTACGAATGTTTTAAGACTTAAATCAGCCCAATCCGTTCAGCCGTTTTCGAGTTTTAGCGCGACTAACACATTTGAAAATCCATTTATATATTTATGATATATAATATAGATTATAGATGCTAGATAAATCACAATAATATTTTGTCTCGAAATTGTGACAATCTTTTAGATTTTAGCACTGGTCTAGACTAAAATCTCCATTCTTCTGTTTTACTCCTACATAAATGCTGTAATCGACTAAGGGTTGGACCTCATCTGGCAGCACGGAATCGCCTTTTTCCGTCGCCTTTTCTCTTTCTGTCGCTTAGAACTGCCATTTGCTAGACCGAGACAGAAAGCATAATGCGATAGCCTCGAGGATTCCGCCGCGTGCTATCGCATTATGCTTTCTGAAGAGAGACAGAGTCTCGGTCTAGCAAATGGCAGTTCTAAGCGACAGAAAGAGAAAAGGCGACGGAAAAAGGCGATTCCGTGCTGCCAGATGAGGTCCAAGTTCCAACCCTAAACTGAGCATAATGCTCAATTGCGCTATCGAAGTTTCTGAAATCGGCGCGATATTTCAGAAACTGTACAAAGTCTGAAATGACGACAGTGGGCCTGACCGAACCTACTCCGCTCGGTCTGCTCATCCTTTGTGGATCCATCCATATTTCCACAATGTCATAGATTTTTGAAGAACTTCATAATATTTACATAATATCGACGGTTAAAAGGAAATAAGCGACATTTTTGTCAAAAATGAGTTTTAAATGCCATCTTACTTAAAATCTCCCGCTCTTTCGAATGCGCTGACTCTCATAGCTCTACGATGAGTTTTTTGGCGTTTTTGTCCTAGCAAAAAAAATCAATTTCCTAGTAGTATTTTTTGTAACTTTGTGCTTGTACCCCTGCAAAAAATATTTGTCTACGGCTTTCGGCTGCTTACATCTTTTAAGCAATTCTCTCAAAAATTACAAACGTCGTTTATAGCCTTCTTCCATTTCGTAATTGATCATAGCTTTGGCGCTTGTACCCTATATATCCAAAATTTATTTTCATATTACTCTGTCGGTTATACCCTACAACCTTTTTCAACCATATTTCCATAGACGCACGCAATGCCAGTCGCCAGATGTTGATTCTTCTTCTTCTTCTTCTTTGAGTTATGGCGGCCTCAGTGAGTTTTGATTATTCTTCTTTTCCTTCACTTTCAAACGACATTGTGTGTCACATGTGTGTCACTTAAGTCTTATAATTCTAGTTTTTGTGAAAGTCTACTGTAAACTGTTACTTGTGTTCTATTAACTAACAAACGACCACTGTAAAAAATCGTTATCCTTCTTTTCCTATAATACTTACTGAATCGTCTAGTCTCGTATAGCCTTTTACTTTGCGATGTAAGAAATCAGAATGTTGTTTAGGCTTCTTATCCTCTAATATTTTTTTTGTCATTTGTCTCTTATGCCATATTACCTCATTCAAAATTTTAAAGTAATTGTTATAACTTATAAGCGACAAAAAAAACACTTTAAATAGCACCAAATTATTAAAACTAACAATACCGGTAAGAGGCCCATTTTTTATCATTTTATAACTGTTTAAATTATCACGATACGTCAATAAATAACAGAGATACGTCAGTTTTTCTTAAGGTGTCTACAGACGGACAAACCCGGTACGAAGTGAAGATAGGCGTAGGCGAGTTTGACAGCTGTCAAACTCGTATGCAGCTACTTCACTTCGTACGAATTTGACAGTTTTGACGGTTCGCAGCGAACCGTCAAATTTGACACGTGGGCTTAGTGCTGCCAATTTTACAAATATCTGCTTATATATAAGGAAAAATATTTATTGTATCGAGGCTATGTTCCGTAATGGCTTCTACAGATTGCGCGAACCCGGTCTGCAGACCGCGTCCGTGAGGGACGCGGTCCGCTAAACTGTTTTTTTTTTACATAACTTTTTTGCTCTCTAATGCATGCGCTCTTATCTCTAGTCTCCACATACGATTTTGTGATTTTTTCCGTTTGTTTCTAGTTTAAGCTGTGCTTTTAATTCTTCTTGAATACCTCGAATAGTAGGACCTCGTTAATCCGGAGAGGCAAAAACACGACCCTTTTCGAATTATCGAGGCGTCCGGATTATGGTATGCAATATTTAATGTTAATAAAACACGTCATGTTTAACCTTAGTTTCTATAATCAATTTTTAAAATTTTATATCATAAAGACAAATTAATGTACATGTTCATAATAATCACAACCATGTAAGAAATCAGTAAGTTAAAATAAAACATTAGTTAATTCACTTTTGAAAAGGTCTGTAATTACTCTTCTGTTTATGATTTTCGCACTTCATTTCGAAAGCTCGGTCTCTACTCTCTAAGTTGACGGATAAACATAACTTCGTGGCTATCAAATTCATTATCTTCAGCCCATTTTAAAGCAATGTTTGAAGCTCCGGCCGGCCGGATTACAGCGATCACCGAACAAGCGGGAGTCCGGATTACCGAGGCCCTACTGTAGTTAATTAATATTTTCGATCCAGCTCTAATGCGACCAACATTTTAATTGCAAACTAAGGATATTTTCAAGTTACAACCATGTTACAACCGATATATTCTCAAAAATAAAATTCAAATTAATGGACAACATCAAAATCCTTTCTACTTCTCACAAAAACATTTTTGTCCTTAATCTGAGATTTTTGTATCACGCCAGCGGTCGGAGTTATGGCTTCTACAGATTGCGCGAACCCGGTCTGCAGACCGCGTCCGTGAGGGACGCGGTCCGTCCGTGAGAGACAAATTTGACAGTTTTGACGGTTCGTCGTCCCGCTACACACTACACGAACCTCGTAAAATTGTTTTCGGATTTTAAACTATTGACTATTACATTGCAATAGAGTTAATGGAATCAGGCGTTACTTTGCGGAAATCCATAGCTTAAAATTTAGTTTGTTATTATTTGATTATTTGATATTTGATTATTTGTTATTATTTGTTATTACTTGACGGACATTGTTCGTAGAGTCCACATCCTGAGGATGCTCCGGTGTTGGAGCGAAACGCGCGTCGAGGTTTTCAACCTGCATGGTGGTGAGGGGCCTTGCACGGATTTGCCAACATTATTGCTTGTGTGGTGGTGGTGTTTGCAAGTTCTTGCATGCGAGTGTACGCATAGGCAGTGTGGGAGGAGGGAGGTGCTGTACGCATGCCTATGCGTACACTCACTCATTTACTTAAAGGTGGAAGTTTATTTCGCGGAATATTGCTAAAAATAATAACAAACTAAATTTTTTGCAATAGAGTTCCAAATGCCCAAAAGCCAAAAAGTGAAATGTTCAGGAGAACATTTCACTTTTTGGCGCTTATACCCTATTTCCTTTGAACCGTCGATATATTTTGTTAACTCTCAAGTTACCAATTTTGTTTGGAAACCTATCATACAACTTTATGTAACTTTTACAGTCTGTATATTTTTCAGAAATATCTCGACCACGTCATCGCACATGTCTATTTCATAGAGAAGAACTTTATATGCGCTTGGGCTGGCTGCGGTATGAAGTTTACTAAGCGGAATCTACTCAACAAGCATGTTCGCTCCCATACTGGCGAGAAGTTCATAGCGTGCTATCACTGTGGACGACATTTTACCAGTAATCATAAGCTGAGCACGCATTTGGCGAGACAGGTGAGGAATCTGATGACTACGATCTAGAGCAGTGGTACTCATTTTTTTTTACATGGGCCACAAACATGTTTTCGTTATGAAGTTGGATTTTTTTGGTGTAAACAAAGTATAACGTCGCTCAAAATTAGAGATTTAAAAGTGGAAAAATTTAACGATTCTGATCTGATGATGACTGCACTATTTTTAGTGCAGCCATCGTAAAAATCGTTAAATTTTTCCACTTTTAAATCTCTAATTTAAAAGTGAAAATTTGAAATTCACAGTGAATTTCAAAATAGTTCTTCCTATGTACTTACATCACAAATGATGTAGTTCTCCGTAGGCGAAAGAATTTTTAAAATCGGTTCAGTAGTTTTTGAGCCTATTCAATACATACAAACAAACATCTTTGATAGAGATAAACTACGATAACATGGCGCGCCCCTCCAAAATTCAAAACGTTTGAAGTGCTTTGTCAAAACGTTTGAAGTGCGTTGTCTTGCGCGGTCGGCTAGTTATGATTAGTTGACCAACAAATCTTGGTAATAAGTGACATTAAGTGAAATATTACGAGTACTGGTTGATTGGTTGAATACTTACTACATACAAACTCTTTCATAAGGATGTGACTACACACATTGAAACAGTAATTTGGAGGGGCGCGCCATGTTATCGCAGTTTATCTCTACATCATACAAACAAACAGCGAACTTCATGCGGACTACTGATAAAGCCTCGACAGGCCGCATTCTGATGTTGCGTGTGCCCATGGGCTACCCGCTACGGTAGTTGCTTTCCATCGCATGACCCGTTTGCTTGTTTGCCCCCTTTTTTTAAAAAAAAAACAATATCTGCTTACAATGCCCATATTTAGTTGTAAATTCTTTTTTTTTTTCAGAATTCAGCCCAAGAATGCGGTTACCAATGCTCCGTGTGCGGTAAATGGTACGCCACGGACTATCTAGTGAGGGAACACTCCAGACAGCACGTGTCGTATTACGCGTGCTCTCTGTGCGACATGTCGGCGCCGACACGAGCAGCGATTGCCGTGCATATGCGGTACAGGCATTTAGATGATGCGTTGAAGACTTTTGAGTGTACGGAGTGTGATTATAGGTAAGATGCTACTTAATTAAAGAGCGGGCTGCCAAATTTTGCTGTGTTTTCTAATAAGTATTACGATCACGGAAGACGATTGACTTAAATGAAATTGAGATTTATTTAATCATTGTATATTTATCTGATATTAGCCTAACGGAAAACACGATTCACTTATTTTGACTCGATAGTTATATTTTTCGAAATTATGAATATTTCTGGGCTTTTCAACAAATGAGGAGGTTTTTTTTTAAAATTTGACTATTTCACTTTTTGGATCTTTGTATAATTTAAAGAAATATAATTTTAAGAACACAGTTACGTGTTTAACATAAAATTTTGGTGAATTATAATATACAACAAGAATAGTGATTATTTCGTATGAGTTTCAAAATTTTAGCATTATTATAATATTGAATAAATCCAGAATCTTAAAATGGAATAATCAAGTTTTGACGAGGCTGATCGGAATAATCAAGTTTTGTTATGTGTTCTATAGGAATAATCTAGTTTTGATTCAAATCATTATGGATTAATCTTATTTTGTTCACATTAATTTAAAATCGTTTTTTACTAATATTTTATTTGACTAATCTCATTTTCATCTTGAAATAAAATAAATAAAACTAATGCAATATTAAAGAAATATTTTTTATTTTATACTTAAATTCTAACAGCCGTTTCATGTTCAAGGCAATCACATTGTTCACCATTGTCACAAGCATCTTCTTCATCACTATCAGAATTATTGCAACCATTTATAATATTGACATACCAGGAGAGCTCCTGGTGTTCTGCCCAATTTTCACCAAATTGTTTCACAAGCAGGTTTCTTACATCATTTTTCTTTTTTAAAGTCAGGTGTTTTTCTATTACCAATTCGGTTAAATCAAGATTAACCCGACTTGTTTGTCGTTTAAAAAGGGTTAATTTTGTACGGTATTATTTTCGACATCCGATATAAACATGTCATTTTCAAAAGTTTTAATGTGACATTGACGTTGGTTTCTTTTATTAATAGTTTTAAGTGGTTTTAATAAAAGTTATTCTTTTTAAATTCTGTACAGGGTGTAACAAAAATAAGTGATAGAGAGTTCACTGTGAAAGCAGCAGCTCTGAAAGACCAAAATTTTTTTCACTTCTGTATGGGGAAACTCGTGACGCTCGGGCCCTTGCCCATACAAAACTCAAAAGTGAAAAAAAAAATCGTCTTTCAGCGCTGCTACTTTCACAGTGAACTCTCTACAAGGAACACGTACATACCCTAAAGTATTATCACTTATTTTTGTTACACCCTGTATACCTGTAACTTTTTTGTAAACTTTTTCCAGCTCTTTAATATTATATAACTTCCAATCAATTCCTAATTTTTTTACTGTTCCAAACTGAGAGTAATATTGTATGTATTCCTCTGAGATGAATATTTACGGCTCTGTGTTCTTTCCCTTTCGAGCCTGACATCAACCGTTCAAAAACTTTGCAGATTTGGCACCAATGAGAACATAAAAACTTTAAACTACCTGAAAAATATGAGGAAAAAACATGTTTTGTTACAATTTCTAGTAATTAAAAAAATATCTCCTGGATTAATCATGTTTTGTTGCAATTTTAAAATCCTTATTTTGAACATGTTAATTCGAAGAGGAATAATCTACTATTGTCGAAATCATGCGTTTTGGAATATTTTTTTCTAGTGGATTGATCACGTTTTGTCAGGATTTTGTTTTCGATGCATATAGATTTCAATGTTACCAACTTAAAAAAAAAAAAATCCACTTTGGTCGCAAGTGGAATAGTCAAGTTTTGAAAAGAACCTCCTCAAATATCTATTACACTTATTGAGTTACTATCATTAACCCATCAATCGTGGCAAAACGAGACACAATAGCTTTTTCATTGTTATCGCGGCCGGATGTGGCCGCTTGGGGCTTCATGAATTAAATAACTTGCACTACTACAATCACACACTTCATAAAATTATGGCTATTAAGGAAACATTAGTATCTTATTTAATTTTTAAGTAATCATCAAAATCATTTTTGGGACTTACGACCTTTACTTTCGTGCTATAATGCGGGGACCGTTGTTACGCGATATTGCTCACTATTAGGTGCAGCGCAAAGTATAATTCGTGTGGGCACGATTCATGGAATAATTATATCACGATTGGAGGATAGCGGGGTGTGTGGGCGGGGCTAGCGTGCTTTCATATTGTTCGCAGCCCGGTCTTAACAAGACGTGTTAAATTATGTGGGCCCCGTGCGAGTTTCTTACGCCGGTTCTTCTCGCCGGCTTAGTTCCCGAACCGGTGGTAGGCACCAATAGTAACGACGTTTAAGTATTTTATTTTATAATAATGCAATTTCTATCTAGATTCTAGGCGGTATATCGAATGGCAAAATAGTATTCTCTACACTAAACAAACATGTAAGGACTGATTTTAAGAGTTTTTATAAATCTAAATGGGTAATGTTGGTTTTGTATTTCATGAGAACACCATAGTAGCACCAGTGGTATCGTAATATTGTTAACCATATTATTGTTTTAGAATTAACTGTAAGCAGAGCAAAAAACTAGTGAAAAAGATATAAAGTAACATACTGTCCTTTGCCTGTGGTTGCCTGGAAGAAATTACTTTTTAGTAATAAGGCCGCCATTGTGGTACACTAGTTATAAGTAATTGATAATTGTTGTATTTTTACTCCTTATAATTGTGTGCACAATAAAGAATATTTATTTATGTATTTATTTATTTATTTAAAGTGTACTTATCAGAATACACATTAATCTTGTCCACGTAAACGTAAACACGTAATCAAAATATATTTCGTAGTTTTTGTGTGAAACAGCAACCATTTATTCTACCTCACTGTGATATTAATGGTTATATCTTTTAGGACAGTGAGGAAATGTGATCTCGATAAGCATATGGAAACACACAACAAGAAAAGGAAAAAGAGAAAATCTGGAGCGAGCAGCGATGAATCTACAGACGATGAGAATCCGGCTAAGAAGGTCAAGAAGGAAGTAAAGAAATATGCCTGTCATTTGTGCCCGTCGAAGCAAACGAAGATATTCTCTAGAGGACACAGGCTTACTACTCATCTAGTGAATGTTCATGGAGCGCAGTGGCCTTTTGGACATAGTCGGTTTAGGTATGTTAGAAAGTAGATGATCGTACATTTTTCAGAATAAAACCGTCCTATATTTTTAGTTAATACTTAATATAAAGAAAAGCAATATTTTTAGGGAGTGCCTCCGCTGCCGGCGCCGGCTCCCAAAAATATCAGTAATGGGAACCGGCGGTAAGTATACTGCCGGCAGCCGAGATATAAAACAACGGCTGCCGGCGCTGGCACTCAAAATGGGAGCCGGTGATAATGCGTAAAACGCTAGGTTCCAGTGCCGATACACAAATTTTAACAAGAAATACATAATTATAATCTCGAATATTCGACTTCTTTACCGACTTTCAAAGGTGAAGGTTATATTATTTACCAATAGCAATAGTTCCACAATGGATATTATATGTCAGTGTTTTTCAATCTGTGGGTCGCGACCCATAGGGGGATCGCGATTCGCGAAGCCTTACTCGGGGGGTCGCCGACAGAAAGAAAAAGTTCAGGTTTAACCCGGCGTCTGCCTGGTAGAAAATAGGAACGACAACTGCATAGTGGGTCATAATTACCCGGATTTTAAATCGTTGTTAATTTTTACTCTTTCAACGATATTTAAAGCAAATTTATATTTAACATAAAGAATAGTACTTAGTTTATAACATTTTGAAGATACACAAAAAAAATAAGTAATATAATGATCGTTATTTCCTATTTAAAAAGACAGTGTAAAATTTACAACCAAAAAAAAATAACATCTCGAAATATTAATAAATAAACAAAAAGTGACTAATCCACACTTTCTATTTTACTTTTTAGAATGACAAACGTTAGACCTTAAAATAAGTATACGTAAAAATGATAAAGAATCTTAGGTTTAGTCACTATGAGCCCTGTCATCCACGCAAATGCCACAGAAAGAAATGCCATGTTCAGGGCAGATGAAATTTTTGGATCTTGAGAGGTATGGGTAGTAAATTCTTGTCTTTTATAGCGGGAAATATTATCTGGCATCGCTTACGAAACTAGAAACTTTGACAGGAAGCTCTTCTGGTGTTTTTCCTATAAACTACCTTATTCATTTGCACATACTCTTATTACATGGACTACATCCATGTACTGTACGAGCCCTCAATTGGTTATTTATAAGATCAAACGCAAAAATAATGTAATATACATTTTGTCACCTGTCAGTACAAATAAATAAACGAAATAATCAAATAATTAACTCAATTTTACTGGCACGAAATGGCATCATGGAATGCATAGTTGGGTCATATTGACCCTTTTGTATGTTTGACCACGTTTATGGTCCAGTCCAGACGCACACCATCTTAGCTGACATAAGAAACAAGGGTCACTAAGTGACAAAATATTGTATAGCGTATCCATTATGCGACTATTACTTTTAAGTAATAGTTAATTTTTAGTCTACAGTAGATTTTCACTGTAGAGGAGTGTACAGAGTAGACTATCCAGCCATACTAAACGTTTTTTCTTTTCAAATTTAATTTAACTTACTTTAACTAGCCATAGGATAAACTACGATAACGTGGCGCGCCCTTATGACACATCCTTATGAAAGAGTTTGTATGTAGTAAGCATTCAACCAATCAACCAGTACTCGTAATATTTCACTTAATGTCACTTATTACTAAGATTTGTTGGTCAACCAATCATAACTAGCCGACCGCGCAAGACAACGCACTTCATAAACGTTTTGACAACGCTCTTCAAACGTTTTGAATTTTGGAGGGGCACGCCATGTTATCGTAGTTTATCTCTACGTGCCTTCAACGTTCGTCAATCGTAAAGTATAGTTTTCACAGAGCCAGTACTGGCTGCCAATAAGACTGGCAGCCAGCATTGGCTTGGTATATGCCGCGTGTGAACAGTTTGGCCTGGCTTGAAAAACTGTTCACACGCGGCATATGCCAAGCCAATACTGGCTGCCAGTCTTATTGGCAGCCAGTACTGGCTCTGTGAAACTATATTTTACATTCAAAATATGGTTTTTCAGATACCAAATCAGCGAAGACGGTATATACAGACTGACAACTACCCGCATCGAAGATTTGGAAGTATCCAAGAAAATTGTTGGCGGAAACAGCATACCAAAGGAATCTTTGGAACCGAAATACGAGTTTAATGTGAAACAAAGAAAGGCAACAAAATACACCCCTGTACAATTCGAAATTTCCGTAAAAGGTGGGACAAATATTGTTAAAAAAGAAAGTGCCAATATTAAAGAAGAAATAAAGCGCGAATATGATGAAAATGAAGTTAATAATTTCGTGGAGATTTGCACGTATGATGTTGACGAATCTGGCAACATTATTAGTTCCGAAACCACTATACAAGAAAAGAAAACAATAATAACTACATAGTAAATTGGTAGTTAATAAAATCAGGTAAGTGCAAAAACATGAAGAAGGAAATAATTATTGTTTTTTTTCTGCTGGCTGAAATTGATCTGCCTTGACTGGTCTTATTACAAATTGTAAAAAAATATTTACGTTGAAAATAATGAAGAAAAGGTAACGGAGGAAACTATCCTATATATATTGTGTATGTATGTTTATATTTTTTTCATTAAATTTAATTATAAGTGTGAAGAAGTAACAGAATGATAGATAGACATTCGTTTACAAAATATGTTTGTAAATGTAATAATATGGGTATAATATGGGTGTAAATTTTCTGTCCTGCGCATGTTCATTATTAAAAACTTTAGTGAAATACAAAAGTGATATTAGTTAGGTACTTACACTTCTTTAACTTTTTTTAACTTAGCGTATAGTGCAGTCGCCAGAGGTTTTAACCTCCGAAAATTGTAATAGTGAATGGATTTTTGTTTTTGAGGTGTCATTTTCTTTTTTACACTATAACTTGCAAAGTTTACCAAAAATTTTTTTGTGCTTTTAATTTTTTAGTTACTTAATTAAAAATTAAAATTTCACCATATAAAACTAGTCAAGAAAAAATTTTTTTTCTTGTACCTGTTATATAATGACTCTTATCCGATTGTTTACATTGAAAATTAACCAAAAACACAATTTTTAAAAAAGAAAGTTTGTTTTGCTAAGCTAAATAAAACTATAAGATTTTTGCATAATTTTTAGAGATTAACGCTCGTCGTAACCAAGATAAAAGGGTTTGGGAGGATTTCAGGGTCGTAAAGAAAAGTGTGTGACACGTACTTATTGTGCGTATTTAATTTTTAGAGAAATGATGAGTTTTAAGTACTTTAAAACGTTTAAATATCTTCAAAAATGTGTAAAATAGACCAAATTTCTTTTTCTACATTTGTTGAGAATTTATTTAAGTAAGAGCTAAAACGTTAAATGCATCGACAAATTAAAGGCTTTTCCTAGCCTTTGAAATATATTTAAACTTCCTAGTTAAAGCCAGAAAAAAATTTGGGTGCTACATATCTCACGCACTTACTAAAGACGCATGCTGCGACCTATGTTTGGAAAATGCTTGCCTGAATACAAAAAATATCAGTTCTTAACCTAATTTGTATTTTTTTCCTTTAAGTATGTTTTAGCGAATGTAATTAATGAAAAAAAAATAATAAAAAAATAGTAATTTTATTCTGTTAAAACCTAACCAAAAGAAATAAAATACACATTTTCTTCGAAATATACGCGAAAAGTTTGTGCTACATTTTCGGAAAAGTTAATAAAGCTAAAGCTAAAAAAAATTACGAATTAACAAACAGAAGTCTTTGTAAAGCCTAAGAAATAATTTTAAACTTCCTATTTAAAACCAAAAAAAAAATAGGAACGCCATTTATCGGGTACTTACTGCCGAAGCACACAACAAACATATTCGGAGGTATGCTCATCTAGATACAAAAATATTAATTTTTGAATCTAAATTATATATTTTTTCCATTTATTTTCTTTTTGTGGAATATAAGCAACGATATGAATAAAAAAAATCATGATATATTTTATTATTTTGCTACATAACTGAACTGAAAGGAATGCAGGTTTTCTTCAAAATTTTAAAATTTATGAGTGTAACTGAAGTAGTATAGAATAATTAAAAAATTAAAAGCACAACTTTTCAATAGGTAAACTTTTTTAATTATGTTATCAGCTATACATTCCTCTTTTTCTTTTCAATTTTCATCCACTATTATGGAAATCGGAGGTTAGCATGATTTTTACGCTCTAGGAACTTAGTTAGTTTTATTATAGAGGCCTACAGGCGACCTATACTTTAGCGTACACTGCTTAAATACGTCAGGCGACAACTAATTTTGTGGAATAAAGTAGTGTATACTATAATAAATGATTTAATTTTAATAAAAAACGTGCAAATTAAACTTTATGTTTTATTAACATGTAAACTTAAAGATTATACATTGTAAGTATGAAATAAAAATTAAAATAACTATAATAATCATAATAAGAGGAATGATTAAATTATGATTATATGTAAATTCATAAAAAATATATCTTATTAAATCTAGGGACTTGAAAGAATAATAACACGTTTAACGGCACTTTTTTAAGGCTAGCAATAACATATTTTTTAGCCTGGCAATAAATCATTTTTTGAGGCTGGCAATCAATCTATCGGCTTCTCGGAAGCCGGCTTCTATGGCGCCATGGACGGCTGAATGTCTGTGGTGCGAAGTCGCTTCCCCGGCGAAGCATACCACTGGGAAATGGTTGGCGTGGTAAAGCGGTTCGCTTAGCACTATGGCGCTCCCGCCATTTTCTTCGTTGGCAACACTACGGTACGAATAGGAACCGCGCGCTAGCGGGTTCGAGCCCCATTGAGATCTGAAAAAATAATTTGAAAAGGCTTTAATATTATGAAAATACTGCTGATAAAAGTCTACCAAAATCAATGGATAAAAATAAAGGTGCGCAGTGTTTGATTTTTAGATCTCTTTGGTGGTTAGAAGTGAGCGGGCGCGCGCCTATTGGTAGATTAATGTTTAGGCCGATCGTCATTGGTCAAACGCAATCGGTCGATATCATGTTATTGGTAGCTATTGTACGTTATTGGCTTAATTGCGTGTTATTAAGTTTTAACAAAGTATATCTTCTTCTTCTTTAAATATGGCGGCCTCAGTGAGTTGCCAATGGGGAGTTTCAAAAAAATAATACAACAGATAAAAATCGGCCAAAAATAATAACTTTCACATAAGGCGGTTTTACGATTTTAGTTATAATAGTATATTACTAAATTTTTTAAATATCATATTTTTTTCGTGACTAATGGACTATTTACTAGTAAAAAATTCAAAAATATGTGAGTTAGTATCAAATTTGTGTCCGTTTTGTTACCATAATCAAGTTGGATAGAAATAAAACTATAATATATTTTGAGACTCTGGCGTATTTATTGAAATAATACAGTTCTTTTACGTTATTTACATAAGTAAATTTTGCCATAAAAGTAAAGAACATGGTTCATTTAACAAAAAAACAATTGAATGTGTCAAGTAGTTCCAGAAAATTTTAATTTAATTCAGTCCGAAGTTTTAAATTGTTACTGGGGACACTGGAAAAAGAGGGGCTTGATAAGTTATATCACCATAATTTCTTTTTTCTTTCTATTTGAATTAAGTTTTTAATTAACCAAAATAAAGTACAAATAGACACTCTTTCAGTTACTTTATAAATAAATACCAATAATGGTCAAAGTTTTTAATAAAATAAATATTAAAATGAAGGACATGCCAAAATGGCTGTTGTATTATTTTTTTGAAACTCCCCCAATGTCAGTGGCTGTGTTGAAACAAAGTATATTAACAAGCAACTCAGTTGCGCCAAAACTCGTTTATCGCGCGAGAATCGTACATTTTTCCGGGATAAAAAGCGTCCTATGTTCTTTCCCGAGACTCAAAGTATCTTCATGCCAAATTTCAGCAAAATCGGTTCAGCGGTTTGAGCGTGAAAAGGTAACAGACAGACAGACTCACTTCGCATTTAAAATACTAGTATGGACTGTTGTGTAAGTACTTACCTCAGTACATTTTTAACCGGTGTAATTTTAAATTCCTTTTTAAAGAACAACTCAAGCATCTTATTTATTTCAGTCTTGACTTCTTGTTCGCTTGCTTTTTCCATTTTCATGGCCGCTTCTCCGTATATCCAAGCTAGAAGCATATTAGGGTATTGGGCCACAGAATATAACCCAACGATTTCTGTTACCCAGGAGTTGCCAAGTTTCTTCTTGTCCTCATCAGTCCAGAGAATGGTGAAATTGGCGGGACTTTTTGGCCACCATGGTTTAGTGAAATCGATGTAGATTTTATCAAGAACAGCAAGTTGTAAGTTTTTGATGGCATTTATTTTTTCAGCTGGCAGTGGTGGATTGAAAAGGTTGCTGTACCTGAAATGTAACGGTTATGACTTATGACGTTATAAGTTGCGCTAGAGCGCCTTCACATTACGTCGCAAGCAGTGCGGCAGCAACGCTGCAGCCGCGCGACTTCATACAAAAGAGAGTCGCGCGGCTGCCGCGCCACTGGCGACGTAATGTGAAGGCAGCCTAAAGGTAGATATAACCTTTTGGCACATTTACTATTTACACAATAGCATGGGAGTAAATCAAAGAGATACAGTAGTATTCTTCGATGGATGGAATAAATACCATTCAGAGTAATGGTTAGGCCGCGGTTGGTTTCCGATTTTTGTGTCAAAATTGGTGGTAGATTTTGGTAGGCATTGGATATATTTCTCACCTCTCCTTTAGGACTCCAAGCGACATTGTAACAATAACGCTTTTGGAAGCATACAAACTGCCGTCTTTGCAGTTGACGTGGACGAGGGGGTTATTAGCGTCAGCGCTGCTTGGACTCGTCCGCCATTTTATGGTCTCCACTTCCTTCTTCAGATGTATGGGAATTGATAGCTGCTTTGATGGGTCTGGATACTTTTTCTGGAATAGAGAAATCTGGTTTAGTTACTTGATGTTGAAGGAAATGCGCTGCTAACCTCGTTTATCGCGTGAAAACCGTATCTTCCAGGATAAAACTGTCTGAGTCCTTTCTCGGGATTCAAAGTACCCCATACCGCTGAATGGATTTGGATCTTTGGTGAGGTAACAGACAGAAACACCTTATGGGTGCTAAGATCAAACTGACTTGATGGCGTTGGCATGATGACTGATTTCTTGAATGTGGATAGATGCTCGTCGCAGTTATATCTACTACGTATAGCTACTATCGGAGAAGTAGATTCCTAGGCAGAGGCAGAGGGGACCTACGTAGTTTGATCGCGTTACGTCAAACCCAGCCGAAAGATCACAATAAACAATATTGAATTACCATGATCCGACCAAATGACGTTGGTGTGTCAACTGCCATTATACATATCGACGACGGAAAACAGAAAGGGCGTAACTCGGTCTAACGCAACTTTACAGCAGAGCCAAAAAACAAAAAAATATTGGGAAATTAAATCATAACTTTTTAACGGTAAATCGTGGGAACATAATTTTAACACCTTTACTTTAAAATAAAAACCTGCATAAAGTGGCATACAAGCTAATAACTTCCTATTGCTAGAAATAAAGTTACTTATTCGAGTTACGCCCATTGTATACAAAAATTGCAGACCTCAAAAATGTCGTATATTGACACGACGTTTGTACTGAATCATAAAACTATAAGAAATTTACTGACCTCAAAAAGGTCGTAACTAATGTTCGTTTTAATTTACTCTCAGGAACGGGGTGTAAACACATTCATAATGCATTATAATGGTTAGAAAATTGGTTGTAAGTCAAACGTTTAGACACCCAATGACGAAATAAAACGTCGTAAGCTTTTATTAACGTAAATTTATTGAACTTTTAAAAAGTTACCAAAAACACAAAGCAAAAAATATAATATTATACAATGTCAACTTAATAACTAATTAAGTAAATAATATACTATGTCACTAAAATAACAACAAAAATATCCATAATAGTAACTTTAGGTAAGTACCTATGTAATTATACTTTTCATTAAAGAATTATTTAACAATAAATAACTAATAATATTCAGAATTTAAGTGGAATAAAATATTATTATGTTATTATTCCCTTCATAATATTATTTTTCCCTACTAATGTTATTTATGGAGTAAATAAAAATATAGTCAAAGATAAGTCTCGTTAAGATAAAGATAAGATAAGAACAAGATTAAACATTTAAAAAAATGATCAATATTATTAATATAATATACGGTAGAATTGACAAACCTCCTCCTTTTTGGAAGTCGGTTAAAATTATAAGAAAAGATATAAAATCAATATTTAATTCATCAATATTTCTTAATTTAATTTTATTTCATGCTTTTTAAACTTGTATTCGTTATCGTGCAGAATAATTCCTATCAAAAGGATCATAATATTATTATCTCAATGAATACCATCTACGAATGTCCTCTTGGATGAGGCCGTCAATATGAGTCCAAACATGAAACCTCCACTTTGGTTTCATAATAATATTATGGAGCTCGGCTCCTATAGAATCCTGGCAATGCTGCAGCAGCAGCATGCAAATATTTACTGTTATCTACGTCTTACTAATTATCGCAATTAAAATGAGCCCAAACACGAAACCTCTGCTCTAAGTTGGTGAGGAGTTGGGTATTGAGCAGTGTCTGCTCGGGATTTAAATACCAGCACATATAAAAAGAAGTGCAACCTTGCCTCTAGGTCCCTCAAGAAAGAGATTACTCGGGCAAAGCAACAGCACGTCAATAGAATTGGCAAGAGACTTGAGCGCCTCCCCTCGGGAACCCGTGCATTCTGGTCTCTGGCCAAAGCTATTGAAGGAAATTTCTGCAAGCCAACCCTACCATCCCTACACGTAGGAAATGGATCGTTGACTCAGGACGCAAAAGACAAAGCCGACCTTCTGGGCAAGCTCTTTGCGTCAAACTCGACCCTGGATGACGGGGGGCAGAAACCGCCGACCATACCGCGATGCACGAGCATCATGTCGGATATTCGGTTTCATCAGCGCTCAGTGCGAAAAGCCCTCCGTTCCCTTGATATCCAAAAGTCGAGTGGGCCTGACGGAATCCCGCCTATTGTGTTGAAAAAGTGTGCTCCAGAGTTGGCTCCGGTCTTGACGCGTCTTTTTCGGCTCTCCTATTCCACTGGCATCGTCCAGGAAGCCGCCTGGAAGACAGCCTTGGTGCACCCGATCCCCAAAAAAGGTGATCGCTCAAATCCTTCCAACTACAGACCAATCGCTATAACCTCTCTCTTCTCGAAGATAATGGAATCCATTATCAATAGCCAGATTCTTCGATACTTGGACGGCCAGGGATTACTAAGCGACAAACAATACGGGTTCCGTAAGGGTCGCTCGGCTGGTAATCTCTTAGCGTACCTGACTCATCGTTGGGCTCAGGCAATTGAGTCGAAGGGAGAGGCATTGGCTGTTAGTTTGGACATTGCGAAGGCCTTTGATCGGGTTTGGCATAAAGCGCTGCTATCAAAGCTTCCATCATACGGGCTGCCCGAGAAATTATATAAGTGGGTTACTGGTTTCTTAGCAGACAGAAGCATAAAGGTCGTAGTTGACGGCGAATGCTCGAAAACTCAGTCTGTTGATGCTGGTGTGCCTCAGGGCTGTGTGCTATCGCCTACTCTATTCTTACTGCATATCAATGACATGTTGCAGACCAGCGGCATTCATTGCTATGCGGATGACAGTACAGGTGATGCTGTATATACCGGCTCCCCCAATATTTCTCGGCAAAATGTCACTGAGAGTCGAAACGAACTTGTGTCTAAGGTGGAGAATTCATTGGAGAAGATCTCTGAATGGGGTAGACGTAACTTGGTCCAATTCAACCCCGCCAAGACACAAGTCTGCGCGTTCACCACTAAAAAGTCACCAATGGTCGTATATCCTCGTTTCGAGGGCACATCTTTAACCATCTCTCCTAGCATTGAGATACTTGGCGTCAACATATCGAGCGAAGTCCAGTTCCGATATCATCTAGAGGGTAAGGCCAAATTAGCCTCGAAGAAGCTTGGTGTTCTTAACAGAGCGAGACAGTACTTCAGTCCGGACCAACGCCTACAACTCTACAAGGCGCAGGTTCGGCCTCATATGGAATATTGTTCTTGTGGGGTATGTGTGGCGACCCTAAAGGAAGATCTTCCGACCGAGCGAGGTGGTATGCCCGGTCAGGCCGAAGCCCACTTGATACATTTCAGCTGTCGTATATATACCGACGCGCTCAGAAAACTTCGATAGCGCGATGCAGGAATGTTAGGCGAATTGTGGGTACCGCCACATCACCCCCCCACCGAAGACCGGAGGTTGAATCTTGAAGTCTTGTCGCTTGAGTCGCCAGTGCCAGTGAGTTCCAGTGAGTCGGAACTGTTGCAGTGAGTCCCAGTGAGTCGGAACTGTAAGCTGCTGCACGGGATCCAGTGAGTCGGATAGCTGCCGTGCGGGGCCGATGCTACTTGCTGACCAGGAGAGATGTGCTCTGCTTGCTGACCGGTCGGTGTAGTGAGAAAGCCCGATGATGCCGATGCGGAGTCGCCCAGGCCGCGGTACATTGCGGCTAGTGGACGATGTACCCGATGAGGCGATGCTGGCTGGCGCGGTGCGGAGGGGCGGGGAGTGACGATGATGAAGGAGGCGTGTTCTGTCGAGGGTCATCAATGTGGGGTATGTGTGGCGACCCTAAAGGAAGATCTTCCGACCGAGCGAGGTGGTATGCCCGGTCAGGCCGAAGCCCACTTGATACATTTCAGCTGTCGTATATATGTATACCGACGCGCTCAGAAAACTTCGATAGCGCGATGCAGGAATGTTAGGCGAATTGTGGGTACCGCCACATTCTCATCTCTGGGCAGGGGCGCCTAAATACCAACTGCTCCCTCTGGATCGTATCAAACGAAGGGCCGCTCGAATTGTTAATTGCCATAGTGTTTCAAACAGCTTGGACCCCTTGGAATTACGCCGAGATGTAGCTTCGCTCTGCATCCTCTATCGGTTGTATCACGGGGAGTGCTCTGGGGAATTGTTCGGAATCATACCACCTGCAACTTTTCGCCATCGTCCCACGCGAAAAACATACCATCCTCATCACCTTGATGTGTGGCAGTCTTCCACAGTGCGTTTTTCGCGTAACTTTCTGCCGCGCACTGTAAAACTCTGGAACGAACTGTCACCAGCAGTATTTCCGGACCTATACGACCTGCAAACCTTCAAGAAAAGAGCGTATTTCCTCTTAAAAGGCCGGCAACGCACCTGCAGCTCTTCTGATGTTGCGAGTGCCCATGGGCGACGGTAGTTGCTTACCATCATGTGACCCGTTTGCCCCCTTATTTAATAAAAAAAAATCCTATTGATTACCAGGTTATGCTGTACCACCCGGTCAACTTTCCATTAATGTGTATTTATTCATAAATGTCACGAACTAGAATGCAAAATATTATAAAGCCCACCAAACGACTGCAAGTTGCTAATCGGCCCTTCACAAACCAGATGAACCGCAATTTTCCAGCACTGAGCAGGCTGATGATGATGAACTATGGCTAAGAACACTCTCAATCATGTCATCTTTCAAACAAAAAAACTAGATCAAAATCGGTCCACCCGTTTGGATGCTACGATGCCACAGACAGACAGACCGACAGACATGCAGACAGACACGTCAAACTTATAACACCCCTCTTTTTTGTCGGGGGTTAAAAAATGTGTCATGATAGTAGTTACCATGCCCATAAATACGTAGGTATGCTTAGATTTAAATTAGTTGTTACCTAATTAACACATCAAGCCCCGTACGAGCACCGGTGATTGCGACAACAATAGAATACAATAGCAATTCTTGGAACCCTCGATCGAAGGATTAAGAAAAACGTTACTATGGGAAAATTGAATTTCACGAACACCTACTTACAAAAACGGAAACTTCATACTTTAACCCCTAATAGTAGTCAAAAAACCTAAAATCTTACAACGCATAGGTACCACGCAGAATTTGATTTCGATTTGTTTACATTCTTTTTGAGTTTAGCTCAAGAATACATTATGTATCCTGGAACTTATTACTAGGTAATTAAATCTTTAGAATTTATAACATGCCTTGTATAGAGAAATTATACACTCCAAGGTTTTTGCAACACGATTTCAATACAGCGAAACTGACACAACCTTTCAACACGATGCCCGCGCAGTGACTAAGGTAACTTACCTGGGGTGTATGTAAGAAATTCCGGAATGTTCAACAAATTGCGGACCTGTGACTCGTATTAACTACGATTGAGTTGATTTCTACCACCCATGAAATTGTAGTATCTAAGATGTCATTATTTGTCCTTAGAAAAATCTGAACCGTTAAAATGTCGTAACATAGCAAGCATAAAAATTGCTTCCCGCAAAAAGGTCGTAACATCTGGGACGCATCGAAACAGGAACAGCGTAAATATGTTTTAATTAAAAACACAAACTTCTTCAAATCGTATCTCAAAAAAGTATAAATACGCAGTTTTGTGGGCAGTTACGAGTACACCAAAAAAAATTATCACACTTTTTAAAATACTCACTTTTTTTTTAAATTTCATGTCATCGTAGAGCAACCAGACCAATCGACGCAGAAAAAAAAACTGATAATGACCTTATACGTAGTCTAGTTACGACCTTTTAACGGGATACGCCCTTTCTATTTTCCGTCGTCGATATGTATGTACCATCGAGGAATCAATTTCCTCGATGGCACATATAATCATGTAAAAAATTTGCAAGCATACTGATCAACCGATGTAGTCTACAAGTACAACCAACCCCCTCTCTACAAGCAACCTTATAGGCTGCGATGTAAAAGAACCAAGAACAGTACATTCCCCAGAAGATTCCATAATCCAATACTCACCAGCAAAACATCCAAGATGGTCTTATACCCTCTGCCTTTCCAATTCAGCATGAACTCTCCCTCACAGCCCCAACACTCTTCAAGACCTTTCAAGGATTTCCCCTGCTTCGGGTCACTTTCTCCACCCACATGGTTGTTCTTCTCGAAGAATTCCACGAAATATTTCGCGAGTTGTGGATTCTTTTTCAGCGATGGGCTAGTTTTGGCTCTGAAAAGCAATGTTTATAGATCAGTTTTATGCGTTTTTCGGTAAATAGTAATTGTTTACTATATTTAGGTTCTTCCCCAAACCATACCTTAAGTATAATGAAACACCTTGATGGGAGTTTTTATGGCTTTAAAGAAAAATGGCTAAAAAAGGGCTGACCAGTTTGCTTTTCTTGGTAGGAATATGCATTATGCATCTAAGACATAGAAGGGCTGGCCTTCATTGGTTGGCCCAGTTGATTTATCAGCACCTTGAATCCCTTAAAGGCTATCCACATATCCCAGTTATGGATTTATGTATAGGCAGTATAGGCCATGGCTTATGGGCGGCAGCGTCGTATGGCGTCCTACGGGGGGCGGCAGCGCGCTGCGGTCGTGTATCACGCGTTTCCCGTAGTCCCACCTTCAGGAGCAGGAACACCGTTGGGGTTTTAGTGGGTAGTCCCGGGTCCGTCTTCCGTCCGCCCCGGGGAGTCCCACATACCTCGGTGGTTCTCCCCAGGCCCCGGGGATGCGTTAATGCATTCCCCCAACGATAAAAAAAAGTGGGCGGCAGTGTCCTAGGATGGCGGCAAAGTTCGTACATACAGACGGAAAAATTAAAATGGCCTATACTCATAAAAAAGTAAATCCTGCCCTGGCATATCCTTAAAAAAGATAAAGGTAAACTTACGCATTTCTAACGCAATCCTTTATAGACTCTGTATTGTTCTTCTCAGCATTAGCCACTTCGTCGTTGATTGCCTGAAGGATACTTTCGCTCAGTTCATTGGCTACCAACTGCCCTGTTGAGAGAAGGTACCATTTGTTGTCGGGATCCGGCCTACCTAGCAGGCCTAGGGGGTTCGCTAGTTCGAAGACCACGTTGTCTTTTTCGCCGTGGCACCTGAAATATATTTTAGGAATTAAGAACTGCAGATACGATAGGTGCAATCTTTTGACCTATTTCAAAGTTGATGATGATTGAATGAATGATTTTTTTCACAAATAGGATATCCTGAATTCTCTATAATCTGTACTCTAGTTATACAATGTTTTCACTTTGTCTAATAAGTACCTACGTTAGAAAAGTCGCTTTACAAGATCCCTTTAATTAGCAAGAAATTCTGTAATTAAACGTCGTTAAATTTCAAAAATCGAATTACCAAGCAGCGCCCAAATCAAGATGGCAGTCTCCGTATTCGATGGTTCGGATTCTCCCGCCAATTCTCTCGTCAGCCTCCAACCCCATGACCTTGAGGCCGGCGTCGTGCAGCTTCCGAAGAGCCGCTATACCTGACGCCCCGCACCCGATTACTATCACATCCATTACTGGTCTGAAAAAAAAGAAAATAAAAAAGTTTGGAATAATTTGAATTTGAAAAATATTCGATTTTTAAACGGATTGACTCTTGGAACACTTTTCATACTCAATGAGAACATATTTTTTGGCTAAATTACAGCTGATACATAATATTTACATGTATTGAATTGCAGTTAACCAGGTAATTGTTATCGTGGCATACTAGTATAGCTAAGTATGTTGTATAAACATCGATTTGCGGCTTTATGTTATGATACTTATAGCTTAATAAATAATTATAGCTATAGGTAGGTAAAATTGTAGAGCTCCATAATATCTAATATTGTAAAGTCTACAACCTGCATCTGTGGCCTAGTTTATATTGCATGATTGGAACGAATGTGTGACTAGAAGCCATTTTATGGTCCTTCGAACCGATTGAAATCAATGGGTACATGGCGTACCACTCAGTGCAAGCTCTGAAATAGTCGAAAATCACAATAATATACATGCAAGAAAGAAAATAGGGTAAGTACTTACTTACTGACTTTTTTATTTAGCTTTTTACCGGTACATAGCTTAAAATCAGTATAGGTGAATGACGCAAGATCGTCATCCATGGAACGATAACAAAGAGTAACAGTTAAGTGTTAACACCATGATTACTAGCATGAAAGTATTGTTATTTTTCTAGTTACTTTTTCCTGTTAGCTCTTTAAAACGATCATGTTAATAATTAAAAAAAACACAATGTGCAGGCATGTTCTATATTTAAAATCTTAATTAAGCGGCAAAAATAATTCTTAATTCAAACTTTACTCACGCAGCCATGATAAACACCGCGTACGATCACAATCCGAAAACATCTGACAATTATCTACATCCCCGGCCCTGAGCCTGACCTTTAGAAATAATGTTATTCATCTTTATCGAGATGTATCTTTACGTTGGAAACGTTTAAAAGTTCATAAATTAAAGAGAAATGCATGAAGACTGTGAATGTAGAGGCAATTTAACTTTGAAAAAAGTAAAACTACCTAACTCTAACTAAATCAAAGTATAAACTGTAAACTTTTGTTTTTTTTAATCCAACATTAGGCGCAGAGCACACAGCAGTCGTTTTGCTTCATTCAAATTTAGAACGTCTCGAAGGGCCATTCGGAACAATAATTATTTTCGAATAGGCAATGTCAACTGCTTTTATTTTGATGTAAGAACTACTCTCTTCTGTTATAATGTGATCAAAAGCTACATCGTGCGTGTATGAAGTGCTACGTTAGACACGAACTAGACTCACCGCATTCCCCAACCACTGTCGTACTTGGTAAGGACTGTTTAGCATGTTACATTTGATATAACCTCTATTCATAGGGACATAAGGATCAACCTCATAGAAATCCCTACGACTTTAGGTACGATGGTATTTGGTAAAGTACATCAATCAACAAAGTCTAGGGATACATTTATTTTATGAATCTAAAAATCTATTAGAAATTTTCTAAGTCAATAAATGGAAGAATGATAACATTATAAAAATTTCCTTCTAATGAGACAGTATCTTTAACATTTTTATTGCTAATTTCATTCAAACTAGATCTAGAAGTAGTGTCCTGCAAAACTAGTCAATTATGGTCACCACTAGGAAGATGCAACTCGTGACACGGACATCGTCCTGCCGATAGATATGATTTGTAACTTCGTTTATCTCAACGAGCTCTACAAAAACTGACCAAGTGCGAGTTGCATTGGTGTGCGAAATCTAGTTGTCATAATATTATTATGTTGACATAATAAGTATGTATTACTATTTTAACATCATGACTTCATTTTTTGCAAAAAAGTTTCTCAAGAAAGTAGTAATCTGTGTCTAGACTCTATAGTCTATAGTCTACGTTTCTTCACCCCACAAGAGTTGAAAATTGAAACCGCTAGGTACCAATTATGTATAATATCCTACCTATAGTTTTCACTAAAGGTAAAAACTTATAATTAAATTACTTGTAATAAGGTCATTAACGTCGTTCCTATTTATCTGATACACACTATTCGGGGTAATTTTACCCGTGACACGACCTCTATCATCTATGTCAACCACATAAAGGCCATTCCTACTCATACTCCGAGGTAAAAAACTTGAATTCACCCATAATCTAGCGCACTCATCTGGAAACAACACCTGCCTAACAGCTGGTGTAGGTACCGCCACCTCTCGATTGTTTTTAACCTATACATAGTACCTACTTATAAGTTATATAACTACTTACTATACTTTATACGTAGTACTTAAGTATAACTCAATGACTTTATAAGATTTTATAACAATAAACAAAATATCCACAAAAGAACATAGACCTTATTTTTGTAAGTCGGTGAAAAGTTACAATTCTTTCTTTTGAGTCAATTTTCAAACAGAAGGAGGTTCTATAGGTATAATAAATTATAATTTATAATATTAGTATTTAGTAAGTATGGGAAAACTGAAAAAAAAACATCGAATGCTAGGTAATTTACCTGCATAATTATATGAACTATGTAGGTACTAGGTAGTAATAAAATTCAACGTTCACAAAATGTTACTTGTCAATACAATACATATTAATATCATAAATCAAAGTTCAAACCAACACCGTAACCTTTACCCTGCAGTAAGAATGACAAAGATTTTATTATTTCGCATTTCTACCTGTAGTCATGCTATTAAGCCTGGATGTTATTATCTATTTACCGAACATCAATGACGTAGTGATAATGGTGATGAGGTGTTTTGCACCGGGCTCGTTGCACTGTTGTTAAGGTGACGCCGCGTTAGGGTGAAGTAAAACGAGCAAGTAAAAAACCGTATTGGATATGTATTAGGCGCTCCGTGGTTTTAGGCTTTTAGGGCCCTGCTTCTGATAGAAAACAAGCAATGGTACAGCAAAAATTGGAAAGGGCGTAGCGACAAAATGGTTTTTGTCGCGTAATTTAAAAACCATAAATACATTTCATATAAACTGCTATGGGCAAATTAAAGTGTATGCTTGAACCAATCTATGTACAAATTTTGGAAGCTTAAATCACTCTCCTCTGTTGGCAAAATAGAAATCCCTTTTTTTACAGAGGTCTTTTTGATTGATTATTCTGTGTTATAAAAGTTGACCAATCGTGTTATGCTATGGGTAATTCAAAGATAATGACATGATGAATACTGACAATGAACTTTAATTTCTTAGCTTTGCTTTAGGCATCGCTGGAAAAATCGATATCGCTACAGCCAAATTATCAAGGCGTCACCTTAATTTAATGTTGACGTTTATTGATTCAATAATAATTATTTCAATGATGATTTATCCCTATTATTATTATGATTAATAATAATTGTTAGTGTAAAAATTGTAAACAAAAATATTTGTCAATTGTTTTGTTTATTAATACAATTTCTATTGTCAGTCAGTAGTCACCATCATCTTTTGTTATTTAATTTATATTTAGACGTTAGTACTTCGTATCTATACATTTTACCTACTTAATTATAGGCACTCAGAGAGTCAACTTATTATTTTAATTTGTTAGTTGTCCAAGTAACTTCATAGGTATAAGTCGGTTAGTATTACTATTACAAAAAGAAAATGTAATAGTAATTGTAATAGAAATAAGTACATACTTCAATATTTATATCAATTCTGCAAAATATCTTTATTGGATATTTTAATAAAAATATAAGGGCAGTTATGCACTATTAACTTCCGGATACCGGAAATGCGTATTCAAGATTAAGAAAAATACATTTATGAAAATATTTGATGTGGTAAGCAAAATATTAATTGAATAAAATGTTAAGGAGTACTCGCAGTCTCGGAGACTTTACAAGTTGCCTTTACATTTTTTAAATTCTTCATAGCTCTCAAAGAACTAGTTAGTCTTGATTTGATGGGAATTAACTGCAAATGTGTCTGTAACGTCTTGTAAGTCATTAGTTTTAAATCTGTTTTGCGATGATAGCTATACGAGCACGACTCGATGATGGTACCTATGTGACAATAAAAATCAAATTACAATAATTTCAGCATTTTTATATTTCTACTAGGGAAAAGTTGCAGAGCAAGCGGTAACCTTGCGAGGGCGGTCCCCGGTCCCCGGGCCAGCGGGGACCGGGCAAGGGGTGGCGGGGGATTCAACAGTGCAGTCGCGTCCGCCGCCTGCGACGGTCGTGTGTACGTGAGCGGCGCTGATGCCGGCAAACCGGTCGGCTCGATGGCGGGCCAACGCTTGAATACGACATGTTGAAACACGCGCAGCGGCCGCCGGCGGCTAACGATGATCACCGCTACCAAAACATGCCGCGGCGGCCGCATCACCACCTCCCACTCAACGTCTCGACCCTCGACTCGTCCAAGCATTCCGTTGGTGGTACGTCGGCCAGTGTCAGCCCTGCGCAACCGCAGACGCAGGCTCCGGTGCCGGTGGTCGCTCCCATTCCTATAGCATCACCACCGAAGATTCCCAATGGAACAGCACCAGGTGTTCATCAGAGGCCGTCGGCGAGGAGTCGAGCGAACAGGGCGGCAACGGAGGAAGCCCTGACCTCGCTAGCCTTGCTGTGCCTCGTTAGTTTACTTCTAGCACTATTAGCTCTGCTATTTCTGCTAAAGATATCGGCACCGGCGACGAACGCGCCCGAAGAATTCGCAGTGGTGTACGAAGTGACTCTAGCGTTATGTGCATTGACGTTATCATTGAACCTATGTTGTCTGCTTGTGTGTGCAATTCAGTTCCTCTTTGCGGTGAAGCTGGTACATTCGCCGTCTGCGCCCAACGGCCGGTAAGTTGTATCAATCAAGTCGCGTCCACCGACCACCACGCCTTATCCATGAAATACCATAAAACCGGTTCCCGTGATTACGTATCATTAGCTATGGATCATTTCAGAGATACACGTACCTTTTCCCATAATCTTGAAAGGGTTTAAGTGGGTTATCAGCGAATGCAAACGTGCAAAGTAAATATTGAGGCGTTTTGTAACTTGCATACTACCGTTACCTTTCTAGTTTACAATTTATAGCGGAGATCGCTATGCGAGATAAATTTAAATCATAATTTATTTGTTAATTCAAATCTTATTCCAAGACGAGTTTTTAAATTGAGGACATGCTAAGCAACTCTTACACCATGAGTAGTGTTTGGGCAGAATTTATATGAAATTAGTTATTTAATTTTGAAACTGAAGACCGAATGAATTCTTGTAGGGATGAAGCAGTTAAGGATTAAAGCATAAAATGAAATCTTAACCGTTAAAATTGAGGACAGCAAGTGAATTTAAAAATGACAACAGTTCTAGAATTGTACAAACACCCTGGTTATAAGGATTAAACAAACATCGTCGGGATCACCTGTCATTTTTGTTTCTATGGTTACAGCCTACAGGTATATTATTATGAGCATAATACTAATAAGCAAAAAATTTAGCTATTTAAAACTACAACAACCACGCACAAATAGATTTGAAAAACTGTGTAGGTACTTCAAGTAGAGAAGGTAAACATTGCAATAACTGACACGGGAAAACATTCCGATTTAAAGTTAGTAGGTACAAATTCCAAAAAAAGATTTTATTACTTAAACGGTTGCTATAGCAATTCGCAAGTACAAGGTTACGTTTACACTGTGCATTTTTTTCGTAAAATGCCAAATTGACAAACGTAAAATGGTAATTTTGCTGTAAATTCTGAGAAGAATGACAATTATTATACTTACTGTTAATTCTTACGTCAAAATAAAAGCCGAAAAAGTCTATCGTGATCGAAAGAAAGAAAGGAACAGTTCCAAAGACCGTTTTAAAAAGCGTATATAAATAATATAATGTAAAAGTGAAGATAAACGAATTAATAAAACACGATAAAAACGTTTATAATAAGTTGATAATTTAAAAAGTTATTCAGAGCGCGCGAAGATAACAATATTCTAAGCATTTTAATGCGGAGAAAAAACAAGTAGGCAAATTAAACGTTTTTAAGCTACATTCAAATATTCTCTAAATAAGGCAAGTCACTACTGTAACTTTGATTTGTTTGGTTTTATTTAGTTACGCAATGCTACCTTTTTTGTCCCTCCTACGTTTAACGTTTACACTGAACTTCATTGTATATTATAAAGTGGGCAAACCGGAAAAGATAAACGAAAAACAGGGACAATTTAAGAATAAAAATGTGAGTGGTTGACCAAAAAGGGACCTGAAGGTAAATAATTTGATTTTGAGTAAAATGCGTTTGAAGTTTCGTGTTTCGACTCGTGCGCGGTTCACACAAAAATTCATAAAAAAAAACTACGGCACCTTAAAATATTCTGGTTAGACCAAAACAAAGCTAAAAGACCACGGATTAAAAAAATAAAAAAATAAAAAAAAACCGTTTCCAATCCTTCGGGTCCCTTTTTGGTCAACCACTCACAAATGTATTTTACACAAGTTATATTTTATAATTTATGTTTACTTCTACAATCTATACCTATTGTAATTTTAAACAGCACTTGTTGAGAATTTAAATTATTTGAATCAATATCAAATCTGACATTTCACCTACTTACAACATGCAGAAGGCAGGTTGACCTGCCTTCTTCCTAAAAACCCAATCCGGATAACCGTATCCGGCATCGCGTCAGTGTGCACCCGGCTTTACGGCAGGTGCTAACGGTTCCGTTGGCGGTTGGTCGCGGGTAAAAAATGTTCCGCATTCAACCGACAGCACGAGTCCAAACGAACTTTTTACTAGCACCCCGCTTTATTACCCCCGCTAGTTCGAGTCTGTTCGGTGTTCCACCACAGTTTGAGTTTATTGGAAAATGTTGGTGGAAAATTAATTATTGGTGCTGTAAATGAAAAACTCTGAATTTGTCGGAATGGTGAAAATTGGCGCATTTATTAACGGCACTAGCAGAAAACTCTTAAAAAAATAATTCTTTGCATATTTCGGCCATTTTACATGCACATTTGTATGCTTATTTCGGAACTTTGATCGTGCTACATATTTATATTCCGAAATCCGATGTCTAGTCACAGAATCCATACTAATATTATAAATGCGAAAGTGTGTGTCTGTCTGTCTGTTACCTCTTCACGCCCAAACCGCTGAACAGATTTCGCTGAAATTTGGCATGGAGATACCTTGAGTCCCGGGAAAGGACATAGGATAGTTTTTATCCCGGAAAAATGTACGGCTCCCGCGCGATAAACTAATTTTGGCGCAACGAAGTTGCGGGCATCATGTAGTATATTATAATATTAGTTGGTCTAGACTCTAGACTCTAGACTCTAGTGATAAGAATAATGTTATTCGCGACTTTAAACGCGCGAAAGAGAATACTGAATACCACAGGAATAAATTAAAAAAAAAATGTTAAAATTTTATTATATTTGCACTGAAACTTTTTCATGGTTAGTTGGTACGTAAGATTGTAAACAAAGTTATGTAATGTGTGACCAAATGGCTGTTTACCTTGGTTTGTCAGTTTGTAGCTATGCACTTGCAAAATAACCGCTTATTATTATTGTACTTAGTTGCTTGTGAAAACATAGCTGCAGTTACCAATGCCGGTAAACAATAAACATAACCACCCAAAATTTTGGCACCTTGGTCCTTGGCCTTGGTCATCAATTCCGCATCATATTTTGATGATCTGTCTCGTGAAAATTTAATTAATATTGCAAGCGCTTTAACTTTACCATTGCAATTGGTATTTAAAATGACTATTATAGTACCCGCGGTTTATGAGGTTACAGGAGTTTATCTTTTTAATATAGCTTTGTTGATTGGTTAACTGTATGCCAATCAATAGCGCTAGCGAAAAAAAATGTAATTGTTTCTAAAATATACTAAATAATATACAAAATGTCTACGACGTCATACCAAGATTACCAAGAGATTAACCAGCTTCCATTCATGAAACCACAGAAACTTGTAGGTATGTCTGTTCCCAGTCTTCGCCATACCTAACTAAAAGTTTAATTTAACCATTACAATTAATAACTAACTGCAGGAAGTAGAAAACAGGTTTAGCCTCGGTACTAATTAGTCTTGTATCTTCCGTGTTGGGCCTGTATAGCCTTAGACGAGTACTTATGTTTTTATGGACCCCTAGTGCCAAGACCTTAGTATCTAACGAGAATATGTGATACCGTAACTAGCGGACAGTGGACACTTGATATGGACTGAAAATAACAGTGACCATCTTCAAGTGACATACTGACAAGTAAAAACCTAATGCTACGCTTTGATGCTTGCCGAGCCACGGCAAGCCTCCACAAGCCACAAGCCTCCACAAATCTCGCTTTGCATTTGTAAGTCGTTTTCACGCTCGTGAACGCGTCAGTGTATAACGTATATGCCCTTTGATCTCTGTCCAAAAACCGACACTACTCCCGATCGTCTACAAGCGTCCGCAAGCTCACGCAAGCCAAGCGATTCACCTGTTTTCACGCTCGGGCTTGTGGAGGCTTGCCGTGGCTCGGCAAGCATCAAAACGTAGCATAACAACCATCGCCTCCATCGGTGACAACAATTTTATTCTCCAAGTGTCGCACTAGACGAATAAGTAAGTACTTAAGGGGGCGATTAACCCAAAATTTTCGATTTTATAATTCACTTCTTTATACTTGAAAATAAGCCCCGAATTGTTTCATTTTCTAAAATTAGATACTACATTATATTTCCAAGAATTCAATCTGAGCAAAAACACGATAAGTATCTTAAAATTTTCTCGATAGAAAACAATCACAAAGATGCATCTAATTTTAATGAACAAGTTAATATTTTAACACATTGTATGAAATTCTATAATTGAGAAACCAACCTAGCGGATTTTTAAAATGTTGTAAATTTTTCGAGTAATTGAGAAAAAACTAATTTGGCGCTGAATCCGCGTCGTCCTTTTTCACCTGGCATATAAGAAAGACGGGCGTGAGTGAGAAGACTGAAGAGAGAAGGACGATGTTTGATTTTTTGGGTAAGTCGCCCTCTTAATAACTACAATTAAATGAAGATTTTAACATAAGCCCCGCACATTGAACTCTCTGTCAAACTCTTCATTAAATTGAAGTTTAATCATCATTAATGTCTCTGGGTGCCGTCGTAATAATCCTAACATCATAACATCTCGTAACTCGATGCTATTTTATTCATGGAAGATATTTTATGAACAATCGTTGGATTCACATGACGAATAGTAAAATGCAAGCATATAGGATATCTAGGCATACCGCATGACCATACAATAATATGGTCAGATCTAAAATCTATAACTATAAAGAAAAAATAATTTTAAAATTTTGTTAGTCTTGCTAAAACTCGAGAACCGCTGAACCGTTTTGCCTAATTTTAGTCTTGAAATGTTCATGAAATTCCAGGGAATGTATATTAAAGTATTATGAGGAAAGTGATACGAAGTTAAAAGATACTAGATGATGCCCGCAACTCCGTTGCGCCAAAATTCGTTTATTGCGCGGGAACCGTACATTTTTTCGGGATAAAAAGTATCCTATGTCCTTTCCCGGGACTCAAAGTATGTCCATACCAAATTTCAGCAAAATCGGTTCAGCGGTTCGGGCGTGAAGAGGTAACAGACAGACAGACAGACAGACAGACAGACAGACGAACAGACAGACAGACAGACACACTTTCACATTTATAATATTAGTATGGATATGGATATGGATGTATGGATTTAATAACAATACGATTTCTTAGAGTTTCTTAATACTACGAAATGTGATAATTATAGATTACCTACACAGCAGATTGTAATTGCAAATACTGTAAAAACCTACAAGCATTTACAAGCCCAAATTGCCGGTTAAGTTAAATTACGTTTACACTTGTGTGGACAGTACGTATTCTCACGTCAATGCTCCGGCCTCAGGCCTCAGCTATGTGACCGGTTTCGAACCTGTGATACGTGGAGGTACAGCTTGAGTACATGGGGATGAAATGATTATGATGATGATTTGAACGTCATTATTCCTCTGGTAGAGCTTGTCTAACTTAAAATGACGCGCCCCTCCCTCGTATTCACAGTACATAAATGTTTCATTTATATCAACTTTGAAGTGGTGGGGCGCGTCATTTCAAATTAGACAAGCTCTATAGCTACTGGTAGTTTTAGTAGACAACAGCTCGAAAGTCGTAATTTTCCGAGAAAGAATATTTTTCATAATATAGGTATATAGGTACCTATGATTTTTTTTTGTTGTACATTACACTTTAAAATAAGACAATCTTAAATATTTATACAAGGTGTAACAAAACATAGTGATAAATTGATAATACTTTAGGGTGTATAATATAATTATTTGTCCCATATAAAGAGCTAACTGTGAAAGTAGCAGCGCTGAAAGACTAAAAAATTTTTGTATTATACAAGTTTCAAAAATTTTTTAGTCTTGCTTGCGCAAGGCCTTGTGCCTTGCCTATAATAGGCAGAAGGCAAGGCGCAAGCGTTCCTGCGTCATGCATTTTTTCATACAAAAGTAAAAAAAAGTTGCTCTTTCAGCGCTGCTACTTTCACAGTGAGCTCTTTATAAGGACACATAGGTACACACTATAAAGTATTATCACTTAGTTTTGTTACACCCTGTATAAATATTGAAGATTGTCTTATTTTAAAGTGTAATGTACAACAAAAAAAAATCATGAATATAAATTATACCTCCCTACTGCACATAATTTTCTCACTTTACGTAGTACATAGTTATTATTATTCTACTATAATAAATACTGTCTGTTGCAAACAAACTTTCACAAACCCCTTTACTTAACCAACATTCTCCTAAAGGAAACAAGTTCCCAAATCCTGTTCCCGCGTAAAAAAGAATTGGCGCCTTTTACCGTGTCAAATCAAAACATGTCAGTTGTCCACTGTCAATCATTGCTTTTATTTTCGCACATTACAAGGCCAAGGCTTTTAGCGAGTATGCCTATTTGTAGTAAGTAGTAACGTAGTGTGTACTTTGTTTGAATACTATTTGTAGCTTAAAGCATTGTATTTTTGTTTCTAAATTAGCTCATTAATAATTGGGCCTCCATTCATTCAACGTCTAACTAAATCGTTCAAACGTGTGATCCATACGAAGTTATTCACTGGCTTTTACAACATAATTTATTTACAATGAGTACCTGTCGGAATTATTTGTAGTGTCACGTTTTATTATGAGCACGTATCGTAGTATACAAATTCACAGAAATAAAACTTTGGAATTTTGAAATCCGTGAGAATTCTATTCCACAAGTCACAACACAAGTATACGCTCTCGGCTCCACATTTCTCAATATAAAATTGTTATGGCCAAACTCAAACCTAATATAATGTATTTTTAATTGGTGAGTGGTCAAAATGTAACTAAGTAGTGTTTTAATAATTTACGAATAATACTATATTGCAAACAAATATTTTAATTTGGCGCCAGAAAGTAAAAATCTTTCGTATATTTTATCGTTAAAATTTTTCGAATTCCTAGTTTGAGTTCGTACAATAGTTGATTATAACTCAAACTCATTTTTCGAATTGATTCTGCACATTCCTATTTCAAAAAAGTCGAGAACGGATTCCTCGCGATGACTGCGGTTGATAACCTGACAGATTACGTGAGCCTAGAATTTTATTTTAATCCATTGCACTTAGTTTATGTTGCACCTGCCTTCGCCATATTATTCTAGCTCAACAAGTTTATCCAGGTTTTTATTTTGCATTGGTTTCTATGACTAAGTCTAATAGGGTGTCCATATTGTTGAGTTTAGCAGGACATTCCTCAATGGATCAAAATGTAATTTTAACATTATTAGTTTACTTATTTAGTTTTTTTCTTTTTAATATTTTTTTTAAGTTATCATAATATTAAAAAAAAACGTTTTTTATTAAGTCTTATGTCTGAACGAGATTAAATGAATAGCCATTCATTCCTATTTTAGTTTCTCACGCTTAATTATTTTATTGGAAGAAAAAGATGACAGCTTTTTATTTATACAGCCTTCTGTTTTGATATGGTATCCGTCGTGAACTGGTTTTTATGGTTTTAGATGTTGACTTTACCATGTTGAATGCAGTAACAATTAACACAGTAATAATAATCATAACAACAATTAGAGATACGATGGTGATGATTAAGAGCTTTTCAAAAGACTAATTTGTTGAAGTAAGAGTAGAAGTATAATATTATATAGAGTATAGATTAAAGACGAACATAAAACCTCCTTTTTCGAAAGTTGTTAAACAGTAGTAATTTTGACATTATTGGAATAACCATCAAATATTTTTAACTGTTTTTTAACTTTTACTTACTCAATAATCAATAATGATCGTGAGAACCATCGTGCCGGCACAAAAACGGTCAGATTACTGCTGTTAAAAACTGGTTACAAAACCGCGAATAAAATGATCCCGTCAATATTAAAAGCCACTCGGTTACATGATACGCCTTTTATTGCATACCAAAGCTTTAAACACGTAGTATATTATTATTTTTAGGGAAACTGTTAGAATTTTACCTAAGACGTGTCGACATGTTTTCGCCATGAAATAGATGTTCTACAAAACGAATTTGCAATTTTTTCATATTGTATAGAATAGAGGCCGAAAATACGAGTTCTGAGTTATGACACATGGTCATCAGGAAAATGATAAATTTAGTTTAACCACGTTATAATTTAGTATTGCGTAATTGGTGCAGCTTTCATTGCAGTGATGTATTCTCGCCATGAATCTGTGTCATATTTTCGTTTGATGCCATTTCTGACACATGCTTCCTTATCGCGCGTGTAAACGTTGCTTAACGTAAATATGTGTTTACGCGTACCAGATTTACAATTAGGTTAACCGACAATATTCGTAATTCGGTGTACCTACTATTTAGATCGTTTTTGATGAGCATTATTTTTAAAAATAACAAAATAATCATACTTTAGTATGGAATTTGCTCTTGAAATATTAGACTTTCTAACATTGAGATATAAAGTAGTACCACTTATATCTCAATGCTTTCTAAAGTTTATACGATATTTGAAAAAGATTGCGGTAATCGATTAGGGCGCTAAAACCATATCCTTTTTTAGAATATAATATTATAATACAGTACAGACTACAGCCTAATCCTCTGGCTGTACTGTATACTTACATAATATATTTTTATTCAAGTGATTTTAATACTTTCTAAAAATAAAACGTGATTTTCTAGTTTCTAATTTCTAGTCACTAAATGTGTTTCCGGTAGGTATTTCTTATGTATCCGGTATTATAAATACTCAGATATATTTTATTTTTATATTAATTATAAATATATATCAACAATAAACATAATATTCAAACGCTCAAATTATTATATTCACTACAAAGCTACTCATTTGCTAAAACGTGACGTCCTCAAGAAATATTTATATCGGATCGTCGAGCGGTATAAGAAACTGATTCAATGACCATGGTCTAATATTGCATTCATCCTCCAAGATTGTGGGCGTATATTAGTTACGTGCTGAACCAACACTGTGATTAACCAGATATCATCAGATTTGGAGCCGATGGGTTTGGGAGCATACACCGTTCCTTCCAACATTCATAATAATTCAGATATTTGGCAGGTGATCGTTGTCACCTCTCAAATGTCCATCGTCAGTTAGACAGCGTCACTCAAAATCCCATCCGGACGTACTGGCCGCTCCAACAGATAACACACATTATAAAACTTATCTCAAAATAAGTTACCAATAGACAAGTTAATCGCGCACGCCGATATTTATAACAATATCAGCTGATATAACAGCATGCATTGTTCTAAAAATTATTAAACATTTACTTTATTGACTGGAATTACATGATTCATCAGTATTTACCTTCTGCGTTAAATTGAAGCCAAATAAAATTAGCTACGCGAAATCATATCGTATTAAATTTTTTGTATCCCTTAAAATCTTGGCACGGATCTTCTGGCTGAGCGCGGTGGAATGCTCGTTCTATAAAACAACCATATTCATTTGAGTTGTATTTTGCCCGCTGTGCTTGAAAACACCTAGATAGCACGATGCAGAATTGTGGTGCCACCGTGCTAGTTGATTGATGGGACACATGATGTTATTTTAAATGAACATATTTTTTAACTTGACAATGAGTGCATAGATCGTGATAGCCATCATCCAACTCCTTTCAGAACCTTTTCTAGGAAAGCTCCATATAAATAACAAAATCTCAGTCATTAGAGCTAACGACAATGCTTTTTATCAGGCCAAGTTTTTTCCGGTTCTAGAGGTGGTTTAATTATTACGGTACAGACGACTCCGGATGGATAAGTTGTATCTGGCGTGGGAACGTGAGCTCGTTTACAACATATTTAAATATACCATGTATGTATATGTAGGCACTATTCCATGGCTCATGGGGTTTCGCCGTAAAAAATATGTACCTAATATTTATAGTTATATGGACCATGGAGCCTGAAAAAAAAGTTTCAATATGAAAGATTACATCAAGTAAAATAGAGTAAAAAAGTAGTTTATGTACAACAGCAAGCACTTGGATTAAATTAAACATTTTAGTTACGAAAAAGATATCATAATGTAATTAAGCGTATTAAAATTTTTAAGTTTATTGAAAAAAACCGGTTAAATCTCCCGTATCTTAAATAATGCTTTAACATGGCTACCATAACTAAGTAGCATGCTTAGAAATGTTTAAAGAGGAATGCTAAAAACATAATTAGGATTCAGACAAAAATTTTACCTGGTTCAGAATGTTTTCAATGTGGAATTACAAAAAAATAAATGCATTAAAATGCTCTGCACCGAATTTTTACGACTTGGCTGTCACCGAACTGTGATAATTCCAATCATAGCTGCTGTTACAGATTACTTAATGGGTTTGTTGGTGTCAACATACCTTTTTATTTAGGTTAACTATTTAACACATTTGAGATTACTGCTAACAATCCGTTGTTTAGAGATTTCGGGTACCTACACAGTACAGTATATTATTACAAAGACAAAGTTTTATTGAAAACTAAAAAAAAATAACAAATAACATTAAAAAAACATATTTTAAGGCAGTAGACGGGTCATTTAACTGCATGCATTTACTTGGCTGTTCTATGGAGCGGCAAATCTTTTCGTGTTAAAGTAATTCTCTCACGGGCATTCCGATATCTTTGAATGAATGTTACGGGTCAATGGTAAGGCCTTGTCCAAGGTCGTGCATCACCCCCTGAGTTTCCGGTCCACATTCCTTATCGAAAGCTAAGCCCAGGAAGCGATTTTATCATAATTATATATCACACCTTGTGATCCTGTACAGTTTAGCACTCTGCAGGCAGTACCTAGTACCTACCAAAGATCTATAGAGGTCTTTATCCCTGACTGTCAGTAGTAGACAGCTGTAGTTCTCAGTGGTTGTTAAGACTTTCCAACTACTGTACTTTAAGTTCTAAATCTATCTCAGTAAAATAGTACATTGATGTTCTAGAGCTCTATCTAAATGCGGAATCGTTACAAAATATTTTTGACAAAAAGACAAAAAAAGTTTTTTATTTTTCAAAATAAAAATTATTCTTGCCGTCAACTGATTTGTATTACCGACCTAGAAGGCAAGACTAAAAATAAAAAAAAGGCCAAAAAAATCACTTTTGTTGTATGGGAGCCCCCCTTAATTATTATTTTTTTTTTGTTTTTAGTGTTTGTTGTTATAGTGGCAATAGAAATACACAATCTGTGAAAATTTCAGAAGTCTAGCTATAGCAGTTTTTGAGATACAGCCTGAAGGCAGACAGACGGACAGACATCGAAGTCTCAGTAATAGGGTCCCGTTTTTACCCTTTGGGTACGGAACCCCAAAAAGTGTACCAAAAAAATATTCAAAACATTCAGTTCAATTAACGAAGCATCACAGGCTTGTAAAAGATCCAATGAGTTTCTCTGGCAGGTTAAGAGTTTCGTAATGTGGCATTATGCCTAGGTAATCTAATATTAGCTGGCCGCATTGTTAGCGAGACGCTCCGGTTGTTTGAAATATAATATTATCTATTGTCTCGTTAACTGTAGAATATACTGATTTTGTTAAATAGTAGAAAACAAGCCTGAAATCTGAGCAATGGCGATCACGCATTGTTGCGGCGTGTGACAAAGAAATAGTGTTAAAAACGCTGTGTTTAACAATTGCAATAAAACTAAATCTACTTTATTTTAAAAGAAGCGACATAAAAAATGGCAATTTATCTGCTATGTATTTTTAATGATATGTGGACAATTGGACATGTCCTAAAAAATTCAAAAACATTGTTTTCCTAACAAAAAACCTCAATAAAAAATAGGCGGTGTACACAAAAAAATTTAGTAGATTTTTTGGCAAGATAAGTTCTTTATTTTTTACCTTCCAAAAACTATGGATTCCGGAAATACAGTTGTAAAACCAGCCTCGCTACTCCACGTTTTGTGGGCGGGCTAGTTTTGCCCGGGTATTATTACGGAATTCAAACTCGATCTCGTTTCTATGTCGCTTGAATTCGTGTTTTATTTGCATATTTAATAAAAACTAGCTGTCCCGGTGAACTTTGTGTCACTTTAAAACCTTCCCTGGACTTCTACGAATATTTTAAGACTAAAATCAGCCCTATCCGTTCAGCCGTTTTCGAGTTTTAGTGCGACTAACACATTTGAAAATCCATTTTTATATATAAGACTAGCTGTCCCGGTGAACTTCGTGTCACTTTAAAACCTTCCCTGGACTTCCACGATCATTTTAAGACTAAAATCAGCCCAATCCGTTCAGCCGTTTTCGAGTTTTAGCGCGACTAACACATTTGAAAATCCATTTTTATGTATATAGATAAGATTATATCAATGTTTAATATTATTTGGCAACATAGAGTAATAATTTTTGGAGGACGAAATAAACTTGAGCAGTTAGTAATATGCGTTCGTTGAGTGGATAATGTTATAAAATTTTATGGTCTTTGTATCTTAAGGGTCCTTAGTAGGTCTTATTGCAAAAACATTAATTTGTCTTAAAATTGTTAAAACTTAAAAAAATCAATCAAAATTTCGACTACTCTTTTCCCTGCGTTACCACGACGTTATAACTGCCCTAGATAATATACTGAAGTGAGCACGGTCCTCGCGTCGTTGCGAGGTGAATCGCTTGCCCGACTTTCAGTTTAGAAGGTGCAAAGGAGAATCTTGTAAAATAACGCACTCGATGTTCAAGATGAATTATTATAATCTCATGACAAAATCTATCAAAAAGTAAACAAGTCAAAATACCATAAACTAAAGAGTACAAAATAATATAAAAAAGGTTTTTATAAAAGAAATTTAGATATGTACACTACATCACCCCCCTCCAGAGACCGTCAAGGGCGATAATAGTCAGTAAACATGACCGAAGGTAGAATCTTTAAGTCTTGTCGCTTAAGTCGCCAGAGTTCCTGTGAGTCGGAACTGTTGCAGTGAGTCCCAGTGAGTCGGAACTGTAAGCTGCTGCACGGGATCCAGTGAGTCGGATAGCTGCCGTGCGGGGCCGATGCTACGTGCTGACCAGGAGAGATGTGCTCTGCTTGCTGACCGGTCGGTGTAGTGAGAAAGCCCGTTGATGCCGATGCGGAGTCGTCCAGGACGCGGTACATTGCGGCTAGTGGACGAGATACCCGATGAGGCGATGCTGGCTGACGCGGTGCGAAGGGGCGGGGAGTGATGGTGATGAAGATGGCGTGTATGGTCACCGATGTCTTGCGCCGTCTCCTTGTTCGCTGGTTACATTCTCCTTCAGATTCTCCATCCTGTGTTCCTTCCGGGGTCACCAATGAAGTGAGCACGGTCCTCGCGTCGTTGCGAGGTGAATCGCTTGCCCGACTTTCAGTTTAGAAGGTGCAAAGGAGAATCTTGTAAAATAACGCACTCGATGTTCAAGATGAATTATTATAATCTCATGACAAAATCTATCAAAAAGTAAACAAGTCAAAATACCATAAACTAAAGAGTACAAAATAATATAAAAAAGGTTTTTATAAAAGAAATTTAGATATGTACACTACAATACTTTTAACATATACTTAAATCTATCTTCCATTTAAGATATTACGTATTATATTATATGAATGAACCCTTACATTGTATATAGCCTTACCAGTATTACCTAGTGCGGTTATTTGTGACTAACCTAGTAAGTAAGTCGTAAAACTGATGGTAACTCACATCTGTATTACACGCACTCTCATTTATGGCTTCGCATAAACTGCAGTTAGCCCTAATTCTTGTAACCTAGTGACTTAACGGACTCACACATACTTAAATGATAACTTAACTTAAATTTAATAAAGATTTTGTCATAAACTTCATTAATTTCCTGTCAGTCTTTATAAAAATAAGTTAATCATTAAAATATTATTTAATTTATTTATGTTTCTGAGTACGGCTGTAAGGCTTAAGAGCTATAAGATTGGCCCGTTGGCATTTCGTGCTAGCTTGGTTCATAGGTTACATTCAAGAATTTATGCGTTGCGTTACGACTCTACCAATTTTGGATAAACATATCTAAATAATATTATGATTCACAACATTTCCTTTCACTATAAAGTATAAGGTATACTTGTGTACAAATAATATTTAACTATTTCACTTATTTTATACTCGTATAACCAATTTTTATTTGTATGTTGTGTGTAACCTATTTTTATTAAAAGCCTACCTTAAGTACTTAAGTTAAAACTTTATTAGGGACAGCGGACATCATAAAATTACCAGTTCATTAAAAATAACAAACCTGAGAACTGCGACCGGTTTTCTTTTATCATTTTATTACATACAAATTAAAACATGTAATCAGATACAAATCGGTCTTTGCGCATTCATTTAAGTGTGCCCTTTTTAACTCGTTAGCACCCAAGTTGAGAATTATTAGAAAAATTACAAAAATACTCAATAATTGAACAAAAAATAAATATCGTCTATTTAGTACGGAACAAAATATTGTAACAAGGATTATCCCTGAAATGTCAAAAGGCGTGGTCGACGTATTTCTATAATTCTGTCTACTCTGGTATTTCTATATGGACTCCAAAAAAGTTCAATAATATTATTAGGTAAGTTCCACTACTCATTTTTAATAACTATTTACTAACATACATTATTATATCCAATCAATAACCTTTGAAATTTTATAACCTCTTTATGTGATGTAACCCGATAGGCCATGAAGCCTTACCCACCGACCGCGCATTTCCTCAAGGAAATACCTTTTAAGGCGTCTCCTTGGGTATGACATTAATCAGATTACGGATTATTTTGAAATTGGAATTCTGAGAATCATTGATGATTACAAAATGGCGTCAGAAGGTTAATCGACGTTAGTCATATTAATTAATTTTATTAGGCCTATTTCGAGCTCTAAAATATAACTGCAGTATGATAGTTAGTTGTGATCTTAATTCTTATTTTATAGATGTCACTGGTAGATAAAAATATTTTTACTTTGGAATGTTGGCTTGTCTGTCTAGACTCTAGACTCTAGAGTCTAGCGCATTGGAAAAGTCACATGGCAGATATAAAGACAGCGAGTCTTGATTATGTAGTAATAGTAATACGCTTTAAGCGGTTAGCTTTATTAGGAAGAGGCTTGTAAGAGGGTTAGTCTAAACTCTAATGTTAAAAGAAAAGACGATGGGCAAAAATGTATGGAGCCTGGGACCATCCACCAATGGCATTGAAATATGTGTCATCGGATAGGTCTCCTGATTTGGAACAACAATTGCTAAGACACATTTGTTATTACAGCTGTCCGTTCCGAGTTATGAGACTTGTAAGTTCAGATATAAAGGTTACGTTTACCCACGGCTAGCCAAGCTACTTGATTATAATTATACCCAAGCTATTTTATTAGCTTCTATTCTCTGAAAGTCTGCCCTCCTGTTATTAACACATTATTATTATTTATATTTACATATTATAAAACAAAGTCGCTTTTTTCCCTCAAGTCCCTTTGTTCCCTTTAATCTTTAAAACTACGTAACGGATGTTGAAGATTCTTTCAGTGTTAGATAGCCCATTTATCGAGGAAGGCTATAGACTATATTTTATCACGCTAAGACTAATAGGAGCGAAGAAATAGAGGAAAATGTGGAAAAAACGGGGGAAATTATTTGAAAGGGCTAACTTGAACGCGCTAATCTCAGGCACTATTGGTCCGATTTGAAAAAGTGTTTGATAGCCCATTTATTGAGGAAGGCTATAGGCTATATTTTATCACGCTAAGAGTAATAGGAGAATGTGAAACGGGGGAAACGGGGAAAATTATTTGAAAGGGCTTATCTCGCGAACTACTGGAGCAATTTTTATGTTATTTGGCACAGATAAGAAGTACACCACGTGAAGGGTCATAGGCTATCGATTTTAATATTTTTTTCACAGTGGCTATATATTTTATACCCGTGCGACGCCGGGGCGGGTCGCTAGTTAATCTATAAAACTACGCAATGGATTTTGATGTGGTTTTCTTTAATCCTTCGATCGCGGATCCTTGGAAATACTATTGTATTCTATTATTGTCGCGATCACCGGTGCTCTTATGGGGCTTGAAGGATTAATAGATAGAGTGATTAAAGAGGAAGGTTTATAAGTATAGAAACATTAATTAAATAGTGGAGAAATACTGTTATTTTTAGGGTTTCTAATGTGATGTCGTAAATAATTACATTTTTTCCGTTTACATTGCAAACGCAGGCTGAACCCTACGAGATTTATCAAAATAATGTACATTATACACAATGAAAAGGTCTACAGAAAACTTCGCGATGGTATATGTCTTAGATCTCTAATGGATATCCCACAATAACATTTTTTTGTCATTTACTTTTGACTACAAGCAATGGCTAATTTTCGGAGCGATTTTAACCAATACGGCATTAATCCTTATCCAATTAAATACTTTAATATATTATTGATTTAATATATATCTATATGGCCCTTTACAGCATATGATTTAAATGAATATTTTCGAAGATATTACAGATTTAAAAATTGCGGGACGTAGCTTTTGCGGCGGTACCGACCAATGCGGGCCACGGATAGTAATGACTAATGAATATAAATCAAAACTACCTATTGAATCGATTTTAATATTTTTTTCAGTGGGTGACATAGGCTATATATTTTACATTATACATATTATATACTAGCTGTCCCGGTGAACTCCGTGTCACTTTAAAACCTTCCCTGGACTTCTACGAATATTTTAAGACTAAAATCAGCCCAATCCGTTCAGCCGTTTCCGAGTTTTAGCGCGACTAATACATTTGAAAATCCATTTTTATATATAAGACTAGCTGCCCCGGTGAACTTCGTGTCACTTTAAAACCTTTCCTGGACTTCTAGGAACATTTTAAGACTAAAATCAGCCCAATCCGTTCAGCCGTTTTCGAGTTTTAGCGCGACTAACAGATTTGAAAATCCATTTTTATATATATGACTAGCTGTCCCGGTGAACTTCGTGTCACTTTAAAACTTTCCCTGGACTACTACGAATATTTTAAGACTAAAATCAGCCCAATCCATTCAGCCGTTTTCGAGTTTAAGCGCGACTAACACATTTGAAAATCCATTTTTATATATAAGACTAGCTGCCCGGTGAACTTCGTGTCACTTTAAAACCTTTCCGGACTTCTATGAATATTTTAAGACTAAAATCAGCCCAATCCATTCAGCCGTTTTCGAGTTTTAGCGCGACTAACACATTTGAAAATCCATTTTTATATATTAGACTAGCTGTCCCGGTGAACTACGTGTCACTTTAAAACCTTCCCTGGACTTCTACGAATATTTTAAGACTAAAATCAGCCCAATCCGTTCAGCCGTTTTCGAGTCTTAGCGCGACTAACACATTTGAAAATTCATTTTTATATATAAGACTAGCTGTCCCGGTGAACTTCGTGTCACTTAAAACCTTCCCTGGACTTCTACGAATATTTTAAGACTAAAATCAGCCCAATCGGTTCAGCCGTTTTCGAGTATTAGCGCGACTAACACATTTGAAAATCCATTTTTTTATATATAGATTATTTATACCCGTGCGAAGCCAGAGTGGGTCGCTAGTAGGCTATACTTCACTTGCCTGTTCTGTAGCAAGCTGTGTCTCTCCACGGTCTTTAGATGGTAGTACGAACCACTCATAACCGCAAGCTTCGATAGACTCCAACCCATCCCCAAACCCACGGTCCAAGAAAAACACGTCATATTCTTGAATGCAATGTGTTTTCATCGTCATTCATGATGTCTTGAATTATTTGCCTGTCAGTTTTTGTGTTAGCAAGTGTATTTTTGAAGTTTAGAATATATTTTTCCTATGCGATAAAAAGTCTCATTACTCGAAATGGACAGTTGTTACAGCAAGGTGGTCATAGTGATTGTTGTTCCTATTGAGGAGACCTGTCCAGTGATATGTACCTTTTTGCTATTGGAGGGTGGTCCCAATCTGCCCAATGTCTTTTCTCTAAAAGGTGCTCTACAATACGCGAACGTCTACCTGTGCCACACAAAAAATTGCAAAAACTCCTATGGAATTCTATTCATCATTCACATTTAGATAAAGTCATGCTATTCGAATACATTCCAAACCAAATTTTTAAATTGAATGGCAAAAAATAACGTCCTTGCGTTTTGGAAGTCAACGTAAAACCTTTATTTTTATTTTTAGTTAAAATCGCTTGAATATCGACCATATTTCAAACCTCAAGTATCATAAACGTGCTTGTTGTTCAATCGAAGCTGCATTACGTTTTATCAGCGAAATTATAGGTCTACCAGAATCTGATGGCAATTTTTGACAGCAAATTTTAAAAAAATATCCTTGATCATTGGATAAATTTTTATATTTGCATGTTTCACACACAAAATAAGCCGCTAAAGGAATAAAAAAGGATGAAAATGTTTTATTCCTATTACCCCGGTATTGCTAGAGTCAATTTATTTTCTCACTTTTTGCCATCAGGTTCTGGTACACCTATAACATTCATTTCATCTGTATAATTTCGTTCAGAATATGGCGCCGAGCTGTCAAAATAATCGTTCGATTTATGAAAATGACAGGTAAACAATTCCCGCCATTTCTCCGATAGGAATGACCAAAAATAAAAGCGGCAAAACTGGATGCAAGGAATGTGCTTGGATATTTGTATACAGTCAGCAAAATCGTCATGTGGACGAATGATTTTGTTTTTAAACAATATAATATTCTCTTATTTCCATTCAATTCATTTAATCATCACCAAAGAATGCAGTGTATTGTATATAAATGAAAAATAATATAAGTTATCATTTAATAAAATAAAATTATAAATTGGTATGGTGGTTACTAATTGTAATTTGCAGCTATTTATTTTACCAAAAAGGTTACAAAGCCTAACAACACCTAGTATTTTCTCATAACTATCTAGTATCTACGTGCGCATAAATATTATCAACTAATAAATGTATGTAAATAACGTAATATCTATCATATATCTCCCACCTTATACGCACAACCTAGCTGTCATAAAAAATACTATAACGATTACGATTTTATTAAATACGGTAAGAAGTACACTTGCCGCACTCAAAGACGAATATAAATTACTTGACTGTAAATAATGAAGATTTTGACATAAGCCCTATTACATACCATATTTTATCACTTATCACTCTTCATTAACTGGAAGTTTAATCATCATGAAATGTCTCTGGGTGCGGCAGTATAGTAATAGTCAAAATATGCTGACTCTACTCACCTTACAAAGTACCTGCGAGGAATTCTTCACGAAACCGGTCCACTCAGCTGACAAGTGATTACTGCATCAAAATGGCCGCTCTGATAACAGAACCATAACCAGCTATCAATTTATATCGTTGTTTGTTTACATTACAACAATTGTATCATTTAATCGCGGAGATAATCTACATTTAATATAGATCTCGCTGGATCATAAAGCAAGAGGCACACGACTGAGTTGTAAAGCCGTTAGCGGAGAGTTGATATTACTTGCACCATATTACAGTACAAGAATATTTTACAAATTACAATAATAATTTGTTATTTGAATTTGGAACAATTCATTATAATAATTATTATGTTATAGTTATTATTATAATGTTGCTTAGGTATTTGATACGAATTAACTTACAAATTACCACAAAACTATTGTTGTAGAATATGCCTGATGCCAGCTATTTCACTACGCTGAAATTCGTTTTTTGCTTAGGAGCTCTACATTTTCCATAATAAAAATTACCAGTCTATACTCCTTTCTCGGGATTAAATATATTTTATCGAAATTGTTTCAGCGTTTTAAATGTGAAGAGGTAATAGACAGACACACTTATCTACACATCAAAATATTAATATTATGCATTATCATTATTTGAGATTAACAATATTAAGTCATTGTGTAGTTGCTCTACTTACATTAATTTAATTCCAGCAAATATAGATTACCTACTTAGTCAATAAACACTATCTATTTAGTTTCATCTGATACGATAAGGTAAATAGTATAGATGTGCCGACTAGTCGGTAAAGCCGACTATCCGGCCACTTTTATAGTCGGCGACTAGTCGGCGAATAGTCGGCAAAAAGCGCCGACTAATCGGCTTTTTACTTTTTTGCTATTATTGAAATTACATTAAAGAAAAACCTTGATTATTGTTTATAATATTGTGTTCATATCACACTCAATCAGTGTTAAAAATTTTAAAGTGTTTCTGAAATTACTTGCTAGTAAAGAAATTATTTTTGTAAATATAGTTAATTTTAACAACAAATTAAGTATGTATTATTAAATCGAGATTTCATGTACATGAAATATTTAATGAAAACCATCAACTGTATGAAACAAAATAAAGTAACGTACGCGAAGTAAACATAACACGATTCCGGATTCGACACGTTTGCAGGCGGCGTGTGCTACTGATACCCGCGAAACAGCAGTAAAAAAGCGTTACGGAAATTTCCGAAACCATGATCGGCTTGGCCGACTAGTCGGCCGATTAGTCGGCTTCTTTGCAGCCGACTAATCGGCTAGTCGGCTAGTCGGCCAAAGTCATGATCGGCACATCTCTAGTAAATAGCTAACTCTTTGAGCTCCTAGGACGCTGCCATCCCCTAGGACGCTGCCGCCCCTAGGCCGCAGCCTATAAGGCCTATTTATAAATCCGGGGCCGGAGTTAATTCTTGGGATCCATTAAGCTAGCACCCATGAATCTATCAATAAATAGGACCTGATGCCATTGCCAAATTTATATTTCTTGAGTGTAGGCCACTTCATTCCCTACCCCCTATGCACGAAATCTACCGGCCCCCTATGGGCGCTGCCGCCCCTAGGCCGCGGCCATTACGGCCCATGAATGACCCATGAATCCATCAATAAATAGGACTATGCACCAGATGTGTTTTAAGTTTTAACGGTCTTCCAACGGCGCGATACGCTCCGACGCTATGGGATATAGGCTATGGGGTACACCGTACACCGTACACATGCTAAGAATGGATACTTTTTGCTCAATTACATACAATAATTATCATGCAGAATAGCTGTTTTCTGCAACTACGTTGATATTATGTCTTGTTGAATCGTAAAAATTGTAATTAAATTTTATTACCGAGTTATGTCTTCGGTTCTCACTATAACATGCTATAACCACTATATCCGGAGTTCTCACTTTAACCAAATGCTCTTTACTTACTTTGAGAGGAACTCCGTAGTAGTTTGAAGGGCAGATAGTTCTTCTAAAAGAAAACATTCATATATGACTTCAAAGCGATCTTCACAAATGGCGCTTTACGATAAAAAAATTTGCAACACCAAAAAAATACGTTTTGAACTCGGGGACCGCACCGCTGTGCCGGTCGGATTGGGGGGTGTTAGGTTTATTTTCGTTACGGAACTTCTTGTATCGGTCGCCACGCTCAAAGCTCGCGATAAAAACTATGCAATAGCTTAAAAATAAACAAAATACTCAAAAACTCCTTTGTGCCAACCCTATAGCACGACCGTTGGCAGGTGGTTCGCCGTTAAGAAACAAGTTGAGTGTTGTGACCCGTTTATGAGGTATTCGGGTCGACTGTTATCGCAGAGGTCGGGGGTGTTATGATGATTAATTCAATAGAAGCAATAGAACGGCAATCCTAATAATAGTTTAATTTTAATGCAACATTTGCCTAACGTTCGTTCTCTATCTGAGATTTCTTGACAGGAGTTTATCTAATCCAGGGGTTCCCAATCTTTTTAAGCCTGCGGCGCAGTTACACGTACAATATTTTGTCACGGTGCGGCGGGCGGCGCGGCGCGGCGCCCTATACTCTACCTAGCTATATGCTAGCTATTAGAAAAAGATTTACATAAATAAATGTACCTTAAATGATTATAGTTAGGTTAAGCCAGAGACATGATGCTTACAACTAAGCAGGTTAAGTTGTAAACAAATCATCTACCTGCTTTACATAATTAATATTATAATATTAATGGTTTCGGATAATGATGGAGGATCGATTCGCGGCGCCCCTCTTGCTTTTCCACGGCGCACCAGGGCGCTGCGGCGCACAATTTGGGAACACCTGGTCTAATCAATACCTAATGATTTTGATTGGCTATCGTCAAAATTTATATTTTTAAGACAGCCAATCAGTAAATCATAAACGATAGTCAAAAAAACTTCAGAAACTAGACTATTTCATTGACTTACTACAAAAATAATATACCTATTGGCATTTTCGTGAAAACTACATTGACCATTTCCTAGATTGTTGGGGTACAGTTAGGTCCCCGTTCCAAAATATAATAACCAAGTCAACAACAAGACACAACTTTAGCTATCGAACAGGAAAGAAAATCGATAACAGGAAACTATGTCTAAGCTAAAACGTCGCTTCTCGCTAATGGTAAATGGACGAGTTTCGAAAATAGTTTTCTAATTCTGTAATCTATGATTCATTTGCTACTTTGTAAATGGATTTTAACTATTTGCTGTGCTACCGCAATTTAATTATTAGATTCCGTCTTTAAATTGAATTGAGTAGGTACCTACTTGATGACAAAATTAAGCAAAAAAATAAATTTTGACAACCCTATTTTCATTGAAGAACATCCGTTAAACGAAACAAGTTATTTCGACCCACTTCATACTATAAAATCATGACTATTATTTTCGTATTTATAATCAAATTCCTGAGCGAATTCCATTTTTTAGGGTTCCGTAGACAAATGGCAAAAAACGGAACCCTTATAGATTCGTCATATCTGTCTGTCTGTTTTAAATCGTTGGTTTTCTTTTAAAAAAAAAATTGCAGATGGCAAAGGTTTGAAGGCAAATAAATTGCGGAAATAGTGTTTATGGTGTTTTAAGATTTTCCTTGAATCAGACATTAAATTCCTCTTTGTTTTTTACATTGCCAATAAATATTAATTGTTGCAAGTTTATTAATATCGAAACTGACCAAATTTATCTACTTTTTTCAGATCAAACAAGTACCTGCAAAAGTCAGCGATAACCAGGGTTTGTGCTGTCGGTGGCTTCTTCATATCAATTCCAGTATTTTTAACAGGTAAATAATATATTTTTGTGAAAATACGAAACACATTAACGTAACTTTAAAATTAACGATTACTTAGATACTAGCAGTGGCGTAACTATAGGGTGGCAGGGGTGACAAAATGCCACGGGCCCCAGACCCAAAAGGGCCCCGGCCCAAGAGGTCGTGCGGTCAGTTTATACATTGATTGTGGACGATTTTTACAGATAGTAGGTATAGTTACGCCACTGGATACTAGATTAGAAAAATAAACAGTAACTTATAGTAAGAATAAGTATATCGAATCAGTAATTGCAACCTCATTTTATTGATGCTCTTCTTTTATCTAACCGCCTGGCCACGGAAAATTCGCCTATGCGAAATTTCGCGCGGTGCGACGTATAGCAATGTACGTATCATGCCACGCGCAACGGCGACCGGCGACGCGACCGACGAAATGTACCGAGCGGTTCGCGCCGGCGTCTTGCGGCGCGGCGGGCGAGCAAAATAAAAGTATGAATCAGTACGGCGCAAGCCACGGCCCACGGAGTCGGGCGGCAGTCGCGGCGAAAATTGCAGTGATCAAACGAGTTTAGTCGTTTTCGCCGCGAAAAATGAACACAGAGACTTTTATTGCTGAAGTACTAGCTAGACCGCTATTTGGAGATAGCCAGCTATTTCATAAGAATATAATAGAAGATTTCAATACTCATTCTGGTATACTCAAAAAAAATCTGGATAATATATTCTGTATTTCTCGTACTTCTTGTGGAATTCTCCATCTATACCCCGATTCTTATTCAAATCCAAATATTAGGTCTTGAACCAAAAAAACGATTACTGTCTAAGGCCTAAGCAATATTGAGATAATTTCGATAGACATTTTGCTGTCGTACATCCCTGGTCGCGGCGGCGAACGTGACTGCCCGTGGCCTGCAATGGTCGTCGCGCCCACCGCGTCGCCGTTCGCACCGCCCGCGCCGATCCCCGTGGCTAGGCCGTAATAAGTTCCAATTACCTTCGTAAGAGCATGGTTTAGACCAGGGTTTCTCAACCTCTTTATGCAGCCCTCCCTTACTTTTTAGGGTTCCGTACTCAAAGGGTAAAAACGGGTATTCATGAGACTTCGATGTCTGTCTGTCCGTCTGTCTGTCTCCAGGCTGTATCTCAAGAACATAGCTAGAGTTCTGAAATTTTCACAGATTGTGTATTTCCGGTTCCGCTATAACAAATACTAAAATCAAAATAAAATTAATATTCAAGGGGGGCTCCCATACAACAAACGTGATTTGTTTGCCTTTTTTTGCTCGTAATCAAGTGGACAATACAAAAAACACAATTTTTTGCATGCTTTCTGATTTCTCTCTGTAAACCCTTCGTGAGCGAGCCCGACTCGCACTTGGCCGATTTATTTACGTACTGAATTATACTCCTCCCATTTTTACACAACTTTATGTCCACTACAGAAGCACGTGCGACCTAATTGGTAACTCGTGGTTTAAAGTTTCACCTTAGAGTCTTTAGAAATTAGAGATCACTCAACAGCTATGTCCACATTATGCAATTTCATCTTCAATTTTCGTCATCTTCTTTTTATTCAACTTTCGATTGGCATATTCAATAATTGAATGCGTCAAAATCCACCCGCGTTGAAAGAAAAGTGTCATAGCGAGCGCTACGATTTCAACGCGCGTCACGGGCATGCCTCACGTTCGCTGTTGACTGCGCTATAACGCATGCCCTTGATGAACAAAAAAAGGCCCAGTGTGGACAAAGCTATTGAATAATTTCGAGGCAAAATAGAACTTATCAATTTAAATGCACCAAAACGATTGTAATTTCTAACCACAACGTTGTCCATTGCAGGTATTATCCTGTACACGTTCATCCAGTTCCATTCGACGCCAGCAATCGTCACTTCAGTATTCATCGGCATCGGGATAGTATTTTGCGGCTGTGCGATGGTCCACAATGTATTCGTGTGGCAGAAAGAGAAGACAAACTTAGTCAAGGCCTTCAGAAACCCCGATTTGAACGCTACGGGGGCTTCGCAGATGACCAACGGAGTGGTGATGAATGGCCATTTGAATAACACGGGGACTCACAGCTTCCATAGCATGACGGCTCCGTATGCTCATCCTATAACGCTACTGCAGCCGGGAGGCCCGTATGTTATAAGGTAAATACTAAATAGTCATTTAACTCAGGTATTTTACGTATCATTCTTTCGATATGTAGAGCGATTTCACACTGCAGTGAATAAACTCTATTCCTTTACTAATAAGGTTTAAGCTGGTTCCAGACTACGCTATAATATAATAGCATAAGTAATAAGTATATAGCTCATAGGACAAGAATATCGCGCACCATACATCTATATTTGACGACCTCTGTGGCTCAGTGGTGAGCGCGTTGGTAGCTCAAGCCGGGGGTCGCGGGTTCGAATCCCGCCGACGGAACAAAAAGTTTTTAATGTTCCCGGGTCTGGATGTGTATTAAATATTTGTGTATGATATAATAAAAATCTTAAATATATGTATAAAGTATAAATGTATTAAATATATTTCCGTTGTCTGGTACCCGTAACACAAGTCCTTCAGTTACTTAGCACGGGGCCAGACTGACGTGGTGTGAAGCGTCCATAGATATTATTATTATATTACATATCTTATATATAAAAATGGATTTTCAAATGTGTTAGTCGCGCTAAAACTCGAAAGCGGCTGAACGGATTGGGCTGATTTTAGTCTTAAATTATTTGTAGAAGTCCATGGAAGGTTTTAAAGTGACACGAAGTTCACCGAAACAGCTAGTTATATAAATAAAAATGGATTTCCAATTGTGTTAGTAACGCTATAACTCGATAACGGCTGAACCGATTCTGCTAATTTTAGTCTTAAAATAATCCTTGAAGTCCAGGGAATGTTTTTAAGTGACACGAAGTTCACCGGAACAGCTAGTAGTGTATAATAGCAAGGCAATAATATAATTATAGTACAGTACAGTGTGAACGTTTCCCAATGTATGATGCGCGATATCCTTGTGCTATGAGCTATATGTATACTATATACTATTATATTATAGCGTAGTCTGAAACCAGTTTTACGCAGCGTGTTACTATAAAATGTTGTTTGTCATGTAACGTTACTACTACATCAAAATTGGTTTAGCGATTTAAGCGTGAGGAAGTAACAGACGGACAGACCTACTTTCGCATTTATAATATTAATACCTATGATCTCTAGAATCTTACCTTTCATTGCAGGCCTCCGACAAGCACGCCGCCAGGAGAAGGCGCTGTCACTCCCGGAGTGCCGCCCGCCACAGTCGACCTGAGCCACGACGCGCACGAGTTGAGCACGCTCGTGTGACGTCACCACTCTAGCACTGCCACAAAGATCTTGGATGACGTCACAATTCAGTAGCAGTACCACAAGGATAGATGACATTGACAGGAGAAACAGCTGTCACTCAAAATGATTCAGCTACAACAGAACTTGAGACGGGCCGTGTTCACACCAAACCGACTGTGAGCCGCCGAATGTGAGCAGGCTCACTGTGAGCCCCAGTGTGAACGTGAAAATATACGGTATCGAATATCCGCGCCTACGCCTAGCGTAATAGCGTATTGTCGGTTAGGTGTGAACGAAAAAGTGTATATGTATGGAAATACAATAAACTGCGTAACATTCGCTTACATTCGGCGGCTCACAGTCGGTTTGGTGTGAACACGGCTGAGCTCAGCCACGATTACTATACTTAGGTCTACCAGAATCTGATGGCAAAAAGTGAGAAAAGAAATTTACTCTAGCAATACCGGGGTAATTGGAATAAAAGATTTCGATCCTTTTTTCCTTTTAGCGGCTGATTCTGTGTGTGAAACATGCAAATATAAATATTTATCCAATGATCAAGGATATTTTTTGAAAACCTGCCATCAAAATTTGCCATCAGATCCTGGTATAGTCTGTCAAAAAAGTGAAGAAATTAAAAAGTGGCAACATCGTAGTGTCATCCCTTTTTTCTTGGTTGATTTGAAAGGGATGACACTATGATGTTGCCACTTTTTAATTTCTTCACTTTTTGGACAGACTATAGACCTATACAAATTTTGATGTCACATTAGATCTTATTGTGACGTCAAATCTTCTGGCACATGGATGACAGAAAGACAAGGATGCGAAACAACTGTCACTCAAAATTACTATACTGACCTAGTTTTATGTCATAATTAATAATCTTTATTTGCAAAAATATGGTTTTATAATATGGTTTTATGTCGGTAATAAACAGATACTTAGATGACCTCAACAGGCGTGGTTGGATGTGAAAGAGCTTAAGAGTGATCGATACTTTTGGTTAAATCGATGGCGGCGTTAATTCTGGTCACGCAAAAAGTATCCTTGTGGCACTGTAACTAAGGTGTGACGTCATTTCCATTGTTAGGGTGACGTCATAGGTATGTATGGCGATATGCTACCTTGTGGCATACAAGCTAGCATGATAACGCCATCCATTCTCTCAAGCCAGTGTTCAATTTAAAGATATAATATTAAGCAACGAAAGGAAGGATTTTGACAAGTTTTCTAATGGAAATTAGTCACAATTGAGAAAAATATAAAAATACTCTTCTGTCCATAAAAGAGTAATTAATTGAATATAGTTGAAATAACTTAATAACAAATATTACTGAACGATAGATATTACAAATCAGATAACAAAAAGGTTTGCCAGACCTGTACATTTTATTTAATGTAAATATTGTTAATTTCTTATAATTTAAGTTTCACTATGCCATGTTTTAATTTTAATTATTTATGCACCAAACTGTGTTACAAGTGCAAATGATTAGGTCATACTTTGCCGATTAAATAATATGCTGTATTATATTTTGTAAACAGTACCTATCAATTAAAATTTTTAACAATTAAAAAAGATTCTGTTACTTTGTGTATCAAAAAATATTTTAAATGATTTTGCACTGTTTTATTATTTAAAATTTATGAATACGTGATTAAAATCAAATATGTACTTACGATTTTATTGATGTAACGTTTACAATCCAGTAATAATATTGCATTTATTTCACTATCATCTATGGAGGTATTTTGACTGGAGTTTCTTTTCAATAGCGTTGTTGGTTAACGTTTTGACATAAGCCAATCAAGGCCTTAGGAAAAAAACAAAAAACCACAGGTTTCTATTTTTGTAAGGGTCTATACAGATTACAGACGGACCGCATTTCAACTGCAATCCAACCGCAAATTGCAGTTCAAGTGCAGTTTGAACGCAGTTGATAATGGTTTGCAGTTCTATTGCAGTCGTGTCAACTGCATTCAAACTGCACTTGAACTGCAATTTGCGGTTAGATTGCAGTTCGTCTGTATAGACCCTAACGACTTAGCTTAAAAGTCTGTGTGCCTTTTGTCATTAATTTGACTCTGTAGGCCGAACTTAGAGATATTTAATGATCACTTAACATTAATTTAATGAAGATTTTGTCAAACTCCATACATTTTCTGTCAAACTCTTCATTAAATTAAAGTTTCTTAACTTAACATTAAATATCTCTTAGTGCGGTGTGATTTTATAGTGTCTAGTCCTTACCTTGCAGTACATGATTATTATGTTTTTATTGATTATTATTTAATATTTAGTTATTTAGGCCCAACGTCTGTTAGTGTTAACAGCTTGTTAAAATGTCATGTCTTCTCTTTCATTCATAAGAAAAACGATAGAGGTACCGTGATAACGTTACCTCCCAATTCCCATACGAAAAATTAGAGCATTAACTTTAACAGTCGTTGGTGAAATTGGGCCTTAGAATACTAAAAATAATGTATGTACTAAAATAATAGTATTATATATCTATTTTTAAGTATTCTGGCGAGCGGAGCGAGCATTATAATGTTAAAATAACTTTAAATAAGTATATAATAAACCATTTTACGGCAATGAGGGTTTTGAAATTCTATTTGCCACCAGTGTCATGCCGAGTGTGAGTTTTTTGTTTCACATTCGATCGTGAACGCCTTTGGCGTTTACTAAGATTTTGTATGGGATTTGTACAGCGCCACCTAGCGATGCTCACGGGAGTGAGTCCAGCCCAGTGAGTAATCCCATACAAAATCTTAGTAAACGCCAAACGCGTTCACGATCGAATGTGAAACAAAAAACTCACACTCGGAACACTGGTACCGCGATGTAGTCGTCGAGTCTATCGTGTCAAACTGCTGTCATATGTCACGATATAGCTGTCATGTGTCACGATAATATGTATATTTGACACGATTGTCCTGACGGCTACATCGCGGTACAAGCATGCTTAGCATAACAACAGTAGAAATGGGAAAGAATCACATACTTACAAGACATACTGACAGATTTTATCGACAAAATGGCGGATTTTCATTGTCTAACTGTCACTTTGTCTATTCTTTCGTAGAAAGAAACCGTTTCTATGGTGACCACGCTAAGCCAGCAAGCAAATACAATTTCAACAACCCTAGCATTATAATAATATTATACAGTAATGAAAAAAAGTTACGTTTTAAAATGTTATAAACCAATTACTTACAATAATAAATAATAATCAATAAAAACTTAGAATTCAACATGAATATTTAAACAATGTTATATGTTTTTTTTTAAAAAGTGTACAAAGCATGCTCTAAACTAAATAACATTTTATCAACAATACTATTCTAACTAAACATGTTTTCATAGTTCATCTTTACTCATAAATAAGATCTATTTTGATCTAAATATCAGCTATCCTTGTCATATTGTACGAGAAAAAAGGACAGCAATAGCAGTAATGTATATTTGTACATAGAAACACAATTCTGGAGGCAAATTTAATTTATTATTAATATTTCTTTATTTTTAGTTATGTGTCCGAAATAAACTTATTAGTTATTACAAAAACACCTTGATTTTTCATTGATACCTCTGAGACTTGGCCCTGAAAAAAAAAACTATAGTAAGCTAGACAGAAGAAAAATCACAGCTTTAGGCTGCCTTCACACTAGCGTTTGTCCAGCGTAGGCGTTCGATGAACGTATGCGCAGCACAGACGCCGCGTCAACGCGGCGCGTACGTCGCGTTGTCGCCGCTTCTCTACTGGAACAATCAGTACGCCGCGCTGCGCTAACGCTCCGCTAACGCTCCGCTAGCGCTGCGTACTGATTGTTCCTGAAGAAATTGTGTAACGTCTGCGCCGCGCTAGCGCAGCGTTTAATTGGAAACGTTACGACAACGCTGTGGGATATATGCGTAGAGGCCAAAGGAAGATCTTCCGACCGAGCGAGGTGGTATGCTCGGTCAGGCCGAAGCCCACGTGATACATTTCAGCTGTTGTTTATATACCGACGCGCTCAGAAAACTTCGATAGCGCGATGCAGGAATGTTAGGCGAATTGTGGGTACCGCCACAACGCGACGTACGCGACAGCGCGGCGTCTGCGCTGCGCATACGTTCATCGAACGCCTACGCTGGGCAAACGCTAGTGTGAAGGCAGCCTTAGGGCCAACGCTAAAACTCGCGCGGGCGTACGCTCGCGTGTGCATAGTAAAAAATAGTATGGGCAGCGCAGGCGCGTGCGACGGAGCGCGGACGCGGGCGACGCGTCGGACTGTCACACGCGCGGCGGACGGCGGGCACACGGCGCGGGCGCACGCTTTTCGCAATCCACGTTGTTGACGTCTTTTTGCCGAATAATAAATTATTAAATAATCCATGGTAATCTACTTAACACAACTGTACACGCTCGACATAAAAATTATACTAGCAGCGCTAAATGAGTTGGGCGCACGCGACGGGTGCCCGCTCGCCCGCGGCGGTCTTCCGACGCGTGCGCCCGCGCCCGCATCCGCCCGTGTTTTAGCGTTGGCCCTTAGAAACCAGCAAGTAGTTTAAAAACTAGTGTAGTGTCTAAACACACTAGGCCGAAGTTACGCGGCGTAAATTACATCCGCAATATCAAACGCATACAAAATACGGACGGAACGCGACGGAATAGTGTGTCGTCGGCAATTTAAAATACATTGCGGGCGTAATCATGCGGAATTTCCGCCGGCGTAACTTCGGCCTAGTGTGTATAGATACTATATTCCGAGTCCCGACCATGTATTACTATTTACATATTTGAAATGTGCTAACAAAGCTCTTTCATTGAATACCCTACACGACACGATTCAAAAAGTTTTATTACTCTTTTCTTTATCTATAGAGGGCGTCGTAGCCATTTTAACATAACGTCATGTATACTGGTCAAATTGATAACCTCCTTTTGAAGTCGGTTAAAAGGTAAGTCGACAAAAGGCCGGCACGCACCTGCAGCTCTTCTAATGTTGCGAGTGTCCATGAGCGACGGTAGTTGCTTTCCATCAGGTGACCCGTTTGCCCCCTTATTTTATAAAAAAAGATAACCAGCAACCTAAGAATACAATGTACTGGCCCTATTGATGAGTCAAACGAAGGCTACCTATCAAAGTCAAAGTCAAATTCATTTATTCAAAATAGGTTGTTACAACACTTTTTGACGATGACTAGGCGCAAAACATGGCTATTTTATTTAAAAAAACTAGCTGTCCGGGCAAACATTGTTTTGCCATATAAAGTATTTCGCCCATATTATTTTATTGAAGTGACTAAATAAGTATGGCACCATGGCAACGTCCATCGCTATCCCGTCGCACAAACAATGGTCGCCGTCATTCTCGAGTTGTAATAATTTACTATTATTTTATTCAATAAATGCACTTATCAATATAAAAAGTAGATGTTGTCCGATTCTCCACCCTAGCCGATATGCTCGCTAAGATTCACGAAAATCGGCCGAGCCGTTTCAGAGGAGTTCAACCACGCACACCGTGACACGAGAATTTTATACACTAGACTAGCGACCCGCCCTAGCCTATAGCCTTCCTCAATAAATGGGCTATCTAACACTGAAAGAATTTTTCAAATCGGAAAATTACGAATCAGTAGTTCCTGAGATTAGCGCGTTCAAGTTAGCCCTTTCAAATAATTTTCCCCGTTTTTTCCACATTTTCCTCTATTTCTTCGCTCCTATAAGTCTTCGCGTGATAAAATATAGCCTATAGCCTTCCTCGATAAATGGGCTATCTAACACCGAAAGAATCATCAAAATCCGATGCGTAGTTTTAAAGATTAAAGGGAACAAAGGGACATGAGGGAAAAAAAATCGGTTGTCTGTAAAGTCGGTTTACTGACGATAGTTGAACGTGACAACGTATGACGTTGTCACGTTCAACTATCCTTAACCCCTTAACCCTCGCTTCCGAATCTCTATAAATAGAAACAAACTTTTTCGACTGTAACCTAAAGTTATTTCGATGTATTTCTTTCAAATGATGGTCTAAAATATTTATAATGAGTAAAATAAACTATTCGCAATACAAAACGCTACATACATTCGAACAAAGACGAAATCCAGTAAAATCTTCGAACAAAGCACAAGTCATACCTTGACACGTAGGAAATAGAGCACAATTTTAAATAGCCGAAATAATACTAATAGCTCACAGATTGTTTATTTATTTTTCATTCAGAGTGTGGTCAATGTATCAAAGGTCATAACTAACCAAACTTCTTCATACAAAATATTCTCTAAGTCATCGAAATACGTAATATAATCGAAACAAAGAGCGCGGCCCAGGTGGGTTGAGTACGGTTGCTGAGAGGATAAATGGAACGCCTCCGAGCAGCTGTCAGCGAGGCAACGCCGCATGAACTGTCATGTTTTTCGGGCGCGCACCCCATATCGAATTATAAGACGTTATCACGTCAAAAAGCGACTTTGTTTTATAATAGGTATGTATAGATTAAAGAAAATGGGCACCTTACCTCCTCATCCCCTGATACAGCCCGGTGTAGTACCCGCTCATGTACCAGCTGAGCAGCATGGAGGACACGGCCTGGTCTTCAGAATCCCCGGACAACATCGGCGGGGGAGGCGGTATTGGCATGTCGAGGGAGCCCAGCTGAAAAATGTTAGTAATGTGGGAATAATGCGTAGAGGCCAAAGGAAGATCTTCCGACCGAGCGAGTTGTTATGCCCGGTCAGGCCGAAGCCCACGTGATACATTTCAGCTGTCGTATATATACCGACGCGCTCAGAAAACTTCGATAGCGCGATGCAGGAATGTTAGGCGAATTGTGGGTACCGCCACATCACTCCCCCCCGAAGACCGGAGGTCGAATCTTGAAGTCTTGTCGCTTGGGTTGCCAGTGCCAGTGAGTTCCAGTGAGTCGGAACTATTGCAGTGAGTCCCAGTGAGTCGGAACTATAAGCTGCTGCACGGGATCCAGTGAGTCGGATAAGCTGCCGTGCGGGGCTGATGCTACGTGCTGACCAGGAGAGATGTGCTCTGCTTGCTGACCGGTCGGTGTAGTGAGAAAGCCCGATGATGCCGATGCGGAGTCGCCCAGGCCGCGGTACATTGCGGCTAGTGGACGAGGTACCTGATGAGGCGATGCTGGCTGGCGCGGTGCGGAGGGGCGGGGACTGGGGAGTGATGATGATGAAGGAGGCGTGTTCTGTCGAGGATCACCAATGTGGGAATAAGCGTGGTGGCCACAAAGGAAGATCTTCCGACCGAGCGAGGTGGTATGCTCGGTCAGGCCGAAGCCCACGTGATACATTTCAGCTGTCGTATATATACCGACGCGCTCAGAAAACTTCGATAGCGCGATGCAGGAATGTTAGGCGAATTGTGGGTACCGCCACAGTAATATTATTAGTCTACTAGCTTATTACTGTTATTTATCCTTCGATCGTGGATTCTTGGAAATCTATTGTTATTCTATTGTGTATCGCTCACGCATTTGAGGGCTCGCATCGTCACACCTTGGCTGACTGATAAGTCTGATAACACATCTACAGCATTTAAATAAAAATTACTATGTTAAAGCACAAATCAATAGGTGTGATACGAGGGCTGCTATTTATGTATCCGGAATTAAAAAAAGAAACAAACATATATCATTTAATATGGTTTTATTGCTTTTCAAAATATTCGCCGCGATGATCGACACACTTTTGCATACGCTGGAACCAATTTTCATAGCACTTTTTCCATTCTGATTGAGGTATCTCCAAAACGTGCATTTTGAACGCATCAAAAGCCTCTTCGCGGCTCGAAAAACGTTGACCACGTAATTTGTTCTTCGCGTATGGAAATAAAAAGAAATCGTTAGGCGCCAAATCAGGGCTGTACGGCGGATGACCAGTCAATTCGATCTTTTGACCCTCCAAAAACTGAGTTGTTTCAGCTGAGGTGTGACAGCTAGCATTGTCGTGCTGTAATATGATTCTGCGTTGTCGGTTGTCCTTTCTTATTTCTTCAAAGACTTCTGGTAAACAGATGGTCGTATACCATTCAGAATTAACCGTTTTACGATTCTCTAATGGCACTGTAGCCACATGTCCATTAATTCCAAAAAAACAGGCGACCATTTGCTTCAAAGTACTTTTTGCACGAGTAACTTTTGTTGGTTTCGGCTCATCTTGGAACACCCACACCGTTGACTGTTGTTTAGTTTCGGGGTCATATGCATAGATCCAAGATTCATCACCTGTGTAGATATTATAAACGGCTTTTGACGTACCACGGTTGTATTTTTTTATCATTTTTTTGCACCAATCGACACGAGCCCGTTTTTGATCGATTGTCAAGTTGTGCGGAATCCAACGCGAACATATTTTTTTACAGCCAAATGTTCGTGTAATATCTTATGTATGCTCGTCATACTTATGCCTAAGGACGCCTCTATCTCGCGATATGTAACATGACGATCACGCATTATTAGTTCCCGCACAGCATCTATATTTTGTGGGACAACAGCTGTTTTTGGGCGACCTTCTTTATTTTCATCCGTGAGCATAGACCGCCCACGATTAAACTCACTGTACCAGTGATAAACAGTGGTTTTTGATGGTGCTTCATCTCCAAAAGTTGCGGTGAGTTGAATAAAGCACTGTTGTTGATTTAGCCCACGCCGAAAATCGTAGTAAATCATTGCACGAAAATGTTCACGCGTTAAATCCATGGCAAATGAAGACACGCAATTTTCAAAATGACGCCACAATGGAAAAATAATTGACAGTCACATGAAACAAAATGTATTCTTCAACCAAAGAGTTCTATTTTCAAATGTTGTAATTACTTTTTAAATATTGTTCTTGTAAGTGGCCAGTTCCGGATACATAAATAGCAGCCTATGTAGTTTTTCCGTAAAGTGTACACCACAAAATGTAAAGGTTGTGGAATATACTAGGGCTCGTTTCGCTCACCCTGATAAATATGTATAAAGCTGGCCCTGTAGCCAAGACGTTTTTCTTATCGCTTATATTGCTTCATAGAGTCGCACTTGTCAAAATCTATGGAATTGACATTAGGCAAGTCAAACGTCAACTTCATAATATGTTTAACTGGCGATTCTATAACAAATCGAAAAAGTCTTGGCTAAAGGACGTGACCTCTCGCATAAAATTTCAGGTGGTTTAGTCAACTTAGTGTTACTTGGGTTATAAGCTTATAAGATATAACTTATAACTAGGGCCCGGATTTATATGTAATTAATACATATTTTTGTTTTGCGTGATTTTCGGCCTAGAACGTGTTTTTTACACGAATTATCATGTTTAGACTGTGAAAAACCAAGTTTTATTTTCCATATTTTTCCATATTTTAGGGTTTTTCAAAGATAAGTCAATATTTTGCAAGGAAATGTCAAAATCGTCCATATTTTCACAAAAATACAAAAAAAATACGTTCCCGCTACCATGCGGCCCTGCGTATTTTGTTCCTCTCGCGCTTTATCGTCGTATTTATTGTTTCCAAAGAAGATTATTCCTTCAGGATTCAAGCCCCATAAGAGCACCGGTGATTGCGACAACAATAGAATACAATAGCATTTCCAAGAATCCGCGATCGAATGATTAATAAAGAAATAGAAAATAAAGTTTCAGATGCAAAAGGTCCTGTTACTAACATGGCCAAACAAAAACTGAAGTATGTTTCGGTCTTTGGGTAAAATTAAGAATTTAAGTACGTAACACACAAAGAAAAACAAAATTCTGTGCCGATTATTAGGGTTCCGTACCCAAAGGGTAAAATGGGACACTATTACTAAGACTTCGATGTCTGTCTGTCCGTCTGTCTGTTACCAGGCTGTATCTCAAGATATATTTCACATTCTGTAAAAATTTCAGAAGGCTATAGCTAGACTTCTGAAATTTTTACAGAATGTGTATATCTATTGCCGCTATAACAACAAATACTAAAAACAAAATAAAATTAATAATCAAGGGTGGCTCCCATACAACAAACGTAATTTTTTTGCTATTTTTCGCTCGATATCAATAATGGCTACAGCTAGGCACTTGAAATTTTTACAAAATCCTTAATTATATATTTTGTACTTGAATAATTGATAAAAAATTAAAATAAAATAAATATTTAAGGGTTACCTGCACTAAAACAATGTTAAATTATTGTAATTTTTAACCGACTTCCAAAAAGGAGGAGGTTTCTCAATTCGACCGTATATATGTTCTTTTATTTTTTTTTATGTTTGTTCGCGGATAGCTCCGCCGTTTGTGAACCGATTTTCAAAATTCTTTTTTTGTTGTATAGGATATAGTCTGAATTTGGTACCATGTTCCCAAACATGGTGACCTGATGATGGGATCCATGAGGAATCGAGGGAACTCCTCAAAATTTATATGGAAACATATGGTGATTTTAGTTTTATGAGAAGTATCCTAAGCATATGCTACCAAAACGCAAGATTTTGCACCAAGGTATATTATGGTTCCGAAGATACTAAGAGAACTCCGGATTCCTTATAGATACAAGTTTGGGGGTTTAGGCGCTGTTTTAGGAACTGTCAGCATATGCTACTATGCAAATTACATTCATCTTCTTCCTTAAATTACCTAGCACGTGATCACTTCGATTTTTTAAATGTATAGTTTAAAATTATTTACTTGATATTTGTGAGTGTGACTGTTAATAAATTGTAATAAGTAGAATATACGCGATGGTTTACTAGGTAACTAAAAAGAGTGAAATTATTATTTTAAACAAAAAATTAAAACCGACTTCCAAGGTAAAAACAATAATAACATCCTTATAATATGAACTAAAAAGTATTAAATAATTTTTCCTATCTCCATGTACCAGTTCCAAAAGTTTCAAATATTCTGGCAGAGAAAGATTCAGCTGTATCTGGTACCGACTTCGAAATGATGAAGATTGAGTACAGAAATAGCTGTTGAGGTTTAGCCGAATTCGGAAAAAGGCACTATTAGATAGGAAAAAATATTTAATACTTTTTAGTTCATATTATAAGGATGTTATTATTGTTTTTACCTTGGAAGTCGGTTTTAATTTTTTGTTTATATAGTCCATATTTATCCACATTTTTGTTTTATATGTTCAACGATTACTCCGCCGTTTGTGAACCGATTTTAAAAATTTTTATTTTGTTGTATTAGGTTTCACTCCAATCTGGTCCCATGTTCACAAAATTTTGGTTTCATATGAAGTATTCCAGGCATATGTTACCAAAAAGTAAGATTTTGCACCAGGATATACCATGGTTCGAAGGTGGTGAACAGAACTCCTTACTCCTTATAGATACATTTATATTAGATATACATTTGGGGGTTTCGGCGTTGTTTTAAGAACTGAAAGCATATACTACTAAGCTTATTACATTAATAATCATCATCATCATCATCACCACCATTCCACCATACACCTTCACATTATGAGCCTATTATAATAATTGGTAGGTATTTTTCATAGTATTTTTAGATCAAAACGGATCACGGATGTCTTTAAACATTGTTCTGTAAAAAGTTAAGCTATTTTAAAATTATTTTATTATTTCGACCTGATGATAAGATCCATGATTGATCGAGGGACCTCCTCAAAATTTATATGGAAACATATGGTGATTTCGATTTTATGAGAAGTATCCTAAGCATATGCTACCAAAAAGCAAAATTCTGCACTAAGATATACCTTGGTTCCGAAGGTGCTAAGAGAACTCCGGATTCCTTATAGATGCAAGTTTGAGGGTTTCGGCTTTGGTTTAAGAACTCATAGCATATGCTACTATGCAAGTTACATTCATCATCATCATCACCACTACCACCAGTCACCACACCATGAATTATTAAATCATAACTCTTAATTTGTCGAACGATTTCAAAAATTATATTGTTATATCAAAGTAAATGATTCAAACTTGGTGATCAGATCACCAAGTTAACAATTTGATCATGAGATGAATTATGAGGTATGTCCGTATGTAGGAAACTCATTATTTCGTCTTCGCATGCGCTTTTATAATTTTGGACGTGGCGGTAATATCGTGGACGTCCGCGGTAAAACGATAACATAGGGAAGTAAAATGTATGGAAATATATGGAGACGCTTTTAACTTTTCGTCGACGATAACTTTTTACCGTGCACGTTAGAGGACATCACGATGTATACACTTCTGAACCGCACAAAACGTCCGCGGTGCGTAAAATCAAAAGGGCATTTAACGTACACCCAACGTTTTATTCTGGAAGCCGGCGTCCACAATAACGAGACGTCCAGAATTATAAAAGCGCACTATCAAACACAAATCTTAGTAATAAAATAGTTCTTTTATAACTGACAAAACAACGAGAAGTCAAAATCCAGGACCTGGTTGAGAATCACAGTGCACAGTTGCTTAGGTCAGCTCCTCTTTGTTTTTACTCCGTGATCGCAACTCCGTCCGTGTCAGTCCGCGCTTCGAATAAGATTTTTTTATGATCAAGTGAAATCTCGTCAAACTCGCGAGATCTCGCCTTTTTTTCGTCCGAGATCAATATCGCTAAAAAAGGCCGAGATCTCGCGAGAACGAGATCTCGCGAGAACGAGATTGCATTCCCTACTTGGTAACCTGATCACCAAGTTTGAATCATTTACTTTGATATAACAATATAATTTTTGAAATCGTTCGACAAATTAAGAGTTATGATTTAATGATTCATGGTGTGGTGACTGGTGGTAGTGGTGATGATGATGATGAATGTAACTTGCATAGTAGCATATGCTTTGAGTTCTTAAACCAGAGCCGAAACCCTCAAACTTGCATCTATAAGGAATCCGGAGTTCTCTTAGCACCTTCGGAACCAAGGTATATCTTAGTGCAAAATTTTGCTTTTTGGTAGCATATGCTTAGGATACTTCTCATAAAATCGAAATCACGATATGTTTCCATATAAATTTTGGGGAGTTCCCTCGATCACTCATGGATCTTATCATCAGGTCGAAATAATAAAATAATTTTCAAAATAGCTTAACTTTTTACAGAACAATGTTTAAAGACATCCGTGATCCGTTTTGATCTAAAAATACTATGAAAAAATACCTACCAATAGGGATGATGACAAGGTCAAAAATTAGCGAATTTTGTTAATAAAATAAAGAAATTACGGTAAAAAATAAGTGTTCCCAAAATTTCAGCTCGATAGCATTTGTATTTTTTTTTTGTTATGCGCCCTCAAAGTTGGATAATCAAGTCGATTTTTTTTTCAATTAAATTTCTTAATATTTGTATACCATTCGATAACTTATGCAATTAGAAGCAACTTTTGTTATGAAACCACTTTCATAAACGCAATATTTAATATACCTATCGAACAAAGTTCTCTCCCGATCCGTACAAACTACGAAAGAGTGGCGTCAGTCTTTCGTAGCACTTTGTATGGAGCGTTTCGGGCAGGTCTATTTTATGAGATGTTTGAATTGTCATATCTTGGTGAATTTTTAAGCTATCAGAGTCATTCTTTCAGCGATGTTTCTATTTTTTAAGGGTCTTTCAATTATCAGTAAGAAAAAAAAATAGTCATCAAGCCTATTATAATAGGCTCATAATGTGAAGGTGTATGGTGGAATGGTGGTGATGATGATGATGATGATTAATGTAATAAGCTTAGTAGTATATGCTTTCAGTTCTTAAAACAACGCCGAAACCCCCAAACATGTATCTATAAGGAGTAAGGAGTTCTATTCACCACCTTCGAACCATGGTATATCCTGGTGCAAAATCTTACTTTTTGGTAACATATGCCTGGAATACTTCATATGAAACCAAAAAAACCATATGTTTCCATTTGAATTTTGAAGAAATCCCTCGATTACTCATGGATCCCATCATCAGGTCACCACTTTTGTGAACAAAGGACCAAATTGGAGTGAAACCTAATACAACAAAAACAAAAATTTTGAATATAGTTTCACAAACGACGGAGTAATCGTTGAACATACATAAAAAAAATATCCACAGCCGAACGTATAACCTCCTCGTTTTTTGGAAGTCGGTTAAAAAGACAGACAGACAGTGATACTCTCGCATTTATAATATTAGTATACATAATTTATAATTTATATGTACTTACATTACTACATACTTACATTATTGAGTTGCGTCAGATCTGGCATAGGTAAGTTAGGTATGTTGAAACCATTTAAGTTTTTCTGTTTTGACTTTTTCTTTTTACTAGACTTTTTCTTCTTCGGTATTGTCTCTGAAATAAGTAAAGAGCTATTTGAACAGGAATATTTACACAGGATAGAAGGCGCCAGACAAAGGTAAGCATTCCAGTTGTGTATTTCTATTTTCTATACTAAATTAGATGACGCCCGCAACTCAATTGCGCCAAAATTCGTTTATCACGCGCGAACCTCACATTTTTCCGGGATAAAGTATCCTATGCCCTTTCCAGGACTCAAAGTATCTTGATTCCAAATTTCAGCAAAATCGGTTCAGCGGTTTGGGCATGAAGAGGTAACAGACAGACATGCAGACAGACACATTTTCACATTTATATTATTAGTATAAGTATATGGATGTGCGATATTGCTCAATATAATACAATATACAGAAGGTAACTAAACAGTGATAGGTCAATGTATCATCAAATAAATAATAAATTGATGATGAAGATGCAGACATACTTCATTTGGTCGAGTTATGACAATTCAATGGGTTTGATATAACGCGACCAAATTAGTTAATAGCACCAGTAGCCCTAGCACGGCGACCAGTGGAAATGCGAAAGTATAGACAAACTGAGGAGATAAACTTAAGGTGCCGTTCCGATCTTTTTTGGTTCAGAAAAATTCAATTAAAATGCCACTTTATGACAAACTATAGTCACAAACTGTGGAGATAAACTTAAGGTGCCGTTCCGGTCTTTTTTCGTTCCAAAAAATTTAATTAAAATGCCACTTTATGACAGACTATAGTCCTAAAAATTCAAATAATATCCTACTCTATGTCATATACTATAGAGTATAGTCTGTCATAAAGTGGAATTTTAATTGAATTTTTGTCGGTCGCGATTAGCCGCGGTAAAGATCGGAACGGCACCTTAAGTTTATGTCCACAGTTTGTCTATACTTTCGCATTTCTACTGGTCGCCGTGCTAGGGCTACAGGTGTTACTTTGCCAAAATCCACAGCTTAAAAGTTAGTACATATATTATTATTTTCAGGCATATAATATGAGGCAAAATATTGGAACGGAGTTCCTTATCGCGCGTTGCGCCTTGCGGAGGCTAGACAAAAAAGTTGTAACGACACTTTTTAAAGGTGTCAAGGGACACCTGAATGGAACGAAGTTATTTCTTATGTTCAAAAAATCTGTACCTATTTACTAATAATAATTTTAAAAAAATATTCAAAAAACGCCATCTATTGACGCCCAGGAATACTAACAACGCGTAGCTGTTTATTCTCAAAAAACGCCATCTAGTTGACGCACAGGAATACTATCAACGCCCTCTGCCCCTACCATGCAGGTGTTTTTATTATAAAAAAATAAATATTGCTAAAAATAATAATATACAAAATTTTAAGCGACCAAATTACGCGGATCAGCTATCTACCCATGAACAGAGGCGGCGTAAGGCGTGGGCGGTGTGGGCGACCGCCCACGGCCTCGCGGTCTAAGGAACCTCGCGCCCCTTGGACTACGAGGTTTTTTAAGAATTTACGAGTTTTGGACACTCAAATATTCATTAATAAAAAGTTTTTTATATAAAAGTTTGAGTATCAAAAATTTCTTTTTCACAACAAATCCGTCCTCTTGCGTCATCCACCAGGGGGCCTCGAAAAAATATTTTTGGGGGCCTCGCAAGATATTTCTCGCCCACAGGTCTTGCCCCGCCACTGCCCATGAATCATCTATTCTGATAGTACAACTTTCTACATGTTCCTTATTACCTGAACTGGCAACACTGAAAGCTCTATCGCTGCACTCCATTTTCTCCAGTGACACCTCACTGCACGCATCATCTGTTCTCTCCAACAGTGTGTCTTCTATCTGTCTGGTGCGCTCCAGTTTACCCAGGGACGGCTTGAGAGAATTTATTTCCACAATCTCGGTGTTGTTGTATCCTGGAAATTACAGCAATAAATATTTGGCGATAAGCATGGTGGTCGCAAAGATCTTCCGACCGAGCTAGGTGTTAGGCTGCATTTACACTGAAGCGGAGCGGAGCGGAGTGGAGCTTAGCAGTGCCCGAATTGACCAATCGTGCTATTCCAGCGGAATGACAGCGAAGCGGAGCGAAGATTTTGAGCATGGTGATTGGTCAATTCGGCACCGCTAAGCTCCGCTCCGCTTCAGTGGAAACGCAGCCTTATGCTCGGTCAGGCCGAAGCCCACATTATTGATTTCAGCTGTCATATACATGTAGAGTTCGTCTAAGCCGAAATGACGCGCCCACCTCTGCATTTACACACACAAGCCCAACTCAAATATGGACGCAATACACGTAAACATGCTATTATAATTGGTCGCTCAGTTGCTTAGATACTATACTTGCTAAGAAACGTTATTCTCGGATTTGTTGTCCAACTAGTTTAGTTAATGTTAAACGCGCGAGAGGAGAGGACGTATTGTTTCATACAATGACACGGCGCTGCTCGATAGCGCGAGCGTTATCGGATTTATTGCCCGACTAGTCAACCGTCTTGTACCACTCAGAGATCGTAGTTTACTAATAAATCGATGCTCCCACACAGATGAAGTGTTGTTAATATTTGCACTCACACATTTAAATAGACTAATTAAGTAGTGGGGCGCGTCATTTCAGTTTAGACAATCTCTATACAGATTACAGACACACTTTGAAAACTTTGATAGCACAATGCAGGATTGCGACAGTAATAATTGTGGGTACCATTAAAAACATTTTAGATCTTTTTTAGGGTTCCGTACCCAAAGGGTAAAAACGGGACCCTATTACTGAGACTTCGATGTCTGTCCGTCTGTCTCCAGGCTGTAACTCAAGAACGGTAATAGCTAGAGAGTTGAAATTTTAACAGATTATGTATTTCTGTTGCCGCTATAACAACAAATACTAAAAACAAAATAAATTAAATTTTTAAGGGGGGCTCCCATACAACAAACGTGATTTTTCAAACATTTTTTTCTCGGTATCAACAATGACAACAGACAGGCACTTGAAATTTTCACAAAGGCCTTAATTATATTATGTGTAATTTAATAATTAATAATAATATTTAAACAAAATAAAAATTTAAGGGGGCTCCCATACAAGAAACATAATTTTTGGTCTATTTTTGCTCTATAACGGTACGGAACCCTTCGTGTGCGAGTCCGACTCGTACTTGGCCGATTATTTGTCATTTGAAATCAATTATATTGGGCCTAATAAAAAGAACTACTGCTCTTGTAATGATGTTTCTTGATCCTATAATCTATACTTTCATTGTTAGGGTAGTTTCTATTTAATTGCACTTTTTCTACATCTGTCAGTCTGTCCTGCCTTACTGCCTAACTTCAGTAATTATAGATTAAATAGACAAAAATTTGTATAGCTACATATCTAGGCTTTATTGTAATAATTATAGCAAACCATAAAATTTCATTGAACACTAACTAGTCATTACTTGCTACTAACCTAAAAATCTAACAATACACTCCTTCTCGTTTATAACTCTCATCAATAAGGCCTCATATTCTATACCATCTTCGTCATACACAGCTCGGCAGTGCATACCAGCTTTCCACTGAGTCAGTTCCTTCTTGGAAGACTTATCTGAATGCTTTGGAGCAGTATTGTTACTTTTATCTGAAATATAAAAGTATCATGAAGTATTTGAATATTCTAATGGATTATTATTTTTGGAGAGTTTGAAATTGTAAGTAATAGTTTTTTTTATACTATTGTTTTTTCAATTATTTTATATTGACGGTTGCCTGGTAGAAACTGCTTACAGCCGCCAATTTGCACATTTTTATACTTAAATTGAAAATTTTATTGTACTTAATTGTATTGTCATTGTTTTGTGTCTCTTTTGTTGTGTTCTTCATTTTGAATATTGTTTATGTGCAAATAAAGGATTTATAAATAAATAAATAAGAGAATGATAAAAATTAACAGTTGATTTGTTGATGTTTTGTGGGGGGTGGAGTTACCCGCGTCCGTAGGACTTACCACCTTCTCCTAGGCCCACCCTACACGTGTCCCCCGGGTGGTGCTAAACGGGTAACAACAACGCTTGTGCGCGGAACTAGGCCGCGGAGTTACATCGTGAGGGCGCTCTCGCGCAGCCATTACATGGCCGTTGTAGTATCGTCTCTGCGGTGTGGCTCTGCACCGTGGTTCTGAGTACAAGCCTTCATGTCAAGAACAACGCCGAGTCTCAGGCGGCGGTCAAGTAACCTGATCAACCAGCACAACCAGCTGGGCTGTTAGTGTAGGTTCCTACCTGCCAACCAGCACAACCCGTTATCTCGTGGTCATGTTTCGCGAGACCGGGGGCCTTGGCTTAACCGCCCGGGCCGAGAGGTAGAAAGCCTCAATAAAAAATTTACTCCAATCCTACGGTGAGTTACGCGCCAATAGGATGCATGGCTGGCGGAAGGTTCAGTCACTAGCGGACAACCTCGGTGGACCTGGCAAACACCGTTGAATTGCCTTCTAGGGGGAAAGAGCGTCACCCTCCTAGCGACCATATACTTCGACCCTACTCGTGGGAACAACATGATGAAAGAAACTAATGAACAAACAAAACCCCCAGAAAAAGCACTTGTGCAACAAATATTTCACCCAGCACTTTTCACTCGACCTCGGTCCTCCTCTCTTAGTAACCTCTCATCAACCAGAGTTGAAAATGAACACAACCCTCACAGTGAAATAACTGACTGCGACAATGATGGTCCACAAAATACTACAGAAAAAATCGACAATTTACCACCACCATGGCAAAGAGTGCCAACTATAAGAGGCACAAAAAGGAAGAAAGTCTCAACACCATCCCCTGAAAAAATAGACCTGTCAAATAGCTTCAGTGGACTTCCAACAGATGAAAAAGAAGTCACGGAAGATATCAAGAAAATTCCAAAACCTCCACCCATAATCTTATACGGCATAGAAGATCTTAAGAAACTTACAGAAGTCGTAGAAAATGTCATTAGCAAAACTGACTTTACTTACAAAATAGTAAACAAAAATCAACTACGAATTTCCTGCACTAGCGTAGAAACATACAAAAAAGTTATAAGATACTGTTAGAGAAAAGGGCCTTATAGGACACACATTTAACAGAAAAGATAAGCGACCATACAGGATTGTAATTAGAAACCTACATTACACAACACCTCTTAGCATTATCAAGGATGCACTAGAAAGCACAGGCAATACTGTTGTTGGAGAAATCATAAACGCTAAGTATGGCCCTGAAAAGAAACCGACCTCTACTTTCTTTGCCAACTTAGCTCAAGGACCGAATAACAAGCTAGTAAAAACTTGAAATACATATATCACCAATCCATAAAAATAGAAGATCCACGTAAACAAAAGGCAGTTGTTCAATGTCAAAGATGCCAGCAATATGGCCATACAAAAAATTACTGACCATATCGATGTGTAAAGTGTGCTCAACCTCACAAAACTGCAGACTGCCCGAAAATTGATCGCAACACTCCAGCTCAATGTGCACTGTGCCTTAGTGATCATCCAGCAAATTATAAGGGTTGTGAGGTATATAAAGAAATACTATCCAGAAAATCCGTCAAAACTGGCATTAACCGAAAAACAAATCTCACAAGAATATTGAGACATTTGCTAACCCAAATATTGGGACATTTGAAAAAAATGTCCCTACAGACGACAATAACGACAAAAATCGACGACAGTATAATGAAGTCTTGAGAGGAAACAAAACCACTGAACGCGAAAGTGAACCCACAACAACACCTACAATTGAAAAAATGTTCCTGAAGCAAACTGAAAAAATGGATCTTATCCTTCAACAAATGAGTACTTTAATTAGCCTCATAACAACACTAGTCTCGAAAATAACAAAATGACCTCCCTCAAAATAGCAACCTGGAACGTGGACGGGATGTCACCGAATAAAGACCAAGTTGAAGTCCTGCTGCACTCACATGACATTGACATATTACTTGTTGCAGAGACCCATTTCACGTCCAACAGCAGTGTCAAAATAAAGAACTACCAAATATATGCCACCAACCATCCAGATGGCACGGCACATGCAGGTGCAGCAGTGATAATAAAATCTAACATCAAACATAGCAAACATCTGCAATTCAAAAAAGCGCATATTCAAGCTGCTACTGTTACAATAAAAGATCGAAATGAAACATTCAACGTCTCTGCTATCTATTGCCCCGATCCCCAAACATGCAATAACTGAAGAACAGTATGAGGAACTATTCAATCACCTTGGACCGCGATTCATAGTTGGGGGTGACTGGAATGCAAAAAATGTACACTGGGGCTCCCGATTAACAAATACTAGAGGAAGAGTCCTAAAGAAAAGCCTGGATAAGAACAAACTTACCACGATCTCCACAGCAGAGCCCACAAACTGGCCCAGTGACCCAAATAGACTACCAGATGTGATAGACTTTTTTATCATCAAGGGTATAAGTTCTGTAAATCACTGCATAGAGACATGCCTGGATGCTGACACAAACCACGTTCCAGTCCTACTAACCCTCGGTACTACAGCGTTAAAAGTAACAAGAACACCGAAGCTATATAATAAGCGCACAGACTGGTCGTCTTTTCGGGAACTTATACATGACAAGCTAGACCTAAATATAGCTCTAAAAACAGAAGCCGACATTGATGAAGCTGCAAATACCATCACCACAATGATACAAAAATACCGCTGGCACTGTACACCAGTAAGTAACGCACTTCCACCGAAAAGTAAAGTATATTCTGAAAACATTAGACAGAAAATTAAGGAGAAACGCAGACTGCGACGCGTGTGGCATATAAGTAGACACCCTATAGATAAGGCAGCACTTAACAAAGCAGCTAGAGAATTAAAAATCCTAATTCAGGAAGCCAATGATACGGTGATAGAAACTTACCTAGAAGGACTGACTGCAACAAAGGATACTGACTATTCACTCTGGAAAGCCTGCAAAAATTTTGATAGACCCCTGCATCATAAGCCGCCACTGCGATTGCGAGACGGAGAATGGGCTAGATCGGTGAAAAGTAAAGCGGAACTGTTTGCAAAACACTTAAGCCAAGTGTTCAAACCAAATGACCCATCGTCTGCTGCTGACGAATCTGACATTAATTTAGTCCTTAATCAAGACTTCCAGATGGACCTTCCACTTAACCCAGTAACGCCCCGTGAAATCAAAAGAAACATCAAGTCTATGGATAATAAAAAAGCCCCAGGATTTGACCTAATTGACAAGAAGATTTTAGAGGAACTACCACGCAAAGCTATAGTGTTTTTGACATTGATTTTTAACGCCATGCTCAGAATAGGGTACTTCCCTGACCTGTGGAAAGTATCTCAGGTAATAATGATCCTTAAGCCTGGAAAGCCTCCTCACGAAGTTACCTCCTACAGACCCATTAGCCTGCTGAAGATATTCTCGAAACTGTTTGAGAAATGCCTGCTTCAAAGACTGATCTCTGCAACAAATAAGAAGTCAATAATACCCGACCATCAATTTGGCTTTCGAAGTAAACATTCAACTATAGAACAAGTCCATAGAGTATGTAGAAGAATCAGAAAGTCTTTTGAACTAAAAGAATATTGCTCATCGGCATTTCTTGATATACAAGCAGCTTTTGACAAGGTATGGCATAAAGGGCTGTTATTTAAAATAAAGTCCCTACTACCCCACACGTTCTATGGAATTCTCAGATCTTATATATCAAACAGAATTTTTCAAGTAAGAGAAGGCGACTCTACATCTCAGTTTTACAACATAGAAGCAGGTGTGCCTCAAGGATCGGTACTTGAACCCTTCCTCTACCTTATATTTACATCTGACTTACCTGAAACATCCAATGTCACCACCGCCACCTTCGCTGATGATACTGCTCTTATAGCTTCCAACAAATGTCCAATTGAAGCTTCACAAGCGCTACAAGCGAGTCTGCTTAAGGTCCAAAAATGGCTAAAAAAATGGAGAATAGCTGCAAGCGTCAACAAATCGGTTCATGTCACATTTACCCTCCGTAAAGAAGACTGTCCACCTGTCTCCCTAAACGGCACACCACTGCCTCACAAAGACACTGTGAAGTGTCTAGGAATGCAGGTAGATAGAAGACTAACTTGGAAAAACCACGTAAAAGACAAAAGGGACGAAATTAACTTTAAAATCAGGGGTCTGAATTGGCTGATAGGCAGAAACTCCAAACTGTCTATTGAGAATAAGATTCTTGTGTGCAAAACAGTGATAAAGCCAATCTGGACATACGGCATACAACTCTGGGGTACTGCTAGTGCTAGCAACCAATCCATCATACAAAGAGTCCAAAACAACATACTCAGACAGGCATCAAATGCACCATGGTTTCTCAGAACATCATCTCAACATGCCAACAGTAAAAGAAGAGATTACTGCCGTTGCTAGCACATACAAATGCAGGCTCCAGAACCATCAAAATGTACTAGCTGGACAGCTAACAATCCCAGAAGTAAATCGTCGTCTGAAAAAGAGACGTGACATATTTGACCAAGACAGTCAGTCGAAGTAATAAAGGGATGTATTCCATTGGGAATACCACCCTACACTGAAACCTACATCACATCTGCTTATAGCCTGAAGGCTGATTGCAAGATTCAAATATATATATATAAAAAAAAAAAAAAAAAAAACAGTTGATTTGTAGACAGGGTTAATAGTTATATGTAAAAGTAGGAAATCAAAATGGAAGAAGGCAATACATGTTTTAAAATGGCCAGTACAATTAACAATAGACCAGGGAATGTCCTGAAGAAGATAAAAAGAAAGGAAATTCCAAGTGTTTCCTTCATAACATTATACATATTATGTTGCTAGATACTCTCGTACCACAATGTATGATTATGGATATTATTTTTTTCGAGTATGTATGATAAAACAATGTAGAAGTTAAAATGCATGACAAAAAAAGTTTGATCACATCTCTGACCTCTGACTTTCCACCAGGGCTACTGGCGCCTGTGTGCAAAAAAAGGATTTTGGCACCCCTTGAGGCAAATTTTTTTGGGTCCTTGGTTTTGGCGCCCCTAAAGATGGCGATTTGGCGCCCCTAGCGGAAGACGCCCGTGTGCATTGCACACACTGCACATATGGTAGCGGGGGCCCTGCTTTCCACAAAACTTACCATGTTTGTCTTTTCCCTGTGTATTGGTAGACATAGCTATTCTCTTAGCCACTTCTGCGTTAGCCATTCTAAGAGCTTTATCATAGGCGTCATTGAGTTTCCTATCATCCCAAATATCTTCATCTTCCTCATCAATTTCTTGCTCCGATCCAGACTGAAAAATACGGAAAAGGTTTTAATAATAATTTTTTTAGAATTCACAAATAGGAATGGGGACCTTGTGATTTGGGCTTTAGTAGCAAGAAATTTGTTTATTACCTACTTTGGTATTGGTTAGTTCATCTCATAATCTGACTTTCCCTTTACTTGTCTACTCTAAATTGCGGCCAAAATAACGCACAAAGCGATAACAATCAGTTTAATATTTAAAACTATTCATAATTCTGAAAATTGAATATAAAGTATGGGTAGGTAGTTACAAGTATATAATTCATCAATGATAAACGAGGTTTAATCGGGAAATATTATGATTTCTTACCAAACGCATTCCTTTTATGTAAAGTACGTTATTAGATGTCATTTTCTCTTTGTTTCTATATTTTTTTAAAGATTTGTGTACTATTTATTTATAAATTACAAATTACAATTCATACGAGAATTTTGAATTTTTTTTTTGTTAAAATTGACAGCTATCAATAGATCAATTGACAGCGTTTTTTTTTTTAATTTTGTAATGCTCAAGTCCACAACCAAGAATCTTATATATCACTGGATCCTGCGCTTAGAACATTTTTTTGAAGACAAGTTTATTGACCTTTAGTTACTTAGAAAAAGAAATCCATCCATTTAGATATGATCTATATATATAAAAATGAATTTCCAATTGTGTTAGTAACGCTATAACTCGATAACGGCTGAACCGATTCTGCTAATTTTAGCCTTCAAATAATCCTTGAAGTCCAGGGAAGGTTTTTGAGTGACACGATGTTCACCAGGACAGCTAGTATATTGTATTAATCATGATTTATTGCATTAAAGACCAGCAATCTATTAGAATTATACGCGGGCGAACCCGGGGGTGAAATCTGGCACTAGCCATTAGTGTATTAAAAAAACACAATTCAATCATCAACATATTTATTTCACATAGTACAATAATTGATATGCTCTAAGCCTCATACAATATCTGTCAAACTCTTCATTTATTTGAAGTTTAATAATCATTATATATTTCTGAGTACGGCAGCATGGACGTATAAAAAAAGGTACGGCAGTAATTATTTAAATTTTAAAGAAGTATTTTTTATCGGGCTTTGGCCCACCACACTTTCCCACCACTGTGTCTCCTGTGTCACCAGAATCGACAGCGGTATCCAACCACAAAAACCCTTTGATATGATCTCAAGGAGCCCGAGAGACATGCTAAAGCTGTCTTGGGACCCGCATCGAAATTAATCAAAAGAAAATAGGAGGAGCAGGAAATATTCCCATTTTCCCTCCCCATACAAAGCGGGAGGTCTCACACGATGGGTTAGGTACCTGATGCTTCGCTCTTAGAATCTAGGAGCTGTAATAAAAAATATTAATTTAATTTTTGTACACACTACACAGATAAGAAGTACCTAATTAATTATAAATAAACTAGCGACCCGCCCCGGCGTCGCACGGGTATAAAATATCTAGCCACTGAAAAAATTATGCCAATAGCCTTCCTTAATAAATGGGCTATCTAATACTGAAAGAATTTTTCAAATCGGACCAGTAGTTCCTGAGATTAGCGCATTCAAGTTAGCCCTTTCAAATAATTTTCCCCGTTTTTTCCACATTTTCCTCTATTTCTTCGCTCCTATTAGTCTTAGCGTGATAAAATATAGCCTATAACCTTCCTCCATAAATGGGCTATCTAACACTGAAAGAATCATCAAAATCCGTTGCGTAGTTTTAAAGATTAAAGGGAACAAAGGGACATGAGTCCAGAGACAAGAGGGAGCGACTTTGTTTTATAATAAGTATAGATTACCTTGACAGGCACAGAAAAAGAAATGTTTTCTTTCCAACATTTAAGTAATACATCTTCTTTATTAAAATGTCTACTGTATATTCTTGAACCACGTGGTGGGTCCCAATAATTCAGTCTATTTGTTGCAGTTCTCCATAATTTACAGATTTCAGGGTCATTAGGAAATCTGAAAAAAAAAATTGGAAACAATAATTGTATTGAAATAGTCATAAACTTATAATATTTATAAGTTTATGGAAATAGTACTTTAATCCATCAAGCCCCATAAGAGCACCGGTGATCGCGACAAAAATTATAGAATATAATAGCATTTCCAAGAATCCGCGATCGAAGGATAAAAAATATAAAACCGACTTCAAAATAATTGTACTTAATTGAGAATTAAAATTACGTTATCTCAAAACTACTAGACCGATTTTGATGAAACTTGCAGTATTCCTTAAGTTGAACAATTATACCAAACTGTACAACAAAAAAAGAATTACTCAAATCAGACTTATAGTTCCGGAGATATGCAAACACAAACATAAAAACATACATACATACATAAATACTGTATACACTTTTGAAAGGGTTTAGCCGGATAGGTATGACGAGTCGGCCCCCAAGTGGGAATCGAATCAAAACTTATGTTTTAATATTGACTTGATGTACAATCACGATTTATGTACTTTTGGCGCCCGATTTTCGGTTTGTCCTGGAGATAGAGAGCAAAACATCCATATGCTTGACTATTACTAAATGTGATACAATTTTCCTTAAAGTATTGCTTTTACAGCCCATAACACTACATCCCAACATTATTTTAATATACTCCACATACACATCTTATAAGAAAAACACAAACCACTACTTCTACTTTACAATAATTAATTAAATCAAACAAAAATTTGTAAATCCCAGCTGTTTGTTTACGAAACGTCAAACTTTGGTTTGCTCCTACAGGAGTATCACATTGGAAAAAATGGCCACGCGGTGAGGGACAGAAAAAATTATTTTATCTCTTTTCTCCACAAGCAATATGTAATTAACTATCCAGCTAAGGAAATATCCAGCTGTCTATACTTTTACTCTGTCTACGTTTAGTTATGTATTTTTTCTCTCTCACACATTACATAAAGTTGCCATGGTAAAACGAAAAGTACCTCATCCAAATTTCTAGAACTGTAAAACTTAATTAAATGAGCATTATCGATCGTTTATAAGCAGGTCATTGATCTTAGAATTTATTTTAAGTACACGTGAATTCAGTTCTTTAAACCACATTAGTAAAATCACGTGATATTTTTAGTATAATTCAGTATATTTTGCCTAATTCTTATAGTTGCTCTACTTTATTTTATTAGCAACACTCTGACTGTCATTTATCTGTCAAATGCTGCCAATATGGCCGATATGTCAAATAAGTTCTCTCGCTTCGAATGTTTACTTGCTGAAATAATCGTTTGTATTAACCCTCCGTGTACTAGGTGACTAATCTCACCATGCTGTACTAGGTGGGGTGTGACACCCCAACAATAAAAGGCAGTTAAATCCGAAAAATTGTTCCTTGTGATTGTAAAATACTAAGTGATATATTTAAATATCTAATAATGAATGGGTTTAAGTGAAATAAATTCAATTTTACATTATAAAATACATTTTATAAGCAAAAGTACAAAAACTTGACTTTTTCTTCAAACTATAAACTATGAAATCTTTTCTTCAGTACAAAAATCAAATGGCACCTCGTCGCTTAGCTAACAATACCGCGTAAGTCGAAAATTGGTCATTTTGACTTTTATACTTCATTGGATAGATTTTGTCGGCGCGCATCCAATGATGATAGAATTTTGTTTAAATTGTCCAATCGCAGCGCGCTATTCAAGTAGTTCTGGCACCGCGCAAGTCGTTTGTTGTGTCACAACCGCGTAAGTCGTCAGTCCGCCATACTATCTTGTGTTGATGTGTGACCACGCAGCAAATTTATTGTATATTTTTGTCTATTACGGTTTTATCAGAGAAACTTACACTTCTGATGGACCAAAAAGGAAAGACAACTCGATTATTTATTATTTTGTAGTTTAATAGAGTGTAATTACTGCTAATTTAGATGTATTTTAAACTTCAATTATAGATCGGCGGTTTTTCAATGTAATGTTCATTGACTTAGGCGGTATTGTTAACTATTTTATGGGGGGCACATGACATCTATCTTCTAAAAAGTCCTAACAATTTAGTTGCAAATAGCTCGTACTGCTACCCATTACCCTAATTGAGGCTTCCATCCCGTTTTGCATTGACCTTATAAAAGTTATGATGAACTCCTGGGGGATACCGCCCCACTCTTCTTGTATAGCCACCTGGAGGTTTTGAAGGGTATCTGCGGCAGGAGTCCTGGCCCTGACCTTCCTTTGGAGTTCGCCCCATGGCTGCTCTATAGGATTATGGTATGGGCTTCTTGCTGGCCAATGCGTAACTGAAATTCCGACCTCGGAGAGATATTGACGAACTATCGTAGCAACGTGCGGTCGAGCATTGTCCTGCATCAATATGAAACCTTTACCAACTAACGTCGTATGGCACCGCATGATATCCTAGCACGCCCTGGATGTAGCGATGGGCATTCAAAGTGCCAAGGCACGGCCCGGTTTCGAACTCAAGATTGGTTTTTGCACCAAAAGAAATACCGCCCCAAACGGTCCCGGAACCCCTGCCATTGAACCATTTCGTTAATGCACACCCCCGCAAATCGTTCTCATTTTCTAAGGTATACTTTCCTGCGACCGTTGCTACCATAAAGATTGATTTTGTACTCATCAGAGAAGAGTACGACCCGCCATTACTCCAACGACCAACCAACGCAAGAACGGGCGAAATTAAGCTGCGCTTGACGGTGTGCTGGGGCTAATTTTGGGCCGTTAGCGATTTTTTGTGAAGTCAAACAACTGTCTGCAAGTCTTCGTCGTACAGTCCACTCACTTACTGTAACTCATCCTGTTAGATGTAGCCCGAAGTCATCCTGAACCTGGTCGCTTGGTAAAGTTTAGAGTCTCTAAAAACTTCGGTATACTCTTCTAACCGAAGATCGACTTAAATTTAAGACTTCTAGCCACAAATCAATGGATATTACCACAAAGAAATTACGTCCAAAATGAAGTTGAACAAACAATTAATCAATAAAAATCAAGACAAAACAGGATCAATAAAATTTGACCAATTTTTATCCACAGGACAAAACAAAATTAAGAAACTGAGCGATGTGGGTGCTTAGTGATTTGTGTCGTTTTTAGTCAAGCACGTTGATGTAAAAAAATGAATTTAATTTAATTAAAATTAAAAAAAATGTAATAAAAAGAAAATAAATTCCGCATAAGTCTTTCTTTTGTTGAACTAATACCGCCTAAGTCAATTTTAATACTGATACAGTATTAAATACACATATTTTAATATGTGACATCATAATTGTACCTATTTCATACCTATTTATGTCTTCAGTACACATGTCTGAACGTAAATAAATATTAACGCACGCACTATACATATTTTACATATTTTTCGCTTGGCACGCGATGGCTTCTTAGCTCGCCAGCGCGTGGCTATTTTATGCTTGTGTGCAATTGCCGTAGTGTGCGTGTAGGGATGGGGGATCTGCTTGTATATATCTATAAAAATATAAAATGAGACTACAACTGCTATCGACCAATAGTCGACCATAATTTTATGTTATAGATTTTTATTAAACGACATCAAGAAAAGGAGGTTATCAATTCGACCCGCATGTTCAATTTAGGATATAATATTAATAATATAATATAATGTAATAATCATTTATTTGCAAAGAATGTTGTTTACAAAGATCTTAAAGTAAGTTATGTTATACAGTATCAAACATTATTATGATCATTAAATTAGAAGTCGCTTTCAATTTGGTGAAAAGATATGATTTTATATTTATGTAAAGCTACTTCTTAGGATTTTCGACGATTACGTAGTAAATAATAACACAATTGGGCTTCTGGAAAAAACAAAGAAACGACATTTAGTATTATTAAATTAACAATCGCCGAAATCAATGATAATACTTTCTAGTTTTTAGTCCATTCGGCCATCTTTTCTTTTCATAGATTACATCGAAGTCGTAGAGCAGAAGGATCTGTCAAATAATCATCTAAGTAGCGGCAAAATGCAAATAAAGAAAAATAAATTTTTCTTTGCATCTCCCCCCCCCCCCCCCCCCCCAAAAGAAAATATAATCAGGTGTTTAATCACGCAAACTCTCAGACTAGATGCCATCAGGAGCTGGGGTTAGTTTTGAGATGTGAAAAAAATTTGACTCCGACTTCTTATGATCTTTATTAACACTAAATGTCGTTTTGTAAAGCTACTTCTTAGGATTTTCGACGATTACGTAGTAAATAATAACACAATAGGGTTTCTGAAAAAACAAAGAAACGACATTTAGTGTTATTAAATTAACAATCGCCGAAATCAATGATAATACTTTCTAGTTGTTAGTCCATTCGGCCATCTTTTCTTTTCATAGATTATATCGAAGTCGTGGAGCAGAAGGATCTGTCAAATAATCATCTAAATAGCGGCAAAATGCAAATAAAGAAAAATAAATTTTTCTTTACATTTATTTAAGTATAATAATATGAAAATACTATATATATTATTACATAAATACTTAGTTAAAAATATAATAATTATGTATACTCCATAAGCCACGAAGACTTGACCGGAGTGTAATATCAATAAAATCAACAGTTTTTATAAAAATAACAGAAGATCAAATATACTTTATTATACTTAGCTATTATACAACAATTTTGTAAAATAACAACAACAGTATATTATCGAAGAAATAAAGACGTTAAAGATGCGTTAAAGCATTGGATACTGGTGACGAGACACATAATAATATAATGTGTCCACTGTCCCAACACCAGTGGCCGATCCTTCAGTCAATAAAATACCTATGCCATACATTATAACATGGAAGGATTGGACACCGGTGTTAGGACACATTGTATAATATTACACACAATATATTAAAAATTAGAAAAAATAACTCAAACATGTTTAATGTTTTCGTATGAGAAAATGATTATGGTATTACGTATGTATGAGAATTTCGATGGCACCCGGCCTCTTAAATGGAAAATATTCAAACACTGAAAACAGTAATTGACAACATCTCCTTAACGGGGGGGTCTCCTGAAGGTGGCTAAAGGTGGTAGTGATAAGGAGGGGATTTTCCTCACTTAAACCATCCCTCCTCACTCCATCTCACCACCAGAATACTCGGTAAAGCTGATCGCACATTTATCAGCACGCACGCGCCGAACGCGCCGCATTTTAGAATTCGTTGTATGAAATGATGTGAAACCTCGCACATTCGTCCGCACCGTACGCGCCGCATTTCGTGTACTATGCGGTGCGTTCGACGCGTACGGCGCGTACGGTGCTGACAAATGTGCGATCAGCTTTATAATCTAAACTTAAAAATAATATTATCTTCATTATAGGTCTCTCAGTCACCACCATATTGAACTGTTCTTTAGGAGCATTCCAATAACCTAAAAAAATTGTTGGTTTAGTGTCATTAAATGTACTTAATACTATAAAATATGTATGTACATATAATATTATATATGGGGCAATATGCTTTATGTAACTTTTCCATGCTTAACCCATCAAGCCCCAAGTGGAACCAAGGTGCCGCATAACAACTGAATATCTATTGTGTCTGGAATTCATTAAATTTATTTTATTAAATGATGATGATATGACTTTAGCCTTATTAAATTTTTGCATTTTACTTATTAAAAAAGAGTAATGCCAGGATAAAATTTTAAAAAGTAGATCTAAGTAACGAACTGAGTACTTACAGGGGGGAGGTGTGAGAGCTGTTGATCATGCGATTATTTTGCTCTCCGTTAGAACTTTTTTTATTTCAATAAAATCATTGTTTCAAACTTACGTTTGAAATGATAATCTCAATATTGTGATGCCTTCATGAGGGAGTGAGAATTAAAAACTTGCATGAAACTTGCGTCTAAATACTTCTGTTCGTCGTCTATTTTGAAGCATTTTCAAATCCTGAAAAAAACAATTATTTCATCATGACAATATTTTTATCGATACACTATACTTCAAAAAATACCGATTGATAAGCCCAAAAAACGTTGTTGAAAACTTACGTATGTTATGTTAAATCCACGTGTTTGAGGCATTCCTTGGCCGTTTTTATGGTTTATTATATAGCGGAACCACAAAACCCAACAAGATATTGCATTTAACGTTCACTAAACACTTTTATTAGCACTTTTTAAACATGATATATTGCAGACCGACTCCTTTGTTATGTCCGATTAGGTAGGACATAACATTACAAATTTTTGACGTTTATACACCGATATGAGCTTTCTCTTTCACTCAACTCACTGCATCGTTAGTTAGAAAGAGTAACATTATCAACTGTCAAAATATAAGGTTACCTCCAATAGTATGTACCTCATTGGCGTCAAGAATGTCTAGGAGGCAAAACTTTTTTTTAGCAATAGAAACACTCTTTTGACATTTAACCCTTTGTTGTATCAATACTCTATGACATGAAACTTACAAAACAAACCAAAGAGGATGTAAACTGTATACTACGTAACAAGAGGTCGGACTTAGAAGAAAAAAAACAAACATCCGTTATTTTTTTAATTTGAAACCGAAGTTAAAATTTTTAAGTGCAAAACCTTTCACTCTAAACATACCAAAAATTTAAAAAAATAAAAATAAAAAAGAAATGAGCTCAATTAATGTTTTATTTCAATAAAAATTATTTTACTTAACTTAATAAATAGGCTAATAAGGTAAATTAATTCATGAAGCCCCAAGCGGCCACATCCGGCCGCGATAACAATGAAAAAGCTATTGTGTCTCGTTTTGCCACGACTGATGGGACAATAAAACAGATTTAATCCACAAGCTTTTGTTGATTTCTATTATTAAATAGGGAGTGCCTCCGCTGCCGGCGCCGGTTGCCGAAATGGCTGCCGGCGCCGGTTTGCTGAAATGGCTGCCGGCGCCGTTTTCCGAACTCCGAAGTTTGCCGAAGTCACGCGATGTTTGCCGAATAGGCTGCCGGCGCATATTCGGCAAACATCGCTTGTCAAATGACAGAATAATGATCAAAAACATCAGTCTTGAGCTAAAGGACTATTAAAAGTACAAATAATAAGGTCATACATAGTCATATTGTAAGGATGCATATATCTGAATCCTTCGATCGGGGATTCTTGGAAATGCTATTGTATTCTATTGTTGTCGCGGTCACCGGTGCTCGTATTGTTCGTATGGGGCTTGAATCTTGATGCCTGATGGGTTAATGGTGGTGATTATGATGCTGATGAATGTGATCTGCATAGTAGCATAATACAATATCTTTGCTTCTAAACAACGCTGAAACTCTCAAACATGTATAAGGAATCTGAAGTTCTGTTCCGTACCTTCTGCCGTAAGTTCTGTACCTTCGGAAGTATACCACGGGGTTTATAACTGTAGCTGTGGTGCAAAATCTTACTTTTTGGTAGCTGAAAAGAGGTAGCTAAGGTAAAGCTAAGCTAAGAAAATGCATCACAAAAAACTAAAATATCCACAGCCAAACAAATAGGTACCTAACCTTCACCTTTTGAAGCCGGTAAAGTCGATTATATTTGAGATTATAATTATTTATTTTTAAAATTTGTGTATCGGCACTGGAACCTAGCGCTTTACGCATTATCACCGGCTCCCATTACGAGTGCCAGCACCGGCAGCCGTTGTTTTATATCTCGGCTGCCGGCAGTATACTTACCGCCGGTTCCCATTACTGATATTTTTGGGAGCCGGCGCCGGCAGCGGAGGCACTCCCTATTAAAAATTATAATATTACAGTACAGTTTTATGTATTTTATTTATAAATATAATAGAATAGCTGTCTATGCTACTCTACTAACTACTTGATTGCCATAAACAGTAAACTCTATATAGGGAGGGGATTAAAGCTGCGCGTCCACCAGGTCGGAAACGGGACGTACGGTGCGGACAGCACATCGTGTCGTCATATACTTGTCAGGCGCAAAATGATGTTCCAGTTCTTCTAGTGCAGTTCATAGTAGTCAGTATCATACATACAAAGCAACAAATCCGTCCACTGCGTACCTATGCTCCGATTCCGATCCAGTGGACCGCACCTTTATACATACACACTTTGTTTTCTTACACTCTGTATACGACAGCTGAAATCTATCGCGCGGGCTCAGGCCAGCTGCATACCACCTCACTTGATCAGAGGATTTTTCCTTGGTGGCCGTACCACTCATAATCCCATACCTTCCTTCTCCTAAAATCTCCTTGCTTTGAATCTCTTTGCTGCTTTCGTTCCCAAGCGCTCGCATGCGACCGCGAGAACAAAAGATTTCCTAGAATCGCGAACAGCTATTGCTTGCAGACTAAAATGTTGCAAACTAGCTGTATAGGGACCTAAAAATCTGAAATTAATGAAACATTTTTCATTTACTTACTACATTTCCAAATACGTCTGAAATTTTTTAAGCAAAAATGTATATTTATTTGGTTTTTATTGCTGTTTTTATATAAATAATGACATCATGAGTGACGTTTTTGCCGCAAACAATAATTGCGGTCGGCTGAAGTAGTATTTTCAGCGTTTTGATCTCTCAGTGGAAAGTACCCCAAGTAATAAATAATATATTTAAATAATAGTTGGGGAGTTCTGGTTGAAATTCAATGGCATCACTGGCGCCCGCGCCGGCCGCGGGCGCCAGTGATGCCATTTTATGCCAAGTTATGCTATCAACTTTCTATATTGCTCATTCGAAAGGTATTTCTGAGCACTTTAAAAAGTGTTCAGGAAGTACATGTCATAAAATGCGTCGGCACAGTATAGCAATGCATCGGTTTACCGTTATTTAAGTTTGAATACTTAGATTTAATTACTTGCCTAAAAACAAAATACGTATTCACCTATAGCTCACTAATTTGAAATAATATTAGAAGGTATTTCAGAGTAGTAATTTGTTTTTTTTTATTGACTTCTTTGGTAATAACTTAATAAGTAATAACATTATTTTTCGTAAAAACTTATAGTTTTTTAGTTAATTATGAAAAACAACTTTAAGACAATAAGTATTTTTCTCACGCAAAATCTTTGATCTTTAATTACCTATAACTCATTTAATTTTTGAATTATCAAAAAATTGTACATAACAAATTATTTTTGTGTATCTATTGATTTCTGGGGCTTTTTTATTTAAAAAATTCACCCCCGAGACGGGGTTGCATTCACCCCCAGGGCAAAAGCGCAAGTAGGTAGTATGCCACTTTTATTTCTTTAGTTATCCCCTTAAGCGCTTATTCCACTTATCCTAGCTAGGTTCCTAGGTAGGATCCTAGCTAGGAACCTAGCTTTCTAAATGTTATTCCACTTGACTAAATCGGAAACGATTTAGGATCCTAGCTAGGCTAGGAACCTAGCTAGGATAAGTGGAATAAGCGCTTAATACTCACCAAAAAAAATCGATTGAGGTTCTACAAAATCGGTGGTGAAAACCTTTACTGACTGCCCTATGTCCCGCTGTTTGGATTTAACCGTTTTATTTCGGTTTTCAAAACGTTCTCAAATACGTTTTTGTTCCCAAAAACGTTATTGCAATGAAGCGTTCCGAACGAATCAAAACCGTTATTTAAAATAACGTTTTCGAGCCCTGCACTGAGCCTATCTTGACCTCTCGTGAACCCGTTCGCGCGTGTATCTGATTACATGTTGCTATTTTATAAATTGAGGCGTTTTAAATGTGTATTATTTATTTTTTTACTATATTTTTTACTATTATTATTAAAAAATTAACGTCATGAGTCATTTAAAAAGTACGAAAGTTAAATTAAAATATCTGTTATCTGTGAATGGCAAGCACTGCCTTTTTGCCTACAAAGACTGCACGCCCTTGCGATTGAACGATCAGAATCGGAAATGTGGACGCGAGAATTTCAGTGATATTTTCACGTTTTACTATTTTTCTTCAATGAAAATCTTCAAATTTTCAGCACTCTGACACGTCTTTCACTTTAATTGTTAATATTAATCACAGTAACATGTAGTTTTCACATTGTAAAACTAAATTTAACCAAATTAAAAATGTTTGTTTTGTTAATTTTGTCAAAGAGTATTGATACAACAAAGGGTTAAATGTCAAAAGAGTGTTGCTATTGCTAAAAAAAAAGTTTCGCCTCCTAGACATTCTTGACGCACTATACTTGTATAATGGAGGTCAGTGATGTTCAACGATTACTCCGCCGATTGTGAACCGATTTTCAAAATTTTTGTTTTGTTGTATTAGGTTTCACTCCAATTTGGTCCCATGTGAACTGATGATGGGATCCATGAGTAATCGAGGGAACTCCTCAAAATTCAAATGGAAACATATGGTTTTTTTGGTTTCATATGAAGTATTCCAGGCATATGTTACCAAAAAGTAAGATTTTGCACCAGGATATTACCATGGTTCGAAGGTGGTGAACAGAACTCCTTACTCCTTATAGATACATGTTTGGGGGTTTCGGCGTTGTTTTAAGAACTGAAAGCATATACTACTAAGCTTATTACATTAATCATCATCATCATCATCACCACCATTCCACCATACACCTTCACATTATGACCCTATTATAATTGGTAGGTATTTTTCATAGTATTTTTAGATCAAAACGGATCACGGATGTCTTTAAACATTGTTCTGTAAAAAGTTAAGCTATTTTGAAAATTATTTTATTATTTCGACCCGATGATAAGATCCATGAGTGATCGAGGGAACTCCTCAAAATTTATATGGAAACATATTATGGTGATTTCGATTTTATGAGAAGTATCCTAAGCATATGCTACCAAAAAGCAAAATTTTGCACTAAGATATACCTTGGTTCCGAAGGTGCTAAGAGAACTCCGGATTCCTTATAGATGCAAGTTTGAGGGTTTCGGCTTTGGTTTAAGAACTCAAAGCATATGCTACTATGCAAGTTACATTCATCATCATCATCACCAATACCACCAGTCACCACACCATGAATCAATTAATCATAGCTCTTAATTTGTCGAACGATTTCAAAAATTATATTGTTATATCAAAGTAAATGATTCAAACTTGGTGATCAGGTTACCAAGTTAGCAATTTGATCTTGAAATCTATGAATTATGAGGTATGTCCGTATGTAGGAAACTCCTTATTATTGGGACAAAATAAATAGTTATATTAACGTAGTTCTAAGTAGTTTAAGCATAATATTATATGAACATTATAGTGAGCTAATGACTTTCCAGGAGTGTTGTGATAGAAAGAAAGTCACTGAACAGAACTTTAGAGCCTTTAGAGATAACATTAATTTTATCATTGCTTGATTAACGCCAAGCTTATATTATTAATTATACAGTGGTGATACAAGTATATTCTTGGAGTTGCTAATATGCAATTCTCTATTCCGAGAGGTAGGTATATTAACTTTATGGTTCTCATATCATAAATGTGTATCCTGGCTCCAAAGTCACTTAGTAGAACACATTAGTATTTACAGAAAACCTTATAAATTACTTAAATTACTAAAAAGAGTGAAATTATTATTTTTAACAAAAAATTAAAACCGACTTTCAGAGTAAAAAACAATAATAATTATTATATAATGAACAAAAAAGTATGAAATAATTCTTACTCTTATTAGTGCCTTATGCAGAATACTCCTAAATTTCTACTATTTCTGTACACAATCTTCATAATTTTGAAGTCGGTACCAGTCTTTAAAATTAAAAATATTTTGTCTAAGAACTCACCATTCTTAGCTGGTATCGACTTCAAAATAATGAAGATTGTGTACAGAAATAGTAGAGATTTAGGAGTATTCTGCATAAGGCACTAATAAGAGTAAGAATTATTTCATACTTTTTTGTTCATTATATAATAATTATTATTGTTTTTTACTCTGGAAGTCGGTTTGAATTTTTTGTTAAAAATAATAATTAACATAATGAAGGTCTGAAAACACTTTTTCACAGACATAATATTATGTTGATCCAAAACTACATAAAAACTGTAACGCTAGATCAGTTATTGCAGAAAAGTCTTCTTTTGGTACCAATTTCCAGAAATCTGCAAAATATTCTGAAGAATTTTGAGGTTTCGACGACACTTTTTCGACAAAAAGGGTTTTCAATGATCGATGATTTCGCAGTTCAACGACTAACGAGTTCTAACTGAATATTGACAGGGTAACTAACTATGTCAGTCAAACTGAATTTATGAAAATGTGTATAATATTATCCTTCGCGGCAGCCAATTAGGCGGGATTTCTCAGTTTGGCGGGATATTCAAAACTTCTTTGTGCGGGCCATTTATAATTCTTTCGCGGGCCATAATTTGGCCCGCGAGCCTGGGGTTGAGCAGCCTTGTAGTAAACGATCACCAAAATTAGTAAATGATCTGTGGCGTGACATAATTATTCAGTCCGCCACGCTTGAAAAATCGCTCCGCTTATGGCTTATGCCGCGCCTCGAAACAAGTCGGCGTGTGTGACGTAGGCGCTGCTGCACCGTCGCCGGCGCGCCCCTCTACGCTCACTCCGCACCTAGCCTTTGCTTTGATCGCGCGCGTACATCTTTCATTATCTATTGTATAGCTTCACGTCTTTCACTTATTCATATTATCATTCATTGTAGTAATAGTATTTTCATTAAACATCATTCCATTTGCATTATTAGTTATTCATTCGCCTTCAGCAAAGTACTTAGTGCATATTAATTAATGTGTGTAGCTGTGTTGGAATTTGGAGTCTACGGAGGTAACCAGCTACCACATACTGGTGACCCCGACGTGATCCAGAGAGGTAACAACCGGCAAATAACACGTGGCAGTTACTACGAACATAACTCGCAAGGCGTTATCTAAGGCGGTGGTCCAAGTGAAACGCGGTAAGCGATTTTTACTTAATTCAATAATGTCTGTCGAAAATGCACCTGTGGAGGACGACAATTTTAACGACGCTCAGGGTCCCGATGTTGGTGGCGAAGTTTTAAGAGTCGGTATAAGGGTACCACCATTCTGGCCCGAGGAGCCCGCACTTTGGTTCGCTCAAGTGGAAAGCCAATTTGTTTTATCTAGAATTACGAGCGATGAGACAAAATTTTACTATCTGATATCACAATTGGACCACCAATATGCCACAGAGGTAAAAGATATAATTACGAATCCACCTGCGACTGACAAATATTCCAAACTTAAAACAGAACTCATCAAGCGATTATCAGCTTCGGCGGAAAAGCGCATCAAACAGTTCGTCATGCACGAAGAAATGGGCGACAGGAAGCCGTCACAGTTCCTCCGATATTTAGAAGGACTAGCAGGCCCATCTGTAACGAAGGAATTTCTAGCAAACGTTTGGTCGCAGAGGCTACCTCAATCAATCCAAACTGTAATTGCTTCTCAGGTAAAGCTACCTTTAGATCAACTTGCGGAGTTGGCTGATAAAATTTATGATATTGCCCCGCCTGTGCCACAGGTGGCCAGTACTTCTGCGGCAGCACCAGCGCCATCTTACGAAAGTTTGGCGAAGCAGGTGTGTGAACTTACCAAGCAGGTAGCAAAGCTCACTGCGCGCCTGGATAGCGGTAATATGAATAATAATCGTTCACGTTCGCGCTCTCGCAGGTTTAATAGGTCGCGCAGCCGATCCAGACCAAGGCAGCCGCCTCCTAACCACCCACACTGTTTTTACCATTTCACTTATGGCGTTAAAGCAAAGAAGTGCAAGCAGCCGTGCAGTTTCTCTTCGGAAAACTTCCAGGGCAGTCGCAAGTAGCGGCCTATGACTGCCCCTCACCATCATCTTCAGGCCGTCTTTTTATTACTGACCGTTTCACTAAAATGCAGTTTCTTGTAGACACTGGTTCGGACCTGTGCGTTTTTCCACGGTCGGCATTAAAGACGCCGCGCAAGAAATCTTCATTCGAACTTGTAGCTGCAAATAACTCTATCATAAGTACGTATGGACCAATTAAGTTGCACCTAAATTTTGGGCTTAGAAGAGATTTAGTATGGAATTTTACCGTAGCAGATGTTCACCGACCAATAATCGGAGTTGACTTTCTCAAGCATTATAACTTGCTCGTTGATTGTAAAAATCAGCGCCTGGTCGATGGCCTCACTTCCCTCTCTGTCAATGCTGTCCGATCGGGGCTATCTGACATCGCTTCGATTAAAGCTGTCTCAGGACAAACTGATTATCATGAAATTCTACGTAAATTTCCAGAAATTACGAGACCTGCAGGGATGCGTTCCGCAGTCCAACATGCGACTCTGCACTATATTAGGACGACGCCCGGACCTCCAGTTTCTTGCAAGCCACGACGTCTCGATCCTGTCCGTACGCAAGCAGCCAAGAAGGAGTTCGACGAGATGTTGGAAAGCGGCACTGCTCGACGATCTGAAAGCCCCTGGTCGTCAGCTCTTCACCTTGTCAAGAAAAGGGATGACGGATGGAGACCTTGTGGCGATTACAGAGCACTGAATGCAAGGACTATACCTGACAGGTACCCCATCCGCCATATTCATGACTTTTCCTACCAGCTTTCAGGATGCTCAATTTTCTCAACAATTGACCTCGTGAAAGCGTACAATCAGATCGCTGTAAATCCACAGGATATACCGAAGACTGCCATAACGACCCCTTTTGGATTGTTTGAGTTCCCTTACATGACATTCGGCCTAAGGAATGCTGCTCAAACCTTCCAAAGGTTCATCGACGAAGTCTTGTCCGGACTAAGCTTTTGCTATGGATATATCGACGATATACTCGTATATTCAGCAAATGAAGACGAGCACAAAAGACACTTGCACCAGCTGTTTGAACGTTTGCGACATTATGGCATTCTTATCAATACTTCAAAATGCTCGTTTGGGAAGGAAGCAGTTAACTTTCTTGGATATGAAGTATCTGCCGCTGGATCTCAGCCTCTTGATACAAAGATCCAAGCAATCAAAGAGTATCCTGTACCTAAGACTGTTAAGGAACTTCGGCGTTTCTTAGGAATGCTAAATTTTTACCGCAGGTTTATTCCTGATGCAGCAAAAATCCAAGCGCCGTTAAATTCTTTGCTGCAAGGACCCAAAATCAAAGGTTCTCAACCAGTACAGATGACAGAAGAGCTCCTGAAAACCTTCGAAGATTGCAAAACGTCACTCTCCCGTGCTACACTTCTTGCTCATCCTGATTATTCGTCGAAACTTGCAATAGTCACAGATGCTTCGGATTCGGCAATTGGAGCCGTACTTCAGCAACGCAAGAATGACGTTTGGCAGCCTCTGGCATTTTATTCTCGAAAACTTTCAGCTGCACAAAAGAAATATAGTCCCTATGATCGTGAACTCTTAGCAGTATATGAAGCCATCAAATACTTCCGGCACATGGTGGAAACGACTACGTTCACTATTTTTACAGACCACAAGCCTTTGACTTTTGCCTTTGCGACAAGTAAGCAAGACTGCTCTCCAAGGCAATTTCGGTATCTTGACTTCATTTCCCAATTTAGTACAGACATTAGATACATACCTGGTAAAGAGAATGTAGTTGCAGACGCCCTTTCTCGCGTTGAAGAAATCACCACAATCGATTACAAGGCTCTTGCAGAAGCTCAAGATAAAGATCCTGAACTGCAAGACCTTCTTCGACATGGTTCTTCTCTGAAACTGGAAAAGATGCTGACTGAAGGTTGTAACTTACCTTTATATTGTGATGTCTCGCAGCAATCGCCTCGACCTTATGTAACTGAAGAGTTCCGGAAGAAAGTCTTCGACATGATCCACAACTTACATCATCCAGGAGGTACTGCTACAATGCGACTGGTGACACAGAGATTTGTTTGGCCAGGGATTCGCAAGAATTGTAGAGAGTGGGTAAAGCAATGCTTAAATTGCCAAAAATGCAAAATTTCCCGTCACACTGTTACCCCCCTCTCCACTTTCCTTACCCCTTCCTCAAGGTTCTCCCATATACACCTCGACATCATAGGACCTTTACCTATTTCTTATGATTTCAGATATTGCCTCACCGTCATCGACAGATACACGCGATGGCCTGAAGCATATCCTATCAAGGAGATTACAGCCGAGTCGTGCGCTTCAGCCCTCGTGTCTGGCTGGATTGCGCGATTTGGTTGCCCAGCCCGGGTGACCACAGATCGCGGTCGGCAGTTCGAGAGCCATCTTTTCAAGACCCTGACTTCTTTGATTGGCGCTCGTCACATTCGCACTACGTCTTACCATCCAGCTGCTAACGGACTGGTCGAGCGGATGCATCGGCAACTGAAAGCAGCAATCATGTGCAATTCGTCTTCTCACTGGACCGAAGCTCTTCCATTGGTTCTTCTCGGCATGCGCAGCTCCTGGAAGGACGATCTACAAGCATCACCTGCCGAATTAGCCTATGGCGAGCCTCTCAAGCTACCTGGGCAGTTCCTGTCTTCGATGGAGGACTTCAGCACAGCGGATGTCAGCCAATACGCTACACGTCTCCGTTCTCACATGGCCAAACTTACCCCAAAACCTACTTCTTGGCATATTTCGAACTCGTCGCCTTTTTATATCCCACGTGACTTACCTTCTTCTACTCATGTCTTTTTACGACTTGATCGAGTTCGCGGTGCCTTAGAACCTCCCTATGTTGGCCCTTACAAGGTCATAGAAAGAAAGCCCAAGTTCTTCACCATAGACGTCCAGAACAAAAGAATAAACGTCTCTGTCGACAGGCTTAAGCCGGCGTACATGGCAAGAGAAGCAGATTGGAATCCAGTTCCACCTCACACTTCGCACGCCTTACCAACTCCTACCTTACCTGCACTGCCAGCGGAGAAGAAGACTCGAAGCGGACGCACCGTCAAATTTCCTGACTTCTATCGACCGTAGTCACGGTCTGGCCAGGGGGAATATGTGGCGTGACATAATTATTCAGTCCGCCACGCTTGAAAAATCGCTCCGCTTATGGCTTATGCCGCGCCTCGAAACAAGTCGGCGTGTGTGACGTAGGCGCTGCTGCACCGTCGCCGGCGCGCCCCTCTACGCTCACTCCGCACCTAGCCTTTGCTTTGATCGCGCGCGTACATCTTTCATTATCTATTGTATAGCTTCACGTCTTTCACTTATTCATATTATCATTCATTGTAGTAATAGTATTTTCATTAAACATCATTCCATTTGCATTATTAGTTATTCATTCGCCTTCAGCAAAGTACTTAGTGCATATTAATTAATGTGTGTAGCTGTGTTGGAATTTGGAGTCTACGGAGGTAACCAGCTACCACAGATCACCAACATTATATTACTAGCATTTGAATGTAGAATTAAAAACAAAGTATTTTCATTTTGCTATCCTATTAAAGAAAAATGAACCAAAAAAAATCATTGCTAACCGGAGATTAATAAATAATAATAAGTAAAAACTACATTTGAACTGCATTTTAATTTTAAAATGAGAAACAAAAGAATTACATCTCGCTATTTGACTATCGTAAATAAATAATTATAAAAATAATATAATGATAACAGGATTCAGTATAAGTATCTTCATACCACAGCAAAATCGATTCAGTGGTTTGGGCGTGAAGAGGTTATAGACAGACAGACAGACACACTTTCGCGTTTATAATATTACTTATTGGTATGTAAAACTCTCATCATCCATGCTAATATTTTAAATTGGAATGAGTAGGTGTCCGTCTGTTATCTCTTCAGGTCCAAACTGCTGAATATATATTTTTTTTCTGTTCCAAAATCATGCGATCAGTCTTTCAGACTATGAGCAGATGAGTTTAGCGAATTGTGGCAGGCAGAGATTGTTCCCCATTGGGCACATTTCTATATTGATTATTTTGGATCTTAATCCAGTGTGTCTAGGTCCAGGATATTTCGCCTTTTAAGGCGACTAGTAGTGTCTCTGCTGTTTGTTGTTAATGGTCAGTTTAGACGATCGTCCAATCAGCCATGAGAGCTCTCTTGAGCGGATGTTCAGCTCTTTTCTTTTGGTTTCAATGTGTTTCTTCCAGGTTAGTCGGCTATCAAGATGCATACCCACCTGGGTATGCATCTTGATAGCCGACTAACCTGGAAGTACCTACTTAACAGTATCACTTTGGGGGAGCTCCCTTTCTCCGAGTTTTACTGATGGGCATTTGTCCCGACACAAGGTAAATGTTACTTGGACGGATTTGCTAGCACTAGCATTTATCCTCCATTTTTTGAGCCATGAGTCAATTTTTGAGAGACTATTCTGCAATACTAGCGAGGCTATTGTTGGGGATTTGTTACGAGGCTAGAATGGCTGTATCATCAGCATATGTTGCGGTTGTAACTCCTTGGGTCTGAGGTTATAATACTTCCTTGTTAATTATATGCTTATAATTTTTGTCAATCGTAGTTGATTTTGGACAGAAATCCCATTGATTTGTCGCAAGGATTAGGTGATCATTTACTATATTTGGTGATCATTTACAATATTTGGCGTTCAATTACAATTTGAGGTGTAGTCGTAACAAAAATAGCTGGTAGTATTGCAATTTTGGACTTTATTTTTTTGGTGTTAAGTTACTTTTTCTGGTAAACAGTTTAGGGTATCAGCGCATTTTTTGGTGGTCATTATATTTGTTCCCATTTATAATTAGGTATCATGATTCATGAATATAGATTATTAAATTATTCTAACCAACTTAGACCCAACCGTACCGCAGTCTGCAGCATAGCTGACATTGTAGCAGCTTCAGCTAAATAGCTTATTTTACTGTCGTTATTTTATGGAACTGATATATGTCTTTTAAAATTCAGTTACAATAAAGAAAATATTGTTTTAAAAATTTAAATCTTTTCTTCACAATATTCCAATAATTAATAAGTACTTTAGAGTTTAGTACACTTGATAATAGCATGTGTATGGAGTGTAATAGCAACTTCATTTGGCGACGGGACCCATGGTTGCAGTAACTTTTCCCCAACCTATATACATAAATACTGTGACATTTTCATCATTGTTATAGTAAATCATTGGCTCCATCTTGATTCTCTTAGGTGTTGGAATATCTTCATTAGACTCTGCAGGATGGTTGGTACCTAGTCCAGATATACAACAGCATCCTGTGAATGTCGTGTCGGGGAAACATGATCTAAAACAATCGTCTTCAATTTTGTACATGCGATGTCTTTTAACAGAGCCTAGTTTAATGGCAGTGCTGTACTCAAAACGTGGCACTCGGTTAGAAAACTGAAATAGAACCATAAATGTAATGTAAGTTATACTCATGTAAATATGAATTAATACCTATATTCTGATGAAAACTAATGAGTAATGACTAATGAGTAATGACCCAACATGCACACTCCCTAGATATTCATGCAACGCTTTATTAAGTTATGGTTATATGTAATATACATTAGGTATAATAAAAATATGTTAGCGTCTACACAGACGGACCGCATTTCAACTGCAATCCAACCGCAAATTGCAGTTCATGTGCAGTTGAAATGCGGTCCGCATTTCAACTGCACATGAACTGCAATTTGCGGTTGGATTGCAGTTGAATTGCGTTCGTTGCGCTAAAAATCATTTATCGCGTGGGAACCGTAAATTTATTCAGGATAAAAGTAAAGTATCCTTTGTAAAAAAAGTAAAGTATTCCCTGGACTCAAAGTATCTCCATACCAAATTTTGGCAAAATCGGTTCATCAATTTGAACATTAAGAGGTGACAGACAGATGGACAGACAGATAGTCAGACAGACAGATTGACAGACACACTTTTGCATTTGTAATATTAATATTTAAAGTATGTAATATTTACTTGTGATATAGCCTGCTCAATATTATCCTTAGTCTTCATTTTGGAGTCTAATATTAATGAGAACATATCAAAATTACTCTCATTCTCTTTGTTCTTTGGGACTGTAAAGGCAATGATTGACATTATATTGTTCAAGGCAATAGTATTATTTTTTATCTTTACATCACTGTGTTTAACTGTGCATTCAGTGACACACCCACCAATTGCAAAAGGTACATTTGGCTGCCTGAAAACAAAAAAAAAAGTTATACCAAACTATATATATGAGATTATACGTAGGATTATACCAAACTATTTAAATGAGATGCAATAAATTGATATCAAATTAATGTAAGAAGCTTGCATCTTAAATTAAGTTTCATTATACAAAATACCATAATACAAACATTGATTCTTTATTATTGGCTATCATAAGAATGGCACGAGGCAAAACTGAACTAATAATAATTATTACTACTCACACTTCTTTCAAATGTTCCCAAACTGTTGAATTCAACGCATTCCCATACATGTCATTGCTAGCAAATACAATTATGCCTTTGAAAATTTCATTTTTGGCTATTCTATCAATAGAACAAGTTATCGTCATACAATGAAATGGATGCTCAGGCCTGATAATAATTCTATGACATCTCACTTGTGGTATTATTGGTATGTACAGGCCAGCTACGAAATAGCAGTTATACAGAACATCTTCCACAGGAAGTGGAATGAACCTATCTTCTGACTTCTGACATATCACTGTGATCATACAATCCTTTGGTGCACTTGTAAACTTATCCACTATGTCTAAAACTATCAAAATAACATATTATACTTTTTTATTATTTAAATCTATACTGATATTATAAAATGGAAGAGTTTGTTTGTTTGAACGCGCTAATCTCAGGAACTACTGGTCCGATTTGAAAAATTCTTTCAGTGTTAGATAGCCCATTTATCGAGGAAGGATATAGGCTATATTTTATCACGCTAAGACTAACAGGAGCAAAGAAATAGAGGAAAATGTGGAAAAAACTGGGGGAAATTATTTGAAAGGGCTTATTTGAACGCGCTAATTCAGGAACTACTGGTCCGATTTGAAAAATTCTTTCAGTGTTAGATAGCCCATTTATCGAGGAAGGCTATAGGCTATATTTTATCACGCTAAGACTAATAGGAGCGAAGAAATAGAGGAAAATGTAGAAAAAACGGGGTAAATTATTTGACAGAGCTTATCTCACGAACTACTGCAGTAATTTTTCTGTTATTTGGTATAGATAAGAAGTAGATAGACCACGTGAAGGATCATAGGCTATTTTTTGTGGACTAATTTGTCTTTAAAATATCTAATTTACGCGGTCGAAGCCGCGCGGAACGTCTAGTATTATATATTTACTGCAAGTAAAGTCTATGTGATGACTGGAGTAAGCCTCAAAGTAATAAGTATGTAATATCTAACTTACAACAATGGTATTCACCGCAGCTTGGCTGGCATGTCTTGGGCACAATACTTTTGCACTCCCGTATCATAATTTCCTTGTATTTGACACAAATAAATGTTAGGACTAACAAAGGTTGTACATTCAAATTTCCAGACTTAACAAACTCAGATCTTCCAGGCTTGAATACTATACCAAACTCCCTAGGTCCTCTGCACTCCAGAGCCAAACTTTTAATAGCTGCATGCCAAGTTTTACACACATGTTTACACACCATCAAATCTTGCCAGTGCAAGTTTTTTAAAATCCTCTTGACAATCAAATAGTTATGAATAACTTTGTCAGCTAAATCTTGGCTACATTGAATGGACTCTACATGTTCTCTTATTACTTTACTTCTTTTATTGTATGCCTCTATGTGTTCACTGAGGGGCAGTTTTGTACAATCTGGTATATCGATACTCATCGTCAAAATATTTCCTTAATATAAACTTCTTATTATTATACTTATATAAAATCGCAATTATTCTTTATAATTTGGATTTTAATTCGATTTTTTCGTTTGAATTTCAAAAATCAAATCCAACCATAATCCAACCATCGGCTTATTTTTTTTTGCCTGACATTTCTTCTCAGGGTTGCCAACCTAGATTTTTATCCTCTTACACAAGCTGCTCTCGAAATCTCGTATTTTGGTTTTCAAACCTTGCACATTCAATAAAAGGTTGTAAAACCGAAATGATTTGAATTTAGGACATTTTACTCAATGAAATATACCTACTATTTAGTAGATATACTAAATAAAACATCATTTGTAGGTATTAAAATTCGACCCATTTCACTTTGCCGAAGCCTATATTTAGGATGCGTTCAGTCTAAACTTAAATGCACACATTTTTTTGGCGTGTTCCTAATTTTACAAGTTTGCTGTTTGGATAGATATGGCATTACCTATATTTTATTACAATATAATAATGGTTACCTTTGCAATACGAGGAACCTCGTACGGTTGGCAACCCTGTTTCTTCTTAGGCTGTATTTCCACTGAAGCGGAGCGGAGCTTAGCGGTGCCCGAATTGACCAATCGTGCTATTCCAGCGGAATGACAGCGAAGATTTCGAGCATGGTGATTGGTCGATTCGGCACCGCTAAGCTCCGCTCCGCTTCAGTGGAAACACAGCCTTATTCTCCTCCTCTAGAAATTCAGACATCTTTGCAGACATCAATTTAAGTCTACATTCTACTCCTAGCGGAGCTACCTAGAGTGCGTTTCATCGAATAGTTCCTTTGCCGTCATGTTGGCATTCCTGTCTGTCAATAACGTAAACAAAGTAGACATGCTCTACGAGTTTTCATAAGTTTCACTGTGATTTCGTGAGAAATTCATGTCGAAAACATTAAAAAGTGATGAAAGAATGATGGTGTTAGGAGTGAAAGAGTTTTGTGAACGTGAAAAACGTAACGAGGCCCCAATAATTCAATTAAAGCTCGGGTTGCCGCCATTATGCTTAGTGAAATAGGGCTACCAGCATCAGTTTAATTACCCTTAAATACAGTAAAACTTATGAATACTCGCAGAGCGTGTCTACCATGTTTACTTTATTAACAGAGAATGCCAACTTGATGGCAAAGGCACTATTTGATGAAACGCACTTCTAGTGACGAAAACTACATACACGTGAACGAAGTCGCGGGTGAAAGCTAGTATAATAATATTATCAGGGCGAGCGAAACGAGCCCTAGTACATCTCACAAGTTCACAACCTGTACCTTTTGTGTTACACTTTACAAACAAGCTATCACGCCTATTGATTTGTGCTTTAACATAGTACTTTATATGTAAAATATGTGTTATCAATTATCATCAGTCAGTGAAGGTGTCACGACTGACGAGTGATGACGCGAGCCCTCACAAAGCTCGGCTTTTAGCTAGTAAATGCGAAAGTGACTTTGTTTGTTACGCCTTCACACATAAACTATAAAGTACTAAGCGGATCATCATGAAACTTTCATAGGTATAGTTATACAATTTTCTTTAGGTGCATTTTGTGATAAGAATTAAGATAACATATTATAAAGTGCGTCAAGAATGTCTAGGAGGCGAAACTTTTTTTTTTAGCAATAGCAACACTCTTTTGACATTTAACCCTTTGTTGTATCAATACTCTATGACATAAAATTAACAAAACAAACCAAAGAGGATGTAAACTGTAAATAAATAGTAAATTTACTACTAAATATTTAAATACTAAAAAATATTTTTTAGAGTTTAAATATTTTGTAGTAAATTTACTATTTATTTATATATTTTTTTGTGTTTTACTCTATTTTTTAGTGTTTAAATATTTAGTAGTAAATTTACTAAAAAAAAATTTAAAACAAAAAAAAAAATATTGTTTAAATATTTTGAAGTAAATTTTTGTGTAGGAACCTAGGTAATTACTATCTTAAACTGAAAAATAACTCAAACATGTTAAATATTTTCGTATGAGAAAATGATTTTGGAATTACGTTTGTATGAGAAATTCCAAGGGTACCCGGCCTCTGAAGCGTTTGTTTTATCAATTCTGTTTATTAATTTTATTGTATAATGCAATTTTAAGTAGCCTGAGTAAGTATTATGTGGTTTAATAACACAACAATTTTACATAAACCTTATGTTTGCGTAAACAATGAACTGTCAAAGAAATCTATAATATAACGCGCCTAACAATGATTGATACTTTAACTTAGGTGCTTTGCGTAATTATGTATCTTAGATGTATATAAAATTCTCATGTCACAGTGTATGTGCTTAACTCCTTTAACACTTTGATGCAGCGTAATATAATATTAGAATTAAGTATTACGTTTTATGTTTACAGGTAGCAGAAAAAGCGTTTAACGAAATAACCGAAATGACTGGGAGAATTTATGCTATCATTTTGAAAAAAAAACACTGAAAATAAATACAAGGAGTGGGAATTAACCCTTTATTAGGATATTGAAGAGCTGATTATTGAAGATGAAAGTGCCTCTTCACTGTGACACCACTGCTGTAACTACCTACATGTGGCGATGATTCTGTTTCCGGCTGCATTGTAAAATATTATTAATTGGATGATCATATTTTATTAAAATAACAAAACCCTGTTTTTTATTTTTTGTATTTTTTAAAAAAGTAGTTCCTTAATAAAACAGGAGTGAGCTTCTCTCAGCTCCGACTGGTCATCAAAGTAGGTCTGCACCTCTCAGGGAGAGGGTACTTAAATAACAGGTGTTATAAATTCATAATATGTGATACTAGTGACTAGCTGATGTCCCGGTGAACTTCGTGTCACTTATAAACCTTCCCTGGACTTCCAGGAATATTTTAAGACTAAAATTAGCCACATCGGTTCAAACGTTTAATCGAGTTATTGCATTTTTATATAGTCCGTCAAGAAAATTAAAAAGTGGCAACATCGTAGTGTCATCCCTTTTTTCTTAGATTGATTTGAAAGGGATGACACTACGATGTTGCAACTTTTTAATTTCTTCACTTTCTTGACAGACTATGACATATACAAACAAACAAACAAATCTTTATTTCCCTCAAAAAAGAATTTTACATGTTATGTATCTTAAACAAAACACTGCTCCCCACACTAGGATTTCCTGTGTCGTGGAGAGCAGTCTCTTCCATCATGAACATATCGTCACTGGAAAGGAAAAGTCGCTGAAGCGCCATTTTGCTCATATAGAGTTATACATATATTTGGAATCAGCAGATTTTTCTGCGTCGAATGATCGGGGTTTCAAAGCAATCAGAGTAATTTTGTGGTCAGTTAGCAAAATGAAAATTGGTATTATTTTATAAATCTTTTCGCTGAACGACGCTCAAAACGGTCTTTTTTACACATATGTTGCTTAAGTTATTTTTCCATTACTTATTTGGAGCATGAATAACACTTTAGCGATTATTCCATTAGCTCGTATTGTTTACTATGGCGCATCAGCAAATTTTGCTTTCTCTAAAAAGTTAAGCTATGGCAGTTAAGCGAAAAGGTCCTCTAGTCATTTCAATAAAGATATTGTTAAGTCAAAAGTGTCTACTGATAAGAGGAAAATGCTGCGTTTTAATCATTTTTACCTATATTTTTTTAATAGTTTCTGTGATGTCAGATATTTTAATCGAATAAAGATTGTTTAATCAAAGTGACAATAGCGAAAACAATGCTAAATTCCAGACTTTATAAATGGACTTCAGACATTGATTACTGTATCACCCAAGTAACAAAGTTCTCCTATAGTGCACAGTTTATAGGCTTGCAGCACTTGTAACTCTTTCTTAATGGTTCCAGGTTTTACTACTAAGCTTATAACAGGTTACACGGAGTTTGTTTGAGTTTGTAGTAGACCTGTTCTAGAACGATATTATAGGCGCAGTAAAGGCTAAGATGGCCTATACAAGTGTTTCACCGGTGTAAATATTAGGTACTTGAGAAGACTTGCTCCAGTTATAAAGTACAGTAGTAATTATAAATCCGCTATAAGGTCATACGCCAGTAATAGTAATTAATAGAACGAAATGCACTTAGTACCATTTGACCTTGTTACTTGATGTGCCAATTATAAGTGAATTACTTAGTTCTATAGTAGTTTTGGTATTATTGCGGGCTCTCGAGTGTTGTCATAGTCTTAATTACTATATAAAGGTTTCTTGAAAACTATTTATTACTGTCCAAAGTATTCTTCGTGATGTCCATCTGAGCTTTTAAAAATTTATCGCACCTTCCATTCAGGCCATTTTGAATGCTGTTAGGACTACATAATATTATTTTTAAGCACAACTTAGTAAAAACGCCGTGTTCAATGGGCGAACAAAAATTGAGATGTAAAACACAATATACTTCAACGGAAATAATTGCGCGTTTACCGTTCAAAAAATTTATCGCACCTTCAAGGCCATTTTGAATGCTGTTAGGACTAATATTATTTTTAAGCACAACTTAGTAAATACGCCGTGTTCAATGGGCGAACAAAAATTGAGATGTAAAACACAATATACTTCAACGGAAATACTTGCGCGTTTGCCGTTCAAACATGTATGCACGTACACGTGCGAAATGCTTACTTGTTAATACATTACATTTAATATAGATTAACTTACCTTTCATTTATTTTTTATTTTTTTCATCAACCTCACAATACAATTCACAAATGTTTAAAGTAAGTAGCTAGTGATAGTATTATTAGCAAAAGTATGCGTATAGAATGGGCCCTTTTCCGTGGTTATAAACGTTTACTAGCCTGTTATAGTCCTGGCTCATGAACAACATGATTCTTAAGACTTTATTTCTGTGTTTACTACGTCTTATCGTTTTCATACATTTGAAGGCATCTCTCATCACAACAAAAAAAGTATCTGAAAGTAAATTTCAGCTTAAAGAAAACAAGGAATCATCGAAACCTCATTTCAAATTAAACAATTCCTACAAAAAGTTAAGGAAATACTGATTCTTAGTTGATAGTAGTAGTTGTTTTTATTATTATAATATAACTGAAATATTTTTATCTAAACTGTAGTACTGTCTATTTAAATTAACAGTAGGTTGCTACAAATAAAGGTACTATTTTTTTCATTAATTAGAAAAGGATAGGTACGTAACATTAAATGAATATTCTGTCCATACTTTCATACTTCCATACTTACTCTACTTACTTAACTTATTACTTACTAAGTTACTAATATTATAAATGCAAAAATGTGTCTGTCTGTCTGTTACCTCTTCACGCTTAAACCGCTGAACCGATTTTGCTAAAATTTGTCATGAAGATACCTTGAGTCCCGGGAAAGGAGTTGCGGGCGTCCTCTAGTCTATACCAATAACATAAAAAATAGAGGAAACCTTTGTATTTTTGTGTCTGTATTTTTGTAACGAATAAACTCAAAAACTACAAAACCGACTTTAATTCATGAAGCCCCAAGCGGCCACACCCGGCCGCGATAACAATGAAAAAGCTATTGTGTCTCGTTTTGCCACGACTGATGGGTTAAAGTTACATATTTCACCATTATATTGCTACATTATCCCTGAGTAACAAAGACTACTTTTTACCGCCAGAAAATAGCTTTTCCTAAGGGAAAATTTATTTTTTCCGGGTGACGCAGCGACAGAAGGTTAGTTTTTAATAAATTACTTAAAAATGGTTAACTAAATATCTTAATATGAGTATATGTAATATGATAGATAAAAAATTTATATATTTTTAGTAACCAAGTATATAAAGGTTTTTTAAACTATTACAACTGGAGCCTTCTCGCAAGCTTTGTTTCAGAAGGTTCCACTCTTACAATGATAACAAAGACAAACCTTAGGTAAAATTATAAATAAACATGTTTTACAAAATTTTTATTTCATTTGATTTGATTGAATTATGCAGTCAACTATTCTTCTCTTTTTTCTCTTCTATTCTCAAAAATTTCTTTGACTAAAAAGTATGACTTAATAAATTATATTATAAGGTGTTACATGTTGTTTTGTTTTTACTTTCTGAAAAAATTGTTACCAAAGGACAGAGTCATGTACCAAAAGAAAATACTATAGCTGCTTAGGAAGAGTCAATTGACGAGATTTGTGGTTATGCTAAAATATTGTCACCGGAAACATCTGCGAATCAATCATCTACCCCTTCAAAACCATCGTCACCTAAGCATAATATTACGAAAAGCACTGTTAACGAATCAGTGATGACGACAAGACTAAAACAGGAAATTATACGTCAAAAATTTCATTTGTTTTCAGGTCGCTAAGAAAAGAAACAGTTATTTAATATCACAAATTCATTACTAAAAATACAAACTAAAATAAAATATACAAATATATACGGTTATTTAACTGAATTGCTTGTACTTTAGTATTAGATTACTACATTTTAAAATATATTAAACTCTTTAGCTAATTTAACCAGGTCATGTTGGTTCATTTTGGACGTTAAGAATAAAATACCAGCTGATAAGAGACATTAATGGGTGGTAAACAAAAATCACTGATAAAAAATATATAAAGTGATGGTAGTTTAGCAAAATTGAACTTTTCTTTTTTGGAGGTTAGCGACTTTTCCGGGCTCTAAATTTTTAAAGTTGGTACTAATATACGCTGAAGCGACACTTATCTTCTAAACTAATGCGATATTAGATTGGGTATTAGCTTCAAAAAATGATAAAAAAATCATCCATACAAAAGGTTTTGGAATTTCCAAAATCGGTTAAAGGGTTGCAAAGATATGAATTTTTTTCCAAAAATTAAAACTTTAAAACGCTCTCTCCTAAAGTTGCCTATATGGAGGTTAGCGACTTTTCCATTCCAGTGACGATATCTATGTGCATGATGGAAGAGACTGCTCAATTTAGTTAAAATTAATTGTATGTATCTACATACAATTAATTTTAACCAGCTAATGACATACTTGTGATAACTAACATAAAGTTACATGTTCTAAGTCTTTTTAACAGAACTAATAATGTATTTGTAAGTAAACAGGCAATATAATATATTTTTTTAAAGTAGGTGATGCTTTTATAATAAACCAGAGCCACCAAAACCAGCTACAGTACGTGTAAGTTAGTGATGAGGTGAGTTATATAAAGATTATAATACTTTACATACATTAGATTGTTTCTTGTAATATCGTAAATTAAACACACACTATAACTACATCATAATTATTTAAAATTTTCTTAACTACATAATAATATATATAAACCATAATATTTACAACGTGTTTTTTAAACTGTATTTAGTATAAAGTATCAAAATCTTTTATAGTGACTGGATACAGTGTGGCCATAAGAGGCCACACCGGAAACAAGTGGCGACTCTATTAATGTCGTGACTTTTTTGACGCACTTATATCTCCCCTAATTTAAGGTAGCACAGTAAGGGTAATGAGGCAACATTAATTTGCATTAGTGCCAACATGACGGCAAAGGAACTATTTGATATGGATGAAACGCACTATACATAGGTTCACAGATTAAGGATATAGGTAGATGGCTTCTTAGCTCGCCAGCGCGTGGCCATTTTATGCTTGTGTGCAACTGCCCTAGTGTGCGTGTAGGGATGGGCGATCTGTTTGTATATATCGATAAAAATATAAAATTAGACTACAGCTATCGACCAATAGTCGACCATAATTTTATGTTATACATTTTTGAAGTGAAAACTTCTTTAGCGGCGTTGAGCACTTTTGTGGGATGGGTAAAAACTGTGAAACTCGCGTCAGATTCTCATGCTGATCGAAAAACCAAGGAAAAAACGTAGGACGGTTGGAGAGTAGTGTTGTAACATCGAAATCGATTAATCGAACAATCGATTGTTTTTTTTTCGATTGTCGATATTTTTTAATCGATTGTAAGGGTTTCGATTAATTAAAAAAAACGATTTTCATAAAAAATGGGTTAAAAATTTAATCGATTGTAAGGGTTTCGATTAATTAATTAAAACGATCGTTTATTTTTATTTTATTTTTTATTAAACGACACCAAAATAGGAGGTTATCAATAATTCGAACTGCATGTTCAATTTAGGATATAATATTATGATCATTATATGAAAATACTTATATAAATAAAATATTTAAGTATATAATTACACAAATAGTTAAAAATATGCATAATATGTATACTCCATAAGTCACGAAAGCTTGACCGGAGTGTAATATCAATAAAATCAACAGTTTTTATAAAAAACAACAGAAGATCAAATGTACTTTATTATACTTAACTAATAAACAACAATTTTGTAAAATAACAATTATTATGTATTACCGTATCGAAGAAATAAAGACGTGTGTGACGTGAAGCATGTTTGGATACTTCATACTGGTGACGGGACACATAATAATATAATATTGGGTCCACTGTCCCAACACCAGTGGCCGATCTTTCAGTCAATAAAATATGCCATACATCATAACATATTATAAGGATTGGACACCGGTGTTAGGACACATTGTATAATATTACACACATATTAAAAATTAGAAATTAAGGGGCCGGGTGCCATCGAAATTCTCATACATACGTAATACCAAAATCATTTTCTCATACGAAAATATTTAACATGTTTGAGTTATTTTTCAGCTTAAAATAGTAATTACCTAGGTTCCTGCACAAAAATTTGCTACAAAATATTTAAACACTAAAAAATATATAAATAAATAGTAAATTTACTACAAAATATTTCAATAGTAAACATTTTTTTTTAGTTTAAATATTTTGTAGTAAATTTACTATTTATTTATATATTTTTTAGTATTTTACTATATTTTTAGTGTTTAAATTTACTACAAAATAGTCGTAAATTAACTACAAAATATTTAAACAAAAAATATTTTTTTGTGTTTAAATATTTTGTAGTAAATTTTTGTTCAGGAACCTAGGTAATTACTATTTTAAGCTGAAAAATAGCTCAAACATGTTAAATATTTTCGTATGAGAAAATGATTTGGGTATTACATATACATATCAGACTCATTTCCCCTCCTCTTTTCCTTTTAGGAGACTTAAACCTGCAACATCACACATGGGGTTCTCATAATCGTGACCCCCTTGCTGATTTATTAATTAGTCACCTTGATGAAATTAACTTGGTTATTTTAAATAACGGAGCCCCTACCCGAAGAGTTCTCCCATCCCAAAATCCCAGATCAGTAGTAGATTTATCTATCTGTTCCCCTTCCTTATCTTCCCAGGTCTCATGGTCTATTGAACCAAATTCCTGTGGCAGTGATCACTTCCCCATTATCATTACTTGGTATCTTTCCCCCATTCCCAATATAGTTAAGAATCCTCCTAGACTTAAATTTAAAATTTCCGACGCTAATTGGCCTTTATTTAGAATCCATTCTGAAGACCTTACTGCCTCTTTTCCCCCTGTTAACAGCAATAATGTACATGACCTATATCCCCGATCAACGCAGGCGCTTCTTGAAAGCGCGCATGCTGCTATTCCTACGAGTAATTCTCATTGTGACCGTATCTCGTCTCCTCCATGGTGGTATCATGAGTGTACCTCTGCATGTAAAAAACGCAAAGAGGCAGAGAGAACTTTCTCATCCAACATGACCCTGGAAAATTATAATGATTACAAAAGAGTAGCAGCAGAAACAAAACGTCTTCTCTCTCATAAGAAGCGTCTGGGTTGGCATAATTTCTGTGAGAGCTTGTCTCCCCAGTCTCTCCCGTCCTTGGTTTGGAACAATTTAAAAAAGTTTCGTGGCTCCTTTTCCTCCAACTCAAATCCTCTTTCCAATGATCCTTCTCCTTGGTTACATGATTTCTCCCAAAAACTTGCCCCTCCTTGGGTTCCGACATATGAAGAGTCCCAAAAATTTATGTCATCTCCTTCATCTCCTTCCACCGAATCTTACCACACAAAAATTAATTCTCGATTTTCTCAATTCCATATTTGAATCAGAATGCCCGCCAGATGAATGGAAATGCCAAATTATTCTCCCTATTTTGAAGCCGGGCAAGTCTGTAAATAATCCAACCAGTTACCGTCCCATAGCTCTTTCTTCCACTCTCTCAAAAATATTGGAGCATCTAATTAAAAACAGACTTGATTGGTTCCTAGAGAGTAAAGGTATTCTTTCTGGAAATCAATTCGGGTTTCGTAAAGGCTTTTGTACCTACCATGGATAATGTGTGTACATTAGTTTCAGACATTCGAATTGCTTTCTCGAATGAAGAGACTCTGGTGGGGGTATTTTTGGATGTGTCGTCCTACTTACGGTGCTCAGGCAGACCATGTTAGAGCTGAGTATTCCTGTAAAGATAGCTAACTACGTTTGCAATTCCCTCTCCGGTCGGTCCATAGTTATTTCCCATGAAAATTCTCCTCCCATCTCTAGAATGGTTTGGAAAGGTCTCCCCCAAGGTTGGGTCCTTAGTCCCTCCCTATATAACCTTTACTCCTATAATTTCCATTTATCCGTCTTGTCCTTTTGCAAAATCTCCCAATATGCGGACGACATAACCATTTATGCTTCTTCCAAAGTTGTTTCAGAGGCGGAGGGACGTCTTAATTCTGCCCTTTTTTACCTTTGCGAGTGGCTGACTGATCATGGTCTTAGCATTTCCATAGAGAAGAGCAACGTTGTCGTTTTTTCTAGGCGTAGGTCTATCCCTGACGTTTGCATATCTTTTGATGGTATGGTTTTCCCAGTTTCTAATAACATCAAATTCCTTGGGGTCTACTTAGATTCCAAAATGACAGGGGCTCATCATGTAAACCATATCATCAAAAAATGTGAAAAAAACATTAACATCATCAGATGTCTCTCTGGTGTCTGGTGGGGCTCTCACCCTTACACTCAGAAATTAATTTATAACACGTTAATTAGAAGTCACTTAGATTACGGATCTATAATTCTAGAGCCTTGTAACAAGTCTGCTCTGAAAGAATTGGACAAAATCCAATCTAAGTGCCTCCGTCTGATAGTTGGGGCGATGAAGTCAACTGCAAATAATGTCCTACAGGTTGAGTGTGCAGATCCACCCCTAAGCTTGCGACGTCAATATCTATCGGATAGATTCCTCTTCAAGGCCCTTCAATTCGCCCATCACCCTCTCATTCCTAAGTTACATTCCCTATCTCAACTGTTCCACTCTTCATCTTACTGGACTCATAAAGACCCTCCCTGTTTACTTAAAAGTTACAAAAAATTCACTAGTTTACCCTGTCCCGTGTACCAAAATAAATTACTCCCTATTTATGAAGTTCCTTATAAATCCTTTGTTAGTCCTCCTTGTATTTCCCTTAACTCTGGTATCCCTAAAAACTCTCCATCAGCCAACAGTCTATTTAAAGATATTATTAATTCAGTATATAAAAACTGGTATCACATCTACACTGATGCGTCTAAACTTGATAATCAAGGTTGTGTGGGTTCAGCAGTGTGGATACCAAAAGTCAATGTTATCTTAAATTTCAAACTGCCTGCTACATCTTTTGTGTTTTCTGGGGAAGCTGTGGCAATTCTTGAAGCTCTATCGTTTATAGAATCTCACCGCCTTAATAATACTGTCATCTTTTCTGACACACAAAGTTGCCTTCAGGCTATTTTGGCCAACCCTTTTCGATCTAAATTTAAATGCCCTTTTATTGTAAAAATTAGACATATTCTCTTTAAATGCCACTCACAAAATATACGGGTTGAGATGGTTTGGATCCCCGGGCACAGCGGTATAGTAGGCAATGAAAGCGCTGACTTTTATGCAAAACAGGCTATTCACACGGGTGGTCCTGGCCACTCCAAAATTTACTGTAACGATCTTATCCCATTAGCTAAAGAACATTTGCTGACTGATTGGAATGCATATTGGACTGCATCAGGAAGGATTAAGGGTAAATTTTATTTTTCATTACAAAGTGAGGTACCAGTAAAACCTTGGTTTTTTAAATACAGGAAGGCTAAAAAGTCTGTAACCTCCACAGTTTGTCGATTACGTTTAGGCCACTCCTGTACTCCTGTCTTCCTCAACAAAATTAGGGTTAGAGATTCGTCGCTATGTGAGTGCGGACTTGACGAAGGCTCTACTGAACATATTTTCTTTAGCTGTCCAAACCGTCTGTCTTCACATACGATTCACTACCCCCTAATATCCCTCGTCCTTCTGATTTCCGTTCCCTTTTATCCTTAGTTCATACTCCTTTTGTAGATATTCTATGTAATTTTACTAACAATAATAATATTAAATTGTAGAATTGTGTGTGTTATACTAATAAACTAATTTTTGCATGTTTTGTATTGTTTCAGATTTATTATAATAAGGAAACTGATTCACGAATCACCAGTATCCGGTTTTTGAATGTTTTTCTTTTACCTTGTACTTTCACAAACGCCACTACCTATAGTGCAAAGTTTTCACCATCGACAATAATTATTATAGTCTCTCTTTTATACTGACATTGGCTATTCCTCAAGGGAGGCCATTTTTAAAGAAGAAGAAGAAGAAGACTTTGACTAGACTTTCTTTCTTTCTTTTTCTTCTTTTTTGGCAACTTGACACAAAGGATGTGTATGTTGTGCCACAGACAAGGTAAAAAGGTAAGGAATATGGCGGGAAAACCATATTCCTCCTATTATAATTTTCATCATCGTTTTCATGTATCGTCAGGTCTAAAGTCTAGTCAAAGTCTAAGTAAAAGTCAATACAGTCACAGGAGTCAAGTCGGTCGATTCAGTAAAGTGGTAGACGCTTTACTGAAACTTTCGATGGAGTTTTGGAGGGAACACAAAATAGCACGTTTCTGGATATTACATCACTTTCCTACACTTGTGCATGAACACGAATATCTAATGGTTAATATTCTACCAATATTACACATTAAAAACCCAGCTAACACAATTTTAGGAAAATAATATAAAAACACAACAGCACTCTTTCACATGCCCGCCAAAACTCCTCTTGACTAGACTTTCGACTTGACGATAATCTGGGAGAGTTTTGCCGGGAATGTAAAAGGGTGCTGTTGTGTTTTTATATTATTTTCCTAAAATTGTGTTAACTGGGTTCTTAGTGTGTAATATTGGTAGAATATTAACCATTAGATATGCGTGTTCATGCACAAGTGTAGGAAAGTGATGTAATATCCAGAAACGTGCTATTTTGTGTTCCCTCCAAAACTCCATCAAAAGTATCAGTAAAGCGTCTACCACTTTACTGAATCGACCGACTTGACTCCTTGACTGTATTGACTTTTACTTAGACTTTGACTAGACTTTAGACCTGACGATACATGAAAACGATGATGAAAATTATAATAGGAGGAATATGGTTTTCCTGCCATATTCCTTACCTTTTTACCTTGTCTGTGGCACAACATACACATCCTTTGTGTCAAGTTGCCAAAAAAGAAGAAAAAGAAAGAAAAGAAAGATAATCTGGGAGTTTTTAGCGGGCATGTGAAAGAGTGCTGTTGTGTTTTTGTATTATTTTCCTAAAATTGTGTTAGCTGGGTTTTTAATGTGTTATATTGGTAGAATATTAACCATTAGATATTCGTGTTCATGCACAAGTGTAGGAAAGTGATGTAATATCCAGAAACGTGCTATTTTGTGTTCCCTCCAAAACTCCATCGAAAGTTTCAGTAAAGCGTCTACCACTTTACTGAATCGACCGACTTGACTCCTGTGACTGTATTGACTTTTACTTAGACTTTGACTAGACTTTAGACCTGACGATACATGAAAACGATGATGAAAACTATAATAGGAGGAATATGGTTTTCCCGCCATATTCCTTACCTTTTTACCTTGTCTGTGGCACAACATACACATCCTTTGTGTCAAGTTGCCAAAAAAGAAGAAAAAGAAAGAAAGAAAGAAGAAAGATAATCTGGAAGGAGTTTTGGCGGGCATGTGAAAGAGTGCTGTTGTGCTTTTGTATTATTTTCCTAAAATTGTGTTAGCTGGGTTTTTAATGTGTAATATTGGTAGAATATTAACCATTAGATATTCGTGATCATGCACAAGTGTAGGAAAGTGATGTAATATCCAGAAACGTGCTATTTTGTGTTCCCTCTAAAACTCCATCGAAAGTAAAGTAAAGCGTCTACCACTTTACTGAATCGACCGACTTGACTCCTGTGACTGTATTGACTTTTACTTAGACTTTGACTAGACTTTAGACCTGACAATACATGAAAACGATGATGAAAATTATAATAGGAGGAATATGGTTTTCCCGCCATATTCCTTACCTTTTCACCTTGTCTGTGGCAAAACATACACATCCTTTGTGTCAAGTTGCCAAAAAAGAAGAAAAAGAAAAGAAAGAAAGATAATCTGGAAGGTTTTGGCGGGCATGTGAAAGAGTGCTGTTGTGTTTTTGTATTATTTTCCTAAAATTGTGTTAGCTGGGTTTTTAATGTGTAATATTGGTAGAATATTAACCATTAGATATTCGTGTTCATGCACAAGTGTAGGAAAGTGATGTAATATCCAGAAACGTGCTATTTTGTGTTCCCTCCAAAACTCCATCGAAAGTTTCAGTAAAGCGTCTACCACTTTACTGAATCGACCGACTTGACTCCTGTGACTGTATTGACTTTTACTTAGACTTTGACTAGACTTTAGACCTGACGATACATGAAAACGATGATGAAAACTATAATAGGAGGAATATGGTTTTCCCGCCATATTCCTTACCTTTTTACCTTGTCTGTGGCACAACATACACATCCTTTGTGTCAAGTTGCCAAAAAAGAAGAAAAAGAAAGAAAGAAAGAAGAAAGATAATCTGGAAGGAGTTTTGGCGGGCATGTGAAAGAGTGCTGTTGTGCTTTTGTATTATTTTCCTAAAATTGTGTTAGCTGGGTTTTTAATGTGTAATATTGGTAGAATATTAATCATTAGATATTCGTGTTCATGCACAAGTGTAGGAAAGTGATGTAATATCCAGAAATCCAAAACTCCATCGAAAGTTTCAGTAAAGCGTCTACCACTTTACTGAATCGACCGACTTGACTCCTGTGACTTGTCTGTGGCACAACATACACATCCTTTGTGTCAAGTTGCCAAAAAAGAAGAAAAAGAAAGAAAGAAAGATAATCTGGAAAGGGCTACCACCACATATATACAGATGCATCGAAGAATACTACAGATAGTTGTGTTGGAGTTGGCGTCTACCATTTACAGTATAATATTGTACAAAAAGTAAAGTTTCCGCCTGAAACATCTGTTTTTACAGGAGAGTGTTACGGCCTTTTTAAGGCTATTGAGTATATTTTACTTGGCAGGCTTAAAGAGACACTAATATTTACAGATTCTTTAAGCGTTCTACAATCCCTGATTAAATTTCCTTTTAAATCAAAAAATTGTTATCCAATTATTGTCCAAGTTAGAAACCTTCTACATCAATGTAAACTTCAAGGCTTTTCAATAACATTTATATGGATACCGAGCCATTGCGGCATTGTTGGCAATGAAATTGCTGACAAATTGGCAAAAGAGGCTGTTTTTAGTGGTGATTTGTTTCCTTTTAATAATTATGCGCATGATTTGGCTTCTCTGGCACGGGGTTCCCTATTGAAATCTTGGAATAAGTTATGGGCCTTGAGCAGTCAAACAAAAGCTATACAGTATCGTAAAATTCAACCAGAGATCCCTACTAAGCCCTGGTTTTCTAATATTTTCCTTTCTAAAAATATAACAACGTCAATTATTCGGATGAGACTTGGTCATATGTGCATTCCAACGCATCTTAGGAGAATCGGCGTCAGAGATGATGATTTGTGCGACTGTGGAGATGTAGGTGACTTGAACCACACTATCCTTTCATGTTCCCTCCATGATCATTCCCAATTGTATCATAACTTGTCTTTAATCCCTATTCCATTTCCTACTTCTGTAAATATACTTCTTAGTTCTAATGATAAATGTGTATATAGTTGTATATCTAATTACTTAACATTAAAATAATATTAATATTTAGAATAAGTATGTTTATTTTATTTAGTTTAATTTACCGCACTGATTTAATTAACTTTCTTCCAAATTCCGTTATCTTTTATTCCTTCCGCCGTTCCTTACCTTTTTACCTTGTCTGTGGCACAACATACGCATCTCTGTGTCAAGTTGGCAAAAAAAGAAGAAAAAGAAAGAAAGAAAGATAATCTGGAAAAACGACTTGAAAATTTTGTAAATTTTTTTACGAATTTTTTTTTCCCGCTAATACTTTACTTGACACTGGCCATGGTTTAAAAGCCGAGCGCCATAACAAGAAAAAATAAAGAAGTACATGTTTGTTGTTTTGTAATTTGTTGTTTTGCGAGGATTATTATCTAATAAAACAAAAAGGAATTCACGATAAAAAGAAATAATATTGTTAAGAGTTGTTTATGAACATAATAACATCGATCTTGTTTAGTTTACCTTATTTCATCCGACGCTGCACTGAACATTCATTCGTCGATGATATTAAAGGTATCATTTGGAGAGTACCTAGTTGAATACAACGAAGAACAATATGAGTGTTGAAATAGATTTTGGTGGCAATAAAAGGAGGAAATCTACGAATGATGATGATTCCAGTAGCAACCAAAGTAGCCCTGGACCGTCAACGAAGAAACAGAGATCTGACTGTGGCTCCAACATGTCGATTTCTACAACAGACGGGGATAAAGAACAAATATTTAAGCTTGTTATAACAAACTTACCTGGAGGATGGATTTGTGACCAAGTTATGAACTACGTAAGGGATGAGGTAAATGTTTGTTCCTTTCTTCATATTATTTTTACTTCTTAATATATTCTTATTTATTTATAAAATTCTCGTGTCACGCTTATTGCTGCCAAACTTTCTAACATAAAATTGATCCAGTCAGACCAATTTTATGTATAAATCCAAAACTTACACATCTTTGACATGTGGGACCTATATTTAAATGTGTTTGTACGTTTGTTATACCCATAAATCATAAAATGTTATGTTAAGCTAGTTTCACACTGACATTAAGTTATTCTCTTCAAGTAATCATTTACTTATTTTTTACATAATAGAACATGTCTTCACAGATTGGTGAAAATGCACTGTTAGTTAATGACTTTAGAGACACTGAATCGGATTTTCAAATCAGACTAAAATTCAAAACTGAGGAACAAAGGAATAAGGTTTTGGAGAATTTGAAAATAAAACAAGCTTTGGGATTAGTGTGCGTGGACACTGAAGGTAAGTTAGATAAAAAAAATATATATGCATAATTTTTATACAAAAAAAATTAAGTAAAATACTTATTTTTTTGGTTTTATTTGATGACCTCTGTGGCTCAATTGGTTGAGTGTGTGGCATCTCAACCCGGGGGTTACGGGTTCGAATCCCGCCGATGGAACAAAAAGTTTTCAATGTTCCTGGGTCTGGATGTGTGTATTATTATTATTATATATTATTATATATAAATTTCATGCAGTATCTTATAAGTCTCGATGAGACTTCCCCTCTGTCGACGCTGTTCGAGTGAGGTAAGGCCAAGGATTTCGAGTCGCTGTTTGTAAGACTTATTGCGTAGTGTGTTTATCATTTTTGTAGCTTTTCTCTGTACGTTTTCAAGTAGCTTGATGTCTTTTTTGAAATAAGGGTCCCATATTACATACGCATACTCTAGAAGTGGTCTAACATAAGCCTTGCACAATTGAAGGAATGTTTTAGGTGTCAGACACTTAAACGCTTTACGAATGATATAGAGGATGGAGTTTGTTTTCTTGACAATATTCATTATATGCATTTCCCATTTCAGATCCGAAGTTATTGTTACGCCTAGATCTTTTTGGGACTCCATATGCATCAATTGTTTAGGTCCAAGGTAGTAGTTTCTACAGGGGTTGTTCTTTCCAATGTGTAACATTGTGCATTTTTCAACATTTAGGGTTAACTAGCTGTTGCCCGCAACTTCGTCCGCGTGAATGTATGTTATCATAATCGAGGTTTAGAAAATTGAACACCCATCTATTTTATTTGGATTTGGATTTATTTGGATCTATATTACACACGAAATTTTATATTCATATCAAAGACACAGGAAACTTGAACCGCAGATACTTATCGTTTTGAAAAATCCTTTCTTTGAAGACCTCTTGGCGTGGACAGGGGATGGGGGCCACAGGACAGGGGAATCGAACATGTGACGGAGATAGAGGATAAACTACAGAAAACGGGATTTAATGTAGGCATCTATCCCTCTTTATGAGCAGCATTGGGTTGGTGACGGTACTCTAATGCGAAGGAGTCACAATAGATCCTTAAGGGTCGCAGCGACATCAGGGCTACTCGACCTGCCTTCAGATAATAAAAAAAAATCCCTCTTTAACCTACCTCTTACTCTCAGATTTCTAACCTACAATTAAACATGAATAAAATAACGCTTGAAGTTGTTTACTTACTTACCCAAAGGGTAATTTCTTTATTTCCCAACACTGTATCTCCTGTGTCACCAGAATGGATAGCGGTATCCAACCACGAAAACCCTTTGATATGATCTCAGGGAGCCTGAAGGACATACTCAAACTGGTTTGAGACCCGCAACGAAATTAATCAGAAGAAATTAGAAGTATGAACTATGAAGAATTGTAATTCCTTTATCTTTAGCAAGCGGAGACAACAAAAAGTTGCAGTAACCGAATGTCATATAACTTAGGGGAAGCACCACAAAAATTAACTATAATATTAATAATTGTGACTACAAAGCTATAGCTAAACTATTAATATTGGGATGTGCTGTGTTAGACTGTTGCCAATAATAATTGTGATAAAGACGCTTGAAGGCATGCAAGATCCTATAGTGCTGTCCACAATATCACCGACTACGGTGATATTGTGGTGATCTGATGTCGCATACTAATGCGACATCAGATTAACACTGTAGTTTGTCTAGCATTGTAGTTCGAAAGAAAAGACGAAAGTCTTGGCAGAAAAAACTCTCCCAGAGAATATGTTGAGTGGTTTATTCAAACATACTGCCTTTGGTCGAGCACATATTCTACCTACTTATGTGCTCGACCCATGCTAGTAATTTAGGTCCGTAAAGTTTGACTTTAAAATTTCCATGGCTGGTAACGAATTGAGCTGATACGCAGTGGTCAATGTCCATTCGTTTACGAATATCAGGGAAAAGTTTTAAAGATCGATCTTTGCTAGAATTGGTAATCACTATATTGTGTCTCGTTGTAAATTTCGAGGAGTTAAGTTCCTTCAATTCCATTACCTACTCATAGTTCCCATTATAAAATTTCCACCTTCACGATCATAACTGCGAAAGTCACACTTTCTAAAATTCGAGGAGTTTCTTCAATACCTCATGGATCCCATTATGAAATTTCCACTTTCGAAACCATAGCATCAAATACAAATTATAGCCCTTAAATTAAAAAGAGAATAATTTTACAAAGAAATCGCACAGAGACGGCGAAACAATTATTATCAACTTCGATTCTGATCCTTTTAATGCAAAAGAATACAAAAAAAAAAAAAAACAATAAAAGCATCATCACATTAATATTATCATAATGTGGTTATGGATAATGATGAATGTACTAATGATGGTGGTGATCATGATGATTAATATAATAGGCTTGATGACAAATTTTTTTTCTTATTGGTAATTGAAAGACCCTTGAAAAATAGAAACATCGCTGAAAGAATGACTCTCATAGCTTAAAAATTCACCAAGATATGAACAATTTAAACATCTCATAAAATAGACCTGCCCGAAACGCTCCATACAAAGTGCTACGAAAGACTGACGTCAGTCTTTCGTAGTTTGTACGGATCGGGAGAGAACTTTGTTCGATAGGTATATTAAATATTGCGTTTATGAAAGTGGTTTCATACCAAAAGTTGCTTTTAATTGCATAAGTTATCGAATGGTATACAAATATTAAGAAATTTAATTGAAAAAAAATTCGACTTGATTATCCAACTTTGAAGGCGCCTAACAAAAAAAATACAAATGCTATCGAGCTGAAATGTTGGTAACGCTTATTTTTTACCGTGCCTTCTTTATTTTATTAACAAAATTCGCTAATATTTGACCTTGTCATCATCCCTGTTGATATAGTGGCATGTGCTTCCAGTATTTTAAACAACGCTGAACCCCCTACATAATAATATATTATCTTCTTATAAGGAATCAGGAGATCCGTTCAGCAACGGAACCTTCGGAAGCCCTATACCCTGGGATATGCCTTGATGCAAATCTTACTTTTGGTGGCATGTTATGCTAATTTTAATTTAAAAAAAGTGAAAATTACTGTAATGTTTTTAATGTAAAGGAGTACCGTCGATAAGATAAGATAAGATAAATATTCTTTATTGTGCACACATAACAATTTAAAATAAAATACATTTTTAAAACACAGGTAACACACAATGGCGGCCTTATTACTAATTAGTAATTTCTTCCAGGCAACCACGGGTAGAGGAAACATAATTTTAAGATTTATGGTAAATGTGCCATTAACAAAAAAAAAAAAAAAGAATTTGTATATCAAACGTAACATGATGCTTCAAAATAGATACTTATATACTTATTATATAATAAATAAAAATATAGATATTTAATTATAAAATAAATACACAGCTACATACATAGATACATAAATACATACATACCTAATTAATCTAAAATACATACATACGAACATAAATAATCTATGACAAAGTATGGAACATTTTTTTAATATTATGTAATTGTAATATTATTTTAGCAATAGAAAGATTGTAATTATAATTATTGTAACTATAGTCATAAGGAAAATTTAAGTTGAGCCATTATCATTATTAGCGATAGCGAGTAAGTGTTGCTTGACCAAGGTCTTAAAGCGACTTAACGTTTTCGTCATTTTTATGTCTCTAGGTAAAGCATTCCAGAGTTTGATTCCAGTAATAGTGAAGGAGGAACCATAGTATTTGGTGTTATGTACAGGCATTTCTAAGAGCAAATTAGACACTGACCGTAAGTCCTTGACATCTGCCCGTCGAAATAGAAAAATATTTTTCAAATATGAAGGTAAATACGGGTCATGTATAATGGAGTATACAAGAGATAGTACGCGGGCATCCCGTCGAAGACGTATAGGCAGCCATCTCAGCTTAGCGCGGAATTCGGAGACGTGGTCGTATTTTCGAAGGCTAAAAATGAATCTTATAGCAAGATTTTGCAGCCGCTCGAGCTTGTTAAGCTGGTCCTTCGTCAGATTAACAAAACAAGCGTCCGCATAATCAAGCGTAGGTAGGAACAGTGCTTCAGCAATCTTAATTTTTGTGGGGATGGGAAGTAGGTAACGCAGGCGAGATAGAGAGTGCCAGGTTGCGTGTATTTTTCTACTGATCTCTTTAATGTGTTGTGACCACGATAACGTTTCGTCCAGGTAAACTCCTAAATTTTTAACCACTTTAGTAAAGGGAACTACAACGCCATTCACGACCACCTGAGGTAAGCGATCAAACTCAACCCTAGATATTAGCCCAGGACTTCCATACCTCCCGATCCCGAGAAAATCATTATCAAGTCATCGTTTTTGTAAACATGGTATCAAATTTGGGTTAACAATCTATACAACGAAAAAATAATTTTGAAAATCTGACCACAAACAGCAAAGTTAACATTAACTCCTCCTTTTTTGAAAGTCGGTTAAAAAAAAATATCTAAGATGTTGACCAGGGATATAAGGTACCACCATGCCAAATTTCATCGAAATCGGTCCAGCGGATTCAGAGATTAGCCTGTATCTTTTAATTATGACAAATATATAATTTGTAAGTATTAAATTTTGCATGCTTCCAAAGCAGAATGTTTGATACTGTATAATATAACTTACTTTAAGATCTTTGTAACAACATTATTTGCAAATAAATGATTATTATTATTATTATTATTACAAACAGACAAACAGACAGAGAAACAAAAATTTCAAAAACCGCTAAAATGTGTTCTACTACACTTCTAACATGCCCCTGACTCGTTTTTTCAAGTTTATTTTCAATGTACAAAAATTTTACCTCTACGATTTTATTATAAAATATAAGTATAGATAGCCATTCTTGGGTCCACTTGTATATAGCATTCAGATCGTTTTGGATATGATGATAATGGCTACATGGATTTCCGAAAAATTTTGTGTCATCAGCGAACAAGGAGAAAGGCTGTACAAGAACGCTTTTCAGGTCAGTTAAGTACAAAATAAAGAGTATTGGTCCAAGAACGGATCCCTGTGGGACAAAGTCCTATTAGCGAGAAAATCTCTTATCCAGGCTAACAGTTTTCCGCATATACCCAGGTGTTCAATTTTACGAATTAGCCGTTTTATGGGTAAACGATCGAATGCCTTCTCGTAATCTAGGTAGATGACGTCGGTAGGATTTCCTTCGTCGAGGTTTTTTGTCCACTCAGGCATCTCAGTAGGTTTGTAGATACTGATCGACCTGGTACGAATCCATGCTGTTCTTCCAATATAATGTGCTCCTTTGTTAAGAAGTTTCTTATTTCGTTAGCAATCACTTTTTCCATTGTTTTGCACAATACACTTGTTAGACTTATTGGTCTGTAGTTAGATGGATCAAGTTTGCTTCCTTTTTTGTATATGGGAACGACAGTAGCTATTTTCCAGTCTGCTGGTAGTGCTCCATCCTCTACCTTATCTGTTGTAATATCGATATCATCTATAGAGAGTAATAGAGTGTATGATATTATAATAAAAATCTTAAATGTATGTATAGTATAAAAATATTAAATATATTTCCGTTGTTTGGTACCTGTAACACAAGTCCTTCAGCTGCTTAGTACAGGGCCAGACTGACGTGGTGTGAAGCCTGGGCCCCCGTAAGGGCTACTGGCGCCTGTGTGCAAAAAAAGGATTTTGGCGACCCTTTAGGCAAATTTTTTGGGACCTTGGTTTTGGCGCCCCTAAAGATGGCTATTTGGCGCCCCTATAGGATGGCGCCCGTGTGCATTGCACACATTGCACATATGGTAGTGGGAGCCCTGTGTGAAGCGTTCATAGATATTAATATTATAAATGCAAAAGTATGTCTGTTTGTTACCTCTTCACGCCCAAATCGCTGAACCAATTTTGCTGAAATTTGGCATGGAGATACTTTGAGTCCCGGGAAAGGTCATAGGATAGTTTTTGTCCCGAAAAAATGTACGGTTCCTGCGCGATAAACGAGTTTTGGCACAACGGAGTTGCGGGCATCATCTAGTACTGTAAGGGCTTCATTCCACCGCAGCGCACGGAGAGACTACGCACGTGCGTCAAGCTTCACTTTGTAAGAAAATATATGTGACTGTGTTCACTGCAACCCACGGACACGCTACGCACGAATTGACTCAAGTCAAAGAGATAAATCCCTGCACGTCCACGCGTGCGCGTGGCCGTGCACAGCGTGCGCCGCGGTGGAATGGAGTCTTTAATATAGCTTACAGCTATGTAAACCACACGAATAAAATTAAATAAATAAAAAAAAATCAATATTATTTAATCTATTGAACCTTCATAAATGCATTTTTCAGATCAAGCCAGTGATGAGGAAGAATCAATTAAAAGTGACGTGACGATAGAACACAGGTAAAAATTCATTCTTTAAACATGTTTGGTATGCTTTGGAGAGATATTGAATTAACTGAATCAAAATTTATGTTGATTACTTTTGTTCCCATTGAGTGAGGTTACCAAATTGATGATAGAATTTTTAAAAGCACTTATTTTAAGTACACATTAGGAGTTACTTAAGTAAAATTCCTGTATGTCACACACAATACCATTATTCAAAGTCAGTTTTCGGCGAAGCCGCTGTAATGAGTCAATTAAGCTGGCCAATTTGTGCTAGTTTGTTTCTTTAATTTGAAATTTGTTTTCAGGGTGTTTCCAATAAGGTATAGTAAATCAAAATTCTGAACAACTTTTGTTCTACGACTTGGAAATTCGCGAAAATAATTGATTCTCCATAGCGACTTTGTCGGTCACGTGACTTTTTACTGTAGAAAAGCAATTTTTTTTGTGAATTTCCAAAAGTCGTAGAACCAAAGTTGTTCAGAATGACCCCCTGAGTAACCCGTTTTCGGCTTAGTATACCTTATGTGAAACACCCTGTATAACTTTTTTTTAAATTTAAAATCTATGATTTCCAGGGACAAGAAAGGACAAGATATTGGGACGAACATAAGTATTGATGTTTGGGACGTAGATCCAAAAACTTTGTATGGACTCAAGGAGTCATTTCTCACATCCTTAGACATCACTCCACCACTATCAAGTTGGGTTTTAGTTACGAATGTAAGTACATTTTAATTTTTTACATTTTTACATATACTTAGAGTTGGCTGTCTATATCTACGCCAGTGTTTTTCAACTTGTAGATGGCAAATCGCAACCCCCTGGGGTCTGATTCTGTAGGGCTTGACTTCGAGAAACAAAAAAAAAAAAGGATTTACTCACGACGAAAAAGCAAACGGGTATCGCAAAATATTTTTTCATACCAAGGGATTATCACACACTGATCTAAACTATAAAATTCTTTCTATTACAAAATTTTCTAAATGTAACGGCCTCTACTTATGTTTCCTTTGCTATCTGTTTATAACAAGTTATTGTATGTTTCTTCAACAGTTCCGATGTGACCGTTCCGAGCTGAAAGAGGTGTTGGAACTAGCTGGTCACGTGGTGGTATGCCATGTGGTGACCGTAGCTAAGAGATATGCCAACGTCATGTACAGCCATCCATTAGAAGCCGTCCAGGTATGAGTAAATCAAGTAGGAATATCTATGTAAACAGGGATAGAGGTGTAAAATGTAAATTAAGCTTTATTTTCCCGAAAATTTTATAAATAAATAGTCATGCTCATGTTGAAATAGATTAATAATATGATTAATAATTCCTAAATTGAGAGGTTCATTGAGTGTTTTTTTAATGTGGGTGTAACTTTTCGAATTTCTTCCCGTTACAGGCCATATCGATGCTAAACGGTCAAACATACTATGGACAAACCCTCAAAATAACTATGGATCACCAGTCAGAATATTGGAAGATATTACCTAAAGGTCTAGCCAACTTAGGTCCCGGGCTTGGAAAATACGGTAAACCTGTCCGTAACATAGCTAAAGAGTACGAAAGATTCGTATCTGGAAAATCTACTTTCATAGAAGCAAAAATATTCAAATCTGAAAACAGCTCAGATCTGCTCAAAGAAATTATGCTTCCCAGCATAAGTAGACCTGAAAGAAACGATGACACTCCGAAACTAGTAATTGATACTGAAGTTGGTGAGTTTAAAGTGAAAGAAGAATCACCAAAAGAAGAAATACAGTTCGTAAACAGCTCACCAGATCTTGAATCAAGGAAAACACCCGATTTAAACACAGGACAAATAAGTGTTAATAATGGTGATACTGAATCTATTAATGGTGCGTCTAATCATAATACATGGCAAAGCAATGCAACTTTCAACAAACCAGTAACAAACTTTGGACAGAGTTCGGGAACAAATGGTGAAACTCAAACTCAAAACTCAAACTCAACTCAAACGGGATTTAATGCGCAATTCGAAATGAACCAAGGCCCAAGTGAGCCAAGGCAAATAAGTTGTGTTGGTTTTCAAGGGATGCAAGGAGGTCCTCGACTTCGACCAATGCTAAGCATGCAGGGAATGCAAGGGCCTCAAGTCATGCAAGGTATGCAAGGATCTCAAACCTTGCAAGGTATGCAAGGACCTCAAGGTATGTCAGGCATGCAAAGGCCTTTAGCTATGCAAGTCAATCAAAGGCCTCAAGCCATGCAAGGCATGCAAGGGCCTCAAGGCATGCAAGGGCCTCAAGGCATGCAAGGACCTCAAGGCAGGCAAGGGCCTCAAGGCATACAAGGACCTCAAGGTAGGCAAGGGCCTCAAACCATGCAAGGTATGCAAGGGCCTCAGAGTATGCAAGGTATGCAAGGGCCTCAGAGTATGCAAGGTATGCAAGGGCCTCAGAGCATGCAAGGTCCGCAAGCTATGCCCGGTATTCAAGGGCCTCAAGTTATGCAAGGCATGCAAGGACCAGCAGGCCCTAGGGCGATGCAAAATCCCTTTCTAAATCGAGCACAGTTCTCAAACAACTTTGGCAACCAAGGACCAAGTCAATTTTACCCGTCCAGCAATGGTTACCTGAACTCCGGTATACAGGGTAACATGCAAGCTCCGAATATGCAACCGAATGTACCAACCAGGCCTGTTGGGCCATTCGCTCAAAGACAGTCAGTGAGGCCACTTGAGATCTACCGAGGAATGAATGCTTACACTTTGAGGATCATTAATGTAAGTATTTTGAATTATAAAATTATCATGGTATAAGATGACTCCCGCAAGTGCGTTGCGCCAAAATTCGTTTATCGCGAAGGAACCGTACATTTTTCCGGGATAAAATATATCCTATGTCCTTTCCCGCGACTCAAAGTGCCTCCATTTCAGCAAAATTGGTTCAGAGGTTCGGATGTGAACAGGTAACAGATAGACTGACAGACACTTTTTCACATTTATAATATTACTAGCTGTCCCGGCAAACGTTGCTTTGCCATAATAATATAAAGTATTTCGCCCATATTATTATTTTATTGAAGTGACTAAATAAGTATGTTACCATGGTAACGTCCCGTCCCGTCCCGTCGCACAAACAATGGTCGCCGTCAGTCTCAGGTTGTAATTATTTACTATTATTTATTCAACAAATGCACTAATCAATATATAAAGTACCCAGTAGCCGATTCTCAGACCTACTGAATATGCATATAAAATTTGGTGAAAATCAGTAAAGCCGTTTCGGAGGAGTTCGTGGACTAACATTGTGACACGAGAATTTTATACAGGGTGCAATTAAACCTTCCTGCCAAATTTTGATATATTGATCCTTGTTAAAAATAAAAATACACGTATTTTTTCTTTTATAGTCACTCAGTACTAAAATGTTGAGAAATAGCTTCCAAAAGTTATCCCAAAAAACACTACAATTAATGGACACGATGCTTGATGAACAATTTTTTTTGGTTAAATGGACTCTCCTAATGATACCTAAGCCCTGGAAAAAATTTGGCAGGAAGGTTTAATTGCACCCTGTATATTAGATTATGGAAGTATGGATATTAATAATTGGTAATAGTGCCAGTTTTGTTTTTGGCAAAAACAGATATCTTTTTGTTCTCTGATATACTTTAGGATTTAGCCTACCAAGTCCTTAATAACGATTATTCTTATTACAGAAAATTTGCATGCTCCAACCAGCGCCTCCACAAAACTACACCCACACAATATTACATACTCAGTGCCGGATTTATATTTTTTATGAGTTTAAGCCACTTTATTTCCGCCGCCCTTGTACGAAATCTGCCGACCTCCTAGGACGCCGTCGCCCCTAGGTGTCTAAACACACTAGGCCGAAGTTACGCGGGGTAAATTACGTCCGCAATGTCAAACGCATACAAAATACGGACGGAACGCGACGGAAGTGTGGAAAATACATTGCGGGCGTAATCATGCGGAATTTACGCCGCGTAGTTACGCGCTTCGGACTAGTGTGTTTAGACACTAGGACGCGGCCGCCCCTAGGACGCCGCCGACCCTAACGGCCGTTCCCAATATTCAATCTATCTCTGGTTTGACATACGACCGATCGCAGCTAAGGGTGCGTCCACATTTGTATCATTTGCGCGATCAGATCACCGATCAGATCTCCGTCGCGATCATCGCGACGTATCAAGTATGCGTATCATAGTGTGGACGCCTATTAGATCATTCTGCCGATCATGCGCGTATTTGATACGACACGTATCAGATACGTGGTTAATAGCGATCGGGGCGTAGCATGGTACGCGTATCATTTTGATACGTTTAGATGATACCCGACGGAGATCTGATCGGAGATCTGATCGCGCAAATGATACAAATGTGGACGCACCGTATCATTGAATTAACATAAGATAGATAACTATTCCTATCTCTAGTAGGGCAAAACCAGAGATAGATCAAATATTGGGAACGGCCAGACTCGGCCTATACAGCCTGTTATAAATCCAGGGCTGCACATACTATAGTCTTCCATGTATCCCACAGATACCAGCAACAGTAAAGCTGAGCGCGTTATGCGACCGGCTGTCAGAGTTCGGTCGCGTGACGGCTTTGGAGCTGGCCGGCCCCGGCGCCGCCACCGTCAAGTACGAGAGCGCCGGCGACGCCGAGAGGTGCTTCCGTATCCTTTTACACCGATTGCCAATGAGAAGATTCTATAGACTACAGGCCCACGTCGAAAATGGATGGGTCATATGAACCACCTGGGGACACCAGCATTAAATAATAAGATTTAGCACTATGCCGTCACTTGTAAGCTGTCCAACTGAGTGCTGGTGAGAATTCAAAAGTGCGTGTAGGGTGAGTACATTTTGGTCATATGATCCTGTACGGCATTTTTACCATCGATAGACACATGAAAAATAATAAGAAAGCCCGCAGTGCCGTACAAAAATGATGCGCCAACAAGTCGGTATTTTTATTTTATTTCCAGCCAATTTCCATGGTAAATTTGGTCATTTGATTCTATACGGCATACGTTTCATACTGTTTGGATACAGCTTCGAATCAATTATTTCGCAACGCCGTACAAAAATAATGCGACAATAGAAAAAAATCGAGGGTTACAAACCCCTGTTTTTCAGGGGTCCGGGGGGTCATCTGAAACAGTACGGCTTCGGTTCCAAACATTATTTTAGCACTCAAAAGTACTATTAAAAATAATGCCGTCAAAAATTTTTTGTCCATTTTAATAATAATCTTAATTACATGGTATACTTACAAATAATTTTACAGCTTAAAAAATCAAGTATACCACTTGATTTTTTAAGCTGTAAAATTATTTGATTCTGTACGGCGACTTTATTTTTAATATGATATTGTAAAATACAATTGTTATAGAGTATTGCCGTTCAAAAGAAACTGTTCTAAAAAAAAATAAACAGAAATACAAAATCTGAAATTTTAAATATTCATAGATTAATAAAATAAAGCAATTTTCTACATTTTTCCTTCGTCTTAAATAGTATTAAGATAAATAAATTAGGAAAAAATTATGCCGTACATTTTAATGCAGAGTAAGCAAAGTTCCGTACCATTATAGAGCAAAATTGTGTTTTTTTTGTATAGGAGCCCCCCTTAATTATTTCTTTTTTTTTTAATGTTACTAATGATTTTTAAATTAAAAATAAAATTGAGTATTTTGTGAACATTTCAGGTGTCTACCTGTTGCCATATCGAGATATCGAGCAAAAAATTGAAAAAAAATCACGTTTGTTGTATGGGATATCCTTAAATATTTATTTTATTTTGTTTTTAGTAATTGTTGTTATAGCGGCAACAGAAATACATAATCTCTGAAAATTTCAAATCTCAAGCTATAACCGTTCTTGAGTTACAGCGTGAAGACAGACAGACATCGAAGTCTTAGTAAAAGGTATCCGTTTTCACCCTTTTTTAGAAAAAAAAATATATAATATTTCGTTGTATGGACTTTTCTTACATTACGTTCTATGGATATTTGCTTGAGTTTTTTTTCTCCTACAAACCTTTGGACTAACGAAAATGTACGGCATTATTTTTAATAGTACTTTTGAGTGCTAAAATAATGTTTGGAACCGAAGCCGTACTGTTTCAGATGACCCCCCGGACCCCTGAAAAACAGGGGTTTGTAACCCTCGATTTTTTTCTATTGTCGCGTTATTTTTGTACGGCGTTGCGGAATAATTGATTCGAAGCTGTATCCAAACAGTATGAAACGTATGCCGTATAGAATCAAATGACCAAATTTACCATGGAAATTGGCTGAAAATAAAATAAAAATACCGACTTGTTGGCGCATCACTTTTGTACGGCACTGCGTTCTTTCTTATTATTTTTCATGTGTCTATCGATGGTAAAAATGCCGTACAGGATCATATGACCAAAATGTACTCACCCTACATGCACTTTTGAATTCTCACCAGCAATCAGTTGGACAGCTTACAAGTGACGGCATAGTGCTAAATCTTATTATTTTATGCTCTAATATCGTCCTATATACGTCCCCAGGTGGTTTATATGACCCATCCATTTTCGACGTGGGCCTGTAGTCTACTATGTTTGGCTGTAAATTTTGTTTGTATGTTCAAGGATAACTTCGCCGTTTGTGAAGCGATTTTGATGATTGTTCTTTTGTTTGAAAGAGGATATTTTAGAGGTGGTCCCATGATAAGGAAGTACTATTTGAGTTGCTTTTTTTCTAAAAAATTGAAGTTTCGGATTTCGGACTCAAATAACGGCTAGTTTCCTATGATTTTTCTTATTGGTTTAGTTGCCAACTCTCAAAAATAAAAACATTGATGAAAGAATGACTCTGATATCTTAAAAAACTCCTCAAGATATCACAATTTGAAAATTATATAAAAAAATAGACCTTCCCAAAACGCTCCATACAAAATGTCAGCACACCATGACGTCACACCTTGCTAATTTGTACGCATCGCGGGAAGACTTTGTTCGAAAGCTCTGGGACGTCAGTATTATTATTAAAACACAACAATTAAAAATAATTCCTTAACGAAAACATCAGGTAATTACCGACAAATTTTTGAATATTGAAGAAACAACGCTGAATGCATTTAAGCACTGCCGAAAAGTTCGCCATTTAAAAAGTAGTATTGCTACGTAAGTATACCAGGCCTGTCTCACTTCCATACAAACGGCGCGGAATCGCCGAGATATTTACCTACTATTCCGGAAAACAACCTAATTTCAACCTTTTGCATAGCGTTTAGAGTTCATAGTACAATAACTGTCTGCCGTCTCGATTCAATCTGCCAGGGCTGTCAAGCGAGCGGCGCGGCGGCGCGGGGCCGGGTACTATTACTTTTGTTTTGCGGATATGTGCGCTGCGTACGCGACAAGTTGAGCGAGTGCCAGCCTATTGAGACTAGTCCGGTGGCCGGACGCTTGCGTTTATCATATCTAAACTCGGGAGTGAGACATCTGTACCGTAAGGTACTATTATGTATTCTGTGAGTATACTCATAAATATTAGGTAAGTATACCTATTATTTTTCTACTATAGCCTGGTCATCGAACACTTACAAATTCAGCCATTGTCCTTTTGCTTTTTATCTCTTTCACAATCGACAATGTCGTTGTTGCGCTTAGGAACACCAATATAGCTACCTCTGTTACACAGACAAGTAGCGAGGTAAATGGCCGAATTTGCACGTATTTTATGAGCGGGATTTACTTATATTATTTCATTGAGATAGCATGAAATTCGGAATTAACTATTGCGCAAATCTGGGTTAAATTAACGCAGAGATAAATATAATGATCTCTTTCCCTGTCATTAAGACGAAGAAAAGCTATGTAAACACTGTGCACGTTCATCTTCAATTTTCGTCATCTTCTTCATTCAACTTTCGTATTGGCGCATTCCAGCGACATTTTCATTGTCATTTCAGCCAACATTGTCATTAAAGAACAAAGCGAAAGTTTTGGATACGGTCAGAGGGCATGCGTCGCGAGCATGCCTCACGTTCGCTGTTGACTGCGCTATAACGCATGCCCTTGATGAAAAAAAGGCACAGTGTGGACAAAGCTAATAAGACAGATAATATTTCGATATTTAGTACACGATTCATTTTAACCCAGACTAGCAGACTATGGTTAACATTAGTAACATTATTGTACAGAAATATCTTCATGCTTACTTACTGCTTAGGCTATGTTATAGTTGTAAATATCGTAGTTTAATGTAGTTTTAATGTATAGATTTAAGTTAGCTTTAAGTTAGATGTAAGAAAATATAGCAATGTTCAGTATAATTATTTTAATAGAGTTAACATTTGACAATTGTTTTGAACTGGCGAAGTAAAATCTAGTTTTGTGGCAATTTTAATTCATGAAGCCCCAAGCGGCCACATCCGGCCGCGATAACAATGAAAAAGCTATTGTGTCTCGTTTTGCCACGACTGATGGGTTAATGGATGTTATTCTAACAATTTTATCTACCAGTAGGCAGTAGGTTAGGACTTAGGAGGTAAAAATTAACCCCATAGTCGATATTTAGTCTTAAGTTTTAGGACATTAATATGCAGTATAGAAGCATAATATAATATTATATAGAAGCATAGTATTATGATAAAGAGTATTATATATAACATTTCATTAGAATTAAGATTCATGTATTAGATATCATATTATAACACAATAGTGTTAGCAGTAAATATACTATGAATAACTTTTAGGCTTATGAGCAAATCTGGGTTAAAGTTAATCTAAGGTTAAATATTATAATCGTTATTTATACAACGATAAAATGATAATCAAGTAGGTAATTTTCAAATCTCTCTCCTTCTCCGTGTTTATGAAGGAGAGACTTAGAATCTCTCGTGCAGAATAGCTATAAAATCAAAATTGTTGGTAAAATTAATGAAGACATGAGTGGAAGAAACAGGTCAGTAAGGCCGCGTTCCACTGACGCGGAGCGGAGAGGAGCTTAGCAGTGCCGAATTGACCAATCACCATGCTCGAAACCTTCGCTCCGCTTCGCTGTCATTTCGCTGGAATAGCACGATTGGTCAATTCGGGCACCGCTAAGTTCCGCTCCGCTTCCGTGGAAACGCGGCCTAACAGTGGAAGAAGCAGGTAAGTAACAAACATTGCCGTTTTTTGCATAAATAGAGGCTGCTAGGACCGGAAGATGAAATAAAAAAATGTGAAATTTTTGTATAGCCAGATATATTACCCAGATGATGAAGTAGGTAGGTAAGTTACAAGGTTTGTTTAAATTGTAAGGAAAAAATGAATTATTGTCCCAGTGTTATAATATGTTAGTTATCTGGTTCTTCCACTTACGTCTTTAATTACTAATGCATGTTGCATATGCCGTTGAAATGACTTATTTATTTATCTATTTTAAATTTTATAAAACGGTTTATAAGATCTCATAGAATATACTGTAATGGTCTATATAGAAATATATATATATATATATATATATATATATATATATATATATACAGGGTGTAAAAAGACCACTTCCGATAACTTTGGGGTATTATTATACTACATTTTCTGATTACAAAAATGTATTTTTTTTTAATTTTTTTTTTTTCTACAAAATTTTTTTTTAAATATATTTTTTATAATAAATAACCTTCAGACAAAACCATAAACCATTTACAAAAAATATTTAAAATATTTTTTTTACTTTTATTTTTTTTATCCCGATACGTAATCTAAAAGACGCGAGTCATTTATATCAAATGTAGCGCGCTTAATAACATAAGGTCGTAAACGACCATACTGTACGGTCGCGGCAGTTTTTAACCTTATGCTCTTTCCAACCTATCAAGAACCATGACATTCAACTCTCTCAAGTAACTCAGAACTTTGACCTATGATCTCTTACCTAGGCTAATTTAATCCTTCGATCGCGGATTCTTGGAAATGCTATTGTATTCTAGAGTTGTCTCGATCACCGGTACTTGTATGGGCCTTAATGGGTTAAAACTTTAATTCTAACTCATGTACAAAACTGTAAGTAACTTTCTGAGCATGAGTAACAACTTATTTATCGATTAGTTAAAAAGTTATTCGTAAGGAACAAAACCGATTTTGTGTGATATGCGAATGCGGATCTCAGGAGTCAGGCTTTCTATCGAAATTACAGACGATGCATGAAAACTTCCGTACGTAAAACTATGGTAATAAACTTACGTGTAAAATGTTAAGTTCTTAAAGTGTTCTTATTTCTCTAGACTTTATGCATTTTGTAATTATTCTTTAGCACTAAGCAATAATACCACCAACAACAACACGTTTCTTACACGAAATCTAACACAACACAAAGTTTAAACAAAAAAATAATAACACATTTTCCGTGTTATGCAGAACGATGATTGTGGATGGACAGTACCTAGATCTGCAATTATCGCTTTTTATCTACTACAGACGATACAGTATGAAAAAACTAGCAATTAATTACTTACGTGAAAAATGTTGAATTCTGATTTTTGAATGTGCTCTCTATGCATTTTGAAAATAGTCCATATCACCAATCAATAACACCACCAATAACAACACATCTCTTTTTACACGATATCTTACACGACACGTCTTATTTTTTTAACGCAAACAAATAAGAAATAATAGTTAACTAATTTACATTTTACACATTTAGTTATCACAATAATACGTTTTAAAAAGATCGTAATACGCTTATTAATTAAACATAACTCAACGGACAACCTGCAACCACAAGATGCAAATTGGAACTAAAGACTAATTATGCGAAAATCGTCTTTAAAAACATGTATCGACTTTCGGTATGCGGACCCGACAAAGCGCCGCCGCTCTGCCTAGCACAACGCACGTGTCGCTAATCCATTTCAAGGACAATCTAAGTGTTGTACCCTATTTAAAATTCAAAACTATTTATTTCAGTCGATATTTAAATTACCATTAAATAATAAAAATTATAACTATTATTTAGTAGATGTAATCTCATTTTTAAAATGAACTCTATTAAGAGGTTATAAATTCAGAAAATTTTATCGGGATACATAGTCAAGTTGCATTCGATAATTTCGATACCTACATTACCGTGATAAAGTGATTGTTATACTATGGTACGCGTTATGCGTTATACGTATGCGCGTATACGCGTTTACGCATGCAATGAAAATACTTTAATAATACCTATTTAATTTTAAATAACTTTTAATTATTATTGTCGCTATTCTTAACATTGAGTAGGTATTTGTTTTTTTTAGTTTGACTGTAATCAATACTTACTCGTATGTAAAACAATTAATAACGATTTATCGATAAAAAATTATCGATAACTCAAAATATGCAGAGGGATACATCCCTATTATTTAACAAAGTTTTTTCTTTAATTTTATTTAGTCTGCTGTAAACACGCGCCGCGCTGGTGTACTGTGAAGTTTTTGTTTAAGTTTTGTAATTTTACGGATGTTCTGGTCTTATTGCTTGTTTTGTGACATTCTTAACTATTTTTTCACGTGATACGTCCGAAGAATGTGCGATGAAATGTGAATGAACTTTTAATACTCGTAAAACCTTTATGGAACGAGGGTGAACATCGTCGTCGATAGACGATAGTGCGGTTTAAACAGTGCAGTAAAAATGTTTTTATAAGAATTGGAATGTCTCCTGTTTACTTTTGTTTCGTGTTGAAAAACTCTGCAATCTACATTGAGTTAGATGGAGCACAGCTCGAACTGCATTTCATAAAAGCAGACAGCTGATCACAGGTCAGTGAACATGTTATCAAGTATTTTTTTCCATAGTAACTGTGTATTGTATTTTTACAACCTGATTCGGATGTGAATTATGATTACTTTTCCTTTTTGGCCGGAAGTAAAAACTGAGTATTTTTGAGTAATAAACCTAAGAAACGGTAATTAATAAATTCTAACATTTTATTAAATCGTGAAAACAATTGTAATTTAATAATCATTACAATATTGGTGGTTTATTCACTACCTACGGGCTAGGGCCTAGGGCACACCACGATCAGCTGTTTTGTCTAGCGCAGGGCCGCGCGCGCGGGACTTGGCGCGGGCGGCGCGGGGGGGGCTGGCGCAGTCCGGGGCCGGCGGGGCTCCACTGGCGCGCGATATAATCGCGCATTGACATCAGCATTATACATTGCGTGTAGAAAATTTGGACTATTTTAAAAACTGGCGAATTAAAGAAAATTACTTGCACCAATGGATATATCTCATGTCCTATAATAACCCCACGAAGTTATCGGAAGCGGTCTTTTGACACCCTGTATATATATATATATATATATATATATATATATATATATATATATTATCTAAAATGTTTTATAGGTGTCTGAAGAATATCTACTTTTTATTATTATTAGGTACTTATTAGATTAATTATAATATATGAAAATTTTCTGATCAGTGATCCTTTTATTTTTTTTATTTTAGAAATAAAAGCATAGAATAAGTTAGCTTAAGTTAGTTTTAGTTGTTCAATGGTAGCCAATATTATTAAACAAAAAATTGCTAAATACAAATTGATAATTTTCTTTACAATACCTTGTTCCTAGAAATAAAAGAATTTCGGCATTACGAGACGTAAGTATTCGTTAAGGCGAGGATCAACCCCAATTTGGTTTTCCGTGACTCCCGGTTTACCTAGTTCCAATATAATAACGAAATGTAAAAAAATATGAGATATACAGCACAATATTGAAAAGACTTTAAACCATAAATATTTTTATAAAACGTAATACTTTGGCTGTAATTAATTTACAAACTCACCTCCGACAAAAATCTAATTCATCAAAATATAAGTATTAACTAGGATAATTATACATTTTATTTGAATAAATTGTTAGTAAATCTATATTAAAATATTCTGAACCGAACAATTTTGTTTCTTAATATTTATTTCCAAAGATATTTAAAAAAAACATGAAAATAGAGAAGATCCGCCCCTAGTAACTACAGTTTTATGCTAAGCTAAAATGAATCTTATTGCGATGAGTTTACGCTTGGTCTTTGGTTGTGTGCAAGGTTATCGTTTTGGATTGAGATTAATCCCTGCCTTAAGGTGACGCCGCGTTAAAGTAAAAAATCGTTTTGGATACGTCTGAAAACAAGAAATGGAACAGCAAGAAATGGAAAGGGCGTAAGCGACAAAATGGTTTTTGTTGCGTAATTTAAAAACCATAAATATATTTCATATAAGCTATGGGCAAATTATAGTGTATGCTTGAACTAATCTATGTACAAATTTTGGAAGCTTGAATCACTCACCTCTGTTGGCAAAATTAGAATCCCTGTTTTTGTAGAGGTCTTTTTGATTAATTATTCTGTGTTATAAAAGTTGACCAATCGTGTTATGCTATGGTTAATTCAAAGATAAAGACATTATGATGAATACTGACAATGAACTTTAATTTCTTAGCTTTAGTCATTGTTGAGAAAAATTGATATCGCTGCAGCCAAATTATCAAGGCGTCACCTTTAAAAAATTTGATTTGAATGGCATAAAAGGATCTGGACTTAATCAAATCTACATTAATGTTAAATTAAAATAGCAAAAACAAAGGGCTAATTAATGTTGTATTAATTACGTTCAGGCTTGGAAAGGGTCGCGAAGTTTTATTAGCTAATCACGACGAGTGGGGTTCAAAAATACCCAGAAAGGTTCAAGTTTCAAGTGTTTGGGTCATGTGAATACCTATTACTTTAATCTTTGGTACAACAATAGGTTTCGAGTTGTATGAGTTAATTTAGATGGGAAAAGAAATTGCGTATGACAATATTCATATGACGGACATTCCGAATGCTTGGAATCAGTAGAAAATACATTAACTGACGCACACGTCTGCTTTTTTCCAAACGGAACGAATTCCGCACCTACGTTTCGAGTGCAAGCCGGCGCGTTCGCGCGTGAAGAAAATCGAACGTTTGCGCTCGCGCTAGTCTCACGGAATTCCAATTCGAAATTCCACGTTAGGAAATCGACTACGGAAAACGTGCGGCCAGCTAAGGGTCGGGACACAAAAACACGATACGACGTCGTGTCGTACCACGACGCGGCGTCGTTTCACGATACGACGTTGTGTCGTGGGAATCTACGACGCGCGTCGTAAAAAACTACGACACGACATCGTAACATACCACGGTACACGGCACGACGTCGCATCGTAGAAACTCACGACAGTTGTTATCCAAAATTCAAAGAAGACGCATCGTGAGTTTCTACGACGCGACGTCGTGCCGTGTACCGTGGCACGTTACGATGTCGTGTCGTAGTTTTTTACGACGCGCGTCGTAGATTCCCACGACACGACGTCGTATCGTGGGAATCTACGACGTTACGTGGGAATCTACGACACAAGAACATAAATATAATTAATCTATATTTATGTTTGTGTGTCCCGACTCCCGGCCCTTAGGTTTAGCTTCAGGTACGCGACAGGCGTTTGCAGCAGATATTGCTATGCTGTTTGTCAGATATTGTGACGACTGACGATCCCTTTCCAAGTTGATAAGTGTGCTGTGAGTGCTGTGACCCATAAGCTCCATAATATTATATTTTATTTTAAACTCATCAAATTATAGTCGAGTAATTATTAAATGTCTCTACGACCGTACTATGTCTATTTAATATTATTTCTACATCGATCGCACTTTAATTTAGATATTGAAACTTTCAATATGCCGCAATCTGCAAAAAAGTTTTGGCATTAGTCTGCATCTTGGGGGAATTAATAAAAAACGACATCCCAAAGTTTTCCTCTTAGACGAAATTATGATGAGCTCCGTCGTAGAACTAAAATATTGAACTTCTCATGCAAATCGCGATCCATCCATCCATACTAATAATCAGAAAGTGTGTCTGTCTGTTACCTCTTCATGCTCAAACCGCTGAACCGATTTTGCTGAAATTTGGTATGGAGTCCCGGGAAAGGACATAGGATACTTTTATCCCGGAAAAATGTACGGTTCTCGCGCGATAAACGAATTTTCGCAACGGAGTTGCAGGAGTCATCTAGTTCATCACCGAAGTTGGAAGGCGCCTTTATAGTAACGACAAACTTGATTGAAAATCACTTTAATTTTAAGTTACACCCGGAACTCGGAAGTAATAATTCTGATAGCTTCGTAGCGGATGAATATTCATGACAGGTAGAAGCGTGGAAAAGCATACTCGTTATAGATAGTACTTAGATAACTTAAACAAAATCGGTTCAGCGGTTTGGACGTGAAAAAGTAACAGAGAGACAGATAGACACTTTCGCATTTATAACATTAACGAGCGAACCGCCCCGGCGTCGCACGAGTATAAAAAATATACCTAGCCACTGAAAAAATGATTAAAATCGATAGCCTATTATCCTTCACGTGGTCTACTTCTTATCTGTGCCAATTAACATAAAAACTGCTCCAGTAGTTCGCGAGATAAGCCCTTTCAAATAATTTCCCCCGTTTTTTCCATATTCTCCTATTAGTCTTAGCGTGATAAAATATAGCCTATAGCCTTCCTCGATAAATGGGCTATCTAACACTGAAAGAATCATCAAAATCCGTTGCGTAGTTTTAAAGATTAAAGGGAACAAAGGGACATGAGGGAAAAAAGCTACTTTGTTTTATAATATGTATAGACATAGAATATAATATGTATCTCCATGCCATGCAGCAAAATCGGTTCAGCGGTTTGGGCGTGAAGAGGTAACAGTCAGGCAGACAGACACACTTTTGCATTTATAATATTATTAGTAAAGTAATTAGTAAGTTGCTCTACATGCTAATAATTTAATTCATGAAGCCCCAAGCGGCCACATCCGGCCGCGATAACAATGAAAAAGCTATTGTGTCTCGTTTTGCCACGACTGATGGGTTAATATTAATCAGTAGCCATAGATGATATTGGCCCAATATGGCAGCCCCAGTCCGTGGCATATTTGGGTATTAAAAATCCCTGTAAGAGTTTTATGCGGTCTTATAAAATAATAAAAGCTTATTTTTGGTCCCAAAAACCTAAGTATCTTCGAACAATGCGACGAAAATAGTTTAAAAATAGACATCTTTGTGCTGGCTTCAAAGGTAACAAGCCGGCTCAGCTGAAAATAGTCTAAGAAAACTGTTGTGTCAGCAGAACAGTGTTGGTAAGTCTTCGTTTTTTTGCGAAATGAAGAGTTCTGCAGTATTTCTTTTCTGCAGGTTTTTCATGGGAAAACCCGTGATAAAAATACTTTTAACTGGACAGGCCTAAATTTTCGGCCAAGGTTGATCATGATAAAATGTCGCCAAAACGTCCAAAAAACTGTAAGCTTTTCGATTAAAAAAATCGAAATCGGTACTCCCGTTTGGATGCTGTTACGTCACACTAATAACACTCCTGTTTTGTCGGGGGTCAAAAAAGTTACCCTGTGTACCACCACGGTCCATTTGATATCCCTCGTTAGCACTTTTCACGGTTGTGATGGAAACCGAATTGAGTAAATTCGATTCACGCGCCAATCGAATTAGTGACGTATTTAAATCGCCATTTTTACCTGGTCCGTCACAAACGGGACATTTCCCGGAATAATGGGATTAAAAGCAATTCCGGACAGTTCCGGGGAATGTCACGCTAATAGCGGATTATGGAAATTGGTCCATCGATACTGTTGACGGTTCGATGAATAATTCCGATTCCTACATGTAGTGCTGTTGTGCAGATACAACGTGGTATTTTGACGGTAAGTGCTCTGGTCATAGGATGATGGCAGGATGATTGGGTATGTAAGTCGGTTCCACACCTAACACACCTAATCTCGCTGGTTGGGTTGGTCCCACTGGCTGTTTGATAGTTAAGGAGAACAGTTACTCTAAGAGTCTAATGAGTATGTAAGTGTGCCCTTGCGTAAGATCTAGGAACTCACTGGTTTACGTTACAACGAATCGGCTTCAACGAAATATCGGTGTAGGATTTACTTAATAAAATCAATCTTGTGTTTTTAACACGATTTTATTAGCTTGGGCTGTATGTATGTAACGGAATCTTTGAGAACGATTTTTACCTATCTCCAATTATTTCGAAACTTTGCACACGTATTAAGAACCAATGGCAATGCAATAATTTGTTAAAATAAACATGCTTTTTTAGTTATTTTAATTTGTATTTATTTCATTGACTCCTTACTCCTAAGACAGCCTTAGCTTGTCCCTAGAGCTGAGATCATATTATCAAAGTTTTGTCGTGGTCTGCTAACCACAGTCAAACAGCAGTAGCTACTGCTGACAATCCACAGGAGTTGCAGTACTGGGAATGTGTGGTCAGTGGTAAGCCAATACCCATTAGGGGGAAACCGAACGAGCGTAATTTGCGAGTCGTGAGCCGCAGAATTTCTGCCGGGCAGAATTTTTCTCATACAGATCACGACTCACAAAATTACGATCGTGTAAATCAAACATGACTTTTGTATGAAACTGAATGCAGCAAAATTCTGCCCGGCAGAAATTCTGCGACTCACAACTCACAAATTTGAAATTACGCTCTATTGGCTTCGCCCTAAGGGCTCCCACACAAAACTGCGAATTCGCATCACATCGCAAATATCTGTAACAAAACATACAAAAATTACATTGCGATGCGATACGAATTCCCAGTTTTGTGTGGGAGCCCGAAAACGTGTTTGTTCGTTTATCCATGTCTCTTGTATATCCAAATCTGTGGTCGCGTCCAACGTTCGGTAAATAAATATTCGATTGGTCTGTGAATTAATGAAATGTGGTTGAATTATCAAAATAACTGTATGCTTGGACCGTAAATGAAGCTGCATACAAGCTGAAATTGATACTGGATTCCTATATCTGTGTTCGTCAGGTTAGGCCCTAAACTGACCATAGGGTCAGTTTAGGGCGTCAAAGGGTTTAATAGTGAACCCCTCTAAAGTATAGACTTTGGGGGGGTCACTATTAAACCCTTTGACGACTGGTCGCCAAAAAGAGGTAGGGAAAGAAGAAGAGATATTAACCTATAGGGTAAATGACTAGTAGATTGGACAGTACTAGTCGTTGGAAAAAGCACAAAAACACCATATTTATTAATGTTGCTTTAAAAACTGACTATTTTTCTTTAAAAACAGGCGTTATTTTTCTTTAAAAACAGGAAATTTTTAAAGCAACATTAATAAATATGGTGTTTTGTGCTTTTTCCAATGACTGGTACTGTCCAATCTACTAGTCATTTACCTTAGGTAAGTAATTGCTTATCTTTTCCACACGAGCAGGAAAGTATGATAAATATAAATTGGCATCCAGCTCACATTAAGACCCTAGAATTGTTAGCTTAAAATATAAACTACGAAATATACAATACTATGTGATACAAGGTGGAACAAAACTTAGTGATCACTGATCATACTTTAAGGTGTGTATGTGTCCCTTATATTGAGTTCACTGTGAAAGTAGCAGCGCTGAAGGAGCAAATTTTTATTTTATTTGTATGGACATTGAACAAGCGCCCGAACGTCAGGGATGTTCCAATAAAAAAGTTAAAAAAGTTGCTCTTTTAGCGGTGCTACTTTCACAGTGAACTCGATACAGGGGGCTCCTAAAGTATTATTATCACTTAGTTTTGTTACACCTTGTATACGTTGTAACACGATGGTGGACTTGCCTATATATGTATTTTGGTGGAATTATGTCAAGTCAGCGTCGTAATCCATCATCTGGGCTTGACATAATCCAACCAAATTACGTAGGTTCCCCATCCGCCGATAAATAAACTCTGATAAGTAGGTACATAAAAACTTTGATTTAAATTGATGTAATTAGTTATATAGGTCTACCAGAATCTGATGGCAATTTTTGACAGCAGATTTTCAAAAAATATCCTTGATCATTGGATAAATTTTTATATTTGCATGTTTCACACACAAAATAAGCCGCCAAAGGAATAAAAAAGGATCAAAATGTTTTATTCCAATTACCCTGGTATTGCTAGAGTCAATTTATTTTCTCACTTTTTGCCATCAGATTCTGGTAGACCTAAGTATAATTTGTTAATATATGTAGTCGCCGATAACCTTCTTGCTCTAAGTGACCTTAAATAAATGGAAAAAACGTACGCAAATATTATGTATTAATTTTTAAGATGCTCGACAAAAGTTACTCCAAAAACTGTCACGTATCACCTCCAGCATTTTCCTCGAAAGGTGGGTATTTAAATGGCGTGACGTCACAAGATGGCGGCATTTATCTTGTAACAACTTCCTGTAGAGCCTCATTAATGGTTTTTTCTGTCGTCACAGTCGTAATTAAGCCGACGAAAGATAAAACCCGGGCTTAAGGCGTAATTCGGCAAAAAGTACAAGATTACTGATTGAAATATATTTAGTAGATGTGACTTCGTAAGAAGAAAATCTGCGGTAACCGTACACTTATACTCATGAAAATTAGTCCATGTTATTCCCAGTTTATTGGCGCCTGCACTAGGCTGAGATTGTCCTGCAGGTCACCGAAATTTTAAGAAAATGATATAAGTACCTATTTAACAAAAGGAGCAGTTTCTTAAAATTAAGGATTAACAAAAATTAAAATTATTAAAAGTAAAGTCCTGCAGAGCTGACTTTTACTGCATTTCCGGTTGACTTTATTATAATACAAATGGGTGCCAACTGCCAAACCTTCTTGCAAAAGTGCAAAAGTAAAACTAGAGTATATAATATGCGTGGTAAAGGCAACTCAATCTGCTCAATATTTATGCTAAATTTTATCAAAATCGAATTAGTAGTTTTAAAGCCGATGTAAGCGAACAAACCTTTTTGTAATATAATACGTTACTGCTACTCTTACTCCGTGTTATTTGTAGTTTTATACATCAGAAATACCCCTATACAGGGTGTAACAAAACTAAGTTAAGTGATAATATTTTAGGATGTGTATGCGTTCCTTGTAGAGTTGATTGTGAAAGTAGCAGCGCCGAAAGACCAAAATTTTTTTTCACTTATGAAAGCGCCCCAGTACGTGTCACGAGTTTCCCCATACAAAAGTGAAAAAAAAAATTTTAGTCTTTCAGAGCTGCTACTTTCACAGTGAACTCTCTACAAGGAACACATAGGTACACACCCTAAAGTATTATCACTTAGTTTTGTTACACCCTCTATATTGCGTATATTGTCCTCTCCAGTTTCGATGAGCGATCTTAAAATCATGCTTGGCTTATCTTACACTAACATTAATAAATGTGAAAGACCGTTTGCTTGTTACCTCTTCACGCCCAAACCGCTGAATCGATTTTGCTGGGTATGGTGATACTTTGAGTCCGAGGAAAGGACATAGAATACTTTTTGTCCCGGAAAAATTTACGGTTCCCACGCGATAAACAAATTTTGGTGCAACGGAGTTGCGGGTGTCATCTAGATAGTAAACATTGAGCTAAGATTTTTTATAATATCAAACAAAAACACCTAGGTAAGGTACTCTTGTATGTGTGAAACTAGTATTTTCAATCATTTATATTAATTTCAAACTGAAATCTGGAACTTGAAACTGGGGGTTGTCAAATCGCTTTTGACAGGTCACATCGAGCTCCGAGAATTAATCTTTTTTATAAATTTAAACAACTATAACAGTGAGCGAATACATATATTATTGAACAATTAGTGTCAGTGAATAAGTACAGTAAAAAGTTTTTTGCGTAAACAGTGATTTTTCAAGAATAAAATCAACATCTAGATCGCGAGTAACAGTCAGCTGATCAACGTACCCACTGTTATTTAAAGCATAACGTTCGTTTTATAATAAACTATTAAATAACACATTTAACCAATAAAAAAAAACAACTCAAATAATGCCAAACTATAGATGTACCTCCTGCCCGAAGTTTGTCAGCATCTCCGATGGTATTAAGTGCAGCAAATGCCCAGGTGTGACACATCGCGCCTGTGCCAAAGGTTACGATCCGAAGTATGTTAAAACTTGGACTTGTCGCACATGCACCACTTCACCTCCCTGTCCCACGTACTCATCACCAACTGACGCGACTCCTGGCTCACCACCGAACCTCCTAGCCGAGGAAATCAGGCTCCTTAGGGAGGTTATAACTGACGTTCGCACGGAGATGAAGGCTATGAGGCAGGAGATGGCAAACATAAACAACACGATAGGCGAGGTCAAGAAACGCATGGACGACATGGAGCTTCGCGTGTCCGAGGTGGAGGATCGTCTCAACGAGCGCGCGTCTAACGGCACGCAGGACGCGGCGGTCACTGAGCGCATCGAACAGCTGCAGGCCGCACTTAACGACCGCGAACAGGAATGCCTACTGAATGACGTCGTGATTACAGGCCTACCGGAGGAAAAGGGCGAAAATGTTGCCCATTTAGCGAGCCTGGTGGCAAAAAAAATCGGTGTGGACCTAGACGACCGCGAAATCGTCCATGTTATGAGAAGGGGACCCAGGCGAGCCGCAGCGGCAGTTGGAGAGCAGCAGAAACCCAGACCCGTTGTCGTCCGATTAGCGCGGAGAACGGTGCGTGACAGCATCCTGATTGCTGCCCGTGTACGGAGAGGGATGGACACCACAGGCATCCTAGATGCCCCCCCTCAACGCTTCTACGTAAACGAGCACCTGACCGGAGTGAATCGCGCGCTGTTCTACAGGGCCCGGGAGGAGTGCCGCCGGCTCAGCTGGCGATATGTCTGGACTCGCGGGGGTTTCAATTCGAAAAGCATGTAATAAATACAGTAAGCCGCTGCTTCTACCGATTAAAGATTCTATACGGTATCAGAAACCTTATCACCGAAAAACTGCGCATCACTCTCTGCGAGTCCCTAGTTCTGTCGAACTTAAACTATGCGGATGTAGTAGTGGGTCCTTGCTTGCTCTCGCGGTCTAAAAAACTCGTCCAAAAAGTTCAAAATGCATGTGCTAGATTTTGTTGCAACATACCGCCACGGACGCACGTTACACCGTATATCAATAATAACCTACGATGGCTTAAAATGGACGGGCGCAGGCAGGTACACTTCGCTACTCTCTTGTTTGGGGTAATCAGATTTAAAATTCCATCCTACCTCTTCAATAAATTACAGTGGGCTAGTGAAAATGAGCTGACTGTCACCACTAGAGGCTCGTCCTTCCTGTTGGTCACGCCGCTTCACCGCACATCCGCCTTCAGGGGTAGTTTCAGATATCTTGCCAGCAAAATCTGGAACAATCTTTTACCACCTTTTCGTGCTCTGCAAACAATAAATACCTTTAAGTCACAGTTTAAGGCACATCTACTATGTAAGCAAATTGACAAATAAGGGAATATATTGACAATGAACTATTGAACTAATCAACACAATGACTATTAATTATAATATAACTCTGTACTGCTTATTTAATATTCAATTTATTTATTCATATCTTTATTTTATTGATTATATTATTTTATACTATGTGACATTATTCTTTTTATGCAACCAATTATTTTTAAGATTCGATATTAATTGAAGTAAATAATATTATGTCATCATAATTCATTATAGCTATATTTTATGGGATGCTACCAGGAATACCAACTAGGAAAAACACTATCTTACCCTTCGTTTTGTAAGCCGAAGCTGAGTGGTGCTTTTGATGGTCTGCCGGATGGTGTTCCGTCCGGAGTCATTTATGTACTTATATTTCAGTAACCGTCGCTTGACATCTTGTTACCTAAAATTATAATAATAATATGTATCTATTATCTATTTATTCAAACACTGCGAATTACATACAATATTAATTAATAACAATATTATTTAAGTATACAATTTCTACTCACTTTACACCTACCAACTCGCTGAAGTCACAATTTATGCAGTACACAGTGCGCAAGTCATGACTCACTCTCACTATGTTTAATCTAGTTGACCGAATTTTACTTATTATTAACAAAAAATTAACGAATCGTAATAAATAATGAGGAGCAGGAGTTAGGTCTGCTCTAAGTAGGCTTCCCTGGCAGTGTGTGGCGCGCGCGCCAGTCTTATCTCGCTAGGATCTAGGTCACCGACCGACAGCCCGGCGCCAGCTGTTTTGAGCGATTATTACGATTTGTGACGTCATGTTGCAGTTGTGGCGTGAAACTCAGGTGTAGGGGTAATATAATATTAATTAATCATTAGTATAACATAGTATTTTGATTTTTATTGCTTAGATACTGTTGTAATTTGCCAGTATAATAATTATTATGTATTTAATATTTATTTTATTTACTTCCGAGTTCCGACCATATAATGAATAATCATGTGTATAATATATTTATAATATGTTTAATATAATTTGTGTTCTTCCTGATTAGTTTGTACTGACGCCAGTGTACATCTGTCGAGCGATTGACAACAAGCAAGGCCTCACAGAATACCAGGGATCGCGGTGTCGGTAAACTATGCCGCGATCATCACCTGAGTGAGGTCCTTTTCGGCGGCATTCGCATTGCACCGCATTGTAAATGTGCTATTTTCAGTAGTTGTAAACTTCATTACTTTGTTTTTTTATTTTTTTGTACTTAAGCATGTTTTTTTTTTATGTTTCTAATTTTATGATACTGCAATTTTGTTTTTTTTTGTACTTTTTTTTTTTTATTATCTCCTACCTACTTACTTGTGTCATGTGAATCAAATGTCCGTTATATAATGTGGTGTAATGTGTATGTGTTGAATAAATGTTTATTATTATTATTATTATTATTATAAATCAGACTAGGCACAAGTTTATGTAAATGCAGTAAAAGTTGAACAATGCGGCGCCTAACTCCAACCAACTTAGGTCTAATAGTTAATACCAGGCCGACCACGTTTAGCTCACTGTAACTTTTGCTATAACAAAAACATATTATTCTATCCATATCCATATTCCATACTGTGATAAAATCAAACACTTCAGTAATAATAAATCACCTTTTAATTTCTCACTTTCAATCTATTCACAATACTCTATTTATAGTTATTTAAAACTACACTTATAATTCACAGTGACAGTTCTACAGTGGTGTTCACTCTATGGCTGCTCTAAGAAGAATGCCCCTTCCAAATCAAGAATCGACTATTTATTGATCTTTCACCGGAAATAATATTTTAAAAATATATTTTATTAAACACAGTTCCGGCTACATCAGACCGGAAATACACCCACAAATTTTAATTGAATAATGAATTGGTATTCTCCTTAGTTAAATAATTCATTACAAATAAAAATATAATTATAGAAGCCTTAACATTAATTTTAAAGCATAACAATAATAATTTACTAACAATATAAAAAATGTAAGCTTAAAATTAATTTGACTTCCTAATAAGTCATGCAATAAATAATATTGATTAGTCATAAAATGTAAATATAAAATAATTTGATTTATCATAAATAATCTTGAATAACAATAAAATCACACTTCTCCAAATTAACATTAAATAATTATTTTAAATATTCGAAATTCATTACATTCGGCCGTCCTACTGCGTGCTGTCTCCTGACGCACGTAAAATAAATTTAACATTGCATTACTATAATTGAACATAATATTCTATATTAATATGTAATAAATTATGACATATTATTAACAATATTATTATCTAATTATAATTAACGTGATCAACATTTTATATTATTTTTAATTCATTACATTCGGTCATTATTTGGACTCAGATTGACTATGTGATAGTTCACAGCCACTTTTATTGTTTTCATTATCTGACGAGCTGCTACTAGCACTTGAAATTCTTTTATCATCGTTTTGATCTAAGGCATTTACATTAATCCATGGTCGTATTCGATCAATTGCTACTACACTATCAAACTTATTCTTTCTCTGACTAAAGCCGGGTATTTCAGCAACTTTATATCCGTCATTACTTAAAACTTCTTCTATCCTAAAGGGACCTATAAATTTTGACATTAATTTTGTGCTGTTACCTTTGTTGTTAAAATTGGTTCTAGTTATTTTTATTAAGTCCCCTTCCTTATAAACTGGAGCGGGTACTCTATTTCTATCATAGGATTCTTTCTGTTTTAATTGACTGGACTCTATATTTGTACTTGCTTCATCTCTTACTTCTGCAAAGCATAGACGCGATTCATTATCAATATCCAACATGTTAGTTAGGCTGTCTCGCAATCTGGTTCCAAATAGTACTTCAGTCGCAGTTTTTTGGGTGGTAGAATTAATGGCGTTATTAATTCCCCACTGAACTTTACCTAAATACATGTCCCAGTTCCGTTCGTCCTCACCGTCGGTATATTTTGCTAGCGATTCTAAAATTGTTTTGTTATACCTTTCGGCTTGGCCGTTGGCTCTGGGACATGCAACGGCATTAAGAGTATGTTTAATCCCGTGAGTTTCACAAAAAGTTTTAAAAGCTGTTGAAGTGAAAGAAGTACCTCTATCCGATACTATTCTAGATGGTATTCCAAAGTCATAAAAAATGTTAAGTAAGACTTTTATCGTACTTTTAGTCTTTGTATCTCTAACGCCTCTTACAAACAAATATTTAGTAAAACCATCGACAATAGTAAGAATATAAGCATTACCATTTTTGCTTTTGACAAACGGACCTAAATGGTCTATATGGATAGTATGAAAAGGAATGCTTATCTTCTCAATCGGAAACAATTGCCCACTCTTACGTTGTAATGAATCGTCTTTATTATAAGCACATTTGATGCAAGATTTAACATACTTCTTAACGAACTTTCTTAATTTCGGGAACCAATAATTACACTGAATTCTCTCAGTTGTTTTAGCAACGCCCAAATGACCTGCATCATCGTGGTTAGACACACATATTTGCCAACGAGCACTGCGAGGTACAACTAAACAAAGTTTTTCGCCTACTCTTCTGTATACTCTATTATTCTTAACAACATAATGTTTCTTTATTTCTTTACTTTCTTCATTACATTCAGGTTTTAGAATCTTAAATATTCGCGCAATATCAGGGTCAGTCATTTGCAATGTTAAAAGCCAATTACTTGTTTCAATGCTATATACTGTTAACTCCGAATTATCAACTACTTCAGATGATTGTTTTGTATTACGGCTTAACGCGTCTACGTGAGCCATACGTGCTCCAGGTCGATATTCAATACTAAAATTAAATTCACTAATTAAAAGCCACCATCTCGCTATCCGGGGAACAAGATCGCGCTTAGTTAGTGTGGTCCTCAGTGCGTTACAGTCCGTCACAATCTTAAATTTTAAACCTAATAAGTAGACTCTAAATTTTTTTAAGGAACAAACAATTGCGAGTGTTTCTAATTCATAAGAATGTAAATGACGTTCTTCAGGTGTGGTCTGTCTACTGAAATATGCTACCGGTTTAAGAGCTTCGGATCCAGGTTGCCACTGCATTAACATTCCTCCTATGCCTAAAGAGCTTGCATCCGTGTGTAACTCGGTTTGGAACTTAGGGTTATATAAAGCTAGGATAGGTCTATCAACTAGTTTTTCTTTTAATGTATTGAAAGCGTCAACTTCGTCATTTGTCCATTTAAAATAGTTGTCTTTTTTTAATAAATTAGTTAAAGGCCTAGCGATTTCCCCGAATCCTTTAATAAATTTTCTAAAATACCCTGCTAAACCCAAAAATTGGCGTATTTCATGTATGTTTTGTGGTGTAGGGAATTCTTTGACAGCTATAATTTTATTTTTATTCGGACGTATGCCGTCAGCACAAATTTCATACCCCAAATAATCTAGCGAACTATCAAGAAAACAACACTTGGACAATTTTAAAGTTAAACCATTTAACCGTAATAATTTCAGAACTTCTTCTAGCTTTACAAATCCTTCCTCTATCGTAACCGATGGCACAAGAATGTCGTCCAAATAAGCTAGAGCTGTATCATGACGCTTATCACCAAGCATAGAATTCATTACACGTTGGAACGCAGCTGGAGCATTTGCAAGCCCAAAAGGCATCCTTTTAAATTCATAATGCCCATCAGGCGTTACAAATGCTGTTAATGGACGACTTTCTTCTGCCATGGGTATCTGATAGTACCCAGAAGCTAAATCTAAGGACGTGAAAAACTTATTACCACTTAAATTCGTCAGCTGGTCATCGATTATGGGTAAAGGAAAACAGTCTTTTCTAGTTTTATTATTTAGGGCTCTATAATCCACGCAAAGACGTTGCTCACCAGTTTTCTTCTTAACCATGAGAATAGGACTCGCATAATTAGAATTGGACTCACAAATAATATCATTCTCTAATAATTCGTTAACAATTTCACGGACTTGATTTCTTTCAGAAAATGATAGTCTGTATGGTCTATATACGACAGGCCTGTCATCTAATAAATCAATTTTCATTTCGGTGGTATTAATGCAGCCTATTTCACTAAGATTAAATGCAAAACAGTCCCGATAACTAAGTAAAAGAGAGTGAAGCCTATTTAAATTTTCTTTATCCACATCAGGACCAACTTTAATATCAGTAATCAGTAGGGGCTCTAGTTTAGAATTAGTACTATTTATATTATTTGTGTGTGTAATCTGCCTTTCGACAAAAGGAAATGCTCTAGCTAAGATATATTTTTCTGGAAATTCTATGATTTTATTAGACAAGTTAGTTACTCCTAGAGAACATTTACCTTCATTGATATGGTAAGCACCTTGCTGCACTTGGAATTCTCGTCTAGGCTCAGTACTGCAGTATCCCTCGACATACACATCCCCACTAAACGTTGGGTCTGACGACAAGACTTCAACAAAACCCGACTTTAAAATGTTAGACTTGTTAACTAAATTCAACTTGAGGCAATGCATTGGCGAAATATTATCAAAAATTTCAGGACTTTTATAAAATAATAACCTACTATTATCTTTAAAAACAGTTACACAGGGAAGTTCAGTAACATTTTAACCGATCAGCATTGATGACTGCAGGAACTCGTCATTGACCACCAACAACTCCACATTAGCTTCAATTTCATCTAATTTTAATTCCACGGTAGTTTTAAATAAAGGTAAAACGTTAGAATTACCAAATCCTTTGATCACAGGCAATTTTTTAAAATCTTTTAGTAAACAAAGATTCTTAGCATCAGACTCGCGTATTAAAGTGCACTCGCTGCCAAAGTCAATAAAAGCTACAAAGGTCCTATCGTTAACTTTGACATTTTTATAAAATTTATCACCACCTTTATTCAAGGTCGAAATATTTAAAGTCTTTCGATCCGCCGGAACGTTACTATCAGACAGCTTCGATTCGTTACGTAAAGTCAAGGGTTCCAGCTTACAATTGTCGCTATTATGTCCTACTCGATTACACTTCATGCATTTTATAAGAGGCTTGGGGCATCTAAAGTAAGGGTGTCCCCTTGAGCGGCAATTAAAACAAGTAATTGAATTATCAGTTGAAGACGACGCAACGTTATTCATATGATTTGGCAATATGTTGTCACCACGTTTTCTAATGTTAATCAAAGTGTTATTATCAAAAACAGGACGTTGAGAACTGAGAAAATTCAATAAGTCTTCCGGTTCATCACACGTTAATGCCTGGGCACTACTTCTTATAGATTTGTCTAATATTCCGTGAATTACACAATCTACGGCCTTTTTACCTCTAATTTCACATCTATTTAACAAAGTTAATTTATCATAAAAGTATTCGCGTAGATTTTCGTTATTCCTAGTAGTTCGAGCTAACATTTCTTCAAGTAGTCGACCATAGTTCTGCTCATTTGGAAATGCCCTTTTCAATTTCGTTTGCCAATCTTGCCAACTAAATACGACGCTTGGAAGAGCCTCAAACCATCTCTTTGCTAACCCAGAAAGTTTTTGTAAAGCAAAGTGTATGGTTTGCTTCTCGTCCCATTCGTAAATGACAGAACACTCATTGACTTTTCTTATCCAGCTATCTATATTCTGAGTTTTGCTAGCTGGATCGAATTCCGGTATAACATTATTATAATGGTTATTGCTAAGATTTTGCGACCTACTTTTGTTTTCTTGAAGAGAGTTAAAAAGATCCAGTACCTCTTTCGTGGACCAACTGCCAGCTTCTCTACGTCTTGCCCTTTTACGTCGTCGCCTGGTAGTAGAACCTTCATCACTGGACAATGACAGACTGCGCGATCGACTGCGTCGCCTTTTTGACTTTTTCTTAGATCGCTTGGCCTTACTGGTCTTTGGTAAAAGATTCTGATTACGCCTTGGAGGTTCTTCCTCCGGTGTCATTGCTCCGTCGGAGTTCATACCCTCAAATTTAAAAGAGAAAAAAAAAAAAAAAATTAAATAATCATCATAAAACTTTTATTCACTAGATATCACCGTTAACTAGAGCACACTTGGCTTAATACACTCAAGGCTGGAGCACACCTGGCTCAATAGGTACACATGACCTTCTATAACAAGCACACTTGGCTTGATTGGCATACATAACCACTCAATAAGCACACTTGGCTTTGTAGGCACACATAACCTTTATCAACAAGCACACTTGGCTTGGTAGGCACACATAGCCTTAGATCTAGTAAATTGCTAAAGCTCACTTGGCTCACTAACATTTTGCTAAAATTATTTCTTTATCTAATTCTTTATTAAAACTTCAAACTTTTCATTATAAAATCAATAAGCCATTTATTTCAAAATTCATTATAAGGATACATACCTTAACTTGGGCCCTTATCCCACTTCTGAAATGTGATAAAATCAAATACTTCAGTAATAATAAATCACCTTTTAATTTCTCACTTTCAATCTATTCACAATACTCTATTTATAGTTATTTAAAACTACACTTATAATTCACAGTGACAGTTCTACAGTGGTGTTCACTCTATGGCTGCTCTAAGAAGAATGCCCCTTCCAAATCAAGAATCGACTATTTATTGATCTTTCACCGGAAATAATATTTTAAAAATATATTTTATTAAACACAGTTCCGGCTACATCAGACCGGAAATACACCCACAAATTTTAATTGAATAATGAATTGGTATTCTCCTTAGTTAAATAATTCATTACAAATAAAAATATAATTATAGAAGCCTTAACATTAATTTTAAAGCATAACAATAATAATTTACTAACAATATAAAAAATGTAAGCTTAAAATTAATTTGACTTCCTAATAAGTCATGCAATAAATAATATTGATTAGTCATAAAATGTAAATATAAAATAATTTGATTTATCATAAATAATCTTGAATAACAATAAAATCACACTTCTCCAAATTAACATTAAATAATTATTTTAAATATTCGAAATTCATTACAATACTAATATTATAAACGCGAAAGTGTGCTGTGTGTCTGTCTGTCTGTCTGTAACCTCTTCACGCCCAAACAGCTGAAACGATTTTGCTGAAATTTGGTATGGAGATACTTTGTGTCCCTCTACTCCCGTCCCGAGAAAAGACATAGAGTAAAAAGTATTCTATGTCCTTTTCCGTATACCCGTACCAAATTTCAGCAAAATCGGTTTAGCAGTTTGGGCGAGAAGAGGTTACATACAGACAGACAAACAGACATTTTTACATATTATTGAAATAAGGATGCAAACATTTTGGGATGAAAGTAGAGAGTATGTATAGCTCCATGTAGAGCTTCACAAATTCGCAGGTATTCTAAGTACATAAGTACAACTGATATTTTTTTATTGGTCTGAGCTGAGAAACGCACTTCAAACGTTTTGAATTTTGGAGGGGCGCGCCATGTTGTCATAGTTTATCTCAACTGTATGTACTGGTAGTGCCCTCTGCTCCGATTTTAGCGTAAAATTCCCTATTGATTTTATCAAATCCTGCACCAAATTGTTGTTCATGTTGCAAATTGATGTCGTCTTACATAAACAAATTATGCGAAAAGTCACATTCTTTACGCAGCCTCTGCGAGACATAATATAATTTTATTCATTTGTTTTTTAATCTTAAACGCCCTCTTTCCATATAAATATCATTATAACGACGGTGCTAAGAATTTGAATATGTTGAAAGATTTTTAGGCGTACATGTGAAGATGGAAATAGCCACCATAATTACACCTGCCTACAGTAAAGATCCTTTTCAAGTTGGGCCAAGATTGATAACCACGATTGGCTTGGTATGACGAAGCTGTCTGTGCTCATGTTACTTATGTTTATAATCATGGGCAATCATAGATGAATATATTCGTCTACACGTTTTTAACCGCTTGTATTGGTCTATTATGAACCAACGTAGAAAGGCCACCATGATGCTAGCTGCATACAATAAAGATCCTCTAAACGTTGGGGTATGATTGATATCCTTGATTGGCTTGGAACGACGAAGCTGTCTGTGCTCATGTTATTTATGTTTATAATCATGGGCAATCATAGACGAATATGTTCGTCTTCACTTTTGTAACCGCTTGTATGTCTGTTATGGACCAGCGTAGAAAGGACGGCAGTCAATCAGTCAATCAACTGGCTAGACTTTCAGTTTCGCGTCAATCATACCAGATTGATGAACTGAACTGATGAGAAACTGACGCTCAGACCTACGTCTAAGACTGAGTATTTTCAGAAAAAAGTAACTTTAAAATAAGTCCGGAATCAGTCCGAAATCGTTCGAGTCGAAACTCACGTAATTCGGCTGAATTACACGATTATTGATAAAATTTATGTCGTTTATCGCAGAATCCATTGGAAATGAGTAAATTACAGATTAAATATTATCATCAGGCCGGAGTTTGTTAACGAGCGGAGTTCCATTATGCCCGGGAAACTTTCTACGACGATTTAATAAACGCAAATATTAATTAAAATGGCCCCGTTGCTAACTTTTTTTCTGCTAATCGGGGACAACGTTTCGCTGGCGACTGTTTAGAAAATAAAATATTTTGTGATAAATTACTTCATGCACAAATGTCATTATTGAAGACGTAATTGGATAAAGTGGATATATAAGTCAGGTATTCATTATAATTAACCCATCAGTCGTGGCAAAACGAGACACAATAGCTTTTTCATTGTTATCGCGGCCGGATGTGGCCGCTTGGGGCTTGATGAATTAATTATTAAATTTTACCCTTATAATTAATATTAAAGGGTTTTTAAATAAATTTTCCTTTATGATTTATCAAACCTTGTAACTTATCTACTTCATCATTATATATGGCTATACATAAAATGATACACCCTTCAATGATTTGAAATCAAATAATTTTTAAGACTGCATTCATAAATGAATGAAAAAAAAAATTGTGGGTTAATACACAAATTCTTCACAGCAAGTATTTGTGAGAGCGATCCTAATAAGTTTACACTGAATAGAAATGGGTATGGAGTATGGACCGTCTATAATAATATGTACATTGTACATAATATTTAAAAACTTTTTATTTTATTTTATTTATATCTATTCAAAACAATACAGAATGAACATTCTTTATAGTGCACTTAACATTTATTATAAAAGAAAAAAGAGCACAATAATCAAAATACATAGGTAACAATAGCGGACTTATTACAAGCTAGCTTATTTACAAACTGTTCCATTTTCCACCATACTAGGTAAAAGATAAAGAAGTGTTAATACTTGGGGGTGTGTTATGTCCCTTATAAAGGTTCACTGTGAAAGTAGCAGGGCTGAAGGAGTTACTTTTGACTTCTATATTTCTATGAAAACCACATGAACATTAAAAGTTTCGCTAACAGACAGACAGACAGACATGACGAATCTATAAGGGTTCCGTTTTTTGCCATTTGGCTACGGAACCCTAAAAATGTGAAAAAATTGAGGATTAAAATTCCCTATCTCTAAAACTACTGAACCGATTTTGGTGAAACTTGCAGCATTCCCTTTGTTGAACAAGTAAGTACTTACATCAAAAAAGGAATTACTTAAATCGGACAGTTCTGAAGATATGCGAACACAACCATAAAACATACATACATACTTTTTTGAAATGAGGGGCATATCGTACCCTTCAATGTAGCACTTTGAGACATAAATAATATATTATAATATTACAGCAAATGAGGATAATGGAAAGAGCAAATTTTTCTTTGTGATTTGTATGGGTAAGCACCCCACCCCAGCGTCCTATACAAAAGTAAAAAAATATTGCTCTTTCAGCGCTGCTACTTTCACAGTATTATATCGTTCTATGAAAGAAACACATACACACCCTAAAGTATTATCAGTACATTTTGTTACACCCTGTATTTCGGCCTTCGGGAAAATATACTTTACCGCAATAGTCAATACAGTACATTGTACAATATAGATATACAGCGGTTCAGGTGAACAAGGTGTTTGATCAAGTCGCTCACAGTCGACTCATTAAGACACCGTCACAGGGGCGTCTTTCCCTTAGGTGCAGGGTGTGCGTTGCACACGGGCGCCGCGGTCCTAGGGCCGCCGAGCGTCGCTCGCAAGGGAGCCCCACTCGGCGCGCGGACGGAACCCTTTGTGCGCGAGTCCGACTCGCACTTGGCCGATTTTTTATTTATTTAGAAGGGCGCCACTTTTGGTTTTCGCACCAACTAAAAATTTGACTAGGACCGGCACTGGTCCTCACCCTTAAGCGGCCGGAAAAACTATACTTGTACTCTGTACCCATTTCATTTTGACCGCGCGCTTGCTAGGGGGCGCTAGGGCGCTAGGGGGCGCTAGGCTTTGCACACGGGCGCCACATGGGCTAGAGACGTCCCTGCACCGTCAATACGACGTATTTATTAACGGCGTCGAAACGACTACGCAATATTGAGTCAGAATTTATACAAGTACTTACCATGTGAGCAATTCATTTATTAGGAAGAAGGACCTACGTTATTTGGACGGGTTATATCAAGTCAATGTTAATCGTGGGCTTTACATAAACCGACCTTAGTGGATTTGCCATATTATGCAAATGAAACAATTTCTTTTTAGTACTAATTAAAAATTGTCAGTAGACACTATGGTGCTAAGGACGCGACGAGGTGACTCGTAAGTCGTGAGTCGTGAGGCATACAATTTCATACAGTTTATGCCGTTTCATACGAAGTTTTGTTTGCATAACATTGCAGATTCTTCGAAATTCAATAACTATATTATAAAATGCAAAATCTCTTCATCACTTTGTACCTTTAAAAATAATAATAAATTACATACTGAAAAGAAATACATTTTACATTAGCAAAAGCACATTTTAACTTCAGCACATAGCTAGGCACGCATATACACTTTACTTTCTACTCGTTTTCAGTTTATCCTATTCCCAAAAAGACGTTTTGTTTGCCTCCTTAATTACACGAAGTTGGGATCGAACAAAGGTTTTCAATAAGAGCTTGGCAGGTCGCCAGGGGCTGAATCCATTCCTTTTTATTGGCATTTATTTATCATGTAATCATTATGCACGAAACGTTTAAATATTAATTACCTGCGATTGCAATTTAAATTGTATTTTCACCACTCCAGGTTGAATTTAAAAGTACGATAGGGGGTTTATTTTAACCAAGAACTACCTTTTTTTCGAAAAGCAATTTGGCTGGCCGCATACACACGTTTTCCGTATTCAATTTCCGAATTCGTTTTCCATATTCGGAAATCCGAATGCATGGAATTAGTAGAAAATACAATAATTGACGTACTGCGCTTTTTTCCGAACGGCACAAATTCCGCACGTACGGTTCGAGTTGCAGCCTGCCAAACGAACGTTTGCGCTAGTCTCACGGAATTCCGTATGGAAATTCCACGTTAGAAAAACAATTTATTATGGAAATCGTATGTATGTGGCCAGTGTGTATGACTTGATTATGATGATTCTAAAGACAACAAGAGATTTTGAATATTATGATGTTTCTAAAGACAGGCTTTACCAAAATAACTTAAAACATAGGGTAAGAACACACCAATCATTTGGGCCACGTTCACATTAATCATCTAAAGTAAATCTAGTAAAACTCCTACGATTGGCTCACTCACAGCAAACTTAAATCGACTGAACTCTAGTGTCTAGGCCAAAAAAACTTAAAAACGGGAGCTAGCTTATCAGGCCCTTTGTCACATCCTCTCAAGCCTCCTTATGTCGCCCTTAAGGTGAACTATATTAGCAGGGGATACTACGTGCCTTTGTAATGGAGTATCTATAAGTACAGGTAATACAGTCTCTCATATCTTTGATCTATCTTTTAGGTTGTATTTAGGACTTTGACCTGAAGGGATTAAGAGGCCGGGTACACTTTTAATTTCTCATACATACGTAATTCCAAAATCATTTTCTCATACGAAAATATTTAACATGTTCGAGTTGTTTTTCAGTTTAAAATAGTAATTACCTAGGTTCCTGCACAAAAATTTACTTCAAAATATTTAAACACAATTTTTTTTTTGCTTTAAATTTTTTTTTAGTAAATTTACTACTAAGTATTTAAACACTAAAAAATAGAGTAAAACACTAAAAAATATATAGATAAATAGTTAATTTACTACAAAATATTTAAACTCTAAAAAATATTTTTTAGTATTTAAATATTTTGTGGTAAATTTACCATTTATTTATATATTTTTTAGTGTTTTACTCTATTTTTTAGTGTTTAAATATTAAGTACTAAATTTACTAAAAAAAAAAACACAATTTTTTTTTAATGTTTAAATATTTAGATAATTACTATTTTAAACTGAAAAGCAACTCAAACATGTTAAATATTTTCGTATGAGAAAATGATTTTGGAATTACGTATGTATGAGAATTTCGAGGGTACCCGGCCCCTTAAGCAGGAACAGTTAAAATGGAATAAGAGATTTTTACTGACATGATTTTTGAAAATGAAGAACTGATTTTCAATCCTTGTTTCTGTATTAGGTAGAGTCATACAAGAGAAAAGGCTAAGTAAAATATGGGAAAATGTTTTGAGCGACTTTCTTACGCCAGTTCTTCTTGCCGGGCTAGTTTCCAAACCAATTTTTCCAATCATTTCGAAAGTGTAAGTTTCTATGTCTTTATTTTCATTTTCAAACACTATTATTTTATCTTAACTCGCTTCTTGCCGCACTCAAAGTGGATCATTAATTATTACTTAAATTTAATTAAGTAATTCAAAATTTTGACATAAGCCCCATGCATTATCTGTCAAATTCTTCACTAACCCATCAAGCCCCATAACCTCACCGGTGAGCCAGACATAATAGAATAACAACAGATTTCCAAAAATCCACGATCGAAGGATTCAATTGAAGGTTAATCGTAATTAAATGTCTCTGAGTACGGCGCGGCGGTAAGATAAAATAGGCACATAAGAGTGACTGTACGTAGCAGATTAACGTGTGCTTTATTATTTAACATCGGATTTGAGTAGCGATGCATAATACAGGTCATACTAATGAATATTACTCCTTCACGAGTAACATTTAATATGACACGATGATTTCGGAATATTGCCATTTCTGACATAATATTATGAGCTTATCATGAATATAATTTTCTTTATACATAGATGTTTCTAGCAAATTTATTGAGTAGAATTTTGTTCATCATACAAATAAGGTATTTTTTTGAGATAAAAACTATTCTACGTTTACGTAGTAACTATTTACTATGTCTCTTTCTACCGATACGTATACGTTTTGCGTTTGTCAAAGAATAATTGTACATGCAATGATTTTTAATGAAAACGAAAACAGACATATTACCATACTAATAATACGATTGCGCACAGCAACTCTGGAACGAACTGTCACCAGCAGTATTTCCGGACCTAAACGACCTGCAAACCTTCAAGAAAAGAGCGTATTCCCTCTTAAAAGGCCGGCAACGCGCCTGCAGCTCTTCTGATGTTGCGAGTGTCCATGGGCGACGGTAGTTGCTTACCATCAGGTGACTCATTTGCTCGTTTGCCCCCTTATTTCATAAAAAAAAAACTGATTGTGATGGAATTTAGTATGAAAATACTTTGAGTCTTAAAAACTCCAGAACTACGTCGCAGCAAAGTTGCGGGCAATAACTAGTAAACTATAAATGACAGAATACCTAGCAAATTACATAGTAATTAAAATAAACTAAATGCAAATTTTAGTTTCCACTTTGTGAATTAAAATAAGTGATACAAATGAAGAAGGAATTTCTGAAGCGCTCACTAACTTTAGAGTATTCAACACTGTTTTAATGTTTTGCATACTGCAGTGCCAAATAACTTTGTACTGGAGTATTATTTTAATATCTGTATGCGCATTTTATACGGTTAATATTAAAAAAGTGTATTTTTTGTATTTAATTATCAGTAAAACTGGGCACATTTTTTGTTTTAGGATACAAAGTTGCGAGCATAATATCGCGTCGGGTATCGCAGACACAATAGATTTTCTGCCGCTTGGGGATTGATGGGTATACCCATAAGACTGAACTACAAATTTTATGAAAGCTTGGTATATATAATATTATATTATCCTATCCTTCACAGATGTGAAGCTTGGTGCAATGAGAGAATCCGAGAATCCCCGATCGAAGGATTAATACTTCGATCGGGGATTCTCGGAAATGCTATTGTATTCTATTGCTGTCGCGATCACCGGTGCTCGTACAGGGCTTAATGGTTAATAATAGTCAGGGTGATTTCGTAACTTGCGACAGGTAAGCAACAGGCGTTCGACAGCAGACATTGCGTAATGCTGTCAAACGTCTGTTGCTTACCTGTCTAAAGACACGTAATCAGTAATCACCCTGCGGGTTTGCCAAGCTGTATTAAGCAAATTTTGGTCGTGATCGACTAGGCTGGTCTTGACAATATAGTTTTTCACACTATAAATGCGAAAGTGTGTCTGTCTATCTGTTACCTCTTCACGCCCGAACGCTGAACCAAATTTGCTTTTTGGTATGGAGATACTTTGAGCCCCGGCAAAGGACACACAATACTTAAAAAAGTATGGTTTGTCGCTAAACGAATCTAGGTGCAACGGAGTTACAGGTGGTATCTAGTCAATTTCTATAATAGTCCTATACATCAATTTCTCTATCCCTTTAGAACTCATGCTTCTTATTTCGGTCTTATCGAAACCTGCGAGCCCGTGAAATTTGACAGAGGAGAGGCGATCGGGAATATTGACAGAATTCGTTCCAGCTCACAAAGAATTTGAGAGCGTTAAGGGTCAATTCAGACCGCAACGCAAAGCTTTGTATGGAACGCTTTTTCCGTTTTAGGGTATAGTAGTCAACCAAGTTTTGTTGATTACAGAACCCTAAAACGGAACCCTAACCAGCTGATTTTTTGTATATTGGTAGGTTAATAGTTATATAATTTAAGAGTAACCTTGTCCTACAAATAAAACAATCGATATCTTATAAGATTTTTCGAAAATAAAAATGTTGTTCGTCTTATCAAAATGTAGCTGCTCACAAAAAATTAGCTTGTTAGTAATCACAAAAAAAATGGTCTAGGGCTCCCGTAGGTACTAATAGTTATTGTGAAACGAGAAATATTTAAAATCCGAGGTAAAGTAAAACAGAATAGGTTGAGCTTTGTAGCTTTATCGTTTGATATTTCTTTAATCCTAACGTTTGTAATTTTACACAGATTGTAGAAATCTACCTTATCAATCTTTTTGATTTTAGTTTTCTTCTCTGAGGATTTTGATAAGGTAACACCGCGACATAAGAATTTAGTATATTATTAGATTCAAACTATACTATCACTGTAAGTTGCACGTAAACCTATAAATCGACCTTACAACCATGTCCATAAGGTTCAAAATAATCGCTTTCAACTTAACGTATGTTAGTTACGCTACAACAGTTACAATAGAGTACTTCATCAAACTTATCGGAGGCTTTTCGGCTCTAGGGTCCGGCCCTTGGACCTACAACACCTTTTTTATCTCGCCGTAAAACCTTTTCTTGATCAATACCATTTTCCGTTATTTTCCCTTAAAATCCTTTAAAAGTTATTAGACAGTTTCCGAAGGCATTTTAGGCTGACTTGTACAGTAAAGTAAAAAAAATAGTGATGATAATAATCCTATCAATTAATTTATCATGCATATTTCATAGTGTATCGGCAATTAATAAAAATAAAACTATTTTGACGTTCAATAGTAACTCGGAGACTTGATTTAGAATTTTGTTGTAATGCTTAAAAAACATTCCATAAATTATATTGTAATAAATTATTAGGTTTATTGGCATTGGCCAGCACTTTTAAAAATAGCTTAAATTGTATGGACGTTGGGTGATGTCCATTGAGAATATTATATATTTTACAAAAATAATGAAAAGAAAACGTTTTAATGAATGAAAAATAACAGACGCCTCCAAAGGACGGGAAACACTTACGTCTAACATTACTGACGCTACCGTTTCCACAAATTAAATTAATTACTGCTTCATTAAAACTAGGATTATACGTTATATATTTTAAGGTATGTCATTGTCGAGTTGAGCGAATTAATCCCGACCGCGAGTGACGAGCGAGTTGATGTATGAATTAGCTTTTAGCTTCTACAGAGATTTTGGTGTCAGCGCAAATTATGAAGACTAGCTAATAGCTATCTATACACGCAGTAAAGAGCCCAAGTATTGCGAACACTACATAGCATAGTAGAGATAAACTACGATAACATGGCGCGCCCCTCCAAATTACTGTTTCAATGTGTGTAGTCACATCCTTATGAAAGAGTTTGTATGTAGTAAGTATTCAACCAATCAACCGTACTCGTAATATTTCACTTAATATCACTTAAGTTATTACCAAGATATTTCTTTGGTCAACTAATCATAACTAGCCGACCGCGCAAGACAACGCATTTCAAACGTTTTGACAACGCACTTCAAACGTTTTGAGTTTTGGAGGGGCGCGCCATGTTATCATAGTTTATCTCTACTCGTATAAATAAAACGCATCCTTACACCATAGAACTATAAAATGCTCTAATGTTTCTTTACGCTCATAACCTCAACAGATGTTTGTCTGTCTGATAATAATAAATCAGGATCACCTGAATGTTAGGTTTAGGACAATGTAGTTTATCAAAATCTGCATTATAATTCTCACCTTCTGATACGTCAATCGAATCGAGCCAAGCTCTGAGCCATTGGACTACGAAGTCCTTTGGAATAAAATTTGTGTTGTTGTAGATTGGCATAGTGAACCATAATATTTAAGAGGCCGGGTACCCTTGGAATTTCTCATACAAACGTAATTCCAAAATCATTTTCTCATACGAAAATATTTAACATGTTTGAGTTATTTTTCAGTTTAAGATAGTAATTACCTAGGTTCCTACACAAAAAATTACTTCAAAATATTGAAACAAATTTTTTTTTTTGTTTTAAATTTTTTTTTAGTAAATTTACTACTAAATATTTAAACACTAAAAAATAGAGTAAAACACTATAAATATATAAAATTTTTTTGTTTAAATATTTTGAAGTAAATTTTTGTGTAGGAACCTAGGTAATTACCATCTTAAACTGAAAAATAACTCAAACATGTTAAATATTTTCGTATGAGAAAATGATTTTGGAATTACGTTTGTATGAGAAATTCCAAGGGCCCCGGCCCGGCCCCTTAAGTACTAGTCTCGCAAGTCGCGGTCGCGGTCGCAATCGCGGTCACGTTCACTAACATCGGAGTGCTACTCTTAAAACATTATTCTCTCGTAAATCTTTGAGGGACGTTTTTGATAGGGAGGTTCTTTTATACATCGTAATGAAAGAAAGTGTCTCGCAACATTTTTGGGGTGACTAAAATTAGATTTTTGTAATTACGACTGTAAAGGGTCATTGCTGTAAGTATAAAGTAAAAGTATAACGAATTTTACATTGCTTCTAAAGGTGCTCCTAGACAGAAGTTATATAACGTTATAAAACATTGTGTAACACGATAACATTTTATAACATCGTGGAACATACGTTACAACATGTCAAAAAATAAACGTGTATCTATATATATATATAAAACTCAAAGGTGACTGACTGACATGGTGATCTATCAACGCACAGCCCAAACCACTGGACGGATCGGGCTGAAATTTGGCATGCAGGTAGATGTTATGACGTAGGCATCCGCTAAGAAAGGATTTTGATAAATTCCAATCCCAAGGGGTTAAAATAGGGGATGAAAGTTTGCACATAATAATACTTCTTACCGCGAGCGAAGCCGCGGGCAAAAGCTCGTTTTGTTATAAATTGTTAAAAAATGTTAGAAATACAAAAATGTTATCTAACGTTATATAACTTCTGTCTGGGAGCACCTTTACAGTTAAGAGCGTCCTAAAGTAGTAGCACTTATATTTTAGGAAGTATTTTGAGATTCATTCGGGTTATTAAATATTGAACTTCCCCCAAATCCTCTAAGATTGTTTTAATCCGAGGAGAGGTCATATTTAGATTGTGGTCTCGATTTTATACCTCGAATGTCATTTCAAGCTATCTCCCTTGCGAGATTACGCGCTGTCTCTCGCGAGAGACCATGTACTTAAAGTTACATGCGATTTATAAGAATTAGGCATTTGACATCACTATAGGTCAACCAGAATCTGATGGCAAAAAGTGAGAAAGTAAATTGACTCTAGCAATACCGGGGTAATTGGAATAAAACATTTTGATCCTTTTTTTTCCTTATAGCGGCTGATTATTATATGTGTTAAACATGCAAATATATAAATTTATCCAATAATCAAGGATATTTTTGAAAATCTGCCGTCAAAATTTGCCATGTGATTCTGGAAGACCGATATCCAAATGGATCTATTGTGACTCATCTCTTAGTTTTTAACAGTTTCAACAATTATTGTCCACTCCTGTAGTTTCATTTAACCGTAATTACATAACAAGAGCAACGTCATCATCTGCTCCAGTGACTGCTGCCTCGGGAGAATAATGCTTATAGCTTTGGAATAAAGGTCATTATATAAGCAGAATAAATTTGTACAATGACATAACATTATGACCGGCAAGATTAAGTTAGTCGTGCTCAAAACCGTACATTATTAAATCATAATGCGCTCAGGTAAGCCCACTTACTGCTCTTTATGTTGAGTATATATTATGCAAATGAATAGTAGCTTTACGAAAAAATATATGTTTTTCTATGGAATGTTTTTTTGAGTACTTATGTTAAATGTTTCCTGTTAAATTAAAAAGCCGTTCGGGCCTGTGCCATAGAAATGTACACATATACAAACACACAAAAACATACAACATCCACACTCCTCTTGAATCACTTCATCAATTTAAATGCAAGAAGGCGACTTTCCGATCTTTGCCGCAAGCGACCGCGACCGACAAAAATTCACATAAAATCCCACTTTATGACATAGGTTTCATTTGCATACTATGAAGAAGCGGTGGCATGAAATCTGTAGTCTAGGTCATAGTGGCCTTTTATTTGATTTTTTTTCGGTTGCGGCATAGATCGGAAAGTATTAAAGATCTTAGCATATTAGAAGTTAGAACGGACAGCGGGACTCGTTCTACCCTCTGTAGGGAAGTGAAGAAAACTTGTGAGATGTCACCATGCAGGTACTAATAAAAAAGTGTCGAGGTCAAATATCGTTCTGTCTAGCTGCCTTTACGCCGAACGCGCGATTAGGAACTTCGTTCCAAAAATTCTATAAATAAAATTGTTGGAGGTGATGATGATGGTACTTATGGTAATATGAGGGTAGGGGCAAATGATGCAGGTAATTACGCTAACGACCGTCCCCAGTCAGCTGTGAACAGATAGCGTATCACGCCACATACATCATACATTCATACGAATTCCTACAAACATACATTTCATGTAGGTTTGGGCGTTGATGTTTCTGAGTAGGATGCCATTGGCATAAATGTCTTGTTACAGGCAAAATAATTCTAGAGGTGTGCAAATGTGTCTATATTATGTTTGTATAGGTCATACCTCGCCTCCGTGGTCCAGTGGTTCAGAGCTCGGCTCTTGACTCGGAGGTCGTGGGTTCGATTCCCGCGTTGGAAACATGTTATTTCCAAGTTTGGTTAGGACAATGCAGGCTGATCACCTGATTGTCTGACAAGTAAGATGATCCATGCGTCGGATGGGCATGTAAAAAGTCGGTCCTGCGCCTGATCTCTCGCCGGTCGTGTCGGTCGTCCGTCCCACTGGGTTATGAGAGTAAAAGGAATAGAGAGTGCCCTTGTGTACTGCGCACACACTTGGGCACTATAAAAATTACTCCTGCGTAACTGGCCTTGGTTTCAATGAAATCGGCCACCGTCACCGAAACCGGTGTGGGAGTTATTGTAGGTCATGCACAACTTTATGATCGTTAGGTGAAACCGGAGAGCAATAATGCACTTTACAAACAAGATCGGCGGACGACACCACAAAATATGTAGAAGAACTAGATGATGCCCGCAAATCCGTTGCGCCAAAACTCTTTTATCGTGCGGGGACCGTACATTTTTTCGGAACAAAAAGTATCCTATGTCCTTTCTCGGGACTCAAAGTATCTCCATGCCAAACAGCAAAATCGGTTCAGCGGTTTGTGTGTGCAGAGGTAACAGACAGACAGACAGACACTCTGTCGCATTTATAATATTAGTATGGATAGTGGAATTGCATTTACTAGATGCGATAGCGATAGTTAAATATGAAAAATGTTTGAGATTTGTTTTAGGACTTCGCAATTAGTGTCATGACTAATTATTGTCATGACACTAATTGCGATTTGCATCGCATTAGCGATACTCATCGCTAATGCGATGCAGTATGCCAAATCCCATATATTTATTTACATCTAATTTTGATATCAAAACTTGCGAATACAATATGATTAAGCATTCAAGTCCCTACTAGACAAGTGGCAAGCGATTATCGTAAACGCCAACAAAATGTATGCGATTTGACATAAGTCATATGACATAATATCTCAAATCGCATACATCGCTTGCTACAGAACTTGTCCTAGGCCCTCAGGACTGAACTGTGAAAGCGTAGCGAGCGACAGAAATGTATGGTTAATTCTGGACATTGGATGTTATGGCTAACATAAACCGTGGCAAATTTTTATACAAAAAATGGTATCAATAACATGTTAATGTTATTTTGATTTTTATGTTGTATTTTGTAAAACTGAGTTAATAAACTCACACCGCTCAGTTAAGCCTGAGTCTAGACGAATTTTCCCCTGGGAGAGACACAAGTTTCGCGTAACTTCCTGTTATAACAAAGGCAAGCTAAGAAAGCATTTTTGTTATTTAACCCCTAGGGTTCTGAAAGGATAACAAATAAAATCTTTAGTATATTGCTTGTTTTTACTAAGGGAGATGTTTTGTAAGTTGTAACTGATTTGACGACCTCTGGGGGGTCGCGGGTTCGAATCCCGCCGACGGAACAAAAAGTTTTTCAATGTTCCCGGGTCTGGATGTGTATTAAATATGTGTATGATATAATAAAAATCTTAAATATATATATATAATATTAAAGTATTAAATACATTTCCGTTGTCTGGTACCTGTAACACAAGTCCTTCAGGTGCTTAGCACGGGGCCAGACTGACGTGGTGTGAAGCGTCCATAGATATTAACTGGATTATTCTATTTACTCCAATATCGCTTAGACCCAGTGTGAATATTGTCAAGAAAGGAAATATCTTAAACGTTCTCAAATAAAACTTTATAGTTATTCTGGTGAATTTCGTTTATGGGAAAACCATTTTGAAGTTCTTAGAAAACATCGGAACTATATTATTGAACCTGTATTAATCCTTCAAGACCCATAAGAGCACCGGTGATCGCGACAACAATGGAATACAATTATAGCATTTCCAAGAATCCGCGATCGAATGATTAATATTAGATTACTGTAGTAGAATTAGTTCAGCAAGCACCGTTCACTGTTTTTAGTGTCTAAACACACTATGCCGAATTTTCGCGGCGGAAGTTTGCCGTGATTCCGCCTACAAAGTATTTTAAATTACCGATGACATACCATGCCGAAATTCCGTCGCGTTATATTGTATGCGTTTGACATTGCTGACGTAATCATGCTGAACTTCCGCCGCGGAAATTCGGCATAGTGTGTTTAGACACTTAAAATGGTCTCAAATATATTCTGTAGTATTGTACGCAGAGTGTTTGTCTAAAACAGCGTAAGTTCTTGAGTTAATGAAACGTGAAGTGCAAATTGCATACATTCTACACTATTAAGTACTATGTATGTTGCTCGTAACTTCGCAATGTCCTGTTTCGGGACTCAAAGTATCTTTACATAAATTTCACCAAAATCCAAGGGCTCGAAGATGTGCTAAAGTACTTTCGGAGTACTTTAGCACATCTTCTAGACTCTAGAGTTTCTTATCCTCGTTTTTTCGGTTGATTTGCAGCGCCCAAATACCCGAAGATTCATCAATGAGGGTGTTTGATATTCTTTTTGCCACCAGGTGCCGCTAATCGCTATATAGCCTTAGTGGTCAAATAGATATTATTGTGACACATGACAGCTATATCGTAACATACAGCAGTTTGAAACAATAGATCCTAAGGCTACATAGCGGCACCTGGTGGTAATTAGAATATCAAACACCCTCATTGTTATTTCTTTTCAAATCTATGCAGAAAGACCCATGGCTACTTTCTGCGTCTAGATACTCGTAAAATATCAACAGCCGAATGTTTAACTTCCGCTTCTTTTGAAAGATTGTTAAACATAACAATGTTCAGTGATTCTCAATATGTGAGCTGTAATCCGTTACGCAGTGGTACGGAACGTCCCTTGCGTGATGCGTGAATAGTTCGAGCATCTTTGTCTGAGTGTATTGTATGGGAAGAGGGTGTTATTGTAGTGTGGACGGGCTTTTGTTTTAGAGCCTTATGACACTGGCGGTTTGTGGGCGCGAATCGCCACGCCGATACATTTTGATCGCGGTGAACTCGCGGCAAATACGCGGTGAATTCACGGCGCTCAAATGGAAAAAATAATTCTAAGAACGATTTTTTATAAAGGTACTTACAATATATTTTAACTAAAGATTGAAGCGTTTGATTAAAAATAATAACGCCCATAGGCAATTTCGTTATTCCTTACCAAAGATTACTTTTTATGAAAAGTCGATATTATGTAGTCGCCGGTTTGCAGAACACAAGCTTAGGCTTTTACACTAAATTGCGTTTACGCGACGGTAACCAGCGCTTTTAAAACTTTTACGAGAATGATTAATTGGAACGGAATTCCTTATTTTGTATCCCTTCCTGTGTCGTTTTCCTTATTGCTAAGGGTTTCGATTTTCTGTAGGACTGTATTAGTGACTTTTGGAAGACTTCAAACTTTCGGCCTTCATATATTTTTAAAACGGTTAAAACAACATTTTGTAATTTTAAAAACTGTCGTAGGAAATAAAACGAAACATTATTTATTTTAAAAAGAAACACTTGCCGCACAAAATCGCAACGCTGTTTCGAATTTCGTGCAGATTAAAAGCTTCGTGTGCAAGCCTGTAATCTACGGAAGTTGAACATTCAAAATAATTCTCCGTAACAAAAGATGTTTTGAGAAATATACAAAATTATTTTGTATTCGAATATTCTATATTATACACTTCATTTCATTTCTCGTGATAAAGAATACTTTATGAAATTTTTACATTAGATTTCATTCAACGCATACGTTATGAACTGAAATTTTGATTGAAATGAGAAAAATATGTTCGAATTGTGTTTTTTCCGAAAGCTGATAATAATATACTGAAAATTACTCGATTTTTAAAATTTCCATCGTTTTTTCGCTTCATATTAACATTTTAACAACATGTTGCGTATTTTGTTAACAGGAATAGTAAAAAACTATGCTGATATTACGAGTAATTCAAAGAGATGTTCACGCATTTTCGCAGCTGTATGCAATACCGTAAAACTTTATTATTCAATACAAAAACCACCATATTGTTGGGTGTACTAAGTATGTTAGTATGGTGTCCTTTTGTAGATCTGGTTTTCAGCACTTTAACTACAGTCGCTGCTATGATATAAAGATGAATATAGCCCAACATTATAACATCTTTCCATAAAAGTCGTCATGATCCACACAGCGGCAGCTATAATATATATTTGACACTGTAACTATTTTCACGCGCTGTAATGTGCAATAGCTAAGTCCACATTATGCAATTTCATCTTAAATTTTCGTCATCTTCTTTTTATTCAACTTTCGTTTGGCATATTCAATAGTTGAATGCGTCAAAATAATCCACCCGCGTTGAAAGAAAACTGTCATAGCGAGCGCTATGATTTCAGCGCGCGTCACGGGCATGCCTCATGTTCGCTGTTGACTGCGCTATAACGCATGCCCTTGATAAACAAAAAAAGGCCCAGTGTGGACAAAGCTAATGGCTTTGTCCAACACTGTGCCTTTTTTTCTTTCCTGTATATATATTGGAATTGCTCGTTTAAAGATATAAGATAAGTTAAGAGCAATGACTTAATTTTTGCCTTATAATTTGAACTAAACTAAATCATCTAGCTAATATGCCTAACTATACCTACATAGATGATAGAATCCACATTTTCTATTTCAAATCATTATCCCGGTCCTAATAATGGAGGTACCATTTATGCAAAAAAACTACAGTTTTTAAATTGTTAGTTACCCACTTCATGTCATGTCGTCATACTTAAATAAAACAAAACACACACACAATTTTTGGATTCGTCTGAAAACTAAGATGCCGCAGGCCTAATTACACTGTCTGAAGTGCTGTCAAACCACATTTCACAGGGTTTTTTTATGAAATAAGGGGGCAAACGAGCAAACGGGTCACCTGATGGAAAGCAACTTCCGTCGCCCATGGACACTCGCAGCATCAGAAGAGCTGCAGGTGCGTTGCCGGCCTTTTAAGAGGGAATAGGGTAATAGTGGAGGGTAGGGATGGGAAGGGAAGGGAATAGGGTAGGGGATTGGGCATCCGGTAAACTCACTCACTCGGCGAAACACAGCGCAAGCGCTGTTTCACGCCGGTTTTCTGTGAGAACGTGGTATATCTCCGGTCGAGCCGGCCCATTCGTGCCGAAGCATAGCTCTCCCACGTATACTCTTTATATTTTATTCTATGATTCTATTAAAATTAAATATTATTTTTAAATTAGTATAATCAAAGAGTAAAAATTGTAATGAAACAAAGGAAAATATCAAAATGTACGGTCCTAATAATTGTCAAATATGCGTGAAATAGCCTGTTACTTAATATTTTTATAAATGATATTTTAGATTGGATAATAAGGGAAGATATCCAATCCAAAATATCATTGCCAAGCAACACCAGTGCCTATAAAATACTGTTTAGGGTTAGATCTCATCTGGCAGCACGGAATCGCCTTTTTTCGTCGCCCTTTCTCTTTCTGTCGCTTAGAACTGCCATTTGCTAGACCGAGACAGAAAGCATAATGCGATAGCACGCGGCGGAATCCTCGAGGCTATCGCATTATGCTTTCTGTCTCGGTCTAGCAAATGGCAGTTCTAAGCGACAGAAAGAGAAAGGGCGACGGAAAAAGGCGATTCCGTGCTGCCAGATGAGGTCCAACCCTTATTGTTGCGGCGTTTGTTTTTACACCGTTTGTCGAACTTTATGTGCTGGAAAATGTGCAAATAGGCACTGTTACACGAATTGTGTATTTATCGTGTATCTTTGAATAACAAAAAATGCCAAACAGTTTCACGCAAAAAAATCGTGTACAATTATTTAAAAAAAAAATGTTTTTTTTTAATGTATTTTAAAACCTTAATATTAATAATGTTGATATTTAATGCAAAAACCTTAAAAAATGTTTTGTCAATTAATTATAAACGATTAAAAAATCATGAAATTTAAATAAAGTCAGGTGATTTATAAACGCGCCATAGTACTCGTATACGGCACTTCAATAGTATACGGCAATATTTACCTTATTTCGTTGACGCTTAAGACCAAAATTGTTTCCGCTAACTATTATGCCAATCTACGTAGCTAAACTTTTTAGTAAATCCACAACTGATGCTCCTATGACTCGAAATGAGAAATGTCGTAAGTGCAACGGGCACTTGTTTATTGTAAAACAAACTAAGTATTGAAGGTGTGTTTTGGTTTTCAGTTTTAATAAACTTAAGGTTTATTTGGGTTTAGAAGTACGCGCCCAATCAAAACATCCGTTTCTTAAGCAATACGTGGTATGTCAGTTCTTCTGTTTTTGGTGTTCTGTGAAAATTAACATTGTGACGTCACACGCGATAGGGCTAGTGCGGGAGCTGTCGGCGTGTCTTCGGTATTTTTATTTTGATTTGATTTGAGTTGAAATAACTTTTGAATTATTGCGAAAAAAAAAGAAAATTGTTTTGTTATAAAACTTATATATGATCTTTCCATTAATCACAAAAAAAAAAAAAATGGTTGAAACACTCAATTGTGAAAATTTTGGAAAAATTGTAAAGAGTTACGATATACCGCTGTAGATGTACCTACTAAGAATTACTGTGCGACGTTGTACGATGTGCTACGAATCAGTGTGCTGCGCTGTAGATGTGCTACGATTGCTACGAATTACGGTGCTACGCTGCATGTAGATTGTAGATGTGCTACGAATGTCGGTGCGATGCTGTAGATGTGCTACGAATGTCGGTGCAATGCTGTAGATGTGCTACGAATAACGATGCTACGCTGCATGTAGATTGTAGATGTGCTACGAATAACGGTGCTACGCTGCATGTAGATTGTAGATGTGCTACGAATAACGGTGCTACGCTGCATGTAGATTGTAGATGTGCTACGAATAACGGTGCTACGCTGCATGTAGATTGTAGATGTGCTACGAATAACGGTGCTACGCTGCATGATCGGTGCTACGAATGTCGGTGCGATGCTGTAGATGAGCTACGGATTACTGTGCTATGCTGTAGATCAGCGGTTGGCAACCTTTTGGCAGCCAAGGGCCACAAGGTGGCAAAACAAACTTAAGGCGGGCTAAAATAAAAACAGATACAATATAATACCACAAACAGCTACGTACTTAAGTGGAGGTAACTACTGGCAGTATTAGAAGACATTGTTTTTGATACACATAACTTATTCACAAAACATTCACGGGCCGCAAGTAAGACGTTCGCGGGCCGCATGCGGCCGTATGGCATGTAGTGCTTCATTCATAACTTTATATTTCAGGTGAACGCTTTGGGTAAAATAAATAGATAATTTTAAAGACCATAAAATTAGGACAGGTCGCAACGTATGTTTGACAGAAATTTTTAAAACTAAACAATCGAAAGACCCTAAAACCTCTAAGTATCCATTCCTTCAATTTAATGGAAGGAATGGACCTCCATTATGCATTTAAGCCTTAACATGCCATTTCTATTATTCACGTATGTGGCCTAAGTGAGAAAGTTAAGGGACGTTACACGTGGCGCTAAACTTCCTCCAAAGTTTGGTATATCAAGGAAAGTCCTTATTATAAAAACATTGCGACAAAACAACAGTGATTTGAAGAGGTTTCTTTCATTAATTTTATTCATTATAGCTTACTTAGAGTAAGTTTTTGCTATTTTAGGAATAATTTTAGTTTGTTTCGTACTAATTTGTAAATTAAATTGTTGGGTAAGTATTAAGTAAAACCAGGTATTGAAATGTAAAGAAAACAAAAGTACAAAAATTAAAGCGACCAGTTAAAAAAAACATAATAATATTATCTTCATTGATTGATAATATACTATTACGGTACTAAGATAATTTTAAGACATAAAAAAAACTAACTATACTGTACTGTTTACAACTGTTTAAAACTGTGTAAAATTTCCTCCAATATAATATGTATTTCTTTTAAGTAATTTATTTTAGAAAACTACAGATAAATGGTTAAAACATTAAGAAAGTACCAGAAATACAATAGATCGTTGTATACATAGTAGTAAGGACAATATTGGAATGTCAAAATTTCAGATACAGCGAAAACGTCGTAATCATCGAAATATAACAATATAGAACAATATCTATCATACCTTGGATCGCTCAAATATTCCCAAGCCTTCATAGAAACGTAGCTAGGGTATCGAAAATTATATGAGCAATCCGAGTTAGACAACCAACTGAAAGTGCTAAAGGTCTTCTAAAGTGTTACTTTATTTGTTTGTCATAACTTTACAAAAACCATTTTTTGACTTTATTATTCTTCTATAATATTTATTATTCGTTGGACGATACTGTGAAATTGGATATCTAAGGACTGGGAGATAACATAACAATGTGCGGTAGTTTTCAATCGTCAAAGGGACTTAGGGCCTTTGAAGTACACAATAGGATTAGGAGAATTTTTGTTTATGACACAACATCCTATTGTGTGCTCTACTATTTGATCGAAAGATATTAGCGCCCTTGTCGATGTCAATTTAATCATCACTCATAGATGTGTATGTTTGTGTGTGGTAAATAAAGTTTAGTTTAAAGGGCAAGGTAACAACTTTATGTGCAAAGGTTCTCTTTGCTTAAAGGCAAAGGCCGGCAATCCATCTGCAGCTCTTTTAATGTGACCCGTTTGATCGTTTGCCCTCTTATTTTATAAAAAATAAAATAAAATTGTATCGCATTCGGTCGACGCTTCACGTAGCAATGTGAACAGGAACTTACAACAGCACTCAAAGCCCATTTAAAGATCACTTAACTTTATTTATTGAATTAAGAGTTAGACGGAAAATACATTGAGTTAATATGCGGCTGTTAAATAAACAGATATCTCATAACAATTGTTACGTCACAGAAAACCGCGAATTCGCGTTTCTATCCCTAGGTTTTGTAAGCTAAAAGGATTACACCTAGCATAATATTTTACCCAAAAAACAATGGCCGTCCCGCGGGAATTTTAAAAGTGGAAGCGGACGCCATAAATTGGGGCCATGTTCTGGTAAACAATGCCCCGAGTGCCAGAGAAGTGCCCCAGAGCTATGCTTGAGAAAGGTTTTAAATGTAGCAATGTATTTAGATACATTACGGTATCTACGGGTAAAGGTCGAGGCTGGTGTTATTTTTTCATGCTAATATTTTAAACAATAAAGTTATTCTGTCAGTTACCTCTTCACGCTTATTACCCTGATGAAAGTACGGGGACATACAATATTTTTTGCTTACTAGCCGCGCAATAAACAAAGTAACTTACCTCTTGGATCACTCAATCTGTTAAGAGGGCGACTAACGCAAACAATCAAACATCGTCCTTCTCTCTTCACACTCACGCCCGTCTTTCATATGCCAGGTGAAAAAAGACGACGCGGAATCATCGCGAAGTTAGTTTTTTCTTTCAATCAAGAAAATTTTAAGATATCGTGTTTCCGTTTGGTTGGATCCTCGGAAATATAATGTAGTATCTATGTTTAAGAAATGAAACAATTCGGGGCTTATTTTCAATTATAAAAATGAATTCAAAAATCGTCAATTTTGGGTTAGTCGCCTCCTTAAACTAAACCGCATAAAAATCCGTTGCGTAGTTTTTAAGATAGAAGTATATAAGTATAATATAATCGGTAATATATATATATAATTATGGGGACGAACGGGAAGAAACTTTGTTATATATACTTGATAGTAAAAATACCCTATACAACTTGTCTATAACACACGTGCGGTCTGTCGAGCGAGTATGATACGTCAGTTAACTTAACCGTGCGTTCAACTTTAACTGCAGTTTAGCCTTAAATGGTGGTTATGCATCAGCTTAGATTAGTTTGACCCAGATAGGAAACTGTCAAGAAAACTATTTTGTACCCGTATGGAAAATCTTGCTAATATCGCCGATATATTGAGCTTCTTTATACGGTCTTGCATTTTATAAAAGCAATGAAGTTTTTTTTTGTTCTCAGAAAATAGAAAATGCAGTATACTTTTATTATATAGGTACGCTAGATCATATTATTAATCATTCTAGATCACTATGTATCGACATAGTTACTTAAAATAACGAGGCCTGTACATCCGTTGTGGATGATTTATACAGTATTTTCAGAACGAAGTAACCACTCCTCAAATAATGAACCACTCCTCAAAAAATGTGGCTGGGACAAGATTTTAATTAATGTCCGCAGTCCGTATGGTTGCCCAAGTACATACGGCATTCTCGCAACATAGTCGGCCTAGTCCAGACTCCAGAGGAAAGAACTAGTCAAAATAATATCTGGGACCAACTATGAGCGGGTTTCCTCACGATGTTTTCCTTCACCGTATGAGTGTCCGTATTATGTACTCGAGATCAGAAAATGTCTCAATGGAACACGCCTCCACCTGGGATCGAACCTGCACCCTCTACGAGTGTGAACCAAAGGTCTACCCATTAGGCCACGGACGCTCTCACTTAAAATAACTTAAAATAACAGACCGCTTAAAATTTCTCTACTGAGATATTTACTTTTTCGAAGGACAATTTTTACTTAGCATGGGATTAGACGATGTGATGTACGCTACTTACTTTTATACTATTGTATGTTATTGTATGTTTAATAAAGAATTTGAATTTGAAAATGCTGATTACTATTTAATTTTACGTATACTTTACTACGGTTCAAATTTATCTTCTGTACAAAGCATAAGCCAATAAAAAGCAATAATTTACTTTCGTTACGGAAGAAAATTGCCTTTTCCTGACGATGATAATGATGAAAAATAAAGTCGTAACGAAGATTTATTAAAATACGTTTCAATCGGGCATCCAGATAATTGAGAACTGAAATATTTTGTGCCGTTGAATTATGAATTCTGGAACAATGTATTAGAGTCTCTTTTCTTTTGAACGATCATCAAAAGAAATCACAATCGTTTACCTGAACAGTATTGTCTTTGTAATTTTTCGTTTCGGGTGTCAAGGAATCCATGAGTATTTAATTTGAGGAAGATCCGAGAAGAAATTAGATGTTTCCGGTCCTTTTTAATTTGGGAGGATTTGCGAAGTAAAATGTAAAGATATTCGCGCCGCGGAGTGGAAAGAAGAGTAATACTTTTATAATATATTTATATACAACTAGCTGTCCCGGCACACGTTGTATTTCGTACATAATAATTTATTGAAGTGACTAAATAAGTATGGCACCATGGCAACGTCCATCGCTATCTCGTCGCACAAACAATGGTCGCCGTCAGTCACGAGTTGCAATAATTTACTATTATTTATTTATTCAACAAATGCACTTATCAATATAAAAAGTAGCTAGTAGCCGATTCTCAGACCTACTGAATATGCATATAAAATTTGGTAAAAATCAGTAAAGCCGTAGGAAAAAAAATCGGAGAATATCTTTTTCTCATATCCTAAAACATATTACAATTTATATTTAAACCAAAAATCAAGTTAACGCAACTAAGCTAGAAATGTCTCAATTCATTGTTCACTATGAGAATTGAGCATAACCTTAAACTATCTAAGATAAAACATCCGTCTTGCTATGCCGCGGCCGATAAAATGCATTACGCCTCACTTTATTACTTTAATGTCTTCTAAAAGAATATTAGTTATCGGAAATACAGAAAATACCGCAATTTAACAATCGGAATCCAATGATTTCGTTTAAAAACTGGCACATTTACTTATCACTTTATACTTGGACGGTTCTTCGGGACGTTTGCCAGCGATTATCACTGAGGATGTGTTAATGCGACGCGGAACCAATCGCAAAAATGGCCTCATGTAATAGAGAGCCATAAGTTATGTATGAATATTAAAAAAAACTTTTTTTTTTTACAAATTTAAGTAATAAAAAACTAGCAATAGTTGTTATGATTTTTGAAGTTTTATCTCTAAAGGGTTAAGCCGTAAAACCAGGTCCACAGATACTTAGACCTTGAGAACATAAGCAAAATATTTGATTACCGTGCAGTATCCCATCCCTTTCGTGTAACTTCGTGTATAAATTGCCTAACTATAAAAATGGTTGTCTTTCGTCGTTACAATAGATCGGAACATTTTGACTGACATTGAAATGTTCCGGACACGCGTATTGCGACCCCGTTTCTGTTTTACGTCGAAATTGTTAAAAAATATAGAGCTATGAGTTTGTAATGGCTTAAGCTGGATTTATATGCGTCTGACAAAACGTGCGGTTTGGCGGCTACACCGCGAGATGACAAGCAAATGAAAGTAAATAACAGCGCGCACCGCTATTTCAATTAATCTATACTAATATTATTTAAAAAAATAGTTTTTAAATTAACTTCCACCTTTAAGTAAATGAGTGAGTGTACGCATAGGCATGCGTACAGCACCTCCCTCCTCCCACACTGCCTATGCGTACACTCGCATGCAAGAACTTGCAAACACCACCACCACACAAGCAATAATGTTGGCAAATCCGTGCAAGGCCCCTCACCACCATGCAGGTTGAAAACCTCGACGCGCGTTTCGCTCCAACACCGGAGCATCCTCAGGATGTGGACTCTACGAACAACGTCCGTCAAGTGCCGCCACCGGCAAAACACCGCCTTTTATACCCTATCGAGCCCCGCTACTACCCCCACTACCCTCACCAGTACCCCCGAACATATTAAAAAGCGGTGACGTAGTCAAGCAAGTTTGGTCATTCAACAATGCAAATCTGTTATTTTTCTTTTCTTTTATGATCTCTAATTGTTCCAACACGCTCAGCCGAAAGCCTTTATCGCATTTATGTAAAACTTTATAGGAATGGCCATCGGGCACGGTATGATTACTATCTAAAAGATGTTTAGCAAAATGTAACTTATCAGGATGACCATTCCTATAAGCCGCGATATGTTCTTTATACCGAGTCTGAAAGCTGCGTCCAGTTTGACCCACATATACACTATCGCATTCAGGACAATCGATCTTATAGACACCGGACTGATATTTTTCATCAATCCGGTCTTTGTTATGACATAAATGATGTTTTAAAGTATTATTTGTCCTGAATGCGACATGCATATCGTTGTTTTTCATTATTTTGGATAAGCGTGCAGATACCTCTCCCATGTAGGTCAAACTGGACTTATATCTAACTACCTCCTTATCAATAGGACCTGCGTACAAAAACTTAACCAGTTCTTTCTTGTTTTTATTTTTCAAAATATTATTAATAATTTTTGGACTATATCCGTTAGATATCGCAATTTGGAAAATGATATTAAGCTCATTTTGATAATTATCTTTACTAAGAGGGATCGATAATAATCTATGAATGTAACTATGAAAGGCCGCGAGTTTGTGTTGCCAAGGATGACATGACGATGCATGAATAGTAGTATTAGTATATATCGGCTTGCGAAAGATTCCAAAACTGTGTTTATTATTAACTCTATTAATAGATAAATCGAGAAAATTTAGGGTGTTATTATCTTCACATTCTAATTTGAATTTAATTTTAATATGTTTTTTATTTAGTTCTTTAACAAATACGTCCAGTTGTCTCTGTGTACCCGTCCAACAAAGAAAACAATCATCTACGCATCTAAAGTAATATAAAATACTTTTATTAACGACGATATTTCTTTGTTCAAAATCGTCCATAAATATTTCGGCCATCAAAGGACTTAAAGGTGAACTCATAGCTAGACCGTCGTCTTGAACAAAGAATTCGCCGTTAAATCGAAAGTAGTTTTGTTCCATGCAGGTTTTAGTAAGAGTAAGCAATTCATTACTTTCACCAGGAGGTAAACGTTTTTCCAATGCATTCCTTAAAATACCCAATGTTTCCTTACGTGGAACATTAGTGAATAAACTATCGACATCAAGTGAAACTAATTTGCAACGAGGTGGCAAAGTCACATCTTTAATTTTGTTGACTAATTGTAGACTATTTTTTATGGCATAAGGTGGCCGAAATGAGAGCTTTTCTTTTATTATGAAATTAAGCGACTTTGCCAGCTCGTATGCTGGTGCACCTATGTATGAGACAACTGGACGCATGGGAATATCAGTTTTGTGAATCTTTGGCAAGCCGTACAGTGATGGTGCGCGAGGATTCATTGGGATGAGTTTTTTCTTTGATGATTCAGCTTGAAAGAAATATTGATTATTATTAATTGCTAATTTAAGCTTAGCTAAAAACTTGTTTGTTGGGTCAGAAGGAACCCTTAGAAATTGTTCACCCTGAATCACGTCATTAACTCTGTCCAAATAATCGTCGCGCTCCATCACTACTACTGTGTTACCCTTATCCGCTTTCGATATTACTAAGTTATTATTATCTATTGTTTGTTTTAATAACCTCAAAGCCACTTTTTCGGGGTTAAAAGAGGAACCGGAAGGAGTACCTTTGATTTCGTTGGCTAGTAGGCCCTTCACCATGTTATCTTTCTTATTAACTACGGCAGTTATTTCCGAATCCACCGCAAGCATTTCCAAAGCATTCTGATTAATATTAGGAGTAATATTATATTTAAGACCCTTTTCCAAAAGTGTCATCTCATCCTTGGCAAATTGTACGCTGGTTAAGTTTTTGACGCGAGGGTGGAAGGAAAAAGGTTCAGACCTGGATTCTGTATGTGATTGGACAATCCTGTTTTTATTTACCAAAGTCTGAAGCTTTTTCTTTTGACTTAAATATTTAGCGTGCACTTCGATTGCTGCGAAATGGCGTGCCTTTTCATCTAAGCGATCGAATTCTATATTATGTAATTTAAAAGAGAGCTCGGTATAAAGAACTTTGAGATGTAATTTTAAATTATCCCTAACGGTAAACCAATGACGTGTCTCTTCGTTAAGCCAGATAGTTTCGGCTTTTTTGATAGCAATATTGGAGACTCGGCTGTGCGTGTTGGTTCTTACATTAATATAATTAGGAACGACATTTAGACGTTTGCATTGTTGATTGAACCAAACATTTTGGGCGGCTATACGATGTAATATTATAAATGCGAAAGTATCTCTGTCTGTCTGTCTGTCTGTCTGTCTCGCTTTCACGCCAAAACTACCGAACCGATTGTAATGAAATTTTGTACACAGATAGTCTAAAGCCTGAGAAAGGACATAATAATTTTTAACTGGAAAAAGGGGTTGTAAGGGGGTGTTTATACGTTAATTTGTTCAAATTAAGTTAGTCCAAAAACTCATAACAGATGGCGTCAAGAGTCGCCTAGATCGCGCTATCGCTTGCTCATACGTATTTTTATAAGAGGTGGTACCATGTTGAATTAGGTTTTCCGATTCTTTCGATTGTTATACACGCTATTAATTAACTCACCTACCAACATAGATATCATAAACAACAGCCTTCCAATGATAAATATTAAATAGTTTATGGGTTAAGCCATAGGGTAATGGTCTCTTGTAAAGCTAAAGTTGTGTAATGGGGGGCTAAATTAGCTTTAAAATTTGGTAAGTATAAAAAAGTTTATTTAAAATAAATTAAATATTATGTGCACACTGCACAGCTGTTTTGGGTATTTTGATTTGAGGGATACCAGGGTTTTAAAAAGCTTTTAAATTTGACACCAATTTTGTTGACACCGCGCGCTATAAACTGAAGTCCACGCGGACGAAGTCGCGGGCAACAGCTAGTCGTAAAATACATTTGCTTATGATCTCGCGATGTAACGGCTAAACCGCGTGTTAGGCTGTCTTTCCACCAGAGCTGAGCGGAGCTGTGTCGCGAGGGATGTGTTTTTGAAAACCAATAGAATCGCCTTAATGACATGACTTTGCCATGACATCGCTCAGCGCGGCGATGCTATTGGTTCTCAAAAACACATTCCTCGCAACACAGCTCCACTCAGCTCTGGTGGAAACGCTGAACGCAGCCTTCAACAACGCATATAATAATCCAGCCTTAGGGTTGATTCAGACCTCAACGCGATGCGTAGATGCATTTCTTAATTTTATATATTTGACAGATTCGCAAGACGTCTCACTCAATTGAAATCTGTCAAATCCATACTTTCTGCCGCGCCGCGCTTTGCCTCGCCTCGCCGCGTTGCGGTCTGAATTGATCCTTAAAGATTTTTTTTTATTTTTTTTAAACTCACCAACATAACAGCTTCCGCAATAAATGGACTTTCTATGGCCAATTTATTGAAGTTAGTGCCACTCTGTTATTAGGATTCCAGTCGCAAAAGAAAAAAGAAAAAACGGCACCTCATTACCAAGACTTTGCTGCTTGTCTGTCCGTATATTACTAGGCTGTGTCTCAAGAACCACGAAATCTATTTTTGCTCTATAATAGTACGGAAACTATTGTGCACAAGTCTGACTCACATTTGGCTAATTTTGTTAGTTTTTGCAGGGTTAGTTCTTAAACCGGTAGTTTGGACGTTTAAAACTTGTAGTGTACGTTTTTAAACCAACTTTTTAAATTATTGATTTTGATTTTTTTATTTTTTTTCGCCAGCATCTACAAGTTACTTAAATCTTCCAAACCTAATGACGGTGCAGATTAAAAGTCGAGATGAAAGAGAATTATTTGGCAAAATTGAGTCCGTTCTCAAACTATTGTGCGTTTTGAACAATAGTAAAATAACTTCATTGTGAAAATTCTCTTAATGAGGTTTACCACTACACGGTGAAATTATTGTTTTAATTGGGAAATCCATTTTAAATTGAGTTTGCCCGATTTTGGTCGGGTCGGTTTTAACTATTAGTTTGAGCTGCATTGCGCCTATTATTATTGCCTTGAGGCAAGTGTGTCTATTTGTTACGTAAAATATACAGATTTTTTTTTGTTTCATATTAATTAATTACATTATGTAACTACTATATAAGGGAAAGGACCTAATGGCAGACACTTTAAGGAAACATGAAACATTTGAATGTTATAAAATATATATTTATGAAAATAAAGGATTGATAACTTCTTCCACGTCTTCAGTAACTCTTACAAAATAAAACTATTATAATTATTCTCTGTCAAATCAATTAAAAAATATATTATTGGTCTTTTTGTAAACTTAGTCATAACTACTAATAGATGACATCACAAAAAACGAACATCACTAATAGTAGACACCAATATGAACTAATAGTTGACATAGAACATTACATTACATTTTACATTTTTCCTATTATTAGGTCTTTATTTGCCATTTTTCAAAAGATTTCATTTACTTCATCATAGTAACTACATGCATCAGAAATATTATCCACGTTGTCTCCAGATTTTATTCATTCTTCTTACATGCTGAAACTATCTTTCCTTTTATTTTTATTTTTCATATTTTTTTCCTAGCAAATTTATTTTCACTCTTTAGTCTCCATGCTTCTTTTGTCTCTTCTTTTTTCTTCTTTCTTTTCTCAGCTCTCCTTTTTCTTCTTTTTACTGCTAAAAAACTAAAGCAATCGATTTTTAGATCAGTACAAAGTCTAATATTAGACACCATGTCCATTTTTAGGTGCAGTAGTTCTAAGTTCTTAGATTGTTAATAAAATTATATTTTCAGAGAATAGTGATGATTTTTGCAGTAGAATAAAGTTCAAAATAACTTTAGTATGTATTGCAAAACTCAAAGATGAGATCCATGTCATCTATTAGGTTTTTTACATTTTCAAGAACTAATAGTAGACACCCTTTATATTGTTAGGGAAAATGAATAAAAAATCTTAAATAAACATTAATTAGTGTATACAACATGACCATTAATCCAATGAAATCAATAGAAATTACAAAAAATCAAATAAATGTATTCAAAACTTACGTGCAAAATTTCGCCTTCCATAACCTATTTGCTAAGAAATTGCCGAGCGCGTGTTGACGCGGTCATATTATTTACGAAAACCAGATCCAATTTTAAAATTTTGTTCCCGAAGGCGTCTCTAATATATTTTTTCAATTCAATGTCAAAATTGACAGTGGTGAGAAATAATTAGAGTAATTCTTATTTGTATGGTATTTTTGTCATAAGTGTCATCTATTAGTTCAGTGTCTAGCATTAGGTCTTTTCCCTTAGTTAGACTCTGAATTTATACATAAGCTACTATTTATTTCGAATGTAAAAATATATCCAGGTTTTGAATGCGACAGATCCGCAAGTGACTACTACAACAAACTTATTACAGATATTAACACTAAATATCATTAATAATTATTTTAAAAGATTGTGTCGTAGCATTCACTGTTTTATATCCAAAACGAAAATGTTTACTACATTACTGTTGTTATGTTCTATTCACTATCTTTTTGTCCACATACACGGAGACCTAATTAACAATAATTTTTATGGCGACAATAAACTTGATGAAGTTATTACTACAGTCCCGTTTTGTAACTTTATTGCCGTTCCCGCGCAAATTCGTTGACCTTCTTATAAGGAGTTTACCCGCTTCAGTGGAATTGACATTGTTCCATTTTTGAACCCGACGTCAGTGAGCCGATTTGTTTTTTTTCGATTTATGTTTGGCTTTAGAGTAAAAGTAGAGCGACCAAATGCAAAAGCCAAAAACAATAAATTTGTCTTTTTTACACTGTCTTTTATAATAATTCGTTTTAGAATTTTTAAAGTACATTTAGCGTTCAATAAAAAATTAGTAAATCAAAAAAGTATAAAAGCATATTATATTGAAATAAAATATATATTTTTAATATTACTTGTATTTACTTTATACATTTTTAACGAAATGTTTTAAATATTTAAACTGTTCATACTACATGACGTGTTGTTAAACATTTAAACACTCATTAAAATTAAAGTATTATCCGCATACATTTTCATGAGCGTTATTGACTTTAAAAAACTGCATTCCAATTTTGAAAATAAATAAAATGTCATTCGAAGCTCGAGGCAGATGTACGAAACATTTTTGTGCGATGAGCCCCTGACATATTAGGACGCCCTAGATGTCTTAGATCACACCGTACCGTTTTTGCTATTGTTATTTCGGCAACATATCCCAAACAAAAGTGTCTTTAAAGTCCTCTTTTGTGGGTCATATTATGTGTAATTGTATTTGAGTTACTGCCGCTGCTTATTTTGCGTAGTTTGTGTTTGAGGTGGATGAATTTTGAAATAGCTTTCTGAATACTTTAACACTACGGCCTAAAGTTAAATACGGCAACAAACTAAATATTGCGATATCATAATATTATAAATAATTTTCTCACCTCCGGGCGGAAAGCGTCAACTTTCTTCCCGCTGCGCTTACCGATGTTGCCGTTTTCCGCCTCCGTCGATGAGAAAAATAGTATACGCACCATGGGCAGTAAATAAGAAAGCCTCAGATCACATGTTGAACAATTATCTGAGACATTTCTTATTTTCCTGCCCTAGGTGCGTAATGTACTATTACATGAATGACTGGGTTCTGCGTTTTTTGTGACTGAAGACGGAATTGCCGGCAAACATAAAAATCATGGCGGTGATCAGGTAGTTGTTTCAAAATTTACTTGTAGCTAATTAATACCTATATTATTGATAATATAATTTTTAAATAAAAACCTAATGACTTATTAAGATTTCTATGTAGGCGATTGTGACGGAAGCTGGGAAAGAGGTTTCTAAAGAGATCCGCCATTTTTGTTTTAAGAAAAATTCTCAGCATGCGTTCCTTTCTCTTTGATCTACCAAGTCTTTGATATTTCGCTTTAACCGCATAATGTAAGGAAATATCTGCTCTCGATGGCTTGAAAAATCAATTTCGATTGTAAAGAATATTTTTCTTTGTAGAGTTATTTATGCGGATTGTTTGAAAACAATGCTTGGTGTAGTCCCGTAGTCTTTTTTGTGGTAGAATTTCATGGCTTATTTAATTTTACAAAAGTTTGTTATACCTGTAAAATTAAACAACCAATTAATAATTTTCATAAAAAAAAACTTGAAAGGTGTTAAGGGACACCCGGATGGAATGAAGTTCCAGTTTTATTGCTTCTTATATGCAAAAAACCTGTATACACAAAAAAAAACAAAGAGTGTGAGAGAGAGAGACTGACAGAGAGAGAGAAACACGCGCTACCGCACGGCTTACAACTATAGCATTTTTGCTTTGTGTCGTGTCGTTACAACTTTTAGTCTTAATTTTTTCTGTCTAGCCCCCTTTCGCAACGCGCGATAAGGAACTTCGCTCCAAAAATGTTTTGTAAAAATATTTACATCTCTAATAGTTTTAACCTATCAACTCCCAAGCGGTCGAATTCGACCGCGTAAACAATAGATTTCCAAGAACCCGCGATTGAAGGATTAAATTTCAAACACCAATTTTGACCACCTTTTTCTTAGTCAAACCTTACTAACAGATGTCTTAATGAAATTCAATAAAAAACGTTCCTGAAATCCAAAGATACTCGAGCTTCTGAATCTCCTTATCCATTCTGCCTTCCCTTAGAGATTGATAATACACAAACTTTATTGATTACAATGTTGCTACGCATCTCACGTTTCGAGTTTTATTTCGAGATACATTTAATCAAAGCATCACGTTCTGCTACTTAGCGCTAAAAGCAAACAGGATTCTTGGGAAACAGACAGACTGACACACATTCGCATTCATAATATTAGTATGATTTATCTTAAACAATGCAGCGGCGTTGCAAATCTACGCAACAGTGTATTCACGGCTGCGTTTCCACTGAAGCGGAGCGGAGCTTAGCGGTGCCGAATTGACCAATCACCATGCTCGAAATCTTCGCTCCGCTTCGCTGTCATTCCGCTGGAATAGCACGATTGGTCAATTCGGGCACCGCTAAGCTCCGCTTCAGTGGAAACGCGGCCTGGCCGCGTTGGGTCAGTTCATATTGCAAAGAGGATATGCGATGCATTGACCCAATCAAAATTTTAAATGACAATGTTATTGTTTAGTAAATACAGTCCAGTTTTTAACCGACTTCCAAAAAACGAGGAGGTTATACGTTCGGCTGTGGATATATTTTTTTATGTATGTTCAACGATTACTCCGCCGTTTCTGAACCGATTTTCAAAATTTTTGTTTTGTTGTATTAGGTTTCACTTCAATTTGGTACCATGTTCACAAAAATGGTGACCTGATGATGGGATCCATTAGTAATCGAGGGAAGTCCTCAAAATTCAAATGGAAACATATGTTTTTTTTGGTTTCATATGAAGTATTCCAGGCATATGTTACCAAAAAGTAAGATTTTTCACCAGGATATACCATGGTTCGAAGGTGGTGAACAGAACTCCTTACTCCTATAGATACATGTTTGGCGGTTTCGGCGTTGTTTTAAGAACTGAAAGCATATACTACTAAGCTAATTACATTAATCATCATCATCATTATCACCACCATTCCACCATACACCTTCACATTATGACCCTATTATAATTGGTAGGTATTTTTATTCACAGTATTTTTAGATCAAAACGGATCACGGATGTCTTTAAACATTGTTCTGTAGAAAGTTAAGCTATTTTGAAAATTATTTTATTATTTCGACCTGATGATAAGATCCATGAGTGATCGAGGGAACTCCTCATTCCTCAAAATTTATATGGAAACATATGGTGATTTCGATTTTATGAGAAGTATCTTAAGCATATGCTACCAAAAAGCAAAAATTTTCACTAAGATATACCTTGGTTCCGAAGGTGCTAAGAGAACTCCGGATTCCTTATAGATACAAGTTTGAGGGTTTCGGCTTTGGTTTAAGAACTCAAAGCATATGCTACTATGCAAGTTACATTCATCATCATCATCACCACTACCACCAGTCACCACACCATGAATCATTAAATCATAACTCTTAATTTGTCGAACGATTTCAAAAATTGTATTTTATATCAAAGTAAATGATTCAAACTTGGTGATCAGGTTACCAAGTTAGCAATTTGATCATGAGATCTATGAATTATGAGGTATGTTCGTATGTAGGAAACTCCTTATTATTGGGACAAAATAAATAGTTATATTAACGTAGTTCTAAGTAGTTTAAGCATAATATTATATGAAAAATTATAGTGAGCTAATGACTTTCCAGGAGTGTTGTGATAGAAAGAAAGTCACTGAATAGAACTTTGGAGCCTTTAGAGATAGGAGCATGAACATTAATTTTATCATTGCTTGATTAACGCCAAGCTTATATTATACAGTGATACGAGTATATTCTTGGAGTTGCCTATGCAATTCTCTATTCCGAGAAGGCGCTAGATATATTAACTTTATGGTTCTCATAATATCATAAATGTGTATCCTGGCTCCAGAGTCACTTAGTAGAACACATCAGTATTTACAGAAAACCTTATAATTATTGCTTAAATTACTAAAAAGAGTGAAATTATTATTTTTAATAAAAAATTAAAACCGACTTCCAGAGTAAAAACAATAATAATTATTATAATGAACAAAAAAGTATGAAATAATTCTTACTCTTAATAGTGCCTTATGCAGAATACTCCTAAACCTCTACTATTTCTGTACACAATCTCCATAATTTTGAAGTCGGTACCAGTCTTTAAAATTTAAAATATTTTGTGTAAGAACTCACCATTCTTAGCTGGTATCGACTTCAAAATAATGAAGATTATGTACAGAAATAGCAGAGGTTTAGGAGTATTATGCATAAGGCACTATTAAGAGTAAGAATTATTTCATACTTTTTTGTTCAATATAATAATTATTATTGTTTTTACTCTGGAAGTCGGTTTTAATTTTTTATTAAAAATAATTGTACTATTTCTTCCTTCGATATCGTTTGGAAAGTTATAGTTTGATGATGATGATGTTTGTTAACACAACAAAGCCCCTAGCCAACGCGTTTTCTTTATCGTTTCTGACTAGAATCTCCAACCAAAATGTATGGAATTGACATGACATGAGTCGAATGTCGACTTCATAATATTATTATTATCGAATGCTTATGTAAAGGTGACTCTATAAAGAAGCGATAAAGGAAACGTGTTGGCTAAGGGCTCAGCTGATATCGATACCAAATAGCTTTTCAACTCCCTTTCTCAGCGACATAATACAATATTTTCCGTTAAAACAGAAATCACTTAACGTAAATAAAAGCGAAGACTTCTCTTAGAAGTAGATTTATATTTAGCAATTCCAGTTTAAGTTTTAAGTAAATTAAACTTCATTACTACTTATTTAACTTTATAGGGCACTTTGGTAAATTAAAACGGATTATATTTGTTCAAAAACGTTTGCTTTGTTGTAATTTTTAGAAAAACTTTTCAAGTTTAAAATGCTCGTTACTGTACTAATGTAACAGCTGTAATTTAGGTTAAACTAATATGTATTCTGTGATTTAGGCTCGATTTACATGGATCCTCCTGAATTGTGCCGCCCTCGACCGCGCTGCTAATATAATAGGTACTGAAATCGTTACATACAATTGGTTGTGATCTCGGGGTGTACCACGGTTTGGCGGCTACACCGTGTAGCCGCCAAACCTTGGTTTCGGTCCGACGTAGTGATGTGCCAACTCGGAAAAAACAAAACTCGATTTGACCCAAGTTAAAATTCACGTAACTCGGGTTGAACTCGAGTTACGTAACTCGAGTTAATTTGATGAAAGAGTAAATGTTTTTTTTTAATTTCTACCAATGAATTGACCGTCTCTAGTCCGACGCATATAAATCGGTAAGTAATATTATATTCAGTAATATATTATTAATTAATGAAAAGTGTCGTGCGACTGTATGTATGTTAATAATATTATAAATATAAAAGTGTGTCTGCTTGTTTTTTTACCTTATCCGTTACACGCCCAAACCGCTGAACCGATTTTGCTGGGAAAGGAGATTGGAGATACTTGAGTCCCGGGATTTTCCTGGGACTCAAGTATAGTAACATGTTACAAGGATACCATTTAGCAGTTTTATAAATTAAGAAAACTTACTGCATTATAGTAAAAAAGTTGCATTTAAGCTAGAAACAAATTATCGGACGCAATACGCATCCATATATAAGTCGCGGCTGATGGATGCGGCTTAACAATGTGCAGGGTTCATCCGCGGACGTCAAAGACCTAACCTATATGTCAATTGCAGACGTCCGCGGATGCAAAAACATCCGGCCAGTCAGATTCTGTTCGGACGTCCGAATGCTCAAGGTCGCGTCCGCGACTTATGTCAGACAATGTGCATAGTTTAGTGTATTTTGTATTGATCAGATAGAAACAAGCCGCATCCGATGAAAACGTCCGCGGACGTTCGTCCGATAATTTGTTCCCAGCTATGTCACACTTTATTTTTAGAATTGGAGAACTATTTTCAGACCTAGATTTGACATTCTTAAATTAAGAACGTCTGTGTCTAGGCCGAGACGAAGTCGCTGTAGCAAGTAACCCTACATTGTTTCATAATTCATGAATAAATCAGAAGGTCTAAATAAATTCATACTTTGCTCCGCCTAATGTTTGTTCTGGTTTATGAGCCCGCTACAAATTTCTTTGATGTATTCTTTTGTTTTTCTTGATTTTGGTAATTTTGTTTGTATGGCAAGTAGAATTTTATTGACTCAAAGTGACTGTGCATAGATAAGTTCTATATAAAGTGTTATATCGTAATACTATTAAAAAAAACCTCTGAACCGATTTAGCTGAAATTTAGTATATAGATGCTTTGAGTCCCGGGACATAGGATACTTTTTAATCCTGAACTAGCTGTCCCGGTGTACTTCGTGTCACTCAAAAACCTTCCCTGGACTTCAAGGATTATTTTAAGGCTAAAATTAGCAGAATCGGTTCAGCCGTTATCGAGTTATAGCGTTACTAACTCAATTGGAAATAATTTTTTATATATATATAAGGTAAAAGACCTAATGCTAGACACTGAACTAATAGATGACACTTATGACAAAAATACCATAAAAATAAGAATTACTCTAATTATTTCTCACCACTGTAAATTTTATAAGCTTCTCAAGCTATCTGTTGAATTGAAAAAATATATTAGAGACGCCTTCGGGAACAAAATTTTAAAATGGGATCAGTTTTCGTAAATAATATGACCGCGTCAACACGCGCTCGGCAATTTCTTAGCAAATAGGTTAAGGAAGGCGAAATTTTGCACGTAAGTTTTGAATACATTTATTTGATTTTTTGTAATTTCTATTGATTTCATTGGATTAATGGTCATGTTGTATACACTAATTAATGTTTATTTAAGATTTTTTATCAATTTTCCCTAACAATATAAAGGGTGTCTACTATTAGTTCTTGAAAATTTAAAAAACCTAATAGATGACATGGATCTCATCTTTGAGTTTTGCAATACATACTAAAGTTATTTTGTACTTTATTTTACTGCAAAAATCATCACTATTCTCTGAAAATATAATTCTATTAACAATCTAATATATATATTTTGACGTGACACGGAAGAGGCTATTAGTTCATATTGGTGTCTACTATTAGTGATGTTCGTTTTTTGTGATGTCATCTATTAGTACTCATGACTAAGTTTACAAAAAGACCAATAATATATTTTTTAATTGATTTGTCAGAGAATATAATAGTTTTATTTTGTAAGTGTTACTGAAGATACGGAAGAAGTTATCAATCCTTTATTTTCATAAATATATATTTTATAACATTCAAATGTTTCCTTAAAGTGTCTGCCATTAAGTCTTTTCCCTTAGATAAAATGTCCGGTTCCCACGCGATAAACTAATTTTGGCGCAAAGGTGTTGTGAACGTCATCTAGTATATTCTATTAAATGGCCGTGGTCATAGTTACGTTTAGTCTGGACGCACCTTAAAGGTGAACGCAGATTTGGGCCGCACCGCACGCACCGCAGTCGCCGCATTCGAATTCTTTATATGAAGTTGCGTCGACTGCGGCGCGGCGGGTAGTTATGCGAGCTTGCCTATAACTTCATATAAAGAATTCGAATGCGGCGACCGCGGTGCGTGCGGTCATCGCCTCATCGGGTACCTCGTCCACTAGCCGCAATGTACCGCGGCCTGGGCGACTCCGCATCGGCATCATCGGGCTTTCTCACTACACCGACCGGTCAGCAAGCAGAGCACATCTCTCCTGGTCAGCACGTAGCATCAGCCCCGCACGGCAGCTTATCCGACTCACTGGATCCCGTGCAGCAGCTTATAGTTCCGACTCACTGGGACTCACTGCAACAGTTCCGACTCACTGGAACTCACTGGCACTGGCAACCCAAGCGACAAGACTTCAAGATTGGACCTCCGGTCTTCGGGGGGGGAGTGATGTGGCGGTACCCACAATTCGCCTAACATTCCTGCATCGCGCTATCGAAGTTTTCTGAGCGCGTCGGTATATATACGACAGCTGAAATGTATTACGTGGGCTTCGGCCTGACGGAGCATACCACCTCGCTCGGTCGGAAGATCTTCCTTTGTGGCCACCACGCTTATTCCCACATGGTATTTCAAAAAGGTTTTTAGAGTGTTGCTATATGCTTTAAAAGAAAAGAAAGAAACTAGATAGAACACGATAAACAAATTATGTCCCAGCGGGGCACCGTTGCGCCAAAATTTGTTTATCGTGCGGGAACTGTACATTTTTCCGGGATGAAAAGTATCCCATGTCATAGTAAAAGGAGGGGAAGTAGGGTAACTCCGGCCCAATCCGCGATTTAATTACCTACTGTCTTAGGGTTGTCATAGGCGGCGGGCGGCACGGCGGCGTTGTGATGTGGGAGCGGCAAGCGGCTGTCCGCGCTTCGTTCGCAACCGCATGAACAGCGGCAACGTCGCGACCTTCCGACTTTAAATAATAATAAGTGACTCTTGATTGTCCATATTTCCAGGGCCCCCGTAAGGGCTACTGGCGCCTGTATGCAAAAAAAGGATTTTGGCGCCCTTTTAGGCAAATTTTTTGGGTCCTTGGTTTTGGCGCCCCTAAATATGGCGATTTGGCGCCCCTAGAGGATGGCACCCGTGTGCGTTGCACACATTGCACATATGGTAGCGGGGGCCCTGCATATTTCGGCCAATTTTCGTGCATATTTGCATGCATATTTCGGTACTCGGATCGTGCATAATATAATCCGATGTCTAAATGAAATTATAAATATACCCTTTAAAACAACATTAAAAACTACAACACGGTCAAATTAACTAGACGCACGGTTTGATGACGTCATTATGGAGCTCGCATGCTAATTTGACATTTCGATGCGTCAAGTTAATTTGACCGTGTTGTAACGCCCACGCCTGTCTCTTATATGTACTTACTATAAACAAATCTGTTGTTATGATTCGAACTTTGCTTTATGTGTATAATTAGAATAGAATAGAATAGAATATACTTTATTGCGTTCAAGATGTACAAACATAAAATATGGTACATTCATCAAGATACATTAAGAACGCAAAGGCGGCTTTATTGCTATTGAGCAATTTCTTCCAAGCGACCTTTGGTATCTATAGGAGTACAATTAATATCTGATTTAAGTTTGTGAACAATTGAACAAACAAATGAACAATTAGTCAATTACTTACTTTTAATAACGATTTAAAATAAGTAATTGACTGTAAGTAGTTAGTTAATATACCTACAATACAGCGAAATCGGCATTACTAAACGTAAACAAAGCAATAGCGGCAAATTAGTTGACGGATCAAAAGTACCTAAAATATTCTCTTATACTATGTTCTAGTGGGAAAGTAGACCTACCTACTTCCTCTGTGTGATAGAAAACGAATACCTACAATAAAAAAGAAGTAAGTAGGACAAGTAGTAATAAAAATTATATTATGCTAGAATAAGTGAGTAGTAGGTAGTACCTTTCCTGTTCAACTGGTAATTTAAACAAAGACAATTCTGGTATTGTTGCATTACTATTAAAACACCCAAACACACAGCAATATTTATTACTCCTGCGATTATGATCGGACATTTTTGATTCAGCGTACGTGCAGCGTAAAGTAGCCCCGACTGGTATGGTCCGAAAACGGTCCGAGATTTTAATAAGTGTGCGTGCGGCGACGCATTGATACTATGGCGCACACATACAAGCCGCGCGCGGTGCCTTTGTATGAAGATAGCTTACTTCCCCTCCTTATACTATGCCCATGTCCTCTCCTGGTACTCAAAGATCAGTGCAGGCAAAATCGTAAAAAGCAACTTCGGTTCACTGGTTTGGGCGTGAAGAGTTCATGTTTTTAATTACTGTAATCATACTGTATCTATCTATCCTTTTTTACAATGCTGGAATAAACATAATATTAAAAACAAATAGTAACATAAAACTCTAAACGCCATTTCCCGAGCGATACTGCAGCATTTTTATTCAATTTCGTTGCAATTTTAGAGTCTATTTGATGCTATTATCACTAGTCCAAAATAAAATTACGGAAAATGAAATTTCGCATTTCACTATTAGCACTTTGTACGATATCACGTTAGCTTGCTAGATTATTTCATTCGGTTATTGTGCAAAAACTGTATACCTTGCTACGATATAAACTACTAGATGACGTCCGCAACTCCGTTGCTCTAAAATTAGTTTATCGCGCGGAAACCGTGCATTTTTCCGGGACAAAAAGTATCCTATGTCCTTTCCCGGGACTCAAAGTATCTATCTATGCCAAATTTCAGCAAAATCGGTTCAGCAGTTTGGACTTGAAGAGGTGACAGACAGACAGACAGACATATACACTTTCGCATTTATAATATTAGTATGGAAGTATGGATTTGACGTCCATATTCGGAATTTAATGATGTCCATACCAAACAAATATCAAAATTGATGCTGTGGTTTAAGTGTGAATCTTATGCCATCGAAGTTTTAAACAAGTAAGTATAGTTATCTATATTAATAAAATTACATGTCCTGACTGATTGACTGATTCATCATCGCTGAGCAAAAACTGTTAAAGTTACAGCCACGAAATTTGGTGAGTAGGGTTGTTTTATTAGGTAAGTAGACACCCACTAAGGAAGGAATTTTGAAAATTTTACCATGAAGGGGGTGAAATAGGGGTTGAAAGTTTGAATGAAAGTCCGTCATTTCTTAAGTGAAGAACATGAAACTTTGTTTTTGGATTACTGATTAAAAATAAATAAATACGTATTTAAGCGTTTTTGGAAATTAACCCCCAAGGGGGTGAAATTGGGGTTGAAAGTATGAATGAAAGTCCGTTATTTCTTGAGTTAGAAACACGAAACTTTCTATTTGGGCTAATAATTAAAAATTATTGGATACGTGTTTAAGCGTTTCTGGAAATTCTACCCCCCACGGGGCAAAAATATGGGTTGACAGTTATTATACTATGCTAACGCGGACGAAGTCGTGGGCAACAGCTAGTATTATGTATTTATAAACGAGGACTTTCTAGATTTTTTCGCAAAATGTCGTAACGTCGAAGTGTCGTGGAAGTCGTTTAAAACAAACTTTAAAACGCTTGATCTAATTAAATATCACTAAACTAATATACATCATACATTGCATTAAAATTTGGATTTTATACTTATATGGTCTTTGAAACAAATAGCGTTTTCGGCATCTAGAACTGCCCCAGGGCAGGGCAGGCAAGGCAGGCCGAATGTATACGGAAATAGCCGAACAAAACCGATGATCCACGAAGCACGTGGACTTAGTACTAGTGCAATACGTACTTTATGTTCTTAATTTAAACTTCGACTATTTCCGTATCCTGTCGGCCCACCCTGCCCCGGGGCAGTTCATATGGCGAAAACGATAAAAGATTCAAATTCCACAGAAAACCCTCAAAAAAGTCCCTGTCATTTCAACGAAAAATCTTTGCCCAAAAATGGGTTACAGCCCATATGTCGATATAATATAAGCTAGCATTAAAGAGGGCAAGTATTTAGGGGATGAGTCCGTAGAAAACACCGCCCTTATCAAACCTCACCTTCGTCAAACGGACGGCCAAATTACGCCGCGAACAATGTCTTTTTAACGATATTATATTTCACTGGCCACAAATCGATTTGTAAGCCCCAATATAACCTATAAATAGAGGTATATTGGGAAGTTGCAAACAACTTTTTTCGCACTAAAATTCGTTCTTAGAACCGTATATTTGACCACGATGCAAACCCAGTAGAATAAACATGGGATAATTTTTTTGTTAATTTCTAAAAATAATAATTCATACATTTACACATAGAATCAGTAGTTAAGAACAAAAAGACACACCCAGCGGGGCTAAAATCGCTTTGGAGATTCATAATATGAATCATCATATTATGATTCATTTTTTTTTAAATTGCTAAATGGTCATTCTGCTTGCAATTCATGTCTAGTAATTCGTACTAATTTGGCATTCGTCAGTTTGACAGTTTTGACAATTCATTTTCTGAATTGATTTGAGAGGAATTGCAAAATGTAATTTTAGGTCTGCAAATTTATTACTCGTATAAACGCGAAAGAATGCGAATGACTGTTCAACATACGATAAATGAATTGTTGCGCAACGGAATTGCGGGCAACTACTTGCAATAATAATTTATGGAAAACTAAATTTATGGACATTTTAAATACTTATAGCTACAGTTTTAGGATATTCTATATTCCAATCTGTTTATAGATACTAGAAAATGAGATATTGGTTCTCGTAAATATTTTTTAAAATATGGGGCACACGAGCAATGCAAAGTCAGCAAAATCAGCCAGAATCAGAAAGTTTTTTTTGGTAATACTGTACTCGGCGAAACGTGGCGGTAGCGGTCATTGTCTCCCTGTTGAAAAACTTGTCATTTTCTATACAAAACCGCAAAACATCTGACACTTCATTGTCAATCGCGTTTTATATAGAAAATGACAAGTTTTTGACAAGGAGTCAATGACCGCTACCGCCATGTTACGCCGAGTAAGTTCAGTATAGTAATAATAATTGGTTTCTCATGGATTTTTTAATACCTTCTGATCAATGATATTCTACTTATACAGATCTATTACGTTCATACTATTTTCCAGCTTAATTCTCTTTCGAACAACATTGACAAATTTTACAGATAAGTGAAACAAAAGATACGAAATACCATTTACATAAAAGAGACAGGCTAAATAAAAAACGACCCAATTGGGTCGTATTTGAAGCTTCACAACGCGTGCGTTAATAACATATCTGCGTTGAGTTTTTTATTTATTTATTTATTTATTTATTTATTTATTTATTTATTTATTTATTGGAAAACAAACAGCACTTTAACACATAACAACTGTAAGTAGTAAAGTAGCACATATGAGCCAATAAAGTTTTCACAAATAAATATTACAGTAACATGGATCAATTTGTGATACAAGAAGTTTAAGCAACAGTTGACAATCAATAATTATACATAACACCATGTTCGAGTTTCTTATGGAAATTTCATACAATTTTATACAATAGTGTTTGAAACAAGAATATTCATTACAAGAAAACAATTACTCACTATAATATTTCTTTGATTGTGGCAGCAAATGCTTTAAGTTTTAAGTTAAATATATCAATTTCATTAAAATTAAGGTTATGTTTTTTACACGCTCTCACAATAAAGCGATTCTTAGCATAGTTTGATCTGCACAAAGCTGTATCAAAAGTTAAGCTACTACGAGTACGAGACGGACATCTAAATAGAATTTGACTTAGGAGGTATGGAGAATCTATCATGTTGTGGATAATTTTATATAAGAATATTTCATCCTTTAAACATCTCCGCTTATCTAAGGATAATATATTAGTTTTGTCAATATTTGTAAACTTGTATTGTAATCTTTTTAGAAATTTATTTTGTATCTTTTCTAACATATCATTGTATTTAAAATAAAAGGGATTCCAAACAGTTGACGCATACTCAAGCACTGATCTGACAAGAGAGTTATAAAGTATAGTGTATGTTGTTGGTTGTTTAAAATCATTAGCCTGTCGAAACAAGAAACCAAGATTTTTGAATGATTTGTTACAAATACTACTTATATGATTTGCAAAAGTTAGTTCACGGTCCAGAATTAGTCCGAGATCTTTGACTTCATCAACACGCTTAAGAGTTTTACCAAACAGTGAATAGCTATACAAAGAAATTTTCTTTTTCCTAGAAAAGGATATAGTTTGACATTTATCAACATTAAGGTGTAATTTATTTTTAGCACAATAATCACATAAGTCATCTAAATCTTTTTGCATATTAATGCAGTCACTTATAGTGCGAACTATACAAAAAATTTTTTTGTCGTCAGCATATAAAAGAACTCTTGAGTGTTTAAAGCAGCTTACCACGTCATTAATGAATATATTAAACATCAGTGGGCCAAGATGAGATCCCTGGGGAACCCCTGAAGTGATAGGAACGAAATTAGAAGTGTATCCTTTAATTGCGACAGCTTGGCTTCTATTACGCAAGTAAGATTCCATCCATCGCAAGAGATCACCATGAATACCAAAGTGAGCTAATTTTTTTATAAGTATTTTATGAGAAATTTTATCAAAAGCCTTGGCGTATTCGGTATAAACGGCATCTACACGGAAACCCTTGTCCATGGCTGTACAGACGTAGTCGATAAATTCGTTTAGGTTAGATTCTGTTGATCTTCCGCTAACAAAACCATGCTGAGAGAAGGTAAGGTGGGGTCTAATAAGGGGAAAGATTGAATCATAAATAATTTTTTCAAAAAGCTTTGGTATAACAGATAATTTAGAAATTCCTCTATAATTTTTACAGTTATGCTTATCACCACTTTTATGAATGGGAACAACTAGAGATCTTTTCCAGACATAAGGTATAACTCCTTGCTTGATGGACTTATTGAATATTATAGAAAGAGGAAGTGAAATTGATTCGCGGGTATTTTTAAGGAAACATGGAGGAAGCATATCTGGCCCACAGCCCTTATTAACGTCTAGATTTTTCAGATATTTTTTAACACTAAACTCCGTTATCTGAACAGTCCTTATGACATTTACATTATTAGGTTCAGGGACATCTCATTGTACTCCATCAGAATCAGGCTCAAAAACCGACTGAAAAAAAGAATTAAACATATTGCATATTTGAGGTCCATCGGAACTAACTTCATCATCCAGGTACATTGTGTCTGGCAGTCCACTTGCAGATCTTTTTGAATTTATAAATGTCCAAAAGGGTTTAGAACTAAATCGTATATTAGTTTCAATTTTTGATACATAAGTATTATAGCAAGTCTCTTCAAGAGATTTAGTCCAACGACGCAACTCGCAAAAAAGATCGTAATCAGAATTCCTTCCATATATTTTCCATTTTCTATGGGCCCTAAATTTTTTATTTAGCATTCTTATTAGTTGTTTCGAGTACCATATAGGATAACGATTTGATCCTGACACATTTCTAGACGGAACAAATGAATTAATAATATCATTAATTTTTGCATAAAAAATGTCTACTACTGAGTCTAAGTTTGCTGCCGATAAACAAAATTGCCAATCGATTTTAGCAATCTCCCTGTTAATGGTGTCATAGTCGGCACTAAAAAAGCGTCTTACAATTCTTGAAGCCGGCTGCAAAGAATTATAGGTTGATTGGAAATTCAATGAGATATAAAAACTTGGATGATGAGTGTCCTCTGGCAGACAGAGTGGCTCCGTACGCACAACTTCGCATTCACGACTAGAAATGACAAGATCTAAGCATCTGTCATTCATATTTTTAATTCCATTATATTGGGACCAGCTATTAAACGACATAAATGCTATTAAATCGGTTACCATATTGCTATTTGTGGGATTTTGAAGGAGCAAAACATTTTTTTCAGTATTGGAAAAACTCCACATTGCATCTTTTATGTTAAAGTCACCTGTTATCAGAAAAGAATCGTCTGTAAAATCTATATTTAAGCCCGATATATACTCGTAAAATGTAAGACAAGATGATTCATGATGCCGATTCTGAGGGAAATAACAACAAAACAATCTTAGACATTTAGTCCCGTCCAGTACAATAACGACATTAGTGATATCAGCGTTAGGTAGGTCAGGTAATGGTCGCGAGCGCCGTGTATCGACAGTTAGCCCTTTGCGGACAGCTATCAGTGTACCGCCACCTCTCGTTTGCCCTACACGTTCGTAATCCCGATCATTACGATATACAGTATACCTAGGATCGAATAGCTCACAATCTGATATACCCGGGAGTAGCCAGGTTTCGCTTAAACAAACAATGTCGTAGTTATTTTTTAGAATACTTCTATACAACTGGCTTGTTTTGGATCTCAAACCGCGTACGTTCTGATAATAAATGCTAACATTCATAGTGAGTCAGGTTTCCTTGACGCCTTAATAGTAACTGTGACAAAAAATTTAATACAGTGTGATTTATTTGTTATTGAAGTATAAAACATTTTGCTACTAGCGACTTTCCAATGTTGCAATGCTAAGTGTGAGATGTGTATCAAAACATACTCTAAAAGTAAAATGTTAAACTGTCCTGGTGTATCCAGTCGCTGCCACAAGCGAATAACAATAACAAATAATATTAAGGTAAGACTATAACAGTAATTTTCATACTTTTCGTGTAGTTCAAAACAATAGGTTTCACAAAATAGCAATTCGATGTACCAAACTGTAGGAAAAACAGAATTACTTTTTATAATCTGCCCAAAACAACACAATATCCTGAGAACAGTAATTTCATTGCTGCCACAATGTCCGTCATAATATTTTTTAGATAGACCTAACTTTAAAAAAAAAACAAAAGATTACCACAAACACAAATATACAAAAATCTACATGAATTAACTGGCCGTTTACAACACTTTTCTGCCAGAAGTTAAACCCTGTTAGGATATTAATTAAACAAGTATTACAATTCTTTATGTTACTATGGATTCTAGTGAGTTTTGATTTTGAATAAAATAGTCTTAAAGTTACAAGTCTCAGATAAATGCATATTAGTAGCAAAAACTGAGTTATAACAAGCAAAATTCGCCGTAAATAGTATAGAACATAAATGACATTAAAACTTTTACTACAAAGTGTTAAAATATGTTTACGTTGTGATAATTTTATTAAACCTATCAATTTTAAACACAAAACAACATCTGCCATAATTCTTATGTAATTTTTTTTAAACAATCCTCAGAAGTTATATGAAATACCGGTGAATTTTCAGATTTTCGCACCATGACCGTACAGTTTTTAACCCAAATAAAAGCCCACTGTTTTTCCTTCACTCTTCTTTTTGCCTCTGCAAACAGTGCTTTATTTGTAGGAGATAAATGGTCATTGCAATAAATACGGCCAGTAGATCCAATAAAGCCAATATCATTTGCTTTGAGATTCTTCAACTTACGTACTGAGGATAGGAACTCATCTTTCTTATATCTAGCTAAAAATTTTACTATGATTGGCTTTGGCCTCTTATCACTAGAGTCATTTTTTACAGCAATGCGTGTGACAAAGTCGATATCGTTCTCAACGTTTAGCTCAAATTCAGATTTTTCTGCCAGATTTTTAAGTATCTTAAGTAAATTCTCATCTCTGCGTTCGGGAACTCCATTTATTTGAATATTAGATCTTCTTACCCATTGTTCATTCTTACTATTACATAAAGCAATGTTATTAATGTTAGACTTTAAGTTTTCAATTTCCGACTTCATAGCTAATTTGTCTGTGGTCAACTCATTAATTTGCTCCTGAGCAGCGACAAGAGAGGCCTCCATGATAGAAATTTTTGACTCATAGTTTCCAATTATGGTAGAAAAGTGTTCTAGCTTTTCAGTAAAGTGTGATTTTAACGAATTAATAGCATCTGACAGAGTATCAAACCGGAGATTTATTTGACACATTAAAGAATTTGCATCAATATTTATAATAGATTGAGGTTGTTGATCAGCTGATGTTTCAGAAGTAGATTGGACCACGGTAGACTTATTCGCTGGGCTCGTTCCCAAGCATTCAGCCAACCTTTTTGGTTGTTTACATGTAGAACACTTCCATTTCGCTTTATTCATAGGTAAAATCTTTTTGTAATCCGCGTCATTCAATCCCACACAAATATAATGATATACTGCTTTGCAAGATGCACATTTTAGGGACTCTTCAATACTGACATTGGAAACACATATTTTGCATTCCATCATAGTTTTTCGGAAATAGTAAGTACTCGGTGTCCTGTTATATTTTAAGATGACTCGGCAAACGGTACACGAGATACTCGCGAACCAAAGGTCTTAAGTGCCAGGGAAATACGCGGCGCTTACGCGTATAATAAAATGATCGTGTTCACTTGAGAAAAAAGTTACCTTAACACCACTAATTTTGTTGAATTTATATTCACAGTGATTGCTTATTAAGTTCCTCGCACTTGTATCACTAATTCCATGCGCATATAACACTTTTAATAATTAATTATGAATTATTTAGTTAGCTCGTAATGTTTACACTTCGGCGGATTACCCTCATTTTTGTTGTTATATAATATATGCCTTCTGATTGATATCTTCTCTTCATATTACAATCTATTTCTGTACCAAATTCCTATCCTTTCAGTGGCCTAAGTAAGATTACATAACAGACAGGTACTATTAGTGTGATATGTAATATGGGTGAATGTAATAGTAATATGTACTAAAAGGTGTGATCCAAGCGTATAACATGATAAACGTTTCTGCGTAGGTGTAGTTGAGATATTTAATCATACAGTCTGCTACAAAATATAAAATTGGTACACAGGTATAAGGTATTTTATCTATTTCATATAAAAGTATATTCAGAATCAGAATTAGAATCATTTATCTCAGGAAATTGGTACATAAGGTGTTATTATTTATAGACATATTGTGTATCACAATTTCAGCCTTTGGGCGTAGAAATATTAATATTGAAAATAATATAATCAGACATTTTAGCTTAAAGCTTATATTCACAATGTATGTTACACATTTTACAAAAGTCGCTTGGCAGACAAGGATAGAAGAATGTAATATGTTTGACGACCTCTGTGGCTCAGTGGTGAGCGCTTTGGTAGCTCAAGCCGGGGGTCGCGTGTTAGAATCCCGCCGATGGAACAAAAAGTTTTCAATGTTCCCGGGTCTGGATGTGTATTAAATATGTGTATTATATAATAAAAATCTTAAATATATGTATAGTATAAAAGTATTAAATATATTTCCGTTGTCTGGTACCTGTAACACAAGTCCTTTAGGTACTTACCACGGGGCCAGACTGACGTGGTGTGAAGCGTCCATAGATATTATTATTATAATTATGTTATTTTGATTTTCTCGGCTTTCACCGGCAGACTGATATGTACGGGCCGAAGCCAAGTACACACCAGGGAAGTAATTTACGTTTTAGCTGATCCTGAGGGTTGGTATGCTCGATTATCGATCGATCGATATTATTATTATTATTATTATTATGTAACTTCGTCTATAATTAATATCATTTTAATCCTTCGATCGCGGATTCTTGGAAATCTATTGTTATTCTATTGTTGTCGCGGTCACCGGTGTCCTTATGGGGGTTGATAGGTTATGATTCAGTAAATTTGTACCGTAAAGTGACCCTAGTAGGAAAGTTTTGGGGTAGTTCTGATTTTTTCATTCCATATGTGTTTTGGGGTGCTAAATCTGAATATGAGGTTTGCGGACAAAATTTCGTGACGCAACATTAAATAAACCAGAAAAAAAAACGTTTTTTTTTGCTTTTTTCCGGTTTTTTGCTTAAAACTCGAAAACTGTTAACTTTTAGTAAATGGTCTGTTTACGGAAATTAAAGTACTTGAAATTCTCTACAAATGGCAGTATTTAGTTTTTTTTTCAGACGAATCGTTCGGTTTCTAGTGGGAGTTGAAAATTGTAAATTTTTAGCAGTTTATGCAAAACTCACTTTTTACATTTCAATATTTAATTTTTATGGATGCTGTCATTAATTGATAAATGTCACCTGGTTTTCCACACCAGTAATCCAAAAGAAAAAAGGCAAAAATTATGCAAATTCAGTAGGTATCAAAAATAGGGTAGAACTCGTAACAAAATAAAACTTAAAATCTCGTTACTTATGATCATATATTATTATGATTATAAATAATTATAATATGCAAAATTTATATGAGCCGTTGTCTTTTGGAAGGCCCTGGCTGAGGTTCTTCGATAACGATGAGTCCTGGTTCTGCTTGTTCTGGAAAACACAAGTTTAGAGTTAAGTCATTTATCAAGAAGAGATGAAAATTGCAAAATAGATTGTGAGATTAAACATACCTTCCGCATCGTACTGAGGTTCTTCGATGGCATCGGGTCCTGGCTCAGGCTCTGATTGCTCCATCGTCAGCATCAGGGAGTCGTTCTCCTGGAAAATAAAAAGAGGTGAGACACATAACATATATCAAGGAGAGATGAATGACTACAAAATAACTTGTGATATCCAACATACCTCTCTCTCTCTTTCTTCAGTTTCTTCTACGTCTATGTCAGAGCTGTCTTCTGGGGGCTCAACATCGTTACACAATCCTTCACATGATGTGCATATTGGGGAACAATGGAGTCCCGCCTTCCTGCATCCACAATTGCGTTGACAGCCCTTTTTACATTTACATAAAATGTACCGGAGTATTGAGTTTGGTGCAGGGTCCAAAGTAGTTGGTACTGGCACGAGACCACTACTAGTTTTTTTTCCATCCCCACTCACTCGGGTCTTTTTGTTGCTCGTTAGGTGTGGGTTGACCGGATAACCACTGCTGCACCTGATAGTAAACTCTCAGTCAATGTTCTCGTGCAGCAGCTTCAGTTGGGGGCAATGAGGAAATGTTGGTCTTATTTTTGAATGATGGAGATACGTATTGTTTATATCTTAAATTGTGGATGCAGGAAGGCGGGACTCCATTGTTCCCCAATATGCACATCATGCGAAGGATTGTGTAACGATGTTGAGCCCCCAGAAGACAGCTCTGACATAGACGTAGAAGAAACTGAAGAAAGAGAGAGAGGTATGTTGGATCTCGCAAGTTATTTTGAAGTCATTCATCTCTCCTTGATATATGATATGTGTCTCACCTCTTTTTAACCGACTTCCAAAAAGGAGGAGGTTATATGTTCGTCTGTTTATATATCTTTTTTTGTATGTTCAACCATAACTTCGCCGTTTATGGACCGATTTTCATGATTCTTTTGTTGTTGTACAGGGTTGAATCCGAGGTTGGTACCATGTTCACAAAAGTGGTGATCTGATGATGAGATCCATGAGGAATCGAGGGGACTCCTTGAAATTTATATGGGAACATATGATGATTTTGATTTTTTTTGAAGTATTTTAGGCATATACTACCAAAAAGTAAGATTTTGCACCAAGATGTACCCTGGTTCTGAAGGTACCCAACAGAACTTTTGAATCCTTATAGATACAAGTTTGAGGATTTAGGCTTTATTTAAACTACTCCAAGCAAAAGCTACATTATTTTTGCTGAACATAGACTAAATATTATTTTGGAAAAAATAGGGTTTTGTAAGATATTTGGGTTTTTCGGGCGCCAGGTGAAAAAATCAACCAGAAAAGTTACTTATTTTGCGTACGCTGCCGAAACTATAAAAGATAGAACCATAAATGTTCTAAGTAATTATAGATCTTATAAATATCTACAAAAAAGTCCGCAACACACTGTACTTATCTATGTCGAGTGAGGCACAATAACCATTTTTTTATTTAAAAATCTTGAATTTTTTTGGACTACATTTAAACGCGTTTATTTTACTCATGCTATTAATCCTTATCAAAATAACAACAAATAAGAACAGCTTATGTAGATAAAATTTGGTCTTTGAATTATTAAAATTGGACGTTTGGTTTTGAAATTATGGCGAAATTAATATATTAAGATAGTGGCCGCCACCAAGCGGGGATGCTCGTGCGGGAAGGAAGACAATCTGTGCAGTGTGCACTGTGCACCCTTCGGATAATGACTGCGTCCGCGTTGTCGATGTCAGTGTCGGAGTCTGTGAATTGATCTGGGAATCATTTTGCTGACCGAGTCTTTCCTGTGTAGGCTTTTTGCAGCCGTATTGCATGTTCACGCGGGCGGAGCCGCGGGCGACCGCTAGTAATATGTACATTGTACAACTGACAACAAGCTATAATAATATAGCCTTGTCGTCTCATAATTATTATGTAACTACTCGTAAAAAGGGTAAAATTATTATTTTTTAACAAAAAATTAAAACCGACTTCCAAGGTAATAACAAAAGTAATACTTATTCATGATCTAAAAAGAATCAAATAATTCTTATTCCTTATTATAGTGGCGTCTTCAGACTTCGAAAACCAGGTGACATTTATCAATTAATGACAGCATCCATAAAAATTAAATATTGAAATGTAAAAAGTGGGTTTTGCATAAACTGCTAAAAATTTACAATTTTCAACTCGCACTAGAAACCGAACGATTCGTCTGAAAAAAAAAAACTAAATACTGCTATTTGTAGAGAATTTCAAGTACTTTAATTTCTGTAAACAGACCATTTACCAAAAGTTAATAGTTTTCGAGTTTTAAGCAAAAAACCGGAAAAAAGCAAAAAAAAAAAACCGTTTTTTTCTGTTTTTTTTAATGTTGCGTCACGAAATTTTGTCCGCAAACCTCAGATTCGGATTTAGCACCCCAAAACACATATAGAATGAAAAAATCAGAACTACCCTAAAACTTTCCTAGCAAAAATACAATATAACTGAACTATTAATATAAATTACTCAGGAACTTCTATCACGTGTTAATTTTTACTGTCAAAGTGTGTAAAAAACAACAACGAAAGGTAGACTAATTTTCATTTCTCCTTAATAGACATAAATATCGAATTTATGAAAAGAAGACGTTTTTTAAAGAAAAGAAGAATGATGTCAAGACTCAGAGACATAATTTATCAATTATCACACACGTAGATCATATTATTACTGAACAAGCTTCAAAAAACAAAGTTCCACAGCATAAAGATTACATAGTAGAGCCACTCAGAAGGGTATTTGAAATCATTCTAGCTTACTACTAAACTTACTTTGAATGCATATTTTTGCGACTTCAAGTTATCTGAAATCACGCTAATGTGTGCGTGCGCATGATTCGAACGGTACAGTGATGATCTTTTTTTATTCAAAGGCCTTGTCATTGAAGCCTTCGTATTATTATTCTGCCTTTCTGTAGCACCTTCATAGTCATGAGGTATATTGGCATTGTTCAAAAGTTGTCTTATATCATTATATTCCTGGTCTACTTCTGGGCACTCCTCCTACTATTAAAATGAACTTATATGATTTAATTTGTCTACCTCCACACCTCTTTCCTACTTTTTTCCCTTTTATAGTCTGTATATTAATTATACTGTGGCAATACGTAACACGATCTGTAGCACTCATCCAATTAATTAACTCAGCAAGAAAGCTTTTGCCGGCGAAGGCAAATGTAATTTTTTGAGCTGGCAAACCGGCCACTTAATTTGTATTAACTGGGGTACACAGTTCTCACAGGTACTGTGTACTCGGCAAATTAAAGTTTGCACAAAAATTTAATACCTTGCGATGGGCAATTTTGCCTTTTTTCGCGGAAAGTGATTTTTTACATTTTTGTTTTGCGTGAGAAATGTTTTTGGAATATGTGTGTTATTAGCTATGTCCACACTGTGCACTTTCGTCTTCAATTTTCGTCATCTTCTTTCATTCAACTTTCGTATTGGCGCATTCAATAATTGAATGCGTCAACGAACGCAACGCCAACATTGTCATTATAGAACAAAGCGAAATAGATACGGTCAGAGGGCATGAGTCGCAGGCATGCCTCACGTTCGCTGTTGACTGCGCTATAACGCATGCCCTTGATGAACAAAAAAAGGCACAGTGTGGACAAAGCTAATGACACTATCTAGACTTAATTTGTACAGCTTGCCTCATTTTGAGCTCAATTTTAATTTAATAAAGAGTTTGTCAGTTAATGTATGCGACTAATGTCAAAATGTTCATTTAATTACATTTATTGCTAGCATATTATTGAATGTATTAATTAAAGTAAGATCTTGTAATCCTGCGTTTCCACTAGATTCAGTATTAATAGTTTTAGAGTTGGATTTGATAAGTTTTCTACTCAAACTTTAGTAACATGATTTTACCCCTGACAGTTGCAAGTACTGGACTCTTATAAATAGAACACATAAAGTTTGTAAGCCTCAACATGAGATAAAACGCTTTCGTACCTCCGGGTCGCGGTAACTTAGCAGCAATCGTCTACGTTGGATGGTTAAAAGAACAAAATATCAACTTTAGAACGTACGATATATCGTACGAGAAACTTTGTTGTAGGTACATGAAAACTTTTGCACTTTCCATGAGGAACTTAAAGTATCTGTTTAAAAATAATTTTGTTTACTCAGGCGGTCTAAGCACGAATGTGAGACAAACTTATAGACAAAAACACAAGGGGAGACATGCACTTATTTTTTTTAAAGTTTTAATGCTAAAAAATATCAAACTTCTTCATAAAAATATCGATTCCACAAAAAAAAAAAAACCATGAAAGTGTCACCTTTAGAACATACTATTATATCCGAGTAGATGACGCCCGCAACTCCGTTGCGACGTAATCAGTTTATCCTCGGGAACCGTAAATTATTCCGGGATAAAAAGTATATCCTTATCCTTTCCCGGGACTCAAAGTACCACCATACCAAATTTCAGTAAAATCGGTTCAGCTGTTTGGGCGTGAAGAGGTAACAGACAGACAGACACTTTCGCATTTATAATATTAGTAAAGTAAAGCAAAGTATGGATTTGAGATTCAAGTCGTACCGACAAGTCGTACCGTCTAAAGGCACACATAACAAGTCCCCAGTGTTCCTCGCTAAACAAGCGCTAGTAGTAGATATCTGGAAGTGTTTTGGTTCACTTCTCTACACTTTTATGTTCCATAGGGATTGGTTTCTTATGAGATGACTTAATTATTTACTATTAGCTTATGCTCGTAACTTCGCACATAAATTATATTTTTTAAGCTCGAGAAAAATAATTTTAAGCTATTGTTACATTATAGCTTTTATCGCAGGCTTTGAGTGCGGCGACTGAATTAAAAAATTCCGTAACGAAATAAACCTAACACCTGCCACTCCGACCGCCACAGACGTGTGGCGTTCCCGTGCATCGTCTATCGTCTTCTACTTTGAACCGATTTTGCTGGGTATGGAGATACTTTGAGTCTCGGGAAAGTACATAGAATACTTTTTATCCCGGAGAAGTTTGCGGTTCTCGAGCGATAAACAAATTTTGGTGCAACAGAGTTGCGGGCTTCATCTAGTAATTAAAAGACACAACTTTGTTTCTTCATTCTATATCAAACCAGTGACCCGTGTAGAAATGTTGACATATGAAACAAATACAAGTAGCAAATATTAATATTAACTCATCGCATATTAATATCCCAAGGGTGTTTCAAGTGCAACGTTCATATTAGTAGGGGAGCCTAGAGTGCTATTCGTGTCATGGGGACCTGGTAGGTTTTTAGATTCGGTAGGACTAATAAAAATATAAAAAGAGGGTTATTTATTTTTGCGATGAGATCAGAAACTGCAGCCATTTCAAAGTTTTGAAAATGAAAATATATTTAGAAAATAACTTATTTAGGTAAATTATAACAAGATTTTAGACAACAAGGACTAAATCATTAAGCTTTATTTTTTATATTTTAAAATGTCTCTACAGGCTTTAAACCTTACCTTGAAAATTTAAATCGTCAGTGCTTTATGTGGAAGCTTCTTTTGGGTATGCTAAACATCCTATCTTAATCTGATAGATCCGATGATATTTCAATACATAGTTGCAAATATATTTTTTAACCCACCACCACCACGTGATAAATCTGATTTCTAAGCCATGATAACAAGACACATGTCGGAAGTCTTTACAAGTTTAATCAAGACACGCACGAGCATTTCGTGAAATCCCTTCTTCGGCTCCCCTACTATATCGACCTTAGTAATACCTTATACGAGATATTAAGAATAAGAAAACTAATGAAGGCTATATTTATTTAATATCGTATCGTCGAATAATATATTAATATCGCAAAGTCAACATTTTTGCTCAAATTGCCTATTCTCATATGAGCACACTGAAGCTTATTTAATATCGATTTCAAAGACTTGTGGACAAATATGAGAAAAAATGTGGCTTATGCATCTCGTTTCTTTAACATAAATTCGTATCCATACTAATATTATAATGCGAAAGTATATCTGTCTGTAACCTTTTCACGCCCAAATCGATGAACCGATTTTGCTGAAATTTATGGTATATAGAGATACTTTGAGTCCCGAGAAGGACATAGGGTACATTTTATCCCAGAAAAATGTAGATTCCCGCGCGATAAACGAATTTTGGCGCAACGAAGGATATCAATCTTAGTAGCAATATAAAGTCGTACATAATTTTTTCCAATTCATTTCGAACGTTAGTGTACCCACAGGTTAAAGAAAGTAAATAAAATAACTATTTATTCTTGTGATCTTGTTCCGATAACAATATTGACTCTAGGCTAAATAAAATATAAATACAAACAGAGCTACCCGCTTTATAAGATTAATTGGATTAGTCAATAGGGACTGCCCCTTAAGACTTTTAAACTTAACTTCTTTTTAACTTTGAACACCTTCGTGGTCTAGTTGTTTAGAGTGTGGCTCTTGACTCGGAGGTCGTGGGTTCGATTCCCGCGTTGGTAACATGTTATTTCCAAGTTTGGTTAGGACAATGCAGGCTGGGAGAGGGAGGCGCTCGACCCTCGTCGTAGAAGTAGGCCAAGGCGAAGACGGGTCAATCGAAATGACCAAAGCGTCCCACCTTAGCCAGGGAGCTCGGGGCGGCGGTATGGGGATGCCGTCGCCCATTGCACCGAGAGTACTCTTCGCGCATCGCGACACCAAAGTGTCAGGCCTGCACAAGCCCTGGAAGGGCCTCTGTTTGGCCACGGAGCCCGTATGGGCTCGAGGAGGGCCTGCTAGTGATAAGCAGGCACGCGCACGCAGAGCCGCGGAAAGAAAGCTCACGCGTTCTCGCAATCCTGCGTGCGACGAGAGGAAGAGTATAGACGGGTTTTAGTGGGTAGGGCTGCGGTCATTTTACCATCTTTACGGCCGCAGCGAGTCCTACATACCCGGGGGAGTGTCCCCAAACCCTCCGGCATGCGCAACAGCATTCCCCGTCTCAAAAAAAAAAAAAAAAAAACAATGCAGGCTGATCACCTGATTGTCTGACAAGTAAGATGATCCATGCGTCGAATGGGCATGCAGAAAGTCGGTCCTGCGCCTGATCTCTCGCCAGTCGTGTCGGTCTTCCGTCCCACTGGGTTATGACATAAGAGAGTAAAAAAAAAGGAACAGAGAGTGCTCATGACGTATATCTGTGGCATGGTTGCATCCAAACGGGTGGACCAATTTTGATCTAGTTTCTTTTGTTTAAAAGCTGACATGATTGTTCCTAAAATATAGTTCAACGTTATCAGTCTGCTAAGTGCTAAAAATGGAATGACTAAATTCGTATAAGTTTGTAAGCTACTTTCAGTGATTTTGTGTTCATACTAAGGTACGTTTGGTTTCCGCGGCATTTTCCTCTTTGCTTATGAACTTTGGGAAATTCCCTTGATATTTATTATATTTAGACGACCTCTGTGGCTCAGTTGATGGGCTGTTGGTAGCTCAAGCTGGGGGTCGCGGGTTAAAATCCCGCCGACGCGACGGAACAAAAAGTTTTCAAAGTTCCTGGGTCATGGATGTGTATTAAATTTGTGTATCATATTTAAATAAAAATCTTAAATATATGTATGGTATAAAAGTATTAATAAATATATTTCTGTTGTCTGGTACCTGTAACACAAGTCCTTTAGGTATTTAGCACGGGGCCAGACTGACGTGGTGTGAAGCGTCCATAGATATTAATAATATTATATTATTATTATATTATTTATTCTTATTCACATACAGCTAAAATAATATCTGAAATGTTTACAAAACATTAAACAATGTTTGCTTTAAGTTGCCCGTTTTAATACAATATGTTTTTGATCTTCTATGTCTTATGCTAATTACTCACATACGGTTTTGCTCGATAGTTTTACTCCAAATCGAGTAATAATTACTGTGTGGTCCGCAAAACTGAAGGCTCGAAGACTCGCTTCGAGCCGCTCGAAGGATTGATGAAACCGGATCGAGCCGGATTGTTGGAATGAAATATATAGATTTGAAATAAAACTATCGAGCAATGCTGAATGTGTGGACGAAATCCACACATTCGCCGCGGGTTTTGCTCGACGTTATTGCTCGATCGAGCAAAACCGTATGTAGTACCGAGTAGCATTATGCTAACTGCTGACATACGGTTTTGCTCGATAGTTTTACTCCAAATCGAGCAATAACCACCTTGTGGACCGGCAAAACTGAAGGCTCGCTTCGAGCCGGCTCGATGGAATTAAATATGTCAAATAATGTCATTTCCTTCGATTCGAAATAAAACTATCGAGCAAAACCGTATGTGAGTACTTAGCATTAGACACGTGTATGTTAAAATTATACGCTCATCAATACTTTTAATTTAATTAAAAATGTTGTGTGTGTAGAGCTTCCAACCTATTTAATCCTTCAAGCCCCACAGGAGAACCGGTGATCGCGACAACAATAGCATTTCCAAGAATCCGCGATCGAAGGATTAAAATAATTAGAAACAAAAATAAGTCTTTCCTTAATCGAAAACACTAAAATAGACTCGAGACATCTGGTCACTGGGAATTTATTAATCAATTTACAGTAAATAACTTCGTTAGTTACACTTAGTTACCTCTAAAGTCTTAATTTTGTAATTTTTTAGTCTCTATTTAGGTGGTTTTATTTTACGAATTGCGCTATTTGGTCTTTCTGTGATTACCACAACGCGTCGTGCGCGTTTTCGTTAGAGCAATAACGCGAATTTCGTGTTGTGGCTGTTTTACTGTGACCACAACGCGATGCGAGCTATTGCGCTCACTGAGTTTTCAATTGTTCGTTTTCAATCTTTGAGCGTAACAGATAAAATATTTCAGAATCATTAATGATATTTCTTGTAATTAGCCATCAGCTAAAAATATTGCACAATTGAACCCCTTGTTTAACACAACTATTACACCATTGGGTTTTCTAAAGATTAATCATCGAATTCTCAGAATTGAACCACTAAGGAACAGTTAGACTAGTTAGTACCTAATCAAGTCTGAAAGTTCTATACAGTCTGTAGTTAGAAACTTAATAACGTAGACTGTTACTGCTTAACAGTTAATTACATAGTTAAGGCATATAAGTTGAGCCTTAAGGGTGAAGCTAAAGGAGGGTAATTTGTAAGTTGTGAGTCGCAGTTATGTTTCGGCTGGCAGAAATTCCGCTGCAATCAGTTTCATATAAAAGTCCTGTTTGATTCACACGAGCGTAATTTTGTGAGTCATAATTTGTATGAAAAGATATTAACGCGACCGAAATTCCGCGACTCACAACTCACAAATTACGCTCGTTTGGCTTCACCCTAAATAATGTTCTATCACAGAAGTTGGTTCATATAGGCAGATGGCGGATCTATATAATTTTGTCAGGTTATGTCAAGCCCATCCAATCCATTTTGTTGATAAAAGTTATAAACTACTAATCAAGATCCTACTCAAGGAGCCAAACACATTACGAAAAAATACTTTCTAGAAAAACTTCTATCATTCGGTTTTCGTACGACTTTCCTTATTACGTGTTCAATCAATTGATATAAGCCCTTAAGTGACTGGAAAAGGTGAAACAAAATGGCGAAAATCCAACTTATATTGTAAATATGACAGCGAAAGATAAAAGTTATTTTTGGGTGAGTAAAACGTGTTCATGTGGCGCTAGTTGAGTACGAAAATCTTAAAAGGCTTTTAATGGAACTTAAGGTTGCCTACAAACTTGTATTTTGGAGTACCTTATTTATGAAACCCTTTATCCAAATTGCATAATTGTTTCGATTTTTTACAGAGAAGTTAACAATCCGACACTAGAAGATTTGGCGCTATTGTTGCCTTATTTCAAATCCCATAACCTTTTATCGCGGGCTTGCGGCGACCGAATCAAAGAATTCCGGAACGAAAATAAACCTAACACCTCGACCACTTCGACCGGCGGCACAGCGGTGCGGCGTTGAAAACCGTGCTTCATCTAACTTCGTTTCAGTTCGGCAGACTTCCGGTACGGTGTTTGTGTGTGTGCGACTGGACGTATGTGAATTATAATTGCATAAGTTGATAAACAACTGCTATGCAATAGCTTTACCACGGCAGTCCCCGAGTGCCCGAGTGCCACACGTCGGCTCTCAACTCCGGAGGTCGTGGGTTCGATTGCCGCGTTGAAAACATGTCGATGGCCCCAACGAATAAACATGCAATCGAAAAAAGACAACTTTTCAGGAAGACAAAAAAACGTTTGGAACCAGATAACTTTGACTACATAATAAATAGACAAGTATAATCAAATTAAAGGTAAAAAAAATATCTTTCAGCTCATATATTTATTAAAAATCAAATATTAACGGTTTACTACATATTTAAGAAAAACCATATTAAATTATTATTCTAGTGAATAACATGTGACTTGTTAACACTATTGTATCAATGCACGTTTATTCGTGTCATAAATGAAGTTTTAACAAGTGTAGTGAAATGTTGCATGGTTATTCCATGTATATTTTCTCCTCCTGAGCCATGCTCTGGTCATTTACACGCTTATTCTTGTATATTTTGTTGCTTTTACATGTTTGTAAAGATAAAAGCCCGTATATTAGTGTTAAAAAGTTGATTCATTATTTATGTAATACGACGAAATGTAAATCTATACTAATATTATAAAGTAGAAGAGTTTGTTTGTTTGAACGTGCCAATCTCAGGAACTACTGGTCCGATTTGAAAAATTCTTTCGTTGAAAAAGGCTATAAACTATAAATTATCACTCTAAGACGAATAGAAGCGAAGAAACATAGGAAAATGTAGAAAAAACCGGGAAAATTATTTGAAGGCGCTTATCTCGCGATCCAGTGGATGAATTTTTAAGTTATTTGGCACAAATGTAGAGTAGACTATGATGTGAAAGAACATAGGCTATTTTTTGCGGGAAAATGTACGGTTTCCGTAAAATTTCTCATTAATGCGGGCGAGGCCGCGTGGAAAGTATAGTTAGCTAATATTTTCTTGTTGACGGTTCAGTAAAAAATATTGTTGACCTATTGTTGTTGTTGATAAATATTGACCTACCTCGCGTCTATGCGTGGACACATACATATAAAATGGAGTACAACTTTGCTTATAGATCCTTCAAGAGAGAGATCAATCGGGCAAAGAAACAGCACGTCAATAGTATCGGTGAGAGACTCGAGTGCCTTTCTTTGGGAACCCGTGAATTCTGGTCTCTGGCCTAAGCTATTGAAGGGTATTTTTTAAAGCCATCCTACCATCCCTACAAATAGGAAACGGATCGTCGGTAAGCTCCTTGCGTCAAACTCGACCCTTGATGACCTTGGGATAAAAACCGCTGACCATACCACGATGCAGGGGCATCATGTCGGATATTAGGTTACATCAGCGCTCAGTGTGAATAGCCCTGCGTACCATTGATATCCAAAAGTCGAGTGGGCCTGACGGAATCCCTCCTATTGTGTTGAAAAAGTGTGTTCCAGAGTTGGCTCCGGTCTTAACGCGTCGTTTTTGGTTCTCCTACTCTTCTGGCACTGTCCCGGCTTCTTATAAGACAGCCTTAGTGTAATCGATCCCCAAAAAAAGGTGACCGCTCAAAGCCTTCCAACTACAGACCAATAATTGCTAAAACCTCCGTCACCTCGAAGGTAATGGAATACATTATTCGCTCTTTCGATACTTGGGCGGCCAGACATTACAAAGCGATAAACAAGACAAACAGTATGGGTCACTTGGCTGGTTATCTCTTGGCGTACCAAACTCATCGTTGGGCTCAGGTGATTGTGTGGAGAGGAGAGGCATTGGCTGTTAGTTTGGACATTGCGAAGGCCTTTGATCGGGTTTGGCTCAAAGCGCTACTATCAAAGCTTCCATCGTAATATGAGCTTCCCGAGAATTTATGCAAATAGGTCACAAGTGTTTTGGCAGATCAATGACATGTTACATCCCAATGGCATTTATTGCTATGCGGATGATAGTACAGGTGATGCCCTATCTACCGGCTTCCACCATATTTCTCGGCTAAATGTCATCGAGAGTCGAAACGAACTTATGTCTAAAAAGTCTTCCACAGTGCGTTTTTCGTGTAACTTTCTGCCGCGCACTGTAAAACTCTGGAACGAACTGTCACCAGCAGTATTTTTGGACCTATACGACCTGCAAACCTCCAAAAAAAGAGCGTATTCCCTCTTAAAAGGCCGGCAACGCACCTGCAGCTCTTCTGATGTTGCGAGTGTCCATGGGCGACGATAGTTGCTTACCATCAAGTGACCCGTTTGCTCGTTTGTCCCCTTATTTAATAAAAAAAATTGAGAATTCACAGGAGATAGTCTCTGAATGGGGTAGACGATACTTTTCTGATTCTGTTCTTAACAGGACGAGACAGTATTTCAGTCTGGACCAATGCCTGCAACTCTGCAAGTTGCAGGTTCGGCCTCATATTATGGAATACTGTTCTCATATCTGGGCAGGGACCCGAAAATACCAACAAATCCTTTTGGATCGTATCCAACGAAGGGCCGCTCGAATTGTTGACTGCCAAAGTGTTTCAAACAGGCTGGACCCCTTAGAATTACGCCGAGATGTAGAAGAGTTTCTCTCTGCATCCTCAATCGGTTGTATCACGGAGAGTGCTCTGAGGAATTGTTCGGAGTCATACCTCCTGCAACTTTTCGCCATCGTTCCACGTTAAAAATATACCATCCTCATAACCTTGATGAGTGGCAGTCTTCCACCGTGCTTTTTTTTGCGTAACTTTCTGCCGCGCACTGTAAAATTTGGAATGAACTGTCACCAGCAGTATTTCCGGACCTATACGATCTGAAAACCTTCAAGGAAAGAGCGTATTCCCTCTTAAAAAGACCGGCAACTCACCAGCAGCTCTTGTGATAAACTTTACAATAACTCTTCAAATAACCTTTACAAAAGCAGAAAAGACAAGAGAAGTTAGTAAAAGATAATAGAATAGCTGTGATTAATATATTCAAAGTTTCGCCATCTGCAATGAGGCATTAGTGGTAGAAGTCGCTTGCACTTTTACACGAATAATCGTGCAAGAGTTATGACCCAAAGGAAAAGATAGACACGAGCGCCAGATTGTTTTAACACGTTTATTCTGGTGAACTCAGATAAACAAATAATCTGCAATAAGCGCATGTTTTATTATTAATGTGATATATGTTATTATTTTTTCCGTACAATAAAGATTTACATTGCTATAAAATCGTTATTTTAAGTAAAAAAAAAAAATAAAAAAAGAAAACTGGTTGCACTCCGGGAGTGCCGGCAGAAGTGAAAACTTGATTATTAACGTTGTGCATTTTTTTAACCCATTTTTTATGAAAATCGATTTTAAAAAAATCGTCAATCAAGTTGTTTCGATCAAGTTTCGATCAAGGTTTCGATCAAGGTTTCGATCAAGTTTCGATCAAGTTTCGATCAAGTTTCGATCAAGTTTCGATCAAGTTTCGATCAAGTTTCGATCAAGTTTCGATCAAGTTTCGATCAAGTTTCGATCAAGTTTCGATCAAGTTTCGATCAAGTTTCGATCAAGTTTCGATCAAGTTTCGATCAAGTTTCGATCAAGTTTCGATCAAGTTTCGATCAAGTTTCGATCAAGTTTCGATCAAGTTTCGATCAAGTTTCAAATTGAGTTCGAGTTCGAGTTCGACACAAAACACTACTCTCCAACCGTCTTACGCGTTTTGTATGGTTTTTCGATCAACACGAATATCTATCGCGAGTTTCACAGTTTTTACCCATCCCACAAGTGCTCAACGCCGCTAAAGAAGTTTTCACTTAAAAAATTACATAGGTGTATCATAGTCCAGGCAAACGAAAAATCAAAAAAAAAAATTTTTTGGGTAAGAGCTCTTGCACGTTTATTCATTGGGGCCATCGATGTTATTTCCAAGTTTGGTTAGGACAATGCAGGCTGATCACCTGATTGTCTGACAAGTACTCGTAAGATGATCCATGCGTGGGATGGGCATGTAAAAAGTCGGTCCTGCGCCTGATCTCTCGCCAGTCGTGTCGGTCTTTTGTCCCACTGGGTTATGAGAGTAAAAGGAATAGAGAGTGCTCTTGTGTACTACGCACACACTTGGGCACTATAAAACTACTCCTGCGTAACAGGCCTGGTTTCAATGAAACTGGCCACCGTCACCGAAACCGGTGTGGGGAGTATTATATTTTTTGTTTCTAACTTCCCGGTCGAAGCTAAGGATTCTTAATATAGACTTGAGGTAATCGTCTAATTATTGTGAATCACCCATAAAGAGTATTTATTTTTATTTATTTCAGAGGCACATCTACAACATAAATTCACGACCTCTGTGGCTCAATTGGTTGAGTGTGTGGCAGCTCAAGCCAGGGGTCGCGGGTTTGAATCCCGCCGACGGAACAAAAAGTTTTCAATGTTCCCGGGTCTGGATGTGTATTAAATATTTGTGTATGATATAATAAAAATCTTAAATATATGTATATAGTATAAAAGTATGAAATATATTTCCGTTGTCTGGTACCCGTAACACAAGTCCTTCAGGTACTTGGCACGGGGCCAGACTGACGTGGTGTGCCGTGAAGAGTCCATTGATATTATTATTATTTATTATAAACACAATCAATATTATCAGTTACATTAAACTATAACTAGAGTAGATTTAAAAGTACAACAACGTAAGAACTAATGTACACTTTTGTTCTAAAGGCTGTTACTTAAGTTGAAATCTTTTAAAAGTCTAATTCATCAGGAATTCACTCAGCTCAGGGCGTTAGGTGAGGCAAGGAGCAATTTAATTTGAGAAAATCGCACTCACGTGTAACACAGTATAAAAACATACAGTAGATTAAAACATAATATATAATTAAAGTCGGGTACGGAGGCATCAGCGTGATGTCATAAAACATTAGAGGGCTGCAGGTCGAAAATGGCCACTCGCAGAGTGTTTTACGTTATGTTTCATGGATTTCTTCATTTTAGATGTAAAAGAACTACAACGTAAAATAAAAACATTATATTAAAATTATTATGAGATGATGAACACATAAGAAATACCATTGATTTGTCAAAAAGGTGATTTATTGAAAGTAGACCGGCCAGTTTAAAATAGTGACATTCAATGAATCATACAATATATTGAAAAAACTTCCTCCACAGTAACTTCTAACAATTTATCTTATTGACGATTCTGTGGAATATCATTTTATAATAGAAAGCTACTCAAATTGATGTTTCATAGTTCCTCTTACAAGTAGCCTTTTAAAAAAAAAATGAAATACATTATGAGACAATACAAAACACTAATTATTAGCCATTTTATAACTCATGACATTGTAGACAAGACGCATGTCTAAATACTAAAACTTGTCCCAGTGCACGAGCTTGATTCTAAGAACAGATCTATGTTGCTCTACTGTATATAACTGCATATTTTGTAATGTACACGCCCGGCAAGACTTAAGTAGTTTTCATTTTATATAAGTGACCTTTTATTGAACCGGCAAATTGTATTTTTCTTCACGTAGTTGAGTAATTGAAGATTGCTTTGGTTTGTCGACATATTGGTATGTTAAGGCTAAACAGTGGTCAAATATTGGCCCCAGTTCGGAGTTGTTTGGGGCCATTTACAATTCAAGTAATAAAAAGTGAGCGTAGATGATGTAACTTTTTCAAGTATGAGAATAAGGGCCAACCCACACGTACCACAACCACACGACATCGCAACGACAAAATGTCGTCGAGCTGTGGTTACGTGTGAATGGTGTCGCTGCAGCATTTTGTGGTTGCGTTGTGGTACCGACAAAATGACGACGGCCAGTGGTTGCGATGTGGTTGCGACGTGGTTGCGATGTGGTTGACGTGGTTGCGTCGTGTGCAAGTCGAACTCTTGTAGTTCGACTCCGGCTTTTATAGCGGAAACACGTCTTGCCCAAAGTCATGGATTTTGAAGAGGACACTTTATTGTAGCTATCCTTGCTATGTCATTGTCCATGCTGAGTAAAAATATGTCATTTTCGGTAATTCTATAATACAAACTCTCAAAAAAAAACATTTGCTGTCTACACCCCTATTGAGGATTTTGTGAAAATTTCAAGTGTCTTCATATTGCCATTATGGTTATGAGCCATAAAGGCCAAAAAATCTCGTTTGTTGTATGAGAACCCCTTAAATATTAACTTTATATTGTGTTCAGTATTTGTTGTTATAGCGGCAACAGATATACACAATCTGTGAAAATTTCAGAAGTCTAGCTATAGCGGTTCTTGAGATACAGCCTGGAGACAGACTGGCAGGGGGGGAAGGGCGCGGGCGGCGTGTCGTTGCATCGACGCAACGTTGTGGTTGCGATGTGGTTGCGACGTGGTTGCGACGTGGTTGCGATGTGGTCGGTATTTTACAAGTGGTCGAGAACGACTGCAAAATGTGTTAGGTACGTGTGAATGGTCATTTACAATACGAAATATACGCCCGACCACGTCGTGTGTTTGTCGTGTGGTTGCGGTTGTCGTGTGGTTGTGGTACGTGTGGGTTGGCCCTAAGACAATAAAAATGTACATCAATTTGGACGACCTCTGTGGCTCAATTCATTAAGTGTGGGTTTGCGCACGAAGGGTTCCGTATTATTATAGTTATTTTGCTCTATAATAATACGGAACCCTTCGTGCTCGAGTCCGACTCGCACTTGGCCGATTATTACTATTGTTTAAACCGATGTTTAAGTACACTAACATGATGTACTATCACTATCCTCGTTAGACCCGTAGGGTTACGCGCTAGCTCCCTTTCCCTCAACCTTCGATAGTTTGCCATCTTTGACAGCCGGCACCCCTTATTTGCGGCCAGATTTAATTTGGCACACCTATATTATAATAATAAGAGGAAAATAAGCTTCCATTTGATATATAAAAGACCAATATACGTTATGGATGCAAAAATGTATCGGAATGGTACCTGTTCACACCTGGTTACAATAGAGTTGCGGCCGGGTGCCCAACGGCACACCGGATTTTTCTAAATCTCTATACACATGATGATTACATTTATCCCGCAAATTCAATTTAAAAAAAAAAATTAAACATATTTGCGGCCACATTTGGACTGGCACCCCAGTAGAAATATGTTCTCCTTGTCATAAATATTTGTAAAAATGTGGTTTACCTTAATACCTGCACAGTTTTGCAGTGGGATCTTAGACTATAACACAAGTCCTTCAGGTACTTAGCATGGGACCAGACTGACGTGGTGTGAAGAGTCCATAGTTTATCTTCTTATATATAAAATTCTCGTGTCAAAATGTTAGTCCACAAACTCCTCGCCTACGCCAGTCCGACTCGAACTTGGCCGGTTTCATAATTTTTCCTTTCATTGTGAATAAAGACCTATCCGGGTACCAAATTTCAAGGTTCTAAGTCTGCTAGAAGTACCTTAGAATTTTGATGATCTGTCAGTCAGTGACAAAACGTAGTAACTTTGACCATCCGTAACTAGTAAACTATTAATCAGAATATAATGTAATTTGGAGGTTAAGCTAGTTTTAATACTTGCTCCTAGTCATCGAAATTCTAAATCTCTAGCTTTGTTAACATCGAAGATAAGGAGGGTGTGAAATAGCCATGAACCGCTTCGAGAAAAGTATGGTACGGCCGTGCCTTTGCTAAAAAGCTTGGCTGGGGCACTGCCGTGCCCCCAGATGGGCGAAATACTTTATATTATGGCAAAGCAACGTTTGCCGGGACAGCTAGTTTTTTTATATTATTGTTATATGTTTATTTTATTATATTATTACTAGCTGTCCCGGCAAACGTTGCTTTGCCATAATATAAATTATTTCGCAAATATTATTTTATTGAAGTGACTAAATAAGTATGTCGCCATGGCAACGTCGATCGCTATCCCGTCGCACAAACATGGTCGCCGTCAGTCTCAGCTTGTAATAATTTACTATTATTTATTCAACAAATGCACTTATCAATATATAAAGTACCCAGTAGCCGATTCTCAGACCTACTGAATATGCATAAAAAATTTGGTAAAAATCAGTAAAGCCGTTTCGGAGGAGTTCGTGGACTAACATTGTGACCCGAGAATTTTATATATTATATAAGATTTTATCCTGAGTTTAGAATCTAGTGGCTTTCGATCATTTCCATATTATTAAAAATGGACTAGAACTACATAATCGATTTTGATGGAATTGTACACAGACGTAGAGAAGACTACGAGAAACTAGATAAGTCACTTTTTACTGCTGGAACATAATGCGGTACGTACCTAAGAAATTCGCGCGCACGGATTTTTGTCAATATACGATAAATTCAATAATACGACATATACTTAGTCGGCCCCTTAAAAACGATCAATTGTATTGTGCAATATCACGCTTCAATGTTATGAACAGTTTACTTGACAATTAGATTGAAGGCGCGCGATGTTCAATATCAACCATAGACGGTCAATAAAATTACGCAATACGTGATATTGCGCAATAAAATTGCAGCTCGTCTAGGGACCCGCTTACAAGACTTTCACATTGTTTGCCACGTCACACTTCATAATAACCCTTCATATGACGTTGATGAATCGGGCGAGTGATATAAAAATGTATACATATAGTATACATTCTGCTGATTCATCGCGGACGAGACAAATGTCTCAAATTGATGACGAGGGTCGTAGGGTTACCAGGTGGTCTATACTTGTGTGCAATATAGATCATACACATTTTTCTATGCCATACGTTATGAGGATAAATATTCCTTATTTTGCTAGTAGTATTGTGTTTTAGAAATACTAAGTCGATGTCGATACGATAATAAGAATAAACCTACTTCGGTTTTGTATTATATTGTTCAAGATTTGAATTCAGTATTAAAGGTTTTTGAAACAGATACCTTGATTAAATTGTAGTAGTTTTAAATCCAAACTAAGAGCTAAACTGAACTTAAAATTTGATATTATAAAAGTATTTTTGTTTCTGTGTGGTTATTAGTCTAAACTGTGGTTATTCATGTTTAGACTAATAAATGATTATCATTTGTAGTTTTTCGTGTTTTTTTAAATACCTACCATCATAAGAGCTATGTAGCAAGTTGCAGAAGCTACTTTTATTTTTTTAAATTGACAATGATATATTATATTTTTTGGCAGCCCTGAATCCGCGGTAATTTCTTCTCGTCAGTCTGTCTCGTGTCTCGTGTCACTGTGCCAGATTAATGCCATGTCTGGCAGGTTTTAGATCCTTGCAGATCTGAGGGTCAAATTGTTAATTGCCCTAAGGGCACACAAAACTGCGAATTCGCATCACATCGCATCGCAATGTCATTTTTAGTATGAGTTTTGTTGCAGATTTTAGCGATGCGATACGAATTCGCAGTTTTGTGTGGGAGTCCTAAATCTTGTAACTTTATGTACCATCGAGGAAATAGATTCATAGGCAGTTGACAGATCCACGTCATTTGGTCGGTTCATGTCAATTGTTAATTCAATGTTAATGTGACCTGTCGGCTGGGTTTGACATTTTTGATAATAAGTATATCATAATATTACTATAATATGTGTAATTTGTAATTTTAAAGTGAATTGTAATATAAAAATATGGATTTTCTTTGCCTTGTTTCCACGAATCAATTTCGATAGCGTTCTATAGAACAGCTATTCTCAAAGTGTGATCTACGAAGCCCTCGAGTTCCGCAAACCCTTGGCAGAGGCTCAATTCAATTCAATTCGTTTATTTGCTCTTAAAGTGATATATACAGCAGACGGTAATCAAGGTATTAAGGTCTAATATAATATTTTTATCAGTTTCATTGCTCGAATGTGATCTGAAGTGTATACTTGTACAAAGTAAATACTTTAAATTATTTATTTTCATACACTTTTTAAAGGCTATGCAGCTAGATGGCGGTAAAATAACTTGATTTACGACGAGCTCAGCCAGAACTCACCACAAAAGGACCTAGAATAACTTGCCATGTATTTATAAGCCCGCGTTTCATTTCAAAAGAGCGTAAAAGAGAACTGAAAAACTATTTAATGATATTTAAATCGAACGTAAGCTAACCTTTTATTAGAGAGATAAAAACTGGGTAAAGGGAAATATCCCTTATTATTAAAATGATCTGTACTTTCTCTATTTGTGTTATCCTTAATAGGCGATTTACATTACATTTACATCTAGTGTTTTGCTATTGTCTATTAATTAAGTTAGGCTTATAAGTAAAATAGGTAACAAAAATAAAAACCTCGAATTTATTTTCTTGACTTTTAACAAGTTTTCATCAGTATTATAATTTATTCTACATATAAAAATTCTCAATTTATTTTTACTCGACCTAAAATATAAAATTTCGTCTAATTTTGTGTTGGATGTAGGTACGAAGGTTATTTTTATCCCACACGTAGAGAACTGATGTATCAGTCCTCTACGTGAAACGTACAATGGAGCCTATATTAACGAATAACCTTTTGCAAAGTTAATACAAAAAATTTAATATAAAAACCAGTCAAGTGCAAGCCAGATTCGCGCAAGAAGGGTTCTGTAGCATTGACTAGCCATTATTGATATCAAGCAAAAAGGGGAAAAACACATATTTTTTGCAAACACATATAGCGTGTCACCAGAAATAACAAAATTTATGACAAGTGTTTGTGTCTAGCCATCGCAATGAGGGTTGTACGGCCCGTATGGCCCTGTCAGGTCTACCGTGTCAATTGCCGTGTCAAACAGCTGTCATATGTTACGAAATAGCTTCCACTGGAGTTCCACGTGTCACGATATAGCTGCCTTATGTCTGTCTGATACGACATTTGACACGATAGACCGGGGGCCATACAACCCTCATTTTTGAGACGCAGCCTGGTGACAGATATAGCGAAGCCTATTACGTGCATTGCAATAAATAAAGCGTACTACGACTAGCTTTCATCCAAACGGACGTACGTACATTTTACATACGTATTATATGGACGTAATGTATATTGCATACCCATAGTAGTAAGCTCCCGTTTTCACCTACGATACCCTAAAAATGATCTATATTTCATCCAAACTGTAACATTTGTGTTGAAAGTGCGCGTTACGGTTCGTTTATAAATGAAATAAAATTTTCCCAAGGAGAACGTTTTTATGAATTGCTACCAGTCTAAGCGTCCCTTTGTTTTATTAATAAGCTAATTAGCTGTGTTCATTTATTTTAATTAAATTTTTCTTTCAACGGGTTCAGTTTTTCAAAGTGGAAAATGAAATTTCATACAGCTCTTTGTCTTCGTACTCATCGTGTCTCGTTCATTTGAATGTTTTCAAACTTATTGAAATGTTGAGTTTTACGTTAATTACTTTATGTAGGATGTTGAAGGTTTATTTGTTAATTACGATTTAAATACTTACTTTTGTCTTAATAAAGAGAGATAATGTGAACCAAATAATAAATGAAGAATACTAACGTCATATCCTTAGTTTGACACGTCTACGGCGGATCAGATCAGACCGCAACGTGACTCGTAGATGCCATGAGATGCATTTCTGTAATTAATTGACATACCTACTTTTATTTCGTGAGACGTCATGCAAGTTACATTGAAGTCTGTCCATTCCATATTATAAATTTTAGAAAATATTATGCATCTCACGGCATCTACGCGTCACGTTGCGGTCTAAGCTGAACCTAAGGGTCAATTCAGACGGCAACGTGACGCATAGATGCATTACTAAATTTGTATGGATTTGACAGATTTCCAAGATGTCACGCAATTGAAATCTGTCAATTCAGTAAAAATTTAGAAATGCATCTACGCATCGCGTTGCGGTTTGAATTTACCCTAAGGCAACATATTTATATTAATGATTTTGGTACCTAAATGTATTTATGTTTTGTGTAGAGTCTGAACTAATAGAAACAGTGACAGCTGATTTTGTAGATAAACTGACATTTTTCCTTTTAAACCTGTCACTTTGTCTGTGCTTCTTGACAAAGTTTTTTTTTGTTTTATGAAATAAGGGGCCAACGAGCAAACGGGTCACCTAATGGAAAGCAACTTCCGTCGCCCATGGACACTCGCAGCATCAGAAGAGCTGCAGGTGCGTTGCCGGCCTTTTAAGAGGAAATAGGGTAATAGGGGAGGGTAGGGATGGGAAGGGAAGGGAATAGGGTAGAGGATTGGGCCTCCGGTAAACTCACTCACTCGGCGAAACACAGCGCAAGCGCTGTTTCACGCTGGTTTTTTGTGAGAACGTGGTATTTCTCCGGTCGAGCCGGCCCATTCGTGCCGAAGCATGGCTCTCCCACGTATTTAAATATCTTTTATCCTGCAAGTTAAGCGACTTTTAGTAGCAAGTATAGATGACCAGCGATGATGATTAGTTCGAACCCATGTCCTGAATGACCAGGGATCTGGGCTAATGTGGGTAATCCGCCCAACGAGCCGCCCGCCCAAACGACGTCAAACGACCACCCCGCTAGATTGTTTCGTAATGAACGCTTGTTTTGTCATAAAAAATAACGGGTTGAGAAGGACCGCCAAGAGTGTAAACGAAATTGCAGGAGCAGGCATGCAAAGTCATCGCGCGGTAGAAAGAGTGAAGTTTTTTCGACTTGTTATGTTTTGTCCTAAAAACAACGGATTACATAGTCAGTAAGTCTTGGAGGACCGGCTGAAGTGTCAATAAAATAGCAGGAGTAGGCATACAATTACAGAGTAAAAAGTTTATTTTCTAATTCTCATGAATTTTCAATCAGAATTGTCTTGATGCGAGATTAACATTTTTATCCATTTCAATTGAAATGCGCAACGCCGTTTTTTTCACTAAAAAACATTTGCCATCAAATCTGTTTTCGTCTCTTGTTTGGTCGGATGCGCTCTAATGATTTAGGGTTGTTGCCATCGAAATATTATCCTATAGAATGATAGCTCTCATCCATTGGACCAATCAAATATGGCTCCAAATTTTTTTATTATGAATACGGGTAAGTTAGTGACAAACAAGTAGCTAGGGTAATGGAAATTGTATGATTGTTAGAAAAAAGCGTTTGACAGTATATATTGCACATTATCTGCTGTCTGTAAAAATTTCGTATACATTTCTGGCAGGCAGCAGATGTGCAATATCTTCTGTCAAATGCTTGTTGCTTACCTGCGCAACAATCGTAATCTAATCTTCAAGATAATATCGAGTATGACAACCAACTAAAATTACGGCTGGGTGCGTATTTCGTGAAATCATTTTCTTGCTTCAGTCACTCTTCTATAGTATGGTATTTCGATAGTTGTCCCTAACGCAAGGACTCTGGGTGCCTTTGGTCTCCCGTAATGAAAAGATTGACGTAATACAAACGATCTAGTGATAAGATAAAGGCTGGCTGATGAGAAAAAGAAAAACAAATTCTGCCCACAATTATATTAGTGATACTGCAGACGAAAATCAACCGACACGTCTTTATTTTACAGCTGATGTTTGATTGAGACTTGTTCTTGATTGAAGTCGTAGATGTAGCATATTTAGACTTCCGTAGATCATAAAGTTAGTTTGTCTGTGTTTTGGACAAATCCTTAGAGAATCTAAACCAGTAAGATTCAGCGAAAAAAAAAAAAAAAACAGCGATAGCAGTTAATTAATTCCTAGGCAGTTTTCTACAAAACAAAATATTCTGAAGGCCATTTAGAAAATATTTTAACTACACCCTGTTATGTTTTGTACTCACAACCTTAGTATTACGAGTATAAATAATGATACACAACATGAGAAGCGCCATGTAGTAATTAAACATTTCAAATACTTGTTTAAAATGTTTTGTTGTGACAATTGTTCAACAAAGAACAATAAACAAAGCATTATCGCTACCCAACAGCAGTAAATTCATTATATATTGTGTCATAATTGCGTGATTTAGCATACATTATGAAATAAGATAAAACATATTCCACTTTCGGAATATTTAAATACTATGTTGCGTTGTTTGGACAATGAACTGACCTGACGTTATTCAAATCTTTTTTCTAGAAACTTCAAACGATACGTCTTGTATCCTACGTGACATAAAAAAATTGTATGACAAGGGATGAGTAGACGGTAGCACGGTAAGGGAGAAAGTAGCATCCCCCTCTCTTTCTACTGCGGCGACAATGCCCCTCTGTTTCTGTCTCTTGCAATGTGGAGTCTTTAGTCGCTATTCTAAATCTTCTGCACTTAATCCTTTGAAGAGTAAGAAATTTTATTAAAAAAAACTGATAAGCTAATAAAAAAGGTAAGGTAAGATAAACTATTAATTTATTACCTTTTTTTCTGCAAATCAGCAACGTGTAACTGATCCTTAATGAACCGTTCTAGTTATCTGAGTAAAGCCCGCCTTTTCCATGTCCCTACAACAAAGACTTCATTTATACTTGCACAGCTAAAGTATAGCCAGCTCAAATTTCCACTAGACTCAATATTACGTATACGAGAAAACTTGGATACTGTGACTCTGTAATTTTGTTGAACAACGTTATCCTATGTTTCAAGAATAAAATAGAAATCTAAAAGTTGGTTGAGAGCAGGGGAAGAATAAGCTAAAGATAACATACTTTTAAATTTGTTATCATTTTACAAAGGCCGTATTATCGGATGCTTATTATACTGCAATTACAAGAGTAGGTGGCATATAGTGCCACCCGTAACTCCGTTGCTCCAAAATTTATTTATCGCGCTGGAATTTTCTCAGGATAAAAAGTATCCTATGCGCTGTCCCGGGACTTAAGGTATCTCCATACCAAACAGCAATATCGGTTTAGCGGTTAGGGCGTGAAAAGGTACGGAATGGACGGACAGACAGGTAGAAATTAATAATATTTGAAGTATTTGTATGTTAGTATGGATTCGCAGTTCTCTTCTCTACTATATTAATTGAAGTAGTAACCAAATCAAATCAAATCGCCGATCTAAACCAATGTTTGTTCGGAGTCTGGAAACAATTAAAATGGCGCCTGCAGAAACGGCGGGAACAGGAATTTAATAAAAATGTCGGTATTTTATAAAAGTCCGCTCTGGGCCCTAAAGGTCGTGAAATAGGGCGATAATTTAGACCTAGGGCGCCTGAAGACGTGACAAAAATATTTCCAAAGATTACAGCATAGTCGATATTTTTCGTTAATGTCGGCCAATATTACTTTGTAAAAATATAATGAGATATGACATTTAAGTTGCTTTGTATGCACCATTAGCGAAATTTAATTATCGGTAGATATTGTGTCTTCTTGGTTATGCATATTGTAATTATGCTCCCAAAGCATAATATGTATAAGCCACTTATCAGTAAACTTGATATTGTAACAATATGTCTTTATTTATCGTTGGACTGACGTTCTTCTTCCGCTATCACCATAATTGCGAAACTGTCTATAGCATGTATTTTTGAAGTGAAAACTTCTTTAGCGGCGTCACAATAGACATAACTACCAGTAGTTCGACTGCAAAGAAATGGACAGGTTTCAATATCTGTCAAATTCGTCGGGTTTCACTAGGATAAGTTAAAGGCTGGCGCGCTGGCTGGTATAATTTATTTTTAAAAATAAGATTTTGAAATTGATTTCTGACAGTTTTCTTTGCATGTGCCAAAATATAAACAACAACTAAATTTGTAGGTAACGACCCTAGCGACGACTTTTGTCATAATACGTCAAACCTAAATTTTTTTACATCAGTTCTAAGTCGGCATACTCTATCATTCTGTCTACTCTGACTTCATAAAACTGTCATTTTTCCACGCGTATTATGTTTGACAGCTAAGAAGATATTGCTTTGTTTGTATTTAATTTACCACTTTATTCATTTATTTAACTTAATCCTATTTGTGTCTGCCTCATATTATCACGAAGTGCAGTAACAAGCTCACAACGCGGTGTATTTTATTTTGTCCATGTCTTAGCAATGGTATGTCGAATGTCGATACAAAAAGCGTAGTAAAAAAATAGAGCTACGCTTCGCTACACCATATTTTTGGGGCCGCTTTGACATATTTTAAAATATGGCATTAATATCAGGATTGTATGTCACAAACTCGCGTATTACCGATAGAATTTTCTATGCATAATAATTATTGTGCAATGTTGGAACTTGCAATACCATAACATGCTGCAGATAATATTATGTAGAGTCTAAATCCCACCAAAAACATACCTGTTAAAATGGGGCCAAGTTCCTATCGGCAAATTTTTGGCCTAAAAAAAGAGTTGAAATCCAATCCAATGCCAAGTTTAGATGCACTTCATCGATCGTAATCATCTTCATCAACAGCCTGATCCATAATACTTCTAAATTTGAACTTGGCAGGTTTTCGTGCTATACGTTATACACTTGATTAATTATTGTATAAATTAATTATTGTATAATTATTAGATAATATTTATATAATTATTCAATTAACCTGCCAAGTTCAAATTTAAAAGTATTATGAATAAGGCTGTTGATGAAGATGATTACGATCGATAAAGTGCATCTAAACTTGGCATTGGATTGGATTTCAACTCTTTTTTTAGGCCAAAAATTTGCCGATAGGAACTTGGCCCCATTTTAACAGGTATGTTTTTGGTGGGATTTCATTTTATTTTTCAAGAAATCATTCTTATTTTTTCATTATAATTTATAGGTAAGTTTTTGGTGGGATTTCAGTACCATTTTTCATAAAATCATAAACATTTATTTATTTAATAAGCAATACACTATACAGTGTATACCGTCGGTGGCCAAATTATTATACTCACTTGAAAAACAATACGTTTTTGTGCCTCATAAGGAAATTTTTTTATCTTTAAAAAAGTTATTAACTTTTTTAGCCTTATGGTAAGGTGCAGAGTCCTGCATACATATGCAGGTCCCATCTGGCTGCTATTCAGCCAGCTGGGGATGGAGATGACTTTGTAAAACTAGCAGATTCTAGTCTTAACGCATGGTTCCTTCAACCACGTGTAGTCGACCATTCCCGTTTGATCTAATCTCGCCCCATGTCGTAACCGACGAAGGAGGTTTCACTCGTTCAATAATACAGCTTTTATAAAAATTTTCATGTCGCCTTCGGTGAACAAACTAGGGATTGTCCTGGAGGATCTGAATCAATTGGGTCATATTAAGGTCACGACTTTATCTTCATAATTTAAAAAAATTAAATTAAAATAACTTGTTTTCCTCCTTCCAGTATTCCTCAGACCAGTGTTTTTACATTGTAGCAAACGCCAATCGCTTAGCATGCATGCATCTGGGGTAAACTTAGGTTTTTCGAAGGACGGAAACAACTGAAATTCAGTTTCTTCAGTTTCGCCTTAGCATTCTGTTAGATAAAGCTACGCCAGCATCATCTAACAAAACTTTTATGACTTTCAGGGGTTTTCTTCTGTTCTCAACAATAAAACGCCTTGTCTCCTCTCCTGTTCAAACAGTCGAAAGACGTTTTCTACCACATTTATCAACTCGCTATGGGGACAAAGATTTTTTTAGGTTCATCACATTTTTATATTTCAAAGTGTAGACTGGGAAACGCCTACTAATCTCGCAATTTTTCTCCGGGTATGATTGATATGACTCGAAGGTGTCTAAATTTTAGATTTATTTCTAGATGAAATGTCTGAATTCTTTCCCATGGTTACATCTTTCATTATTTTAACTTAAAATTACATTATCACAGAAAATAACCAAGAAACACTATAATCATGTGTTAATACCTATTATTTATACATTATAATAAAATAGATAAGACTTAAGTATTGCTTTTTATAACACGTTTCACGCAAAAAACATTTTTAGCGCCGTGTCTAACTCCCTATTGCACGCACTTAACACAGGAAAATATGGCATAAGTGACTGTCGTACTAAATGGTGTTATTATTACAAGATTATTATTTAATAATAAATGTTACTGACTCACAAATGTAGAAGACAGCCTAAAGTAACATAAAATAAAAGAAAAAACTAAAACTAACAACACAAAATGGCTAAACAATCAACCAATACGAATCTATGTAAAAATCTCAAACTGAGTATATTAATTTGGCCACCCACTGTATTATACATGACAAAATTTTATACCCCCCCCCCCCTCGTCCTCTCACCCTCCTCGTCGTTTCTCATTGTATCACAGTATCACTGGAATTTTTATCTAAAGTTAGAAGATGAGCCGACTCACGCTTGACCGATTTCTTCAATTTCTTAATTTTTCGTTAATTTGCATGTAACACACGACCTGTGTGCCAAATTTCTTAACGCTAGGACAATTGGAAGTGGCATCTAAAATTCAGAAATGATCCGACTCACGCTTGACCGATTTCTAAAATTTCTCAATTTTTGTTTATTTTTTTGTTTATCTACATACCTAATATAATTATAACACACGACCTGTGTGCCAAATTTCATAATGCTAGGACAATTGGAAGTGGCCTCTTAATTTCGTAGATGTACTGTGGGAATAAGGCGTGGAGGCCAAAGGAAGATTTTCCGACCGAGCGAGGTAGTATGCCCGGTCAGGCCGAAGCCCACGTGATACATTTCAGCTGTCGTATATATACCGACGCGCTCAGAAAACTTCGATAGCGCGATGCAGGAATGTTAGGCGAATTGTGGGTACCGCCACATCACTCCCCCCCGAAGACTGGAGGTCGAATCTTGAAGTCTTGTCGCTTGGGTCGCCAGTGCCAGTGAGTTCCAGTGAGTCGGAACTGTTGCAGTGAGTCCCAGTGAGTCGGAACTATAAGCTGCTGCACGGGATCCAGTGAGTCGGATAAGCTGCCGTGCGGGGCCGATGCTACGTGCTGACCAGGAGAGATGTGCTCTGCTTGCTGACCGGTCGGTGTAGTGAGAAAGCCCGATGATGCCGATGCGGAGTCGCCCAGGCCGCGGTACATTGCGGCTAGTGGACGAGGTACCCGATGAGGCGATGCTGGCTGGCGCGGTGCGGAGGGGCGGGGAGTGATGATGATGAAGGAGGCGTGTTCTGTCGAGGGTCACCAATGTGGGAATATGCGTGGCGGCCGAAAATGGAAGATCTTCCGACCGAGCGAGGTGGTATGCCCGGTCAGGCCGGAGCCCCACGTGATACATTTCAGCTGTCGTATATATACCGACGCGCTCAGAAAACTTCGATAGCGCGATGCAGGAATGTTAGGCGAATTGTGGGTACCGCCACATACCGATTCACGCTTGACCGATTTCTGAAATTTCTTGAATTTCTGAATTTTTTGGTAATCTACGTATAACACGCGACCTATGTGCCAAATTTCATAACGCTAGGACAATTGGAAGTGACCTAGAGGTTTTGATTACCGGTCAGTGAGTGAGTGAGTGAGTGAGTCAGTGCCAAAATTAGCTATTTTTACAGGGACATATTTCAGGATCTACCGAGGCTATATCTATGAAATTTGGTATACTGCTTAAGAACTAGTATATAATTACGTAGGTATAAATTTATCTTTGCATTTGCAATAGACACTGAGCTACAGGGGGGTCAAAAGTGCGTCGAAACGGTTCGTGTAAATAGTGCACGGCAAGCGCGCGGCCTGCTGGAACTTGGCCAGCGCACTCCGTGCGCTTTGATGATAGCCATCTTATTTTATTTTTTAAAGAAATATGTACTATTTTATCTATCAGCCTATACTATAAGAAGTACATAATATTATATGCGCCATATTTATCATTTCTGTAGTGTTTTTAAGTCCCATAATTCTGTTGTTTCCTGTACCAAACTTTTAAAATAAATTCCAAAATTGTCCGGAATCAGTTCGTACGTGACACAAGTCAGATTCCCTTTATTACTGTCAATGTGACTTACTGATGCAGATGGAGTATGGACTGATGCCAGACTAGCGGCGTTGAGCACTTGTGGGATGGGTAAAAACTGTGAAACTCGCGATAGATTTTCGTGTTGATCGAAAAACCATACAAAACGCGTAAGACGCTTGGAGAGTAGTGTTTTGTGTCGAACTCGAACTCGAACTCAATTTGAAACTTGATCGAAACTTGATCGAAACCTTGATCGAAACTTGATCGAAACTTGATCGAAACTTGATCGAAACCTTGATCGAAACCTTGATCGAAACTTGATCGAAACTTGATCGAAACTTGATCGAAACTTGATCGAAACTTGATCGAAATTTGATCGGAACCTTGATTGAAACTTGTTCGAAACTTGATCGAAACTTGATCAAAATTTGATCGAAACTTGATCGAAACCTTGATCGAAACCTTGATCGAAACTTGATCGAAACTTGATCGAAACTTGATCGAAACCTTGATCGAAACCTTGATCGAAACTTGATCGAAACTTGATCGAAACTTGATCGAAACTTGTTCAAAACTTGATCGAAACTTGATCGAAACTTGATCGAAACTTGATCGAAACTTGATCGAAACTTGATCGAAACCTTGATCGAAACCTATATATATATATATATATATATATATATATATATATATATATATGTATATATTAGCATTTTAGAAGTTACGGACAGCGGGAAGCGTCTATGTTTTATTTTATACTATGTGGCGTATTACCCGGTACGTAGAAGTGCCATGTTATATTTCGGTATAACTAATAGTGTGTTCATTAGTTGTCATAAGCCTCTTTTAACGAGCAAAGATAATTCTCGTTCATTTGCGCAGCGGAATTGGTTTGGTGAGAGCGGATTTCAGTTGAGCAATTATGATAAAAATTGAAAAACCAATTATGAAAAAATATTGCTGAAGTATTAAAAATGTTACCGAGTTCACAAATAAATAGAAAGCAGGGTAATTATAAGTCAAACATAGACTACTTAAAGTATTATGTACACTGATGTAATTGTTTAGGTTTATGCTACGAGTTAAGATGTATAAAATATATAAGGTACTTATTAGTGATTACTTATTACATATTTACATAAAATAATAATTTAACCTTAAATAAAATAAAGTATATATATATATATATATATATATATATATATATATATATATATATATATATATATATATATACTACGTAGCATAAACCTAAACAATTACATCGATGTACATAATACTTTAAGTAGTCTATGTTTGACTTATAATTACCCTGCTTTCTATTTATTTGTGAACTTCCTGCCTTGCAGGGTTGCCTGGAAGAGATCGCTTATAGCGATAAGGCCGCCCTTGCCCACATTAATGTCTTAGTTTTTAAGTATTTTAAGTCTGTCTGTATACCCATTTAAATGTGAGCAATAAAGTGTTTATCTATCTATCTTGATCGAAACTTGATCGAAACAACTTGATTGACGATTTTTTAAAAATCGATTTTCATAAAAATGGGTTAAAAAAATGCACAACGTTAATAATCAAGTTTTCACTTCTGCCGGCACTCCCGGAGTGCAACCAGTTTTTTTTTTAAAGATTTAATGGCCTGGTCGAGACCTGATCTATGAGCATAGACAATTAATATCATGTATTACGTACATATCTTGTATATTGTCCATCATGAACCAAAATGAAGAGGTTGCAATAAATACCAGCAGTGCTTAAAGCAGAACATTTGAAATTGTAACATTTTGTCACATTTAAAATGTTGGACAAATCGAAACAAAGGCTTTTCGGTTTCCAAGAATATAGTATAATTTATTAATGCGAGGTAATTCCAATCTAAGATTGTATTTAGGCTTTTAGTGTAGGAATTTAAATTAGAGAAAATACTTATAACCAACTGTCTCTGAATTATTCGAACCAATTTCGTGTAACTAGAAAATTATGTAAATGAATTTTACAAGGCTCGAAATAGTTTATTTATTGGTTTGAACAAGAATTCTAGATTAACTCTAACATAATTGAAAATGTGTTTATTGTAAGTATAAAATAATTATTTTATTTCTTGGATTATGAAATGAATAATGATTTATTTTCAAATCGTATGATCGTAATGTACCATCGAGGAAATTGATTCCTAGGCAGTTGACTGACCAACGTCACTTGGTCGGATCATGTCAATTTAATGTTAATTGTGATCTGTCGGCTGGGTTTGACGTAACGCGACCAAACTACGTAGGTCCCCCATCTGCCTAGGAATCGACTTCTCTGATAGTACTTTTCTCTGAATGAATACGTTCTCTGAATGTACTCAATAATGAATCGGAAATGCATTTTACCATTATAATCTGCTTCTACATCCACAACTGACATTTAATGTAAAATGTGCTTATCTGCTTGTCACCTCTTCTCACTTAAACCGCTGAACGGATTTTGGTGACTTAGAAATAAAGCTTTTCAATAGCAAACGTCAACAGACCAATCAACAACTCTATCAAAGAAATAAACTGTCGTCAAAATCCTCAGAAAAATACAGGCACCTCTAACGATTCTCCAATCTCAGGGCCTAGGAAACATTATGTTTTATCAAGTAATGCTCATGTTCAACATATTGTCCCTTTAGGGTAATGGTGTGAATTAAATTTATTTCCACGCCCGTGCTCTCGTACGTGAGATTTCGATGTAATTTTCTAAAAATAGCTTCTTCCGTGTGTACTAAGTTATGTACAGTCGTAGACATATCTAGTTTACCACCTTTCAACCTTATCACCTGGTAAAAAAGTTCAATGTGGTTTCACGGTTTTGTCTTTGATCACACCTGCCGTAAAGGAAATAAAATATTTAACTTAGTACGCAACAGTTGTGTTACAGAAATAAAATTTTGTCTCTCTATTTATAAAAGATAAAGTTAATTGATAAACGCACAAGCTAACACAAGAGCCAGCCACGAGAAACTTCGCACAAGTGTTAGTTTTGTGATGAAACAATCATCAAGAAAATATATATTTTTAGTAGTTTCCATCTACTAACATTTTTTAAAATTCCAAAGTCTACTACAAGATAAAGCTTTGTACTGTATTATGTGTTTATCCTAAATAGTAATTGAGGCTGGCCGCATACACACATTTTCCGCGTGCGGCCGTCATTGCGGCCTAATGTAGAATTTCGATTCGGAATTCCGTGAGGCTATCGCAAACGTTCGTTGTTTTCACTCGGATAGGTGGCGGCACTTGAAACGTTCATACGGATTTCTTTCCGTTCGGAAAAATGCGAACGAGTGAGCCAGTTAATATTGTATTTTCTACTGATTCTATGCATTCGGATTTCAGAATACGGTAAACGAATTTGGAAATCGTTAACGGAAAACATGTATGTGCCAGCCTCACGGGGAAGCCAGAAAAAATGTCTTGACTACTTATTAAAATGTAATTTGATAGTTATGCAAAAATCACCGACAGAATGTTATTGTTAGAACTCGGTAACATTTTTAATACTTCAGCAATATTTTTTCATAATTGGTTTTTCAATTTTTATCATAATTGCTCAACTGAAATCCGCTCTCACCAAACCAATTCCGCTGCGCAAATGAACGAGAATTATCTTTGCTCGTTAAAAGAGGCTTATGACAACTAATGAACACACTATTAGTTATACCGAAATATAACATGGCACTTCTACGTACCGGGTAATACGCCACATAGTATAAAATAAAACATAGACGCTTCCCGCTGTCCGTAACTTCTAAAATGCTAGCTGCGGTTTTTATAGATAGAGTGATTTATTAGAAAAATGTATATGTAAAATATATGCTTATTAAACTCCGTTGCGCCAAATTCTTTTATTGCACGGGAACCGTACATTTATTCGTGATAAAAGTATCCTATGTCCTTTCCCGGGACTCAAAGTATCTCCATACCAAACAGCAAAATCCCTAAGCGATTTGGGCGTGAAGAGGTAACAGACAGACAGACACACAGTGATGATATTAGATTGAAAGTATGGATTCAATAGCCATGTTGTATCGATTTAGTAACCCAATCTTCAAGTTGTGTACTAAGACGATTCATTTAATTATTAGTAAAAGTCAACTGAAAGTCAAGTTAAAGCTGCGAATTATTTAGGTCTTGGTTTTTAGGAACAATTTCATATTACATGTAACACAAGGCCTCCCTTTGAAATTAAATAAGGTGTAACATTTTAATAAACACCTTTACGTACGCGTATTCTCTAAATAACATGTTTTGCCTACAAAATTCCAAATAAACTTATAAAATAGGGTGACCATACTGAGGTGACATTAGGAACAAAGCCTAAGTATAATTAACGTCGTTAATTTACATTTGTAAGAAACACTCCGGTTCTTTTTGAATTAATTATTTTAATTATGAATTTGTCACATAAATTATTCTCGGGCGTGAGAGTAGACAGAATAAATAACAAGGAGCGTAATCTGTGAAACAAGAAATATACATAATACATTAGTAATTTTTGTAGGACTACAGATTTTATGTACTCGTAAAAGGAAGTGTATGGGAAGAATAAATTGTCAATTTCCGGTACTGATGGTCGCGTGGAACGCCAGAGGAGTTGAATTTATTTTTCTCTGGTGTTCTAAACTTTAAAGACGCCTTTAAAGACGTCTAGTGAGATGCAACGCACACCTTTTTCGAGCTGATATCTCTTAGGTCGATATTATAAGGTTGAACCAGCTCGGGCCAAAGCACGGTTCTTCCACGATAAGTGCCGTATTAAACTAAATCCATTTTTATAATAAAATAGGAAACGGAATCACCTAATGAAATTAGTCAACGTCGCTTACGTCGTTGACATCCGCGATGCTGGATTCGTCGCAAGTTCTTTACCGTCATTTTATGCGAATACAGGTAATGGTCACAATAGCTTGGAGAAAACTATTATTGAACTTGGCTTGACACGCTACCGCATATCTAGATAATTATCGTTGTAGTGTATTGATAAATAAAGATGGCCACGCCTACTAGGTTAGCAATGGTCATTGGTCACACGACGTCAGAGCGACGATCACTTCTTCACCAGCCGCCGCCAGAGTAGTACTGTTTCGTTATACAGTCTCTAAGTCTGTGTTTAATTTACTCCCCTAGCCATTGTTCATGCATACAGTACACTGTACAGTGTACAGTATATCCTTCAAAATCTGTGCACGTGGTATCCCCAACTTAACCCTGGAAACATAATCTTAAGGCGGCGACGTATAGCGATTTTATTTCGTCTACATTATTTATTTGCGTGAAAAAACTTTGCGAGGAATACGGATTTCATTTGTCACTTACAGGATTTGTTTATCCTCACCAAAATGACTGTGAATTGGAAATTCCAGACAATAGGAAACCCTAGACAATAGATTACGCCGAAAAGGTCAGTAGGAATCAACAGACAATCTTCCGGAGGATATCATAATCGTTTTTGTGCTATTAAACTCTTTCTTATCTATCTATGTTAAAAATTGTCAAAATGTTGACAATTTTTAACCGGCTTCCTAGAGAGGTTCTATCTGCTCTAATTTTTTTTGTATGCTATTCAAAGTAAACTTACGGCACTCAGAGATGTTTACGATTACTTAACTTTATTTTAATTAACAGTTTGACAGATTTATAGTTTATCGCAACATCTTCATTAATTTAAAGTTATGTAATTATTTAATGTCTTTGGTCGTTTAACTCATTAAAGTAAAATTAAACCATTAATAACCTATTAAAACTTTATTTGATTTCACAGTTAACTTTATACAATATACAAGCTAAATAAATTTATTTAATTTAAAAACATGGAAAACTTTAATGCAGCAATAAAAATATCTGGAATAAATTAGTAAAGTGACGGGGTCATATTGAAATAAGGAAGGCTCTAAGTTAATTTCAAGAGAGACTTGCGAAGCAGAAAACCACTAGAGTTTAATGAATAAAATAAAGAGTGAATTATGAATTGAAGACGTGAGTCGATAAAGTGGATAACAAAAAATTTGAATACCGACGTTTTTTAGTACCGTACCCAAAGCGTAAAAACGGGACCCTATTACTAAGACTTCGTTGTCTATCCGTCTGACTGCCTCATACAAAAAAACGCAATTTTCAGCCTATTTTTGCCCTATAACGGTACGGTTCGTGTGCTAGTCCGACTCGCACTAGGCCGATTTTTTGCATTGACGGATTTTTGTATGGCACGAGGCTTTAGGATCGGAAAATGATTTGAAAAAAAGAAATGTGGATGGTGTGGACAGTGATGAAGTAGCCAAGTTACGAGGTTTTTTAAATAATAAAACAAAATGAGTATTAAATTCCGTTTTATTATAAATTGTTAGTTATCCACTTCATCATTTAGTGGTCTTGAATAATGAATTGGCTTGGGATTAAGCATTCCGGTAGTGTTTTTTTTATTTAATCAACCGATGAACTCGTCTGGTTTTCTTTTGAGTTGTAATTAACTCCGTTCGCGGTATTTCAATAACGATTAATTTGAATTTGAAGTCGAAGCTGATTACTTTTTAACGTTTGATAATGATAATTTTTTGGGAGTTAAACTGTGTAATCCATTTATTATAAATGTGAAAGTGTATCTGACTGACTCTTACCTTTTCACACTCAAACCGCCTTTGGGTACGAAACCCTAAAAACACACTTTTGAAAACCGACCAATTTTAGAAGCTCATAGCGAGGTAATGATTGGAGATAGATACAAAGTGTAAAGGACAAAGTTGTAGAAAATTTCATTAGCTTTTATTATGTATTACAAGAGAATTACGTACGAAGCACCGTTTTTGATGAGTAAGCAAAAACCAAAAAACGGGACCTTCTTTGCCCCCCCCCCCCCCCCTCGGGCTCACCTCGGAGGGGTCAGGACTTTTAGTATGTTTATCTCCTAATTAGTCTAAACAAAGTATCAAAGTCAAAATTTCTGCTTTCGACTTTTCCAAGCAGAATCATTCGTTTACTAGGCACGAGCACTGAGTGGTATACTACGTCAACGTGCTACGTGGTGACGTAGTAAGTGCTACGACGTAGCAGCGAGTAGCGTACTACGTCGTAGTTCCACAACACGAAGCAGCACGTATCAACGTTGCACTGAGTGGTATGCTACGTCAACGTGCTACGTGGTGACGTAGTAAGTGCTACGACGTAGCAGCGAGTAGCGTGCTACGTCCTCGTTCCACAACACGAAGCAGCACGTAGCGACGTAGCATTGAGTTGCATGCTACGTCAACGTGCTACGTGGTAGCGTAGTAAGTGCTACGACGTAGCAGCGAGTAGTGTGCTACGTCGTAGTTCCACAAAACGAAGCAGCACGTAGCGACGTAGCACTGAGTGGTATGCTACGTCAACGTGCTACGTGGTGACGTAGTAAATGATACGGTGTGATGTAGCAGCGAGTAGCGTATCATATCATAGTATTACAGTGCAAGCAGCACATAGCGATATAGCCCTAGGTAGTATGCCGCCGTAGCCAAAAGCTACGTTTGCGGTATGTCGTAGCTTTGTCACGTCGTCATACTATATGGTGTGATGTAGCACATGCACACAGTTGTGTGTGGAACACAACTGTGTGCGAAAGTGACGTAGTTTAACGTAGCGTTTTAGCAAGTCTTAATTTTATTCTATCGCGTTTACTGTATTTTAAGGCCTGTATTCACTTTGATTAGTGATAAATGCAAGTGATTATTGCAGGTGATTAGTAATCAGGAGAAAGCAAGTGTGGACAACGACTGATTAGTGCAAGTCCTTTGCTTTCTCCTAATCCCTAATCACCTGCACTCGCACTAATCAAAGTTAATTTACCTATGAGTCTAGTCTAGTATTTAGTAATCTATATATATAAAAATGGATTTTCAAATGTGTTAGTCGCGCTAAAACTCGAAAACGGCTGAACGGATTGGGCTGATTTTAGTCTTAAAATATTCGTAGAAGTCCAGGAAAGGTTTTAAAGTGATACGAAGTTCACCGGGACAGCTAGTCTTATATATAAAAATGGATTTTCAAATGTGTTAGTCGCGCTAAAACTCGAAAACGGCTGCACGGATTGGGCTGATTTTAGTCTTAAAATATTCGTAGAAGTCCAGGGAAGGTTTTAAAGTGACACGAAGTTCACCGGGACAGCTGGTTTTATATAGAAGTGCAGTACTGAATTTATATAAATTACATATCTTGGTTCATGAGATACAGCCTAAAGACAGGCAGACGAAAAGAAAGCGAAGTCTTAGTAATAAGGTCCCGTTTCCACCCTTTAGGTACAGAACTCTTAAAAACAGGTTCAACTACAGATTAATAAAATAAAATCTTATTAGAAAGTCTTTGTATTTTTCAAAGATTTTTGAATTCCGTTGCCAACAACAAAATAAAGAATTACAGTTGACGGTTCCCATGTTTGTTTCTTTAACTACATCACGGGGATTCCACAATAAACTTCTCGTAGTCAATTGAGTATAAAATGTAGTTAGTTGAAAATGTTTTCTCTGGAATTCGTTTCTGTTGTTTTATTGCGGATCGAATTTCATTACCTTTATTTTGAAATAGTAGTCGATTTAAAATAAAATAAACTCTGAACTGGAGTTAGAAATACAAATTTTCTCATTATTAAGGCGCTATATTGAAAAAAACTGTCCTTTTTGACGTAATAGGACCCTCAGAAATGTTACAAATCTGGTAATGAGATATACATATCTTCATAGCCTTATCTGGGTTTAAGAAGAACTAGAAACACGATTAATGTATTTTGCCTCGATACATTTAATTTTCGAAATGACCTCTTAAAAAATACGAAATTTGAAGATTATTTTTAAACGAAAATAGATGTATTGTAGGAAATTAGTCTAATTAATAGACACCTTTGCAACTCAAAATCGTATAGAAGCATTTTGCTTAAATGCTCCTAGTTATTTTTTAAATAATTATAATTACGTTTTGTCGCATGTTTTCCGAGCGAGCCGATAGCTTCTGGCCGCAGCGTATTCATGACTTTATAGTCATACAAATTAAGTATAAAATTGCCCTTGCGGTATAATTTATTTTTGATATATCGCCTTAATGCTAAAGTGTGTCTGTTACCTCTTTAACTTAATTGGAATAACTGACTTAAATTATTAATAGTTTTAAGTCTCGGGATTCGGAAAAGGACATAGAATTATTGTTTTATGGTTGCCGCGCTATGAATGAATTTTTGCACTGTTGTGCAAATTTTTGTGTTGTACTGTTGTACAACACAAAAATTTAATTTCAAAGTTAGTCAAGCTATATTTTATGATCAGCAAAACAAGAACTAAAAATCTTATTACTATATTGGTTTAAATTAACAACATTGTTGCTTTGTCAATAACAAGTAAAGCGAGACAAATAACATCACGTCATAATGAATATGAGAACATATTTTAATAAAGATATAACGAGTGTTCTAATTCTACTATTTTAGTAGATAGATCCAGACGCCTCTGCGGTCCAGAGGTTAAAAGCGTGGCTCTTGACGCGGAGGTCGTGGAGTCGATTCCCGCGTTGAAAACATGTTATTTCAAAGTTTGATTAGAACAATGCAGGCTGATCGCCTGATTGTCTGACAAGTAAGATGATCCATGCGTTGGATGGGCATGTAAAAAGTCGGCCCTGCGCCTGATCTCTCGCTAGTCGTGTCGGTCTTCCGTCCCACTGGGTTACGAGTATGAGAGTGAAGGAATAGAGAGTGCTCTTGTGTACTCCGCACCCACTTGGGCACTATAAAATTACTCCTGCGCAACTGGCCTGGTTACAACGAAACTGGACACCGTCGCCGAAACCGGTGTTATTATTATTTATGATCCAGATTGAACACTTACAAACAGATAAATACAATTTTGGGGTAAATTCCCAAATATAGTCCAGTATTCTGGACAATACTTATGACGTAACGAATCGAAGCCATTCTGTTGATTCTAGCCAGTGAATTGACGTATAAAATATTACATAACATAATGTACTAGTCATATTTCGTAATTAAGTTTCATATATGACAAACAAACTTTAAACGATTTGTGGAGTTTTAGTCAAACAGAACGCGTTGAACCTTAGTTTGACTTATATTACGAGTATTACACCTGGGACTGCATCGAAATCTTAACGAAACTCTTTTGGATTGAACTAAGAGAATCGAGGTACACTTTGAACAGTTTTCGCCCACGTACCGTTCAAATATAATTGCTACGTATATTATTATGTTAGTTTATGTATTTGGCATTGTTAGTTTAAAATTGTCCTTACACGAGCCTTCTATCTCTATAAGGTGTAACAAAACTAAGTGATAATAGTTAAGGGTATATTTGGGTCCCTTGTATTATAGAGTTGACTGTAAAAGTAGCAGCGCTGAAAAAGTAACTTTTTTACCTTTGTACATGGCGAAATTCTTGACGTGCGGGCGTTTGCCCATACAAATTTGCTTTTTCAGCGCTGCTACTTTCACAGTGAACTCTATATACGGGACACTTGTACACCCTGGAGTATTATTACTTAATTTTGTTTGTAATTGTACGTTATTTTACCTACATACTAGTTGCTTTACAAATTTCCTTTTAAGCTAAATACAGATACACAGACAAACAGTGAATTCTAATGTACATTTTCCATTCGTCCCGAACGAATAAATTATAACAAATCGTGTACAGAACTTGTAATTAAATTATGTTTTGTCTAAGCCCAGGTATTGTGTAGGTATTTTGGGATATTTGAATAGGGCTGCCAATGTTCTAGACAGGGTTGTCTCTAAAAATTTTATTCGAATTGTTGATAAAACGTCGAAATGTTAATAGTTCAATGTTTTCGCTTGTGTTGCAAAACCGCACATATAAGAAAATCTTCTGTGTCCTTTCCTGGGACTCTTCAAAACAAATTTTTAGAAATCGCTTCAGCGATTTGGGCGTGAAGAGTTGACAGACAAACAGACATAAACACTTACGCATTTATAATATGAATAATAGATTCTAACAAAGAATAATAATTGATTGAAAAAAGTGTTATGTCATTGTTACGACCTTTACTTTCCACATTTCTAAAAAAAAACCTTTGCGCGGTTTCTTGTAAAATAAAGCAGCAAGTTTACAGACTTGACCTGTTCAAGTGCTCGCGGTGTCAAGTGGCCGAAAACACTGGCGGGTTCTGCCTTCTGTTGTTGTTACGTTGTTAGGGTTCCGTGGTTTTGTCTCCAAGAGTTTATTATTATCAGTGATTGAATTATAAAAATGAAATTTAAGGTAAATAATAATATTATAGGGTAGGTGCAAAAAAGCAACAGTAACGTTTTTGAGGACTAATTATCCTTATTAAATAGTTAAACCTAAAATCTTAATTATTTTGGAGTATAATTGTGTTTCATACATACGGTTTTGTGGCCAATAAACATTTGTGGAACTTTATGTGAAGCACAATAACTAATTCAAGACACCACCCACCAGCTGATTCATCTCTTGACAAGTAAATCAAGTTTTCTTTATTTTTTTATGATGTCACAACTAAGCGAAATCACTAAGGCACAGCAAAGTCTCGAGGAACTAGTGATGAGTAAAATGGAAGAACTCCAGGCCCAGCTCCAGTGCGGTTCTGCCAAAGACACAGTCGCTAAAGTAGCTGAGGAATTCCGCACGTTTAGGGACTTAACTTATTCAATGCTTAGCCTTCTTCGCAAGCAGATATCAGAATGCTTAAGTGCCATTGACACAATGGAGTGCAGGTCGCGCAGGAAAACCCTTATCTTCTCCGGTGTCCCCGAACATGATGGTGAAAATTGTTCAGCACTTATACTAAACATCATTCACAGTAAGCTAGGAGTAAAGGATATGACATCTAATACATTTAAAGCCTGCCACCGTCTCGGTAGCAAGGATTCTTTGAAAACAAGGCCTATACTTGTTAAGTTTGCTTTCTTTGAAAACAAGAGTGCGGTGTGGAGAGCTAAAACCAAGTTAAAGGGCACTTCTACTTCGATCAAGGAGTTCTTAACTAAGCCACGGCAAGCACTGTTTGGCAAGGCGAGATTCCATTTCGGTTTACGGGCATGCTGGACACAGGAAGGTGTAGTTGTTATCAAGACCAGTGATGGAAAGCGTCATAAGGTGATCTGCATGGAGGAGCTGCAGCCCCTGATGTCGAAATACCCTAAAGTAACTCCTGGAACATCCAATACTTCAAAAGAATAACTAGCACTGCATGTATCCTAGTCTATCTCGTACTCATACATCCCTGATTTATTTGTCACAGTGTGTACTTGTAACATTTCATATTATTGTAGTTTTTTGCTTAAGTTTTTCGTTTTCGTAGTTTTTCGTTTGCATAATTATGTAGTTGTACGTTATTACAAATTTATATTATGTTGTTAGTTTTATATTATGTTAAAGGGTATTTTCAACACTTATTTGCCGGTCACTTGTAAATTTATTTGTTTTGACTTTTATTAGTTCTTCTTCTTCTTTAATTATGGCGGCCTCAGTGAGTTGCCAATGTCAGAGTGGCTACTGGCTGTGTTGACTTTGCTCTATTGTAGGTCTGGTGAAACAACAAGGTACAACGGAATCTAATTTAGTAGATTATCTGTTGAATAATCTAAAACAAACACAAACATATATGGGTTAGTAAAAATCACAGTTTTATGTTGTTAGAACGGATATATGTACATAAAATTTCAATAAGTGGACTATTTACATAACAAAGGATTGATTTGAAATTTATAGGGCGGGGGATGTTGTTAGGGAGGAGATCATAAAGAGAGGGATGATTTCTAGGGCAGCAGAAAAAAATATGATCTAGGGTACCCTCGTCAAGTCCACATTCACACAGAGAGCTGTCCTTAACCCTAATTTTAGCTAGGAATACCGGTGAGCAGCAATGTCCAATCCTAACTCGACAAACGGTAGAACATACTGCTTTACTACTTCGAATGAACCTAAAAAACCAAGGCCTCACTGGAACGCTACTTTGTATGTCAAAGTAATGTTTGCCTTTAATATTGCCAGATCTGACCCAGTCACTATTCCACTGAATGTATAGGTGTTTTTTAGCACTGGGAATCAGGTCCTGGCAATATAGTTGGTAATGATTAAGTCCACCCGTTGTAACAGCTTGTTTGGCATAAGCGTCTGCATTTTCATTGCCAATAATACCGCTGTGACCAGGTATCCATGCCAAAACTATTTGAATATTTTGAATCTTGCATCTAAGGAGTAGCCGCCTGATTTTCAAGATTAATGGAAATCTCATCCTATTACGAAATTGATTGGCCATGATACCCTCCAGAGCGCTTCTGGAGTCCGAGAGGATAATGGATTTGTCTAGCCTATGTGACTCAATAAATGAGATTGCCTCATATATAGCAAGTATCTCACCTGTGAAAACAGATGAGGCAGGGGGTAGTTTAAAGTTCAAAATCACATTAACCTTCGGTATCCAAACTGCAGCTCCAACACAGCCATCTTCAGAAAATTTGGAAGCATCTGTAAAAATCGGCAGCCAGTCCCCAAATTGCTGATCAATAATCTGCTTGAATTGTGTATTGGCTGAAGGGGATCCCTTAGATATAGGGAAATCAAGGATTACTTCTGGAGTAAAGGTTAGGGCTTCAAATGGGGTGGAAAAAAGAGGATTCAGGAGGGATTGATAAACTGGGCAAGGAAGACGGGTTATCTTAAGGTAACTAACCAGAAGGCAGGGAGGTTCTTTGTGAAGCCAATAATTATTACCGGAAGAAATTAAATGGGACAATGTATCTAGTTTACCAATAAGGGGATGTGAAGAATTTTGAAAAACTTTAAAAAGAAATCTGTCTGCCAGATATTGTCGCCTAATACTCAGCGGCGGATCAACGCATTCCACTTGGAGGGTATTAACCGGAGACGATTTCATTGCTCCTAGGATAATCCTTAGTGATTTACTTTGAATCTTATCCAGATCTTTTAGGGGAGCTTTGTTGCAAGGTACAAGTAAAAATGACCCATAATCCATATGGCTGCGAACCAGTGCATTATATAATAATTTTTGTGTGTAAGGGTGAGAACCCCACCATACGCCACTGAGGGAACGTAAAATGTTTAAGTTTTTTTCACATTTTTGTACAATATGATGGACTTGATGAACGCCCGACATTCTGGAGTCCAGGATTACACCCAAAAATTTTACTCTATCCTTAACAGGGAAAACTTGCTGGTTATATTGAATTGTGACGTCAGGAATAATTTTGGATCTAGAAAATACTACCACCGAACTCTTGGGGATAGAAATGGACAAACCATGCCTATCCAACCAATCGTATAGGTAACTGATGGCAGAGTTAAGGCGAGCAGTGCATTCATTGATATCCTTTGAGGAGACATGCAAAGATAAATCATCCGCATACTGTTTGATCTCACAGAAACTAATAACAGATAAATCTAGGTCATATGTGTATAAATTGTAAAGGGGAGGGCTTAAAGGAGATCCTTGAGGGAGTCCTATGTAAACTAATCTAGGAGGGAGGGTTGAATTAGGAGTAGAGATTGTGACGGATCTACAGGAAAGGCTATTGCAAATATAATTTGTCATCCTCACTGGAACACTCAGATTAAGCAGTTTCTGCCTGAGAACCGGAAGATTGACATTGTCGTATGCGGCTTTGATCGCCTTTCGAAAGGGCAATACGGATGTCAGTCACAAAAGTGGCTAAGCTATCCATAGTACTAAAGCCCTTTCGAAAACCGAACTGAGTCCTGGATAGAATGCCCTTACTCTCCATTAACCATTCTAGTCTATTTTTAATCATATGCTCTAAAATTTTGGCCAAGGTGTTCGAAAGGGCAATTGGTCTATAACTACACGGGTCATTACTAAGTTTTCCTGACTTAAGGATAGGTAAAATGATCTGAGTCCTCCACTCATCCGGAGGAACTTCAGACTGGTAAAAAGCATTTAAAATGTTTAGACAAGTTTGTTGAGTACTGGGTCCACTTTTAACTATAAACGAATATGGAAATCCATCACTGCCAGGAGCGGTATCCTTTAATGAACCTAGGACCAGTCTAAACTCATCAAGGGAAAAAGGAGCGTCTAAATGATTCGAAGGCTGAGTTGAAGAAATAAAATTGTGACACTCCTCGAAAGATGGTGCTGACGGGGGCGCCAGCCTCTGAGCAAAGTCATTTATCCATTCAGCCGAATCATTGGACAGACAGTAATCGCATGTTAAAGCTCCACGAAATTTTCTTACATTTCTCCATACTGCCGAGGGACGAGACATAGGTGAGAGACTCAAACAAAAATCACGCCAACCATTTCTTTTTTTTTCTGTGAGTAAAAGTCTCACCTCTGCCGCAACTTTTTTATAATTTAAAAAATTGTCCTGCGTCATTGACCTGGAATACAGCTTTTCAGCTTGTTTACGTCTTTTACAGGCCCTAGTGCATTCAGCATCCCACCATGGAGGAGATAACGTCTTTTGGTTGCCGGTATTTTTTAACGGTATAGCTCTATCCGCAGCTAGAGACAGAATCCTTTTTAAATTTTTATATGAATCAAGAGCATTATCAGGATTGATGGGAGAGATTGAGCCAATTTCCGAATCGGTAATTTCTGCAAATTGATCCCAATCAGCAGAATTAACCTTATACTTAAGTCGGGGAGAGTTTGAAGTTAAGGGCAGTCTTGTATGTCTGTACATTATTGTTAAAACTATGGGAAAGTGATCACTACCAAAAGAATTAGGGATAATTGACCAGGAGCATGAAGAGGAAAGGGAAGGGGAGCATAATGATAGATCAACCACACTCCTCGGATTCTGTAAGGGAGATACCCGACGAGTGGGGGAACCATCATTAAGGATTACAAGATTATTGTGATCAATCAAATCAATAAAGGAGGAGGAGTTAGGATCATTAAAGTGAGAACCCCAAGATGTATGATGGGTGTTAAAATCACCCAATACAACAAGGGGAGGAGGAATTGAGGAGATTAAAGCAGAAATTTCGTGAAAAATGGAGGGGTTAGGGTGAGGGATATACACAGACAAAAAAATAGTATCTACAACTCGGACAGCTACAATATTAAAACATGAACTATGTACAGGTAAGGTATATACAGAGTATGTACATTGGCTGGAGACCAAAATGGCTACTCCAGCTTTGCCATCAGACCTGTCGTCCCGGAAACAGGCATAACCTGGAACCCGAAAACGAGAACCAGGAACCAACCAGGTTTCCTGGACGGCAAGAATAGATGGCTTATTAATATTAATAATCTGAAGAATATCTGGTTTCTTATTCTTGATGCTGTGGCTGTTCCACTGGATTACAGTGAGAGCCATTATTGGGCAGCAATTTTACGAGTTGGGTCAGGTTTTCCAGAGTTCGGTACGGTAGGGAGTCGCTAAACCTTGAGATGAGGTCAAGGAATAGGACAGAAAGGTTATTGAGGAGGTTATCATTAGGGGACATGGATAACATGGAGGGAGATTCTGGGTTAAGAGGATATGCACATCCATTAGGGGCTTGAGAGGCTGGTTCCTCTATTAAATTTCTATGCGCCTGGTGATCGTAACCAGGGGACATGGTGGGAATGGGTCTGCGGGGAATGAAAACTGTTTTCCTGTAGGATGTTTTAGTTGGGGACATAGTCTGTCTGTCTGTCTGTTTAGAAATGCTAGCAATAGCAGAAGGAGAAGTCCTGGCAGAGTCAGCAAAGGATCGCCTTACTCGGGGGAAACGTGCTGAAGCCTCCAAGTAAGAGACACTCTCCTGACTCATTACTAATTTGATCTCTTTTTGCCTAGAGTACTCTGGACAAGAGACATCATTAGCCGCGTGTGGGCCACCACAATACAAACAGGTAAGAGTTGTTGTTTCACATGTTGCTCCCTCATGCTTTTGTGAGCATTTATAACAACGGGCTGGTGATCGGCATTGTGCCTTAACATGTCCAAAACGGCAGCAGTTATTACATTGTATTGTAGGTAAAAGATAACTTTCTATGGGAAGGGAATTAAAATAACAAAAAACACGTGGATGAAGTTTTTGGCCAGTGATTGTGATTACCACTGATTGGGTAGGGATCCAGTTAGGGGAATTTTGGTCTGTCATGGTTCTGCGACTCAGTCTACGCGCCTTCACAACTCTGCCAAATCCTGACGGAACCTGCAGGTTCTCCACTAGCTCCTCCATTGACCAATCCACAGGAACATTACGAATAATGCCCATGCGGGATACACTGTATGAGGGTATCGATACAGTATATCCAGCACTTAATACAGCGGGCAAGTCAATGAAATTGTTAGCGTGTTCATGCGATTTAAATTCTATGGATACACGGTTTCGTCCAATCTTTTTGATACCATCCATCATAATATTTGTAATGTTATTTTTAAAAAGAAACTGACCGAATAAGATGGGACTCAGGGCTGATCCGCTTTCAGTCTCAGGCTTTGAAACATGCACTATGTAAGGCCCAGAATCCTCAGGGCTGTATAATTTTTTATTTGCGAAGTCTGGATTTACATAACTCAATTGTATAGATGGCACTGTATGAGAACTGCTGGTAGGTTTTTTAGATAATGGTTGGCTAATATCTTGATTTGGCCTTTTTCTATATTTTGTTATACCACCACCAGGATCCGGTGGATCAGTATCCAACTCCATTGTTTAATACACTAACCTAGCCCACACCTAGCCTACAAAACAAAAACTAGTTATAACTAGATACTTACAGTCAGACAAACACAAAATATATTACAAAACACAAAACAAAGATAAGATAATTCAACAAAAGATGTAAAAATGATTACTATTCTGCAGTAAACACTATAAAACCCAAAAAGTAAAAAGACGCTTGTTGATAGCACTCAACCAAAAAGCCAAGTCCGGTTCACGGTTTCCTGGCGACATCCTTTTATTAGTTGTAATGTGGTTGTAATGATTAGAACACATGACAATTTAAAATTTGTCAAATTGACATAAGTCAACTTCTTCTCCTACTTTGATCGGATAACTCCACCAAAACTATAATGTAATTTTATTTTTTTTACTATTTCGTTGTTAATTAAGTTGCTACATTATTATGATTATTTCTTAGTTTCCTATAAAAGAATGTACCATTTAGTGATCTTTGGAATGTATTCTGTGTTTCTTAGCCACTAGTCAGTTGGCGGGTGGTACAGATTTGCAAAATTTGTATGAATTAACTTATTTTAATTTTGGTTAATAATTCATATTTTATATTTTTATTTGTACTAAGTATATATATATATATATATATATATATATATATATATATATATATATATATATATATATATATATATATATATATATATATATATATATATATATATATATATATATATATATATATATATATATATTCATAATAATACTATTTATTTTATTCTATTTATTTTTATTTTAAGTATATAATATTATCTATGTCTGATACTGAGTCTTATTATACTGCCAATGAATCAAGTTTTACTTCCTCTGATGATGGTAATTTTAGTACATTAGGTGATAATTTAAGTCAAAAGTTTAGCTACCAAAAGAACAGCGTTATTAACATTTGTCACATTAATGCGCAAAGTGTGCCAAGTCATTCCAGTGACTTGACTGAAGCGTTCTCTGGCAAAAATGTACACGCTGTCCTGATTTCAGAGAGCTGGTTTAAGCCCCATCTTCTCTCTACATCATATGCATTGCCTGGTTACGTCTTGATTCGCAATGATCGGATTGATCGGCGAGGCGGTGGTGTTGCCATCTATCTCCGTAGTGATTTCCCCTTTAAAATAATTGCCTCCTCCCCATCCGTTGGCTCTGCTGCTGCAGAATACCTTTTCCTTGAAATCGGCATCAAAGGTACTAAAGTGGCTCTTGGTGTAGTCTATTGTCCTCCTTGTTCGGACTATTTCTCTCAACTTGAGCCTATTTTGGAGGTATTGGGTTCGGAATACGCACATCACATTGTCATGGGGGACTTTAACACCGATCTTTCAGATCCGTCCTCCTTACGTACATCAAAACTTACACAATTAGTTGAATCGGCTAGTTTCCAATTTTTACCGCTCTCTCCCACACACCACAACATCAATGGTAATGATACCTGGCTCGATTTAATTCTTACCACTAATTCCGCTCCGATCCAATCCCATGGCCAAATCCCCGCTCCTGGTTTTTCCCACCATGACCTTATATACATATCCTACACCCTGAAACCACCCAAACCTTGTCCTAAAATAATATTTAGACGCTGTTTTAAGGATCTTGATTTGAACAAGCTTAGACACGACGCAGCTAATATTAATTGGGAGCCACTGTTTAACGCTTCAACCATCGACGACAAAGTTGACACTTTTAATGATACTTTAAATAAACTTTTTGATATTCATGCACCGCTTAAGAAAATCAAAATAAAACACAAACCAGCACAATGGCTTACTGCTGAAATTAGAAGGGCAATGAAGTGCAGGGATCGTGCCTTTGCGAAATTTAGACGTGATCGTTGTGAGGCCAACTGGAATAACTTTAAATTAGCTAGAAATCGTTGCAATCAGATGATACGCAATGCTAAACGCCGCCATATTCTCGAAAACATTGCTTCTTCATCCCCATCCAATATTTGGAAGTTTCTTAAAACAATCGGTGTAGGTAAATCACAGGATCTCGAACTGCCCAGCAACATCAGTCCCGATGATATTAATCGTCATTTTTCTAATACAAACGCTCTCGATGATAACGCTAAATTACAGTCATTAAGGTACTTAAATAGCTTACCTCGTCCTAATCTTGTGCCACTTCAGTTTTCTCCTGTTACTACAGACGAAATTAACAAGACAATTAATTCTATAGTGTCTAAAGCTACAGGCTGTGACGACATTAGTCGTCGTATGATTACTTCTATCCAAACCCAAATATTACCTGCGATCACCCATATTATTAATTTTTCCCTCGAATCATGTGAATTCCCCTCCTTGTGGCGCAAAGCTCACGTCCTTCCACTTCCGAAGGTCCCCAATCCCAGTCACCTCACACATTTTCGCCCCATATCCATCCTTCCCTATTTATCTAAAGTTCTCGAAGCCTGTGTTCACAAACAGTTGTCCAGGTTTGTCTACCAAAACGATTTACTTTCTCCACATCAATCTGGTTTTAGACCTGGACACAGCACAACCTCAGCATTGTTGAAGGTTACAGGTGACATAAGAGAGGGTTTTGAGAACTCTAAGATTACAGTCCTTGTGTTAATAGACTTCTCAAATGCATTCAATAATATTGACTACGACATATTACTGGCAGCCCTTTTATGTTTACCGATTTCGTCTGTAGCACTAGCATGGATTTCCTCCTATCTACGAGGGCGTCGGCAGTCTGTACGTACAGATAAGTCGTTCTCCGATTGGCTAGATCTTGATACGGGTGTCCCTCAAGGCGGTATTCTTTCTCCACTTCTCTTCTCGATTTTTATAAATCTCGTCACCAAAATACTTCGCAGTGCGTATCATCTGTTTGCTGATGATCTACAAATATATTGTCAAGCCGAACTTGATTACTTGCCATCCGCTATCGACATAATAAATCGAGATCTCGATGCTATTAGAGAATGGTGTAGTAAGTTTGGCCTAACAGTGAATCCAGCAAAGTGCCAAGCCATTTTATTGGGTAGTGCTAGAAACTTAAGCAAGGTTGATCAAGGTGCCGTCCCACCAGTGATCTATAATAATTGTGTCATTCCATTTAGTTCGAACGTTAAGGACCTTGGGTTATACATTGATTCGACTCTTACTTGGCAGGCTCAAATCTCATACGTCTCTCGCAAAGTCACTGGTATCCTGCGATCCTTCTACCGGTTTAAAAACTTCCTTCCTTCTTCAGTCAAGTTAATGCTCGTCCAGTCACTTATTCTTCCCATCATTGACTACGGTGATGTGTGTTATTTCGACCTAAACGCTGACAAACTTAATAAACTTGATCGCTTACTCAATAACTGTTTAAGATTTATTTTCAATCTACGCAAATTCGATCATGTCTCTTACTTTCGTTCTAAGCTACACTGGCTACCAATACGACAGCGCCGCTCTACTAGGGCCTTGTGTATGCTTTACTCCCTGTTGCATCATCCTAATGCTCCTAAGTACCTAACCCCCCTTTTCCAATACCTTTCCAGTACCCATGACAAATCCCTTCGATCCTCTAACAATGCACTCCTTTCTTGTCCTTATCATAGATCAGACATCATCCACTCGTCTTTCAACGTACAGGCTATTAAACTCTGGAATGCTCTTCCTCGAGAAATCAGGCTAACCAAAACCAGGGACACATTTAAGCGCAAAGTTCGTGAGTTTTATTTGAAGCAATTGGCAGTAAAGTATTAAATAATTATAATCTATGATAGTTTCTATGTATTATTATTATTATTGTTTTATAAATATATATTATTATTACAATATACATTAATTAATTAATTATATATATATATATATATATATATATATATATATATATATATATATATATATATATATATATATATATATATATATATATATGTGCTAGTATTTTTAAATTAAGTATATAAAGTATGATATTTTATGTTATTTGTATTTTAATTAGGTATATATTATAATAATATTTATACATATTTTATAGAATATTAGTATAGTAGTCTCGCTCTATTAAGTAAAATATTTGCTCATGAGTTTAGTTATAGGTATTTAGATTGCTCTTCATTTATCTATTATTATTATTTTATTTTTTTTATCATTTCGCAATATTGGCACCTACACAATTTTGTTTCTGGACACCTAAAGGTTGACTGGTAGAGAATGCCACCTGGCATTAAGTCCGCCTATGTACCAACATTGTGCAAAAAGCATAAATAAATAAATAAATAAATAAATAAATATTATCTTAACTTTTTTTTTGTCTTATGAAAGAATAGGTCATAACTTTTGACGACCTCTGTGGCTCAGTTGGTGGACTGTTGGTAGCTCAAGCCGGGGGTCGTCGGTTCGAATCCCGCCGACGGAACAAAAAGTTTTTCAAAGTTCCTGGGTCATGATAAGATATAATAAAAATCTTAAATATTTATGTACTTATAGTATAAAAGTATTAAATATATTTCCGTTGTCTGGTACCCGTAACACAAGTCCTTCAGGTACTTAGCACCAACCCAGACTGATGTGGTGTGAAGCGTCCATAGATATTATTATTATTATTAACTTACCCAAAAAATTAAAACAAACTCTGTAATGTAGAGAAAAGTCTAAGATAAACCTAATGATGCATCTTAAACTCAAATCTGAAATGCCTTTTAGGCTTTAGAGCAGTGTTTCCCAAACTTGTCGGGACCACGACCCATCTACAAGAAAGTTTAATGTTCGCGGCCCACCTTGTGTCATGAAGACAAAAAAGCCGCGGTATGTTGCTTATTTACCCGTTAATTCTTATCGTAGTTCACCACCATAATATCATCATCGTCAGCCTTACTTAGGTACCTACTTACACGTTTGCGTTCGAATGCCCCGCCCCCGTCCCGCATGCACCCACGACGACGAACGAATGAGTAAAATGACAATCGAACGAGTACGACAATCGTCCTATAGTTTCAGGGGCCAGGGCCCACCCAAAATCTACCCGCGACCCACCAGTGGGTCGCGACCCACACTTTGGGAAATACTGCTTTAGAGCGTTTAATAGAAATATGTAAGATACATACAATGTTAACCCTCTAGCACTTTTGGGTAAAAAATCAGAAAATGGAAGCCTATTAATGAAACTTTAACTTTGATGTCCGTCTGACACCAGTGAAAAAATATATATTGCCGCTGCAAAAATAAATACTAACAAAATAACTATTTTATAAACACCAAGCGTGATTTAAGTCGTTGTCTACGGAAGTCCAACTCGCACTTGGCGGGTTTTTTCATTAAACTTTCCTCGAGCAATGTAGGTAAGATAATTAAGTTCTCGTTTCACACTCAAGAAACACCAAATTATAATTTGTTTTGCTCAATTTGTTTGCCTTAAATATTACAGAAGGACCTTCCAAGCTTTTTTTCGAGAGCGAAAAGAGAATTCCACAGTTGACGTATTTTTTGAGGCGAAAAAAAAATCAGTCCATCCTACTATTATACATCAGCTGTGTCAAGTTTCATTGAATTTGGAGCAGCTGCACTTTGAATACAAACAAATCTTTCTAGTTTAAAGTCTACTAGCTGTCCCGGTGAACTTCGTGTCACTTTAAAACCTTCCCTGGACTTCTACGAATATTTTAAGACTAAAATCAGCCCAATCCGTTCAGCCGTTTTCGAGTTTTAGCGCGACTAACACATTTGAAAATCCATTTTTATATATGAAGGGTACAGGGGAAAAACATGCTATGTCACATTTTTATGTTTTTTGAACTGGCAATGCCATTGTGGAGTGTAAATCTGGTAGAACAAAATGTCAAAACACACTTTGCAGTAACATGCATAGTCACGGAGTAATATTCATAGTTAAATATTGATACAGTGCAATAACAAGCAATGTCCAACTCGTACAGGAGAAAAATAAGCATTGTCCATCGTTGGTAGGTTGCCGTTTGTTTAATGACGTTTTGTTTTTTGAGGTTATTTCGTTCGTCTTGTTGTGTTGTATCGCGTGAGTTTAATATTACATTTTTATTATTGAAAATGTCGTCAGAAGAAGAAAACGAGGTTTATCTGAAGCAACCTACCAAAAAACGTAAACTTTACGGTCGATTGTCGGATGTTAATAAGAAGATTAGACTTCAAAGTCATGAAACTGGTCCAAGTTGTAGTTGCAAGAGATACAAGTGTTTTGAAGCTGTGAATGAGGAACAGAGGGCTAGAATTTTGAAGGATTTTAACCTGTTGCCATCTAGGGATGAACAAAACCTTTATTTAAGTGGTCTAATAAGTGTTTTGGAAATTCAAAGAAGACGACCTAGAAAAGAAGAACCTGAAGCTAAGTTACATACAGCAAATTACGTTTACAGAGTGAGAGTTGTAGACGAAACCCAGAAGCTTGATGTGCCAGTGTGTGCCTCAGCATTTATTGCAATACATGGAGTAACAAGACAAAGAATATGTACAATAAAAAAATCGTTACTCACAACAGGTAAAGCCCCAACTGACACGAGAGGAAAACATTGCAACCGTCCTAAAAAACTGAGTGAAATGCTTAAATCTAAGGTCATGGATCACATAAAATCATTTCGTGGAAGAAAAAGTCATTACAGCTTACATGACAGCTCAAAAACTTATCTACCAGAGGATTTGAATGTCAAGAAAATGTATATGTTCGAAGAAAACAATAAACTATCATACGAAACGTATAGATCTATATTCGTTAATCATTTTAACATAGGATTTGGATATCCAAGAAGTGATACATGTAGTACTTGTGATGAATTTCTGGCTAAGGTAAAAGCTCTCACAATAAATCTAAAGAATGCTTCCGAGCTCGAAAAAGGTGACATTGAAAAAGAAATTAAAAAGTTAGAAACTGAGAATAAGTTACATAAATTGAAGGCTAATGTTTTCTATAAACGAAAAAGAGAAACTAGAATTCAATGTCAGTCGTCTTCTCGAAAGGAAGCTATTGCAATGGACTTTCAAAAAAATTTAAGTATGCCTAACATTAGCACAAATGATGTTTATTATAAAAGACTACTAACCTTAAATCTTTTTAACATCCATGAACTATCTACATCCAAATCATATTTCTTCTGCTACCCAGAAACTATAGCAAAAAAAGGATCTGACGAAGTGTGTTCATTTCTCCATCACTATATATTTAACATGCTTGATAAAAATACTAGAGAACTAGTGATATTTTGTGATTCCTGCGGTGGACAAAATAAGAATTATACTGTGTTTCGTTTCATACACTATGTTGTACACTGTACAAAACGCTTGGATGTGATTAAAATCATATTTCCCATTTGTGGGCACTCATATCTAGAATGTGATAGAAATATGGGTTGCATAAACCAGAAATCACCTTGTGAAACGCCTGATGAGTGGGTAAAAGTGATTCGTGAAGCTAGACAGAAGCCATGTTCCTTTAATGTGATTGAAGTTGATCAACCGCTTGTCAGAAAATGGACAACCTTTCTATCCCCAGTGTATAAGAAGACATGTCCTTTTTTATCTCGACCCATAAGAGAAATCAGGGTTGGAAAGGATCATCCAAGATTGCTTTTTCACAGAGAACATTACAATTCCTCTTGGACGTCATTTATTCTCATGGCACCTAAAAAAAATTGAAATCCCATAATAACTCTCATGGTGCTGATGAGTTTGTACTGCCAGATCAATCCTATGAAGACAGCCTTCCAGTTTCAAAGGCAAAATTTATGGATATCCAGGCCCTGTCAAAGTTTTGTGGACCAAAGGCTAAGCAATACTTCTCACAGATAAAATATATTGATAATTAAACAATAAATATTTCATGGACATTGCATATTATTTGCCTGTATTTTCTGACTTTGATCTGTTTTCCTGTGCTAACTCAATAAACATATTATGAATGAAAAGGTTTTTTTTACTACACAACAGACAAATATATTTTCTTTATAAATAAATATATTTTCCTTCTATTTGAAACTTTATTGTACCTTTTTTCAAGGATCAAAAGATTAATTTAGCAATTTCTCAGTTCATTGTCTTTGTGACATTGCATGTTTTTCCCCTGTGCCCTTCATATAAGATAGCTATCCCGGTGAACTTCGTGTCACTTTAAAACCTTCCCTGGACTTCTACGAATATTCTAAGACTAAAATCAGCCCAATCCTTTCAGCCATTTTCGAGTTTTAGCGCGACTAACACATTTGAAAATCCATTTTTGTATTATACTAGCTGTCCCAGTAAACTTCGTGTCACTTTAAAACCTTCCCTGGACTTCTACCAATATTTTAAGACTAAAATCAGCCCAATCCGTTCAGCCGTTTTCGAGTTTTAGCGCGACTAACACATTTGAAAATCCATTTTTATATATAAGATAAGAAGACTAGGATGATGCCCGCAACTCCGTTACGCCAAATTTGATTATCACATGAAAACCGTATATTTTTCCGAAATAAAAAGTATCCTATGTCCATTCCCGGAACTCAAAGTATCTCCATCAGCAAAATTGGTTCAGTGGTTTGGGCGTGATTAGGTAGCAGACAGACTGACAGACTGACAAACAGACAGACTTTCGCGTTTATAATATTAGTATAGTTTGGAAGTATGGAAATAACATGGATAACAGATAACAGAAATAATATTAATATATTCTTTCTTATTTGATATATCGGGCCGGGACACAAAAACCCGATACGACGTCGTGTCGTACCACGACGCGGCGTCGTTTCACGATGCGGCGTCGTGTCGTGGGAATCTATGACGCGCGTCGTAAAAAACTACGACACGACAATGTAACGTGCCACGGTACACGGCACGACGTCGCGTCGTAGAAACTCACGACAGTTGTTATTCAAAATTCGAAGAAGACGCATCGTGAGTTTCTACGACGCGACGTCGTGGCGTGTACCGTGGCACGTTACGATGTCGTGTCATAGTTTTTTACGACGCGCGTCGTAGATTCCCACGACACGACGTCGCATCGTGAAACGACGTCGCGTCGTGGTACGACACGACGTCGTATCGTATTTTTGTGTTCCGGCCCTAGCCCCCAAACAATGAGTTTCTAAAATACTAGTAACATACAATATCATTGCCCCCAAACAAGTAAGTTCATTGCCTTGATTGGGTATATTGAGCCAAATATTAGTTACTCCGCAAAAGTTACTTATTCATTAGTCTTACTAAATTACGATTATTTGTTACGAACACGTGATATGAAAAATAAAATATTATGATATCGTGTTATAATATCGTAATACAAAGGTAGTGTTATAATTATTTCTATTATAGTCCTCATTATCTCTACTATCCAACATTAATACAACTTTGATTCTGTTCAGATTCTATCAAGTGTGTAATATAAAGGTGCTCCCTCACCGGGAGTAATCAAGTGTAATGTATTATAGATTCGTTTTTGAGCATAACATTACAATTCTACCTTCCTGATTGACGAGCATTCGCGTGTAATGTAACATTCGACTTTGAGCATTCCATAAGGTGCTCCCAGACAGAAGTTATATAAAGTTAGATAACATTTTTGTCTAACATTTTTTAACAAATTATAACAAAAGACACGTTTATTTTTTGACATGTTGTAGCGTATGTTACACGATGTTATAAAATGTTATCGTGTTACACAATGTTTTATAACATTACTAGCGACCCGCCCCGGCGTCGCACGGGGATAAAATATATAGCCACTGAAAAAATGATTAAAATTGATATTATTTGATCCTTGTAATTGATCCTTCACGTGCTCTACTTCTTATCTTTGCCAAATAACATAAAAATTGCTGCAGTAGTTCGCGAGATAAGCCCTTTCAAATAATTTCCCCCGGTTTTTTCCACATTCTCCTATAAGTCTTAGCGCGATAAAATATAGCCTATAGCCTTCCTCAATAAAGACAATCACTCACACAAACACAACGTGAATGGACCGGTATCGCCCCCCAATAAATGGTCTATCTAACACTGAAAGAATTTTTCAAATCGGACCAGTAGTTCCTGAGATTACCGCGTTCAAGTTAGACCTTTCAAATAATTTTCCCCGTTTTTGTCCACATTTTCCTCTATTTCTTCGCTCCTATTAGTCTTAGCGTGATAAAATATAGCCTATAGCCTTCCTCGATAAATGGGCTATCTAACACTGAAAGAATCATCAAAACCCGTTGCGTAGTTTCAAAGATTAAAGGGAACAAAGGGACATGAGAAAAAAAAGCGACTTTGTTTTATAATAAGTATAGATGTAACTTCTGCCTGGGAGCACCTATAGCTAGTTGATTCCATAATGTCAGATTGATGTTACTAGTTGTATCAAGATATTACACACTGTATCATTACAAGATGCGCATTGTAATGCTCGGCTCTCCTCCCTCACTGCTGGCATGCTCGACTCTGTAACGTTACATTACAAGCGAATGCTGCCAGTGAGGGAGCACCTTTATTATTATTCTCATAATATGCGTCAAACTAATGACGTGACGCCACGCAAATATCACTTTATCAAATCCAGTGCTAGAATTGCTATTGGAATAATGTAAACGGGTACTGGCATGCACTGGAATGCAATTCAGTCCATTCCAGTGCATTCCAGTACCCGATTACATTATTACAATAGCCATCCAGTTCTTGATTGGACTACTGGAGCGGAAGCCGGCCATTCTTGTATTACGGTCAGGTGATCAGACTGCATTGTCCCAAGCAAACTGATACGTAAACTTTTAGCTAATTGCAAGCATCGAACGTCTAAGTTGGGACTCTAGCTTTTAACCACTAAACTATGATTTTAGTTCAATATAAATATGGCACCAGGACAAAACCTTGTCGGGTTTAATGGTGCTGCCTTTCTGTTTCATAATATAATGTTATGTATCTTATGCTTAATAAATAAATAAATAATAATAATGACATTGCTGAGAGACTATTATGACTATAAAACAATAAATACTGTGATTTAAAAGCCGCCATTCTGAGTGTACAGAGAGTTTATTATTCTATTATTATTCTAAGTATAGTTATTTTTCTCAGTCCGTTTTGCTCGCGAAGTGTAATGAACGCAATAAAATACCCGCCTACTATTTATAACTCTTAATTGGTTCAGTTTTTCTACGGTGCTGTGACGAGAATTTCATTCCAGTAAACAAATCCATACTATGGTTATTATAAATGTGAAAAAGTGTCTGTCTTGTTGTTGCCTTATATTTTATTATATCTGGGATTCCAGGCAAGAATATAAGATAGTTTTTGTATAGAAAAAAATTACAGTTACCGCACGATAATAAAATTTTGGCGCAACGAAGTTACGTATATATATTATGTATAGCCCGGGGTCTACTTTACGCAACCCCTTCACACGGCACGTGGCTCGAGCGGGCGCGGCGCGGCTCGTGGTAGCGCGCGCCGTGAGAACGCAACCACGCCACCACTTTCTTAGGGCGTGTGGCTCGAGCTGGCGCGTGATATTGAACGCGCCTGCTCGAACCAGCCCGAGCCACCCCTTCACACGGCGCGTGGCTCGAGCGGGCGCGGCGCGGCTCGTGGTAGCGCGCGCCGTGAGAACGCAACCACGCCACCACTTTCTTAGGGCGTGTGGCTCGAGCTGGCGCGTGATATTGAACGCGCCTGCTCGAACCAGCCCGAGCCACCCCTTCACACGGCGCGTGGCTCGAGCGGGCGCGGCGCGGCTCGTGGTAGCGCGCGCCGTGAGAACGCAACCACGCCACCACTTTCTTAGGGCGTGTGGCTCGAGCTGGCGCGTGATATTGAACGCGCCTGCTCGAACCAGCCCGAGCCACCCCTTCACACGGCGCGTGGCTCGAGCGGGCGCGGCGCGGCTTGTGGTAGCGCGCGCCGTGAGAACGCAACCACGCCACCACTTTCTTAGGGCGTGTGGCTCGAGCTGGCGCGTGATATTGAACGCGCCTGCTCGAACCAGCCCGAGCCACCCCTTCACACGGCGCGTGGCTCGAGCGGGCGCGGCGCGGCTCGTGGTAGCGCGCGCCGTGAGAACGCAACCACGCCACCACTTTCTTAGGGCGTGTGGCTCGAGCTGGCGCGTGATATTGAACGCGCCTGCTCGAACCAGCCCGAGCCACCGCGGGCAGCGCGGGTAGGCGCGGCGCGGCTTGCGATAATATGCGCCGTGAGAAGACACCTTTATATTTGCGGTAAATTTCATCATAAACGATTCCATCCCTTACACAACAATATTGCCATCGCCTACTTGTGTAGTGTAAGTTAGAACTTAGATTATAAGAGGCTCTTAAAGTATTGTATGTTTATATGAATAACGCTGTACTTGATAAGCAAATTGATAATAATAATTGGCTGCAGCTTATTTTTAGTATAACCATGTAATACGAAATCATGACCGTGACATTTCGGAAGTAGATGAATGCTATGGGTCAGTGAACTAATTTCTGATTGCTGACTTAAGTTTAGCATTAAACTGGGCAGTATATTGCGTTTTATTCCCGTTATTTACGGACACTTTATGCTTAAATTTTATATCCGCGAAGGTTTGGGGTGTAAAATCAGTGGGATTTCCCCCAGGAGCGCCCCACTTGCAACGATTGAGTTCACCGAGTCTTTACACTCATAAAATGATGTATGACTACTGATCCGACAAATGTCGTTTTGCCTACGTGGTGAAAATATGCTTGAGAGCTTTAAGGTGTCTCTTCACAATGGTTCATGCAAGCCCTCTACAACCCATCGCCATTGTGTAGACCAGAGGTTCCCAAACTCTTTTGTTTCGTGGCCCACTTTTTAAATGTGGTGCATACTAGGGACCACCGGAAGCACCCCCCTTCCCTTTTTTAAAATATACGCGTCAGGATTACAAAGAAATATATTGTTTGATGGCACGTCTCTGACATCACTTTATTAGGGATTATTCAGAAAAATGGCACGTTGATAAGGCAGGGTTCGCCATATGCGTATGCTTTCTAATAAGAGAAATCAAGCCTACAATAATTGTGGACCCGCATTTTTTGTCAGGGCAAACGTAGACCCCCGTCTAGTCTCACGTGGACCCCTGGGGGTCCACCTGGACCACTTTGGGAATCACTAGTGTAGACGGAGTAATGGTATACGATGGCCAGTGGATTGGGCGTTTGCACACTGCACGATAACGACACGACACGATACCACAGAATAGAGGGCCACCGCACGTATTATACAATTTCAAGTTGGCCGACTATCGTACAAACTGACTATCGTACTAATTCTAATATTCTGTAACTTAATATTGAATGCACCCAAAATATTCTCCTTTCTTTTCGCCTTCGTTTTATTAGTGCAACAATAAAAGCGTGCTTTTTACACATTTTAACCTAGGCTAGCAACACCGTTACCAACTAAATCTAAAAGTCTGCGGCTGGCAGCGTACACGATAAAGTTGTCCAATTAAATTGTGACACTACGCAATTTAGTTTGTACGATAGTCGGCCAACTTGAAATTGTATTATACGTGCGGTGGCCCTTATCTATTCTGTGGTATCGTGTCGTGTCGTTATCGTCGCAGTGTGAAAACACCCATTGTCAGGCGGTAATGAGCCATGCGCCTTTGTGTTTAACACCAAGTGATCGTGGTCTACAGTTCACGATGGCCTGCCATCGTGCCGCAAAATTATAAGAATAGTATTTTACTGTTGGATTAAAGGCTCCATTCCACCGCTGCGCACGCTGTGCACGGCTGCGCGCACGCGTGGACGTGCACGGATTTATACTTCGCTGGCCCCGGGCAATAAAGTGGTAACCTTTTTAATGTTATTCGATTTTCGGCTTCTCTGAGTATCGGTCTATCACCCAAAATTTTTTCATATTTTTAAATTCATATTTAGTTATAATAAATGACAATGACAGCTTTATTGCACGGAAAATTCTCTTAAAACTAAAAATGTATTCATACATTACTCTATGAAACATAACACAAAAAACCGGTAAACATCTTAACACTACGTATCTTAGCAAAGTATAAGAGTATTGAATTTAACCACGTTTTAGGTACACATATACATATTACAACATATTACGCCGTACTAGCTACTACGCCTTTCTTCCCGGATTTTTTTTGTAAACCCGGCGCCGTACGGTCATGTTACGCTGAACGCCTGCACCCCTTTGACGCATGCTTTCTAGTATCGTTTACGTAAACTTATTAGCACAGGAAATTCAAACTTTTGACCTAGGAATAATTCGCATAGATCTGAAAATTTGTGGTGATGTTAAGTATACTATTATAAATAAAACCTCAAAAGTCTCCGGCAATCCCCTTGTTCTAAAAAAATATTTAATGTCAAATGTACAAAAATGTGGTTTTATTCCGTTTTTTTTCAAAAGGTAAATCGTATAAAAAAATAATGTACGACAAGATTGTAGATAATTAAGAACTCTATAAAAAATTATATCACTTCTATTTATACGACTTACCATTCATTATAAATAGTGGGTCAAAGTTTGGGAAAATCATATAAATCATCTTGTTATGAAGTAGAAAAATTTGTTTACGTTTTTTTGCTCGAAAAATCAAAAAAATATTTCTGCGTTGGATAGTCTCTTTATTGAGGAAAGCTTGAGGCTATATAACATTACGCTGCGACCTATCAGAGCGAGGAATCTGAGGAAAATGTGGAAAAAAATGGGAAAAATATTTGAAAGTGCTTATCTCACGAACTACTGGATGATTTTTCATGATATTTGGCACAGATATAGAGTAGACTACGATGAGGGACATAGGAAATTTTATTTGCAGGAAAACGCACGGTTCCTGTTAATTCCTAATTTACGTCGGCGGAGCCACGCGGAACGTCTACTATATACGATGGCTGTTTGAAAAGTTCTCCCTGACATACTTCTGCGTGACTTATAAGCGTGTAACTTATACCACATATGGAACCATTTCTAACTATCCTAAAACCCATATTTTTTGTAGATTGCTTTGTTAGGAAAAAAAATTTGAACACCCATCTCAGAAAAAATCTAAAGACGCGCGTATTCAAGCATTTGGATTTGGAAAATTGGACTTTAACACGAAGTCTGTCATTCTAAATAAGTCTTGTTTATCTTTATAGATGTGTACAATGATTTTAAAAAGCAATTTAATAGTGTAAATAGCAAAGGTAGGTCTTTAAAAATGAGCCTAACCCAGTAGCTAAAAATCGGTAATTTGTGAAGAAAACGCCTAAAATTTCGAAAATTGTTATAATTTCGGAATGAATAAAATGATAACAGTGAGCAGATAAAGCTGTTGCTGTTGTAATTGTTGTAAAAATTGTATAATATTTGTTTATAACAATATTATAAAGATACAAAAAAAGTATTTGCGAAACCGGTGCCGCGATTGCTGACAAAAATCAAAGTGCCAATATTTTGTACTAAAGAGATTCAAATTATATTTATTTTAAATAGCTGAGTTATTTATTAGTATAATTTTATAATCGTTAAGCCAAATAATATTATCCTACTATTTTAATGAGGATTGAAGATTGGGCCATAGAGAAATCTTCTTGATAAAGTGGTTGTTACAAATTAAGGCCATTCTTTTTGTTAAGGAGTAAATGCTACTAAATTATTCTTATTTTCTATAACTTCAGTAAATTTAAAAATGATAATATTAATTTCTTAGGTTTCTTCCATACAAATATTGTGCAGTAGAGCACTATTCGTTGTTGGCAACGCAGATGCTGGACGCGCCTTTACAAGGCTTTCTGTAAAAATAAATTGATGTGTAAAATTAATTTCATTTTTAGTTTAGACTTGGTAGCAGTAATATTATATTTCTTTTTTAAAAGTCAATAACATAATATTATTATAAAGAACAGAAATATTCACATTACTACGAGATAAGACGTAGTTGAACTCAGGGATTGTGTGGTTTCTCAAATTCTAATATTTAATAAAAAGTATGTCATTTCATAGGTTTTTTAAGTGATTATCACATAAAATTTAATTAAACAAAAAATTGGTAAAAACACATAAAGATACGTATTAATTTCATAGATTTCCGTCCAAAATCGTTAAAAATCACATTATAAACTTAGTCCATTACAATGATTACATAAAAATATGATTCATTGATAGGATTCTAAAATAGCGATTAGAGGATAATACAGCCAAACTTTGGCTGTAAGATTTCCCAGAAGAAGGTGGTAATCAGCTGGTACGCTCGAAATGTAAAGCGAAAAATACGTCGTATTATATTCTTACAGTCGTGAAACTCAGAGGTTTGGTGTGTCAATAAAGTCATTAACAATGTTGCAATTGAAATAATATCGATTATTATTTGTATTCAATCAATTATTTCAATGAATATTTACACTATTACAATTATTTTTATATGGTTAGATTGGTAAAAAAATTATCTTCCGTATGACACTTCAAACGCTTGTTTTGGACCACTGTACGCTGCACTATAAACAAATTAGCTTATTTTGTCTCTCCTGAACAAAACGATTTTTGATATTACGCCTTTATTGCCCGGGGCCAGCGACTTGAGTCAATTCGTGCGTAGCGTGTCCGTGGGTTGCAGTGGACACAGTCACATATATTTTATTAGAAAGCGAAGCTTGACGCTCGTGCGTAGTCTCTCCGTGCACCGCGGTGGAATGGAGCCCTAAAGGTAGACTGAATTTAAGCTGTAATTCTCCCAAACACATCACATAGGCAAATACAGTTGCCTCTCTAGCGAGGATCACACAACTTAGCTCAAAAATAATTACAAGATTTAAATATACGTATGGTTGCTCAAATGCTCATACGGACATTCAAAGTCATGTCCAGGAACTACAGATATTTGAAGAGTGGTTACTTCGCTCTGAAAATTATACTTAAATTAAACGGATGCAAAGGCCTTGAATATTGAATACAAATATTTTGAATGTGATTTAAAAATTATGTTCAGCGTCTAATTTTTAAGCTGTAGCAGAATACTGATGATGAGGGTAGCACATGGCTAACACACTCCCAATCTGTCCAGTAATTGGACATCGGCAAACACGCGATCAATTAACGGTATTACTCTCGCGATTATTTGCCCTGTCCAGAGATTGGTACAAACAAACAAACATGTGATTTAATATGTATTTACATGTATTCCAATTTGTATCTACAAGAGGGGTTACAGTAAAAAATAATTGAAACATTGGAATTAGCGAATGGTAATTGATTTAACGCATCGTTAACATGGCGCCTGCTACAGCAGGTACACTTAGTAAAATTATAATAGCTCCCACACCGGTTTCGGTGATGGTGGCCGGTTTTATTGAAACCAGGCCAGCTACGCAGGAGTAATTTTATAGTGCTCAAGTGTGTGCGCAGTATACAAAAGTAATATTATGTAAATTTTCAAACACTTTTGATTTACTTAGAATGCAATTTGGCTAAGGCTGCATTTATAATTTTATATGCGTCCGCTCAAACGCGCGGTTTGGCGGCTAAACCGCGAGATTATAAGTAAATGTATGTATATTACGATTTATTTAAACAGCGGCGCGGTCACGCTGCCATTTACATACAATTGCTTCTGATCTTGCGTTGTAGCCGCCAAACCGGATTCGATTTATTATAATAATAATAATAATAATATCAATGGACGCTCCACACCACGTCAGTCTGACCCCGTGCTAAGTACCTGAAGGACTTGTGTTACAGGTACCAGGCAACGGAAATATATTTTATACTTTTATACTATACATATATCATACACATATTTAATACACATCCATGACCCAGGAACATTGAAATACTTTTTGTTCCGTCGGTGGGATTCGAACCCGCGACCCCCGGCTTGAGCTGCCACACACTCAACCAATTGAGCCACGGAGGTCGTCGCCGGATTATAAATCGAGCCTAAGTGCTATGGGCCCTTATTGATAATAACCTCATTTTTTATTAAAGTCGGTTAAAAACATTCCCTCTTATTATACGCTAACGCTTGTGGGTGTCTAAGCCAAAAAGGCTCAATTCTAATCTGTAAGACAAATACAAAGAAAGCGAAAAACGAGAGAATAAAAATGAAACAACTGAAGTGTCTAAAACACAAAGCCGAAAATTTAGTTTGTTATTATTTTTAGCAATATTCCGCGAAATAAACTTCCACCTTTAAGTAAATGAGTGAGTGTACGCATAGGCATGCGTACAGCACCTCCCTCCTCCCACACTGCCTATGCGTACACTCGCATGCAAGAACTTGCAAACACCACCACCACACAAGCAATAATGTTGGCAAATCCGTGCAAGGCCCCTCACCACCATGCAGGTTGAAAACCTCGACGCGCGTTTCGCTCCAACACCGGAGCATCCTCAGGATGTGGACTCTACGAACAACGTCCGTCGTTAGTCGTAGCTATGGATTTCCGCAAAGTAACGCCTGATTCCATTAACCACAAAGCCGAAGTTACGCGGCGTAAATTCCGCATGATTCCGCCTGCAATGTATTTTAAATTACCAATGACACACTATTCCGTCGCGTTCCGTCCGTATTTTGTATGCGCTTGACATTGTGGACGTAATCATGCGGAATTTACGCCGCGTAACTTCGGCCTAGTGTGTTTCTGCGGTTTAGACACTAAAAGTCGTACGTGGACTGCTCTTTTAGTTTCACCGTACTCAGGCAAAAATAACTAAACCCTAAACTAAATAAACCACTGGTTAAACATAATCGATTGAAGCTACAATTAAATCAGGTAAAGTTTAAACCCACCTGTCAGGAACCTATTAGACCGAACGTTAGCTAGTAACAACTAACTCCAATTACGGGAAACCTACAGCTACAACTGCTTATTGATTCTACTATTATAATCAGAGTCAGTACTCGTAATTAGCGCCACAGCCTGCATCGCGCTATCGAAGTTTATTTCAGCTAAAATGTTGCCTTATTTACAGTGAACTCTATATACATAAGGTACATAAGGGACGCAACACACCTTGAAGTATTAATATTACTTAGTTTTGTCACACCTTGTATATTTTTTATCTTTGTAAATAATCATGTTAGGGAGTCGTTTCGAATTTCAGTCAGTCCCGACATAATATTTGTACAGAACAAAAACTCAAAATTAGCATTTTTAAAAAAGCTCAATTTCCCTTAATTAAATAAAACCTTAAAAGTCAAAAGGTTAACAAGATACCACATGCGAAATTCGCAAAATGAACGCGTGGAAAAAGTTCCCATATCATTTTAACAGCGTTGGCTTCCTGAGGAGCCTTTGGGATTTATAGGGACGATATGTCGGAGAATGTTTACACGAAAAAATCACATCTGCGGCGCAATAAATTGTGTTTTAAATCGTGCGTAGAAACGGTGCTTCACACTATATGGGGTCATTCATAAAGTACCTAACATTAAAGAGGGTTGGGAAAAGTAAGGACAAAGCCTCGAAATCAGCGGGCAGCGGGGCGGTGGCGGCGGCGGGGCGGGAGCGGCGCGTTCCAATGTATAGGTTTAATTATTATGGACATGCCTCGAAGGCCACTCGCTGCGCGGTGTACTATACCCGCTATCCCCAACCCGCGGCCCGCGGGCCGCATGCGGCGCGCTGGGACTTTACTTGTGGCCCGCGTGATGTTAAACCATTTTGAAATTCACGCCCACCGGCAAAATAACCTAAAGTCTACGTGATAGTCGTTAAATGTTTTCCACTTTTAAAGTTAATTTATAACCCTAAAAAAAAATTGTTGCGGCCCGCGACACCAAGACCAAAACATGTTTGTGGCCCGCATGAAAATAAGGTTGGGGACCACTGTACTGGACGGTTTCTCTCGCCGCCGCCACCGCTCCCGCTCCGCTAGCCGCAAAATTCGGCTGTACGTTGGAATACAATGCTAGTGTTAGTTAACTTTTTTTATGAATAGGCCAGATGTTTGGAAACCAAAATGAAAGGAATTAGCCAAAGAGAAATTCATTATGAAGAGTGCACTAGATGATCAAAAAATCAAAATATTTATTTCTAAATAGGTTTATAAAATTAAAACTTTTAGAAAGCCTACATGAGGCCTACCACCGGTTAGTGATTTCATGAAGCCGTGGTATTTTCTGGTGGAAATGGAAGTCCGAATTATGGCTCTTAACTCTATAACTCAATCTGAATACAATTAGTAAGCTTATACAAACTAACTGTAAGTAAGCTTATACTTAGAACAGATAACTTACAATTTACGAAGGTTGCTTTACATTAGCAAGATTTTGTCTTTCGTAAATATTGTGTAAAACATTTCATATTTGATTTGTAAATAGTTCATTAGTGAACATTGAGGTGTATGAGTGAAGAGATAAATATTATTATGACATTTACCACTAAATATTATGTGGTTTAGATTCCATTTAAAGTGTTGAGTTATTTAAAACGAGATTGCACGTTTGAAACAAAGTATTATATTATTATTATTTTAATAATAATATCTAGTATAATACAGTAATACCAATTATTAGTCTACCCGAATCAGTGCACGCACACATACATAAACATAATTCCAGATAACTTTAAGCTGCAACAATTCAGTATTAAATTGCATAATATCTTTTGAAATAACTGAAAATTATCTCGACATTAACACACAGACAATTCACATCAATTTCACAATTCAATCATTGGTTGATAACTCGGTTCGTTCTGTTATCGGAGTCCCTTTGAATCAGTATTTTTATCACGATGATGATTCGACCCTTTCCATTTTAAATGATGTGAAATGAATCGGCAAGTGACATTAAAAGAATTTACCGCATTGCTGTTATTTTTTATATTTTTTTTCCATTTATTTAAGGTCGCTTGGAACAACTAGGTTATCAGCGACCACAAAAATAATAATTACATTAATTCAAATCAAAGTATAAATATTACAACATTTTAGGAATCGTAGAACATTATAACACATATCGAGATCACTTAATATAAAATATCTGTCACTGCTAAGGTTAAACATTTGTCTTTCATAAATATAACTAGAACATTCAAATAAAATATGATTGACAGAGAAGGGTGAGCTACATCTAAGGCAAGTCAGGAGTGCTTTTCGTGTTATAATGTACATGAGATGCGTTAGTATGGCCTATTCTCAGACTCGTTAATACACATTGGTCTTTTCTGTCGAATTTTAAGCTATATTTAGTTTCACCTTTTAAAACATCTCGCCTAAAATAATGCAATTTAGAGGTTTCGGAATTCCAATTTTGGTTCCACGTAAGATTTATTACGTTGTATAGTACTCGTTTGGCGTCGAGAAGAATTATAGGTATATTTCATTGCTAATGTAGGGCATCAAACTAGCTTCCCTAGCCACTTTGTCGGCTTTTTCATTACCGTCTATTCCCTGGTGAGAGAGTTACCATATAATTGTTATTTGTTACATCAACTGATAGTTCTTTCACTTGAAAAACGACAGAGTGTATCAATTGTATAAGAGGGTTTTCAATAAAAGGGTTCTGAATGGCTAAAAGAGAAGACTTAGAGTCAGACTTAGACTTAGTTTGCACATGCACATTGATTCTCTTCTTTACTGCAATTTCACCTTTGTCCGTGGCCTGGAAGAGATTGCTACCTAGTAATAAGGCCGCCATTGTGACACCTGAATATTTTGTCTTTTTCTTGTATTCCTTTTGTATCTTTATAAGTGTGCACAATAAAGAATATTTCATTCATTCATTCATTCAAGACTTAGAGTCAGTAAAAATAGCAAATTTTGGGTTTACAGGGTTTGATAAAATCTTTTTTACAGCACAGTAAATTGCATAGGCTTCACAGTGAAAAATTTGTTTAGGTAAACTAATTGTGGTGGAATCTGATTCGTGAATAATGGAGCAGCTGTTATTTTGTTTCTTTATTATATTTTTGAATTTAATTAAATTTGGTTTAAGGCAGTGTTTTTCAATCTTTTCCACGATGCGACCCTCTTGGTATGAAAAGATATTTCCGCGTCCCTTCGCTTTTTTAATCATATATGTATGTTTATGAATATATCCTTTACTTGAAATTCACCTTCTTTATATATCAATTTTTTAATCACTCTTTTTTACTAAAATAGTTCTCTCAACCTCGGGCTACCAACAGAATCTTTGTGACCCCCCTTGTCGATCGTCGATCCACAGGTTGAAAAACACTGGTTATCTTATTCCTCTTTCATATTATTATCCTACTCAGTGATATAAATCAAACAATCTATCATTGTCGGGAGCTGTAAGATTTTAAAGTATAATATAAAGATATGTTATTTTACGCCAGCAGCTGAAGGCGAGGTAAAGTGGGTTTGCCTACTCCACTCGCAGTAAGAACTGAGCCAAGCCGAACAGCAATTGTAAAATTGGGATGCGGCATTTATACTTCCCTTCTAATATTATAAATGCGAAAATATGTCAAAATGGCGACAAGACGAGACCAGAAACGGAACCGTGAAAAAGGAACACAATAGCGCCACGAGTGAGGCAAAAAGGAACTATTTAACAATAGTTCAAAAATATTCAAACAATTTAGAAACTAAGTACTTTGATTTTTTATTTTCAACATGTCTGTTTGTTATCTGAATCGCTGAATCGATTTTGCTGAAACTTGGTTCGGAGATACTTCGAGTCCTGAAAAAGGACAAGGATAGTTTGTATTCTGGGATAAACACGGAAAAATGAACGGTTTCTGCGCGATAAAAGAAATTCCGTGCAACGAAGTTGCGGGCGTCATGTAATTTAATATCTTATCGACTAACTCTTTGCTCTTTAAACGAGCAATTCTTGTATAATAATATATATAATTGGAATCTCGGAATCGGCTCCAACGATTTCCATGAAATTTAGTATATAGGGGGTTTCAGGGGCGATAAATCGATCTAGCTAGGAATCAATTTTACAAAATGTCATTTTATTCGTGTTTTATCGAATACTGAGCAAAGCTCGGTCAAAAAGCTAGTTTGATATTATTCGTTAAAAATACAATATACATTATACATACTAAATATAATAATGGTAACAGTGAATTTAAAAAGTACTACGCTCACGATGATGGATCAATTTTGCGATTTTTAATTCGTTCTGAATTTAGTCGTCGGACCATCCATCTGTGTCAAACACGGGTATGATACATTGTTATATTAAATATAGCAAGTTCAGTTTTTGTTACTTTTGAACAATTTGTTACCTAAATATTGTTTTAAAATACCAATTTCACGATGGGAATTGATGTTTAAAATTATTTATTTTAGTTCCGTTTCACAAAATGAAAGTTTGTTATTAATTCGGTACAATTATTCCGTTTGATTTAAATTATAACCTACATAAAGTTTATTACATTAAGCTAAAAGTCGATATAATTTGATTTCCCGGTACCCCTTTGAGTATTATATTTCCATACCCAGCAAAATCAGTTCAGCGGTTTGGTCATGAAGAGGTAACAGACAGACAGACAGACAGATAGATACATTTTCACATTTAAAGTATTAGGATGGATGGGTGTACCTGGCTGTATTTTATTTAATGAAACGTTAACAATGTAGTAAGTAGTATCAAGGGAGATATTAGGCAATTCACTTGAGTGAAATTGATTTTACTTCCAATAGATTCTGCAGATGATTTTGGTTAGACACGTCAATTGTAGTAAATAAAAGCGAATGAAGAGCCTAATAATTTCATCTTTACAAATAAATCCTATAACTGAAGAGTAAGAATATATAAACAGCCGCATCCTCTATTCTTAGATCTGCACCGAAGACACAGGTGTTGTCACACCTGCCCGGCTGACAATGTCACATTTACAGCGCGTTTTATCCCGGATCAATGGAATATGTATCGAATATGGCACACACATTCAATGGCGGATACACGAATATTATAGTCTGACTAGTAGCGACACCTTCCTAGCATACTGTGAAATTTGGCCCTTTTGTATTGTAATTAGATTATTATTTTATGTATGATAGCTGATAGTTTTCCGAAAATTAATAATATAAAGTACCAAAGACGTGCTACGTCGCTTGGTGCGGCGTTGGATTCTAATAAATTCTAAAGTGTATCTATTAGTTATTTAATCATGCTATAACGTTGAATCGAAGTCTAGGACCTGGACTTCTAATTAAGTAAAAAAAAAAGTTTGTTACCTGGTAACAAACTACATTGTCACGTACAAAGTTACTCTACCAAAAACTAGGTGCTGCGTGATTAAAGTCGCGGCTGTTTTGGAATAAAGCAGCCAATGTGCCCATCCAAAACCTAAGTTATTACCAATTTTATCAAAATCCGTCTACGTATTATTAATCCTCATAAACTTTCACGCTTATAATAACTGGTACGGTTACCCTTAAAATTACAGTATATATAATTATATTTTCGCATATTATTATGATCTAAAAGTGTGACATATAAAAGCGTCTATTCGCTAAGAAAATGCGGATTTCTCTAACCACGTTAAGTAGCGTTAGCGTAATAAAAGAACAATGTAATCACTCCAACGCCTTTTCAGTCCCATTCATCGCTCAATAGTGCGTTGCTGATAATTGTGAGAGCCATTCGTCTACGTCTACATTGTCTATGGCCGTTGGTCCACTGCTGACGTCACCGGAATGTCAGTGACGTCACCGACAAGAAAAAAAAATACTTTATGACCTAGGCCAGGGATAGTAGTAGAGGAGGGGAAGAGGAGATTTTGGGAGTAGCTCGAGCGTGTCAGATTAAGCTTGTATAGGCTTCCGACATGTGTCTAGTTATCATGGTATAGAAATCAGATTTCTCACGTGGTGGGTTAATTTTTTTTTTAAATATTGAAATGTCATCCGATCTGTCAGATTAAGATAGGGGATGTTTAGTATACCCCAAAGAAGCTTCCATAAAAAGCACTGACGATTCAAAGATAAGGTAAGCCTGTAGGAACATTTTAAAATATAAAAAAATAAACCTTCATATTTTCCTAACTTCGCAGATATTTTATTTTGCACTAAACTAAATGATTTAGTCCTTGTTGTCTAAAATATAATAATAACTCACCGGAAAAAGCAATTTTCTGCATATATTTTCTTTTTCAAAACTTTAAAATGGCCGCAGTTTCTGAACCCACCGCTAAAATAAAAAACGCTCTTATTATTTTTTTATCAGTTTTACCTAATGTAAAAAACCTACTAGGTCTCCATCGCGCTCGAGTGACTACAAAATTAGCACCTTCCCCTCCCCTACTATAGCGAACCTTTCCTTATCAACGTGCCATTGGCGCTTTTGTAGAATAATCGCTATAATAATTTTGTGATCAGTAGCGTGCTCAACATTTTGTCGCGTGCCATTTCTGGCACGCGTGCCACAGCTGGTTAGCCATCCCTAACCTAGAATTAATTTTTTCTTTTGCTCTACGGCACTACAAAGCAGTGGTGATCGCTAGACCAATGTTGGTTGTTGGTAGAAAATGAAAATTATAGCCTAGGTCATAGACTAAGGTTACAACAGCTTACAAGGTCAGTCTGGCATCAGGTCAGTCCGTCAGTCTGACGGGAGAGTGATCGTGTAACCGTTTGATTGACGGACTGATCATTTTTAGGGTTCCCTAGCCAAATGGCAAAAAACGGAACCCTTATAGATTCGTCATGTCTGTCTGTCTGTCTGTCTGTCCGTATGTCACAGCCACTTTTCTCCGAAACTATAAGGGCTACACTATTGAAACTTGGTAAGTACATGTAGTCTGTGAACCGCATTTTAGATTTTGATACAGAAATGGAAAAATTATTAAAAATTTTAGGGGTCCCCATGGGTACAACTGAAACAAAAAAAATTTTTTTTCATCTAACCTATGTTTGTGGGGTATATATGGATAGGTCTTCAAAAATCATATTGAGGTTTCTAATATCATTTTTTTCTAACCTGAATAGTTTGCGAGAGAGACTCTTCCAAAGTGGTAAAATGTGTATCCCCCCCCCTCTAACTTCTAAAGTAGGGGCATGATAATTCTAAAAAAAATATATGATGTACATTATTATAAAAACTACCAACGAAAATTGGTTTAAACGAGATCTAGCAAGTAGTTTTTTTTATACGTCATAAATGGTAAACCTTAATTTAAATTTCATTAAATCAACGGAAATATAAAAATAAATCAAAAACCTTTTAATTTCATACAAATAAACCGTATTGCTGCTGCGGAACCCTTCATGGGCGAGTGGAACTCGCACTTGGCCGGTTTTTTTACTATGTACTTTCCGGTCACCATTCTGGCGTTAGTCTGAGACTTATGGACTGAACTGATGACTGACTGACCGAGTTGCCTGGGCTGCCATACACGCTACGATCTCCCGAAGAGGTCACCAGTGCAGGTGTCAGTCGAAACAATTGATTTTCGATTTGCGATTTTTTGTCGCCTGCGCAGGTCCGCACAGGTCTCTTCCCACACATATTCCGGTCTACCTGCGCAGGCACCTGCACAGTTGGACCTCTCCTGTAGACCCTAGCGTGTATGGCTTACATTAAAGTGTAATTTTATTATAATTTTTGTCGTTGACGTCCCGTTGACGGTGGCGATGAGCAAACGGTGTATGTCTACATTGTCTAATGTCTACTGATAACCGCACAAAGGAATCTTTTAGCTATAGAAAGGTAAAAGCCGAAAGGTGATTAAAGTCGACAGCCATTTCGGCTTGCTTAGGAAAATGTGATCGAGAAAATAACATTATAATGTTCCTGAAAGGTCGTCCAGAAATTAGTGGAGGTTCTTGTTAAGCCTCTTCTTAACCTATGTCTAAACACCCGATTATTTGAAAGAAATATGATCCAACTACATAAATGACGCCCGCAACTCGTACATTTGTCCGGGATAAAAAGTATTCTTTTCTCCTTTCCCAGGACTTAAAAGCATGTCCATAACAAATTTCAGCAAAATCGGTTCGGGCGTGAAGAGGTAACAGACAGACAGACACACTTTCGCATTTATACTATTAGTATGGATATACGACGGCTGCCGCCCGCTTACTAATTAAAGTCGGTCATCCATCCCACCGTGTTACGAGGGTAATACGGTAGGATGTAACTATTACGACGACGGAACTATACAAGGCCTTTAATGTACTGCGCACTCATTTTGGCATTAAACAAGCACACAATTTAACCGGCTACCGTTATAGAAATCCCACCAAAAACATAATTAATGTTAAAAATGCTGAGCCAAGTTCCATACAAACATTATATTTCTTGTCTATGGACTTCGCCATAAAAAGGATGGAGATGCAAATGAGTGCCAAGTTCCATGGAAAATCGAAATAAGTACGTATAGGAACCAAATAACATTATGAACAAATAATATAAACTTGGCTCAGCATTTTTACATTAATTATGTTTTTGGTGGGATATCACTACTTTCTGTAAAGAAAACTTTCCGAGCAAGGGTACTCGTAGACTCCTTTATCTTCCCAGTTCAAACATCCATAATATTCGACTATATTCAATGGCAATTCGCAACCTTAAGGTGTCGTTTCACCACTTCCCGACAAGTGTCGGCTATGCTATCCGCAACTTATCTGGCAGATTCTTCATCTATCAGATAAGTTGTGGATAGCCTATCTGAAACTTATCAGGAAATGGGGAAACCGCCCCTAAGCCTTGTTGAGACTTGAGTATCAGACGAATAAAACAAAGAAAATCCAAGCGAATGGAAAATGCAGCTACCATCAGAAGGCATTGGAATAATATGGTATAACACAAGTGTATTTCCAACCATTAACTATATAGTGTACAACTTACTATGCGGAAGTTAAGTAGCTATTATTATAGCTGTCTAACAGACAGACAGACAAACGGACGGACGGACAGACAAACGGACAGACATATTGAAATAATTCTATGTCTATTCTCGGGACTCAAACTATATCTCCATACCAAAGAACAATCGGTACAAGCAGTTTGGGCGTGAAGACGTAACAGACAGACAGACACACTTCACAAAGTCACCTTCTATTCATTTCAAGTTTTTTCAATTCACAAATAAATGTTTACGGGGAGTTCCCATACAATAAACGTGATTTTTTGGCCTTTTTTGCTCTAAATCAATAATGGCAGCCGAAAGGTATTTGAAATGTTCACAAAATCCTTAATATATTTCTTCTTTCATAACAAATAATAAAAGTAAAATAAAATAAATATTTAAGGGGGGTCTCCATACAAAAAACACAATTTCGCTCTGTACGACTCGCACTTGACCAATTTTTTTTGTTTCCGGATTTTTCCCTACGGTTACACACAATTACCGAGCTGGTTTCCAAATTTCAGCCTTCTAGGTCATCTGGAAGTGCGTTAGAATTTTGATCTATAGGTCAGTCAGTCAGTGATAAAAATTTAGATTTTCGGACGTTAATATCTCAACAACCGTTTAAGCTGTGCTTATGAAATTTAAAGCATGTAAAATCTCGCAAGTCTCATTATATGAGCTAAATTTGAAACGTTTATGTGAAATAGTTTCTGAATTATGAGGGGGTCAAAAGTAGCTGCAAATGGTTCGTGTAATATTACACACGGTGCATGCTCGCCATTAACTTGGCTTGACACTCTACCACATGTCTAGACCAGTGTGGAAGGCATATTATGCATATTAAAAGTTAACTATTGAATATTTACTTCACAAATCATATTCTATCATCCTCGAAGTCACGTCAAGACAATAATATATCCATGCCAGCGATATAATACGCATTTTATTCAAATTAGCGAGAGAATAAACTCATTTCTTTATGTGATAGCAGAGATCTAAGTTTTTATTGCTTATAAATGGAGTTTTTATAGCACGGGGAAGCATGATAAATGAGCTTGAATAACTTTATTTTTGGATAGGGATTTTATGCGAATACGTTTATATGTAAGCCGCTAAGTTAGAAGGTTTAGAAAATATGAGGAGGAATATGTTTTATTGCAAAGGGGTTGAAATAACTAGTTTAGTTGCAAGCTATAACAAAAGCTGTAAAACTTTTTGATGGTTAAATTCCGACTCCTACTGAAGCGACATTCATACTAATATCATAAATGCGAAAGTGTGTCTGTCTGTCTGTCTGTCTGTTACCTCTTCACGCTCAAACCAATGATCTGATTTTGCTGAAATTTGGTATGGAGATACTTTGAGTCCCGGGAAAGGACATAGGATGATAGGACACTTTTTATTCCGGAAAAATGAACGATTTTCTCGCGAATTTTGGTGCATTAGAGTTGCGGGTGTCATCTGGTAATATTATATGTAATGGACCCAGCGGACCCGCAAACGTTGTCCTGTGCACACGTTCTAAATAGACGCAATTAAAGAAAAATATGTGGAAAAACAACGCTTGCCGGATCAGCTAATAATAATATAGAATCTACTCATTTACAGATTAGGAATTAAGAACTGAATAAAATTATCGGATAAAGAGAAAATCGGTCATCGACCTACAGCTTCTTGTCTTTTTCATACTTTTCACGCTTTTATAAGCTTGGGCTGTATACGTAATGGAATTTTACCTTTTATTTATTTATTTATTTTATAAGAAAATACATAATTATTTATAGTTACTCTCCATAAACCACTAAGGTTTGTCCGGAGTGAACTGTTGTTTTATAATACTACAATAAGTTTAGGAAACTTAATTCAATATTCTTTTACACAATATATAAAATTAAACATAATATGTAACACTTAATCATAACATAAGAAAACAAAATATTTAAAATATTATTACTTAACACAATAGTAACAACTAACAGTAAACAAGTAACAAGAATATCACATTATCCTCTTAGTCATGCTCATATTTTAACCTATCTCTAGTAGTCTATAATTAATTGGAAACAATGCAATAATTTGATAAAATTTTTTGAAAAAAAAGGGAAATTATCGTGTTTTTTTAAACTATTATCTATTTAATTAAAGTAGGTAGCTATAGGTTAAAAGTCTAAGTTTTCGCTCGCGGCCAGCAATCCAACTTTTATAGGAATAACTTTTATAATAACAAAACAAAATAATTATGAGCCTTCTTCATTTTTAAATTCTCTAAATGAGCTTTTATTCCAAAGTAATGTCTTTTCCACTAATAAAAATAACAATTATCGTAGCACAAGTGAAATAAAACTCTGTTGATCAGATTTTAGGGTTTGAAATTGTCTGTTTCTTGCTTTTTTGAGAAAAATTTAAGTGAGGTCACTAATACTCTAAAGAATTATTTAAGTGCCTATTTTCTACCCTTTATCACATAGTAAAGAAAACTCTTAATGCCTGGCTAGATAGACTCTTAGGCTTTAAGTTATTACCTTTAGTCTGAAGTGGTGCTCAAAATGCAATTAACTTTGAAAATGCGTTTATAAAAATATCATTTACTGATTATTTATTATTTTGGGTAAATCTAATAATTAAATAATTTAATTTAATTAATTAAATCTAATAGGTAAGTACTAAACATGTATATATTTGTTTAATTAAAAATTTTGGGTATAAAAACTCATAATTCTATATAAAGTAAAAACTGCGAGGCTTGGCTGAGAGGCTTTATCATAGTTAGAGATAACAAAAAAGCATATTAAAAAACGGATTATCGGATTTATTCATGCTTAAATTCAGATTATCCGGATAATCTACGTAAAAGTTAAACAAAAAACACTTTTAAGAGGTCCCCCGTTAGCTCGATTAATTTTATTATTAGACTATTTTGCTGCCACCTACGCTACTTTCGGACAGCTAGAGAATTCAAATCGAGTAATTAGAATCCGGATTCAGCCATCGAGATATTATGATGATACTTACAATACTGATGATGAGATGATACATATAATGATACGTAAATATATAGCTTTGTTGCATTTTTTTTATATAAAATTAGGGGACAAACGAGCAAACCGGTCACCTTATGGGAAGCTTCTTTATTTATAAACGAGCAAACGAATAACCCGATGCCGTGCAACTGCCGCGGTCGCTCATGGACACTCGCAACATTAGAAGAGTTGCAGATGCGTTGCCGGCCTTTTAAGAGGGAATACGCTCTCTTCTTGAAGCTTTGCAGGTGCTTTGTTCGGAAATATTGCTAACGACAGTTCGTTCCAGAGTTTTACTGTGCGCGGCAGAAATTTACACAAAAACGAACAACAAACAAACAAAATCTAGGTGCATGGTAGTGCACGCACCGCGACGAGTCAAGCGAAGCGCTAGGGCACTACCTACCTTTTCTCAAAATGTTTCGTCGTTTTTTTGAACCCTCATAGAGTTCATTCATACATATTTACTGGTATGTAGAATTTGTTTAAGTTAGGGTCAGTAAAGTTAGGCCGTGTAGATTCAGAAGCTTGACTCTACATGAGATCTCAATAAATATCTTCTTCACAGGGTAAACCTGATGTGGTCGTCCGGGCAACATTTTACAAGAAATGTTTTTGGTGGGTTATCTTTAACTTAACAAACATAAGAAGAACTGTAACAAATGTTGCTATTCGAACAGATCCCATAAAATTGTATAAATTATAGATAATTTATACTATTCAAAGAGCTTTGAAAGTTTTATTAGAATAATAATGGTGTGTAGTAGAGGGGAAACAGAATGCTTAGCTTTCAAAGGCTTTAAATAGTAGTAGTAAAGCGTCTTTGTGAGAGCTTTTACGAGCTTTCTTGTTTTGTTTGTGATTTGTGTGTGATATTTCAGGGAGAAGTAGTACAGTAATATTCTTTTACAAGTTTTTTGATGTTGGGGCAGATCCATGCTGCGGCACGAATAGGCATGACCGATACTACGACCACACAGAATACCGGTGTGAAACAAAGTCAATGTAATGTATAAAGTGGGCTGAGGATTTAAGAAGTATGAATGTGACTTGCAATACTAGAGGAGTTACAAGTAGAACTAGCATTGCGAGTATGTGCAGGTCGCAATCGGTTTCCGGATTTTTGGTTCAGTACATTTCTAATATTATAAATGTTAAAGTGTGTTCGTCTGTTACCTCTACACGCCCAAACCGCTGAACTGATTTTGCTTTAAATTTCTAATTTAAGGCTTCGATCGCAGATTCTTGGAAATCTTTTGTTATTCTATTGTTGTCGCGATCACCGGTGCTCTTATGGGGCTTGTAGGGTTAAGGGTATTAGGGGCGATGCCGGTCCGTCCACGTTCGTGTCCCTGGGCACCTCCCCCGTGCCATCGTGAGCCTTTTCACGGGGACACGGGGGGGTGGCTGAACGCCGGCATGGGGTGAGTTTGTGTGTGTGTATGGCTGCGCCCGCAGTGTGACGAACGGGCCCGCGACCCGGGGTGTCGGAGTTAGGAACGATGGAAACACGCAGCAAGAAAAATAATCTCCGGGTGGGTACCGGCTCCGAAGGGGCCGGAGAATCCCATACGTCGCCTTCGGGCGGCGGGCGGTCCGTGTATACGGAGGGGCCACTTTCTGCGAAGACGAAGGGGGAGAGAAGGGAGGAGAAGGACGAAAAGAAGGAGGAGAGGAAGGGTAGTGCTAAGAAGCGCGCGGATCCCAAGCCAGTGCTCCTAACCGCATTGGAGCGGGATCCGCCTACCGATGAAGACAGAGACAGCGAGGTCTGCTACTCGGCGTCCGGCAGCAATCTGTCGCTGGACTCGGTGGGGTTGCCTGCATCATCCGGACGTACGACTCCCTTAAAAAGGAGACTACTGGAAGAGTGTGACGAGGCGCCGTCGACTAGTAAGGCGATGGCGCCAGAACCCAAAAGAGGACGTGGCCGCCCTCCAACGACCGGCCAGTACGTCGGCCTGGCCAAGGCGCAGGCCGACTACAACCGCGAAAAGGAGAAGGCCTTCCGGCTTCTGGCCGAAGAGGATATCGCCGAACAAGCGGGCAGGGCGAATCTTGCTAGTGCATGTCTCAGCGCCGCCTTCAGGGATTCCGAGCTCTCCGCCTCTTCTCCTTCGGGAAAAGGGGTTAAGAGGGTTAAGTTATTGGACGGGCGCTGACATAACCAGGACTGTGGAGGAAACACTGAAGACCATCGCTCTGGTCGCCAGTATCTCCACGAACCTTAAGGGAACATACAAGAAGTACCTTAAGGAGTCGGTGGCGATCATGGAGATGGTCTTTAACAAGATGGCGAACCTCTGTACAACAGAGGAGGTAAAGGTGCTGGAGGCCCGAAACACGCGCCTCGAAAAGCAAGTGGCGGCACTACGCCAGGAGCTGGACGAGGTGCGGAAGAAGGCCTCGCAACCTTCCGGAGAGGACATGCGTCAGCTGTTGGCCGAGGTCTCCCGTGCGAATGCGGAGACATTCGGCAATATGCTGAACGCCAGATTTGCCGGGCTGGAGGACCGCCTCCTGCTGGAGCCGAGACGGAGGCCACCGCTGACGTCGGACGGAGTTCGGGATAAGGACTTCCCAACTGCCCACGTGAGCGTCGTTGTGCCCATTGAAGAAGAGGTGCTGGGACCCCCTCGGCCGAAAAAGGCGAAAGGGAAACCGGCCAAACCGGAGAAGACACAACCGCCCGTCGCTGCAGCGGCCCCTACAGAGGCTCCTGCTGCAGCCACGGCGCCCAAGCCTGTAAAGGCGAAGAAGAAAAAGAAGAAGCGGCCTTCAATGGCAGCTCAGAAGGCGGCACAAGGGGGAGCGACCATTGGCTCCCCTGGTAGAGAGACCCCTTGGACCACGGTGGGTCCGAAGGGTGGGAAGAAGAAGGGGGCGGCTACACCATCTACAGCCGCCCCGAAGAAGAAGAAGAAGCCGAGGCTTCGCGTCCCCGCCACTGCGGCCGTCGCTCTCACCATAGAAGAGTCGGCCGTGAAGGCGGGTATGACGTACGCCAAGGTAATTGTAACGGCCCGGCGGGCGATGAGCATTGCGGAGTTCGATATTCCGGATGTCCGCTTCCGCCGGGCACGAACTGGAAAAAAAAAACTGCCTCCTCACCATCACCGGTGAGGGTGCAGTGAAGAAGGCGGACGCCTTTGCCGCGAGGCTGAAGACCGTCTTGCCAGAAGAGGTGAGGATCGGACGGCCGGCTGCTTGCGCTGAGATGCGCATCGCCGGCCTTGACGACTCAGTGACGGCCGCCGAAGTAAAGGAAGCGGTCGCACTTGAAGGAGAGTGCCTGGCCGGCGATGTCCGGGTGGGGCCTATGAGAGAGGGGCCACGGGGGGACGGGTCGTGTTGGATCCGCCTCCCAGTCGCGGCCGCCAAGAAGCTCTCGAGCTCTGGGCGGTTGCGTGTTGGCTGGGTGTTGGCGAGAGTGACGTTGTTGGCCGCGAGGCCGACGCGCTGCTTTCGCTGCCAGGACACCGGCCCAGCCAGTGCCCGGTGGACCGTAGCCGGACTTGTTTCCGGTGCGGGAAACCGGGGCACAAGGCGGCGGAATGCGGGGCTGCAGCATTAAACTGTGCCCTGTGCGAGGCCGCTGGCAGGGCCGAAAGGGGGCACGTGCTGGGCGGCAGAGGTTGTCCGTCTGCCGCGAAGAAGCCGGCCCCCAGAGAAGAGAAGGCCCCGTCCAAAAAGGCTCGGCAAAAGCCGAAGCCTAAGGGCGCGCGGGCTCCGCCCGTCTCAGCCGCAATGGAGACGGAGGCCTAGACCCGCGGGTGGCGATCGGGGGATCCCCGCCCGCATAAAGGGTCCCGAGTAGACAGCCCCCCTATAGCCCGGGGGGCTCTCGGTGAGGTACGCGGCTCAAGCCGCTTGAAGAGGTTGCCGGTTGCGGCTGCGCGCGGGATGGTGCGGAGTTGAATTGCTCTGCGGTACCCGTCCCTCCCGCACTAGGCGCATGACGGAGGGCTGGGGGGGTTTTAGTGGGTAAACCTCTTGTAGGGAGTCCCACATACCCCCGTCGTCAACCCCCGTGCGCGGCGGGGGATACGTAACGTATTTCCCCCCCTCAACAAAAAAAAAAAAAAAGGGTTAAGGGTATTGAGTCTTGGGAAAGGACATAGGATCTCGGAAAAATGTACGGCTCCTCCGCTATAAACGAATTTTGGCAATTTTAAGTTGCAGGTGTCATCTAGTTAAATTTGTTTGAAAATAATAATCATTTTTATGGGAACTAATTTTTTGAGCAGTTATTTAAATATTTGAGATGTTATTATGATCAGTTGAAAAAAATATTGAGCAGTTATTTTATGGCAGTTGATTAATTATTGCGACAGTAAAACATGGACAGTAATAAAAAAATAATTGAGCAGTCCAATATTACTGAATGAGCGGTAAAAATGATGGAATGAGCGGTTCGATATAAGTATTAAGTAGTTCGGCAGATCCACGGCAGATCATAGCGAGCGGTGGATGGGAGAGTGTTTTTTTAAAGTAGAATTGTATAATAATTATTAAACTTGTAAATAAATATTTCTATGTACATTTCATTTTTATATCATTTCATTATTAATGAAAAGACTTAACAGAAGGCCTACTTAACCATGGATACCGAAGCGGGGGGACGGCGACCGTCATACTTTCGCTTTGTAGCGGTACGGGGTTCCATGGGCGAGTTTGACTCGCACTTGGCCGATTTTATTTTATTTTAACACCTCATTGTTTAAAGAACTGCTTAGAATGAGATATATTACTGACAAGCTTCGATTTGTTACTGCCCACACGTAACCGCTCATTCACTAATTTTTACCGCTCATTTAATTATTTTACTCTTCAATAATGATTTGAATGATCCATTTCATTATTTTTTACTACTCATTTTTGTTTACTTTACTGCTTAGTTTTAACTGCTAAACTAGTGTTAGTTAGTAGTGTGTATTAAACGTGCCATTTATAATTTTTAACTTACCAAAACTGCTATTTACAACTGCCCCTTTAAATCAGTGCCATTTTTATTGGTATTGAAGTAAGAAAGTAAGAATCTCTTTTTACCTAAAGATAAATAAATTATATCTCTCTTGCTCTAACTGACACAAGAGATAGAGATATTGACACTAGCCCTTGAGGAATAAATAGTTTACACAATTAGCATGAAGCGATACCGACCGCTCGTTTTGACTTCGGGGATAGAAGGCCTTTGATGTCTGATTCTGGTCAGTTTTCGGTCAATTTAGTGTCAATAGTTAGGTTAGGAGTTTTAGGATCAGATCATATTGAGCTGCGATGCGGGGTTTTAAAATGGCAATTCAAAATTGAACTTTAATTCTTGCACCAAAAAATATGTTTTTGATTATTACAAGAGCTGCAAGAGTCGAGCGGTATTTTAATGCAGTGCATTGCAGTAACAAAGTTACGTGGTTACGTGCATTAATCGCGAAATAAACGAGTAATAAGTCTAAATAAAACTATAACACAACCACGTAAAAAATACAAAATATTGAAAAATATCACTCGTGGGATTAGCGAACTCTTGACACTTCTTTGTTAAAACCAGACCAGTAGTTTAGCCGTTACGAGGGCACATACTTACACATACTGCCAAAATCATTACCCTTCTTTTTGCTTCCTCGTAGTCGGAAAAGGGGTTTTTATTATTCGTAGGGTAAGGGTCAATTCAGACCGCAACGCGACGCGTAGATGCATTTCTACAGACATCAATGCGTGCGACGTCATGCAAATCTCTCAAATCCATACAAATTGACCCTAATCCATCACACGGTATGTTTTGCTGTCAGTTTTACCACAGTCAGGCTGTGACTGATGGATAACCTACCGTGTAAGAGCGTGACTGACGATTGCATGAAGCTGATTGACGAAAATCTGGATATTTTGATTTTAGCTTCATGCAACCATCAGTCATGAATTTTGAGTGAGTGTTGTCACATCTGACAAAATTGGAATAAAATTAGAAACGTGTACCTTTAAAAATGTTGGCTTTGACTGACATAAAACTGAAAGGAAATTGGGTGACCGTCTAATACCATTCGTCAGTCCACCAGTCACCATCAGTCAAATATAATAATTATTCATGATTGACGGAATTGACTGTCGCTTGCATGAGCTTGTAATGGATGCCGCGTCAAGTTGTCCGTTGCATTGCGTCCCGATGCGAACTGACCCTGTAGACGTTTGTCTGTGGAAATCGAATTTCCAACGCTTATGCAACTTCAGCTTAGGTTCTAGTTTGATTTAAGTCTCTTTAGTATACCTAGGATTTTAATAATAATTTGAATCAATAATATTGAACAGAGCAAATTGTTTAAGAAATTTAAGCGAGCTTAAAATACAACACTAGATGAAGCCCGCAACTCCGTCACGTCAAAAATCACTTGTCGCGAAAATATCGGAAACGTACATTTTTCCGGTATAAAATGTATCCTATGTCCTTTTCCGGGACTCAAAGTATCTCCATACCAAATTTCAGCAAAATCGGTTCAGCGGTTTGGGCGCGAAGAGGTTACAGACAGACAGACAATCACACGTTTGGATTTATAATATTAGTATGGATGTAACAAAACTAAGTGATAACACTTTAGCGTGTATTATTATTTAGCGTGTATTATAAACTATTATAATACACGCTATGCTAATTTTTGACCTTGCCATAATCCCTAGGATGATGACTAGCGGGCCGATTCTGTATCGTACATTTGTGAGTTAATCACTGAGTTAGTAACGAAACGGAGGAGTGAGCAACCGAAAGTCTCACTTTTGTATGCAAGTGAATACAAAAAGTGGCACTTTCCGTTACTCACTCCTCGGTTTCGTTACTAACTCAGTTATTAACTCACAAATGTACGATACAGAATCGGTCCGAAGGTCAAAAATTAGCTAATTTTGTTAATGAAATAAATAAATCACGGTAAAAAATAAGTGTTCCCAAAATTTCAGCTTGATAGCATTTTTTTTCAATTAAATTTCTTAATATTTGTATACCATTCGATAACTTATGCAATTAAAAGCAATTTTTGTTATGAAACCACTTTCATAAACGCAATATTTAATATACCTATCGAACAAAATTCTCTCCCGATCCGTACAAACTACGAAAGTGTGACGTCAGTCTTTCGTAGCACTTTGTATGGAGCGTTTCAGGCGGGTCTATTTTATGAGATGTTTGAATTGTCATATCTTGGTGAATTTTTAAGCTATCAGAGTCATTCTTTCTGCGATGTTTCTATTTTTTAAGGGTCTTTCAATTACCAATAAGAAAAAAAATTAGTCATACCTATGTGTTCCTACTTCCTTGTATAATAAGAGACACATACACACCCTGAAGTTTCAGAGCTCACTTTGGAAGTTGCAGTGCTGAAAGAGTCTATTTTAATCATTAAGTATGGGCAAGAAGAGCAAAAAAATACATTTAAATACAAATAATAGAAAGTTATTTTATAGGTCTCTAATGAACTGTACCGTCTCTACTTTCGTAAGCAAAAAATAACTCGTTAAAAATATCGTTATCAATTCTAACAATTCATTTGTTATTTCATTTCGTTTTTTCGTTTGTTTTGATAATTAATATAATTGGTGAACCCGTAAATAATATTTTTATCTTCCCAGAGGCAAACAGATGAACGATATACAAAAATGTATTGTTGTTTTATGTTTTATTAAAATAATATGTTCGGTTGGCGCCTCTGCGGCGGTGCGTACACGCGCGGACAAACTCAGATTAGTACATCCCAACCTTATTGCTATGGGAATAAAGTTCAAAATGTATTAAGTTTGAGTGTCAGGGAACGTGCATAATGTGAGGTCAAGAAGGCTCGATTTACTTACGAGCGATTACACATACGAGATTAGGAACCATGTGGCTTTTACATGGTGATGCAGAAATGTATTTCATGTTAACTACGACTATTGTATTTGCTGTCTTTGCTTTAGACCGAATAAAACTACAAGATGGAGGGATTCTTTGCCTAACTACGGTGAAGCCGTATATAAGGAAGAGTAATGGTTTTGGCAGTCCACCTCTACACAGGGTGTAAAAAAATAAGTGATAATACTTTAGGGTGTGTTTGTGTTCAATGTGAAAGCAGCCTCGCTGAAAGACCATTTTTTTCATTTTTGTATGGTCAAGCACCCCAGCGCGGCGTCACGAGTTTCCCCATACAAAAATGAAAAAAAATTGGTTGCATCTTGTTTATTATGCATCTACGTGTGCCGTCCTAATGGCTAAACCACTAGTCCGATTTTAACTAATGTGGTGTCAATGTTTTTATAGTTATTTAATGAAAAATGATGCCGCGTTTGACATAGGAAATTATTTTTTTAAAACCTTATTTCATTTTTAGGGTTCCGTGCCCAAAGGGTAAAAACGGGACCTTATTACTGAGACTTCGATGTCTGTCCGTCTGTCTGTCCGTCTGTCTGTCCGTCTGTCTGTCTCCAGGCTGTAACTCAAAAACGGTAATAGCTAGAGAGTTGAAATATTCACTGTTGCCGCTATAACAACAAATACTAAAAACAAAATAAAATTAATATTTAATGGCAGCTCCCATGCAACAAACGTGATTTTTTTGGCCTTTTTAGCTCTATATCAATAATGGCAATAGGTAGTACTTGATTTTTTCTCAAGATCCTGAGTTTTATGTGCATTTTATTATTTAATAATAATATTACATTACTAAAGTAAAACATTAAGGGGGGCTCCCATACCAAAAACACAATTTTTGGTCTAATTTTGCTCTATAATGGTACGGAACCCTTAGTGCGCGAGTCCGACTCGCACTTGGCCGATTATTAACGTAGTCGTGTTGTAGTTTTTAAACTTTAAATAATATTATATTACTTGTTTAAGTAATAAGTTTAATTTACTGTACCACTGTATACTGTTTAATTATTATGATGTTTCGTGTGATGCTGGAAATAAAAGTATTCTTATTCTTATTCTTAAATACTCTCAATTTTAAATCAGACTTGCAATCTATACCTATTAATCGGAAATATTTGCCGCTAGGTACAAAAAAAGATTTGGATTTTAGGCAATAATTGATTCTGCAAATTGTGAAATTATATCCATCCTAAAATGGGTATTAAAATTTTTAATGCTTTTTAGCCTTACACGCGTAATCCGTTAATGAATTAACTCGGAATTTGCGGTATTCAATAAAGGATAAATTAATAATTATTTTAATCCCCACTTTTGATAAACAAAACAAAAAGTTTAAGTCAAATCAAGGTATTGAAAAGTGCCTTTTTAATATAGACTTACCATATTATCGATACGCAGAGTATGACTACCTAAACTGCCCTACTTAGTTCTATAAGAACCATTCCTTTAGTAGGAATGGTCCTTATAGAACCCATCCTTGGTTGGAATGTTTTTTGACAATTTTGCACGAAATTGCATTCGTTCAGTCTCTACCTAAGTGACTTAAGTAGAGACTGAAGGATGCAATGTAGTGCAAAATACTTAGGCTAATTGTATTACACATACATAGAAAGAAAACTGAGCATCAATGCGTATCTAAATTAAGGCAGCTCAAATGTCCATACATTTTTGAGTTCAAACTTCGACTTTCAAATTAACATCTTAAAGGCTAGTTTCTTGCCTTAAGGTGATTTGCTCGTTTACCGCAATTCAAAACAACAAAGAATTTCCTCGGATTGCATATTTTTCGCCAAGTTATAATCGGTGACCTGATTCGTTAACTTTTAAAAACTTCAAAATTTTCTTCCTTCTCCGGTATCTTTAAATTTGTTTACGGGGCGTACATAATTTGACCACTTTTAAACCGTAATATCAAAAGATTTCACGGAAATTCTGACATCAATAGCATCATCGCTCCATGAATTTATTTTCTTCTTTTCCAGTTATCGTTGAATGAAGAAGCTTCGAAATCGTTCAGTACAAAACGTAAGAAAATATGTTATGCTGTGTGAATTTGTATGCCATATCGTGCATTGTATGGTTTATATATTTATATTAAAAAGCTGTAGAGTTTGTTTCTTTTAAGGCCGTCCCCCGAGCAAACGACCTTGGCCATACATTTGCCGAGATCGCGCCAAAACCCTATTATTTTTACTTAACTTAGTTCAAAATTGTCCTAAAAAAATTAAAACGGGGAATATGTAGTTTATGATATTGTCGATCTATTGGCGTGAGTTTCACATAAAAGTAATTTGTAAATCCTAAGGAGATGCTGAATGTATGCTTGAATTTTAATAAATTGGTATTACTTTGGAAGCTGATATCATGAGTAAAATAAACAAAAATAGAAAATTTAAAACGGGGAAAGGAATGTTGATATACTGAAGATTATTGCTGTATTTTTATGATAACTTTGTAGCTTTCAGATTATGAGTTTATAAGGCTTTAAATACGGTCAATTACGGAATCTCCGGAGGGAATGCCCTTAATTCGCTTATCTCAAAAACTACTGGACCGATTGTTATGTTATTTGGCACAGATACAAAGTAAACCACATGAAAGGAACATATACTTTTTTATGAGAAAATGTACGGTTCACGAGGAATTAATAGTAAAATCCGTTGGTATTTTATCACTGTCAGTGCGTCTAGTCACTCTAGCTTAATTCAGATGTGGAAGAAGCTTAAACGTTAGAATTCCAAATTAATTTTAGAATTCGGTATGTTTTCTTTTGACTAGTGCTTTTAATTAAATGTTTAATTGTCTGCTGTGTGAGTACTCTCTCAGACAGCAGACAGTTAAATAGTGTAATGAAAATATACTGTATTTTTCTTTAAATTCTATGTTTTAATTTTTAAGTGTATCGACCTAATGTTAACTGTTTTGAAATGTTATTGTATTTAATAAAATTGTCAATGGCACTCAATTAAAATTTTAAAGTATAGTAAAATATTTACTTATTCTTCCCTCCAATGTCGGCAAGTACCTGCGTGCGGTGTCGTATATTTTACGCTAATAATACTATTTAAAAAAAAGATAAAACCGACTTTAAAATTGTACGTAATTGAGTGTCAAAATTCTTACAGTATTCCCTAAGCTGAACTTTACCTAGTGCAACAAAAATTACTTATATCGGACTTGTAGTTTCAGAGATATGCGAACACAAACATAAAAACATACATGCAAATACATTTTTGAAAGGCACATTTGTTCAGACGCTGATAAAGACTAACTAACTAATAAACGAAAACTGGGCACTTCTGAAAATGCTACAATATACATACAGTTCGAATCGATTACCTCCTTTTTAACGAAGTCGGTTAATATTAAGTTGCATTACATACTGTGTAATGTGAATGAGTACCAATTCAAGCGATATAGATCCATTTAAATAAGGCATGTAGCGATCAGCCATTCATACAAATTTAATAAGGGCGAAGAGAAGACCTAATTTCCTGCACAAGATTAACCTCAGGTACAGTCGAAGACAGATCCTGTTTAGCATTTTTGAACCCTATTGCCATTGAATACGTTTGAAAAGTAAACAAGATCTGTTTTTACCATACGTCTGGAGTTTCAGTTAATAAGCAATTTATCAAAAAAGGTTAAAGCCAAAAATATGAAAGCACATTATATCAATTACATGCTAATATTATAAATGAGAAACTCTTTATGTTTCCTCTTAATCGGTTCAGTGGTTCATAAAGGGAGTAACAGGCGGACAGAAAAAAAAAAACTAAAAAGTTAATAATTCGTACAAAATATGTCAAACTTAACGAATGTTATGCTGGCTTCTTGCGGCGCGTAATATCACGGTTTGTACGACCGAGCACGATCCAACAGCTGAGTCCGCGCTACTCTTTCTCATGGCGCGAGCCACCCGAGCCGCGCCGAGCCGCGCCTTCGAAGTTACCATCGGATCGGACGCGCCTGCTCGAGCCAGCCCGCGCCACCTCGAGCCACTCACACGACGCGTGGCTCGAGCTGGCGCGGCGCGGCTCGTGATGTTACGCGCCGTGAGAAGCCAGCATTACAAAGTACCTTTTCGACATATTCACGTATAATTTACCTTACCCTAAACGCGAGCAGACTATACCAATTTACGTTTGAAGTCAAGATATTACAGGACTAAGTTTCCCATGGGAAGTCACACTTCATTGAATGTTAAGCTGTGTAATTACATAGCTTATCTATTGCCCCCCTATGGGGTATATAGGGAAGGGGTTTCCTTCCCCGTATGCTATGTTATTAAGCATTCTGCTTTATGGTTACATATAATTTATCATGTAGTTTGTATGTAACTTATGTTTCCTATGTCTCTTTGGGATCAAATGAATAATTTAGCATATTTTATGATAAATAATGATGGTTCGTTGAATACATTTAATAAAATTACTTTGTTTTAGCTGAAAAATATACGGTTCCACAGAGATTTACTTGTCTTATTAACAAAGAAAATACTAACTGATAGTGCCAATTAAAAATTACTTTGCCAATTCCTTCTTTTCGTTATTAACAACATTTTATAAAACTATGACATGTTTTTTTCCTTATTCCAAACTATCTTCGTACCAAATTTCAGCAAAATCGGTTTAGCGGATTAAGCGTGGAGGTAACAGACAGACACACTTTTGCATTTATATTATTTGTATTAGATTTAATAAGAAAATAAATTCGAAGGTTCATTTTCATCAGTCTAAAGTGAAATGATTTAAATAGCTAAGGGCCAAACTACTACAAGAACAATAAAATTAGCATTAACTGTGGAAGTTCAGAAGGGTTTAAGGTAACAGCCCTACCAGTTGATTATTATGTTGCTAACTAACTGAATTGTTACTTAAGTTTTAAGTAACACCTTTACTAATGGATAGACCATCGAAATATAACAATATGGAACGGAAACTCGCGTTCATTTGACCGCTCAATGTTTCAGTTACTATTCATATCCATACTAATATTATAAATGGGCGAGGCCGCCAATTTTTGCTGATTTTGCAATTATTTCTCTCCGCCCTTTGTATTTTAAAAAGTATTGTGTTTATCTTATGCTCGAAAACTGATTCTAACGAAGAAAACAAAGTACTCAAGCATGCATTAGAATTATTTGAGTTCCAATAATAGTCTAAAAATATATTTACAATTAAACATAAAAAAGGTAAGAAAATAGCTTAAAATATATTATATAGCTTAAAATGTACAATCCGCCGTGGAAGAGGTGCACTTTAATTGTCGCTGTAGCAGTAAGTATGACAGATTTGAAGATAAATCGGATATGTTATGAATACTTATATAAATGGCTATTACCTCATCTAATTCTTATAGTATTTTAAGATAACTTTCTTTATAAACTTTTTAAAATCAAATGAATCGTTAGAAACATCAATTCTACCCCACATTTTAAACGTCATCAATAATACCGATTTATTGTTATCGTTGGGTGTTAGGGCAGGTAAAAAATGGCAACGCTGAGTTTTTACGTATTTTATGGAAAATCTCGTAATATCCGCCATTTCTCGACAGTTCACATTTGAACCTCAGTCGGGCTGTGTACACAGTTTTTTCAAAGGAAGTTTTTTTGTGACACAAATGTAAGTATTACTGTTTCGCATAAAACTATCAATGCATCATGTGAGTAGTCAAAAGGGCCATGTTTGGGGCTATAATAAAAACCACATTGTGTATTATTTACAGAGATAAGTTTGATTTTCTCAACGCTATGATAGCCTCTACGCTATCATTTTGGTGCTCCAACGTCATATTTCTCAACGCTATGATAGCGTAGAGGAAGAAATTCCCTACAATTTTGGTGCTCCTACGTCACAAGCAGCGTAGATATTCGCAAATTTTCTTTCTCTCGCAAAATTTTTCTGCGTATTATCAGCAAAAATTGGCGGCCTCACCCAAATGCGAAAGTATGTCCGTCTGTCTGGATGTTACCTCTTCACGTTTTGAACCGATTTTAATGAAATTTGGCATTGAGATATTTTGAGTCCCGGAAAAGGACATAACATTAGGAATTAGGATCGTGCGATAAACGAATTTTGGCGCAACGGAATTTCGGGCGTCCTATGCTATATCTTTCCCGGGACTCAAAGTATCTCCATACCAAATTTCAGCAAAATCATTTTAGTGGTTGGGGCAAACAGACAGACAGACAAACAGACGGACAGACACACTGTCAAAGTTATAAAGTATGGATTTAACAGGCAATGTTTATTAGTTTAACCATTGTTTTATCAGTTTAATTGAAATTATAATATACGTTAGCCTACCTTTACATAATACGGTATTTCATCAACACATTGTGTTTCAACAATGGCCGGCATGTACAAACTTTTACAAAGCCTTATTTGCCTATAAATAGGTTTGATAAATTGCCAACTGCTGGCCATCCATCACAGGTAACCCTATTGACACCTATACTAGAGTTTACAAATTGATAAAAATGATATACTCCCCTTTAAATTGCAGCGTACATTTGATATTTTAAAGTATTTGAGCAAGTTTTGAGGATATCGTTATGATGTGTGAATGTAATTTAGTGTTCAAGCGTTGTTGAGACGTGTACCCATAAAAATGTTATTAAATACTAGCTGACCCGGCAAACGTTGTTTTGCCATATAAATAATTTTTGGTGTGAAAAATAGATGTTTGCCGATTCTCAGACCTACTCAATATGGTCACAAAATTTCACGAGAATCGGTCAAGCTGTTTCGGAGGAGTACGGGAACGAACATTCATGGATTGGCTATTCATGGATTCATGGATTAATTTATAATTAATTTATGCTAAATTACATACTGTATCGAATTGATAAACTCTTTTTTTTGTAATCGGTTAAAAAAACGTCTCGCACTTCGGAGTGCTGGCAGAAGTGATAACATTAAACTGACTCTATGTTAACATTTTTACCCACAAAAATGCACAATGGCGCAAAAACTATCACATCAAAATGTTTTCTTCAAATGTTGTTACATCCATACTAGTATTATAAATGCGGAAGTGTGTCTATCTGTCCATCTGTCTATCAGTCTGTCTGTAACCTGTTCACGCTCAAACCGCTGAACCGATTTAGCTCAAATTTGGTATGGAGAATGGAGATGGTTTGAGCCCGGAGAAACGATAAAAGATACTTACTTTTTATCCCAAAAAATGTACAGATCCCGCGCAATTAATGAATTTTGTTGCTGGCGATATCTAGTCAATATCTAATTTAAAAAACGAGATCCTTTAAATGAAAATGTTAGCGCATCCTCGCATGCTAAAAGCTTTGAATGTTTAAATCGGGATTACGGACAAGGTGTTGGGAAGTTGAGTGGAGTTATTCAACTGAATATTGTATAGCTTTCAACGAACTTTAATGCTGTTTTCGCTTGACGGGACCTGTATGTGACTAGTGAAACTCGGACTAGTGTGCAGGGTACCGAGACAGCTTGCATTCGATTTTGATAAAGTCGAATACAGCTGATCGCACATATTTTGTCAGCACCAAACGCGCCGTACGCGTCGAACGTACCGCATAGTACGCGAAATGCGGCGCGTACGGTGCGGACGAATGTGCGAGGTTTCGCATTATTTCATACAACGAATCCTAAAATGCGGCGCGATCGGTGCGTGCGTGCTGATAAAATAAATGTGCAATCACTTAGGCTGTGTTTCCACCAGAGCTGAGGGAAACACAGCTCGTTGCGAGGAATGTGTTATTGAGAACCATTAGCATCGCCGCGCTGAGCGATGTCATGGCAAAGTCATGTCAATAAAGCGATTCTATTGGTTTTCAAAAACACATTCCTCGAAACACAGCTCCGCTCAGCTCTGGTGCAAAGATAGCCTTGGTATGCTTGCTGTGAGCTTGGCTCTTGCGATGTCGAAAATCCTATACTTACATATATTTAAAGACTTTGTTGTCAAAATTATCGAATAAGGGCCAAACGAGCGTAATTTGTGAATTGTGAGTCGCAGAATTTCGGCTGGCAGAAATTCTGCTGCTTTCAGTTTCATAGAAAATTCCTACTTCATTCACACGAGCGTAATTTTGTGACCCGTGATTTGTATGAAAAATATTCACGCGACTGAAATTTTGCGACTCACGACTCACAAAATTACGCTCGCTTGGCCTCACCCTATAAGTTGGTTACGACTCGGAATACGAATCGACTTGGGGGAATTCGGTAAATATTTCACTCGCTACAGCAAGGACGCGTGTAAGAGAGTTTCCGCTGAGATCCAACCGTTTGAGGTATGCCGTATGAGAATCGGGCGGCTTGTACCTGGTGTAAGGCATTTTTCACAGTAGGTACTCTTCGTCACCTTTAGTGCGAGAGAATGTAGTAGGTTGTCGCTTTATCTTAATTCACGTTCGCAATGATTGTTTTCTAAAGCTATGTCTTCAGTTTTTTTTTTTATGTAGATTAAAATAAAGATCGTAAAAAGCGATTTTTTTTACAAATCTAGCCGACGCTCGCAACTCCGCTAAAATTCGTTAATTGCGCGGGAACCAACATTTTGCCGGGATAAAACGTATCCTATGTCCTTTTCTGGGACTCAAAGTATTTCTATACCATATTTTCACAAAAATCGATTCTGCGGTTTAGGCGTGAAGAAGTAGCAGACAGACAGACAGAAAGACAGACAGACACACTTTCGCATTTATAATATTAGTATGGATGTACCTGGATGTATGGAAGTATGGACGAACATAAAAATAATGATTTTAACGTCTTTTATAATAAACATAAGGATTAAGAGATTAATTATTTTCAAAATGAAACTTACGATAGTGATGAACGAAAACTTTTAATGGACCAGAATAGGGAATGTGGAATAGATTTAGTGTGAGTTTATTTAAAGTCTCAATCGGATCCGTGTCGACATTCCACTTGGAGGACGTTTTAATTTATTTTCGACGAATTGTTTAAAGTCTACATTCCAAGTTCTAATATGTTTGAAATTTAAAGTTACATTAATTTAACACATTACTATGATTATACGTTTAGGTTAACACAATATAGAGAATTATTTAAACATTTACCAAAATTATTTTTTCCGGCATAAGTGAAAATTGTCGCAACTAGACGTAGTCGTAACTGGACGTAGCCACGATTGGACTTTTATACAATTTGAGGGAAAACGAACAAATAGGTCACCTGATGGAAAGTAACCGACATTCTGATGTTGTGAGTATCCATACACTCGCGACATCAGAAGAGTTGCAGGTACGTTACCGGTTTTAAGAGGTAGTGCGCTATTTTTTTGCAGCTCGTATTCGTCTGGAAATACCGCTGGCGACAGTTCATTCTAGAGCTTTACTGTGCGTGGCGGAAAGTTACGCGAAAACGCACGGAGGAGGAGAAGAGAGGAGGAAGACCGCCACATGCCGTGGAACGATGGTAAAAAGTTGCAGGAGGAGTTTTGGCGGGCATGTGAAAGAGTGCTGTTGTGTTTTTGTATTATTTTCCTAAAATTGTGTTAGCTGGGTTTTTAATGTGTAATATTGGTAGAATATTAACCATTAGATATTCGTGTTCATGCACAAGTGTAGGAAAGTGATGTAATATCCAGAAACGTGCTATTTTGTGTTCCCTCCAAAACTCCATCGAAAGTTTCAGTAAAGCGTCTACCACTTTACTGAATCGACTGACTTGACTCCTGTGACTGTATTGACTTTTACTTAGACTTTGACTAGGCTTTAGACCTGACGATACATGAAAACGATGATGAAAATTATATAGGAGGAATATGGTTTTCCCGCCATATTCCTTACCTTTTTACCTTGTCTGTGGCACAACATACACATCCTTTGTGTCAAGTTGCCAAAAAAGAAGAAAAAGAAAGAAAGAAAGTTGCAGGAGGTATAATATTATGCATGTGTAAGTTGTATACGTAGTCGTACCTATACGTAGTTGCAACTCAACGTAGTTCGAACTGGCGTAGTCACACCTGGACTGCAATGGATGCAGTACAGCCGACAAAATATTATCAATAATGTTTTCAATCCTAATCTATAAAAAAATATACATTCATTCATACGTAAAACACGCCGTAATTTATTCTGACAAGAAAGCGGAGTGTACGACAACATACTTTTTGCTTCCGGGTCATTATGGATGGCCTTATTATACGGAAAAGTCTTTTTATCCGCCGATAACTTCTTCTCATTTGAAAAGTAAATTGTGGTCCGAACTTAGATATTATCGGAAAATTATGTAAATGCCGAGAAATTTGATATCAATGCAGATTGGGGGACTTGTGACGCGCTTTTAATAGGTTCGGAACTTCGGGGCTCATGCATGACAGTGGAATATGTCAGCCGCAAAGTTTTAATCACGGCTGACGTATTCCAAAAATATGAATATAAAGGGTGTATTTTGGAACTCTAACGAAGATACTACACGGAGTTTGCGTTGCATTATTGCTGCTTTATATTTTAGGCTGCCTTCACACTAGCGTTTGTCCAGCGTAGGCATTCGATGAACGTATGCGCAGCGCAGACGCCGCTACAACGCGGCGCGTACGTCGCGTTGTCGCCGCTTCTCTACTGGAACAATCAGTAGGTACGCTGAGCTAGCGCCGCGTGTGCGCGACGTATACGCTGCGTTACTGCGGTGTCATGTACAATCATTTCCATGTCAAAAGTACTTTCTGTTGTTGAACTAATTTTACGTCGTATTACTTCGGGCGCTTGTCTACGAATGAAAGAATCAACGCGTGCACAGGGGTGCATTACATGACACCGCAGTAACGCGGCGTATACGTTGCGCACACGCGGCGCTCGCGCAGCGTACTGATTGTTCCAGTAGAGAAGCGGCGACAACGCGACGTACGCGCCGCGTTGACGCGGCGTCTGCGCTGCGCATACGTTCATCGAACGCCTACGCTGGATAAACGCTAGTGTGAAGGCAGCCTTAGGAATATCCGTGGCGGCCGAAATGGAAGATCTTCCGACCGAGCGACGACTGACAACCTCTGTGGCTCAGTGGTGAGCGCGTTGGTAGCTCAAGCCAGAGGTCACGGGTTCGAATCCCGCCGACGGAACAAAAAGAAAGTTTTCAATGTTCCCGGGTCTGGATGTGTATTAAATATGTGTATTGTATAATAAAAATCTTAAATATATGTATAGTATAAGAGTATTAAATATATTTCCGTTGTCTGGTACCTGTAACACAAGTCCTTCGGGTACTTAGCACGGGGCCAGACTGGCGTGGTGTGAAGCGTCCATGGATATTATTATTATTATTATACATTTTATGATTACTACGCCTGATTGATTTGCAATTTTTTTAACGTATCGTAGAATTGAAAATCAAAATAAACAAATCGGGAGGGAGTTTGATGCTCTTTGATTGCCCGAAACTATTGTGGCTACGCAGCTATTGGTGATTTAATATAATATAGACACGAGAGTTTATTACTTACCGCGTCGTTGCAACGCAGTTGCGGCCCCCGCTGCGATGACACAACGTAACGAAATGAGGCTTAGTTCTACGTATACAGGCTAATATGGATCACATTAATACAAAACCTCTTCAAAGCTTAAAACCACAGATTCTTAAAGTGTGCATTCAAGCTGAGTATTCGAAGGATTTGGGCAGCTCGAAACGTGTAAAGCTGTTCAGCTATTTCGTGCCAGAGAATACTTATCGACACTGAAATTCACAAAATATCAGTTGAATAATGACTGTGTTGTAGAAATATCGTGGACTTAAATATATAATGTTTCGAAGACTATATAATAAGGTGTGGATGGAGGATGTTGCTTTTTAATGCGAAATATACGAAACAGATTTTTATGTGGTATATTCGTAATAACAGTTACATATTAATATGTGAGGTTTGGTATTCTTTATCAACTACTAATAGTTAGTAGAGTACCAACGATATGATAATTTGCCTTATTTTCTTTATTTAAAACTAGATGACTCAAAGTATCTCCATACCGAATTTCAGCAAAATCGGTTAAGCGGTTGGGTAACAAACAGACACACTTTCACTTTTACAATATTGGTATGTAAGTATGGATTAGAAGTTGCGTGCTGTATTTACGACTGCACTCACGTAAATATACAGTTTACCGAGGTAATCATATATTTTTAAGCGACATTTTCAACCGACTATAAAAAGTATTGTGTGCCCTTTCCCGTAGTCTATGCTACGTCTATGACAAAATCAAAATCGGACCAATAGTTTCGTAGCCTAGCCAAACATACAAAATATCCCTCTTTATTACTAGTATAGGTTATTAAGAATACACCCAATAAAATAACCATACAATTTTATTTTCCATTCATTCGTAAACCATTTAAGTAACTGGCTTCAGTAAAGACTTCCAACCCATTAAAAGCGGAGTGAATTTTTCATAAAAAGCCGGTATACAAAAAGTGATTTATTGCTGATGTAAGGAAATCTGGCGTTCAGCATTGACAATACATAAAATAACACTTTCGTAGTCGACGTTAAAGATATTAGGCGTCGCGTCTCATACAATAAACATAGTAGGAAAATATATTCTTTACTAGATGGCTCCCGCAACTCCGTTGCGACAAAATTCGTTTATCGCGCGGGAACCGTACATTTTTTCGGGATAAGAAGTATACTAGGTATGTCCTTTCCCGGGACTCAAAGCATCTTCCTACCAAACAGCTAAATCGGTTCAGTGGTTTAGGCGTGAATACAGACAGATAGACACACTTTCGCATTTATAATATTATGAATAGATGGCATTGTTAATCTCGAAAACTCGCTGGTATACCCGTTTCTGAGTGTCAGAACTGCTAAACCGATAATGATAAAACTTGGTATGGAGATACTTTGACTCTCAGAAAATGATGTTTCTTTAAATTAGAATTCAAAGTTTTTAGATAACCGAATTTCTTCAGAACAAGCTTACACAATAATTATGTTGTTATAATTTTATGTCTTTACAATATTCAGAACTAGATGACACCCGCAACTCCGTTGTGCCAAAATTCGTTTATCACGCGGGAGCCGTAAATTTTTCCGAGATGAAAACAGTTCTATGTCCTTTTCCGGGACTAAAAGTATTTGCATACCTTTATTTAGAATCGGTTTTTTGGCAGGCGCTTTTGGACTGCACAACAAGACATGTTGCTATTTTTTTCGAAGAGGCGCTACGAATACCCGGTACAAGTAAAATACTCATCAACCGAATTGTATGTACCTACACCCACTTACTATTTTACTCCCGAACTATGGATTCCAATGGAATGCAGAAGATATGTTAAAACTATTTCATATGATGAAAATGGAAATGGAGAATCAAACGGCAACGATAACTCAATATGTTACCGATACCTTGATGAGAGCAATAGACATTAAAATACAACCGCTAGTAGAAGAGAACAAAATTTTGAAACAAGAAATAGAAGTGCTAAATAAAAAGTTAAAATACCAAGGAGAGACACTGCGCGAAAACAATATTATAATTCATGGCGTGGGAGAAACTGAAAAATCTTACGAAGACCTATTTACAGTCATCATAAATATTTTAGAAGATATAAATATAAAAATTGAAAAGAAGGAAATAAATAAATATCACAGATTAGGAAAAAAACAAGAAAATAAAACTAGACCTATTCTTATTGCTCTCATTTCGCAACTAAAGAAAGCAGAGATAATGAAACGTAAAAAACATATTTTGACTCAACAGATTTTTATAACAGACGATTTATCAAAGGAAACAAGGGAAGATCGTAAAAACTTACAGCAGCAGTTAAAGAAAGAACGTGAAAGTGGAAAGATAGCATTTATCAAAAATAATAAGATTGTTATCAAAGAAAAATCCGAAGTTGAGAAAAGAAAAAGGGAGTCTTCAATGTCACCAAGCAGTATACTAACACCTCCAAACCACTTAGAGAATAATGCTAAAGCTCCGTCAAAAATGCATAAGATTGACGCATTTGCGTACATGAGAGCAAGATCCTTTTCATTAACTGACAAAATATCTACCCAACAAAATAAAGCTTAGGATTTATTAGACACCAGAAATGCAAAGAATACAAATACGAAACACAGCAAAAGAACAAAAAATATCCCCAACACGGCTGGTCACCGCGGGGTGTATGACTAATATAAATAATCCCCTTAAAGCTTAATGAACAAAGTAAACAAAATAAACTGTATTTAAAAGAAACAATAACCATAAAAATAAAAACAAGACTGAACATAGCTACGCTAAATACAAGATCACTCAAATCTAACGAATCTTTAATAGAATTAGAACATGCTTTAGAATCAATCAAATGGGACATTATAGGGTTGAGCGAGGTAAGGGCGGAAGAGAAGTTAGAAGAACATGAAAATTACATATTATATTACAAAAATGAAAAAGCAGGATTACACGGAGTTGGGTTTCTTGTAAAGAAATATCTGAAAAATAAAATCATCGGATTTCAAGGAATATCCGATAGAATTGCCGTTTTGACTATTAAACTTCCTAATAACAGGAAAGAAACTTCGATTGTACAGATATATGCTCGCACAGAAATTGCTAAAGAAGAAACAAAAATAAATTTCTACAATAATTTAAACAAAACTATACCAAAACTAAACAAGCATTTAATAGTGATGAGAGACTTTAATGGTCAAATTGGTGAACGAAGAAGATACGAAGATATTATACTGGGACCTTGGACTACAGGGCGGAGAAACGACAACGGACAGAAACTGCTTAATTTTGCTTTGGAGGATTATACCTCACCAATGGAAAACATCTACCATAATACTACTACAAAAAAAAAGGGAAAGAAATGATATCGCTAACTATAGACCTATCAGCCTAATGTCCAATATATACAAAATGTTTTCTAAGATACTTTTAAATCGTCTAACCAAGATCCTGGACGAAAATCAGCCGAAGGAGCAAGCCGAATTTCGCAGACTTTTCGACCCTAGATCACATCCATGCCATAAAACAAATAATTCAGAAAAGCAACGAATATGGTTTTACTTACTATCTGGCCTTCGTAGATTATAATAAGGCGTTTGACTCACTTAAACACGCTAAAATATGGGAAGCATTAGAAAGTCAAGGTGTCCACAAAAAATCTCATTTCCAACATATACAAAGATATGAAAACTCACATCAAAACAGAGAGGGTAGGTGAAGACTTCCCCATAAAAAGAGGAGTGAGACAGGGTGACCCACTTTCACCAAAACTATTTTCGGCAGTCCTAAAACAAGTTTTCAGACATCTCGAATGGCCAAACTATGGACTAAATATAAATGGAACCCTACTAACCAACCTTCGATTTGCAGACGATCTTTATCTAATTATATCAAGCGACGCGAAAAACTTACGGGATATGCTAGAACAACTAGTGTTTGAAAGTGGAAAGGTGGGACTGTCTATGAATACATCGAAAACTAAATTGATGACAAATGCAGAAAAAATTCCTATTAAAGTAAATAGTACTCTAGTCGAATACGTGGAAGAATATCTTGGCCAAATAATATCACCAAATGACCTCACAACAAAAGAAATAAACAACAGAATCAATTTAGCTTGGAAACGGTACTGGTCGCTCAAAGAAATTGTAAAAAACCCACAAATCAACAAAAAATATTCGATTCATGTATTCTACCCACTCTAACTTATGGATGCCAAACATGGAGCTTAATAGAAAATAACATACGCAAATTAAAAACCTGTCAGCATGGTATGGAAAGAAGTTTACTTAATGTTAAATTACATAACAGGATAAGACTAGATACTATTCTCAAAAGAACCAGAATAACGGACGTAACATTCCTCATTAAAAAACTAAAGTGGAGATGGTCAGGGCACATGATGAGAAATAAAAAGGAAAAATGGGCTAAGCATGTCACCGAGTGGTGCCCAAGGCAATATAAAAGGAAGAAAGGGAGACAACGCCGCCGATGGGAAGATGATATAAAGAGAGTCGCAGGATCCACCTGGATGAGGAAAACACTATCGTGTCCTATGGCAAGCTTTAGGGGAGGCTTATGCTGAAAAGCAAGTCAATCTTTGTGTTAGTAAGTTAAATTGTCAAATAAAGGCTATTATTATTATTATTATTTAGAATCGGTTCAAGTTTAGCGGTTTAAGTGTGACAGACACACTTTCGCATTTATAGTATTAGTAATAGACCGATAGGACTAGGTTTTTTGGTTTCAAAAATTCTAAAGTTTCTAATTTTTTGCGTATAGTTTTGGGACCACTAGGTAAACCTAAAAAATGATTTCGTGTCATTTTGGTCGACAGCTTCCAGAAATATTTAGGGATTTTGATTTTTAGTCGCTATAGGCTGAAAAAAATATTAAAGTTTAAAATTTAGGTTTTGGGATATTGCTAGGGCAGTAACTGATGTGCAGGCACGTTTTGTGTCAGATTCATCCACGGGTTTCCCAGTAATTAGCAAATATTAGAAACGTCGCCTAATTGCGTCGAAAAAATATTAGAGTTTCTAAAAACGGTCAAATATGGTTTAGTTTGTTGATGTCTGCTACTGTTAAAGTTTTGTGTCATTTTCATCCACGGGTTTCGAAGAAATCTATATTTTTGCTTTCAACATCCCGTAAAAGCTACAAAAAGTAATTAAAGTTTTTAGAGTTTACATATTTACAATTAAAAGGTCTATGCAAACCACATTTCAAAATTTAGTTCCTTTTCAGCCCCGATTTTAAGAGAAATTGATGATCAAATAAAGCGAAATTGATTTTTACACTAATTGTTAATAGGCCACAAACTATTTTATTTTTAAACGTTGATAAAACATCATATCTTGAAGGGCCTGTGTAACAGAAAATACGATATTTTATAATGTATTCGACGGAAAAGAAATAAAAAAAATTGCATCTTATTTTAACAAATATTCAACTAAATTTCGAAACTTAAAGCTTAGTCAATATTTTAAATCTTGCTTAAAATTCTACCATATTATGATTTATTAGCAGATTTTAAAAAGTTTATGTATTATTTTAAGTTGTTGAAGAAAAATTACTTACTACGTAATCCGCATAACATCCTGTTTCGTGTTCACTGTTCGATGATTTGAATTTTATTCTATTTGTAAAATGAAACTGACAAATTGGTTTGAGTACCTTTGCAAGTAGGGTTGCCATCAGGCGTTTGGACAAAGGTAAGTAGTTTTTCTAATACGTCATAAATCATAAGCCGCAAATCGCAATTTACCTATTAAGTTTTACGGTCAAATGCTGCGCGTCTACTGGATCGGAGCGTACGCACCGGCATTTCGTAATGCCGATGGGGTGCGTTCACTGCATTCGGATTCATCATAGGCAATTTAGTTATTTTTAGTCCGTCATAGCCTGTTAAGGCCGTCCCCCGAGCAAACGACCTTGGCCATACATTTGCCGCGTTGCCGAGATCGCACCAAAACCCTATTTTTATTACTTATCTTGGTTCAAAATTGTCCTAAAAAAATTTAAAACGGGGAATATTTAGTTTATGATATTGTCGATCTATTGGCGTGTGTTTCAAATAAAAGTTACTTGTTCATCCTAAGGAGATGCTGAATGTATTTTAATAAATTGGTTTTACTTTGGAATTGAATTTTAATAAATTGGTTTTACTTCCGAAGCTGATATCATGAGTATAATAAACAAAAATAGAAAATTTAAAACGGGGAAAGGAATGTTGATATACTGAAGATTATTGCTGTATTTTTATTATAACTTTGTAGCTTTCAAATTATGACTTTATAAGGCTTGAAATACGGTAAATTACGGTATCTCCGTAAGGAACGCCCTTAACGTGCATTTGCATTATAGAGGATAGTGGCGAGGACATTGTTGTAACTAGCTGTATTTTATCAGAAGAGGAAAAGAGAAACAAGAAAAAACGAAATTCATTATTTCCCAATTTCATCCCAAATATTGTCTCTCCTCAGTTGGTTATGATGATGTTGAAATGCTCCCTCTGGGTCATATCCAACGAAGGGTGGCTCGAATTGTTGACTGCCACAGTGTTTCAAACATCTTGGACTCTTTGGAATTACGCCGAGATGTAGCTTCACTCTGCATCCTCTATCGGTTGTATCACGGGGAGTACTCTGAGGAATTGTTCGGTGGTGAAGATCTGATTTTAGGCATCTGACGAAGAGCTGGATGATGTTATCCAAGATTTTCACGATGACATAATTTTATCTCAGAGTCCTCACTCTTTAGAAGTAGAGTCACCTCCTGATTCAGACGAAGAAATAGAAAAAGTATCTTTGCAGTTCTGTTCTAATGCGTAACCAGTCACTGTCCTCAGCGTTTCAGATATTTTACGTGGTAGAGGCAGAAAAAAACAGAAAAGCAGTCATACCTACAGTGTGTCGCGCAAAACTCGCCGCTGGAGCCTCTGTATGTTCTATGGAATACTAAATATTGTGGGGATCAATTCTGTGATACTGTTACATTCTTCAGATGCTGCTAATAAGCAATTTTTCAAGAATAGGCGCACTTACCTGAAGACTCTTGCTTTTGATTACATAAAACCGCACCTAGAAGACAGATTTCAATACCGAACTTTGCCAACGTAAGACGTATCTATAAATTTGTAAAAAGTACTGGAGAAAAAAAACGCCCAACGCCTTATAGCTTCTCTTAATTTCAAATCTGGAAGGTGTTTTGTCTTCCCGAGGTCCAAAGACCGCAAATCACGTACGCAATGTGAGACGTGCAAAACTTTCATTTGTACTGTTCACCAGAACAAAATATGCCAAAATTGTTTCATGGTACCTAATTAATTCGATTAAATTATGTTCAGAAAGACTGAGATTATTGTTAAAAAGTCTATGTAAGTTGATTTAATAATATAAACTTTAATATATTTTTAAAAATGTGTTATTATTGTTGGGGTGCGCTAGTAATGATTAAAATCTCGAAATATCGTGGATGAATCTAACACAAAATTATTCTATGGCTATAATTTAATAGACCTGAGCCCAATTATTATGATTTCAGAAACTCGAATTTTTTTTAGATAGTGTTTTAAATAATTAGCAATATTTCGGGTTCCAATGGGCTAAAATGGTTCAAATAAGGTATGTACAGTCCGAAGACTAATCTCGATATGATGCTATTGCTATTTTTAAGTTAAGTTTTTGCTGGCTAGTTTTATACAAATTTTAAAAAATCGACCACTAAATTTTGATTTTCTCAAAAACCTATTATCAGAAATGACACAAAATTTAAAAATAACCTAATAAGACATCACTCCATCCATGTGCAAAAATTCAGAAACTTTAGAATTTTTGAAATTTAACACCTCAAAACAAGCTAGTCCCGCAGGTCTATAAGGATGAATTTAACACTCGACGCTGCGACGTCCCTATTTACTATGGTATGTCAAAGCCTTCTGTAAATAAAATCCTGTATTTTTGTAAATCCATCACTGCATCTTGGGCTTGTCAGCTGTTTTTTCCTGGACGTAATGCCCTTTATCTCAATCCAACACACGCGTTAGTCCACAGTTACACGAGCGTTAATTTGACGCATCCGGTCTTCGATGCGCTAAAATTCTTTAGTGCGGAATTGTACAATTTTAGGGAAAAAGGCAATCCCGTAATTGAGCCCGGGGATAGGATATGTCCTATCCCCGGACTCTAAGTCTTCTAAGCGTGAAGAGGTATCGGACAGATAGACACACATTCGGATTTATAATATTAGGAATGGTATAATCATTTATCATTTTCAAGAATGTTTAAGGGTACGATAGGCTGAAGGGTCTTGTAGTATAGTTTTCACAGAGCCAGTACTGGCTGCCAATAAGACTGGCAGCCAGTATAGGCTTGGTATATGACGCGTGTGAACAGTTTTTCAAGCTAGGCCAAACTTTTCACACGTGGCATATACTAAGCCAATACTGGCTGCCAGTCTTATTGGCAGAAAGTACTGGCTCTGTGAAAACTATACTGTAAAGATTAGACATATTGTATCTCCTTAAGTTTTTGTTGTTGTGTCGCTTCGCCCTACTGCTGTGTATTTACTCCTAGTGAAGTCTCAGCCTTAAGGGTCAATTCAGACCGCAAGGCGACGCGTAGATACATTTCTAAATTTTTATTGATTTGACAGATTTCGCTTCAATCATCTTCGCGTCACGTTGCGGCCTGAATTGACCCTAATCATGATGCTACGAGTACGAAGCGTTAACGCATGCGACAGTAATGTGCTCGTGTAAACCACGCATTGTATTATTTGAACGCGTGATTGCGTAAACACTATCTTCACCTCACCCTGTGCAAACGGTGAAATTGAGAACTGTTCAAACAATTGTTTGTGTTTCATTTTATTGTGATCTCTATGACATTGCTCAATTATGAATTAGCAATAACATGAAGCATAAAATATATTGTTTTGTACTATCAGAGAAGTTGATTCCTATGCAGATCGGGGACCTAATTAGTTTGGTTGCGTTACGTCAAACCCAGCCGACAGATCAGAATTAACATTGAATTGACATATTCGACCAAATATCGTTGGTCTATCAATTGCATAGGAATTAATTTCCTCGATGGTACATAATAAATGTTCATTAGTGTTTTACAATTTGAAATGTAGTACAACACTATCACATTACATCATTTAAAATATTATGGAGCCCTGTGGTTATTAAAACGTCACATATTCATCATCATCTTGATAGACATCCTGATAGTTTTTAGGGTTCCGTACCCAAAGGGTAAAAACGGGACCCTATTACTAAGACTTCGATGTCTGTTTGTCCGTCTGTCTATCTCTAGGCTGTAAGTCAAGAACGGTAATAGCTAGAGAGTTGAAATTTTTACATAATATTTAGTGCAGTCGCCAGAGGTTTTAACCTCCGAAAATTGTAATAGTGAATGGATTTTTGTTTTCGAGGTGTAATTTTCTTTTTAACCGACTTCCAAAAAACGAGGAGGTTATACGTTCGGCTGTGGATATACATATATTTTTTTTATGTATGTTCAACAATTACTCCGCCGTTTGTGAACCAATTTTCAAAATTTTTGTTTTGTTGTATTAGGTTTCCTTCCAATTTGGTCTCATGTTCACAAAAATGGTGACCTGATGATGGGATCCATAAGTAATTGAGGGAACTCCTCAAAATTCAAATGGAAACATATAGTTTTTTTGTTTTCATATGAAGTATTCCAGGCATATGTTACCAAAAAGTAAGATTTTGCACCAAGATATACCATGGTTCGAAGGTGGTGAACAGAACTCCTTACTCCTTATACATGTTTGGGGGTTTCGGCGTTGTTTTAAGAACTGAAAGCATATACAGTAGATGATGATTAATGTAATAAGCTTAGTAAAGCTTATTACATTAATCATCATCATCACCACCATTCCACCATACACCTTCACATTATGACCCTATTATAATTGGTAGGTATTTTTCATAGTTAGACCACGGAGGCGGAGTGACCTATTGCTCACTTATTTGGTATAGAATCAGTTTTAAAGTGTCCCCTGGCCTACGAGTCATATGACGCACAATGTAATGAAGTTTGTTTTAAATCCTAAAACAACAATATTATGTTTGTATGTCATGTCATCTATAATAAATTGTTTATTTAGGCAACTCAATTTTGACCGAGTATTAGCATATTCTATTATGTTTCATTGATTATAAAAATATTTATATTGGTATGTAATAAAATATGTATTTTTCATTACAACATAATACACGTATTTTATTGCTGGATTTCTTTCCTAAATATTAATATCAGATGATCATCAAAATATTTTTTTATGGTCTAAGAATGGACCATTATAATATATTATCATAACAATTTGAATAAGAATGGATAATTCAGCACATTTACAAGTTTGGTCATAGGAAAGAACATAGACTATTTTTTGACGCGGGAAAATGAACGGTTATGTAACGCTAAGTACTCACATACGGTTTTGATCGATAGTTTTATTCCAAATCAAAGGAAATTACATAATTTTTAATTCCATCGAGCCGGCTCGAAGCGAGCCTTCGAGCTGTCAGTTTTGGTGGTCCACACGGTGGTTATTGCTCGATTTGGAGTAAAACTATCGAGCAAAACCGTATGTCAGTACTTAGCATAAAATTATTTTGTAATTAAAAAGACTTAGGGCCTGTTTCACCACTCCCTGATAAGTGCCGAATAGGCTATCCACCACTTAACTTGACAGATATGAAGTATGGAAAATCTGTCAAAAAACTTGTGAATAGCCTATTTGGCACTTTATCAGAAAGTGGTGAAACAGGCCCGTAAATAACTATTATGCTTAAAATTAATGGACTGTGATGATACCTTTCTATATTCAAACCATACTTGAAAAAATGTAATCATCAGGCTAAAAAAAATTCACACTCGCACATATTTTAATCAAAAACTTAACCGTGAAATTTAAATATAAACTGTCCAAAAGTAAACAGCTTGCAACTAGCATAGTGAACTTTATTAAAACAGTTAAGTATTGAAGTTAAACATAATATGAAGTTACAAACTCTCGAGTACTCTAATATAGGGTGAAGCGATCAGCGGTTTTGAAATAAGCAGAGATATATTGCCGAGATATAATATTCTGAATAACATTATAAACTAGATGACGCTTGAATATGGTTAACGCGCGGGAATCGTACATTTTTCCGACATTAAAAGTATCCTTTGTCCTTTGCGGGTCTCAAAGTAACAAAATCCATCAAAATCGGTTTAGCGGTTTGGGTGTGAAGAGGTAACAGACAAACACACTTTCGCATTTTATTATAAGCTAGCGACCCGCCCCGGCGTCGCACGGGTATAAAATATAATATAGCCACTGAAAAAAAAATGATTAAAATTGATAGCCTATGATCCTTCATGTGGTCTACTTCTTATCTGTGCCAAATAACATAAAAATTGCTCCAGTAGTTCGTGAGATAAGCCCTTTCAAATAATTTCCCCCGTTTTTTCCACATTCTCCTAATAGTATTAGCGTGATAAAATATAGCCTATAAGCCTTCCTCAATAAATGGGCTATCTAACACTGATAGAATTTTTCAAATCGGACCAGTAGTTCCTGAGATTAGCGCGTTCAAGTTACCCCTTTCAAATAATTTTCCCCGTTTTTTCCACATTTTCCTCTATTTCTTCGCTCCTATTAGTCTCAGCGTGATAAAATATAGCCTATAGCCTTCCCCGATAAATGGGATATCTAACACTGAAAGAATCATCAAAATCCGTTGCGTAGTTTTAAAGATTAAAGGGAACAAAGGGACATGAGGGAAAAAAAGCGACTTTGTTTTATAATAATACTACGAGTAGTATTCGTCAACAGCAACTTCGTCCGCGTGAATGATATCATTTTAAAAAATCCTTTCTTCGAAGACCGCTTGGCGTGGACAGAGGATAGAGGCCACAGAACAGGGGGCGATGACAAATTCGGGCTTACAAATAATAATTATTATTGTGACTACTTAGCTATAGCTAAATTAATATTGGAATTGGTTGTGTTAGACTGTTGCCAATAATAATTGTGACAAAAACGCTTGAAGGCACGGAAGTTCCTATAGCGCTGTCCACGATAGCAACGTAGTATGCGACATCATATATTTTACACTGTAGGTTGTCTAGCATTGTAGTTCTTTCGTCTTGGCAGAAAAAACTCTCCCAGAGATACTGCCTTCGGTCGAGCACATATTCTACCATGTGCTCGACCGATGCTAGTAATTTAGATCCGTGACTTTAAAATTTTCATGGCCGGTAACGAATTGAGATACTCAGTGGTTAATATCCATCCAGTGTTTGGATAATCGTTTACGAATATTAGGGAAAAGTTTTAAAGCGATACCTTTGCTAGAATTGGTAATCACTTTGGTTGTCGTTGTAAATTTCGAGGAGTTCCTTCAATTGCATTACTCATAGTTCCCATTATGAAATTTCCACCTTCGCGACAATAACTGCGAACAGCGAAAGTCACACTTTCTAAAATTCGAGGAGTTTCTTCAATACCTCATGGATCCCATTATGAAATTTCCATCTCGCAACCATAGCATCAAATACAAATGAAAGCCCTTAATCCTTCAAGCCCCATAAGAGCACATCAATAGAATACAATATCGCGACAGCTATATTGAATACAATAGCATTTCCAAGAAACCGCGATCGAAGGATTAAATTAATAAAATAATTATTTTACAAAGAAATCGCACACAGACGGCGAAATAATAATTCAAGACGTGAGTGGAAGAATAAGGTAAGTAACATGAAAAAACTTCCCGTTTTTTTGCTTAAATGGAGGCTTTAGGGCCGGTAAAATTGTTTGAAATAGAAAAACTATGGATTATATGCGTAGCTAGATACATTAGCTGGGTTATGAAGTAGATATGTTACAAGTTTTATTAAAATAATTAGGGAAAAAATTAGTTATTGTCCGAATGTTACAAAATGTTACTTGTTCGATTCTTCCACTCACGTCTTCAACTATCAATTTCGATTCTGATCCTTTTAATGCAAAAGAATACAAAAAAAAAAGCATCACAATGTGGTTATGGATGGTGTAATGATGGTGGTGATCATGATGATAATATAATTGACATAGTGGCATGTGCTTCCAGTATTTAAAAAAACGCTGAACCCCATAATCCATATATATATATGTATATATATATATATATATATATATATATATATATATATATATATATATATATATATATACACACATATATATATATATATATATATATATATATATATATATATATATATATATATATATATATATATATATATATATATATATATATATATATATATATATATATACATATTTAATTATATATAAATATATATATTTAATTATATATAAATATATATGGATTATGGGGTTCAGCGTTTTTTTAAATACTGGAAGCACATGCCACTATGTCAATTATATTATCATCATGATCACCACCATCATTACACCATTCATAACCATATATATATATATATATATATATATATATATATATATATATATATATATATATATATATATATATATATATATATAAGGTATCTTCTTATAAGGAATTTCAGCAGCAAGGAAGTTCAGCAACGGAACCTTCGGAAGCCCTATACCCTGGGATATGCCTTGGTGCAAATCTTACTTTTTGGTGGCATGTTATCTTAATTTTACTAAAAAAAATTCGGAGTCGGAATCTCTATGCCGATTTTAGGGGTTACCGGTTTAAACAGTTGTTAACTGCTTAAACTTCTATGAGCCCCTGAAAGGTACATAAAATAATAATGGAAAATGTCACTGTCATATTATATCAGACAAGTTTTTTTTTTACAAGACGAAGAAAAACCTTTTATTTATAAAACAGTTAACAGTCTAACTGTCTTGAAGGTGTACCAAAATTTATTTATTTTTTTTACATTTACTCATCTTCAATAAAAACCAACCCCAACTCGAACAAAGCTACGCGGAACGACTTGTTTCATAAAAAGTAACGGCTCTGATAGTCCACAGAAGATCAACAGGAAATATTATTATGTGTATCCGTTATCCACAGAAAAAATGTCGACGCTTATTTCTTTTGGTGTTATTGTGTAGGGATGTTGGGACATTTGACTATCGATAAAAATAATATCGATATTTTAACTCAGTAATATTTTATAAGCCTGCCAATTTGTTTACCTGGCCTCGTCAACGTCACAAATATTATTTTTACGTTCTTGAAAATGGAAATAATATCCTTCAGCCCGATTGCTTTAATGTAGGTTAAGGCTTATCGTGTGTCAAAATAATATAACCTTTTCTTTTACAAATACGAACGAGCGATGTAATATAATCTTGTAAAATGGACTGACGAAGCATTCAATAAATTATATTTAACTAGATGACGCCCGCAACTTTTCAGGGATAAAAAGTATCCTATGTTTTTTTTCTATATAAATTCCATACCAAACTTCAAAATTGGGTCAGCGGTTCAGGCTTAAAGAGGTAACAGACAGACAAACAGCTTTCGCATTTATAATATTAGTATCGATTTAACTTAATTTTAATCAATGATGTACTAACCCCACACTTCAAAAATGAGCCTAAGTATACTTTTTGAATATTTCATAAAAAAAAAACTTATTTGATAGTGAGTGATCGAAATATATTTTGTTCAGCCCTTTTCTCATCGATATACGAAGGTGAACGATAAATTTTTACAACATTAGTGATGGGCTACGAATAATAATTCTATTGTTTATTTTACGACTCACACTTTTTACATATAGAATAACTTTTGTATTCATATTATCAAAATATTTAAAATTGCGCGTTCGTCGGCTACACCGTGACAATAATAGCGCGACTTCGCTTTTGAAATATATAATATTATATCGTTACATAATATACTTGCTTGTGATCGCGCGGTGAAGCGGTCACACCGCGCGTTTTTGCCGCCGCATATATTATACGAGGTGTAACAAAGCTAAATGATATTACTTTAGGGAGTGTATGAGTGGGACACATAAATACCCTAAAGTATTATCACTTAGTTTTGTTACATCCTGTAATATATTAGTTTTAGATAAGAAAATAAAGTATTCGAAAAAAATTACAGATTGGAAATTCTAAAAGGTTATTTTCTCGACAAAATAATTAGACAGTTACACATTTTTCTGATAAACCTCTTAAGGCCGTCCCCCGAGCAAACGACCTTGGCCATAAATTTGCCGCGTTGCCGAGATCGCACCAAAACCCTATTTTTTTTACTTATCTTGGTTCAAAATTGTCCTAAAAAAAATTGAAAACGGGGAATATTTAGTTTATGATATTGTCGATCTATTGGCTTGTGTTTCAAATAAAAGTAATTTGTAAATCCTAAGAAGATGCTGAATGTATGCTTGAATTTTAATAAATTGGTTTTACTTTGGAAGCTGATATTATGAGTATAATAAACAAAAAAAAAATTTTAAACGACGAAAGGAATGTTGATATACTGAAGATTATTGCTGTATTTTTATTATAACTTTGTAGCTTTCAAATTATGAGTTTATAAGGCTTGAAATACGGTGAATTACAGTATCTCCGTAAGGAACGCCCTTAAACTTATTAAGTTTTCTTGACGATGTGTATACATTTATATTGCAACTAGATGTTTCCTGCAACTTCGTTGCACCATCCTATGACTTTACTCGGGTTTTAAAGCGTATTTTTCGTCCGAATCGATTCATCGGCTTAAGCGATCAGTTAACAAACAGACAGAAAGAGAGGCATACTTTCGCATCCATACTACATCCAGAAAAACACACTTTCACATCTATACATCTATCTATCTATATCTATACTCTATACTTATAATAAAAGCGTAGAGGTAAAATTTTTGTACATTGAAAATAAACTTGAAAAAACGAGTCAGGGGCATGTTGGAAGAGTAGTAAAACACACTTTAACTGTTTTTGAAATTTTTGATTCTCTGCCTGTTTGTCTGTTTGTACAGGCTAATCTCTGAATCCGCTGGACCGATTTCAATGAAATTGGCATGGCGATACCTTACATCCCTGGTCAACATCTTAGATACTTTTTTAACCGACTTCCAAAAAAGGAGGAGTTAATGTTTACTTTGCTGTTTGTGGACAGATTTTCAAAATTCTTTTTTTGTTGTATAGATTGTTAACCCGAATTTAATACCATGTTTACAAAAACGGTGACTTGATAATGATTTCCTCGGGATCGGGAGGTATCGACGGAACTCACCCTTTACAACAAAAACATTACAGTAATTTTCACTTTTTTTTAGTAAAATTAAGATAACATGCCACCAAAAAGTAAGATTTGCACCAAGGCATATCCCAGGGTATAGGGCTTCCGAAGGTTCCGTTGCTGAACTTCCTTGCTGCTGAAATTCCTTATAAGAAGATACCTTATATATATATATATATATATATATATATATATATATATATATATATATTTAATTATATATAAATATATATATTTAATTATATATAAATATATATGGATTATGGGGTTCAGCGTTTTTTTAAATACTGGAAGCACATGCCACTATGTCAATTATATTATCATCATGATCACCACCATCATTACACCATTCATAACCATATATATATATATATATATATATATATATATATATATATATATATATATATATATATATATATATATATATATATATATATATATATATATAAGGTATCTTCTTATAAGGAATTTCAGCAGCAAGGAAGTTCAGCAACGGAACCTTCGGAAGCCCTATACCCTGGGATATGCCTTGGTGCAAATCTTACTTTTTGGTGGCATGTTATCTTAATTTTACTAAAAAAAAGTGAAAATTACTGTAATGTTTTTGTTGTAAAGGGTGAGTTCCGTCGATACCTCCCGATCCCGAGGAAATCATTATCAAGTCACCGTTTTTGTAAACATGGTATTAAATTCGGGTTAACAATCTATACAACAAAAAAAGAATTTTGAAAATCTGTCCACAAACAGCAAAGTAAACATTAACTCCTCCTTTTTTGGAAGTCGGTTAAAAAAGTATCTAAGATGTTGACCAGGGATGTAAGGTATCGCCATGCCAATTTCATTGAAATCGGTCCAGCGGATTCAGAGATTAGCCTGTACAAACAGACAAACAGGCAGAGAATCAAAAATTTCAAAAACAGTTAAAGTGTGTTTTACTACTCTTCCAACATGCCCCTGACTCGTTTTTTCAAGTTTATTTTCAATGTACAAAAATTTTACCTCTACGCTTTTATTATAAGTATAGAGTATAGATATAGATAGATAGATGTATAGATGTGAAAGTGTGTTTTTCTGGATGTAGTATGGATGCGAAAGTATGCCTCTCTTTCTGTCTGTTTGTTAACTGATCGCTTAAGCCGATGAATCGATTCGGACGAAAAATACGCTTTAAAACCCGAGTAAAGTCATAGGATGGTGCAACGAAGTTGCAGGAAACATCTAGTTGCAATATAAATGTATACACATCGTCAAGAAAACTTAATAAGTTTAAGGGCGTTCCTTACGGAGATACTGTAATTCACCGTATTTCAAGCCTTATAAACTCATAATTTGAAAGCTACAAAGTTATAATAAAAATACAGCAATAATCTTCAGTATATCAACATTCCTTTCGTCGTTTAAAATTTTTTTTTTGTTTATTATACTCATAATATCAGCTTCCAAAGTAAAACCAATTTATTAAAATTCAAGCATACATTCAGCATCTTCTTAGGATTTACAAATTACTTTTATTTGAAACACAAGCCAATAGATCGACAATATCATAAACTAAATATTCCCCGTTTTCAATTTTTTTTAGGACAATTTTGAACCAAGATAAGTAAAAAAAAATAGGGTTTTGGTGCGATCTCGGCAACGCGGCAAATTTATGGCCAAGGTCGTTTGCTCGGGGGACGGCCTTAAGAGGTTTATCAGAAAAATGTGTAACTGTCTAATTATTTTGTCGAGAAAATAACCTTTTAGAATTTCCAATCTGTAATTTTTTTCGAATACTTTATTTTCTTATCTAAAACTAATATATTACAGGATGTAACAAAACTAAGTGATAATACTTTAGGGTATTTATGTGTCCCACTCATACACTCCCTAAAGTAATATCATTTAGCTTTGTTACACCTCGTATAATATATGCGGCGGCGAAAACGCGCGGTGTGACCGCTTCACCGCGCGATCACAAGCAAGTATATTATGTAACGATATAATATTATATATTTCAAAAGCGAAGTCGCGCTATTATTGTCACGGTGTAGCCGACGAACGCGCAATTTTAAATATTTTGATAATATGAATACAAAAGTTATTCTATATGTAAAAAGTGTGAGTCGTAAAATAAACAATAGAATTATTATTCGTAGCCCATCACTAATGTTGTAAAAATTTATCGTTCACCTTCGTATATCGATGAGAAAAGGGCTGAACAAAATATATTTCGATCACTCACTATCAAATAAGTTTTTTTTTTATGAAATATTCAAAAAGTATACTTAGGCTCATTTTTGAAGTGTGGGGTTAGTACATCATTGATTAAAATTAAGTTAAATCGATACTAATATTATAAATGCGAAAGCTGTTTGTCTGTCTGTTACCTCTTTAAGCCTGAACCGCTGACCCAATTTTGAAGTTTGGTATGGAATTTATATAGAAAAAAAACATAGGATACTTTTTATCCCTGAAAAGTTGCGGGCGTCATCTAGTTAAATATAATTTATTGAATGCTTCGTCAGTCCATTTTACAAGATTATATTACATCGCTCGTTCGTATTTGTAAAAGAAAAGGTTATATTATTTTGACACACGATAAGCCTTAACCTACATTAAAGCAATCGGGCTGAAGGATATTATTTCCATTTTCAAGAACGTAAAAATAATATTTGTGACGTTGACGAGGCCAGGTAAACAAATTGGCAGGCTTATAAAATATTACTGAGTTAAAATATCGATATTATTTTTATCGATAGTCAAATGTCCCAACATCCCTACACAATAACACCAAAAGAAATAAGCGTCGACATTTTTTCTGTGGATAACGGATACACATAATAATATTTCCTGTTGATCTTCTGTGGACTATCAGAGCCGTTACTTTTTATGAAACAAGTCGTTCCGCGTAGCTTTGTTCGAGTTGGGGTTGGTTTTTATTGAAGATGAGTAAATGTAAAAAAAATAAATAAATTTTGGTACACCTTCAAGACAGTTAGACTGTTAACTGTTTTATAAATAAAAGGTTTTTCTTCGTCTTGTAAAAAAAAAACTTGTCTGATATAATATGACAGTGACATTTTCCATTATTATTTTATGTACCTTTCAGGGGCTCATAGAAGTTTAAGCAGTTAACAACTGTTTAAACCGGTAACCCCTAAAATCGGCATAGAGATTCCGACAAGAAGAAGTTCCAAAACAAAGTCGCTTTTTGCTGTCTATCTTTACTCTACGCAAGCAAGTTTAGTGTTTTTGAGGATTTAAAAGATAGGGTTGTGCATGATATGGTTTAAATTATATTAAAGTCAAACACCTTTTACTAGCCAGCTAGCTACTGTACATATTGATATTGAATATAATAAGTGCTTAGTAACAAGGTTATAATTAACTTTAATAAAACAAAAAAAAAACATGCTCATATTATAAACACGAAAGTGAGTCTATCTGTCTGTCTGTTACCTCTTCACGCCCAAATCGCTGAACCGATTTTGCTTAAATTTGGCATGGAGATACTTTGAGTCCCGGAAAATGCACGGTTCCCGCGCGATAAACGACTTTTGGCGCAACGGAGTTGCGGGCGTCGTCAAGTAATAAATACACTTAAATACAAGATTAAGGGCCTGTTACACCACTTCCTGATAAAGTGCCGGATAGGCTATCCACAACTTTTTTGACAGATTCCCCATACTCTATCTGTTAAGTTAAGTGGTGGATAGCCTGTCTGGCACTTATCGGGATGTGGTGAAACATGCCCTAATATTCGCGTATCTTTTGATCAAGCCGTTTCTTGTTCAGCGAAGATATCGAGTGCTACAGGATGACGTCATCCGCAGTGCAGTGCTACGGGATAAGCTACGAAGCTTTGTCTCAAAGCGCCGTATTAAAGTTTTGTTACACGATGTTTATAAGCTCATGAAAATCTTAAATAATATAATATTAAAATATAATATGATATAATATAATAACATGTCCCTGGGGCAGAGTGTATAGGCTAACAAAAAAAAATATGATGTGGTGAGAAAATGTTTTTTTAAGTTTTTAACTTTAACAGGGTTGATATTTAAGACGCTTTAATAAAGATTGGTTAAAAGAATCTAAATAAGTTTTAGGCGTTTGGGTGTGCCATTTCTAGCTCGATGGGGAGCTTTTTTTCATAGGTCTTCGTCGTCCTAAACTTAAAATTTTGACATAATATATTATATTTTTAACGCGGAAATTGACCTCAAGACCTCTGACGATGGATGTAATCAGTTGGCCGTGGAGGTTTTTATAAATGACTAGATGACACCCGCAACTTCGTTGCGCCAAAACTCGTTTATCTCGCGGGAACCGTACATGTTTCCGGGATATCCTATGTCCTTTCCCGGGACTCAAAGCATCTCCATGCCATACTTCAGCAAAATCGGTTCAGAAGTTTGGACGTGAAGAGGTAACAGACAGACAGACAGACAGACAGACAGACAAACACACTTTTGCATTTATAATATTTGTATTGATGATAGTGAAAAGAGTGGTAAACGTAACTTTACTTTGATTTCGTAATGATATATCGCTTTACATCCTTTATGTTAAACACACCATTTAGTCCAGACATAGAGCAGCTAACAGAGAGATATTAAAAGTTTTACTTTTATGCCTAATTACATTCTCTTATCAAGGGCCAGGTCACATTGCAACGTGAAGAGACGAAGCGATGCATTGCTTTTTGGAATGATTTATTCGAAACAGAACTTTATTTACTGCACGATAAGAATTATCTCTTGAATTGATAGATTTGCCACCCGGACCCGCCGAATTAGGCTGCCTATTCCACTTTTAAAGCCTCATTTAAAAATACCTCATTCTCCTTCAAAAATACGCATCACCTTCTTAAGTTGCAATGTAAACTAGCCCTTAGAAACAAGTGAAGTGCCCGTCGATCGTGGCAAAACGAGACACAATAACTTTTCCATTGTTATCGCGGCCGGATGTGGCCGCTTGGGGCTTGATGAATTAATAATTTACAATCGATTTTTACTTATTAAATGTTGCTAATTTTTCTTTTTCCATTGCATTTACCACAATCGGGTGAAATAGGCACAAAAATATAGTGTGTTAGCAACACCCTCTACATCTTAATCTTTGTCGCTTACAAGGGTCGCCGTTAGAAAGGATAAATGCGTTTTTAACTTCATCCTTATGTGGGTTTGTTTCGAAAATTACACACAATGCAATTATTTTAAATTGAACGGTCTCTCTGCATAGCATTTTTTGTTTTTAATCCGCTTAATTTTGCGTCATTAACTTGAAAGGCTTAAAATAATAGAATTAACGCGTTTATCTATGTTTTTACCTGACTGGGTGATTGTTTGTGTGAAGTGTTCTAATGATTTGATTTATTAAAATTTCATCATTAATATTCCAGCAATAATTTTTCTTTACAAGTCACTTTCAGAGGCCTACTCCGTATACTATCGTACGTCCAAAATCTTAATTTTATAGGTACTAAGAAGCATCAGTTTTTAAATGGCTCGTTCATAACATTGGCTTTTTGAACATACGATTATTTACGTAGGTAGAGCTTGTCTAATTTAAAATGACGCGCCCCACCACTTCACTGTTGATACAAATGACACAATTTTGTACTGAGAATACGAGGGAGGGGCGCGTCATTTCAATGGTATGTTTATAATAATAATAACAAACCTCAGATACTGAGATATTACTTATTTAAATAATATGAACAATCGGCGTCGATGATGGGCAATTATACATTAGTATAGAGTAGACATAGTATAGAGTTCTAAAATGGACATTAGTCCATTTTAGAACTCTATAGATTTCATTGTAGACTAACTTAGAGAGGTTGTATTAAGATGTGTTCAAAGTATTTAAAATTATCGTTAAAATATGTAAAAACATTTACACACGTCACAATACACCCGGAATTTTCTTTTCAGAATTAAAAATTACTTTTTTACAAAACAATATTTTGTTTGCGCTTCCGGCCATTACTCGTATGAAACACGACACAACAATTTCAACAATCCCCTTCAAACACACTTCCTCTTCCCATCAATTTGAAAGTAAGGATAGGTCATCCATTGCAATATTATACATGCAAAAGTGTGCCTGTCTGTAATAAAAGACGTAAGTGGATGAAGGGGATAACATACTATAACATAAGGGTAATTACTCATTTTTCCCTTATGATTTGAACAAACCTGTTAACCTACCTACATCATCATCTGGCTAATATTTTGGAATTTATGTATCTATTTATATCTACATAAAATCCACGATTTTTGATTTCGTTGCGTCGCTTTAGGTTAATAACTGTTATTAAGGAAGTATGAGCGAAAAAGACAAACACTCGGATTCACAATATTAGTATGGAAGTATGGATAGAAAAATTGTGCGCACGTAGATTTCTCGCGTACATTTATTAGGGCATTCAAGTTGGAGACATTTTAGTTCGTAAGTACATGTCCTTACGGCAGTATTGTTATAATAGGTGTTATATAAAAACCACATTTTATAAATGTCCCTGAAGTTCGACGCGTATGTCAGTTGTTTCGGAGTTCATAACTCCCAAAATGTCCCCAAGTTCAGATTGAGTTTGGCGCTTAACTTTTGTATATTTATATTAATCTTCGGAAGTTGATCGTAAGTCAATAAGGCTTATATCGCACTGCTTAAGTAATAATATTACTGGCTTAAGCTTGTGACTTTATTCACTTAAAGTAGTTTTTGATTGCCCATTTAGCCAACTTGTGATTCGAATAAAGTATTTATTAAAATATGTGTGCATAAGAGGAACATTAATTTTGTTAACATTTTCAAGTTTTTAGCTCTAAGTGCTTGGATTGTTCATGGATGTATCATTCAATATCCTTTGACCTTTATGTAGTTGAAGAAAGATTTGAAATAGGGTCAAATAACACATGAAACCGCGTTAGGCCGTTTTAATGGACACTTACCCTTATAATTAAAAAGTATATATTATTTTCTTTAAATTATGAAACTTTTCTCTCACCTCATATTTATTAAGTTTTAAACATCTTAATTAGTTCTTTGCTTTAGCCTTGTTTCTAACTCGTAGCTCTAGTTTATTTTGTCACTTGGTGTTAATGGAAACATTTAATATTTATTTTCTTTATCACCACAGCTAAACTTTAATTAAAAATACAAATTAATATACAGAAATTCGTTTATCATGCAGTTCTATAATATTTTTAGTGAAAAAAATATTTTATATCCTTTTCAGGTCTCAAATACATGAAAATGTTAGCCCTAATAGTGAATATTACGTGAAGGTCGGAGCATAGATTGCTACTAGCATATACAGTAAACGATCCGACCAACATCCGCCGCACACGTCATATAAGTATATTGACCGAAACTTTGTAATCACTACTTACAGTCTATGCTGGTGCTGCCGCCCAGTGTAAAAACATTGCAGTGATATGTTCTTATTCAGTAGTTTAAGCGTAAAGACAAATTAGTTCACTTGGTGTCTAAACACAATATGCCAAAGTTCCGCGGCGGAAATTCCGCATGATTACGTCAGCAATGTCAAACGCATACAATATGACGCGACGGAATTTCGGCATAGTGTGTCATCGGTAATTTAAAATATAAGGCGGAATCATGCGGAAATTCCGCCGCGGAACTTCGGCATAGTGTGTTTAGACACTTTGACTAAAACATCTAAAGTAACTAATGTCATTTGGCTATCGAAACTTCACCCTGATATTGGCATCAGAAACTCTGTAGACACATTAAAAGCAAATCGCAGCAAAACAAAACAATATCTACAAACTTCAGCTAATAAGATAAGTCCAGAGTCCGGTTGTCATCGATACCAGTCTCACTAGATGCGCACGTCGATTCTGCTAAATAATCTCGCAATGATACAGCTTCGATAATAATTATTATGGTTTCGATACTGTCGCGGCGCGGTGTAAAATAAGTACAAAAATAGTATTTTCAATTTCAATAATATGTTTTGTATGTTGTCTCAGTATAATATTAAAAAAAAACATATTTTTGTAAAACGTCAAACGTCAAACGCGTTCTGATTGGTCAAAACAATAAAGGGCGATCGTTTGACGTTTATTTGACCTATACGAGGATACCATTTTGTTAACATGTCTTTATTAGCTTGGGCTGTATGTATGTAACGGAATATTTGCGCACGATTTTTACCTATCTCCAGTAGTCTAATAAATTCGAAACTTTGCATACGTATTAAAATCCAAATATGTTTTTTTTTATTTAACTATTACTATTATTATTGTTTGACAGAATCCGCCCCCGTATCACGTATCTTGCGAGAGCAATGCGATAGCAATTATTGCGCAATAATTGCTCCAAAATCGCAATTTTGTATCACGTATCAGCCAAAACAATACGATTGCAATCGATCCCTATACATGACACCATTGTTTTTATACTCAGCAATCGCTCGCGCGATTATTGCTAGTGGATTGTTGATCGCTATTTTTACGTGATAGCCTGGATCGGACTGGATCGAAACATGGTGGATTTAAATATCAGAATTGGGTCACAGAAATCTGAAGTTTACGGCGAGACGCCAACTTCGGTGATTGTGGTAACCGTTATGCAGAAATGGCTTAAGTGTATAGTTTGTATAGTTCATATTATGTCATCATCATCAACTGTAGCTATGCCAGGAAATTATGTCAGAAATCGAAACAGAATAAGTCCACAAGAACAAATTTGAAATTGTCTATCGTAAACTACACTTTTTTCGATTTTCGAAAGCCGATGTAACTTTAACGGTTCTTGGGATATATATTATTATATAATTTACAATTATATATTATTATATGACTCATAATATACATAAACAGCCAAGTAAACTTTAGATTTTTTTGTTTCAGGTACATTTTTTCAAATGCTACAATCCATCCAGAAAAACCCGCTTTTTCTCAAACGTCTATCATCAAATAAGCTGAACATCAGGTAAGGTGATATTTCAGAATTTAATGAACTACTTGAGACCACGTCAGCCATCCATCCATCAGCGGATCCATCGATCACGTCAATTAAAACGCCTCTGTTAATTTTTCGTCCCACTTTAAATTAACGACTTCGGTGAGGGTGCGCCATTTTGAAAAGATTGAGCGACATTTTACAATTAAGGTGGATACGGAAATGTTTTATTTCCGTCAAGTTTTACGTTATTAAAAAATACATTTTATTGGCTGAGCAGATTTATAGTCAGTTTTATGTGGAATGTGTGTGTTCTCGGCCTTAAAAGTAGATTTTGGTTCGAATTTGAAAGGGAGGATTTTATCCCCCTTGATTGTAGGTCGAGAAATGTACTGATAGATATTTTCTGATCTCAAGTACCTAATATCAGAGAAGTTGATTCATATACAGATTACGGACCTACGTAGTTTGGTCGAACTTACGTCAAATCCGGTTGGTTTGACGATGACGTAAGACGTGGATTTGACAGATCACGACGTGGCTCACATAAAATTGACCTAATCCGACCAAATGACGCAGACTTTCTGCCTTTCGCGTAACTTTCTGCCGCGCACTGTAAAACTCTGGAACGAACTGTCACCAGCAGTATTTTCGGACCTATACGACCTGCAAACCTTCAAGAAAAGAGCGTATTCCCTCTTAAAAGGCCGGCAACGCACCTGCAGCTCTTCTGATGTTGCGAGTGTCCATGGGCGACGGTAGTTGCTTACCATCAGGTGACCCGTTTGCTCGTTTGCCCCCTTATTTAATAAAAAAAAAGACTCGTCAACTGCCTAGGAATCAATTTCTTCGATGGTACATTAATAATAATAATATAATATCTATGGACGCTTCACACCACGTCAGTCTGGCGTTGTTTTACGGCCTACGGGTACCAGACAACGGAAATATATTTAATATTTTTATACTATACATATTATATTTAAGATTTTTATTATATGATACACATATTTAATACACACCCATGACCCAGGAACTTTGAAAACTTTTTTTTGTTCCGTCGGCGGGATTCGAACCCGCGACCCCCGGCTTGAGCTGCCGACAGCCCACCTACTGAGCCACAGAGGTCGTCACATTAAATACTTGTACAGTGAAGGAAAACTACCAATATGGGGAAACCTACATCCAGTATCTACATAGGTAACGTTAATACCCTTCAAAATATGGATTAAGCAGATACATATTTTTTCAATGACACGTAAACGTACTTATTGCAATATTACTTATGGTGTTCTAAGACTTTCAAAACATGCGAATTCATTATATTTATACAAAGGGTAATTAGATGTGGCCACGTGTATTGCCGAGTTTTCTGTAAATTAGCCAACAATTATGGCTCAGGTGCCTCTAATTATGAATAATTGCCCTTTGTAATATTACAGAAATTTTGTATAGCTAACACATGAATGGAGAATGAAACTGGGTAAATTTCAGAATTCGTATTAATATTATAAATGATATCAAAATCTTTTATTTCTAAATCGTTAAAAAATTAACGCTTTTAGAACGTTTACATGAGGCCTACCACCTATGCAGGCAAATGAAAAAACCGTAACGAAAAAACCTAACCTGCACTCCGACTCCGGTGTTTGTGTACGTGCGACTAGACGTATGCGAATTTTATTTGCATAAGTTGATAAGATAAGAAGAGTCGAGCTATGTAAAAGCTTTATAGCGGCAGTCCCCGAGTGCCACTTGTATTTTTTTTATGAAATAAGGGGGCAAACGAGCAAACGGGTCGCCTGATGGAAAGCAACTACCGTTGCCCATGGACACTCGCAACATCAGAAGAGCTGCAGGTGCGTAGCCGGCCTTTTAAGAGGGAATACGCTCTTTTCTTGTATTTTTATTAATAACAGCTAGTTACTATAATTACAATTTAAATAGAAGTAAATGTCACTTTTATAACCTCTAAAAAAGTGGCATTCTCTGACTCCAGTAGAACTATTAGCTACTTCAGCCCATAATTACCACCGTTTCAACCCTCATTAGCACCAAGTCCCTATAATTATAAAGCCAATTATGATGTGTAAAGGTTTTGAGCTATGGTATTTAGTACTAGAAATGTATGGATTTATGATATAAGTGTCTGAACACACCATGCCGAATTTCCGCGGTGGAAGTTCGGCATGATTCCGCCTGCAATGTATTTAAAATTACCGATGACACACCATGCCGAAATTCCGTCGCGTTATATTGTATGCGTTTGACATTGCTGACTTAATCATGCCGAACTTCCGCCGCGGAAATTCGGCATAGTGTGTTTAGACACTCATTTCTAAATTTTGCCCGCAACTTTGTGAAAAATTACGTTTATCACGAGGGGAACCATACTTTTTTCCATTGTAAACTTTCAAGTTTCAATACATATAAAAACACAATTAGGTATATCAACAAAACACGGAACAAAGAAAGTAAATTCATACAATCCATTTCATAAAAATTCGATAAACTAAAAATTTAAAGTGAAAAGCGGTAACGGCCAGACAGATTTGCAATTATAATATTACAGTTATAATATTCTAAGGTCCACTTGCGCAGATCCAGGTTAAAATTAATACCGGGTTAAATTGTGTAGGTACTTACATTAGGTACTTATATTTTACGAAAAAGATAACGTTTAATCCGGGGTTAACTTTAACCCAGATCTGCGCAAGTGGGCCTGATCGTATCATATCGTCATTACTTTAAATGTTACAAAATTCATCTTAAAACTTATTTCAAAACTTCTTTTTTGTTCCACTGATCCGAGACTAATTGGTTAAGTTTATAATGAAGCAATTAATAAACACTCGACGACGCTTGATTATTTTAAAATGTCTGTAAAGTGAATTTAATAGAGATAGTTTGTGATTAGTTTGTCTGTCGGCGGCGGTAGGGATGCTCCGATACGATATTTTAATTTTTATTAAAATAATATGCCTTGTAGTGAGGGAGCCCTAGAACAATTTTTTTTGTGATTACGAACAAGCAAATTTTTTGTGAGTTAGAACTACATTTTGACAAGACGAACAACATTTTTATTTTCGAAAAATCTTGAAAGTGGTGGCTAACAGAGGTAGAAAGGATTTCATACTTTGACTTGATGGTCCTAAAATATGGAATGTTTTATTTGTAGGACAAGGTTACTCTTAAATTAAATAACTATTAACCTATCCAATATACAAAAAATTTGCTGGTTAGGGTTCCGTTTTAGGGTACAGTAGTGAACCAAGTTTTGTTGATTACAGAACCCTAAAACTAATAATAAATATAGTTAATATACTAATAATAACTAACTTAAATTTCATAAAATAACAAGATGTCCCGGTGAACTTCGCGTCACTTATAAACCTTTCAAGGACTTCCACGGTTATTTCAAGACTAAAATTTGCCAAATCGGTTCAGTCGTTCTCAAGTTATAGGAAGACAAACGGAATTTAAAATTATTTTTATATATATTATATGCCTTTACTTACTGAAAAGGAGAAACACAAGAATTCACGATTAAGTTTAATCCAAACTTATTCGAGTGTGACATGAAGTTTTGGCGAATAATGTGTTGCAGCGACACGTGGTTTCTACGAATTTCCATGAAGTTTCCTTGCTAACTTCATGTTGCTTACTGCGGAGGGAATTTCGTAGTAATTTGTAAAAAACCATGTCGCTGTGTTCTGTAGTTTGAGGAGGCTTCATGTTGCTAGCAATTTATTTTAGGCACGCTTAATTTGCCATTCAGGGTTAAATTAATATTGATATTTTAACAGTTTTCGTGGATATGTGAAAGAAGCCTATTTGGCGTCAAAACGTCTTAAATTTTTCATGTGGCATCGGATGGTAATTTCACATACCTATGAAATTATTACATTTTGTATCGTTTTTCATATATTTTTTAAACTAACCTAACGATTTGGGGAACTAAATATCCGATGCATCCCTAGAATAAGTTGGGTGTTTAAGTGTGTTATGACACAAGTTGTTACTCGTTATAGCGATGTGTTTGATCATGCACGTCGAGTGCAGTGAAATCGGATTTGTGATATGTTTCCAATCAGTTTTTACGAGACTACGGCTAAATGAAGCGATTTGGGAGCGTATGTATGTACCGATCTAACGAAACTAATAAGTGATAATATTTGAGGGTGTGTACTGTGTATGTGTTCCCTGTTTAGGGTTACTGTGAATGAGGTAGCGCTGAAAGAGCAGCATAACTGTTGTATAGAAAAATTAATGACACTGCAGCGCTTGCCCGTACAAATCGCAAAAAAGAAATTTCTCTTTCACAATGAACTCTATAATATAAGGCTTTTTGTTACACCCTGTTTTTTATGAAATAAGGGGGCAAACGAGCAAACGAGTCACCTGATGGAAAGCAACTTCCGTCGCCAATGGACACTCGCAGCGTCAGAAGAGCTGCAGGTGCGTTGTCGGCCTTTTATGGGGTAATAGGAGAGGGTAGGGAAGGGAAAAAGGGGGGGGGGGAGTAGGGAAGGAAATAGAGGAGGGTGGGAAAGGGAAAAGGGTCGGGGATTGGGCCTCCGGTAAACTCACTCACTCGGCGAAACACAGCGCAAGTTTCACGCCGGTTTTCTGTGGCCACGTGGTACTTCTCCGGTCGAGCCAGCCCATTCGTGCCGAAGCATGGCTCTCCCACGTCAAGTATAGAGTATAGAGTTCATTGTGAAAGTGGCAGCGTTAAAAAGGATTTTTTTTTGTTTTGTATGGGCAAGCGCCCTAGCGTCATGAATTTTTACCTACAAGAGTAAAAAACGTTATTCTTTCAGCGCTGTCTGTGACCTCTATGTAGAGGGCTCATACACACCCTAAAGTACTATCACTTAGTTTTGTTACACACTGTATATTTAGACATTTTATTAATTCATGAAGCCCCAAGCGGCCACATCCGGCCGCGATAACAATGAAAAAGCTATTGTGTCTCTTTTTGCCACGCTGATGGGTTAAGTGCCTTTCCCATCAAGCCCCATAAGGACACCGGTGACCGCGACAACAATAGAATAAAAATAGATTTCCAAGAATCCGCGATCGAAGGATTAAACCACATAGTCAAGGCAAATTGAGTAAGCATTAAACGAAGCTTAGCCCATTTACCCGTTTTAATTTTCAATTATTATAATATGAAATATGATCGGGCCTCATTCTGAGACGTCAGCCGCAGCTAACGGAAAAATAATGTTCAATTAATACTGTTCCTTGATTTAAATTGTGTGAGGAACGATTATAATAGGGCCAGTTATATATTAACAATACTTTATTATACTATTCGAATTAGTAAGTACAATATGCACCTAGGGCAGGAAAATAAGAAATGTCTCAGATCACATGTAATTGTCAGCAAACATGTTATCTGAGGCTTTCTTATTTACTGCCCATGGTGCGTATACTATTTTTCTCATCGACGGAGGCGGAAAACGGCAACATCGGTAAGCGCAGCGGGAAGAAAGTTGACGTTTTCCGCCCAAAGGTGAGAAAAGTAAATTTTCTCACAAGGTGAGAAAACCTTCGTCGATCAGAAAAATAGTATACGCACCATAGGCAGTAAATATTACATGTGATCTGAGACATTTCTTATTTTCCTGCCCTAGGTGCGTAATGTACTATTTCCGTAACAGTTTCATCTCTCTCGACGTTCATTTCTTTTAAATTGGTTAAGCTTTTTAAGCATGAATAGGTAACAGACATATTTACACTTTGGTATTATTTATAAATTTAATAATAACTATTAGCTAACTGACCCGACAACTGTTGTTTCATAACCGAAATAACGTAAATACGTTATTTCGGTTATGAAACGAAAATTAAGATATTCAAGAATACTCGACACCAAACTAGAATATGCGCCGAATGCAAAATGGAATGAAGCTAATCAGTGGAGGTTGTTTCTACAATCTATCATGAAACTTTAGAGTTTAGATCGTCACTAAATCCAGTAATGATTGGACTTATGATGATTTACTATTACATCAACGTGTTATCAACTATGAAACAAATAAAAAAGATCAAAATCCACACATCCGTCGGTATTGTAGCCGTTCGTATGGAAATCTTGATAGTCTATCTCACTCGATCCAAACCAGTCCCTAATTTCGGTGGCCTAATAAACAATCGAAAATTTATCCGCATTTCCCGTACATTTGTTCCGGGATTCCCGGGTTATTCCGGGATTCTCGGGTTATTCCGGAATTGTTCTACGGAACCCGATATGTCTCCTGAGGGATAGTTTGATTGCTGGGCGGATTTCTGAGGAATGGGAGAACTCATTGATTTTATGATTGACGCGGGAATGGGGTTCTCATTCTGTTCAATAGAATTGAGAGACTAATTTATACTGATGTTATTTATGCGAAAGTATAAAATATAAGAAATATAATAAAAGCGAAGACAGACGGACAGACTGTCTGTCTGTTACATCTTCACGCCCAAACCACTGAATCGATTTGTCTGAAATTTGGTATGGAGATACTTTGAGTTCCGGGAAAGGACATAAGATACTTTTTATCCCAGAAAAAGTACGGTTTCCGAGTGATAAACGAATTTTGGCGCAACAGAGTTGCGGGTGTCAATTAGTTTTCAGTGACCATTAATTAGCACTTCAATAGTTTTAAGCACTTAAAGATTTTTTAGGTGGAGCACATTTCCTACTTCCGACGTTTCGGAAATAAGAAAAGTACTTAAAAGTATGGACAATATTCGCGTAAACCTAGGAAATCAATATGTTATTTTTATATTTTTACTGTCGACGTCGAAGACAAAGGAACGTAATATTATTTTCGTTCCTGTATCGCCCCAAGCCTTCTTTTATCGATCCAAGTGACACTTAAACTTAATATTATAAATGTCAAAGAAGGACTGCCTGTCACTTGTGTAGATCTATATCTATATATATCGATATATTATATATTATCTATACTTATAAAATTACATGTCCTGACTGACTGACTGACTGACTGACTGACTGACTGACTGACTGATTCATCATCGCTGAGCAAAAACTGTTAAAGTTACAGCCACGAAATTTGGTGAGTAGGGTTGTTTTATTAAGTAGACACCAACTAAGGAAGGAATTTTGAAAATTTTACCCCGAAGGGGGTAAAATAGGGGTTGAAAGTTTGAATGAAAGTTCGTCATTTCTTGAGTTAGAAACATGAAACTTTATTTTTGGGTTACTGATTAAAAATGAATGGATACGTATTTAAGCGTTTTTGGAAATTCTACCCCCAAGGGGGTGAAATTGGGGTTGGAAGTTTCAATGAAAGTCCGTTATTTCTTGAGTTAGAAACATGAAATTTTATGTTTGGGCTACTGATTAAAAATGATTGGATACGTGTTTAAGCGTTTTTGGACATTCTACCCCCAAGGGGGTGAAATAGGGGTTGAAAGTTTAAATGAAAGTCCGTCATTTCTTGAGTTAGAAACATGAAAGTTTATTGACGTTTGCGTTTGACGTTTCGTTCCTTATACAAAGGGTCTCTTTTTACCCTTTGTATAAGGAACCGCAAAAAGGGGAAAACTATCCATCTTTGTTATTATACTATGTTAACGCGGACGAAGTCGCGGGCAACAGCTAGTTATTATATAAAACTCAAAGGTGACTGACTGACATGGTGATCTATCAACGCACAGCCCAAACCACTGGACGGATCGGGCTGAAATTTTGTATGCAGGCAGGAGTAAAATAGGGAATGAAAATTTGAACATAATAATACTTATTAACGGCAAAAGCTCGTTATTATATTATAATGTGTCCCGAAACCGGTGTCCGGTCCTCTATGTCAATAAAATATGCCATAATTCATAACATTAAAGGATCGGACACTAGTGTTGGGACACATTGTATACTTCAGATCCCAGAAAAGGATATACGATAGTTTTTATAGCGGAAAATATAAGCTCAGCGCGCGATAAACCAATTTATGCGCGAACGATGCTAAGGACAGCGTCCAGTCTAGAATATTTTTATCCAATTTTCTATAGAGATACTCGTACTTATCGGTGCCTCAGGAAATTATACTCGTATTTATACAACCCTTTCCCGTAAGAAAAGTTCAATTCACAAAGGACAAAACACACAGAACTTACCTAAGACAAATAATGGAATTGATAAAAAGAATCAACATCTGGAACAAGTTTCTAAAAGTGGTATCCTTCTTTTTTGGGAAAGAGATAAGTGTATTTGCTCAACAAATAAAGATCATTCACAAATATAAGGGTAAAGACCTAATGCTAGACACGGAACTAATAGATGACACTTACGAAAAAAATACCATAAAAATAAAAATTACTCTACTTATTTCTCAACACTGTAAATTTTATAAGCTTCTCAAGCTATCTGTTGATGTGACAAAATATATTAGGGACGCCTTCGGGAACAAAAATTTAAAATGGGATCAGTTTTCGTAAACAATGTGACCGCGTCGACACGCGCTCGGCAATTTCTTAGCAAATAGGTTAAGGAAGGCGAAATTTTGCACGTAAGTTTTGAATACATTTATTTGATTTTTTGTAATTTCTATTGATTTCATTGGATTAATGGTCATGTTGTAAACACTAATTAATGTTTATTTATGATTTTTTATCCATTTTCCCTAACAATATAAAGGGTGTCTACTATTAGTTCTTGAAAATGTAAAAAACCTAATAGATGACATGGATCTTATCTTTTAGTTTTGCAATACATACTAAAGTTATTTTGTAGTTTATTCTACTGAAAATATCATCACTATTCTCTGAAAATATAATTCTATTAACAAACTAACAACTTAGAACTACTGTACCGAAAAATGGACATGGTGTCTAATATTACACCTTGTACTGGTCTAAAAATCGATTGCTTTAGTTTTTTAGCAGTAAAAAGAAGAAAAAGGAGAGCTGAGAAAAGAAAGACGAAAAAAGAAGAGGCAAGAGAAGCATGGAGACTAAAGACTGAAAATAAATATGCTAGGAAAAAAATATGAAAAATAAAAAGAAAGATAGTCTCAGCATGGAAGAAGAATGGATAGAATCTGGAGACAACGTGGATAATATTTCTGATGCATGTAGTTATTATGATGAAGTAAATAAAATCTTTTGAAAAACGGCAAATAAAGACCTAATAATATGAAAAATGTAAAATGTAACTTAATGTTCTATGTCAACTATTAGTTCATATTGGTGTCTACTATTAGTGATGTTCGTTTTTTGTGATGTCATCTATTAGTTCTTTTGACTAAGTTTACAAAAAGACCAATAATATTTTATTTTATTGATTTGTCAGAGAATAATTATAATAGTTTTATTTTGTAAGAGTTACTGAAGACATGGAAGAAGTTATCAATCCTTTATATTCATAAATATATATTTTATAACATTCAAATGTTTCATGTTTCCTTAAAGTGTCTGCCATTAGGTCTCTTCCCTTAAAATCTTTTTACATTTCCACTAAATTCTTGCTGAAAAGGCTAAAAAGTAAAATGGTAATGAGCTGTTTAAAACGCTAAAAAGTAAGAATCGTAATTCATAATGATCACGGATTTAATGTCATTTCAGCTTATTAATTTCGCTTGTATTATAACACAGACGCACGCACAGAAGTGACCTTTACCTGTACAATAGGTTTATAATAGTTTTTTACCGATTTTGATAAAATTAGACACAAAAATAAAGAGGTCATGGCATTACTGTATGCGCCACAGCGTTTTGATAGGGTCCTGATTGGCCAATGCCAATTCCTATTTACTCATATGAAACCGTTTCTATGGTGACCATGATAAGCCAATGCTTAGCATGGTCACCACAGAAACGTTTTCTTTCTACGAAAGAATAGATAAAGTGACAAAGTGAATTGATAAAGGTAATCCGCCATTTTGTCACTAAATCTGTCACTATGTCCATTTTTTCCCGTTTCTCATGTTGTTATGCTAAGCCAGCTGAAAGAACTACGGTTACTATGGAATACGTGGGTAGAGCAGCAGGAGTAAGCCGGTTTGCTATAAACTACTCGCTAAACCAGCACCAAACAAGTGCAAACACTTTAAAATTAAACTTGTTCCCAAGTTCCAACTAAATTCCGGTCACGCTGGAAAAATATTCTACTTTACCCCGAAATAATGCAGCGAGAAATCGTATGTTTCTGCAAATCTTCTCTTCTTTGCAAGGGGTTCTGACACAATATAAATTATATTCAGTAGCAGTAGTAGTAGCCAGAGACGGCGTAAGGCGTAGTAGACCTGGATCCCAAAAGGATAAGACATAACTTACTTTCTGATGGATGAAACTATAGGTTCTTGGTAGTTCCTCGTGTACTTAGAATACCTGCGAATTTGTGTAGCTCTAAGTGTGACACCTGGTCAGGTACCAGGTACCAAAGCGGACAAAAAATTAGTCTTACTTTACTTATTTTCTGATGGCTAATATTTATATATAGTTTGTAGATTATTGTTTTGAACTAGTATCATATAGTGTAAGACACTTTTCAATGACCAAAACTATTATCAGACGTTCTGAAAATAACTTTGTTGTTATTTTTTTTTCAAAGGCGTTAATTTTTATTTTATAAATTAATATAACACCTAAGTAAACAATACGATATTGCAAGAATTTATCTTCTACTAGCTGTTGCCTGCCACTTTGTCCGTGTCAGCATAATGCATAGTATAATAACAAAGGAATAATTTTCCCCTTTTTCCTTACCCAAAGGCTAAAAACGGGACCCCATAACGCAGATGTTTCAGTCTGTCCGTCTGTCCTGTACCTGCCCTTTCTAACATGTAGTGAATATTATTAAAGTATGGATACAATTGAGTATTTTTTGGTCATATACCTAGTCAAGTGCCTACCTGTTAGACCCAGATCCCAGAGCGATAAGACAACTTACTATCACAATATGGATGAAACCTTAGGTTCTCAGTAGTTCCTTAAGTACTTAGAATACCTTCGAATTTGTGAAGCTCTACATGGAGCTATACTCACTCTCACTCACTCACTCATAATGTGTAAAAATGTCTGTCTGTCTGTCTGTAACCTCTTCACGCCCAAATCGCTTAACCGATTTTGCTGAAATTTGGTACAGATACACTTTGAGCCCTGGGGTTAAAGTATTTTTAGCTTAAGGCGACGCCTTGATAATTTGGCTGTAGGCTGTAGCGATATCGATTTTTCTCAGCAATTACTAAAGCTAAGAATTAATTAAAGTTCATTGTCAGTATTCATCATGTCTATGTCTTTGAATTGTGCATAGCATAACACGATTGGTCAACTTTTATAACACAGAATAATCAATAAAAAATACCTCTGTAAAAAAAGGGATTCCTATTTTGTGAACAGAGGAGAGTGATTTAAGCTTCCAGAATTTTTACATAATATATTGGTTTAAGCATACACTTTAATTTGCCCAAAGCTTATATGAAATGTATTTATAGTTTTTAAATTACGCGACAAAAACCATTTTGTCCCTTACGCATTTTCCATTTTTTGCTGTTCCATTGCTTGTTTACTATGACAGCGCAATACAAAACATAGTATATGATAAAAAGTATCATATTTCCTAAAAAGTAAAGTATATCCTATGTCCTTTCTCGGGACTCAGAGTATCTCCATACCAAATTTCAGCAAAATTGGTTTGTGCGTGAAGAGGTTACAGACATTTTTATATATTATGAGTGAGTGAGTGAGAGTGAGTATAGCTCCATGTAGAGCTTCACAAATTCGAAGGTATTCTAAGTACATAAGGAACGACTGAGAACCTAAGGTTTCATCCATATTGTGATAGTAAGTTGTCTTATCGCTCTGGGATCTGGGTCTAACAGGTAGATAGGCACTTGACTAGGTATATGACCAAAAAATACTCAATTGTATCCATACTTTAATAATATTCACTACATGTTACAAAGGGAAGGTACAGTCTGGATATGGACAGACAGACAGACAGACAGACTGAAATATCTTTGTTATCGGGTCCCTTTCTTACCCTTTGGGTAAGGAAAGAGGGGAAAATTATCCATCTTTGTTTATACTATGCAGTATGCTGACACGGACAAAGTCGCGGGCAACAGCTAGTAGAAAATAAATTCTTGCAATATCGTATTGTTTTCTAAAGTGTTATATTAATTTATAAAATAAAAATTAACGCCTTTGAAAAAAAAATAGCAACAAAGTTATTTTCAAAACGTCTGATAATAGTTTTGGTCATTGAAAAGTGTCTTACACTACATGATACTAGTTCAGAACAATAATCTACAAACTATATATAAATATTAGCCATCAGAAAATAAGTAAAGTAAGACTAATTTTTTGTCCACTTTGGTACCTGGTACCTGACCAGGTGTCACACTTAGAGCTACACAAATTCGCAGGTATTCTACACGAGGCACTACCAAGAACCTATGGTTTCATCCATCAGAAAGTAAGTTATGTCTTATCCTTTTGGGATCCAGGTCTATAGGGGATGTGAGCGACCGCCTACGGCCTCGCGGTGTGAGGGGCCTCGCGCCCCTTGGACAAGGTTTTTTTAAGGATTTATTAAAAGTTTGAGTATAAAAAAATCTTTCTTCTACCACGTACCACGTACCCAGAAGACTTTTTCGCCGTTACGTTAAAAAAAACAGCAAAATATAATAATATATTACGGAATCTTATGCAGAAACTTTTAATTTAAACAGCAACGACAAGAGCTACAAAAACTTGAAACGTCAACGGAATTGCCGTGCCGTGCCATTCCATACATGGCAAGATGTAAGAGCGACCGTTCCAGTATATGCACTCAGCGTGATTTTGGCTATAACTTTAATAAAGATATTATATTAAAAATCTGTTACCAAGTCAGTGCTCGTATCTGGTTTTTATGTTGTGTAAACTAAATGACAAGAACACGCCTTCGTTACGCTACTGTATACACAGGTATTGCGGCTTCGAGGAGCGACACTCGCCGAATATTCAAAGCCTCATGAGGGAATAATGGATATTTATTTGACGGCAGTCCTGAGGAGTTTCTGATTCCGCGGCTTTAGATAGCGGAAATGTAAATTCTCTATTTTCGGCGTATGTCACTTACGGATTTTGGGCGTAAAGTTTTATTTTTGTAACAATACCTTTAGTGGCTAAATCGAAATTTGATTACCTGCAATATTGATATAGAGACATTATTTTTTTATTCGATTTAACACTTTATATACATACAATCAGTAATAAACTTAAATTTTTCAAAATTTAGAACACATGCGCTAATTTCTGCAAGATTGTGTACAAAGGTTTTTTTAACAAGAATCCATTATAATAGACCACTGTATAAGATGTAATTATAACAATAATCAACTACACATATTTTGTGTATTATAATTACGATCTACTGATTTCCTAAAGATTCAGCAAAGCATTTCCAAAACTCAGCTATCGAGATACTACTAATATTTAAACACAATTTAAACAGTTATTTTAAGCTTAGCAAATACGAGTATATGTGTGCAGTAGAAACTGAGGCAGTCATAAGTTTAAACAGCATTAGCGAACTTATAAAGCTATGAATAATAAATTATAGTGTGATGAATCATAATAATATATTCTATGCATAAATCTAATTTGTCTGTAATACAGTAGGTATACACTGCGTATACTCTGTGACAAATAGATCTTCGTATTGGTACGAATTCGTATCTGGGTTAGAGTAATCAGGCCTACATACTGTAAACTTATATAGGAAATACAACAATCTATTTTGTGAGCAAAAACAAAAAAATATACTTTGATAGATAATTAGATGTTGCACCGAAATTGTGGGTTCTTTTTCGGGGAAAATACTGTCTGCCGTCCGATTCCAGGACTCAAAGTATATTTAAAGCAAGTATTCTAAAAATCCGGTTTGCGATTAAGGTTTGGGTTTGCTTGTCTATTGACTCTTTCACATTCGCCTAAAATATTGGTTATTTATTTCAACGCACATTATCTAAGCAGGATACCAATATTCCTTTAAGAAAAAACCTAACACCCCCCATTTTGACCGGCACAGCGGTGCGGCGTTACCAGACTTCGGCACGGTGTTTGTGTGCGAGCGACTAGACGTATGCGATATTTCATAAGTTGATAAAAATGCTATAGCTTTACCGCGGCACTCCCCGAGTGCTACATGTATTATTTTATATAATACTAGCTGTCCCGGCAAACGTTGCTTTGCCATAGCCCATAATATATTTGCCGCATTATTTTATTGAAGTGACTAAATAAGTATGTCACCATGGCAACGTCGATCGCTATCCCGTCGCACAACGCCAGTCTCAGGTTGTAATAATTTACTATAATTATTATTTATTCAACAAATGCACTTATCAATATAATATATTTAAAAGTACCCAGTAGCCGATTCTGAGACCTACTGAATATGCATAAAAAATTTGGTAAAAATCAGTAAAGCCGTTTCGGAGGAGTTCGCGGACTAAAATTGTGAGACGAGAATTTTATATATAAGACAAGTACCGCATTCTATCATACAGACATTCTTCTTCGAAATCTCGCATTTAGGTGTTCTAAGCCCCTAAAAGATAAAAGTTTGATACAAAACCTAACCCCCTCTTTGGTTCCCTTAGAGGGGTGAAAGGGGGGGGGGGTTTATACACCAGATGTTGAGTTGGAAGAAGACAAATATATCTGCGAAAACCGTATGCAAATCGGATTAGTAGTTTTCGTGTTAAAGAAAAATGTAAGTTGGAAGAAGACAAATATATCTGCGGAAACCGCATTCAATTCGGATCAGTAGTTTTCGTGTGATGCTGGAACAAACATACAGACAGACAGACAAAAAACTAACCACATTTTTGGCTTCTATAGCGATGTAGTGATACCCCCCGCTTATTATTTTTTAAATATCTTTAATTTACAGAATTTTCATTTCTACTGATTTATCATATTATGTATAGATTATTCTGTTAGTTAACTGAGATCTCTACATAGGAATTTAAGCTGTTAAACAACAATGTACACCATTCCATTTAGTCGGTTAGACTTAAGAAGCATGTAAGTGACTTGCACTAATACGTCCATTCAACACACATACATACTACAAAGTAACTCTACAGATTGTAGGCTACAGTATTGAAGTAATCCATTAGACTTTAGAGCTAAGTTCAATTTGTGCTAATTGTACTCGTATATTGTACTTAGCGAATTTATTTTAGTTTCGTTTGGAACAATATGTTTTTACAATCTATGCTACTAAATGTATGAAAAATCATAGATCATACTAAGAAGGTTGCAAACTTACTAAATCGAATGCTTAGACGTTAGTGCTAAGGTTCTCAGTCTATCGGGAAAAAGTCTACAATTCACTGGGACTAAAACTATCCATCCCGGGACTCAAAGTGTGAAAATAAAAATGAATTGTTAGTCTCGTGAAAACTCGAGAATGACAGAACCGATTTGGCTAATTTTAGTCCTGAAATATTCGTAGGAATTCAAGGAAGGTTTATATTATGAGAAGAGCGAAGTTCACGGGGTCACCTGGCTTACAATATTAGCACTCTAATAGCTTGCCTGTTAATTAATCGCATCCATACTGTTTACATAAACGGTGGAATAAGTATACGTAGACAGCTTAAATCTTCTATAAGCTCATCTAAAGAAAGGAGAGTATTTTTATTATTTACTCTTTTCTTTACAATTTGTCCGTTCTTTACAAACCAAACGTCCATTCAAGCTAATCGTTGCGATAAATACATAATACATAAGCCTCCAGTCTCCATTTTGAGGTTATCTTCAGTACCCGAGCGTCGTTAGTAGTTATAATGGCGTCTCTTGTCTCGCCAGCTGTCGTCTTCATAATCATTAAAACCAAGGCCCGTGTCTTACAATTTTGAATGTAAAAATAGTTGGACGAACTTTTTGAAGAAAACCTTGAAACATTAAAAAGTGTACTCGTTAAGCTTAGAAACAAAATGCTGTCCGGTGGTAATTATGACGATGCTTGGTTTGTCTTCAATAAATTTCTTCGTAACGAAATTTTATGTGACAAGGAAATAAAACAGCAACGCTTTAATACCCCGACTTTATTGCGTACCAAACAGCGCACAATCCTGAATCATACTATAGAAGTTTACCCGATATCGATATAAATAAATAAATAAAGCTTTATTTCAGACTAATTTTGTCCATAGATTTGTTAGTGACAGTTAGTAACAATTAGCTTATATAACTTTGTTATAGACCTGGATCCCAAAAGGATAAGACATAACTTACTTTTTGATGGATGAAACCATAGGTTCTTGGTAGTGCCTCGTGTACTTAGAATACCTGCGAATTTGTGTAGCTCTAAGTGTGACACCTGGTCAGGTAACAGGTAACAAAGTTGACTAAAAATGAGTCTTACCTTACTTATTTTCTGAGGGCTAATATTTATATATAATTTGTAGATTATTGTTCTGAACTAGTATCATGTAGTGTAAGACACTTCTCAATGACCAAAACTATTATCAGACGTTTTAAAAATAGCTATGTTGCTTTTTTATGGCGTTATTTTTATTTTATAAATTAATATAACACCTTAGAAAACAATACGACATTGCAAGAATTTATTTTCTACTAGCTGTTGCCCGCGACTTTGTCCGTGTCAGCATACTGCATAGTATAATAACAAAGATGGATAATTTTCCCCTGTTTCCTTACCCAAAGGGTAAAAACGGGACCCGATAACAAAGATATTTCAGCCTGTCCGTCTGTCTGTCCATATTACTCGGACTGTACCTCCCCTTTCTAACACGTAGTGAATATTATTAAAGTATGAATACAATTGAGTATTTTTTGGTCATATACCTAGTCAAGTGCCTACCTGTTAGACCCAGATCCCAGAGCGATAAGACAACTTACTATCACAATATGGATGAAACCTTAGGTTCTCAGTAGTTCCTTATGTACTTAGAATACCTTCGAATTTGTGAAGCTCTACATGGAGCTATACTCACTCTCACTCACTCACTCATAATGTGTAAAAATGTCTGTCTGTCTGTCTGTAACCACTTCACGCCCAAACCGCTTAACCGATTTTGCTGAAATTTGGTACAGATATAGTTTGAGCCCTGGGGTTAAAGTAAGTTGTCCGTTTTTAGCTTAAGGCGATGCCTTGATAATTTGGCTGTAGGCTGTAGCGATATCGATTTTTCTCAGCAATGACTAAAGCTAAGAAATTAAAGTTCATTGTCAGTATTCATCATGTATTTGTCTTTGAATTACCCATAGCATAACACGATTGGTCAACTTTTATAACACAGGATAATCAATCAAAAAGACCTCTGTAAAAACAGGGACTCCTATTTTGCCAACAGAGGAGAGTGATTTAAGCTTCCAACATTTTTACATATTATATTGGTTCAAGTATACACTTTAATTTGCCCATAGCTTATATGAAATGTATTTATACTTTTTAAATTACGCGACAAAACTATTTTGTCACTTACGCCCTTTCCATTTTTTGCTGTTCCATTGCTTGTTCACTATGAGAGACCGGCGCGGCCGCAATACAAAACAAGCAATCTAAAACGTACCAACACGGTTTTTTACTTTAACGCGGTTACCTTAGCTGATGACGACAAGGATGATGACTGAAACAGGCAGTGTCGTAATTGGATGAACGATGAAAATTATAATGATTTTGTTGATGATTACGATGAATAAATAACAGACAAATACTTGCAGTTAATTATTAAAATCAAAGTAAAATATATTCTTTTATCTGATATCTTTTCTACAAAAAAATAAAATAAAATAAAATTCCTTATAAAACGAAATAGCTCCAAATAGCTTTACTTCTATATACATTTACTTCAATATTTATTAATTACGAGATAACACCCGCAACTTCGTTTCGCAAAATTCCGGGATAGAAAGTATCATATTTCCTAAAACGTAAAGTATATCCGTACCAAATTTCAGCAAAATTGGTTAAGCGGTTTGTGCGTGAAGAGGTTACAGACAGACAGACAGACATTTTTACACATTATGAGTGAGTGAGTGAGAGTGAGTATAGCTCCATGTAGAGCTTCACAAATTTGGAGGTATTCTAAGTACATCCTTATGTAGTTCCTTAACTACTGAGAACCTAAGGTTTCATCCATATTGTGATAGTAAGTTGTCTTATCGCTCTGGGATCTGGGTCTAACAGGTAGGCACTTGACTAGGTATATGACCAAAAAATACTCAATTGTATTCATACTTTAATAATATTCACTACATGTTAGAAAGGGGAGGTACAGTCCGAGTAATATGGACAGACAGACGGACAGGCTGAAATATCTTTGTTATCGGGTCCCGTTTTTACCCTTTGGGTAAGGAAACAGGGGAAAATTATCCATCTTTGTTATTATACTATGCAGTATGCTGACACGGACAAAGTCGCGGGCAACAGCTAGTAGAAAATAAATTCTTGCAATATCGTATTGTTTTCTAAGGTGTTATATTAATTTATAAAATAAAAATAACGCCTTTGAAAAAAAAATAGCAACAAAGCTATTTTTAAAACGTCTGATAATAGTTTTGGTCACTGAAAAGTGTCTTACACTATGATACTAGTTCAGAACAATAATCTACAAATTATATTTAAATATTAGCCATCAGAAAATAAGTAAAGTAAGAATCATTTTTAGTCAACTTTGTTACCTGGTACCTGACCAGGTGTCACACTTAGAGCTACACAAATTCGCAGGTATTCTAAGCACACGAGGCACTACCAAGAACCTATGGTTTCATCCATCAGAAAGTAAGTTATGTCTTATCCTTTTGGGATCGGTCTATTAGTACTCGTAGTGTTAGTACGAGTATAGTAATCAGTATAATATTTTATTTACGACATCAAGCCTATCCCTTTCTCCATCCAGTGTTTTTGAATGGGACAGTCTAATTTAGAGGCAATTACCTTCAGAATTCTGTTTTCACTGCTATACGAAGTCTCTGCAATAACGAGGCTACTTTTTTTTCAACGCGAGACTCGGCAAACATTTTTGACGCACTGCAGCACTATGGTAGCCCCAGCAGCATTCTGAAGACATTGTTGTATTGGACGCGCAGGACGCTGTAGGTTCGGCGCATATATGTCAGCCACATAATATTATAATTGTAGGTTATGAATAAAAGAGTTATTATCATTATAATGTTTAATACAACTCGCTCGGTCGACAGATCTTCCTTTGATATTAAGCATTACTATTTTCATAGTGAACGCTTTCAGCTTTGCTACTTTCACAGTGAATTATAAACAAGGAACACATACACACCCAAAACTGTTTTGTTTTGTAACACCCTGCTGCAGGTATCAACCTCTGAATACAATTCCAAAATCCACGGATCACATCCAGGATTATTGTTTAGTCAACCAATTTCGAAACCTAATTACAACTGCAGTACGTGTACAATGATTCTAATGAAGCTGGTTTGTACGACGTAGACGTGTCGCGTATTTGCCCAAGCTTACACCGTTTGTTCAGTAAAACTAGTTAACGAGTACAAGAATTTTAATAGCGTTATATTTAACTAGACATTAGCAACTTTTTGCCTTCGGCCATACGAGGCATGGTAGCCGCATTTGTTAGCGTTAGGGCCTGTCCGCATAGCGAATTTTTTCTTATAATTTTTCGCTTGAATTTATTCTTATAATTTTTTTATTTGCTGGTCCTCTCAAAAGATTCAATGTGTTACAGAATTACGAAAAAAATCCGCGCGGATAAAATTCGCAGTGCGGATGGACCTAGAAATATAAATACTATACTGTACTCGGCGAAACATGGCGGTAGCGGTCATTGACTCCCTGTCAAAAACTTGTCATTTTCTATACAAAGCCACAATTGACAACATCTGACACTTCATTGTCAATCGCGGTTTATATAGAAAATTGATAGAAAATTACAAGTTTTTGACAGGGAGTCAATGAACGCTACCGCCATGTTTCGCCGAGTACGGTATAGATAATAAGTGTTTTCTACTCCTTGCTCGTACGAAATGACTGGCAAAATCTTACTAAGTTTTTACACAAAGTTCTAAAAAGCCATGGGCGTTTGGTCTAATTTAAAATTTGCTTACACTTTCTACCAATTAAACTAATCTTTTTATATAATTTACAGGCTGAGTGACAGCGCTAAAAGTTAACGTTCTATAATTAGAAAAGCTTTTTCTTTATTTTAAAGGTAAAACAAAGTTTCACTTGTTCCAAATTAGGTATAATATTATTAATTTTTTGACATTGAAAATCTTTGCATCTGTGCGTGAATGGCTCAAACCTGTACTACTCGACCAAGCCAACTAGACGAATGTCAAAGTTTGCTCTCTAGCACTTACGCACGTCGCTAGCAATTCATAAGAGCGAGAGAGCATGATTTGACAGTCGTCTAGTTGGCTTGGTCGAGTAGTAAACATTTTCATCCTATTCTTCAATTTTCCCGGGACTATCAATAAAAGTATTGATAAAAATGTGCGGTTCCGATTTCATTGTTTGAACAAAGTTCTCGGCAGGAGCTAGTATAAATTAAAAGATATAAGCATCAGCAAAGATTCCGTGACAAACTGAACTAACAGATCACATATTATATTAATACAAATAGTGAGATTAGTTCCCGAGCACAGGCTGTACGTACAGACAAACAGACACAATTAATTCAGCTTTGATAGTTCGGATTTACTTAAGTGCTAACTATATTGAAGATGCAGACATGGCAAAATAAATTCTTCTTAAAGTTAAGGGTTGATTCTGACCGCAACGTGTCGCGTAGGTGCATTTCTAAATTTATATGGATTTGACAGACGTCTCACGCAATTGAAATCAGTCAAATCCATAAAAATTTATGCCGCGCCTCGCCTCGCCTCGTCGCGTTGCGGTCTGAATTGATCCAGCTTACATAAAACACTGTTTAGTCAATTTATAAAACAAAGCCTTCAGCATCCGTTGTGGATGATTTATATGGTATTTGCAGAGTGTTATAACTACTCATCTAATACTGTAGTGCCTGGGTTAAGATTTTAAACGTCCGTATGGTTGTACAAGCGCATACGGCATTCTCGCAAGTCGCAACACAGTCAGCCTAGTCCAGAGGAATGAACAGGTCAATAAGGTTCGTATTTTTTAACATAATCAAAACAACAAAATACAAAACTTTATATTGAAATAAACAGTGATATTCTGATTATTATAATATTTCGCTTTGAATTTTGGATACTTTTCCTATCCAACGAATTGGTCAAAACTTGCATAATTTCTTATAGTAGTGCTCCAAAAGTCAAAAACCAGAGCCGCCAAAAGTCAAACCTATTCCAAACTGCTACTGGAATAATGTAATCTCCAGTATATCCTTTAATTACATTTTATGAGCCTCTTTCACCTTATAAAGCTCTTCAATTACGTCATTTCTACCCGCTTCTTATATCTCCATTGTAGACCTATTCGCTGCAGTTCCAATACCGTGAGTGGGAGGATTTATGCTCCATATTGCACAGCTCTTACCGCCGCTCGTGATTACGTGCTTATGAAAATGTCGCTACATGGGACGCCTACGCGCACTACGGGCAAATGTTCTGTGCTCGCATAGCCTTTTGTGTAATACTGTAGCTCACCAATTAGCAAAAAATCTCGAATAGCGCCATCGAAGGTCGGTGTGACATCTAAATATATAATATAACTCAAAGGTGACTGACTGACTGACTGACTGACATGATAGTGATCTATCAATGCACAGCCCAACCCACTGGACGAATCGGGCTGAAATTTGGCATGCAGGTAGATGTTATGACGTAGGCATCTGCTAAGAAAGGATTTTGATAAATTCCACCTCTAAAGGGATAAAATAGGGGATGAAAGATTGTATATACTAATACTTCTTAACTCGAGCGAAGCCGCGGGTACAAGCTCGTTTTATATAAAAAAAGATAACCGCGTTTCAAACCCCGCAGTGCACAAACACATTGTGTTTGTATTGTCTCGAGCCTAACTGATCCTTTACACCCCTACTGCATATTGGGGCCTTCCGCCGGCGTATTGGGGCCAATACATTGAGACAATACTTTGGTTCGTTTTATGTTCGCTTTACGGGGACCTTGCATACGGAATACGGGAATACTGTGAAATATTTTAACTTTACGTGCGGTTTAGAAATGACTTTGAACTGACAGCCTGCAGATAGATCCAGAGTCATAGTTGCAGTCATGATCTTTCACAGGTAGGGAACTACTGTGAAATATTTTAACTTTACGTGAGGTTTGGCAATGACTTTGAACTGACAGACTGCAGAGAGAGAGAATTAAAATTGCAGTTATGAACCATCACAGAATAAGGTTAAGATTACGATTAGGACCTTAGAATATAACTCTAGAAACTTTTTAGTCGAACAGGCATCGATACCGATCTGATCAGACTTTCTGGACAGATCAGATCTTTACGCTTAATCTTTCAGGCCCCGCGCGAGCACCGGTGATCGCGAGAACAAAAGAATACAATGGGAATTCCTAGAACCTCCGATCGAAGGATTAAACGGCTAAAACGATTTAGATGGAATTTGGGTTTAAAATTTTTTTGAGACGGAAAAGGGCATAAAATAATTTTGGTTTACAAAAAAAAAACATGATTCACGTGCGATTTAAAACGAATTTCAATGCAACGGAGTTGCCAGTGTCATATTCTGTCTTTTAAAATTATAATACAATCGCATAATATAATTGCTACATGATAATTTATGTCTGGCGCAGTCTTCTGGTTCAACCGACTATTTGATTAAATGACTAGCGAATTTATTGAATTAAACTATTTAATTTACAGTTAAAAACTTGACAAGTTGGTTTAGTTTAGACGTTAAACGTTACGGTCAACGACTTGACGGTTTAGCCTTTAGTCAAATTAAATGTTGTTATTCAATGAATTCGCTAGTTATTCAATCAAATAGCAGGTTCAACGAGATGACAGCGACATGTTGATCTCAAACATAAATTACAAGGTCTATAGTACGGTGGCTTTAATTTACATAAAATGTTATTACCGCTAACGTGAAAATGAAATGTAAAATTTTCTTATTACTCTAAATTACGAGGTGACAAGTCATTTGCTGTTTGTCGTTAAACTTAAGTACGGTTGGCGATCGATCAGTTTTATAGCTTTACTACTTGATGATAAGGCTTAAAAGGGGTATACTTCTTCTGTCTTCGACCGTACCTATTAGCACTTCCTTTTATATTCAATACGCCATACTATAAATCTGGTCTGACTTTGATGTGGTACATAAATTTGTTGGTCTTTACACTTTGGGTAATTTTGGAAATGCCAGTTTAATGATGTAACTGGCCAGTCTTTATAACGTCTAGAATCGAAGCAATACTGTTAATTCGTTTCAAAATATCTGCTAGCGCATCGTCGTATATTATGGTGGTTGCATTTCATTAAAATATATGACATCGGATAAAATGTTATGAACACTGGCCAGACCAGGGTTTTATTTCAGATTTAGGTCTGTAGGTCGTATATTTTTAAGATTGAATGAAGTGAATGAATTATATCTAAGTTTATTAAAATCATCAATTATCATCAATATCATAATAAAATCCTGTAGTAGGGGAGGTAGTGCTATCGTTTACTAAGTGATTTCATACCGACCAAATTTTTGTCCAGCGGTAGCTTAATATTTATCAATCAATATAATCAGCGTCAGTCGCCGCACCCGTGGTGGAATGTTAACTGAGAGTATTTCAAAGTTGTAAAAAAAAATAGTTGCGAAAAGTGATTTTATACCGAATGAAACTTTGATGGATGATTATTGAGGTCATGTTTAACCAAAAAATCACCGTCAGCCGTATTGCAGACGAGGGATTTACCGTCAGTCGCGTTACTGAACATGTAAATTTTTTTTGAATATAAAGTCATTTTATACCGTACAAAATTTATACAGGTGAATGTTTCTACTTTGTAAATAATAAAGAAAACCGTCAGTCGCTAATACGATGGTGGAAAAACCGTCAGCCAGCAAAATAAGTTATGACCAATATAGCCCTACTTTGCGCTCAATGTATCCTAGGGCGTCGCGTAGACGACATTTCCACCTGTAAAAATTCCGCTGACAGCGATTTTCGTTTGAATTAACCATAAAATTATCTCACATAGCAATTTTAAGTAATTAATTCGATAGTCAATATTTGTGAAGAAGAATTATATACATTTTACTTTAAAAGCGCCATCTGTTGTTATATACTAGAACTAAAACAACACCTACCCAACCTAAACGTGTATAATCTAGATATGAACCTTTATTGGGTGCGAATTGGGATCTTTTTAATGTCAATTCAATACGATTCCCAACAACAACTTTGAGATGCTCTCAATATTTATTGCACCCATTATGAAGTGGCTGACGATCAAAGCTGTTATGTATTAGTGGAATTCTATTATTGTAACGATTTTCGCTCGGTATGAAATTACTTTTTAAACTGAGCGCAACCTCCCCTACTACTGGTTTCTGACAGCACTATCAACTTTTGTCGTGGGAATAGTTTTTTATTATTCGTAGTGTGGGAAAGACAAAATAATATAAGTATACATAATATTTTCTCATAACTTGTAGGACTGTATTTATTATATAATATTATAAGGAGACCAGTACACAAACGAAAACGAAGAAAAAGAATATAGTTAATATAAAAATAAAAACAGTAATGTATAAAGTTGTTTGTATAAGTACTCGTAGCAACAAATTGTAGGATAAAGAACAAAACTTTCGCTTGATGTAAAGGTCATTCACCCCGAGTGTCTTTACCCCAAAATGTTTACTTCAAGTTGTTGCCTAATGCCTAGTGTTGTAAATCTTTTACGCTTCAGTATCTGTGTTTCCCCTTCATTACAACTATTTGGGGAGTTCAGCATCTAAAATGCCATCGTAAATTTGTAAACACCGTCAGATTGTAATGACATCTTGTCAGTGATTGAAAGTCAGTGTCAGTGATGAAAAATCGCACTTTGCAATGCAGCGCGGCGTTATTAGTTCCAAAAGTGACTGCACGCCAAATTACTCTTATTGGTCTATGCAGTGTTCCCCAAACTTGTCGGGACCGTGACCCATCTACAAGAAAGTTTAAAGTTCGCGGCCCACCTTGTGCAATGAAGACTAAAAATCAGCGGTATGTTGCTGCCGCAGCATTTAGCCGTTAATTCTTATCGTAGTTCACCACCATAATATCATCATCGTCAGCCTTACTTAGGTACCTACTTACACGTTTGCCTTCGAATGCCCCGCCCCCGTCCCGCACGCACCCACGACGACGAACGAATGAGTAAAATGACAATCGAACGAGTACGACAATCGTCCTATAGTTTCAGAGCCCACCCAAAATCCACCCGCGACCCATTGGGAAATACTAGTCTATAAGCTATAGACTAGTATTTACTTAATGATTTCTTAAGTTTTCGCGAGTACCACTCATGATATTATAAGTTTAAACACTTACGGATTTTGTCGCGGAGCACTTTTATTAATCCCGACGTTTCGGCTACTTTACAGCGGCCGTGGTCACGGGCGGACGGAGGTGACAGGTGTCCAATTTCTTGAAGTTATCCAACTACCCGACGACTCATCAATATTTGTTTGCGTTCCGATCTACGCAGAACGAACTCACGGCTTCAAGACACTGTGAGTTCGTTCTGCGTAGATCGGAACGCAAACAAATATTGATGAGTCGTCGGGTAGTTGGATAACTTCAAGAAATTGGACACCTGTCACCTCAGTCCGCCCGTGACCACGGCCGCTGTAAAGTAGCCGAAACGTCGGGATTAATAAAAGTGCTCCGCGACAAAATCCGTAAGTGTTTAAACTTATAATATCATTAGTATTTACTTACTTACAGTACCTAATTCTGTAACTCATCTTTAAAATTAAATAAATAGCACATAAAAGAAACGATATTTCAACACAATTTATTTTATCAAGTCAACAATGTTAATGTAACAACAGTAACGTGTTTGTTTTTTGTTCGTTAAGATCTATAAATTATACTTAGCTGTTATAAATGACTCCCTATCTTATTTATGTTGGTATTCCGTAATATATTATGTCATGGGTTGACCTTTGGTGGCTTCCTGATAATTTATACTAATATAATAATGGGGAAAGGTTTGTTTGCATGGTAGTCGAGTTAATTTGAAATACAACTAACAAGAGATTAGCCTCCCAGAGCGAAGTCACCCTGATTTACGTTGTGTTGTCGGAATTCGGAAAGGAATAACGCACTGTAATAATATTATGGCGTTTGCGTTGTGTCGACGCACGAGACGCATCAACTAGTGGGTAACAGCGCAGTCGTCAATTCTTTCAATTTATTTTAACCGATCCGATGACATTATAAATGAATTAGTGTTGTGGTATGATTGAGACTAGTATCAAGAGTTGTAGCATAATATTGTCGTAAAATCTACCTTTCTTGTATTACAGGTACGTTAAAGTTTAACTGTACGGCAATGCACCGGAACAATGTGGCATCGGCTGCATTGCTCTCACGAATAGTAAGTATAATATTTATGATTTTTTAAGTAACTCGGTTTATGTTTTGGAATATCATCTGTCAGTCTACTCAATATTCAACAAAATGTTTTTTTTTTTATATATTTATAAAAACTTTGGATAACACGATAAATAAAAAACTTGAGAGGTGTCAAGGGACACCCGGATTGAACGAAGTTATAAAAAAAGCCATCTAGTTGACGCCCAGGAATACTAACAACGACCCTATTGTGGAATTGTAATAAAAAATTAAGCGTCCGGTAGATGTCGCTGTTTATTCTCAAAAACGCCATCTAGTTGACGCACAGGAGTACTATCAACGCCCTCTGCCCCTACTATGCAGGTACTAATAAAAAGTGTCGTTACAACTTTTTCCGCCTAGCCCCCTTTTACAACGCGCGATAAGGAACTTCGTTCCAATAAATTATCAGAAAAAACAAATCCAAATAAAAAAGGTCCACTTTGAAGCAAGAAGCCTAATCCATTTAAGGTGTCAGTCAGTACTCGAGTCTGCCAAAAACCGTCGAGTAAATGATAATGTGAGGAAAGTAATTTTATTATCAAATTTGTTCCTCTTGAGCGTACGTCAGAGTATCCATCATGTCGGCACTTCAGATAAGAACTTTTACGTGTATTATTTTAACGTCTCTTGTGCGGTAACGAAAGAAGTATTATCGAAAATAGGTGGTAGTTTACCGAGGATTAGAATTAAAACCAAGTGCGGTTTTGATTCTAGGTGGCTTTTTACTGGAATTTAGCTAAGACACAAAGGATTTTTTGGCGCGAAGCCAAAATCAAAGTGAATATTATATTGATAAATAGGGAGTATTTTGCAAAGAACGAACGAACGAAGCGGTAAATATCCAAAATCAAACATGTTACAAAAGTCATATTATCAGAATATTGGCAGAAACGTTGTTATCGAACAAAACTTTATGTTTACTGTCATGAGTGTCAATTATTCTGGTGCTGCCTCTGGTGAAAACATTGCAGTAATAGTATAAGTATTTGTACGTGGGAGAGCCATGCTTCGGCACGAATGGGCCGGCTCGACCGGAGAAATACCACGTTCTCACAGAAAACCGGCGTGAAACAGCGCTTGCGTTGTGTTTCGCCGAGTGAGCGAGTTTACCGGAGGCCCAACCCCCTACCCTATTCCCTTCCCTACCCCCTATTCCCTTCCCTTCCCATCCCTACCCTCCCCTATTGCCCTATTCCCTCTTAAAAGGCCGGCAACGCACCTGCGCTCTTCTGATGCTGCGAGTGTCCATGGGCGACGGTATTTGCTTTCCATCAGGTGACCCGTTTGCTCGTTTGCCCCCTTATTACATAAAAAAAATATCCCATAGTAATATTGTGACTTAAGAAACAAACTGACAAACAAAGTTTTTGATCGTTTCAATGCAGGAATCAAATCAATGACCTCTGACTTGGGAGCCAAACTTTTACATAATGGAGCTAAATCTATAAGTTTAAAATATAAGGTGGGTTCTTAAACGTATCCATATAAATAAAAATGGATTTTAAAATTTGTTAGTCCTGCTAATTCTCGAGAACAGATGAACCGATTTGGCTAATTTAAAATTAAAATATTCATGGAATTCAAGGGAAGGTTACTATCCGTGGAAGTCCTAATATTATAATCCTTCCCTTGACTTCCAGTGATACGAAGTTCACCGGGTTCACAATACGCTTTTGATTATAGGTATCTCAAGTGATTTCCTAGAAGCCTCTAAAGCAATTCACTAACGCGCTTTCATTCGCGTGTCAGAAGCAAGCCCACTTCTAACACGCAATTGAAAGCGCGTTAGTGAATGCAAACGCATTACGCCTTTGAGCTAGTGTGACGTAACTATATGAGGCAGATAGTGTGACGTAACTCAAGAGGCAGATAGTGAAAAGTGGGACAAGCACTGTGCTAGGTAGTAGGTATTGTCAGTCTCCCTTTGAAGGCTGTATTGTCACGTAAGACAAATTAGGCTGTTAATTAGACGAGTTTGTATCAAACTATTGCAGCAATTTTAAAACGTGTACTAGACACGTAAAAAGGATGCTTCCATCCTTTTTACGTGTCTAGTACACGTTATAATAAACTTTTGCTGGCGCGAAAATGTATATTTTACGAGTTTTATTTTTAGGACTCGTATGACGCTGTAAACTTTTGTTACGTTTAAAGAGGAAATAAGCATTGCATAGAAAAAAAAGTACTTACTTTGATTAGACACTTAAATAGAATTTTTAATTGAATTGAGATGCTTTTTATTACATAATATTGAATCTATTTACCTTCCTCTTAGAACTTTTCATGACATTAAATCGAAACAATAAATTATTTAAATACGTTCATTATCTACACAATAAGCGATATTATTTATGATCATTATGCCAACGGGTTATTTACTAGTTTACTCACTTATAGTTAGTCGTAACTAGTGTTTATTTAAGAATTATTTCAATATAACATGTGTTAATAAAACATGCCTATATAGAAACTTATTCTAAGGTTTATCGAAAGTCCTTTATCTTAAAAAAAAAATTCAACGACGATTTTATCGGCTAGAGTAGACGATCAATTTTATAGTGCAATGTCACGTATCGTACAATATTATTGACGGTCTAGGCTCTAGGATTAATATTGAACGCGCCCGCTCTTTCTATCTTATTGTCAAATAAATTGCTCAGTAATTTTGTTCAATGATATTGCATCTATGGGCCCATGGATCGTCTAGGGGCCCATTTAGGATCTTATTTCGTTTTTAACAATTGTGGCCCAAAATATTGAAGCCAATCCACTTTAAAGGCATTGATAATGAGTAATGCAGATTTGAGTTGGATTTGAGCGTCAATTTTCCGCTCTATCCATGGATGAAACTAGTGATAATCGTCCAATTGTAGAGATTTAATAATTTAATCACTTTGCGTATCAGTGGCGTGGGGTGAAAAAAAATAAAGGTAAAGCCGGACCAAAAAACGGCTAACTCGTGAATAAGCAAAATTTCAATTCTTGTAAAAAAAACGTGCAATAAATTACATACCTGTATTAAGTGTGTTAGTTTACCTTTTCCATAACTACTAGGGTGCTTTGCTTGCATTGTGTGCGTTGCATGCAGTGTTAGTGTTGTTAGTATTCACCACCTTCACCATACATGACATCACTGGTATTATATGAACAGTGCATGTCGAGTATGATAAAAGTGGCTTTAAAAAAAGCCGTTTTAAGCACACGTCACTCACACTCATACACCAAAAATAAGTGAATCCTGACTTGCCAGTGTAGATGTTTGTTACTCAATCATGCAAAAACTGGATTTAGATGAAATTTTGCATGCATCCCATGTCAAACATGGAAAGGAACATAGGCTACCTGTCTGAAGTCCACGCAGACGAAATCGCGGGCAAAAGCTAGTAGCAAAGAAATATCAGCAGAAATACGTACCTAAATGTTTAATTTTGTTATTTGTCGTCTGTCGTCGTTATTTAATATTATTATAAAATATAATAGGTAATCCGTAAGACAACAGTCAATTTGTACTAATGCTGCCATTTCTCACCTAACCGTGTCACGACAAATTACAAAGTAAGTAAAACAAACCAACCTTTACGATGTAACAAACAAAAACACAACACAACACTTGGCAAGTAAAATTTCACTACTTTCGATTCTTTTAAACTATATAATATTACAATCAAGCTAGCCCACTAACTTAATAAACAAAATTTTGCATATTACAATAATAACAGTACAAAATGAGTGCAAATTAGCGCGTAATATAATTGTTTATGTGAATTAAAATGACAGCACGCGCCGGTCGGCCGGTGCAATTAGCTCTGTTGTGATTGGACGAAATCTTTTAAAGCGAAACATGCGAAACTAAACCTTAACACATGACAAATAAAGACTAGGTAGGCTATGTGGGATCGGCTTGTTGTTCGACAATATCGACGAGTCGTTTGCATGTAGTAGTAATGTGTATGTGTGCGTGAATTTCATACATTTCAAATGTTTGGATTCCCGATGTTTTGATCGAGTTCCCCGGCAGTACGTACGCGTTCTGAGTGCGATCGTAAAAACGGGTATGTGTGCGTTTGCGTGATTTTAAATACATGGCGAATTATTTTTATGAAATTGTAGGAAGCGGGGTAAGCTATAATTATTAATAATAAAAAATGTATATATTAAAATTGGCCAAGGTAAGCCGGTAGGAATCGTGTTCTATGGAGGCTTCGCCACTGTTGCGTATAACTGTAGTCTGCATCAATTTCATGCGTGTTTTGAAGTGAAAGGAAAAACAATTGGTCCGGTTTATCATATTGGTTGTAGTTGAAATTAAACCATTATATCAGGCTAGCTTGAAACATAATATCAGAAATTTTATTAATTTTTTAACTTAACAATTAGGATTATTAAAATAATAATATTATGCTAGCAAAAACAAAACTATCTATCTATCTAACTCCTTTATAAGTCATAAGACTCATAAGACTAGAATATATTATTTTACTTAATATAATAATATTATAATAATTATGAAGTCTACTCTTTGTACAAAACATGACAGTACTTTCCTCGTATTACGCTTTCATATTTAAGAAGTATTTAAGCTCTCTGTGGAATAATTACAAATTATATTCATTTAAATCCTCTTGACAAGCAAAATACTACTAAATATTAATAATTTAGAAATAATATATCATTATAATTTACATGGAAAATTACTGAAATTATATTTTGCAATGGAGCTTCTCCAAGAGAGAGTCAAATGTTTCTTGCAACTTCAAATCGTGCAGAAACCGTACTTTTTGCACGAAAAAAACTATATAATATTCTTTCTTAGCACTCAAATTATTTCTATAACAAATATCATCAAATTCGATTAAGCAATTTAAGTTAAGGTAGCAAACATATAAATATAAACTGTTGCATTTCTATCTATATAAAAGTTTGTAACGAATAATGAATATTTTAATTTTACACAACATCAAATTTTCATGGATTTTTACATGGTAGTAATTTAAGCTCCGGATAAGCACATTAATTTATCCCGAAAATGTACAGCGTTCCCGTAGGAATTATTTGCGCTGGCGAGTTTTAGTTGAACAGCCAATGTTTAAATACAATTTAAAACTCCCCTTCTCGTGTACCGACCTCATTTGGTACAAATAAAAATCTTTGCCCCTTAATTGACGCTTTAATTCTTACGGAATCTGAAATTCATTTTCAGTCGCTCATCGCAAAGGGAAAAATCATTCATATTGTAAGGTTCTTTCAGTTTTGTAAGGCTTTGAACGTTGCAAATTATTTTTATTTTCACCCATTTGACACTTTTTTTATTACACAACCAACGGGCTTTGGTAGATCGGGTATAATGATTAAAATACTGAACTGTGAATCCATACTTACATTATAAATGCGCAATTTTATATGTATATATTATATGTCTGTCTGTTAGTTATCTTTTTTTTAATACACTTGAATTTTTAAACCGGTTTTCATGAAAGATAACATGAAGATGTTTTAGGTCTTAAAGGACAAGCTTTTTTCATAGAAAAGTATATGGTTCTCAGACGAAAAAAAACTAAATTTCATTGAAATACAGCCGATGCCAAAAAAAAGAAAGAAAATAAATATTGATATTATAAGAATGTCTTGTTTAAAACGTGATATTCTGAAATGCTTCTACAAGTATTTTAGCTTTTATTTGAAACACTTTCTTTAGAAAACACTCGTTGCAATCGGTGCTTTGTCTTAATACAATAATGCCATTTGATTTCTCTTTTAGAATTGAACATGAAATGTTTCTGAAGGATTTTTAAACTGAAATCCGCTTAAGACTTTAATACTGGCGTTATTCTTGCTAAGATTTTAATCGTGTTTTATTATCATTTTAAAAGTTAAAAAGGTTTAAAGTTGAAATATGAATGTACGTCGCATTAATAAAAGTTTATGGTTAAAAGGTGTGCGAAATGATAATGAATTTAAGTAGGATTTTTTCGATTTATAGTGTGGTTATCGTATGTGTTGGCTCTATGTATACACGTTACACGGCTTTCAATTATTATAGTAAACTGTGATACAGGAATGTTTTTGGGCTGAGTCGAAATTAGAAGATTTTATGTTGGTTAAACTTAAATTTAAAGTTTAGTTTGAAATATAATGTATGGGATTTATGTTTAAATCTTCATTTAATTACATTTATGTGATTAATATTCACCTCTGAGTGCGGTAGTGAGACCGCCATTTTGTATTATCACTTGAGATACATTCTCTGCTAAATGTCATCCCTACTATTTTGCACGAGGCCGTATCGTGAATTCTCACTGGTGCCCATTGAATGACAGTTGTGTAGTTTTGCAACCACGCAATTTGTATAGCCTTGTAGGTGTATTTAGAGTATATCACAACAAATTCTGTGCCATATTATTAAAAATTTTAATAATTTATTATAAAAAATCATTATGCAAACATAATTCTCCATGATTTATAGCATTTGAGATTCCTTAACAAGCTATATTAATAGATATTATCGCTATTCAGTGGAACTTTTAATTGTCCTATAAAAATGTAAAGGCTGTTCAAAGTTTGCCGAAGAATGCCGGCACTTAATGAGCACACGCGAGCTCACATTTTTCCTGAAGAGTGGTTTAAACAAGTAAAATAAAGCTCGATAATTCTTCGAAATTTTCATATGTTTGTTTTTACTTTCAGATGAAATTCGTTTATCACGCCGGAATCGTACATTTTTACGGATAAAAATTGTCCTATGTCCTTTCCCGGGACTAAAAAGCATCTCCATACCAAACAGCAAAATAGGTTCAGCGGTTTGGGCGTGAAGAGGTATTTTACTTTTTTATTTCGTACCCATGTGCTTTATTGTTTTCTTAAGTTGCGGTTGAGGTTGACGTTGACGTTGACGTTTACGTTTACGTTGACGTTTACGTTTACGTTTACGTTTACGTTTACGTTTACGTTTACGTTTACGTTTACGTTTACGTTTACGTTTACGTTTACGTTTACGTTTACGTTTACGTTTACGTTTACGTTTACGTTTACGTTTACGTTTACGTTTACGTTTACGTTTACGTTTACGTTTACGTTTACGTTTACGTTTACGTTTACGTTTACGTTTACGTTTACGTTTACGTTTACGTTTACGTTTACGTTTACGTTTACGTTTACGTTTACGTTTACGTTTACGTTTACGTTTACGTTTACGTTTACGTTTACGTTTACGTTTACGTTCCCGTTCACGTTCACGTTCACGTTCACGTTCACGTTGAGTTTTAAGTTTGAGTTCGAGTTCGAGTTCGCGTTCGAGTTCGAGTTCGAGTTCGAGTTCGAGTTCGAGTTCGAGTTCGAGTACGAGTTCGAGTTCGAGTTCGAGTTCGAGTTCGAGTTCGAGTTCGAGTTCGAGTTCGAGTTCGAGTTCGAGTTCGAGTTCGAGTTCGAGTTCGAGTTCGAGTTCGAGTTCGAGTTCGAGTTCGAGTTCGAGTTCGAGGTTGAGGTTGAGGTTGAGGTTGAGGTTGAGTTTGAGTTTGAGTTTTTTCGAATAGTAGACAAAATTATGAAAAAAAGCTTTTACGTAATATAAAATTAATTTAAAGGTGAATGCCCAAAAATGTATGAACCAAAACCCGTAATCGATTGAAACCATTTATATGGGGCATAGTAGACTACATCTACGGTGTCCCAAATACAATGTCCTTTTTGGATTAAACAATCACCAAGTTCTTTAAAAACGATCGTAACCAATTGACTTTTCATAAAGGAATCTATGATATTTAGGACGACATGATGCTACAAACGATATTGTGACGATTAGTACGTAGTAAAAACACATTTATATTTGCGTGCTGTTTCTTATATTCATGTATTTAATATTAATGTATTTAATATTAAAATATTTATCACTTTTATATCTGAAAGTATAGAATGTCAGTTTGGAATAGAAATGGTTATAATCTGTACATGTATTTTTAAGGATTATTACATGATATCAGTTAACTATCTACATTTTTTCGAAAATAAAAAGGCAAACGAGCAAACGGGTTACCTGATAGAAAGCAATTACCGTCACTTATGGACACTCGCAACATTAGTAGAGCTACAGGTGCGTTTAAGAGGGAATACGCTTTCTTCCGAAAAACGTACGGTGACATCTCTTTTTAGGGTTCCGTAGTCAACAAGGTACTCTTATAGTTTCGGTCTGTCCGTCCGTCTGTCCGTCCGCCCGTCTGTCTGTCCGTCTGTCTGTCCGCGGTTTTGCTCAGAGACTATAGGACCTACAAAGCTGTAATTCGGCATGAATGCACATATTAATGATGCCGACAAAATGGTATATAAGATCTTTAAAAAAAATGTTTAAGGTATGTAGGTACATCCCCTACCCATATTTTAGCGGGGATGATTTTTTTATGAGTATAAGATTTAGAGATGTGAAATATGAAGTTTTAAAGTGGAAAAAAAATCTTTAGAGTCCTGCAGTGTCCCCCCTTCTACCAGCTAAACGGTTGCTTCTGGAAAAATATTCACGGGAGTAGGAAATATGCTGAATTTAAAAGAAAAACTATCACGGCTAAGAAGACTTCATAAGTTATTGAGTAATAGTCGATCAACTAAAAAGAATGTACATAACTACTCGGAGAAGTATTAAAGGAACTTATAATTTAAGTTCCTTTAAAAACGTAACTGAGATGATGTTGTAAGTAATGTATAACACGTTATAAAATATGTACATTCATTGACCATTAAAAAAAATCAAAAACTAGCGGTGGCCCGATGCGCACTTGGCCGGTTTTGACTTTATTTTTTCTAAATTGTATATTCTTTTACGTGTCACCATCGCTTTTATGAGGTAACACACAAAAACAAAGGAAGAAACTACATAGTTGATTCAAAGCGCTGTCTCAAAATCTCAGATTTATTTTTTCAAATTATCCGTTTCGGATATGGTTTTGATTAAAATGAGTTACATATTTATAACCTACTATTAATGGTCTACTTTGCTGACTATAAATTATTTTAATCGACTATGGGTTTTTTTTGGGCATTCACCTTTATCGTGTAATATCCGACATATATTTTATTATTTTAGATTATCCCTTTCAAGGGGAGGAGGATGAAAGCGCCGTTTATTATAGCTATGAATTGTTTACCGTATAATTTATAAACGCCATCTGTTTTTGTGATTGTGCATTTTTATGGCTGGACCGAGGTCTTATCGATCCTATCCTACATATCCTGTCTTTCACAATTTCCCGCTACGCAAGTTTGGCGCTGCATTCACCAATTGAAGTTCGCAACATATCGTCGCAAATCCTCGCACGCTACTGAGTGAAGTTCTTTTTTCTGTTCGGCTTTCCGTCGCGCCGCGTGAGCCACGAATTTGTATAAACCGCTAAAAAAAACCATCATATCTACACGCTGGAATCCATCCAAATCCAAAGGTAAGATCTCAAATTTTGCTATATGGTGTACTATTTGCAGAAGCAGGTGTTATCTTGTAGTGCGGTGACAATTCATAGTTATACCTAGTATTTAAAATTTTTGATACAGTCCACTCAATCCGCATAAACCACTTACCAAAGTCAGAATTTCGTATGTCTAACATTCCATTGTGTAGTTATTTGGTGGTTGTAATTACATTTCTTTACATTTTATCATTTTATTTAAAAGAAATAATTGCTATACTATATTATTAATTTATTATGTTTTCTATATGATAATATAAATCCAATGTTGATAAATTTACAACTATTTTAGAATATTTTAGTATTAAATATGTTTGAGTTTGAGTTTGACGTTGACGTTGACGTTGACGTTGACGTTGACGTTGACGTTGACGTTGACAATAAAACACATGGGTACAAAATAAAAAAGTAAAATACCTCTTCACGCCCAGACCGCTGCTTTATATTTTTGAAGTGAAAACTTCTTTAGCGGCGGTGAGCACTTTTGTGGCATGGGTAAAAACCACAGTATAGCAATATATCCCTACAGTAGTGAAACGAATGTACTTGCGCAGAGCAACGGAGGGGTACCCGTGGGGAAGCGGGCGGCGCGGGCCCGCGTATACAAACTCGCGGAGTTTGTGTACCTGCCCGCGCAGGGGTGACGTTGGCGCGTTGTCTACGAATTTTGTGTTGTATTTATTGTAAAACGATAACTTATCTTATAAACAATGGGATATTATAAGTGTTCAGACTTCAGTGTACGGGTGTAAATCTGATTCAAAAAACAAAAAGGATTTAAATTTTTATAAATATCGGCTCACAGTTCACACTAATATTGTGTTGGTCTTGGCGGCATTTATTTGCATCTCTGTTTTATTGTAACTCACGTTGTAAAAAGTGTAACTTGGAGAGAAACAATATAGAATACATTAAAAATCTGTCAAATACCCTGTTACATACTAATTAGTACCTACTTACGAAGTAACTATTTCTTGATCTGTGGTACCTACCTAGCGAGGTACACAGGGCCACACATCAATTAGTGTAAAGCCGGCTGTACACTCTCGCCGAGACACAGCGAGGCGGCCCGAGTGCGAGAGTGTAAATGGGTGCGCTCGCCTCGTCTCGCCTGTCTCGGACCCTCTCGGTCCGTTGTCGGTATTTTGCGCCCGAGACAAAGGGTCTCGCGAGGAAAACGAGCGCACTACTGTACACTCTCGCGTCTTTCAGTACTAGTCCCGCCGTTGGACAGTGTAGAATAAACAGTGTAGAATAGACAGAAAAAAATAAACGTCATTAGTAGTCATTATCTGTGAGAAATAAAATTAGATATGATTATAAATCTTTGGATTACAATGATATCTTTCGATGCATGGTGAATGGTGAATGGTGAATGGTCGTTTTCGTCCATCGTCTCTGAGTTCTTAACTGCGATTGAACTAAGCAAGAATGTACATGATCGCACTCGGGCAAGGGGCTGATCGCACGAGACTCTCGCCCGAGAGCTCTCGGCGAGAGTGTACAGCGGGCATAACATGTTGACCTTTGGACCGCCCTTACCGCGCACGTAATATGAGCGAGTTTTGAAGCGCTTCTGTTACACCTGATGTGTGGCGGCCTGGCGGGTGGCCTACCGTACCTACCAATTATGTGATTTATAATTATTGGATATATTTTTATAGAACGCGTCTTTATTATTTTAATCCTTCGATCGTGGAGTCATGCAAATCTATTGTTATTATATTGTGTCTCGCTCACCGGTGAGCTTATGGGGCTTGATGGGTGAATTAAATTTTTAAATAGAGAACTAAATCATCTAAAAATAAAATTTCACGTAAATATCTGGCAGTACGACATATTAGAGAGTAATTTGTATTCTGTGATGTAAATATAACACGCTGATTATACAGATTATATGATAACATTACAAGCACAATATTTTATTTTTATTTTATTTCCCGTTTCGTGGCAACCCTGGCATATCTGCTCGGTACCTACACCGGTGGCGGCATTGTGTGACATCAAAGGCGTTTCGTTACTGTAGGGATATTCAATATTGCTAACCTGTGGTAAAAAATGTGAAACTCGCGTCAGATCGAAATTGATTAATCGAACAATCGATTGTTTTTTTTTTTTTGTTTTTTTTTTAAATCGATTTTTTAAAAATCGATTTTCATACAAACTGGGTTAAAAGAATTGTAAGGGTTTCGATTAATTATAAAAATCGATTTCTTAAAAATCGATTTTCATAAAAAATGGGCTAAAAATTTAATCGATTGTAAAGGTTTCGATTAATTAAAAAAATCGATTTTTTAATAATCGATTTTCATAAAAAATGGGTTTAAAAAAATGCACAACGTTAATAATCAAGTTTTCACTTCTGCCGGCACTCCCGGAGTGCAACCCGTCTTTTTTATATGTATATATTTTTTTTGTCTCTTATTTTTTTGTTTTCGCTGTCTTCTGATGTAATGTGGTGTAATGTATATGTGCTTATTGAATAAATGTCTATTAAGAGCTAACAGACAGGCAGACAGACACACTTTCGCGTATAGAATGTCAATACGAAGATGGCAAAGCTTCGTTGTTTGGCTGGGTAATGAGTAATGACAATATAATGACAATACAATGTCATATTTAGTCGTGATTTGTCGGCTTCGCATGGTGGTAGTGACTCAACCAAATAACGCAGGTTTTCCATATTATGTTTCTCTAATAATATTTTACCGGACATCTATACACACGATATTTTAGTGCGGCATTGTAAGATCACTCTATTTTGCTATATTCTTGTGACCCAGTGGAAAGGATGCCTGAACTTTTGCCCGTTGTACGAGCAAAAATTAATCGCAGGACAGGCAGATAATAAGGTTACCTAACTTGAAACCTTTTGACCATAGAATTCTTGACATTTTATATTAAAAACGCAAATGTTTACCACTGTAAGTAATAAGTATACTTTTTACTCTGTGCTTGAACTGTACAATTTCTTATATAACAGAAATCTTGCTTCAGCATTTCCCTTGTACCTCATTATGGACTGGTCTGGGTAACAAATAGCTTGCCGGTAAGCTGCACGCTGTAGGGACATTGTTTCAAAATAGCTTCCCGATGTATATATCATACTTGCATTTCATGTATTATGCAATTGTGTAATGTTATTTTTAATATTTTTTACTATGTCTCTGTTCTGAAGACTGAGGCTTATAAGTTATGATATTTTAATAGGTATAAAACGTACTAAGACATAGTATAGTTTATCCTTTCTCCATTGTTAAAAAACTACTATCACTTAAGGTGATCGTACATTTATCAGCATGCACGCGTCGAACGTGCCGCATTTTAGAATTGATATTATGATGTGAAAACTCGCACATTCTTTGCACTTATTCGTCCGCACCGTACCGCAAATTTTCGTGTACTATGCGGTGCATTTGACGCGTGTGGCGCGTACGGTGCTCACATAAGTGCGATCAGCTATGTCCACAATCCACATTATGCAATTTCATCTTCACGTTTCGTCATCTTCTTTTTAATCAACTTTCGTTTGGCATAATATTTAATAATTGTGTTACGTCTATGCTGTATGTCTATGGTGGTATATGGGACACACAGAGTATAGACTACAGAGCAGTAGCAGGAGGGCACAAGTGAAAGACTCGAGAGCGTTGGACCAACTATTTATTGAAATAATATTTTACTTATTCTAAGCTCCGTTCATACGTCACATCTAACATACACAATTGCAACTCGCACACGTCAGCATTCACACACTTACAAACAGGGTTCAAAGTACAGACCCCATAATATTCCCCCCCTTTTGAAAAATTTTTTACATACTTATTAGTACCAAAATTACTAGCATAATACAAAAAAGTTCCTGAAAATTACACAAGTAATACAGGATTACACCATTAATTACAATTTTACATATTTTAGAGAAAAAAATATATATTACATTGCTTTAAAATTAAATTTCTCTTTAATATTAAGCATTTTTATTCAATGTTTAATTAAGTATAAGTACATTAAAATTCCTTGTTACTCTACATAACATAACGTTCGACAAAATCTGACGGAGAAATTACATTGTTGTTAATATTACAATAATCATTAATCACAAGATAAAATGCTTTATAAAACAAGTCACACAACATTTTAACTTAAAATAGGGGAAATATTATTACTTATTACATTTTACATTTATTTAATAAAAGTTAATCTTTCGAAAAAAAGAAATTTAAAATTTAATTGTCAAGATATAGAAAGGTAAAATTACATATAACTGGTAGCAGTACCTGTAGCGGCTGGTTGGGGTTGGATATTCCTTACTACCACCTGAGGGGGCTGGTTGGTTACAAACCCCATCTCTCTTCATAACCAATTTTGTACGTTTTTTCGAAAATACTTCATAAATACATAAGCGACAACCAAAGTCAACATTGCAGTAATTACCATGATCATTATTCCAAACTGGTTAAGTTTGTGTTCAATACTCTGTTCTCCGTTTTGGTTTACAATGACTTCTTCCTTGCTAAAGGCCTTTCCCATATTTAGAGTAAGTATAAAATTTACAAGTGCGGAAGAAGGTAAAATTTAAAATTAAATGATAAAATAATTCTCGAACATCAACTTTTAACTTGTCCAAAAAACAAATTTCGAAATCAATTTTAGCTAAGTAATGCTATTGTAAAATAAATTTCACTTTGCATTTTTAAAGTATCATAGTATAATCTAAATAGTATATCAAAGTAAAAAGTGTAAAAACAAGGTGTAATGTGAATTGTATATAATATAAAAATAAAATGTTTTAAAGTAAAATTTGTTTTTTTATTTAAAATTCCAATAAACTTATATTACATTTTCACCTAATTATAAACGATCAATATAAGTTGTACTTATTAAAAATGAAAAGGTTGTCTTACTGTTTGTACTGTATACTATATCATTTGTTTTCATAAGCTATGACGCGGTACTCATATTACCTTCGCCGCGCTACCATTGTTATCGAACTTGAATTACGTGTTACTTTTAACGAATGATTAACTCTTGTTTTGATCTAAGTCAGTTGTCTTGAACCAGAGTTACTTGAAACGAATGATTAACTCTTATTTTTGCTCTAACTCGGTTATCTTTAACCACAATTACATAAAAATTAATATTTTCGTACTTTTTAACATAACGCTTCGTTTGAAACTAAAATTAGCAATTTCCTTATACATTTAAAAATCTTACTGGCATTTTAACTTTCCTTCCAGACTTTGTAATTTTTTGATTATTACACTCTACGTTACTTTTTTCTATAATATCATTTTCTACAGAGGTATCTCGTTCTGCAATATTTTTATCTAATAAAATATATGCTGGCTTTAACCTATCTATCGAAACTGAAGTTACTCTATCCTCCAATTGAATTTTAAAAACTTTTTCTGACCTTTCAATTACTTTATATGGACCTTCATAAGGACATACTAAGGATGTTTTATTTCTATCGATTCTTAAAAATACATGTGAACAATTTCTAAGGTCTGGATGAACAAAAAATGCTTTCGAACTATGACTTTTAACACTAATTGGCTTGTACTGTCTAATATTATTTTTAATATCCTGTAACACTAAATAAGGATCTGGAATTTCAGGACTTTCTACAAAAAATTCTCCTGGCAATCGTAGTGCACGGCCGTAAACCATCTGAGCTGCGCTCATACCTGTCTCACATTTAATGGCAGCCCGAAGCCCTAACATCACGCTAGGAAGCTCGTGGCTCCAATTTTTATTACCATTAAGCCGTGCCATCAAAGATGCTTTCAAGCTTCTATGCCACCTCTCAACAGCACCGTTGCTTTGAGGATGATATGGAGTTGTCCTAATCTTATGAATGCCTAGGTATGACATTAAACTAGAAAACAATTTACTCTCAAATTGCCTGCCCTGGTCACTAGTGAGTTTCACAGGACAGCCAAACCTACATATCCATTCTCTATATATTACATTCGCTACCGTATCCGCCGAAATATCTTTTAAAGGATACGCTTCTGGCCAACCTGTGCCTCGATCAATTATCGTTAAGCAATACCTATAATCATCTACTGTGACCGGAAGTGGTCCGATCAGATCAATGTGAATATGATCGAATCTATCCGCTTGTGGAAAACTACCATAGCTAGAATTCGTATGCCTCGTTGTCTTAGACCTTTGACAATTCAAACAAGTCTTCGTCCAAAAACCTATATCTCTATTCATATCTGGCCAAAAATATCTTTCCTTAATCATGCGGCGCGATGTTCGCAGACCCGGATGACTAAGACTATGTATACTACTAAATGCTGTTTTTCTATACGATTCTGTTAAATAAGGTCTAGCTATGTTACTTGAAATTTCGCAATAAATGTAATAATCGGAGTTCGGAATTGGCATCTTTTTGAATCTGAATTTAGGATTAGTAATAATATTCTGAAGTTCTGAATCATTACGTTGCTCTATAGCCAATTTTTCATAATCTATTGAACTTGAAGTGCATTCTATAGTTTCTATTCGAGATAATGCATCTGCTACAATATTATCTTGTCCACTAACATGTCGTATATCCGTAGTAAATTCACTTATAAAACTTAATTGCCTAATTCGTCTTGGACTTTCCTTCTTATTATTTTTACTTAATTTAGAAAATGCAAAAGTTAATGGTTTGTGATCGGTAAAAATTATCAAGTCACGACCTTCAAATAAACTTCTAAAATGTTCTACACCTAAAAATATAGCAAGTAACTCTCGGTCATAAGTGCTATAATTTTGTTGTGCCTGCGTTAACTTTCTACAAAAATAACCTAACGGGTTCCATTTACCGTCAACATGTTGTTGCAAAGCTGCACCTACGCTGTTATTCGATGCGTCTGTAAAGAGTGCAAGCGGCACGTTGTTCGCAGGAAACGACAAAGTCGCTGCGTTCATGAGACCGTGTTTACACTCTAGAAATGCTTCTTCAGCATCCGGTGTCCAATGTATAGGAGTCTTATCGTTCTTTTTAGCTTTATGAATATAACTATTTAACTTATCTAAATATTCTATCGCTTTAGGTAAATGACTTCTGTAAAAATTGACCATGCCTAAAAATTTTCTTAACTCGCTAACATTTCGTGGTTTAGGGTAGTCGATAATTGCTTGTACTTTAGTTTTTAGTGGCCGAATCCCCGATGTAGAAACTTGGTATCCTAGAAATTCTACACTCGTGGCTTTAAAAGAACATTTCTCTAAATTAATTGTAATGCCATATTCGTTTAATCGACTAAATACCTGCTCTAAATGTTTTTCATGCTCCTCGTCACTAGAGGACGCTATAAGAATATCATCACAGTAACAATATAAAAAATCTAGTCCCGATAGCCCGATATTAGACATGAAACGCTGGAATGTTTGCGCTGCGTTTTTCAAACCAAAGGTCATGCGCTCGAATTCATATAATCCGAAGGGCGTAATTATTGCTGTCTTACAAATATCCTCTGGATTAATTAAAATATTATGATAAGCCTTTTTTATATCGATCTTAGAAAACAATTTTTTTCCTGAAAGTAAATACGTAAAATCCTGCACACGGGGAATGGGATATCTGTCAGGTTTAGTTATTGCATTTAAAGCTCTATAGTCACCACAAGGGCGTACCTGTCCATCTTTTTTAGGAACTAAATGAAGTGGGCTCGCCCAAGCCGATTTGGACGGCCTACATATGCCTGCTTCTAACATATTTTGAAATTCCTCCTTAGCGATTTTATAACGCTGTGGCGCTAACGGTCTAGGCTTACAAAAAACGGGTGGACCCTGCGTGTCAATATAATGATAAATAGAATGCTTTGGGGCCTCTTTAAATGACATCGGCTTAAGAATGTCCGGATATTTTTTTAAAATTTCGTAAACTGGATGGTTAATTTTTAATGTGGAAATCGTACTTTCACAATGGTTTACGATCATTCCACGTACGGCCAAGTTAGTTATTTTATCTACTAAGCAGCGTCCATTAATATCTAAAATAAGTTTAAAATGATTTAAAAAATCTACGCCTAAAATTGGCTGCTTAAATCTAAGGTAAGAATTTTAGTGCCATAAGTCTTAATTTTAGAACCATTCGCTGCGAAAAGCGAGTAATTAGAATTTAAATTTATGTCCAGTCTATTTTTTACTACACTCTTTGGCAAAACAGATACATGCACCTGAATCTACTAAAAATTTTAAATTGGATATTCTATCACTTACAATTAGGCGGTGATCGGAAACTGCGCTGCCTCCCGCCACCGGCTGCAGTTCTGCTAGTTTTCCGGCCTCGGGACGGGGGCTTCTCTCCTGTTCTCCCAGCTGCATGGGGGCTCGCATCGGAAAGCTCGACCTCGATATTTCCAGTGGTACGTGCACAGCCAACCTGGACTCCCTGGTGCTCGACGTGGTCTCGATTGTGTCCGCTCCCTTGCATAGTTCCTGGTCGGCCTGCTCCTGCTCCTGCTTCTGCTCCGGACTCCATCTCTTTGTGCTTCTAACTGGTTAATTTTCAGGTTCATTTTCGCGATCTCTGCTGTTATGGCTGCTACCTCGAAGCTGGTTGACGACGGCTGCTGCTGACCACTTGCTACTTCGCCGATATTACAGGGCTGGTGAGTGTCCATGATTTTATCTGCTATTCCTGCTAATTCTTCTAGATTACTAGTGGACGTCACTGCTAGGACCGCTTGGACCGAAGAAGGTAAGTGACCTTGCCACAAAATCTTCAGGGTCTCGTCTTCGATTTTTCCTCTAGCTAATTCCTTCATTCTTCTAAGCAGCTGACTCGGTTTCTGGTCACCAAGCTCGATTTCGGAAATTAATTTTCTTACTTGCCGCGCCTCCGATTCTTCATAAATTTGCAGTAGTCGATTTTTCAGCGCTTCATATTTATTCTGCTGCGGCGGATTTGCCAAGATGTCTGCAACTTGCTGAATGGCGTCCCTGTTCAGCTTCGCGACGCAAATAAAATATTTATTCGTATCCGATGTCTTTTGTGGGGCTAGAATTGCCGCGACTTGATAAAACCACAGGCGAGGGTTATCCTTCCAAAATTCTGGGATTCTGCTACCAATGGAAATTGTTGCCAATTCTATATCTTCTTTCTTCATAGCTGGCGAAAATCCGCTTGTTGAGGCTTGCGGTGCGGCGCCCATCAGGTTATGCTGCTGCTCGTTCATTATATTTTCAGCCCGGTGGTCGTCTGGGTGGAGCCTTCGTTGGTCGGAGTCTTCGCTGTCTTAGTTTTAGCCGGAGTCGGAGCCGTCTTCGTGTTCACCGGGGTCACCAATGTTATGTCTATGCTGTATGTCTATGGTGGTATATGGGACACACAGAGTATAGACTACAGAGTAGTAGCAGGAGGGCACAAGTGAAAGACTCGAGAGCGTTGGACCAACTATTTATTGAAATAATATTTTACTTATTCTAAGCTCCGTTCATACGTCACATCTTACATACACAATTGCAACTCGCACGCGTCAGCATTCACACACTTACAAACAGGGTTCAAAGTACAGACCCCACAAATTGAATGCGTCAAAATCCACCCGCGTTGAAAGAAAAGTGTCATAACGAGCGCTACGATTTCAGCGCGCGTCACGGGCATGCCTCACGTTCGCTGTTGACTGCGCTATAACGCATGCTCTTGATGAACAAAAAAGGCCCAGTGTGGACAAAGCTATTAGCTATCTACCGTCATTATCTGTTTACTAACCTGCCCGTGAAACAACTATAATTTGATTATTTGACGCTTATAAATTCAAATTCTAAATATTTGTCAGTGGGAAGTGTATATTATGTTAGTTACTTCTTTACGCAAAAAGTGCTGAACGGATTTTGATCAAATTAGCACCGTTATACTTTGAAAGTCTGGATACATATTTTATTCGATAAAGAACACTGGGATACTGTGGTCATAACTCGTCAATGATAATTTAATTTGCATCAAATAACCATAATAATATAAACAGGTTACAAAAAGACATAAGAAGATACAGTTTTAGACCAAAGAGGTTTGTTTTAATTTATCATCCCAGCCCCCCTAGACAAGCGGCAAGCGATCATCGTAAACGCTAACGCTACAGAATGTATGGGACTTGACATTAGTATACGCTAGCGAAGCGATGACCTATGTCAAATCGCATACATTTTGTGACGTTAGCGTTAGCGTTTACGACAATCGCTTGCCACTTGTCTAGGGGGGCAGGAGAGCTATGCATATGTGAATATTACATTTGTTCTAACTTCAAACTGACTAACTAAGGAGTTGAAGATGAAAATGTTTTTAGCTTCAGACGAAAACTGTTTATTGCATGAATTACTGATAAAAGTGTCAGTTTGTGGAACTTTTCACCGCGAGAACTATAAAGCTGGAAATAAGGTATCGGACTGATGAATATATGTACAGTTTTTTTGCGACATGTATTCTCAGATTAGAGGGGAAAAGAGGTAGAGGCAGAGTGGCTACACGATGGACAGATGCGATTGTCAAGGCTGCTGACAGCACATTCCAGGAGGCACTGCATCAAACCAAGAACAGAGACAAGTGAAGAGCCCTATTCCGGAAAGCAAATTTTGGTGGTCACGTCCCTCAGCCATGAGGATACGGCTAGGAAGGAAGGAGGGATTCTCAGACTGTTGTCAAACGTCCGATTAACGCTCGTCTGCTCAATATTACTTCCACAACTTCCATGTGATAGCAAGTTTGCTCACACTGTACTTAACTGTGATATCCATATCATACAAAAAATTCTATTCAGGACTGTGTTGTTTAAAAGTAAGTTTGGTCGATTCGGCAGAGTTTTGACCTCACTGCAACTTATTTTACCATCGACAATAACTCAGCTAATTAAAGATTATAAAGGCATATCTATACATATAATAAAACTGTAGAAATGAAAATTCTGTACATTAAAGATATTCCAAAAATAATAAGCAGGGGGCGTCACTACATCGCTATAGAAGCCAAAAATGTGGTTGGTTTTTTTGTCTGTCTGTCTGTCTGTCTGTCTGTCTGTCTGTCTGTCTGTCTGTCTGTATGTTTGTTCCAGCATCATACGAAAACTACTGATCCGATTTGAATGCGGTTTTCGCAGATACATTTGTCTTCTTCCAACTTAACATCTGGTGTATAAAATTTTTCCCCCTCACCCCTCTAAGGAGACCAAAGGGGGGTCAGATTTTGTATCAAACTTTTTTCTTTAATGGATTACTTCATATTATTTACTGTGTTTTCCAACTTAATATCTGGTGTATAAAATTTTTCCCCCAACCCTCTTAGGGGACAAAAGAGGGGGTAAAATTTTGTATCAACTGATAAAGTACAAATACTTTATATGGCAAAACAACGTTTGCCGGGACAGCTAGTCTATATATATAAAACTCAAAGGTGACTGACTGACATGGTGATCTATCAACGCACAGACCAAACCACTGGACGGATCGGACTGAAATTTGGCATGCAGGTAGATATTATGACGTAGGCATCCGCTAAGAAAGGATTTTGATCAATTCTACCCCCAAGGGGTTAAAATAGGGGAGGAAAGTTTGTGTATAATAATACTTTTTAACGCGAGCAAAGCTGCGGGCAAAAGTTCGTATCAAATAAAACCCATGAATATTTAATAAAACTTTATTTCGCGTAACTATAATTTAAAACAGTATTTACATCACGTTGGCAAAATGTATGCCAGCATTCGCGCCAAGGCGATGATCACAGTACTTAGCGGCGGCGCGATGATGATTAGCAGGGTGTCTGCACGGGGCGAGAGGGGAGTGCCGCCCGCGTGCAACTCCGCGAGGCTTTCTTCTGGAACAAATGGGTATGTATTAGTTTTCACTGTAACGAGCTGTGATTGGTCGAGGGATGCTTAGGGTTAATGCAGATTGTAACGCGACGAAACGATTTTGCGAGTATAAGTTTAACCCATCAGTCTTCAAGCGACAGCCGGCTGCCGCATAACAATTGAAAATCTATTGTGTCTGCCATACCCACAATGGAGGTGCTACGTAATTATTGACTAATTTAAAAATGGAATTGGCATCGCGACACAACAAAAAATTGTTGTGTCTGCAGGATTTATCTATACTTAGTACGCTTACAAGTTCTAGTATTTCGTAGATTTAGGCAAAGATAATTTTTATATATTAGTAAAATATTTTTTATATATTAGTTATAAAAAGTATTTGTTGATCGTAGTACACATGGGAAACTGCCCCCATCGTTGACAAACATTTTATAATTAGGACCTTAGATTTTTGTTTTAAGATACTATTAATTTTAGAACTCCTAAAGTGCTTATAAATGTAAACGTCATGTAACACAACCGAAAACGACACAAAACCAATATATAATAACCCTATTCAGCGTTTTCTCAGTTTCTGCTGACTATACGTCTAGCAGTCACCTGTCTCACAACACGACATAGCAAACATTAACGAATGAACTTTCTAGTGTTGGCGCAGCGGCCATGTTTGAACTACAAAACACCTCGCTTCACTAATTGCATTAGTTTTCGTTTAAGTGATTTCAACGCTTATTGCGAATACACCTATGTATTGAGTTTGATAAATTTATTTATAACAGCAATATTTGGCTTTTTACTATATGGCAACATCGATCATAAAACTATTTATTTAATAATTCATTTATAATTACTAGAATATGACACTCGCAACTCCGTAGCACCAAGATTCGTTTATTACGCGGGGACCGAAAATTTTTTCGGGGTAAAAAGTATCTAATGTTCGAACACAAAGTATCTCCATACAAAATTTCACCAAAATCGGTTGAATGGTTTGGTCGTGAAGACATAACGCGAAAGTGTGCTTATCTGTTACAGTTTCACTCTTTAACTGCTAAACCTATTTGGAAAGATAAGAAAAGAAAGGAGAAAGGACATAGGTATATTTTTGCCAATCAAGCGTACACTTCCGGCATGAAAAATAAATTTAATTTCTTCGAAAAAACCATCGATCAACATTAATATTTTCTAAATAATATTACTTCATACATATTCAGTGAAAAATTAAAACAAACATGATGCTTTTAAACCCGCCATTTTATTCAAATGAAGAGCTACAACTGTTTACTCTACGTAAATATTTTATTACATTAATTCGAATCAGAATCATAAATGATAAGGTTATATATTTGTTTTTCCTTTTAGGAAAAGTTTTATGTTCCGCCTGAGGCATCTAAAGGGCATACGGTGAGCAAATATTGACTTTTATTTACGATTGAGGGTTTAATTATTCAGAGCTTCAACATCCGTATGAATGTTGGCAGCTTTGAGTTAAAATACTTACTTCCGCACACAGTGACATTTGATTATTATTAAACTCCAATTTAATGAAGAGTTTGACAGTCTCAGAGACAGACAGTAACATATTTAATTGGGCTTATGTCAAAATCTTCATTTAATTAGAGATTAAACTACGATAACACGGCGCGCCCCTCCAAAATTAAAAATGTTTGAAGTGCGTTGTCAAAACGTTTGAAGTGCGTTGTCTTGCGCGGTCGGCTAGTTATGATATACTAGCACGGGTCAACCTTAAGGGCGTTCCTTACGGAGATACCGTAATTTACCGTATTTCAAGCCCTATAAACTCATAATTTGAAAGCTACAAAGTTATAATAAAAATACAGCAATAATCTTCAGTATATCGACATTCCTTTCCCCGTTTTAAATTTTCTATTTTTGTTTATTATACTCATGATATCAGCTTCCAAAGTAAAACCAATTTATTAAAATTCAAGCATACATTCAGCATCTCCTTAAGATCTACAAATTACTTTTATTTGAAACACACGCCAATAGATCGACAATATCATAAACTACATATTCCCCGTTTTAATTTTTTTTTAGGTCAATTTTGAACTAAGATAAGTAAAAAAAATAGGGTTTTGGTGCGCTCTCGGCAACGCGGCAAATATATGGCCAAGGTCGTTTGCTCGGGGGACGGCCTTAACGTGCCAGACAAGTACGTGTGGAGGCGAAGACGACCTCCCCTGCTCGCAGAGCCCCGCGCCCGCACCAACCTCCTGCAGCAGGCGCCGCTGACGCGGGCACTGCGCTATACCCATCAGTCGTGGCAAAACGAGACACAATAGCTTTTTCATTGTTATCGCGGCCGTATGTGGCTGCTTGGGGCTTGATGAATTAATATAGTTGCGTCGGAAACCGACGTTTTCTGCTGTGCTCAGAGTGAACTCACAAGGATTGCTATGTATAAAATAAGTTACTGTTCAGTTTAATTAAGGTGCAATATTTTTTTTGTATATTTAGTGGAAAGTTTTTTATTTGTATCATGTATATTTCTATCGCATTGGGGTAAACCTGTAATGGTAGAAATAAGTATGGAAATAAGTAAATAAATAAATAATAATAATAGTAATGATTAGTTGACCAACAAATCTTGGTAATAAGTGACATTAAGTGAAATATTACGAGTACTGGTTGATTGGTTGAATACTTACTACATACAAACTCTTTCATAAGGATATGACTACACACATTGAAACAGTAATTTTGAGGGGCTCGCCATGTTACCGTAGTTTATCTCTACAGACAAATAATCTCTGAGTGCGGCAGTTAGATTATATTCACTAATTCTACGTTAAGATGTATTAAATACGCTTCAAATTTATAGTTCGGCTTTGGTAATAGCCTCTTCAAGTTGGCCTGTTATAGACTAATACGAACAATGGTATATTTGTCTAGAGTCTAAACTGCCTATGATCGCCAATAGCTATGTCCACACTAGGCGCTTTCGTCTTCAATTTTCGTCATCTTTTCATTCAATAATAGAATGCGTCAACGCCAACATTGTCATTTTTGAAGTTTTGGAAACGGTCAGAGGGCATGTCTCACGTTCGCTGTTGACTGCGCTATAACGCATGCCCTTTATGAACAGAAAAAGGAACAGTGTGGACAAAGCTATTGGATAGAGCTAAATCGTACTAGAGACAGCGTAACCAACATAATAATTAACGTGAAGAGAAAATTATACTATACTTTGACAATACGCACGTATCTTATAAAGACCTAACCTCGCGAATAAGTATTATGCGCATTACGAGTACGCACATTCTAAAATGGGTCATACACTTCGTCGAATTCGAATACAATCGTACGGAAATACCTACCAAATTCTATATTATTGATTGCGTAACAGACAGACCAAGTGAACTTCCTGTGGAATTATTAGTAAATGGGAATAAGAAATTATTAGGGCCTGTTTCACTACTTTCTTATAAAGTGCTGAATAGGCTATTCACAGCTTTTTTAACAGATTATCCATGCTTCATCTTTCAAGTTATGTGATGGATAGCTTATTCCACACTCATCAGGAAGTGGTAAAACAGGCCTTTAGTCTTCAAAAAGTCAGAATCTGTAGATTAAATTCTCTAAAATCCATCCAGATCTTTATAGTAGAGGAGGGGAGGGTGCTATTTTTGTAGTCACTCGAGCGTCATGGAGACCTAGTAGGTTTTGTACAATAGGTAAAAAAATAATAAGAGCGAAGTAGATCTTAATCTGACAGATCGGATGACATTTTAATATTCAAAAAAAAAATAAATTAACCCACCACGTGAGAAATCTGATTTCTATACCACACACATGTGGTATAGACTATTCCGACACATGTCGGAAGCCTATACAAGCTTAATCTGACACTCTCGAGCTAATCCCCTCTTCCCCTCCCCTACTATTAGGTATGACGTAGCTTAGGATATCTTCAGCATTTAAATGTTAGCGAGGATTTCAACTCGAAAAAGGCTTATGATAATAAAGTAGCAGAAAATAGACCAGCTCATAAAAACTCATTAGGCTGAGCTTAAGCGAAAATCCTTTGAAATTATTTCCCTTTTCTCAGCTTAGTTTTGTATTCAGTGCACATACTAATTAAGACTTATACTTAGATTACCTAACGTTTGTCTTTGTGGTCCATTTTTATGATATAATTATTTATTGTTAGTGTACGCTTGATAATTTTTATTCAGTCATTAAAGTTATAATAATTTTATGAATATCTCTTGACAATATATTTTCTCAACAGATTTAATAAAAAGGATTTAACACAGTGAGTGCCTTGTCACAAACAAAGCAGCAAAAAATGTTAAAATGTTTAAAAACGTAACCGCTTAGTCCCATTTTCACGGCTGGATGATAAAATACAACCACAATTCATACAAAAAACTTTTTTTAATCTGCGGAGAGGTGTGAAATTTCGTACATTGCGGTGTGTCGCGTCCGATGTCGCTGTTTGTAAATTCCTTTGACATTCTCATTTTCCTGACAATATATATTTTTTTTCTGATTTCGTACTACATGACGCCCGCAAATCTGTTGGCTGAAATTAATTTATCGCGCCGGAACCGTACCCTTTGCTACAGTAAAAATCATCCTTTTTCGCCTCTTGAATATATCGTTACAAAATTTCATCTAAATCGGTTTAACCGTTTAAACGTAAAGAGGTTACTGCCAGACATAATATAGACAGACAGGCAAACACACTTTTAAATTTATAATATTACTTATAAGTAAGGAAATTATTTTACAAAATCTTTCTGGGAAATGTTAGGTAACTTCCTTTGAGAAATTCCTGGTATGCTTTGCCGCATACCTTTAAGCTTCCGAAGCCATTATGTAAGACGGCCTTGTGCTAGGCGAATTTTCATCAACAAAGCCTTTTTAAGTGGTGCAACACTAACGAGACAGACCTTTGTCGGCATTAGCCTCCAATTAGACTTTAGGTCACATTGTGATGGTACTGCAGTTGCCGTTAGTGAAAGCAAAAATGCATAACTGCAAATAAAGTGAAGGTCTAGTGCGCGAGCTATGAGGGAGTTGAGGAATAGGCAACTGCGTACAAGTACACTTCTGCTCAAACTTCTTAGTGATTCCTCAAAAGTTGCACCCGAAAGAAAGTGTTGAATCACACAGTTTCTACTGACATTGCCGCCATTATTGCAAGTATTAAATTGTAGCTGAGCAGCCCTGGATTTATAAATAGGCCGTAGAGGCTGCGTCCTATACTTCCCCTAGGCCACGGCCTCAGATGGCAGCATCCTAGAGGGGCGGCAACTTCCTGGGAAGGCGGCAGATTTCATATACGGAGCAGTGTAAACACAATGGACTACACTACAAAAAATCGCAGCCGTTGACGTGAGCAAAAAAGAAACCCAATCGTTGGCACTATGTTTTCAATTAAATAGCACCCATGACAACAATAGGTTTTTACTCTAGTTCCCCTATAAATTGGGTGGTGGTCTTACAGTAATATTCATTTAGTCCAGCACGAGTCGGCGCATGAGTACCGGAAACTATTCCACTTCAATTTTTTTATGCGATCCTCTTCAAATTGCCCTCCTGATGATATAAATGCATGCCATGGTGCAACCCGGTGCTATATTGTTTAAACAAACATTGCTTAAACAATTGCAAGGAATTGTTTTTTTTCAACCGGACAATTTTTTTTATATTCTTTGTTGAAATGCCAATAAAAAAGGTCCTATGAGTTTTCACGATAAAGTTAATATTTTTAAAGATATGAATTTTTAAAGGTTCGAAAAATCTTAAATTTGGGTACTTTCAACCCATGAAAAATATATAAAAAAAAAGATGTCTTAGTAATATATTTTTTGAAATTCTCTATACAATATTTAATAATATCGTTAATAGAGATTAAAAAAAAAATCATTGTTTATATCTTTTTTATCTTAGCAAACGTAGAAAAAAATTGTGTTTTTTGTATGGGAGCCCTCCTTAAACAAATGTTATTTTAATTTTATTATTAATTATTAAAGAACAAATATAATTAAGGATTTTGTGAAATTTTCAAGTGCCACCATTATTGATTACGAGCAAAAAAGGCCAAAAAAATCACATTTCTTGTATGGGAGCCCCCCTTAAATATTAACTTTATTTTACTTATAGTATTTGTTCTTATAGCGGCAACAGATATACACAATCTGTGAAAATTGAGCACATGCACAGAAACTGTATGTGGCCGCGCGCCCCTCGCCGCACACGTGTATTTGCCGGCGTTACTGCCGTTGACGCGAGCGAGACGCAGTATCACGCAGTTATAGAGCCGTTTACAAATGCAATAAATTACTTAACAGGGCAAACCACCCAATCGTTGGCAGTTGACACCATCGTCTCAAACAAATAACACAAATGAAAGCATGTAGTCTTCAATTTAGTGTCCTATTGAATAATTAGCACCACATTAATTACCATTGAGCACATGCACGGAGACAGTGTGTGGTCTTGCGCCCCGCACTGCACAGGTATAGTTGCCGGCGTCGCTGCCGTTGACGCGGGCGAGACGTAGCACGCTGTCCGCTCCTCCTGGGACTTGCTCGGTCTTCACGCTGCGGACAAGAAATATATTAAGTAGATGTTGCCGGCAAGTATAATGCAACGTCAGTAACTTGCTCGGTTTTCACGCTGCAGACAAGAAATTAGCTACTAGATGTTGCTGGCAACTATGGTGCACCGTAAGAAACTTGCTTGGTTTTTACGCTGCAGATAAAAAGCAAATTTTGTCCAACTAGCAACTTGATATTATTCGGAATTTCATCGCGGCGAAGTTCGTTTACGTATATTCGTTTACGGCATGAAAGCTTTTTAAGGTAAAAACTATAACCTGTCCTTTTCCTGGGACTCAAAGTATCAATACACATTTCATTTAAATTAGCAAAGCTAATTAAGCGCGAAGACGTAAGAGAAAGACAGCTATCTGTGATGTACAAACGTATTTACAGCAAGAAATCAGGTCATGTAAATCAACACAAGTTGTAATAAGACAATGGGAATTCTACCATATTCAAGGACGAAATTTTAGCAAAAAACCAAAATATTCTACACATATTATGATATGATCGACCTAAATCAGTATATCTCTCGGGAGTATTCAATTCGGCTTCTACCATATTCAAGGACGAAATTCTAGCGAAAACCAAAATATTCTACACGACATACGCGATAATCGACCTAAATCAGTATATTTTTCGGGAGTATTCAATTTGGCATGCGTGCCAGGATGTCATACATTGGAGGTCGGATCAAGCACGTGAAAGACCAATAAAAAGATCCCTCATTTATTCCGGTCACGCACCGCAATCTTTACGTGACTTATCAAATTTCAAAGTGACATAGATTTGGTGGCTTCATTTGAATATCCTAAGCGCTTAGGATCTTGTTAGCTCGTAAATGAGCAGGTGCTATGTCAATGGGTTCGGTGACGGTACCCACAATTATTAGCGCCACATTCCTGCATCGCGCTATCGAAGTTTTCTGAGCGCGTCGGTATATATACGACAGCTGAAATCAATCACGTGGGCTTCGGCCTGACCGAGCATACCTCCTCGCTCGGTCGGAAGATCTTCCTTTGGGGTAGTCGCTATATATTCCCACAGTTCGTCCAGACTGGCATTATGGGAATGTGTGTCAGTACTGTAAATGTGTTAACATATATTTACAGTAATGTCATGTCAGTTTCAGTGTCATATTGGTCATATACAATTATTAAAACATCACAAAAAGATGAACCATCCAGCTATCCAGTCATTGCAGTCACGGTCACAGCCACGGTCACTTACGAGAATTATTACGATACATAGTCTATTACAATAATTAGTAACTGATACTACAAAGAATTATTGCGATACCAACTCACAATTTTAGCGCGCTAATAATTATATTGATTTCAAATAAGAAAAAAATATTATCTGAAAAAAGACTATCCATTTTAAGTCATTTAGAAATTAATTAAAAGATCTTACATACGAAAATTCTCTATCTAATAAATAGAGTATAACACATTTTAATTTCCTATATGTTTAACCCTTGTCTGACCCTTGAAAATCCTAATGAACCTTCAAATATCTGAACAAATCCAATAATTTGTTCCACGTAATGAACAATCGCGACCTACATCGGGCGTCAAGGGACCACCTTGTTCCGCAATATCTTAATGTGCAAAAGCTGTAGTTAGCAGATACATTTTGCAATTCAGATGAGACTTGTTTTCTTGTTTTAATTTTTTTCTCGTAATATAATCAGATAAATTTATTTTATGAACAGATGAAGGACCTACTTAGTTTAGTCGGGTTATGTCAAGCCCACGTGAGATAATGACTAACTCAATCATCAATGTCATGACTAACATTGACTAGGCCTTCCAAGTAAGCGTGAGGCCAAATTATCCATTGTGTTGCATCATCGCGATAGAAAATTCGATACCGTATTGTATACCTACTCGTAATATCTGCGTTGCAACGCCGCGAAGAAAAACAAAGTCAATCAGAGCAAGTATACATCTCATCCGTTTTTCTACGTTAAAAATGAAACGATGACGCTAACTACAAAACATGGCGTATCATAAAATACAAGTAAAACAACGCAGCGTTAACACAACTGCGATAGCCAAATACGTTTTCTGTATTCGAATGCATGGACTCGTTACTTTTTCTCTGTACGAAACGGACGAATTCAGCACGTACCTTTAAAGTGCAAGCCAGCGCGTTTGCGCGTGAAAAACGCGTGCGCTAGTCTCACGGAATTCCGATTACGGAATACGAATTCAGAAATCGAAAACGGAAAACGTGCATTAGTGGCCTGACTAAAGAGACATAAATATTGGTTCATGAAGGAAAATGCTAGCTATTGGTCCATAACTATTGGCCCATGAAGAATGAACCTACCTGATTCCACCCCTCGAAGTGTCAGAGTTCAGTGCCCTTCCCTCGTGTAGCCAGGTGAGCACGGCTGGTGTGTCCACGTGCCGTGCTCGGCACACCAGCGCCAGGGTCGATTCAGCCTCATAATACTTCTCAAGTAGAGGACCACCAGCCTCGTCGACTACCCAAACTTGGGGAGCTGAAAAGAATTGCAAGCTGAGAATTCGATTTTCTTTACCTTATACAGATTACTAAACAGTTACTACGTAATCTAAATATAATCAAAAATATTGATACTAGATGACGCCCGCAATTCCGTTGCGCCAAAAATTTTTATCGCGCGGGAACCGTACATTTTTCCGGGTTAAAAAGTATTCTATGTCCTTTCCCGGGATTTAAACTATCGCCGCACCAAATTATAGCTAAAACGGCTAAGGCCTAAGCGATGTAAAGTACTAGACGACGCCCGTAACTCAGTTGCGCCAAAATTCGTTTATCGCGCGAGAACCGCTCATTTCTCCAGGATAAAAAGTATCTCTTTTTCCTTTCAAGGAACTCAAAATATCACCATACCAAATTTAAGGAAAATCGGTTCGGCGGTTTGGGCGTGAAGAGGTAACAGACAGATAGACAGTCAGACTGCCAGACAGGGAGGCACACTTTCACATTTATACTTTTTCAGATGTCCTAGTTTTACTACTTACCCAAAAAGATAAAACTGCATTAAACGTTCATAGCAGAGATATAAATGTTTTATCGTAGAAATTTACTAGTATGACTAGTAAATTTTTAGTACCTATAATTAATTTATATCTACGTGTACACCAATTACGTACACAGTACACACACCCTTAAAATACATTTTACCTCAAAGTACACTTTGAGTTAGTAAAAAGCTTAAAATGTGTTCCTTTTATTCGAAAAGTGTTCAACTGAAAACCTCCGTTGTAAATAAACTAATTTGAAATAAGATTTCATGTTGAACGAGTTTGTATTCTATCCGTAGGTTCGTAGTTAGCTAAGAATAGCGGTTCTAAGTAATTCTCGCTGGTTTTGAAGCTTAGAATTTTGTTCTTTTCCCAGTTCGAGATAGTTAACAAAGTTGACTTTTGTTACGCTGTTTACAAATTATAGTTCAAAGTTGTCGAGGATGAAATTAACTCGGTGATACTAAAATGTACTCTAGATTCTTTGCTTTCAAATAGGTTAGTGGGTTACAACTTACAAAGAATTTCCAATTTGTTGTATCATTTTACACAATAATAGCTTTGATATTATGAAGCTTTGTGAGTCTTTCTTGGTTATAATTTAATTTTTCACACGCTCCTCATCGCTTAGAATAATTAAAGAGTAATTGCCTTCAACGTTTACCGAAATAATTACAACGATCATTATACTAATTAACACAATTACTTCTGCATCATTACTTACTATTAACGTGTAAATAGGTTCTGCTAACTCTAGGTGGATGTGTTGATATTTGACATTCGTATACCCCCTCATCATCAGGCTTCACTTCTCGGATGAGCAGCCTCCAGTTCCCAGGGTATCTCTTGCCGACTGACACTCTGTTGTCAGCGGCATAAGTCACAGCTCCGACTGTGAGCAGTTCAGGCATCTCATCTCTACCTCTACGACGGACCCAGGAGACCTAAATTATGAATTTCGTTAAAACTTAAGAGAATAATAATAATAATTATTAGCAGTGTGACATAATTTATATTGTTCTTATTATTACCAGTAGCGTTATGAATTTTATTAATAATATTATTACCATAATCATGTACCATCGAGGAAATTGATTCTTAGGCAGTTGACAGACCAACGTGTTTTGGTCAGATCATGTCAATTCAATGTAAAGACTCCATTCCACCGCGGCGCACGGAGAGACTACGCACGTGCGTCAAGCTTCGCTATGTAATGCTAAGTACTGACATACGGTTTTGCTCGATCGAGCAATAACGTCGAGCAAAACCCGCGGCTCGGGCTTTCGTCTACACATTCAGCATTGCTCGATAGTTTTATTAAATCGATATATTTCATTCCATCAATCCGGCTCGATCCGGTTCCATCAATCCTTCGAGCGGCTCGATGCGAGCCTTCGAGCTGTCAGTTTTGCGGTCAACACAGTAATTATTACTCGATTTGGAGTAAAACTATCGAGCAAAACCGTATGTGAGTACTTAGCATAAGAAAATATATTTGATTGTGTCCACTGCAACCCACGGACAAGCTACGCACGAATTGACCCACATAGCTTGCTCGAATAGGGTGCACACGTAGCTCAAAGCTGGACACCACAGAAATAGATCAAGAATATAGAAGCCGCATGTCGCTCCCTTTGTATGAAAACGAGCGTGCTACTTTTTTCACACCTACTGTACCTTATTACCGAGTCACAAAATATCCCAAAGCGAACATTATCATTCCTCTGTTTGATGTCGATCGATTAATTCATAGTTTCTCAACCTTATTTTGCTCACAGCCCACTTTGAGAACCATTACCATCTGTCGCGAATTTAAAACAGCTATTGCCACGATTATATTTAAGAATGTTTCAATGGGAGCAATTAAAACGCATGCTAAGTTATGTTGAGCAATATTTTGCATATATAGGTAATGCGTGCACACATGATGAAAATGATTACAATACCTACCTACAATAACAAAAATTAAACTATATTAATTTTTATTTTACTTTAGTGCGTGATTAGCGTGCATTTTTTTGCCTTTTTAGACTATATTTTTTAATCTACCCACGCCTCATCTGCGCCATCTCAATGCCCCCTAATTTTCTCTGGGTCTTCTACTGCCCCCCCCGAAAGTCTCAAACGCCCACAAGGGGGCGTTATCGCCCACGTTGAGAACCTATGGATTAATTAGAATCGAGAATATGTACAACACTATTTGCTTCATTTGACAGAAAAATGAGAATATTGACTGTACCTCCAAACTAAGCGATAAGTGAAAGTATCGATTGTTTTATTTCCATTGCGCACTCAATAGCGGACAAACAGAACGGGCTCTATAATTTTCTAACTAAGGCGGCAATGTATTATGAATCATGCGGTACACACGCAGTTACGTAGATTTATTGGTAAAAACTACAATCACCCACAATTAACATTAAATAATTGATTTTAAAATAAAGGACACATGATTTAATAACAAAATTACTTACCGATGATAAGAAACGTGTCCAGTATTTAGAACAACGTTTCTATTTGAATTTCCACAGCCCAATACGGCACAATTAGGCATTTTTAGAATTCCGATTGACGTCCGATTCCGATAACGGTGGAGCGCAGACTAAAGAACAGACTTTCGAAAGATTGAAATTGCTCGTCGTTTGGGAACGCGATGGCACGCGAAGTACATACACATGCGGTATCTAATCTTGATATAAGTCTGTGGTAACGTGTTTGTATAGCGTTTGTTGCAGTGGAAACGTTGACCCACGTAGTCTCCGTGCACGTCCACGCGTGCGCGTGGCCGTGCACAGCGTGCGCCGCGGTGGAATGGAGCCTTTAATTGTGATCTGTCGGCTGGGTTTGACGTAACGCGACTAAAGTTCTACGCCTCCATCTGCCTAGTAATCAAATTCTCTGATAGTAAAATGACATTATATTTTACATAATATTATCTCATTTGAAGAATCATAACCGTAATCTAATTTTATCTTGGAGAAACACTCGTCTTGAATTTATAAATTCCATCTGGAGGTTGCTATACCACTTTATAGTTCTGTTTGAGTGTTTGCTAATAAAACAAACTTTTACAGTCAAAAGCCACCTCAAAGCACGGTTGATAATATTAAAAGCATCTCAAAGTATATTTCTGTCCGCGAAGAAACTTTTTTAATATGCTAAAGAATATAAGATGAGCACTAAAATAACTTTTTAGCGGGGAATGTATCTTCTTTACTGCGGAGTTAAGATTGCTTTCTGTTAATTCATCTTCCGAGTTGAGGTCAAATGGAATTCGCCCTGGATAATCTGCCTAGGTGAGAAATAGTGCTAGATTTATAGACTTGGAAAATATTAAAATTATGTAGATCTCTAGTCATTTCCCGCCAAGGAACTTGATTATACGTCTAAATGTAAAGTAGTCTGGCTAAGCTCATCACGATTAAGGCACTAAAAATTATATTCGGTTGTAAAGATATGAATTTTGTGGTTTGAGTCTCTAAAAGAGAATGTTTTTTAATGTATGGCGTCTGGTCCACGTTTAACTTTGGAATTAGTTAATTCTATTTTAGTTACGTCCAGACAAATTATAAATTGAACTATCTGAAGAATAAATTAGTGTTTTTAAAAGTTTAATGCCTCAATAAGAATTGAAATGGTTTTTTTTTAATTCTGAATTAATTTGAATCAAAATATGCTTTCAAACTTATTTTTCGTTGATAACCTGACGAAATGAGCCGTCTTAAGAAACTGACCTTTTAGCAATGTGGAAAATTATTTTCTTAGTAATTCTTATAATTCTTACCGTCTTATCCTGAAGGAGACTGATCCGACAATTCAAATGCGCATCTTCGCCTAACTGTACAGTAATTTTGGTGATATTTCCAACAGGGGTATCTTCAAACGTCGGTCCATATCGCCTATCGTGGTCGAAGTACGTATTCTTTACATTGACGACATGGGGTACCATATTCAGTACCTCCGTGGGTGGGTAAGTATTGGTACCATCTGGGTCCCTGGTGGGTTGTGGTACTTTGAATGCTTTGGTACTATCTATGGTGGAGTTGCCAAGTTTGAGCATCACAGGTGATGGAGAGAGGGCAGTGCTGAGTGCGTAGTAGGGCGTCACTGTGTCCGCTGTTGATGATGATGTTGGATTGTCTGGAAGAAAGAGTTCAGTATTATTTTTCTAAGAATTTTATTTATAAGAAGTATTATTAATTTCTAAGAATCATATCCGAGTTGAGATGAAATTAGTTATAATTTACTAGAAAACAAGTTTCGTTTCATTTTAAACTAGAATTTGTACGTGGTTGTATCCGAGTAAAAACATTATTTTTACAGTAATCGTCATACTTTTTTTCGTTTGAAAGGCTTATGTCTATCCCCGAGCCGAGGTCTACTTTAGGTCTTTCATCAGAAACAGCCTAGTCGATATTAAAACAACTAAGTTTCAGAGCCTATTGGTTTCAAACAAACTTTTCCTCTTTTCATTTAGTATCCTACTTCCTACTAAAATTTTATAGGCGAAAGTATGTGAGTTTGTGAGTGTGTATGTTTGTTACTTCTTCACGCTTAAACGGCTGGAGCGATTTCGACAAAATTTTACAATTAGGTAGCTGACATCCTGGATTAACACATAGACTACATTTTTAACCGACTTTCAAAATGGAGGAGGTGTTATGTTCTTTTTTTTTAATTACTTATGTTCAACGATGACTCCGCCGTTTGTGAACCAATTTTCAAAATTTTGCCGTCTTCTACCCAACCCCCCACCTTTTCTCCTGACAGTGTTGCTTTTAACGAAACAGTGTCGCGTCGTTAGTGCTGAGTTTTAATTTTCCTTTTTAGGAACAAACTAAGTTATTAATTATAAAAGTGAATTTATTCTAATCTAAACATACAGATATTGAGTGTCATTTGATTCATAGGCTTTCGTCCCGTCTCCTACTTGGCTTGCTGGGCCCCCCCCAAACCCCCCCATCCCCCTCCTGGTAGTGTTGCTTTTAACGAAACGGTGTAGCGTCATTAGTGCTGAGTTTTTATTGTCCTTTTTAAGAACAAACTATGTTATTAATTATAAAAGTGAGTTTATTCTAACCTTAACATACCGATTTCGAGTGTCAATTGATTAATTTTCGTCCCATCTTCTTCCAAACCCTAGGAGTGCTGCTTATCACAAAACATTGTCTTCCATTAAACTTCCATCCCTCAGTCATCAAAATTGATTTTTCCGATGATCAAACTCAATTTGTTTTGTCTCTTATACTATTTACCTATTACAACACAATTTAGTTTACCTAATTACACCTAATAAACCGCGGGTAACACCGCGGGGCACAGCTAGTAATATTATACCTCTAGAGTCTAGATTCACAGTAAAATGCTTCAGTGCTTTTTAATAATTAAGATCAAGAAAAGTAGCTATGTCGAAATAATTAATTTACTTTCTAATTATATTTATCGTATATTTTACTTCTATAAACTGCATTTATTTTACTTCTATAAACTGCATTTAATTTCTTGAAGTTGAAATGTTATGCAATATTGCAGATCTTGGATTGAGGTTTACCTCTAGAGACTTTCCTGTGCTACGGCAATCGTAACAGAAATCTTTCTTTGAATTGTCGATATAAAACGAAACGCAATACACTCACAATTTATTATTTTGTGCGTTAAACCTTAAAATTATACGACTTTCTCTCACTACGTGATACAAAAAAAAAAATTGTTTCAGTTTTTTTTGAGGCCCAATGTAATTACATAATATATTAATTTTCCAGTAGGGCTAGCTCATTTCTTTCAAATCAAAGCATGTATTTTCACAATGTTATATTGTGACCAAGTTTTTAATCTTATAATATTTAAACAATACTATAATGTTTTTTACGAGAATAACAACTGGATCCTTAGCCAAAACGCTTTCTTTCAGACAAGATTGCCAATTAATGCGATACTTTATGTTAATCCCATACATTTTATTTGTAACGTCTGACAGTGAAACTAACGAAAGTATCGTGGCTAAGGACCCTCTAGGACGTAGCATACCTGTTGTGACCTGGCATGACACTATCTGTGTGAGGATGAGCATGGCGACGCTCCACATAGCGCCCACAACCCGCGCCCGGCACCGGGCTTCATAATCTGAAACAAAATTGTGGTTCAATTGGTGCTTTAGTAGTAGGATATTTTGGTTCAATAGGTGTCTTAATAGTAGGTTATTATATACTTAGAAATGTTGGACATTTCCTTGCTTATCCATACTAATATTATAAATGCGAAAGTGTGTCTTTCGGTCTGTCTGTCTTTCTGTTACCTCTTTACTCCCAAATCGCCGCGCTGCACCGATTTTGCTTACAGGTATACTTTGAGTCCCGATAAAGAACAAAGGTTATTTTTTATCACGGAAAAATGGACAGTTCCCGCGTGATAAACGAATTTTGGTGCAATGGAGTTGCGGGCATCATCTAGTTGCTTATAAAGTTTTATGAACAATATAAATTAGACCATTTTCATCATCTTTGAAGTACTCAGTTGATGCAACGGTTCGCAAAATCTTCTATGCCTTTAAAGGATATCAGCTTATTATTGTTCCCGTCGCTGCGACTCCTAGTACATACTAGGGCTATAACATACTACATAGCCCGATCAGCAGTGATAACCACAAAAACCCTTTGATATCATCGAAGTACCCGAAAAAAACGCTAAAGCTTTTTTGGGATATCTTGGGAAAATAAACTGGATAGGATATGGACATTATCCACTTTTTAAATTAATAATTTAAAGATTATTACAAAAAAATTCAGCTCTGAATTAAGATGACTCTTAATTTAACAAAACATTATAAAACCAGTCATTAAAAGCAAAAGAAAAATACAACATAAATTGTTAAAAACAATAACGAAATAAAGTTACGCACTACACAATCCGGAGCGAGATAGGGCTTTATTAGTTTAGTAATTTACCCAGCGTAGTGCCCTCAGTGGACCACTAAAAGTTAAACTACATAAATACACAGCGATGGTAAATATTATCTAGAATCTACCGGTATTGATATCACGTATTGTGATTTAATATCTGTTACTTATGCAGATTATTTTCTGTTACAAGTAAGGTTGGCTCCGATTTGGTTGTTAGTTGGCCATGATTGCTAAGCTGTTTGTAACATGCATAATCAACTTCGACCATGGCCAATAACCGTAGTTAGTTTCTACTATAAAACACACATTATAGTTTAGCCATCGCGAGATAAATAAACAGAACACTGACGAATTTATGTGGGTATGGAACAAATACTTTCTTTCTAAATGTACAATATGTGCTTCTAAAACTCTTTATTGAGGTATTCTAAAGCTATATTTTATTTTATAGGGCTATAAGTATTGTAGATTTATGGCCAATACAAGGCGTCGCGACGTGTCATAAAATTGCGATCGCAGAAAAATATTGCGTGATTGCTGAAGGATTTACGAAACTAACTATATTTTGTATGATCCGCCGTAGGATCCGCCACTAAACAACATAATAATGTTAGCTGTGACTTAATGTTACCTTTAACTTATGTGTTAGCTTATACAAATTGCATTCATTTAAAAACTTGCAGACTTGAATGATACCACCAAAAGTTAAATACGACAATTAAATATATTTTTCACGTGAAAATGACAAACGAAAATCCAATTAAGTTTTTAAAAATTTTCATTTTCATCCCCCAATCTCTACCATCAAAATCTTTTACCCCTTTTCCCACACGAAAATGGACCTGAAAAAGCTCGCCATGACCTAAATTAAGGGAAACACTATTTGCAATTTTACTTTCAGCTACCTGCGGGCATTGAATTAATTTTGCATCTATTTATGTAAATAATGTTTTTGAGCGCAGTTTTCGTGTCGGGCGAGGCCTGAGCGTAATCGTTGCCATGATAATGTTACATTTCATGGTTAATTTACCAGGTAAGATTTGCTCCTGGAAGATTTCTGTTATTCAGATGTGATTACTGATTTTTAGGGTTTCGTACCTACAGGGTAAAGTCGGCCCGGGACTTTATTATTGAGATTTTGTCGTCAGTCCGTCTGTTATCAGGTTGTAGCTCAAGAACCCCAAGAAGACAGTTCGGATAGTCAAAAATTATACTCTTATGACAAAATTTTGTAAACATTATTTTATAAACTCTTTATATCTATTATCTATGTTCAATAAAATATCAAAGTCCCCAGTCCAACTTAAATGTTTATAATTGCCTCTCGTTTTGTTTTATAAATATTACAGGGTTTTGTTTCGTTCATTTCCCTTTTGTCAACTGTAATGGTTTTATTAACCTCCATTTAAAGTTGAAGAGCCACCAACATTACGCCGCAAGTAACTTTGTCTTTACTGTTATGGAGGAATAGGAAACATTTGCCCTTATCTAAAACTATAATATTTTTATAGTATAGCTTGGCAAATAAGAGTCAGGTGCGGTGACAGATGGAAATAAATGTTTTTTACTTATAGCAATATTGTTCGATTTTATAATTATATTCAGTTGACAAGTACTTGTCAACTGTAGTACATATTGTGTCCTAAAATGTTTAAATGTGGCCTAGGAATCCTAGGATTGGCTTTAATAATAGAAAAGCGTCCTCATTTAAAACCCACTCTTTTTTTCTACGTACGCTTACGTTAATATATTTCGGAGTGTTGACAGGGTCACAGTATAGCAATATTGAATATCCCTCCAGTAACGAAACGCCTTTGATGTCGCACGATGCCGACACCGGTGTAGGTACCGTGCAGATATGCCAGGGTTGCTACGAAACGGGAAATAAAATAAAAATAAAATATTGTGCTTGTAATGTTATCATTATCAATTTTATCATATAATCTATTTAATCAGCGAGTTATATTTACATATGTCATACTGCCAGATATTTACGTGAAACTTTATTTTTAGATGATTTAGTTTTCTATTTAAAAATTTAATTCACCCATCAAGCCCCATAAGCTCACCGGTGAGCGAGACACAATAGAATAACAATAGATTTCCAAGAATCCACGATCGAAGGATTAAAATAATGAAGAAGAATTCTATAAAATATCCAATAATTATTAATCACATAATTGGTAGGTACGGTAGGCTACCCGCCACACATCAGGTGTAACAGAAGCGCTTCAAAACTCGCTCTTATTACGTGCGCGGTAAGGGCGGTCCAAAGGTCAACATGTTACACTTGAACTGTGGCCCTGTGTACCTAGCTAGGTAGGTACTAATTAGTGTATAATTTACATAATTTTACATTTACATATGACATAAAAATACATTTACATTTGACAGATTTTTAATTTATTCTATATTGTTTCTCTCCAAGTTACACTTTTTACAACGTAAGTTACAATAAAACAGAGATGCAAATAAATGCCGCCAACTGCCAAGACCAACACAATATTAGTGTGAACTGTGAACCGATATTTATGAAAATTTAAATCCTTTTTGTTTTTTGAATCAGATTTACATCCGTACACTGAAGTCTGAACACTTATTATATCCCATTGTTTATAAGATAAGTTATCGTTTTACAATAAATACAACACAAAATTTGTAGACAACGCGCCAGCGTCACCCCTGCGCGGGCAGGTACACAAACTCCGCGAGTTTGTATACGCGGGCCCGCGCCGCCCGCTTCCCCGTGGGTACACCTCCGTTGCTCTGCGCAAGTACATTCGTTTCACTACTGTAGGGATATTGCTATACTGTGACGGGGTATTTGGTTAAATGGACGTACCTTTAACTTAACTTTATAATAATTAATATAAAGACTTCGCAGACTGTAAAATATTAAGTTTCTGTGTTGCTGAAACAAAAAATTACTAAGACGCTAACTGTCGCACTCTGAGGCGATTTTTAATAACTTAACTGTTTTTTATTTTTACATAAGCATCATTAACAGTCAAACAATTCATTAAATTGAAGTTTAATCATCATTAAATGTCATCATAATTAAAACCATTTTACTAGAACATCATTTGCCTGCTCTAATCACTCAATATTGAATATCGATTACAGATCAAACTTCAAAGTAACAAGCCAAATGTGTAACCCCTCGCTAGCAAGTCGATTAAATAAGCCGCTTTATTTATAAGGCTTTACATAAATCTTCCGTAACAAGCTTAATACTATTTCTTAATTATAATATGCTTATGTTAAATTCCTGTTAGGGAAATCGATCTTATTATTATTTGCTTAGTTTGAGCAGCTTAGTAATTATACAAGATGTTAGTGTAAACACCGTTATCCTTGAAACCATCAAATGAGCCCGTCAAAATGAATAACTTTTTCTATGAGAACAATGCTGGGAACTCAAAAAAACCGTCTTCATACCCATACAAATTGCCGATCCGGGCATCCGTATGGGTATAATGAAGATGGCATTTTTTTGAGTTCCCAGTATTGTTCTCATAAAAAAAGTTGTTCATTTTGACGGGCACATTAATTGATGGTTTCAAGGATAACGGTGTTTACACTAACACACTGTAGATATTCCTTTGTTTACGCAAAGGGAATTCTTCAGGTACCGTATATTTTGATGCAAAAAGGTGCTGCAGTAAAAATCGGTTTTAAATATTTACTGTTTTTTTCGCGGACTATTTATTCACTTATTCCTAATGTCTCTGTTACTTTATAAAGTCAGGTAGAGGTCGACTGAGGTGCCAGATGTCCAACTTGCTAAGCTTATTTAAAACTATCCGAATATTTATTAATATGTGTTCCGATCTACGCAGGATCTTATATCCATACTCTATACAAGATGTTTGTGTAAACACCGTTGTCCTTGAAACCATCAAATGAGCTCGTCAAAATGAACAACTTTTTCTATGAGGACAATGCTGGGAATTAAAAAAAAATCTGTCTTCATACCCATACAAATTGCCGATCCGGGCATCCATATGGGTATGAAGACGGCATTTTTTTTTTGAGTTCCCAGCATTGTTCTCATAGAAAAAGTTGTTCATTTTGACGGGCTCATTTGATGGTTTCAAGGATAACGGTGTTTACACAAACACACTGTATATATAAAAATGGATTTCCAATTGTGTTAGTCGCGCTAAAACTCGAAAACGGCTGAAAGGATTGGGTTGATTTTAGTCTTAAAATATTCGTAGAAGTCCAGGGAAGGTTTTAAAGTGACACGAAGTTCACCGGGACAGCTAGTAATATTATAAATGCGAAAGTGTGTCTGTCTGTCAGTCTGTTACCTCTTCACGCCCAAACAGCTCAACCGATTTTGCTGAAATTCGGTATGGAGATACTTTAAGTCCCGAGGAAGGACATAGGATACTTTTTGTCCCGGAAAAATGTACAGTTCCCACGCGATAAACGAATCATTTAGTCTTAAATATTTTTATAAAAAACTTTGAGTAATTACTCGCATTATAGTGAATGCCTGTTGTATCAACGGCAGATGAGAACCGGTATTAATGTGGAGTTTGCTACTTTACTGTAACTTGTAAGTCTGCCGAACACTCTCTCTTACACTCTTACAAGGCAATATTTATGTTAATTACTATATAATATAATAATTCTCCCCACATCGGTTTCGGTGACGGTGGCCAGTTTCATTGAAACCAGGCCTGTTACGCAGGAGTAGTTGTATAGTGCCCAAGTGTGTGCACAGTATACAAGAGCACTCTCTCTTACCCTTATAACCCAGTGGGACGGAAGACCGACACGACTGGCGAGAGATCAGGCGCAGGACCGACTTTTTACATGCCCATCCGACGCATGGATCATCATACTTGTCAGACAATCAGGTGATCAAATTGTCCTAACCAAACTTGGTAGTATAAACATGGTTCTAACGCGGGAATCGAACCCATGACCTCCGAGTCAAGAGCCACGCTCTAAACCACTGGACCACGGAGACGTACTTACTATATTTACTCATTAACGACCCTAAAGTTCTAGAACATCTAACGTAGTACTTGACATACAGTTACCGACGAGAACAAATGGGGGTTTTATTTTATATCTGTCCACACCGGGCAGCCTGCCAACTGCTACAAAAATCACAAACAAGCCTTCACAATAAAAGTAGTTCCCCGAATTCGTACGAGTTGTGGTTCTCTCAAAGCACACCTATAGTTCAGTGAATATAAAATATGTGCTAGCATTTTCTCGCGGCTTTGTCCGGGTAAAAGAGTATCATCGTTGGTATACAAATAATAAAATGTTACTTTCAAAAACCAGATTGTACCCCGAGGTCTCGACAGAAGGGAAAAGAATTGCTTATCCACCGCGCTGTGGGCAGAGATGATGATATTCCTTCCGCGTCGGCTTATCTTTCATCTACCAGTATCTTAAAAAAATTCTATTATTATTAAAAATTCTATAGAAGATAAGATAATAATATTATATACAGGGTATATCAAAACTAAGTGATAATACTTCAGGGTGTGTATGTGTTCCTTGTAAAGAGTTTACTGTGAAAGTAGCAGCGCTGAAATAACAATTTTTTGTGATTTGTTTGGGCTAGCGCCTACTCGTAATGAATTTTTCCATACAAAGGCGAAAAAAAAAATTACTCTTTCAGCGCTACTTTTACTGTGAACACAATACAGGAGACTCAACACACACCCTAAAGTGTTATCACTTAGTTTTGTTACACCTTGTATATTATGCTGATTTAAGCGGCTAGAAAGTATACGAGTACAGTTCCAGTGGATACCAACTCAGGCTATGTATTATTTTATGCTTGTGAAAATGAAATTTTCATCAAAAGATAGCCTGGATCGAGACAACTATAAGGCTTTTTACATAAGAAATGTTATTGTACCCAAGGGATAGACTCACTGTCAGTCCATGAAAATGAAGTCCCCGTTTTAAGAGACATATTTTGTTAGATAATATTGCAATTTATATTTATTTTATTTCGGCCGTAAATGGCTTTTTATTTTATTTAATGAAATCTGTCCACCTACTAAATAATACTATAACATGTGGCTTAAGTGAAGTATTAATTTATTTTATAAAATTAATTTTAATTTGATTGGTAAAATTATATAATCTTATTTATAAAATTCTTGTGTCACAATGTTAGTCCGCGAACTCCTCCGAAACGGCTTTACTGATTTTTACCAAATTTTATATGCATATTCAGTAGGTCTGAGAATCGGCTACTGGGTACTTTTTATATTGATAAGTGTATTTGTTGAATAAATGATAGTAAAATATTACAACTCGAGACTGACGGCGACCATTGTTTGTGCGACGGGATAGCGATGGACGTTGCCATGGTTCCATACTTATTAAGTCACTTCAATAAAATAATATGGGCAAAATACTTTATGTGGCAAAACATCGTTTGCCGGGACAGTTAGTAATTTATATAATTATATGTACTTAATCATATTTTAAAACATTTTATAAATGAAATACACATTTCTTGTAATAATAATTACTATTACAAGAAACGTGTTTATCAAACTAACAATATGATTAATTAAATTGGATGAAATTTTACAAAGTTAATGTAATAAGAAAATATTTTGACGCCGCGCTGAGTGTATTGGCAAAGAGTCCTATTTTCTTAAAATCTCGTAATGTTTTTCTTGAAGTAGGATATTGAGCTGGTCTGGTAATATCCACATGGAAATTGCCTCCACACTGGATCAGCCTAGTATCGTATTGGCCTGATTCGGTTCAGACGTTCGTTTTAAGATTTCGAAGCATCTGGGTCAAACGTAAAATAGAATATTTAGTCGCTCGTCAAACGTAGAGTCAGGTTTGTAAAATACAAGATATAGAGAAAAAAATTATCTCAAATTGGTTAGTAAACACATGGGTCAAAATTTAAAAAGCATTAGGTTTTGAAAGATTAGTATGCATCAATTTAATAAGAACACAATAATCTATACTTATAAAATTACATGTCCTGACTGACTGACTGACTGGCTGACTGACTGACTGACTGACTGACTGACTGATTCATCATCGCTGAGCAAAAACTGTTAAAGGTACAGCCACGAAATTTGGTGAGTAGGGTTGTTTTATTAAGTAGACACCCACTTAGGAAGGAATTTCGAAAATTTTACCCCGAAGGGGGTGAAATAGGGGTTGAAAATTTGAATGAAAGTCCGTCATTTCTTGAGTTAGAAACATGAAACTTTATTTTTGGGTTACTGATTAAAAATGAATGGATACGTATTTAAGCGTTTTTGGAAATTCTACCCCCAAGGGGGTGAAATCGGGGTTGAAAGTTTGAATGAAAATCCGTCATTTCTTGAGTTAGAAACAAGAAACTTTATTTTTGGGTTACTGATTAAAAATGATTGAATACGTGCTTAAGCGTTTTTAGAAATTCTACCCCCAAGGGGGTGAAATAGGGGTTGAAAATTTCAATGAAAGTCCGTCATTTTTCAAGTTAGGAACATGAAAGTTTATTTTTGGACTGCTGATTAAAAATGAATGGATAGGTATTTAAGCGTTTTTGAAATTCTACCCCCAAGGGGGTGAAATTGGGGTTGAAAGTTTGAATGAAAGTCCGTCATTTCTTGAGTTAGAAACATGAAATTTTATTTTTGTGCTACTGATTAAAAATGAATGGATACGTATTTAAGCGTTTCTGGTAATTCTACCCCCAAGGGGGTGAAATTGGGGTAGACAGATTCAATGAAAGTCCATCATTTCTTGAGTTAGAAACATGAAAGTTTTTTGACGTTTGCGTTTGACGTTTGCTTAAATAGGGTCCCATTTTTACCCTTTGTATAAGGAACCACAAAAAGTCGCGGGCAACAGCTAGTAACATATAGAGATATATACGTTTTTCTCGAGAAAACACTCCAAACTCCAAAATCATATAAAAGTTTTTTCGTAGTTGGATACCGTTGTCGATCCTGGCGACACAGTGGTAGGTAATGTGGCCAAAGCCTGTTAAAAAATGTTTGGTATAAATAGACGGGCAAGCATGCGAATGAGAAATGGTTATTAGACTATTTTGCGGAGACTATAGCATGGGTGCCAAATTCTAGCTGTAATCCCGGGTCCAGAATCACACACTAGCACGTTTTAATTCCTCTTAGAGAGTAACTGGTTCAGAAATAAGTTGCGGAGAGTTTCCAACGAAAATTCAGATTATAATGAGATTTTGAGATGTTAAAGGTTTCAGTCAGTGTCCAAACTTTAGAGAGTATTTTCTTATGAACATTTAATCTATTAAATCTACAAGAAAATAATCTTTTTCACGCGTAAGTCGTGCTGTATCAAAAACAGCAGATTATCGAATGAGCTAAATTCGTAGTAAAATTTGCTTGAATTTAAGATTGACTTTAGTGAAACTTTTAGTGGCGGTATGGTTCATCAGAAATATGCCGCATCAGAATTTTTATCACGCGCTATAAGAGACTAGTAGAGGTATTTCAATACTCGAACAAAGGAATATAATCGAGTGAGTTTTGTTAAATTACGAAACCGCACCCGCGAACAATCTGCCGCTAGTTAACTTGCAGTGACCACAATACCCACCAAAATAGGGACAATTTCAATATCATAATATTCGATATTTGCAGTAAATGGGACAACATTTTTGCGGTGAAAATTGAATGTTATTCCCTATTTGTAGTATAAAATTCCAGTTTATTGATTTTAAAATGGACACACCAGCATTCTTAAGTTACGAACATTTGCAAAATTATGAAATCTTAGTATAAAAATATGATATTTATTTTCAAAATCCTTCGTTTAGTAATTTCCATAACCTTATAATAACGCCATTTCGTTGTTATTTTTCATGATTTAATTGTGAAGAATGTGATATAAATAATTTGTATTACATTAAGTTAATATTTTCTGAGTTTCGTAACCTAATTAATCCTAACTATTATGATTGAAACAATGATATCTCATATGAGACGGAGAGTCAGAAAAAATGTTCAAAAAATTTGTAATCACTACTATGCATAATTTATTGTCATTCCCCTCCGAAACGGCTGAACCGATATAGTTGTGTGTGTCCTTTCCATCCGTCCTACAGATTACTGAAAAGAGTTAACGTCAGTACCTACAACTTTTTTAGAAATGATAATTTTTAACTCGGTGTATAACCAGACAACATAATATAATGCATAGATGGCCAATAGCCAGCTAGTTTTCAATATATCGCTTTGCTACTAGTAACACATGGTGACCCTATTGAAATTGAAATACAGCTAAAAAGCTACTTGAAATGAATTTCCCAGTTGGCGCTTACTGTGGGCTGCTGGCATATGCACAAGGTATGGACTATGTAGGGCAAACTATCGTTGGTGGTTTCCTATTATACCTTAGATTTTTGTCTGAAAAAAATACTAGGATAACCTATTTTGAAATTATGATTTGAAAATAGGTACTACAATAACCAATTCTTATAGGATTTTCTGTGATATAAACTTTTAAAGTGTCGATAATTGGGCGTTTTTAGTTTTACAACATTAACGATTTTACATACCAGCACATACTATTCTAGAAACAAGGATGTGGATAGTTATTATTATGATAGTGAAATGAGTATCAATCCTTCTAAAATTGTATTTTTTCTTCGTTTGAACATAACTATTATTTTTAAATACAAGCAAGCATGGCTTTGCTGCTGCTACTCTGTTCTAAAAATGCTTCCAATTGAAATATAAACGAATTAATCGGATAAAAATATATTGTAAAATAAAATACACGTTAATATAGTTACGTTTCAACCTTTAGTTTACGTAAAAACGAATTTTTTCCATTGCGTTTCTACAAAACTATTACAAAACCTGCCATACCATTTTTTATAATCATAGGCAAATCGACACAGGCTAAACTATAAAATATCTTCTCATCTCCAAGTCTCAAGCACGTTACCGAAAAAGTGTAAATTATGGGTTACGTCACTTCGGATTGTGCTCACGTAGACATTCCCGTCACGGCGGCTATTAACGGCCGGCCTTATTGTGTCTTAATCAGACCCTCACAATTGATACTAACACTCGATTAGGGTTAGTACTCTAGTTACTTTGGTCTAGACTTATCAATTTTGCAGGAATGGGCAGGTGTAGACTGAGAGCGAGGCAGACTTAATTTAACAAACTTAAAATACCCTCCGCAGCTAGCGACACGAAGCTAGCGACACTTATTCATAGAAATACATAGAAACCAGTAGTGTCGCGACGACACGTCGTCTACAGTTATCGCGTGTCGCTCGGTTCCAACTTGTACCTTTACAGTAAAGTAGCAAACTCCATATTAATTATGCCAGGTATACTGTTTCATCGGCCGTTGATGGTTGGGAAAGGAAGGAATATCGAATGTCCATTGCATCGACGGCAGATGAAACAGTATACCTGGCACTATTATGAAGTTTACTTCTTTAAATGTAAGTCTGCCGTTACGTACTCTCGTTTTTAGACTATAAGGTATGTGAAGAGATCGAAGGTTGCAGAATACTAACTAGCAATTCCTGATGGAACTGCTAGTTATACTGTACTCGGCGAAACATGGCGGTAACGGTCATTGACTCCCTGTCAAAAATTTGTCATTTTCTATATAAACCGCGATTGACAATGAAGTGTCAGATGTTGTCAATCGTGGCTTTGTATAGAAAATGGCAAGTTTTTGACAGGGAGACAATGACCGCTACCGCCATGTTTCGCCGAGTACATTATAGTACAATAATGACGAAGGACAATAATGACAAAAACGAAACCAAATTGACGAATATTTGCATCCATACAATAGTAAAGATGCAAATATTCGTCATTATTGTCTACGATGATGGCAATCATCACCGTCTCTATTTGGAAAAGAGCTTTCCCTAAAACGATACCTTTTTCAACTGAAAAATAATAGAGAAACGGGCTTTGGCCCACCACACATTCCCACCACTGTATCTCCTGTGTCGCCAGGATCAACAAAAATAATATAAGGACAGACATTTTTTTAATTCCTCACAAACTACAGTTTACTGTACACAGTATTTTCCATAATTTCCTACGTCAACTTTAGGCTGCCAAGGAGCACTTTTGATAAAATGAGACGTCAATGTTATGGGCCACATGCCAAAAGCGTGTTTGTGGTTGGGTGAGGCCTGTCACCTGTGCTCAGTAATTAATCTGACAAGACCACAGCTAGCATCAGCATCACAGTGGGATTTGAGCCAAGTTGATATCGACGCCGAAGGTCGAATAATGTATGAGATTTGACCTTTAAGGGCTTTAAATACCTATCCATACTAACATACTAATTCATACTAATATTGCGAAAATTTCCCTGTCTGTTTGTTACCTCTTCATGCCCAAACCGCTGAAACGATTTTGTTAAAATTTGGTATGGAGATACTTTGAGTCCCGGGAAGGACGTAATATTATATTTTTTGTACCGGAAAAAAAATACGGTTTCTGCGCGATAAACGAATTTTGGCGCAACGGAATTGCGGGTGTCATGTAATAAATAAAAGTATGTATTTTATAACCTTCATTTAAAGTGACCTCTTGCCCTAATATAATATTTATTATTTTCTTAATACTTCAGAACACGGAATACCCAGAAGATATAATTTACAAAAACTTCGGATAAAGATAAAATTTGGATAAAATATTGAGATAAAAACACGAAAAGGCGAAGATGAGATATCAAGATGCTGAAAGTAAATATAAAGTTTTGTAAATAATTTGTTTCGAACTTTTAGGACGGGGCGTGCTTATTAAGCGAGCACAGAAGTTATTCAGTTAAGTAATACTTAAATTAAATTACTAGATTAATATTTTCTCTTTGGGCTTCTATTGAAATACTTTACGTTATCATTTTGGTGCGTCAAAGTGAGCTTACTAGATTAGTTATCGACTGATTCGTGAATAATTTTAATATTTAATCGTCTGCTTACTTTAATAACAAATTATTCTTGACAAAATTGAATAAATACGAATCTAAATATTCAAAAACACTTTTAATAGCCTACGAAATGAGCGTAAAGTTGTAGTTTATATAAGGTAGTTGACGAAAAATATTCCATTGCTAAGATAAAAGCAAAGAAACATTTGTATGTGACTTAAAAATTAAATATACCAATATTATAACATTGATACTGTTATATAAAAATATTTCTGCGGGGTGTATTAAAACAAAGTCATAACGCTTTGTTTTGTTACACTTACATCCCGCAATCTACACTGTAGTTTAGGGCTCCCGCACACGGGCCACCGGCCACAACCACAAAGCGCCGCTACCGGCATATATTTTTATGTAGTTTTCATACATTTTTATCAACTCGCCGCACGCGGTTGACGCCCCACACGCTACAATCGACCCAATCGCCTTGCTTCTTGTGAGTTGTGGCGGCGTTTGTGGCTGTCGCGTGTGGTCCGTGTGCGGCGACACTTAGTGGTTCGAAATATACTTTTTTTTTCTTAAGAAAGATAATAATGTGATAGTAATTTTCTATATTCTTTAATCAATGTATTGAAATTTGAAAGGGTATAATATGATAAATTGATCTTAATTCTTCGGTTTGCAATCGACCAGAAGCAAAATAAGCGATTCTTCGAGTAAAAGCTATAATTAAATATTAGGCTCTCAAACCGTAATAGTTTTATAATAGTCTGGATAAATATGGCATGGGTATTATATAGTTGAATGAGCGGCTATTTTCAGTCAACGGGCTATGTAATATAGTGCACCAATTACGCATCGGCTCGGAAACCAGGTAAAGGCCAGTAAAATACCAGTATACAATATTCTGCACTTTACCTAAGTTTAATTATATTAAGAACGGGTGATAATCATAGGTTTTAAAATTGTAGGTTATTAGAAGAGTCATTTTATGTATATTATATAAGGAGTAAAATATCAACTACAGATAATATTTTGCGTATATTAATTAGTATCCACCGCTACTCTTGCAAATTTCATCTCATGTATATGTGTAACTCTTCGTTCAACTCTTTCTGTTACCTTTTCACGATTAAGATGACATTTGGTGTACTTTAAGACTGCGTTTCCACCAGAGATGTGTTGCGACTTGCGAGGGATGTGTTTTTGAGAACCAATAGAATCGCTTCATTGACATGACCTTGCCGTGACATCGCTCAGCGCGACGATGCTATTGGATCTTATAAACCTCGCAACACATCTCTGGTGGAAACACAGCCTAAGGGTCAATTCAGACCGCAGCGTGACGAGGAGGGGCGAGGCGCGGCGCGGCATAAATTTGTATGGATTTGACACATTTAAATTGCGACGTCTTGCGAATCTGTCATATACATATAAGGTTATTTCATGATTTTCGACGATTACGTAGTAAATAATAACACAATTGGGTTTCTGGAAAAACAAAGTTTTTTATTTTAATCAATATATGTGGATCCACATAACACAAAGCTTTAATTATTACATTTAAATTATAACAAAATCTTACCTGGAAAAAACAAAGAAACGACATTTAGTGTTATTAAATTAACAATCGCCGAAATCAATGATAATACTTTCTAGTTTTTAGTCCATTCGGCCATCTTTTCTTTTCATAGATTACATAGAAGTCGTAGAGCAGAAGGATATGTTAAATAATCATCTAAATGGCGGCAAAATGCAAATAAAGAAAAATACATTTTTCTTTACATACATTTATAAATGCATCTACGTGTCGTGTTGCGGTCTAAATTAACATTCAGACACCGAAAAGGACATAATTTTTGTCGCTGCAAAATGATAAACAAATCTTTGTACAACGAAATTGCTAACATCTAGTTTTATATGTAAAAAACCTGCCGTTTTCGTCTCTAGACATAAGCTTTCACTAAATCGGCAAATACGTTAGCTTACAGACTTTTTCTCTTATCTCAGTTGGCAGTTGGCACCAACTCCAAAACAGCCGACTAAGTATTCTTTCGGCTTTTCAAACTGTTTATATGTTTGAGGCAAGCTAAGATGTTATTACTTTTGTAAACTTATACTCTGCTCCCACAGAAAAGTATCAAAATATGAAGTAGTTTAAAAAAATATATAGCTTATCCTGAAAGGCTGTATGCAGAATGGAGAGGCATCCATACAACATCCTTAGTCCCTTAACGTTACCAATATTATAAATGTGGAAGTATATCGCCTGTCTGTCTGTTACCTTCAATGTTTAAGCTGCTAAACCGATTGAAATGAAATTTTTTATGAGGATATAACTTTGATAGCCATAAAAGAAAGGATAAATAATAATGACAACCTCTGTGGCTCAATTGGTTGAGTGTGTGGCAGCTCAAGCCGGGGGTCGCGGGTTCGAATCCCGCCGACGGAACAAAAAAGTTTTTCAATGTTCCCGTTTCTGGATGTGTATTAATTAATATTATGTGTATGTTATAATAAAAATCTTAAATATAAATATGTATAGTATAAACGTATTAAATATATTTCCGTTGTCTGGTATCCGTAACACAAGTCCTTCGGGTACTTACCACGGGGCCAGACTGACGTGTTATGAAGCGTCCATAGGTATTATAGAGGAGAAAGGATAAATAATAGTTTTGTCACGGAGAAATGAACGGTTCCCGATAGAACGGAGTTGCGAGCAACCTCTAGTCACATATCACAAAACACAACAAAGGAAATCGAAATAATGCCATGTATGATTGAGCGTTTGAACCCTAACTTCGTAGCAAACTCCTGTCAGGTTGTTTGCCATTTGTTATTCATAGATACGCTCCCCTAGACGTGGAAGATATAAAGCCGATAGATATAAATAAGCTTATTTATGTCGACATTCTAAGTTTTGTGTATTGAGTGTTGACATTGTTTTCTGCATTGATAGTTGTTTTTCAAATTATTGAAGTTGTCTTTGCTATGCAATTTAGCTGAAAATTAATCTTTATTTTAAAACTAGCTGACCTGGCAAACGTTGTTTTGCCATATAAATTATTTCTGGTATCAATATAAAAAGTAGATAAAAACCTATTCTCAGGCCTAACGAATGTACTAACAGAAGTTGATTCCCAGATGGCGGATCTAAGTAATTTGGTCGCGTTAAGTCAAACGCTTCCGACCGATCACAGCCATTGATTTGACATAAGCCGACCAACTGACGTAGGTCCGTCAACTGCCTAGGAATCAATTTTCTCGATGGTACATACAAACACTGTGACACGAGAATTTTATATAATATTAGAAATACATAATAGTGAGTGGATCATTAAAACACTTATATTCTATTAGATAATTATTAAGGATTATCATGAAGTTCTTCTAATAATTAATACTTCACTTATTCTTTATAGGCTGATCACCTGATTGTCTGACAAGTTAGATGATCCATGCGTCGGATGGGCATGTAAAAAGTCGGCCCTGCGCCTGATCTCTCGCCAGTCATGCCGGTCTTCCGTTCCACTGGCCACGGGGTTATGAGAGTAAAAGGAATAGAGAGTGCTTTTGTATACTGCGCACACACTTGGGCACTATAAAATTACTCCTGCGTAACTGGCCTGGTACAATGAAACCGGCCACCGTCACCGAAACCGGTGTGGGAGTTATTATTATTATTATTATTTTCTATAACAATATTATGTCTGTTACATTTTCACGCTTAAATTGCTGAACCGATTTAGACTAATGATTTAGTCCTCTAAAAGGGTAAAGTATTAGGGTAAAGTATTAGGGTAAAGGCTAAGCAAGTAATCAGCTTTTTATACTTGCAAAATGCACGGCCTCAAATTCGTGCCACATGCGAGCAATTGCCCTAAATAAAAAATACTTCAAAACATTTGCGATTCCCTTGACCGTACAATGAATGCCCAATCCAAAGACAAATAAAAAATAATGTCTCATACATAAATAAAGTCTCTTCCTCGTTCGTGTGTCATCTTCTCGAGACATAAATAATTTATTTCCTTGTTTATTTTCTTTATGATAATGGAAATTAGGATCAAGGTCTCGATTATTGCGTCCCAACAGAATACTGACCGAGGATAGTGCGTGGAAAAATCTAGAAATTCTATTAGTGATCACAATATCATAGTTATGTACAATGATATTCTACTTATACAGATCTGTTACGTTCATACTATTTTCCGGCTTAAAATCTCTTCCAAGCCGTTTTGGCGTGAAGCTTGGTAACAGACAGACAGACAGGCAGACACACTTTCGCATTTATAATATTAGTATGGATAATATATCATTGGATATATATATGTTGGCACTTGGCATTTTCAGCACAAGTTTTTGACATAATCTTGACGCTGAAGAAGAGGGTGCAAGTATTTCTGGAATCAAGATTTTTTGCATCATCTAGCGACATGTCATATCAGAAGTTTTAGGATCATCGATCCACATTGATTAGTTCTAAGATTTTCTAGCAGTAGTGGAATTTCATATGTATGTCAAAACTCAAAAGTATCATAATAATTTAATGTATTTCTCTCTGTAAATATAAATTAATTTAATTCTGTTAATGTCGCTCAAACTTGGAAACCCCTGAAACGATTTGCCAAAAAGTTTAGTCTTGAATTAATATGAACCTGGAAGTCCAGTGAAAGTTATTAGACAGTCAGATATAGAGACACACTTTCGTATTTGTAATATTATTATGGATGCGTAAGTTTGTCTGTCTGTCCGTTACCTCTTCGCGCCCAAACCGGTGAACCGATTTTGCTGAAATTTGCATTACTATGGAGATACTTCGTGTCCTTTGAAAAGACATCTAGGACTTTTTGTCCCCAAAACTGTACGGTTCCCGCGAATGAATTTTGGCGCAATGGAGTTGCAAGCGTCATCTAATTTTATATAATATTATCTTTGAAGGCGACAAGTATTATATCTAAACTATTCTAACAAATGATCTAGATAGATCAATAATGAAGTGCCCACCTATATAAATAGGTCCTACGTGATGGGAAGGATAGTTTGTTTCTTACAATTCTTATTGGCCTTATAAATGTTCTGTACGTGGTCTGAGTGAAGATAAAAAGACTTGAATATATGGCACTATAGAGCCGTGAGTGATAAAGGCTATTTTAAAGATTTTATATCTTGTTCAAGACCTAAACAACTATATTATGTGCTGTTTTGTGTTTGGCATTATCTGTTTACCAATGACTTATGGCTTCTACGTTTCCAAACGTTAAAATTAACAAAATCATTGAAAAGTTAAATAATTGTAGAAATCGGTTTAAGACTTTTGTGTCTACAACTTTGTTTCACAAAAATTCATTTACCACCCGAAAACCTTTTATTTTTCTGGTTGAAAACATTTAACGTCCTTTCCCAAAACAGTAAGTATATCATACAAAATTCTATCCAAATCAGATTAGCGGTTTACGCATGAAGGTTAAAATACAAACACAAACAACTTTTTGGTAACCCTAAATATTAAAATGGAGTTGAAACATTTTTAACTCACACCAAGATAAATGATAAGCAAGCACATCTGCATTACTGTTGGGACATGATAAATTGTTGGTTATGATTTTGAAAGGAATATTTAAACTTTTTTATTCAATTACAGACGAAGATAACTTATTAGGGTTGTCAATGACCAAAAACAAAATAAAAATACATAGCATCCTGGTTAGTAATAAGTAAGTAAGGCAATGAAAAAATAATGAATATTTATTACCAAAAAATGCAGTCTTACTGCAAGATACAGTAAAGGTAAATAAAAGGAAAGTAGAAGCTTGCGTCAATTCGAAGGGCGTTCCTTAAGGAGATACCGTAATTTACCGTATTTCAAGCCTTATAAACTCATAATTTGAAAGCTACAAAGTTATAATAAAAATACAGCAATAATCTTCCGTATATCAACATTCCTTTCCCCGTTTTAAATTTTCTATTTTTGTTTATTATACTCATGATATCAGCTTCCAAAGTAAAACCAATTTATGAAAATTCAAGCATACGTTCAGCATCTCCTTTGGATTTACAAATTACTTTTATTTGAAACACACGCCAATAGATCGACAATATCATAAACTACATATTCCCCGTTTTAATTTTTTTTCAGGACAATTTTGAACTGAGATAAGTAAAAAAAATAGGGTTTTGTTGCGATCTCGACAACGCGACAAATGTATGGCCAAGGTCGTTTGCTCGGGGGACGGCCTTAAAGGTCTACCAAAATCTGATGGCAAAAAGTGAGAAAGTAAATTGACTCTAGCAATACCGGGGTAATTAGAATAAAACATTTTGATCCTTTTATTTCCTTATAGCAGCTGATTCTGTGTTTGAAACATGCAAATATATAAATTTATCCAATGATCAAGGATATTTTTTGAAAATCTACCGTCAAAATTTGCCATCAGATTCTGGTAGACCTATATTTCGCTTTACTTCGCCTCCCCTCTGTGTACCTATAAAACCCTAGGGCAGTTTACATAAATTGATCCAAAATATTTCCTTACATTTCCCTGTACAAATAATAATTATGATAATATGACGTCGATGTCATCAGCTAATGGAAGCCATAACGAAGATCCCTCCCCGAAATAACTTACTTTCTATAAACACAAAGTTATCTTGTATGGACCAAGTTTGTCAAGTATTGTTTATATTTTAGTACTTTTAGGCATTAGGGAATTGCGTATGTCTTACATATTCGTAGGATATTTTCTGTATTTTATGTTCCCATTATTTCATGCATATAATATTAAATTAGACAGATAGCAACACGTCATAAACTATTACTTTAATTTTAACTTATAAAAACACTAGCTGTCCCGGTGAACTTCGTGTCACTTAAAACCTTCCCTGGACTTCAAGGATTATTTTAAGACTAAAATTACCAGAATCGATTCAGCCCTTATCGAGTTATAGCGTTACTAACACAATAATTGGAAATCCATTTTTACATATATACAGGGTGTAACAAAAATAAGTGATAATACTTCAGGGTGTGTATGTGTTTCTTGTAGAGAGTTCACTGTGAAAATAGCAGCGCTGAAAGATCAATTTTTTTTTCTCTTTTGTATGGGCAAGGGTCTGAGCGTCACGAGTTTCCCCATACAAAATGAAAAAAAAAATTTGGTCTTTCAGCGCTGCTACTGCTACATACACACCCTAAAGTATTATCACTTATTTTTGTTACCTAATATAAATTATGAGTATTGAGTACCTACCCACGCTTGTATTCACGACGTTGAAAATTGTTTTAATTTCTACTTTTGAGGTACCATCGAGGAAATTGGTTCCTAGGTAGATGGCGGACCTAAGTAATTTGGTCGCGTTAATTCAAACCCGTCCAACCGATCACAGCTAACATTGAATTGACATAAGCCGACCACACGACGTACCTAGGTCCGTCAACTGCCTAGGAACGAATTTCCCCGATGGTACTATCCAGAGAAGTTGATTAATAGGCAGATGGCGGAGCTACGTAATTACCAATTACAATGAGTTTCTAAAGTACTAGAGTAGCAACGTCTTACAAAATATTCTCAGAAATGCGTAACCACTTGATAGTTCAAAAGACAATATCAATTCATAATGTTATTATGTCATTATGTAGGTCAGATATGCCTGCAGGCATCTTCGAAGTGGCAACGCGTTGCTGCCGTAAACTGTCAATCTAGTTACGTTAGTAACATAGAATATCATTGACTAATTAGGTCGCCGATCGCGTTACGTCAAATTCAGCCGACAGATCACGATTTATATTGAATTGACATAATCTGTCCAAATGTCGTGGGCCCGTCAACTGTCTATAAATAAATTTCTTCGAAAGTACCCACATTATTTTCCGACATCTTTCCTTGAGAGATAAATAGCTGTAGCTTAGGCTTTTTTTCTTTTTTCTTTCAATGCATCGCGCCAAAACATCCTTGAAAGTCTATAGCTAAAACTAAAATCACAAAAGACTATTTCGGTGTATTGATTCTAAAAATCCAGCGAGGCAGACTTGCTAATTATATCGCTACTAAAATATTCAGTATCGCTGTGAATAGCGAATATTACGAAAAGCCGATATTACGAAATCCATGGCGGAAATTTGCGGAATTCTGGTGTTTATAATGAAAATATTTGAGCGATAACGAGAGGCCGCTGATTCGGATCGCGGTGAGATCGGAGTATCGAGATTTTGAGTGGCGTTTTAGGGTTAAGAGCGAGCAGTCAAATTTTGCTGTGTTTTCTAATAAGTATTACGATCCCGGAACTCGGAAGACGATTGACTTAAATGAAATTGAGATTTATTTAATCATTGTTTATTTATCTGATACTGGAATAACGGAAAACACGATTTACTTATTTTGACTCGATAGTTTTATTTTTAGAAATTATGAATATTTCTGGGCTTTTCAACAAATATCTGTTATGTAAATAACTTGCACTACTACAATCATACACTTTGTAAAATCATAGCTAAAGGAAATATTAGTATTGTATTTAGTTTTTAAGTAATCATCAACTGTTTTGGGACTTACGACCTTTACTTTCGTGCTATAATGCGGAAACCCTTGTTACGCGATATTGTTCACTATTAGCTGCGGCTCAAAGTACAATTCATGCGGACACGATTCATGGAATCATTATATTATCACGATTGGAGGATAGCGGGGTATGTAGGTGGGGCTAGCGTGTTTTGATATTTTTGGTAGCCCGGTCTTAAAATAGTAGAAAATATCCGTAATATTTTCTAGTAATAATATTCTCTCATAATAATAATACTGTTTCCTTCATAGGTATATTAAATACTAGATGACAACCGCAACTCAGTTGCACATAATTAGTCGCACATTTTTTCCTGATTAAAATTGTCCTTTGTCCTTTCCCGGGACTCAAAGTATCTCCATAACAAATTTCAGCTAAATCCGTTTAGTGCTTTGAGTATCACGAGGTAACAGACAGACACACTTTTACATTTATAATATTAGTAAGGATAGATAATATTGTCTAGTTTCAAGTTTCACATAGGAATTCCTCTCCATATTCGATATTCCTTATGCGATACAAAGATTTATTTAGAGACGATACATTACCATACTGACACGGGTAATAATCATCCGGGATTACGGGATACGGTACGGGATTGCCCGGGATACGGGATTGCCCGGGATACGGGATTCCCCGGGATGCAGGATTTCCCGGACATAGCTCATAATCTACCGCGCAAACAGGGATTTTATTACATGCAAGTCTCACTGCTTACTAGCAGTGAGACTTGGATTACATACTTGTAATCCTAGTATTTTGTAATAAGTTTTCCTACTGTTGTTGTGGTGAAGGTAGACTACAGGGAAAACAATGTAGTGCAAAAATCACATCGTTCTTCTTCTTCTTTTTTAAAAATGGCCCTGTACTGAGTTGCCAATGTCAAAGTGGTTGTTGTGACTCTGCTCTACGATGGGTTAGCTTTATGAAGAAACAAGGTATAATTGGAGACGCGTACGGATGTTGAAAAATCTAAAACAAGCACAAACATTTAGGGTTAGTATTATACACCTCACAGTTTTATTTTGTTAGTGTGAATATAATATGAACATAACATTTCAACAAATGGAGTATTTACAAAGGATTAAACAGATTTTAGATTGATAGGGCGAGGAATGGTAGGGGTAGGATATCATACAGGGAAGGCTGGTTCCTTGGACATGAGAACAAAATGTGATCTAGAGTGCCCAGGCCGCATTCACATAAGGACTAAGGAGTGATTTCTCACCCAAAATCACAACGTTTAGTCTTGTGCGTACAAGACAAAAAAACGAGGAATACGGCTTTTGCTGAACCAAAGATTTCTTTTGGTAGGATTGATCTTTATATCCCTAAGATGGGTTTACGATGTGGAGCCACCTGAATATTTCATGCAGGTGGGGGTTGGGCATGAACGTAGAAAAAAAGGCGGACGGAGTCTTGTTATATACAAAACTGTGTCTTCACTTTTCTTCTGAGTCGGCCACGCACACGTTCTGACGCCTGTCAAATGGTATGGACTAGTGCAAAAATGTGTGCGTGCGGACCGTGTACATACAGCCAGCTGGCCGACTCTGAACGACACAGTTTTGTGTATGGTGGGACTCCGTCCGCCTTTTTTATACGTCCATGATGGGGGTTTTTAGCTTTAACAAGGTATGAGGTCAATAACTGCGTGGGATTTAGGTATATAGGCGAGTTTGGTATCATTTTCGATTGAATCGAATGTTTAAATGCCAGTTTTTGAATAATATTTAGATAAAATATAGTAAAAATAAAATAAATAAAAAATTTAGAATATATGATTTTCAACCAACGAAAACGCTGTTGACAGGGCTTAATTAATATAAGGAGGCTGATAGCCGCATTATTCTGCATGCCAAAGACATGGTGATGAATGGAGCAATAAACATATTAATATTACTAGACGTACCGCGCGGCTTCGTCCGCGTAAATCTGAAATTTCACGGAAACCGTATATTTTTCACAAATTAATAACCCATATATCACGTAGTCTACTATATATTCGTGTCAAATAACATAAAAATTGCTCCAGTAGTCTGTAAGATATTAGCCCTTTCAAATAATTTTCCCCGTTTTTTTACATTTTCCTCTGTATCTTTGCTCTCATTGGTCTTAGCGTGATAAAATATAGCTTATAGCTTTCCTCAATAAATAGGCTATCAAACACTGAAAGATTTTTTCAAATCGGACCAGTAGTTCTTGAGATTAGCGCGTTCAAACAAACAAACTAACAAACAAACTCTTCAGCTTTATTTTCACATATTCCTCTGTATCTTTGCTCCTATTGGTCTTAGCGTGATAAATAAAGGCTATAGCCTTCCTCAATAAATAGGCTATCAAACACTGAAAGATTCTTTAAAATCGGATTAGTAGCTCCTGAGATTAGCGCGTTCAAACAAACAAACTCTTCAGCTTTATAATATTACTACACGTTCCGCGCTGCTTCGCCCGCGTAAATTAGATATTTCACAGACAAATTAGTCCACAATAAATAGCCTAAGATTCTTCACGTTCCTACTTTTTATCTGTGCCAAATAACAGAAAAATTGCTGAAAAAAACGTGAAATAAGCCCTTTCAAATAATTTCCTCCGTTTTTTTCACATTTTCCTCTATTTCTTAGCTTATATTAGTCTTAGCGTAATAAAATTTAGCCTATAGCCTTCCTCAATAAATGGGCTATTTAACATTGAAAAAAAAATTCAAATCGGACCAGTAATTACTGACTCATACTAAGATTAGCGCGTTTAAATAATGCTTCTTCTTCTTCTTCTTTTTACGTTGTTTAACATCTTTATCGTGCAAATATTAGTCCTAAAATGAATTTAGCATTCTTAAGTCATCCAAATATGGTACCGAACTTGGAATAGTACCATAATTAATGCCTCTATACAGATTGAGACTCTATTTTCCTCCAGAGCAGAAGCTGCTAAAATTAAAAAAAACTAACATCAAAAATCGCGGTGGCTCCACATCTTAAATCCATCCTTGGACCATAAGGACCAATCCTACCAAAGGAAATCTTTGGTTCATTAATAGCCGTATAATTCACCGTACACACGCAACTAGTTATTGAATGTCAAAACTTTCGTTTAAAATTATTATGCAAACTTTTAAATACACGTCCTGTTTCGTTTTAAAAAATATCTCGCACTTAAACTTGAGTTTCTGAGCACAACTTTTTATGGCTTTGATTTGAATTATTTTGTAGTTCTATAAAAAAAAACTTAGCTATACTATCATTATTAAAACTTTATAAAATTTATATTAAAATAATATGAAGTATATATATATACTTCATATTATTTTAGCCATGAAATACTATATATATATATATATATATATATATATATATATAGTATTTCATGGCTAGTGTACGCAAAGATACACAATATTCGTAATTCAAAACCCGTAACATCTCGTCCTGGCACAAGTCTTGCGACCTAATAAATCATCCGGAAAACCACACATTTCAGATTCAGAAAACGCAAAAGGCAAAACATAACCCGTATTTTTATCACAAAACAGCCTCTATGCAAATAATACCCTTTATATTTTTTTAATTATAAAAATGAAAAGGTAAACATTTCGTTACAGGCTGAACGTTTCGAATTTCAGTGCTCAAACATCAATCCATGCAGTCCAAATAAAAAAGTAAAAATGTCACATTCGGTTTTTGAATTACGAATTGTAGAATATTTCAATATTTACGTGACGTGTATGTCTTATGTGAATAATTATAATAATAATTAGTGTGACCTTTAATATTATAATAACGAAGTTATATAGTCAATTATTCACTTTCCACTTTTGAAAGTTATCAATGGGAGATACAAAGTTTCGGGCACAAACGAACAATAACTCCCAAGTTGGGAGTTATTATTTTTGGGTTTCGCCATCTTAATAGCTCGGTGTAAGATCGATTTCTCATATTTCATGGATAATTTATAAGTTTACGGAAGTCGGTCAACTGTTTTTTCGGAACTTTGCTTTTATTTTCGGAAGTGTACAATTTTCCTAAGTGTTAAATTATGGATAGTTGCTATCTATAGTAGTTTGTGACTTGTATTGACGCGGAGGTCGTGAGTTCGATTCCTGTTTTTGATAAAAGTTTCTTCAAGTATCCGTTGTCGAGGGTAAGTCATTATTATTTACAAACAAATTAATTTATGAGTCAAGGAAAATAATTTTACTAAAGAGGTGATTTTTGTCGCAAAACTTTAAATTACGATTGCTGCATTTCTCGGATCTTTTTCTCCTGCAAGAAGCGAACATTTTGCCGCGACAGATAATAGTCGTTTCCTGCCCTCGTCGTGTCATACCACGATGTGGCGTCGTGTCGTACCACGATACGTTCCTGTGTCAGTGACAAAGTAATTGTTATTCAAAATTCAAAGATGACGCATCGCGAGTTTCTACGACGCGATGTCGTGCCGTGTATCGTGGCACGTTACGATGTCGCGACGTAGTTTTTTACGATGCTCGTCGTAGATTCCTACGACGCGATGTCGCATCGTGAAACGACGCCGCATCGTGGTACGACACGACGTCGTATCGTGTTTATGTGTCCCGGCCCTTATCAATAGATTTTAATATTATTAAAAATCACACAGAAACAAACGAACCTTTGACTTTTCATTATTCATATAACAATTAAAAATTTTAATAAAACAGCCAGTTAATAAGTCAACCAGAATTAATTATTAATATTTAAAATTCACTTTCAATTTTAAATGAAAGCAAACTATTTAAATTGAAATTCCTCGTTTTGAAAATGTTAAAACGAATTTTATACAACCATTTTGGGTGGTGCTCAAGCTGTGTTATTAAGCCACGACATTACTTACCGGCTACAGCTTAACTGCTGGCTTAACGCAGTGCTTCTCAACCTCAGGCTAGAAAACACTTTGATTTTTTTAACCATAAATGGTTAAGGTCGCTTAGAACATCAAGGTTATCAGCGACCACAAGAACAATTACATTAATTTAAATCAAATTATAAATATTACAACATTTTTGGAATCGTAGAACATTACAATACATATCCGGATCACATAATATAAGATATCTGTCTCTGCTAAGGTTAAATATTTGTCTTTCAGAAACTTTGATTTTTTGTTCACGATGTTACTATTTACAAATACTCTACTGTACTTCATAATTCAAGACGTGAGTGGATGAATAAGGTAAGTAACATGAAAAAACTTCCCGTTTTTTCGCTTAAATGGAGGCTATAGGGCCGGAAAAATTATTTGAAATAGAAATACTATGGATTATATGTGTAGCCAGATATATTAGCTAGGTTATGAAGTAGATAAGTTACAACTTTTATTAAAATAATTAGGGAAAAAATGAGTTATTGTCCGTATGTTACGAAATGTTACTTGTTCGATTCTTCCACTCACGTCTTCAATTATTATTGACGCCAAAGTGTCACTTAATTATATTATGTTACTTCTTTATGTTTTACCTCTGAAGCGATTTTGATAAATTTTTCAATAAAATAAGTTGTAGAAATACTTTAAGCCCAAAGAAAAGTTATAGAATAGTTTTTAACACTGAAAAATGTAAGATTTTTGGCTGAAAAACTACATAAATAAAAAGTTTTAGACAGGAAAATTCCGAATGTTTGGCCTTAAGTACGTTATGATAAGTTATAGTGTGTTTATTATTGAAACTCTGACAACTTATTTCCCTTCTCCTAATTTGGCTACCGATTGAGAACCACTTTTTGAGACTGCAAGATCTATGACTATCTTGCGCCTTTGATGTAGCGGAACGGGATCCCAGCTAGGAGATATTTTATTTTATATCTAAGCCAGCTGCTTAATCTTTAACTCCTCGGTAACCTGACCTATATTAACACTATCGGCTAAGTAACGAAACGCTTAATGAAAAGTGTTTAGCGTAGCTATACAGCAATGTACATCACATTGTATGATACCATGTTTGTGTGAGAAAAAAAGTTACTCTTTCAGCGCTGCTACTTGCACAGTGTAACTCTATACATAGTACATACACAACCTGAGCATTGGCACTTTGTTTTGTTACACTCTGTTTATCACCTTCTCTTTTATTTTTGATTCCCCTGCCTTATTACAGTTTATGGGACGACGATATGAGCAACGCCTCCGTGGTCTAATGTTATAGAGCGCGGCTCTTGACTTGGAGGTCGTGGATTCGATTCCCGCGTTGGAAACATGTTATTTCCAAGTTCGGTTAGGACAATGCAGGCTGATCACCTGCGGGCCGATTCTGTATCGTACATTTGTGAGTTAATAACTGAGTTAGTAACGAAACCGAGGAGTGAGTAACGGAAAGTGCCACTTTTTGTATTCACTTGCATACAAAAGTGAGACTTTCGGTTGCTCACTCCTCCGTTTCGTTACTAACTCAGTGATTAACTCACAAATGTACGATACAGAATCGGCCCGCTGATTGTCTGACAAGTAATATGATCTATGCGTGGGATGGGCATGTAAAAATTCGGTCCTGCGCCTGATCTCTCGCCAGTCGTGTCGGTCGTCCGTCCCACTGGGTTATGAGAGTAAAGGAATAGAGAGTGCTCTTGTGTACTGTGCACACACTTGGGCACTATGAAATTACTACTGCGTAGCTGGTCTGGTTTCAATGAAACCTACCACCGTCACCGAAACCGGTGTGGGAGCTATAATTATACTTATGGGAATAAGTATGAAGACGGTTCTTTTGGCTATACCCTTTTAATTAAAAAAATATATTATTTTACATTTGACTACAAATATAATATGAAACGTAAATTAAGTTTTTATTTTGCGTAGTCAAAATTAAAGTATTTTATTGATGTTTTCGAACCTTTTTGAACCTTACAACTCTATCTTTAATAAGCAATTTATATTGGAAGAATCATTAATAAGCCGCTAAGAGGGTCGAAATTCCTTACTTTTTATTTATTCATGATTGATCGTTGATTTCCCCAGACGAGTGATTAATTCTATCTATCGTCCCGGGGGAAATTTCATTTCGTTTTGTTTAATAAAATTGATTTTATTGTCATATCCTATTAGCAGATGTCGTCCTGAATTTTTATCGTAATAGTCCGTAGGGTATATCGGTAAAGGTTTAATTTGCTACCTGACTTTCTTGATACTTTCACACCGAAGTAATTGTTAGCCGCCGAATGTAAGAGCCTGTAGCCAAAAACATTTCATTTGCGATTTTTTATAGAATCGCCGATCAAAATGTATGGAATTGACATTGTACGAGTTGAACGTCAACTCTATTTTAACAAATGCTGCAAATTCCATACATTTTGATCGGCGCTTCTATAAAGAAGTGATAAAGAAAAGGTCTTGGCTAAAGGGTGTGCTCACTTGTACAATAAAAAAGCGTAGAACCGATTTGCCCGTTATAATATGTGAACGAAAATGTGAATAATATGTATGAAAATACCAATGATATTTATGTTACTAACGTAACTAGATTAGCAGTTTACGGCAGCAACGCGTTGCCACTTCGAAGATGCCTGCAGGCATATCTGACTTACATAATGACATAATGACTAATCTAGTATTTAAGAAACTCATTGGAAAATACCATAAACTGCGTAGGGTATGAGTAACCAACATCTATCATAATTTAGGCATATAGTCACTAGATGAAGCCCGCAACTCTGTTGCGCCAAAATTCATTTATCGCGCGGGAATCCTACATTTTTCCACGATAAAAAGTATCCTATGTCCTTTCTCGGGACTCCCAAGTATCTCCATACCTCTCAGCAAAATCGGTTCAGCCTTGAGGGCGTAAAGAGATAACAGACAATAAGATAGACCACTAAAGTGGGTCTTAATTTAGCACTCATAATATTATTATAATTATAAACGCCTCTGTGGTAAAGTGGTCTAGAACGCGGCTCTTGACTCGGAGGTCGTGGGTTCGATTCCCGCGTTGGAAATATGTTATTTCCAAGTTTGGTTAGGACAATGCAGGCTGATCACCTGATTGTCCGACAAGTAAGATGATCCATGCGTCGGATGAGCATGTAAAAGTCGGTCCTGCGGCTGATCTCTCGCTAGTCGTGTCGGTCTTCCGTCCCACTGGGTTATGAGAGTAAAGGAGTTGAGAGTGCTCTTGTGTACTGCGCACACACTTGGGCACTATAAAATTACTCCTGCGTACCTGGCCTGGTTTCAATGGAACCGGCCACTGTCACCGAAATCGGTGTGGTAGTTATTATTAATATTATAATAATTATGATAGATATTTAGCCCCTCTACACTTTGCTGATTGCTTTCCCTATTTCCATATCTGTTTTAATACCTAACAGTCTGACACATTCCCATTTTCTTATCTATTTTAATACCTGACAGTCTGACACATATAATATTATAATCTGCAGATTAGACAGAACTAAGGATCCTTAGTAGTACCTCGACTTCAAACAAACGGGCGAATATATGCGAGTTGGGCGTGATTATCACTTTCGACATGTTTCATAATAGCTATGTCCACACTGTGCACTTTTATCTTCAGTTTTCGTCATATTCTTTCATTAAACTTTCGTATTTGCGCATTCAATAATTGAATGCGTCAACGAATGCAACGCCCACATTGTAATTTTTGTTCCGTTGCAGTATCTGTCAGGTTATTGTAACACTAGCGACCCGCCCCGGCGTCGCACAGGTATAAAATATATAACTACTGAAAAAATGATTAAAATCGATAGCCTATGATCCTTCACGTGATCTGTGCCAAATAACATACAAATTGCTCCAGTAGTTCGCGAGATAAGCCTTTTCAAATAATTTCCTCCGTTTTTTCCACATTCTCCTATTAGTCTTAGCATGATAAAATAAAGCCTATAGCCTTCCTCAATAAATGGGTTATCTAACACTGAAATAATTTTTCAAATCGGACCAGTAGTTCCTGAGATTAGCGCGTTTAAGTTAGCCCTTTCAAATAATTTTCCCCGTTTTTTCCACATTTTCCTCTATTTCTTCGCTCCTATTAGTCTAAGCGTGATAAAATATAGCCTATAGCCTTCCTCGATAAATGGGCTATCTAACACTGAAAGAATCATCAAAATCCGTTGCGTAGTTTTAAAGATCAAAGGGAACAAAGGGACATGAGGGAAAAAAAGCGACTTTGTTTTATAAGATGTGCGAAGAGAACATTTTACTGGGTGGAATATGTGCGCCTTATTTGGTCATAAGATTTTCCAGAAAAAAGTCACAGTGTGGACATAGCTATTGCTGATGTAACGCAAGTACGGCGCACGCCGTCCGATATGACATACTACGTTAAACGTATAAACGAGATCTCTTCTGAGTCTGCCTATTCATTAGTTCTGTTTACTCTGTAATCTGTGTGTGTGTGTCTAGCACACTGACCTCTATAATGTCTGGCATTATACTAACAGGCAAATTACGATTCTGTCAAGATGGCGCGCTACTAATTGTGAATGAATGGCACAAGTGCTACAACGGACAGTATCGATTCGTGGCAAAATATAGACACTTCACCAAGTTGCTCCAGACTAAGAATAAATGAGCCTAAAATATGCTGGGACCTTCGATCAAATATATACCTGAGACTCAGAAATAGCCTAGCATTGTAGAAAATACAATACTTTAAATGATTTCCACAACTCTGTTGCACCAAAATTCGTTTATCACGGGGAAACCATATATTTTTTTGGAATAACAAGTATTCTATGTCCTTTCCCGGGACTAATAGTATCTCCATTACAAATTTCAGAGAAATCGGTTCAGTTATGGTTTCGGCGTGAAGAAGTAATACATACTTTATAATCCTTCGATCGGCGATTCTTGGAAATGCTATTGTATTCTATTGTTGTCGCAATCACCGGTGCTCGTATGGGGCTTGAAGGATTAATAGAAAGACAGACACACTTTCGCGTTTATAATATATTTGTATATATTAGTATTATAATGTATTTGTATAATATTAGAATGGATTGTCTAATTCAACTATGTTTATTAACTGTTATTTTATTAGAATAACAAATTAATGTTGTATTCGTATCATATTTTATGGTTTACCTATCTAATCTTCATAAGAATCTATACTAAGAATTTAGAAGTTATTCCGCTGGAATTCAAGCCTACATCGTAACTATCAGATGCGATAATTCACATAAATCATAACCGTTTTCATTAGACGCCACCGTAAACCTAAGGCGGTTTACCCACCGCCACCGGCACCGACAAAAATTCAAATAAAATTACACTTTATGACCTAGGCTATAGGTTTCATTTTCCACCGACATTGGTATGCCCCTGTCGCCGCTGCTTTGTAGTGGCGTAGAGCAAAATACCACTTTATGACCTAGACCGTAGGTTTCATTTTCCACCGGCATTGGTATGCCCATGTCGCCGCTGCTTTGCAGTGGTGTAGAGCAAAATACCACTTTATGATCTAGACCGTAGGTTTCATTTTCCACCGACATTGGTATGCCCATGTCGTCACTGCTTTGTAGTAGGCGTAGAGCAAAATTATTAGACATGTAGCTCAGTGGTACTCAAGCCTTTTTTACACGGGCCACAAACACGTTTTGGTGTTGGCATCGCGGGCCGCAACCAAATTCTTTTAGGGCTAAAATAAGAACGTTCTATATGCGATTTTAAAGTGGAAAATTTTTCACGTCTTTTACGACCAGTTTGCACTATTTTTCCGGTGGGGGTTAAATTTAAAATGGTTTTAATGCATCCGGGAAAAAGTTCCCATGAGACGCAGATAACCCAACGTTTCCAGAATTATCTTTCGTCAAAAATTTTTAGTTGGATAGCTGCTATAGCCTCTGTCATAGAGTTTCATTTTATTTGAATTTTTCTCGGTGACGTGCCGTGACGGTGGCCGTGGAAAAACGGCCTCAGGGTAGGTAGCGTCGTAAACTAATGCTTCGGTTATCAGGACATATTAATATGCTGGATCCTACGTAACGGTATACTGTTAGAAGATATGTCACTATTCTCATCAAATTAGAGTAGGATAAATTGTTACCTTCACTCACGTATGAGACACGGTTTGGTCATAAAGCATTTAATATTATACCTGGGAGATATCTGGGATTAAAAAAAAAGTGAATCATTGTACGGTTTTTAGGCTAGGTTTAGTTTTTAGGATGTTTGCCCCCAAAATCCCACTGAATGATTATAATATATAAATATTTTAAACTAGTCAAATACACAATGAATAATAAATGTATACAAGATTTTCTCGTTTAAATAATAAGAAAAGAAAATGATCATAAGAAATTAAAATAAATACGTAAATTATACTCATACTCGTGAATTTCAAAACCCAAAAGGGAAAGCCAAATGGGTTTTGAACTTTCCACACAAAAATATCAAAAAGCAACTATTTTACTCCACTTTCTATAATATATCAATTTCCCGGCAAATCTAGTCAGTTTCGGAATTGTCAGTTTGTCTAGTGCAGAGCCAGTGGCTGCATTTTCAATCTATGTCTAGATCGGCACCGAGTCTGAATCAGTCTGGATTTCAGACGAACAGCCATTTGAAATAATTTTATCTATCTTTGCTGGATAACATTTTCTTATCTTTGATGTTTTCTAAAATTGAAAATCGGTGAAAAATTCTTGTGGAGAAAATTATGAGTAAGAAGGAATGGTATATTCACAAATATTTTGTGCATTTTTATTGGTTTACCCAGCCAAAATCGTGCTACAGCTGAAAGAGTTGAAAAATCGTAATTAACAAAGTAGTGTGCCGGCGCCGCTTAGGAAAGAAAGTAATAACTCCCCTCTTTCTACCGCAAAAATGTGTGATTAAGCCTGTTGTTTCTTTTACTACTGCTTGTACTCATGGAGAGGAACTCGCTGTATTTTTAACCACTTTCTTAAGAGTCCGTATACGAAATTTGCCGATTTCGCTGATTTTACTGATGATTTAACAGTTAAAATACAGTATTTCTATGAGTTTTAATGCACAACATGTAAGATCATTTCAATTATAATCTAAATGTTGGAGCTAGATTTTTTTGTTTTTGAAGTATTTTTAAATAATCCAACTCAAACCCGCGACAGTTTTGTGATTTTTGCTGTAAAAGGTTTAGAATATCACCTGTTTATGGATTGTATTGACGTCTTAACGGTATGAAAAAAATACAATGTACTGTTGAGAAAGTCGCCTATAAAATGTTGCAATTACTTTTTACCACTTTAATATAAAATAGTTGAGTAAAAAAATATGTAACTCGGCAAAATTTTTGAGAAAATGGGCAAAGAATTGCTGTTAATTTCGGCAACTTGGAGCTGTAATTCATAAAAAGAAAACGACAGAAATAATCTATAGATAAAATTCTATCCAATTCGAAAAAAAAGAAAAAAAAATTGTGCCAAAAAACACGATTCAAACAACCTAAATCTCACATTATATTACTCGCCGCAAGGCTCGAGTCGGCTTTCCGCGCTTAAATATATTTTAAATCTAATAATTAATATATATTTTTTTAAGTCTAATAAGGGGAAAAATCTAATAATATTTCTGTAGCGAACCTTTGCAATTTCGTATTCATCGGCAAAATTTCGTATACGGACTCTTAAATGAAGGAGATTGCTATGCACTAATTGTTCAGTTATTATCATAATATAGATCGAGAGGTTTCAGTTATGTCTCTGTTTAGTGCCAGCTCTTGTACTAAAGGCGCCTTGGCGAGATTTCAGCACAAATAAAAACCGTGTCGCCCCTTTTTGTTTGCCTTTGGCGCCCCTTTTTATCCAGGGCCCTGGGCGTTCGCCCAACCGCGCCCCTCCTAAAACCGTTACTATCTCTGTGATCTGTTATTCATCTCCCTCTTACCATTCTCAACTCTTGCAGATTAAATATACAAACACTTTACGACGTTACATAGTATTGTCGTAATTTGGAACAGCCTTTTTATGTATGGAGATAATGTTTACGTCGCTATAAAGATTTACAACTTTTACATTGTGGCGAACTAGGCTTGGTAACGGCTTACTGTATAATTTATCTTAATTATAATCTCCTAATTTTGGAGATAACGATCTATGATGTGACCTACTAAAGTATATTTTACTCATCTCAAGTAAGAGCTCATTACAGCTATTTTTTAACAACGTTGCAAGGCGCTAAGATGCATTTTTACTGCGTATTTCCTGCTAATGCTGTTTGTTCCTTAGAATGGCTTATTTAAAATTGAAAGCCTCTTTAAGTTGATGATTAGCAAAATACAGTTACTAATAATACAATTTTATTTTTTACGAATCTTCTAGAAATAGATGTAGTTTGAAACTGTTCGTTTGTATCGAGCAGTCAAAGAGCTTGTAGCGTACAATTACAAAACTTGCAATCTTTCGCTTTAAAAGTCAAAAGAATCTTATTAAATGTTAAGAACTCCCACACAAAGTATTGTACTGTACTATGTTTTGCTCCGGGAAATAACGGTTAAGCTGTGTACACACTGTGTTCAAAAAATGGCACAAAAATATTATAGATAGTTTGCCATGGAAAGGGAATAAAATATAGATCTCCTGCAAAAAGCTAAACTGCAAATATTTATCTAGTTGTTTCACAAACATCAAAGACAAAAATTTATGACTGTAAAATGGGAAAAAAGGGTTTTCTTCATCGCCTTTTTCTGAAGTTGTCATGGATTCCAATATTAAAATGTTAACAATAGCATTACTTCTAATGAACAAAACTCGAGTGAACCTCTTATCTCATTAATCGATTTTCACTACAAATATGTCACGTTTCTGCCCTACCATAGCTCTGTCGCATTTCTGCCTTGTAACTCAGTGTGTACTAGACTTACGAGTATGTATATTTTGTATATCCTCATGACGATACAGTGTTTTGCCTCAATCGAGACTTTTGCTGTTGTTCGAAGTTTGCGAGGGCTTTCACAATCATTTAACATGTCTCGTATTGAAATATCAGATCCATTTATTATCTGTATTAAAAAGTTATTTTGGTGTTTATTCGCTTTATATATTTTATAGCTTTGTTTTTACTTCTTTTGATTCTATTGATGTATTAAGTAAAACAATAATGTTCAAGGATTTTTGGCTTTTAAACTGTTTTACGATCGTTAGTTTTAAGTTGTCTTAATTTATCAATCTACATACAAAATTGTACAGTTCAAGTTTTGGTTACGAAATTGTATGTTGCTAAAGAAATTTTAGAACTGTATTTACTGTAATAGTTAAAAGACTATGAAATAGTAAATTCCGAATATGGTTAATCTTATAAGACACGAACATTGTATTACAGAATAATGATCTAAGGTGACCAAACATTTAAAATGCAAGCGTGTGATTAATATTATAATCTAGATTTCAGAGAAATAGGTTTAAGTTAAGTGTGCTTGATATGTGGATCAAGTTTCCATATTTGTCCTGTAAAGTTCTTGTCAATACTGCTAGATTTACAATGAATTATTTGCAAGCTTGGCTAAGGAAACTGAGCCATTCTTTCAATAGCTATGAGCTAGACATGGTGGCGACTTGTTCGAAGTTTTTCTGTATTACGATAAGTACTGCAAAGAAACAACTAAATGACATAAACCCCCTAAATGATAAAAATAATCCATACTAATATTATAAATGCGAAAGTGTGTCTGTCTGTCTGTGACCTCTTCATGCCCAAACCGCTGAACCGATTTTGCTGAAATTTGGCATGGAGATACTTTGAGTGCAGGGAAAGGACATAGAATACTATTTGTTCCAAAAAAATGTACAGTCCCCGCGCGATAAACGAGTTTTGGCGCAACGGAGTTGCGGGCAACATCTAGTTTATAATAAAAGTATTAAAATGTTATGATCTTAGATTTTCCATAATATGCAAGATAATAAAAAACTGATCGTGATTTTCTTGTTGGTGAGATACCAATATTTAGTATAGTGATACTTCAAGTCCGGGAAATGACAAAGGATAGTTTTTTTTGCAAAAAATTTAAGGTTTCCGCGTGATAAACGAATTTTGGCGCAACGGAGTTGCAGACACCATCTTGTTTTATCTTAATCCTTCGATCGTGGATTCTTGGAAATCTATTGTGTCTCGCTCACCGCGGGTGAGCTTATGGGGCTTGATGGGTTAATAGTTTAGCAGTAATGTGCACAAGCTAGAAGAGGTAGGAGACAAACAAACTAACACACTTTCATAATAATCATAATCATAATATCTTTATTTGCTCGAAATGTGGTTACAAAAAAGATGACAAAAGTAAGGTACAGTTCCGCACAATTCGCTAATAAATTATATTTAATACTATTTTATTAAAATAATAAAATAGTATTAAATATAAGTTACAGTAAGACAAAAATAACAGTAGTAACAAGAATAAAATAATTAAGTAAAATAACATAAAAGGAAATCTAATTTAAATGGTTTAGTGCTAAGTGTCATATAGGTAAGTACTAATTAATTCATCTTATGATACACAATAATTAATAATAAAATGTTTTGATATATTTTTCATTATCATCATCTAAATTGTCCTCAGATACAACAGTCAACAGGTTGAATTAAGTAATAAAAAAATAATGTCATAAGATATAAAATTGATCATTGATTAATAAATAATAACAATGTTTTTAATAAAAGTAAAATAAAATGTCAATCAGTCCAAATCAAATAAAACAATAAATTAATAATGATATGTGATGTGAATAAATAAATTCATTGTAATAAAATTTCAGTCAATAGATTAAATTAATTAATAAAAACAATGTCATTTAAGGTATAAAATAAGACATTGATTAATAAATAATAATAATGTTATTAATAAAATAAAATATATGTTAATTATTAATAGTCGAAATCAAAATAAAAATAATATGTGATGTCAATAAGTTCATTATAATAAAAATAAAATAATATTAATAATAATTACTAATGTCCAGGTTAAAAATGATATTATACTCTTTCTAATGTGTTAATGTTGTCATTGAGATATTCAGTAAGATTATAATAGCATTTGCTTATTAGAAGTTCTTTGACAGATTTTTTGAACAATTTTATATTGACATTATTTTTTCTTATAGATAGCGGCAATTTATTATAAAGTTTGGATGACATACCTAATATACTTTTACATGCAAGTGAGGTTTTATAATTGTGTATATCTTATCATTGTCACGCCTGTTTCTCTTTACGACCTCAGAAGTCTTAGGAAATAATTCAGGAGTTTTATACACAAACAACACCATTTCTAATATATACAAGAACGGCAGTGATAAAATTTTGTGCTTGAGAAAATATGGCTTACAGCTATCCGTTGCCTGCAAACCAAACATTGCCCGAATGCATCGCTTTTGCATTTTAAATATTATGTCTTCATCAGGTGAATTGCCCCAAAATATTATACCATAGCGTAAGATAGATCCAACCATACCATGATATGCAGTTAAGATTCCATCAGAATTCATGATAGGAGCTAGCTGAAGAAGTGCATACGAGCAGCTACAAATTTTTTTACTAAGTTTTTCTATGTGTGTTTTCCAGTTAAGCTTACTATCAATATTTAATCCTAAAATTTAGAGTCATCTACGCGGTCAACTTTTGTATTACTGTATTGCACTTCAATTTCAGGAGGAGACTTTATTTGTGTGAAGTGCATGATATTTGTTTTGTTTAAATTAATTTTCAAATTATTATTATTTAGCCAAGATATTATACATGTCAAAGTTTTATTAATGTCACTTTCGTAATTACTTATTATGTCACAAGGTATTGTTAAAGTGCTATCATCAGCGAAGAGCGTCATTGGTTTGTCAGTTGTTTTAGGGAAGTCATTTATACAGATTATAAATAGAAGAGGACCCAAAACACCACCTTGTGGAATGCCATAAATCAAAAGTCTCAGCTCGGATATAAACACGTCTTCCTGCAGGGTTTTGGTGTTAATTCGCTTTATTTTTGTATACTGTTTTCTATCTGATAAATATGATTCAATTAGCTTCAATGCATTTCCACGAACACCATATGCCTCAAGTTTTTTTATTAAAATTTTGTGATCAATGTAATCAAAGGCTTGAGTCATGTCGCAAAATATAGAGCATATTGGATTTCCATTAAGTACTATCTTAAGGAAATCAAAAATGGCTCTGTTTATATCCATATTTCGCCGAAAACCTTTTTGTTCCTTACATAGTAAGTTATATTTTTCTAAATAATTGTATAGTTGATTATTTATATGTTTTTCAAAGATTTTTGAGATAATGGATGTCAGGGCTATAGGTCTGTAATTATGTAGTAGTTTTTTGTCATTTTTCTTAAATAATGGCGTGATGACGGAGATTTTTAGTTTTTCTGGGAATACACCAGTTTCTATACACAGATTTAGGACATAGCTTAAGGGACCGGACACTATTTCACTAACAGATTTGATCACATGAGTCGATACGTCGTCCCAACCAACACTCTTTGAGTTTCTTAGACCTTGAATAATTTTTTGTATGTCTTTAGGTGTGCTAGGGGCGATAAAAAACGAATTCATCGTGGATGAAATATTGTTTGTGACACTTTTGCCATGTCCAGGGATGGGATCAATTTTTTCTACAAAGTAGTTATTGAACGCGTTTGAAATTTGCTTTGGTTCTGTTATCGTGTGGCCATTTACTGTAATCTCTGATATATTATCTCGAGGTAAATTTATTTTAGACTGTTTTATAATATTCCAAATAGACTTACTTTTATTTTTAGACATTTTTATTTTATAAGCATTTTGCGATTTTTGGGTTAAGTAATTTTATTATTTTCTTTAATGTCTTTGAGTATTTTTTAAATTTTAATTTCCTACCAATGAAAATAAAAATTTTCATTGGTAGGAAATTTCCTATATAACCATAATAGTTTCCTTTTCTTTTTACACCCCAATTTGATTCCCCGAGATAACCATGTTTGCTTACTATAGACGGGTATTCTTACTATTTTATACGGGAAACATAAATTATAAAATAACAAAAATGTTTCCAAAAACAATTATATGCTTGGTTGGCGTCCTCAATAGTATAAACATCATGAAAACTTAGGCTTTTAAGGCAATTTTTGAATTCGACAATATTTTCTGTACAATAGTCACGTTGTTTTTTGCGCCAGTATTTAATTTTTGGCATATGCTTAGTCGAGCAATGGATAATTTGCGCTGAGTGGTCGGATAAAGCTAATTCTATCACTTCAATCTTACAGTTTGTATTCAAGCTATGAGCAAAATTGTCTATACATGTTTTGCTGCTAGATCGGGTAGGCTCATTGAGGGCTAGTTTAAAGGAAAAGTTCGTCAATAAACATTAAAAATCAAATGTCATATTATTATTTTTTTAAATGTCAATGTTGAAAATATTTCGTAAAATATTTCTAGGAAACGTTATAATGCTCTGTTTATATAGCTAATAAACGAACAAGGAACCTTATCAAAATATCATCCAAATATACATTCATCGGCTCGAATGAGTATTTCCAATATGAATAGGCAGAATATATCAAAAGGAAATAGAGATGCAAATAATACGTTGAGTAATTCTATTCAAATGAACCAGCAGATTGAACATAATCTGATTTGAATATGACTGGACTGTCCGAAGTTATTCACTATTCTAATAATAGTCGATCGATGGAAGTCGTCGACTTGCTTTCAATCAGGGAAAAATTCTTGATGTTTTAATGCGTTATGCTGGTAGCTTTTTTACTCAATTACAGCTAAGCTGAAATGTAGCGGTTTGTGTTTATTATATATTATCTTGTAATCAAACTAGTAATTAATTTTTTTAATTTAATAAGATTATTAGCACTTGGCTATCTTTGCTAATATTATAATTATTGTGAAACTGTATCTGCCTGTTATCTCTTTAAGCTTAAACCACTGAACCGATTTTGATGAGATTAATAATAATATATGGACGCTTCACAACACGTCAGTCTGGCCCCGTGCTAAGTACCTGAAGGACTTGTGTTACGGGTACCAGACAATGGAAATATATTTAATACTTTTATACTATACATATATTTAAGATTTTTATTATATGAAACAAATATTTAATACACATTCATGACCCAGGAACTTTGAAAACTTTTTGTTCCGTCGGCGGGATTCGAACCCGTGACCCCCGGCTTGAGCTGCCAACAGCCCACCAACTAAGCCACAGAGGTCGTCATTCATTTGAGTCGAGATTTGGTGTTACATAGATGCTTGGAGTCCCAGGAAAGGACATACTACCATATTTTTAGCTGGGAAAAAATGTACGGTACGGCACAACAGAGTTGCAGGCGTCATCTAATTATATACTTATAATATAATTAGTATAATAATTGTGTGTTCAACTTTTCATTACACTACATACTCGTAATAATCATAATGTGTTGTTAAACATGATAATCATGATTTTCTTATTGGACCTCTTTTCAAACAGAATAAGCCGAAAACATTTAAAAACAAAAGACGTTGAAGATTAACATGATGAAAACCAACAAAACAACAGACTGATGTTATAAAAACAAAAGATGTTTAAAAAAACAAAACAGAAAAAATGTTAAAGTATAATAATTAAAAAGTCTTCTCAACACACAGGGATAAAAGTTTATGAAACATCAAAAGAATTGTGTTCTTATTAGAGATCTTAACAAGAGCTTAGAAATAATGAGACGATAACGAAGATACATTATACTCTTCAAAAAATGGATGATTTTTTAATGGGCAAGGCGAAAATTATTTTGTGAATGTTTTCTCCGAATAACAAAGACTTTTTTGTATTTTCACTTTTCAATCAAATGATACATGCAGTGAATAAAATATTTAAATATTTTATACATAAAAAGTTTAATTTTTTACATATTATTATGACATAGACTTGCTATGCGAATGCTCTCGGTGAGGAAGCACCTTTAGTTACCTATTTTTTGGCGAATTCATACTAGGTACCCATTTTAATTTTTGGCTATAACTTAGTAATATTTACTTCGTTCTAGACATAATAAAATAAAATACAATGAGGGCTGGTTTACATTATTCCAATCTAATGATCCAATCCAATGCTGGTATAGATAGTGCAATCCACCAAGACGCGCCCCACTATTCCTCCTAATCGTTTATAGTATATTATGTGTGCAAGCTTTCGCCAATGTTTGAATGTTATCGGTACACACCAATTACCTATGAGTGCACGTGCATACTACAATACATATACCAATTAAGAGAAAGCGTCACGGTTAAAGGGAAAGATGCTCACCCAAAAATTGGTGGAGCGTGTCTTCATGGATTGCACGGACTAAATAGGAATACAATTTTGCAAAGAAAGCTGGATTGAAATATTGTAAATCGGCCCTAACAACTATTGTGCTGTTTAGTATGCAATCGTGTTGCTGTGGCATATCCATAATATTATAGTCAATACTCAAAAACTAATTTACATGATAGACGTTTACAGACTGATATAATACTGATGCCACGTGAATTTCGATTAACTTTACTAACAAAATGTTATAATTGTATAATATGGTTAAATATTAAATAATTTATATTAATATTATCTATACCAATATTATAAACGTGAATGTGTGTCTGTCTGTCTGTCTGTTCCATCTTCATGCTTAAACCACTGAACTAATTTTGCTGTATTTGGCTATGTAGATACTTTGAGTCTCGGGAAAGGAAATAGGATACTTTTTATCCCAGAACAATGTACGGTTCCCACGCGATAAACGAATTTTGGCGCAACGGAGTTGCAGGCGTCATGTAGTGTATATAACTATTTAGTAATCTGTGGTAGTTTGAAATCTAAATATATAAAACTCAAAGGTTGACTGACATGGTGATCTATCAACGCACAGCCCAAACCACTGAACGGATCGGGCTGAAATTTTGCGTGCAGGTAGATGTTATGACGTAGGCATCCGCTAAGAAAGGATTTTGATCAATTGTACCCCCAAGAGTGAAAGTTTGTATATATTAATACTTCTAAACGCGAGCAAAGCCGTGGGCAAAAGCTCGTAATGTATAATAATAAATGCGAGTACTTGAGTTACTATTTTACATTTACATTATTTTTATCCTTAAGGAGTTCGTTTGTATCTTGTACATTTATTTCATTGTATGTTTGTATGATAACTATTCAAAGCAATAAGAAATAGGATCGCAATTATGTAGGACAAATTCTCCCATCGCTAGCACATGCAAATTCGATTTATATTTTAAAACTAGATGACCCGTATCGTATTTTTTTACCCTTTTCTTATAATATTAACCTTTCCCGAACTTCTAAAAACATTTCAAGACAAAAATTAACCAAAAGTTTTCGAGTTGAAGCGAGACTAATAAAACTTAAAATTTGTTTTTATTTGTAGAAGATAGATTACTACGAATGCCAATAACTTTCTTTATTACCAACTCTTATGCTAAGTACTCACATACGGTTTTGCTCGATAGTTTTACTCCGAATCGAAGGAAATGACATATTTGACATATTTAATTCCATCGAGCCGGCTCGAAGCGAGCCTTTGAGCTGTCAGTTTTGCGGTCCACACGGTGGTTATTGCTCGATTTTGAGTAAAACTATCGAGCAAAACCGAATGGGCGTTTGCACACTGCACGATAACGACACGACACGATACCAAAGAATAGAGGGCCACCGCACATATTATACAATTTCAAGTTGGCCGACTATCGTACAAACTAAATTGCGTAGTGTCACAATTTAATTGGACAACTTCATCGTGATGGCCTTGAATCACATAATAATAATAAAAAGATTAGTATGGAAATATGGATTATTATCACCTTTTTATTCGGATTTTTTCATTAAAATTTATCTGGATAATATCGAAGTCTAAAATGCAAGGTATGATCAATGATCAATGAATTGTGACACTACGCAATTTAGTTTGTACGATAGTCGGCCAACTTGAAATTGTATAATATGTGCGGTGGCCCTTATCTATTCTGTGGTATCGTGTCGTGTCGTTAACGTCGCAGTGTGAAAACGCCCTATGTCAGTACTTAGCATAAGGGCCTGTTTCACCATTTCCTGATAAGTACCTAATAGGCTATCCACCACTTTACTTGACAGATAGAGTATGGCGAATCTGTCAAAAAAGTTTTGGATAGCCTATCCGGCACTTTATCAGGAAGTGGTGAAACCGGCCCTTAGTGCCAATAATTCGGTGATTTTTCTTTGTTTTATCTATTTTTTCTTTGTTTTATCACCATGTTGATGCCAAACTCGTAATTAGGAAACACCTGTACCGCAGAAATGAATGATGAAAAAAAGTTGAGAGGCACAACCCAGTTCCCCACGCGTTATGAAGTATGACAGTCAGCCATCGAGTTTAGACGTGTAGTAGATAGGCAAACGGGGGCGATCGCGGCTGGTGCAAGGCATAAGCTTATAGCGTATTTGATTTCTACCCTCAGTAACTTTTTTTTAACTAAGGTAAGAAGTTATCATATTTAAATTATTTTAATATACTTTCCACCCTCTTCAACTTTTTTCTTGGCTTAAAGATTTTGCTGTCTTATAAAACATTCAACTTTTCAAACCTTTAATTTGGTATCGATTAGATCACATGCTACAGTGGTAAGTATATGCAGTACCTTCTTGTTAATGTGTGTTCAATGTTCATGCATCAAAAAGTCTTTAAGCATATATTTGGATGTGCGAGTTTCCTACGCCGGTTCTTCTCGCATGGTTAATTCCCTGCATGCACCAAAATGATCCTTGATCAAAATTATGTTATAATTATTTTTTTTTGTTGCACCAACAATAGAAGGTATATTGACACAATATTTATTTACTGTTAATAATATACTATTTTTGTTTGTTAATTTTCCAATTCCAGTCCAATTTTTCCCCATATTTTTTTCAAATCTTCTCATCGTTTAAAAGGAACCAAACTAAGATGATATTTTTACTAAACTTAAAGGTAACAGAAAACCGTAGAAGTTTCTACTTTCAAAATACAGACCTCTCCAGTATGAGGAAAAACCGCTTCCGCCTATCACTTGCACCGAGCGCGCATTACGAAGTAATCGCGACACAACACTGCGAGATGTAATTGCGTGCATTGTGAACGTGCACAATGAGCGGTTTGAGTATGAATGTGACATCGCTTGTACCTCATAACTAATATTGCGCATTTTATTTGTATGTTTGTTTTTATAATCCTTTATGTATGAAAAAACATGCTCCAAGATGAAGTAAAACAAATGACAATGTGTATTTTTTCATCTATCTTACTTTACTAGTCCATCTGATCTCTCGCTTAGTTCTTGTAGGATTTGTAATTTCAGTACTACTTTTATATTATGAAAATTGCACATATCATTCTGTGATTGTTCCTGAAGGTACATCGACAATTTTTGTTCAAATTGTATTCGAAACCGCGACCTCTTGTAGACCATAAGGTGTTATGCACACAGCTACTCAGCTACAAAAATTGTACACTCAATGTACTCGTAGCATAGGAATATAAGATCTTTTTGCGTGGGTGGCCTTCAAATTTCATCAGGGCCAGCTATAAGTGTGTACCGTCCCTAATTCGGATAATCTTTAATGTATGACTATTAACATATTTTAACACGTTTAGCCGTGTGTAAGTAAGTTTCCGACAGGCCTGTCACTATGAGTAGGGTACTGGCACATGGGTCACATTTAGTCATAATGTATTATGTGTACTTTCAAATCCGACGGATTATACAGGGGCGACAAAACTTTAAATAAGGCATAAAGACACGGTGTTAGTTTAATTTTTTATTTATTTTGGACTAATACTTATGCGTGGTTACGCCCATGTAAAAAGTTATCCCACGTTAATTGTATATTTTAAAAATGTGGACGTGGACGCGGACGAAGTCGCGGGCAATTACAGTTAGTATAACTAATATATTATTGTAACTATTCTTACTTCATAATAATATGAAGCTATAATATTATAGCTGAATACACATTTCACTATTTACTTCGTAAAATTACAGCCTACCTTTTTAAATGTCAGTTATTGATCATCTGACCCACAAAAGGCTGATACGGGTACGGCCTAAGCAAATCCTCGTCAAATTGGCGATTTAAAAGTAATAGCGGGGACCCTATTTTATAATGCCCGATTTAGGGACGTCGGATCTATGTCATAAGTTAAATATGGGACATGATGAATAGGCATAGTTTAAATGAAAGTAAATATATGTCACCATAAGATTGTAAGTACCGTTAGATTATAATCTATCTCGCGAGATTGTAAACGGTCGAAAGATTGTGAACCGCAACGTACTGCTTACAATTTAACGTATTATTATTCGGTAGATTGTAATCTATCGAAGTGAAACCGTCAAATTGTAAAACGGAATGCACCTCGGGCGCTGATTGGTTGAACGGTATATGCCCCGTGTCGCCTTATTCGTTTGTTGATAAATGTAAACAAACATTGTTTTTATGATTATAAATTGATGTCGAATGTAAATTAACAAACGGGCTTTGGTTGATTGTTAATTCATTTCGTGTTGAAAATAACTCATAGCTTTAGAATTAGTCATATAAAATTGTTGCGGAAGTAAAATGAATCTGTTATTAACCAAAGAAGTGTAGTTTGAATGATAAATACAAGTTAGTGTTAGTCACCTAACATAGCCTAAATTACATACATTTTCCGTGTTTTAATATATATCATGCTCGTGAACCTATGACGTGATCTCATTTGATAACATTTACAATGTCGGATATTGATGTCACAATTCTTGAATTTTATTTGAGTGACACCTGTGTTTCATTCCTAACTCTATGGTCACAGAACGATCTACTGTAAGGCCGACCAATCAGGGACAGCCTTCGGACAGTTAACAATTTAACAATTTAAAGATTGTAATTTAACGGTTTCACTTCGATAGATTACAATCTACCGAATAATAGTACGTTAAATTCAAACAGTACGTTGCGGTTCACAATCTTTCGACAGTTTACAATCTCGCGAGATAGATTATAATCTAACGGTATTTACAATCTTACGGTGACATATACATATTATGAGGCTGCAGAGGAAACAACAAAAATTATGCTCGTAAGTTACTAGATGACGTTCGCAACTCCGTTTCGCCACAATTCGTTTATTACGCGGGAACCGTACATTTTCCGGGATAAAAAGTAAACTATATCCTTTCCCGGGACCCAAAGTATCTCCATATAAAATTTCTGCAAAATCGGTTCAGTGGTTTGGGCGAGAAGGGGTAATAATACAGACAGACAGATAGGCAGACAGACACACTTTCACAGTTATAATATAAGTATTGAAGTAAATAATAGTTTCCATTTCTTAATTATTAAAGTGTAAAAAACGTATAAATTTCCTACTAATGAAAGACCCGCATTATCTATTAAGATGTCATTGCTAAGAAAATTTTGTAGCATAGGTACCTACTAGAAAAGCACATATGACATAATTATGTCACGTGAATCAGTGTTAGTGTTAGTGTTTCATTTTAAAGTAAAAGTTAGTGTTTATTAACGCTTCGTGCTTTGTTAACATTATATTATTATCATTTACTTTAGTTAACCAAAACCACTAAGGGCATGTTTCACCACTTCCTGATAAGTGCCGAATAGGCTATCCACCACTTCACTTGACAGATGAAGTATGGATAATCTGTCAAAAAGCTGTGAATAGCCTATCCGGCACTTTATCAGGAAGTGATGAAACAGACGCTTAGGGCCTGTTTCACCACTTCCTGATTTGTGCCGAATAGGCTATACACCACTTCACTTGACAGATAAAGTATGGAGAATCTGTCAAAAAAGCTGTGAATAGACAATTCGTCACTTTATCAAAAAGTGGTGAAACAGGCCCTTAATATCTTATTCGGTATTACCTACATTGATCCATAAATGAACAAGCCCTCAAAATTTAATTACGAAAATCTATAAAGGAGCACCAAATTTTTTAATTTTATAAGGGTTTTACCCGAAATGTGGTACTTGGGTAAACATGCTATGAATTTTAATACTCTACCTGCGGAAACGTGTAGTGTTCGGAAATCTTTTGGGAAATCTACTAAAACCTCGCCGCGAGCTCTTAACACTTGTGTTCGTTACCTGAAACAGAAAACAACTTTACAATTTGATTTATTGGCAGCTGATATTTGAAATTTTAATGTAAAATTTATATAATTGAAATTGAAAATATTATAATGATTCAACATATGGCAACGTTGCGAGTCGTCGCGAAGTATTTTTAATTAATAATCCATTCAAATTTGGCATCACGTCGCCCTGACACGCTGCAATGTAAACATTATTCATAATGAAAATAAAACGCATTGTCTAAAAGCCCATTTGCTTCAGTTTGGGTTAAATTAATCATGGATTAAAGATCACTTTATTCCCCTTAGTGAAGATGAAACTATTATTATTGACCGGATAACCCGGTGGACTTCATATCCCTTTTCCCCTCATGTAAACCTTCCATTGACTTACCCAAAAATATTTCAAGACTAACTAATTTTAAAATTAGTATATTTTTTTATAAAGATATATTATGTGACCATTTTTATCATTAGGTAATCGAAAAACTTTTAGCCCATCACTAGACCTTTAAAAAACTATCAAACTTTTTTAATATCAGTTTTAACCGCCGTAAAACCTGACCCACTATTTCAAAACCTTGGCACGGGCTCCACTGTGGCATGCCAAATATTCTTTCTTTTGCCAAGCGAAAACAAAACAAAGATACAGGGCACAATTATATAAGCTGTCTTGAGTTATCTGCCCTGGCGCCGTTACGCCTCTGGACTTACAACTTTAAAGGTGTAGACATAATATAACATTTATTAAGTCCAATTTATAATATTAAAGTGCCATAATACTAGTAACTAACTTACGATTTAAGTTTCGACGTAGTCGGGTAAAATTGTTATGATTTATTTAAATTTTTATGGTGGCAGAATATTCGATTAGCTGTGTCAGTTGACTAATAAGTAGCGTTTATGTCGTGATTATGTAGCACATTGCTTGTATTGCAAGTACGTAGAATTGTGCTACGAGTTTGTAAATGTGTGCTACGAGTTCGTAGCAGTGTGCTACGAGTTCGTAGCATTGTGCTACGAGTTCGTAGCAGTGTGCTACCAGTTCGTAGTAGTGTGCTACGAGTTCGTAGCAGTGTGCTACGAGTTCGTAGATGTGTGCTACGAGTTATAAATAAATATTATAAATAAATAAATCTTTTTATTCAAAACTAGCGACCCGCCCCGGCGTCGCACGGGTATAAAATATGTATATAGCCACTGAAAAAATGATTAAAATCGATAGCCTATGATCCTTCACGTAGTCTACTTCTTATCTGTGCCAAATAACATAAAAATTACTTCAGTAGTTCGCGAGATAAGCCATTTCAAATAATTCCCCCCATTTTTTCCACATTCTCCTATTAGTCTTAGCGTGATAAAATATTGACTATAGCCTTCCTCAATAAATGGGCTATCTAACACTGAAAGAATTTTTCAAATCGGACCAGTAGTTCCTGAGATTAGCGCGTACAAGTTAGCCTTTTCAAATAATTTTCCCCGTTTTTTCCACATTTTCCTCTATTTCTTCGGTCATATTAGTCTTAGCGTGATAAAAAATAGCCTATAGCCTTTCTCCATAAATGGTCTATCTAACACTGAAAGAATCATCAAAATCCGTTGCGTAGTTTTAAAGATTAAAGGGAACAAAGGGACATGAGGGAAAAAAATGACTTTGTTTTATAATATGTATATAAATATAGATAGGTATCATGAAATATGAATACACTTTTTGAACGTCGCAGCGAGAACGTAGAAACTTAGATGCCTACCACCAATTCATAGAAATGTGCACTTTCGAGGAGATAGATGCTACAAATTATAAGAGTTTGTAATTTTGGACACTGAATCTATAAATTCTTATCAAATCGTTCCCATTTTTTATCGCAAATGCGTAAGCACCCTTAATTTTAGCCTGGCGCCACCTAGCCTATATTGGTAAGTCTTAATATTCTGTGTTTTTCTTAACGGTCCCCCCTAATGGCGAGTTTGTTTTGACACCCGATACTTCCATTAGGAAAGCGGATACGCCGATATAAATTATAACTTGTAACATTAAGTACTCTTTTCCTGTTTCATCCTATTTGACAGAATTGGAAGTTTGTATAGGGGCCTGTCAATAGATCATGATCTAGAGATGAGGCGGATCAGATATTGATTTTGATTTGGATTCGATCATTATTTTTACTTTCGAACAAATTCGAATTATGATCAATACACCACACTTCACTGTTTGCTACACACACGATCCTGCGCTAGTCAAAATATTAGGGATCTATAATCCTAAAGACATATTTAAAATCGTTTAAAATTTCGATTACATCGGGGGAAAAAGCACAATACTATTCTAGTATTTTTATGAAAAGTAGATGACCCGGCGAACTTGTGATACTTCCTTCCTAATATGAACCACACAAACGTTTTCTGGATTTCTAAAAATATATTTTCAAGATTAAATTAACCCAAATTAGTTGAACCGTTCGTAAGTTTTATTAAAACCTATAGCGTACACATTTTATTTGATACTAGGTATCAAATCGTGCGCAGTTTTCTTTTTATATACTACAATCTAAAAAAAACTCTAAACAAAGTTGATTCAATATTCCGTAACAAATAGTTGGTCTATTGACTCGCATTGTGCAGAAACAATAGCTTATTCAATTTCACTAGCGCCCGTGTTTATAGTTCAGGCTTACAGTCGGGTAATTAACTGTACGTTACGTAAAGACTATAGTTTTGCATGGGAAAATTTGTAAATATAACTATATGCCAAAGCGTAAGCGAATATATTACTGTATTATATTGTAAAGCTTTTGTATGGTCAAGAATGGCGTATATCTTGTAGTTATTCTTCTTCTTCTTAGCTCCTTTCCACTGTACATTTGTGATAAGAAATTCTGTCTTGGGTTGTCGATATGGATAATTTATTTACATCGTACATCTTGCAATAATGTTTGCTATACTAATAAAAATTCCTGTTTTTTTCGAATTATAAAACTGCCAAACTATTATTATTTATCCTTATCCTGGACATAAGTATTCTCACTCTATATTACCGGTTTATCATCCGTCCAAAGGCGTGAAGAAGACTGGAAGAAGCACATTTGTTTTTATGGAATCATTTGATTGGATTAAAATAACATAATAGCTAAGATATTATGCAATTTTCAACAACGATCTTTAAGATGAGGCTGCACTACATGACTAGTTCTATAGAACGTAAAGTATTGCGTCATTTTGTGTTGCCTTTAAGTGAGGTCTCGCCTCTTAGAACTAAATTAAATAGTACTTTAGGGCCGTTTGAACGTCCATTATTATCATGAGCTAAAAATCTACAATCACCCTTAAAAGACACATAGATATTATAGACCTACAATTTTTACAATTGTTGCCAAACTCAAAAAAGAGCAAAATACAAGAAGTCAATTAAATTGCAACACTTTAACCTACTCGACCCAAAAAAACTAGGCCACGAATATTTCAGTGAACTTCGAAATCCAATAATATCCGATGTTACTTCGAAATAGAATTGGCGCCAAAACCAATAGTTGCTCAATTGACTTTTATTTAAAAAAGGAATGCGGATGACACAAATTTTAGCTTTGACTTTGATATCTGTATTGGCATTCAAAGTTATCAAATTATTTTAAGCGGTAAAAATTTTAGTTGATTTTACCGTTTTAGTTATGCGTTACATTGTAAAAAATACAACCAATAACTTTGAAAATAATGATATTATTAATATCAGGTTGCCTTCACTTATTGAAAACATTAAAAAGTAACTTAATTCATAAAATATATAACTAAAAAGTTTCTTAGTGAAGTTTTTTAAATAATATGAAACAAATAGCTGTCCCGGAAAATGTTGTTTTGCCGTATAAAGTATTTCGATTGTGTTATTGAAGTGACTAAATAAGTATTTCACCATGGCAACGTCCATCGCTATCCCATCACACAAATAATGGTCGCCGTCAGTCTCGAGTTGTAATAATTTACTATTATTTATTTAACAAATGCACTTATCAACATAAAAAGTAGATGTTGTCCGATTCTCAACCCTAGCCGATATGCTCGCTAAGATTCACGAAAATCGGTCGAGCCGTTTCAGAGGAGTTCAACCACTCACCCCGTGACACGAGAATTTTATATAATATGTTAGAATAAGGATTTAATAATTAATCCTTCAAACCCCATAAGAACACCGGTGATCGTGACAACAATAGAATAACAATAGATTTCCAAGAATCCGCGATCGAAGGATTAATTAAACTTACATGTTTTTATTTTTGTACGTATTACTATTAATTTATGGTAACCAACTTCTAAATCAAAAAGGTATTGAATAATTTATTATTTTAGTACACGTCAAAATAACAAGAAATACTTAATTTATGATTGCTTGTAATAGATTATATCGCATTTAAAATATTTGCTTGGGATCAAAATATAAATAGCAACTTATTGATATGATCTGAAAAGGATTTGGTGTATGTTATTTTTAACATTTCGGTGATCTGAATTATAATGTGTTACATGATACATCCCTCATACATTGTTAAAATATAATAACATGTGTGGGAGAAGATATATTTAGCCGATTGGTATAGGATTCACGTTTCAAGCTCGCTACATACTTACCTTCCTCTAATAAAGAGTGCATAATAATTCAAGATCCGTTTTTCCTTCAGCCTTTATCTATTAAAGACCAGCAGACTATATATTAAGGACCGACCGACTTTATATTAAGGACAGAGCAAACTTTGCGTGGTTATTTTCTGTGTAAGTAGTTTTATTAGTGAGGTGATTCATGTTTTATCAGAATCGTTTATTTCAGGAAATTGCAATTGCATTATCGTAATGAAAATGTAAAAAACGATGAAACAACTTTGTAATAAACTTATCACAAAAAGGTAAAGCTTCCAGTATTTTATGAAAAGATTGAGTTGTAGAATTTTGGAACTTAAAACAACGCTCTTTTAAGGCTGAAAAGAAATCCACACCATTTATCAAAGCCATGACTTTTCATTTATTTATGAAATTTATTTTTTGTAGTATTCTTAAGGCACTAAAATTGAATTTAAGTTATATATTACTAGCGACCCGCCCACCCGTCGCACGGGTATAAAATATGACTGCCACTGAAAAAATGATTAAAATCGATAGCCTATGAACCTTCACGTGGTCTACTTCTTATCTGTGCTAAATAAAATAAAAATTGCTCCAGTAGTTCGCGAAATATAAGCCCTTTTAAATAATTTCCCCCGTTTTTTCCACATTCTCCTATTAGTCTTAGCGTAATAAAATATAGCATATAGCCTTCCTCAATAATTGCTATCTAACACTGAAAGTATTTTTCAAATCGGATCAGTAGTTCCTGAGATTAGCGCGTTCAAGTTAGCCCTTTCAAATAATTTTCCCCGTTTTTTCCACATTTTCCTCTATTTCTTCGCTCCTATTAGTCTTAGCGTGATAAAATATCTAAGCCTATAGCCTTCCTCGATAAACGGGCTATCTAACATTGAAAGAATCATCAAAATCCGTTGCGTAGTTTTAAAGATTAAAGGGAACAAAGGGACATGAAGGAAAAAAAGCGACTTTGTTTTATAATAATATGTATAGATTTAACCTTTCTCACCGCTAACGATCAAGATTACCCTTTCCACCGCCAACGATCAAAGCTAGTCAATCCATTTCCTTATCTCACCGGACGTCGGCAAGTGTCAAAGTTGCGGCCATTTCCGTAGATAACTTATCTTAACAATTTAACTTCTTTACTGGCCGACTTCGATTGATTGTTAAGTGACAGGCACTTCTAGAGTGTTCAAGAAGTGTTTGTCATGAAACGGTATTATTCGTAACAGTAATTAAAGTTTGTGATTTTTGTGATCCAAATATCCTTTTTACACATTTTTTTGACGAGAAATAAAGACAAAGGAGAACGCCCAAGGTCGGTACCATTAATTCTCATGCGCTAAGATGAAAATAATACAGTCATTATTTTTAGAATTTTTTACGTAATTACACGCCCGGAATCCAATTTTTAAACCCGGAATTTAAATTAAAGAATAAAAGTTATTAAATGACTCCCTCCACATTCGTTTAGTGATGTAGTGCATTATTAGAAACACATCAAACAATATATTGTAACAATATCGATTCATTCAACTAAAGCAGTTATTGCAATCGTTATTCTAATTTTTATAAATATTACTTTCTATAATAACAATTTCCGAATGATAATATTATTTATTAATATCATGCATTAGCTTTTCCATATTATGTACGTTAAATAACAGTAAAATTAAGCTAATCCATTACACCTAATCGATTCAGTGGCAGCACTGAGTCGATTTTATGTCTAATAGCAGTATTAGACATAAAATCGACTTTTTTCATAGACTTCGATTTCTCGATCGCATCCCTAACCGACGCATTTTTTCTAACATCTGTGATCTGTCATTGTGACATTTGTGAATACGTCTATAAATTGTCTTTATTTTTCAGATGAATTTCACAAAATAATATTAATAAATACTTTAGAACAAGAGTGTCTACTTCAATGTTTAATTAATTACAATCTTGGATAACTCCCAGTCCGGTAAGCACACCTTAATTTATATTCTGAATACGTAAAGTAAGTATATTAAATTTTGTGTAAAAAGGCACCTTCTATGTACCTATTTCCTGACATTCCTGACTTTCATTTAGTTTTTGATTTCACAATTACCATTTAGACTTTAAGTATAATTTACACAGAGCCAGTACTGGCTGCCAATAAGACTCGCAGCCAGTATTGGCTTGGTATATGCCGCGTGTGAACAGTTTTTCAAGCCAGGCCAAACTGTTCACACGCGGCATATGCCAAGCCAATACTGGCTGCCAGTCTTATTGGCAGCCAGTACTGGCTCTGTGTAAATTATACTTTAGAGTATAGATATTTCTATGAATATACAATATACATATTACAAACACTATTTAATTCATTGTTTTATTACAGCTGACTTCAGATTCTGTACAGAGTAAACAGAGCCAGTGAAGGCTCTTTTAACCTGTTATTGGTCATAGAAGAGTAGTCTATTCTACCTACAACAAGAACAAAATCGACATGAGAAAAAACATTATAATTATAGACTATTTCCGTTGCTTGGTAATAATTTTTGTTTATTTTAAGTATATCCTATTAATATTTTTCATTTTCCAATATTGGATACTGCTGGTAGTACTTTTATTATTGTGTAAACATAAACATGTTTTCACAAATAATTTCATCAAACATTTTTATTTCTTGTCACTATTATTTGTAAGATTTAACAATACAATGAATGTATTACTATATTACATATCACTTTTTAGGTCTCAAGATTGAAAAGAGTTTGTGCTGCTTGCTGGAGGACAGCTGAAAGAGAAGTACGACGTTATGATGAGCAAGACTCCAATCGCCCTGGTTTGTTAAGAGGTATTCTGACAGATGCTGGATCAAGTGATATACCTCCAAACTATACAAACCAAAAAATGATTTCTTCTGTGTACAAACGAGCTGCAAGTACATCTAATCACTGTATATTTGTTAATTGTTTTGAAACGGATGTTTACTGGTACTTTTATGTATGAGACTGGTTTTAATGTCATGCGGACCGTTGGTACGGATTGCTCCGCTTAGATTGGTCTATACTCGCTATCCCCAACCCGCGGCCCGCGGGCCGCATGCGGCACGCCGGGACTTTATTTGGCCCGCGTGATGTTAAACAATTTTGAAATTCACGCCCACCGGCAAAATAACGTAAAGTCTACGTGATAGTCGTTAAATTTTTTCAATTTTAAAACTTTAATTTTGAAGAAAGTTATTTTTAACCCTAAAAAATTTTTGTTGAGGCCCGCGAGTCGAGACACCAAGACCAAAACATGTTTGTGGCCCGCATGAAAAAAAGGTTGGGGACCACTGGTCTATACGGAGCGATCCGTACCGACGGTCCGTGTGACAATAAAACCAGCCTAAAGGAACAGTTATATATATTATGTACTTAATTATAAGTTCTATGTCCCACCATGTTGTATGATTAAGATGAGTTTTGCAGGAGTGTGATGATTGATGAATGATTAAAATAGGTTTTTTTCTTTTATGTAAATAAAAATGAATTTTGCAGTACTTACATAATAATTATGTTCCATAAATTGTACTGCAATATGTGAATTACATACTGAATTATGTGTATTAATTCATACACTACACGCTTAATTTACATGTAATATTAGAGTAAGTAAGTAAGAGTATAGAATTAAGCCCTTTGTAAAGCCCTTTTTTTCTTTAGTTTATAAATTATAATACAACTCTATTCTTTGTTAATGAAATGAAATAGTTTATTGAATCAAGTTAATATTCATGTTTTAAATGAAACCGAGCCGCTGGAAGTTTGATGTACCTATATAATATTTGTTATTGTTGTGACACTGTTTGGATAAAATAAAAATACATTGTTTGTTTTATTTTTGACTCCAGTCAACAGCATGAGCATAGCCCAATAGCGCACTAGCGGCCAGGTCGCGGCGGCCATCGAGATAGATAGTATGCGTGTGATGTTCGTGTGCGTATGATGTGCGGGTGCGTGTGATGTGCGTGTGCGGGTGCGTGTGATGTGCGTGTGCGTGTGATGTGGGTGTGCGTGTGCGTATGATGTGCGGGTGCGTGTGATGTGCGGGTGCGTGTGATGTGCATGTGCGTGTGCGTCGCGTGTGCATGTCAAACTATTCGACTTCAAGTTAAACTGAGCGTCGTTGCTGGCTCGGCCTTACGATGGCTTGGCCTTGCCGCGCGAGGCAGCTTCGGATTAGAAAAATACAGACCGAAGCCGCCTCGCGTGGCATGCGTACCGCGACAAATGTCCGAGGCTGCCTCGCAAGGCGGCTCGCTTGATCAGTACGCGGCTATTGGGTTAATGTGTCCATTGTGAAAAGTATTGTAACTAAAATGCTACTTACATTTTTGCTTAAATTGCTTATGAGAATGTATTCAATAATAATAATAATAAATACCCCTAGAATAGTAGATATTATAGCGGCGGTTTTTAGTCACAACACAGTATGCGGGAGATTTCGGTGATGATTTATTACTAATATAAGCGCCTTACTCTGTTTTTAGAGCAATAACGTTCGCTCGTGTATGACTTGTCAATTAAATAGGTGCTTTGTAGATTTTGAGGTTATTTTCGATTTTATCAAATTATTCTAAGACCCCGGTTTTGTTTACAAAGAATTTTTTATAGGAGGTAAAATGATAATCATAGACTTTAAAAAACCAAGTTTCATAATGACGCAACATGAGACAGGGTACCTACCATAGAGTTATGATCTTTCTCCTTTAACGGTTCTTAATAAAACAATTAAATGTCAAAAAGCGTAACGCCCGCGCCGATTCTAATTTTAAAATCTTATAAAAAGTTATCAATTAAAAATAATTATGCAATTTATAAACTTCACAATGTTTTGTGTTTGTTCAAACGGCTTTTCTTATGTATCGGGACTAAACAGTACAACATAGTGGATCAATTGCATATTTATAATATGTTTTATCAGTAGTGGCATTGCTAAGTCAGCTTATAACAACAAAGTAATATGAAAAATAAATTTTCAATAATTCAAAATAACACTTTGTTGTTATCTTCTTTGTTGTCGCACTACAAAAGGTTACAAATTGTATTTTTTAAATATCCTGTTCTTTATGCTTTTTCTTATTTCCAATTCTCGATCTTTTGATCTCAACAAAAGATGTAGTAATATAGACAGTTCGATTGCTATTTTCTGCTTCGACTGGTTGCTCTGAATAATCTCTTAATATTTTCATTACCTTAATCTGTTTTGGTCCCTTTAAAAGCATGCATCAAAGAAATTCTAAGAAAACGAATATTCTGTGAAAATAAATAAGCTATAAAGTAAATAACAAAAAGGCGCTGATGGGTATATAAGCTTTTTAATGGATTTTTTAACCACTTTCATCCCTTATGAAATAGCAGAGGCTTCAAAGTAAATGTTTTATGAAAGATAATTTTTGAGGTAAAGGTTAAAAGTGAAAACTTGTGAAATATGCATCGATCATATTTTATGGCACATATTTATTTTTGAAAACATGTTATGTGAGACCGCTACCCATTACGCCATCAGCTGCACGGGCACCGTTGGTGGTGCTCGTGCTGTCAACGTGAGTCTAAAACTAGCCTTAACCATTAATAGAATTAAGAGATTGATCTTACAAAATTGGAATTTATATACGTAGACTGCACTGAACCATAATGAATAACAATGATGCCACTACGATCAAAAACTGTATAAATTACGATTAAAACAAGTACAAAACATACACACAAAATCATCCTTGTACCATGACATAACCCATCCTTGTAGCTTCATTGTAGTCGGACAAAACTACGCATTCAGTTAAAAGAATAATAGTAATGTTAGTTTGGCGTGCCAAGCTGATACGCTCTGTATCACTTACTAGCTCTAAATGCGCTGGACCATTCCGCTTCTAATAAGATTTTGTCACGGAATGCTTTGCGCTGGGAAAAATAGTAAACGGTTATTTGAAGGTTATATAAGGTCAAAGGACGTGTGTGAATAGGGTTATGAATTTGGATGAAAGAGAAATATGCCAGGCTTGTGGTAAATGAGGGTTTCAAGAAACCCTCAGATAAAAGTTTGGGCGTCTAGGAGATTTTTATGCAAAGAACCTTCTAAAAAACGTTTGAAGCTGCCGAATACAAAAGATACTATTTGCTAAATCATTGATTAAATTAGACTTGTAATAATTGTCATAAGTGTCATTACTTAAAATTAGAAGTTGGAATTATTATGTTTCGTAGATAGAAATGTTGTGAAGTTTAAGTTTTTTTGTTAAGTATGTTATGTTTTTTATGTTTAGCAAAGTAATTTGTCGCCAGCAAATTGCTGCGCAGTTTGGCAAATTTTAATGTTTATTGTAAAATGTTAATTTACTCTGAATAAAATACAATTAAAAAAAAATAGAATATCGCTGTTTCAGTAAGTATCAATACAATATAATTAGTACTATTTTAGTAACTTATCTTCGTATTTTGCACAAGATAATTCGAGCTAAGCTTAAGGTCTTAGGTGTTAATAGGGATGATGACAAGGTCAAAGATTAGCGAATTTTGTTAATAAAATAAAGAAATCACGGTAAAAAATAAGTGTTCCCAAAATTTCAGCTCGATAGCATTTGTATTTTTTTTTATGCGCCTTCAAAGTTAGATAATCAAGTCGAATTTTTTTTCAATTAAATTTCTTAATATTTGTATACCATTCGATAACTTATGCAATTAAAAGCAACTTTTGTTATGAAACCACTTTCATAAACGCAATATTTAATATACCTATCGAACAAAGTTCTCTCCCGATCCATACAAACTAAGAGTGACGTCAGTCTTTCGTAGCTCTTTGTATGGAGCGTTTCGGGCAGGTCTATTTTATGAGATGTTTGAATTGTCATATCTTGGTGAATTTTTAAGCTATCAGAGTAATTCTTTCAGCGATGTTTCTACTTTTTAAGGGTCTTTCAATTACCAATAAGAAAAAAAATTAGTCATCAAGCCTATTATAAGTATGTGCATTGTGCAAGACAGAGTAATAATAAGTAATTGTTATGCTAACTACAGTCTTATCTTGAGGCAAAAGAAATATTGATTAATTGATATAAGAATGTTTATGGCGTAATAAAATATTACACGCCATAAACTTTCTAATAAGTAATAACAATAATCACCTTGAGGTAATGAATATAATTAATTTTATACATCGACAGTAAAATACTATTTTCTTTTACTGCCACATGGCGTATTACTAAATCGCCCCTAACGAAAGCCCATATTTTAGGGTCTCATTCGCTTCCCCTATTATATTCATGGTCGGCGAAATCCACTTACCATTACTTGGCCCTTCAGCTCGTTTATCACTATTTGTTATTTGCCTGAAGAGCAATCTACTGTAGTGTAATTCTTTTCACCAGCTGTTGACCGTAAGTGTTAAAGAACACTTACGGTCAACAGCTGGTGAAAATGCAAAAAGTGCATATACTCGTAAAATATTGGAAGAGAATAATAATATTATGCAAGTATGCGAAAGTGTATATTTGTTACCCAACGTAAGTTGCTGCGGTTCAGGGCTCCCACACAAAACTGCGAATTGGCATCGCATTGTAATGTCATTTTTATTATGAATTTTGTCGCAGATATATTTGCGATGCGATGCGAATTCGCAGGTTTGTGTGGGAGCTCTAAGATGATTTTTAGAGTTGGTTCACTCAAAATTCTCGACACATTGACTTGATAATCTGCTTATTTTTAATTACTCATTTCAAAATGCAATGCTTACAGTTCTTAAACATAATACCGCAGAACCACCTTAGTGGTTCTGCGGTCTCCTATTTTTATTATTTTTATAACTAGCGACCCGCCCCGGCGTCGCACGGGTATAAATTATATAGCCACTGAAAAAATGATTAAAATCGATAGCCTATGATCTTTCACGTGGTCCACTTCTTATCTGTGCCAAATAACATAAAAATTGCTCCAGTAGTTCGCAAAGCCCTTTCAAAATAATTTCCCCCGTTTTTTCCACATGCTTTTATTAGTCTTAGCGTGATAAAATATAACCTATAGCCTTCCTCAATAAATGGGCTATCTAACACTGAAATAATTTTTCAAATCGGACCAGTAGTTCCTGAGATAAGCGCGTTAAAGTTAGCCCTTTCAAATAATTTTCCCCGTTTTTTCCACATTTTCCTTTATTTCTTCGCTCCTGTTAGTCTTAGCGTGATAAAATATAGCCTATAACCTTCCTCGATAAATGGTTTAACTAACACTGAAAGAATCATCAAAATCCGTTGCGTAGTTTTAAAGATTAAAGAGAACAAAGGGACATGAGGGAAAAAAAAGACGGGTTGCACTCCGGGAGTGCCGGCAGAAGTGAAAACTTGATTATTAACGTTGCGCATTTTTTAACCCATTTTTTATGAAAATAGATTATTAAAAACATCGATTTTTTTAATTAATCGAAACCCTTACAATCGATTAAATTTTTAACCCATTTTTTATGAAAATCGATTTTTAAAAAATCGTTTTTTTTAATTAATCAAAACCCTTACAATCAATTCGAGTTCGAGTTCGAGTTCGATTTCGACACAAAACACTACTCTCCAACCGTCTTACGGTTTTTCCAAGATTTTCGATCAGCACGAGAATCTATCGCGAGTTTCACAGTTTTTACCCATCCCACAAAAGTGCTCAACGCCGCTAAAGAAGTTTTCACTTCAAAAAGCGACTTTGTTTTATAATGTATTATGTATAGATAGATATGTACTATCAGAGAAGTTGATTATGTCAGCGACCAAATTAAGTAGGTCCACCGTCTCCCAATGAATAAAATTCTCAAGTACATCGTAAAGGAATGTTTAATTTATTAAATTTTAAACGCTTAGTAACCATCAGACAATTTAAGTAATTAACGTCTAACGCCATTAACGCATCTGTAAACTCACGTTGAATCCTTCAATCGTTGATCCAATTAATGTTCTAATTGAAGCAATTTGCATGTTTTGAATATGTTGTCCTCAATTTCGGTTATTCGAGAGTTGTTTTCAAATAAATTAATTCTCAATTTCGTAATTTCTTAATTTATTTTTAAGGTGAGTAAATATGAACAATCAGAGAAATTTATAAGCAGACTAGATGACGCCCGCGACTCCGTTGCGTCAAAATTCGCTGTAATTTTTTTCGGGATCAAAAGTATCCTATGTCTTTTCTCGGGACTCAACGTATCTTCATACCTTTCAGCAAAATCGGTTCGGCAGTTTGGGCATAAAGAAGTAACAGACAGACAGACAAACACACTTTTACATTCATAATATTAGTGTGGATGGCGGAACTACGTAATGTAGGCGAGTTCTTTCACGCTGACCGCACGCGCACCTTCGTCGGTCGAAATTCGAAGATGAACCAACATGGTCGGTCAGCGAGCTGTCAACGTGACATTTTTTTGAAGTGAAAACTTCTTTAGCGGCGTTGAGCACTTTTGTGGGATGGGTAAAAACTGTGAAACTCGCGTCAGATTCTCGTGCTGATCGAAAAACCTTGGAAAAACCGTAAGACGGTTGGAGAGTAGTGTTTTGTGTCGAACTCGAACTCGAACTCGAACTCGAATTCGAACTCAAACTGGAACTGGAACTCGAACTCGAATTCGAACTCAAACTGGAAATGGAACTCGAACTCGAACTCGAACTCTAACTCGAACTCGAATTGATTGTAAGGGTTTCGATTAATTAAAAATCGATTTTTTAAAAATCGATTTTCATAAAAAATGGGTTCAAAATTTAATCGACTGTAAGGGTTTCGATTAATTAAAAATCGATTTTGTAAAAATCGATTTTCATAAAAAATGGGTTAAAAAATGCACAACGTTAATAATCAAGTTTTCACTTCTGCCGGCACTCCCGGAGTGCAACCCGTCTTTTTTTTAATTAGCCTATGCTGTCCCACTGCTGGGAAAAGGCCTCCCCCAGGGTCTTCCATTTTTCGCGCTCGCTCGCTCAACGTGACATAACTCGCCTAAATTACGTACGTCCACGATCTGCCCATAAATTTATCAAAATATACACATTATTATATAACAAACTATTCTCCAAATTGAGCAAACTTCACATGAGCCCTATTAACAAGTTTTAGCACTAAAGTTTGCCCAGGAGGCCTTTTCGCTATCGCGATATTTGCTGAGCTCATTGACCTTCTATATTAATGTCATCGCACTATCCATACTAATATCATAAATTTTATTTTATGTGAAAGTGTGTCTGTCTGTCGATCTATTACATCGGTAACAGAAACATCACTAAAATCGATATAATCGTAATCGTAACGATTACCGACTATACCGATTTCGATGTTTTTAAAGGTATGGAGATACCGGGAAAGGACTTAATATACTTTTTACCCCGGAAAATGTACGGTTCCCACGTGTTAATCGAGTTTTAGCGCAACGGAGTTTCGGGCGTTAAATTAAATAAATGAAAGTAGACTTATGCCCAGCTTCTTAGGTTTTTCACTGACGATTATTTATTAACTACTGATTTTAATTACTGCCAAAAATATTAATATATTTCAGAAACTGGCCGTAATAATATTATGTGGTATCTTACAAGGGTGAGTCCTTATAAGAATTTCTTATAAGTCCTTATAAGTTTATGCACTCTTCTTTTATGTAACTAAAGTGCAGTCAATAAACAATTAATTGTGTTATTTGATCAGAACTTAGTGCTATATAATTTACTTGATATGTTTTGTCTATAATAGTTCCCGCATGTTTTCCAAAGTTTGCCTTCATGGCAATGTTATACACGCATGGAAACATCCTTGTAGGCCTGTACGTCAATGACTTAATTCATAAAACGGCTTTATTATAACAGCTTGCGTGAAAAGTTACGATGACGAGACTTATGTTTGACTTGGAGCTTAATTATGTTTGCATGATTTCAGATTTAAATATCTATATATATATATATATATATATATATGTGTGTGTGTGTGTTTCGAGTTATAACATGGATTTAGCATGCTTACTACGGACAATTCATAATCTTATATATGTTACCAGAAATGTATCGCACGGAAATGTGTTAAATTAATTATATTAGACACATTTCCTAGGAAATCTATACATTTCCTAAATAGTAATCGGAAATGTAAAACGTTTGAGATATCAATGGGTACGCGGGGATAGCGGGGCGGGACTACGGTCAGTTACTACCTTACAATCCACTGGAACCGGCCAGGGATTTAAAAAGTGCATTTGCAAAAAAAACTGTACTACAGCAATATTATGTCTGTTCTATAAATCCGGATTACATACATTTCCGGTAACATATATAAAATTCTCGTGTCACAATGTTAGATAGCGAACTCCTCTGAAACGGCTTTACTGATTTTAGCCAAATTTTATATGCATATTCAGTAGGTCTGAGAATCGGCTACTGGGTACTTTATATATTGATAAGTGCATTTGTTGAATAATTAATAGTAAATTATTACAACCTGAGACTGACGGCGACCATTAAGTTTGTGCGACGGGATAGCGATCGACGTTGCCATGGTGACATACTTATTTAGTCACTTCAATAAAATAATATGGCAAATATATTATGGCAAAGCAACGTTTGCCGGGACAGCTAGTATTATATAATATTATATCATGAGAGAAAAAGTATAATTGTTTATGTATATAATGGTGAAAAGGCACAGTATTATAGTGGTGATAGATTAAAGAGAGAAACGATGACTTAGTTCATTAAGCAGCACAAGACAGAGTAAACTGAGTAAAGATTTTTCTAGTTTTGGCGCTTTAAAATTTACACTGCTATATTTGCGTCACCTTTATCTGATACGAGCTATTATTGCCCGCGGCTTCGCTCGCGTTAAGAAGTATTATTATATAGAAACTTTCATCCCCTATTTTAACCCCTTGGGGATAGAATTGATCAAAATCCTTTGTTAGCGGAGGCTTACGTCATAACATCTACCTGCATGCCAAATTTCAGCCCAATCCGCCTAGCGGTTTGGGCTGTGCGTTGATAGATCACCATGTCAGTCAGTCACCTTTGAGTTTTATATATTTAGATTCCCAACTAACAAAAAATGCTCTTGTAGTGGCTTATATAGCCAAAAATAATATTCTTATAGGAGTCGTATTATCGCTAATAAGGGTGCATTTGGGCACAATTTATAAGGATAATAACCTTATACCCTCCTTATAGTTGCTTTATTGTCCGCTTTTTTGCCTTATACGTGTTATATAATTGTTAGGATATTAATTGGAACGCAACATAGTACTTATAGTCTGTAGTTTTACATATTTGCCGCTTATGTCAATGTCACCGCTGACACTTCCCTTTTTTCCTGCTCTGGCGCCTCTGTTCACATGCTTTTATATCTAAAATATACGTCGTTGCATTTTCGAGAGAAGTTTTATTTATTTTCACGCAAATACCAACAATAATGACCAAGAACAAGGTACTTCAACTTATAAGAAACATATAGGAAGCGTTAATACGGGCGATCACCCTTATACGTGTTGTATTATTGTCCGATACAAGGGAGTTAAACTCCGTTTGCCATTTTTGCCGTCATAAGTGATTTACATTTTCGCAACAGCTTGGAGAAGAAATAGTAACGTCAGCCATTTTACTGTCAAGTAAACGATAAGTCATTATTTTATGTATAGTTTATTTACCTGATTTAGTGCTCGTTTATAGTGAAAAGTGTATGGGAATTAAAATACATGATAAAATGTGATACGCTGTGTGTTTTGGTATCAACTCGCCCTTGAATTTAAGCTGTTTTTGTGCTAAAAACGTCATTAATTATTTAGTCAAGTTATATACAGTGCTTTTAAAAGTACAACAGAATTCACACATCGTCTATAAGGGATCTATGAGAGTAAAGACTTTATAACGGCATCAATTGTTTCTTATGATATCGCCATTTTACATATCGTTAGGGTTCCTTTCACACTAACAAAATCGCACCTAGCTAGTGTTATTCCCGTATATTATATATAAAAGTTTTTTTTTTCCACTGTAGTTGGGTTGGCTGAAAGAGACCTCTTTATAAGGATACTTTAGCTAACTTTTGCACACTAATTTTAAGTTTGAAATATGATTAAAAATACGTGATTATCAAATTAATTGTTTTATTTTTTACTTTTCTTCTGTAACCATCGCTCCTTTTCAACTTCTTCCACAGTTTTGAATCCCTTTTTAGGGTTCGGTACCCAAAGGGTAAAACGGGACCCTATTACTAAGACTTCGTTATCTGTCCGCCTGTCTGTCTATCTGTCTGTCTCCAGGTTGTATTTCAAGAACCGCAATAGCTACAATTTTGAAATTTGTCGGGATTGTATGCATTTATTGCCACTATAACAACAAATACATAAAACAAAATAAAATTAATACATATGATATCTAAGGTGGCTCCTATACAGCAAACATGCTTTTTCGCTTTTATTGCTTGTCAATAATGGTAACAGGTAGGCACTTGAAATTTACACAAAGGCCTAAAAACTTTTAAAAAATTTTGGCCTTTTTTTGTTCTATGAAAGTACGGAACCCTTCGCGCACAGGTCCGACTCGCACTTGGCCGATCATTCCTTGGTTGTACGTTTAAAATGGCGAATTTAGTTATGTAAAGCAGTTTAATGTAACCTTAAAGAGAATAATATCTTTATAATCACTGTTTAAGGGAATGTGGATTGCTTTCATCCTTGTTAAGGTCATATAAAATGTTACCATTCGTTTGTTGGATAGATGTCTTATTAAATGCCCCTATAAGTTAAAAGCATTATTAGTTACCTTGTGCATTACTTTTATAAGAATAATTGACCATATTAAAAGCTTTTATATGTCTTTGAATATTATAAGGCTAAAAAGCAATGTAAATAGCCACTATAAGATGAACATATTTCGAAGCCTTATAGTTGCCGTATAAATTGGAATTATTAACGTTTACCCAACCAAATTATAAGAATAAAGGTAATATTAGCCAAATCTCCTAATAGTGTGCCATTATAAGTAACATTGGCATAATGAATGCTCTTTTATAACAAGTATAAGAGTAAAAGACCTTATTGAGTTAATTTTATAAGGTTGTTTGTTGGGATTTTAGTGGATGTATGTTCTAAAGATGCCTCACTTTACTTGTACACTCCATAATACGATACATGCCACTCCAATCGCAACACAAGATTACGAGGTAAATTAATTAAAAGTTGATAATTATAGCCCGCACGTCAACCCTTCGACTTCAAACGAAGTTACTTGTAATTGTGTTATGTCGGCCTGAAACATGTTCTTATGCCTGCCACACACGCTCGCGTAATTTGATCTATAGGGTTAAGCGTTCCGTTATATAAGGGTACGTTCACATTTATCTGAGAAGTGTACAAGTGGAACTTCTGGCTTTAATTGTGACGGCGTCGTGAAGCAATATATTGTTTCACTTCAAAATCTTTGCTTGATTATAAGCTATTAAAATATTTTCTTCGAATAATGTGTGTTTTTATGACATTAATAATTTAAATTAAATTAAATTTTGTTTTTGTTTAAGGTTGGCTACACACAGAAGATGTCTCAATGTAAGTCTTTTTTATTTCTTATTTGTTTATTTTTATTTATTATGTAATTTTGTCTTCTTCCCGATCTGAAAAATTTTGATGTCCTCACATAGTTGTATGAACAACCAAATTGCCTTGATGTTTTTATATTAAGGGCCTGTTTGTGATTAATTATGGGCTTGCGGATTGATTTATATGCTAAATTATAATAAAACTCGGTGAAGAAAATAATTACGTTGCACTTTTATTATCTCACAAGCGGAAGAGACAAAACATTTGACATTTTTAACAAAGACAAAGGATCTTGTACCACAGACAATTCCTAATTTTTATATTTATTGAAGTCTACACTTCACACGCCCCCTCAATAAAAATATAAATTACACTCTTACATTGAGCACTCTTACAACAAAACAACAAGAAAAAAAATATATTTCTTAAGAACAAAAAATATCAGCTCTATAGCAAACAAAACAAGCGCCCCCTTAATAGTAGACTGCTAATAAATACTGATACAAAAGAAATCTCTTATTTAGAACTTATATTCTATGATTATTCTTAACTTTTAAGTTCTATTTACTCACATTAAACCTAAAAGAGGTCTAAAGTTATTAAACTTAGTTACAGGTAAAGACTTTGTAAAGAAATCAGCTAATTGACAGTCTGTTTTAACATATTTAAGAACTACAATATTACTATCAATTTTCTCTTTAATAAAATTAAACTTAATAGCTACATGTTTTACTCTCTTATTATTTTCAGGATTATTTCCAATACTTATAGCTGCCTGATTATCTACAAAGATACTGATAGGACAAACAGAAATCTGAAAATCTTTTAAAATATTTTTAAGCCAACAAGCCTCAACAACTGCAGAACTCAGAGCTATAAGTTCTGCCTCAGAAGATGACAAACTAACAGTAGGTTGCTTCCTAGATGACCATATAATAGGATAGTTAAATAATTTGAACACGTAACCTGATGTTGACTTTCGGTCATTAAGATCACTTCCCCAGTCGGAATCAACATATCCAATCAAATCAGTACTTTCATTACTATTGAAAGTTAACTTCAGGTCAAGTGTAGCATTTACATACCTAAGTACTCTTTTTAGAGCTTTTAACAAAGTTTCATTTGCACAATTTTGAAATCGACTTAAATATGCTACACTAGTACATAAAACAGCGTACATTAAAGGTCTAGTACATAAAACAGCGTACATTAAAGATCCAAGAATTTGTCTACATTGATTTTCTAACTTAGGATCTGGGTTATTTGATTGAAACATCTTAAATTTAAATTCCATAGGAGTAGACATAGGTTTTGACTCACACATATTAAACTTTTCTAAAATCTTTTTTAAATAGGGTTTTTGTGACAATTTAATAATACCATTTTGCAAATCTTGCTCAACATGAATACCTAAATAATCAGTTACATAACCTAAGTCTTTCATAGACAAATTTTACTCAAATAAAGTTTTAAATTATGTACCACTTTATCATTAGTCCCCATAATCAATATGTCATCGACAAACAATAACAAATAAATGTAAAATTCAGAATTTACGTTACAATACAGACAGAAATCATTTTCAGATCTACTAAACCCTTTCTGAGCAATAACTTTGTCAAACTTTAGATTCCAGTATTTGGGTGATTTCTTTAGTCCATAAATACTTTTATTTAATTTAACGACACTTACATTGTCATCACATCCAGGTGGTAGTCTCATAAATACATCTTCTTGTTTATCTCCGTATAGGAAAGCACTCCGTACATCCATGTGATGGACTAGTATTTTCATTTTACTAGCCAAAGCCAGCAAAATCCTGAAAGTAGAAATTTTAGCTACTGGTGCATACAGATCGTACGTTTCAAATATATCTTCCTGTTGAAAACCTCTGGCAACTAGACGCGCCTTGTACTGGGTTATGTTACCTTCACTGTCCTGTTTTATTTTATAGACCCATTTGCTATCTATAATTTTCTTGTCTTTAGGTACTATTACTTCACTTGTCCAGGTATTATTTTCTTTTAGGACTTCCAATTCCATTTTCATAGCTTTTTTCCACTTATCACTGCTCTTACTGTTAATAGCTTCATTGTAATTTTTCGGTTCATTGGTTAAACATATAAAGCTAGTTTCATAATCTTGTAGCCACAAAGGTTTTTTTCTTACTCTTTTTACTGATAACTCTTTCTTCTCTTCTTTTTTATTTTCTTCAGTATCACTAGATTTATCAGTATAGTATTCTTCCTCCTCATCATTTACAATTTCTTTTATTTCATCTTCCGAGGTGTCGTTCAAAATTTCGCTAAACATTTCTTCCTTTTAAGGTGGCTCAAAAATAACATCTCTTTTTACCTCTATTGTGCCTGAATCAGTAAAATAAATTCTAAAACCTTTGACATTTTCTTCATAGCCAACAAAACAACCCTTTTTGCTTTTAGAGTCCCACTTTCTCTTAAGATTTTTTGGTATATGCACATATACATTTTGACCAAATACTTTTAAGTTATCCAAGTTAGTAAAAGGCTTTTTAAACCACAATTCAAAAGGTGACTTGCCTTTCTCATGACTGTGTCCTGTCATGTTAAGAATATAGACAGCAGTGTTGACTCCTTCAGCCCACAACTCTTTGGGTAATTTTGCACTTAATAACATAGCTCGAGCTGCTTCCACCACAGTCCTATTGTCTCTTTCAATTTTACCATTTTGTTCTGGTGTATAGGCCGTAGATGTCTGGTGCCTTATGCCTTTTTCCTTAAAAAAATCTTTAACTGTTACATTAATAAATTCAGTCCCGTTATCGGTTCTTACAACTTTTATTTTCTCGTTTGTGTCTTGTTCAGCCAAATTTATAAACTCTTTAATCTTGTTCGGGACTTGACTTTTCTGCTTTAAGAAATATACGAATCTGTAAGTGGAATAATCATCTAATTAATAAGAAATATCTCGAACCTCCTAAGGACTCAACCTCCATAGGGCCGCAAACGTCCATATGTATTAACTGACATGGCCTCTTTGAAATAAAATCACTTCTCGGAAAAGGTAATCTATGCATCTTACCTTCCATACAAGCATTGCATATTACTATATCATTTTTATATTTTATTCCATTTTTATTCAGGAACTGCTTCACATATTGAAGTTCATGCCAGATCTGTAGGCTTTCTACTGTCATGGCTACATTGGCAATAGGATTTAAATCATAGCTGAAACACATTACAATTTCTTCATTCTGTACCCCGTTGCCACAGCATTTCCTTTCTTGTTCTTTATTTCACAATAATCCTTTTTAAATTCCATTTTATAACTTCTGTCTGTGACACTTCTAACAGCAAACAAATTAACTGTCAGTTTGGGAACATAAAATACATTATGGAGAGTGGTATCGATCCATTCCTCTCCGTCAAAAGCTTTAAGCATCACTTTGCCTTTACCAGTGATCTGTAGCTCTCTGCCATCACCAACTATTACTGATTGGTGGGATTCATACTCTTTAAAATCACTAAATAGGCTCCTCTGAAAACACATATGCTCGCTTGCACTAGTGTCCACTAACCAGCCTTGGTTTGCTTCTTCGTTCTTTATAATTGTTGTAAATGCATTACTTTTTCTTATTGACTCGGTACCTTTGTAGACATCTCTGCTTTTCTCTTTATTCAGCCGTAATCTGCAGTTTTTAATAGAATGGCCATATTTTTTACAGTAAAAACATTGCAACTTAGCTCAACAATCTTTTTTATAATGGCCTATCTTGCCACAACCAAAACACTTTACCTCGTTAAGTTTCTTAGTAGTTGTTGCCAGCGCTACACACTCTATTTCAGATTTAGTTTCATTACTTGAAATATTGCGCTCTTCCTCAATCAACAATCTTGCCATTAGTTCTCCTACAGTTTGATTTTCTGTAGGGACCGATTCCCAAGCTGCAATGAAATGGCGATATTTATCTGGTAGTAACATAAGTACCTTGGTGATAACCACCTTGTCAGATATATCATCGCCTAACTGGCGAATATTAGCTCTTACTTCTTCTATTTTTGAGAAGAATAGGGAAATATCTGCATCGCATTTGAGCGAATAAAACTTCTGTTGCTCAAGGTGCAAGGATGTTGAAGATTTTTTCTCATAGATATTATTTAATTTCGTCCACATCTCGGCAGACGTAGTGGCAGTAAGTAGATGTGTCATTATACTTTGTTCAATATGCAAAACAATTCAACCTTGTGCCTTACTGTCTTTTGAAAACCAATCCTGGTACTCTGCCTTTTTGTCTTTGTCGGGCTTAGGTACGGAGCCATCCACGATCTCAAATAGGCCTTTGGCCTTTAGAATAACTCTCATCTGAAATTTCCAGGTACACCATGTCGCACTTCCATTTAATTTTACTCCAGAAGATTGCGGTTGCGACATATCCATTTTCGTCCACTCTTGCGACGACCGGCGAATCAAACAAAGGAAAAATGGCGTCCGATAGAGTCTTGACTCGGCAAACACCGCTCGCGAAAATCTCTCGCAATACGTTTGCTCTCGCCGTAATTTACTCACTAGCGTATTCTGGGCCCATAACCTGTGATTAATTATGGGCTTGCAGATTGATTTGTATGCTAAATTATAATAAAACTCGGTGGAGAAAATAATTACGTTGCACTTTTACTATCTCACAAGCGGAAGAGACAAAACATTTGACATTTTGACAAAGACAAAGGATCTTGTACCACAGACAATTCCTAATTTTTATATTTATTGAAGTCTACACTTCACACTGTTTCACCACTTCCTGATAAGTGCCGGATAGGCTATCCACCACCTAACTTGACACATAGAGTATGGAGAATCTGTCAAAAAGTTGTGGATAGCCTATCCGGCACTTTATCAGGAAGTGGTGAAACAGGCCCTAAATAGTAATTTTATATTCAACTACTTACATTTATGTGCCTAGAATACAAACACTTCTCTATGCTCATTAAAGTAGATAACAAGGCTTTATGCTTACAAACAACTGAGCCATCTTGGAACTCAGAAGCAAAAACAAAGACATAGATTACGAGGAGCATAATGTACAAAGACAAACAAAATATTCCTTTGCTAGTTAACCTGTAAACCTGTTAACCTAAAAAGTAAACAATAAATCTTTGTTGCACAAATAATAAATGAGTTTATATAAGTCTAAATGACACCCGCAACTTCGATGCGCCAAAATTCGTTTATCGCGTGGGAACCGTACCTACATTCTTCCAGTATAAAAAGTATCCTATGCCCTTTCTCGGGACTCATAGTATATACCAAACCATACCAAAGTTCAGAAAAAATTATACTAATAAGTTAGTATAAGTTTGGGCGTAAAGAGGTAACAAACAGACAGATGGATAGACAGACCGACAAAGAAAAACTATTCTATAATATTAGTATGGATATTGCATAATATTACAATCTATGTTCAAAAACATCTAAGAGAATATTACTTTATCAGACAATAATATTTGCAACAATTAAACTGTATCCATTTTGATATTTTTACGTTATACTAGGCTCTGTCCCGGCAAACGTTGCTTTGCCATAATTTAAAGTATTTCGCCCATATTATTTTATTGAAGTGACTAAATAAGTATGTCGCCATGGCAACGTCGGTCGCTATCCCGTCGCACAAACAATGGTCGCCGTCAGTCTCAGGTTGTAATAATTAACTATTATTTATTCAACAAATGCACTTATCAATTTATCAATATAATATAAAGTACCCAGTAGCCGATTCTCAGACCTACTGAATATGCATATTAAATTTGGTAAAAATCAGTAAAGCCGTTTCGGAGGAGTTCGCTGACGAACATTGTGACACGAGAATTTTATATATAAGATAATCTCATACACTTACGAATTTTTAAGAGTTAGGCATATCCTGTAACAAACACTGCCATACCCACTTAAGCACGGCTGTCTCTACAATCTTAAAAGTCTCTTTAGGTTGAAGCCCACTACTAATAACAAGTTTGGCTTGTTTATTATGAATAGAATAGATGCTGCCCAAAACTTCATTGCTCCTAAAATGTGAAAGAAGGAACGTTTTTTGCTGCTTTATTACTAGTCTTAGTTTCCGGGATTCCATATTATGTTGAAATTCTCAACGTAAAAATCCCTTAATTATCCTGAAGGAGTTTGTGAGCTATTACATAAATAGATACCAAGAGTAGACGATGCAAGTTTGTGGATTGTGGCTACATGAATAATATTATAGAAATTTCGCATTCTATGTAACACACCCGTTTTTATACTCATATATTTTAAAAGTGAAGCGCAAAAGAAGGGCAGTAATTTGATTTAAGCCGTGGTTACGTTTCAGGATAAGTGAAATTTAAATAAATAGCAATAGTATGCATGTATTTTTGCCTGATAATAGAAAGAGATAGAGAAGTCCCTTTCCTACAACGTGCTACCCTCCGTTTTATAAATTTTCGATCAGATCACGTGTATAAATTTAAAATTCCCCGTCCCACAAAAGCGCACAAGAAAATAATTTTTACTTCAAAAGTATCACGTTTTTGACACCAGTATGCACGACCGCTACCACTACTCACATTAGCTGAGTACAACTCAAAGCGAGTAATTACGTATGCGTTACATTGAGTGGCGTCGCAGTTTCTTGACACGTACTTAACTAAGTTCTGTGTGTTTATCACGTAAGGTGTCTAGCACCCTTGCTAATAAACTACATTCATAAACTAAACTACTTACTTACAAGCCACAAATCTTTATCCACCTGTATTAGTACTGACAATAAGCTAAATCCTTGGGACGATTTTTGGAGTTTAAAACGGACCGATTGTGTTAAAGTTTTGTGTGCTTTTTCTCTATGGGTGGGCGAGAAATAACGTTGTACAGTACCAAAAGCGCATACGCATATATACACAACGTCTCCATGACATCATCTGAAATGACAACAGTAGGCTCAAAAATTTAAACAAAACAACGTATGCCGGATCAGTATCAGATCAATTATAAGTATCAGATCAGTAAATCAATAACGAAAACATACCAGTAAGTTAAGCTATCGATTAACTCCAACTTTCAGATCGATCCGGAAGCAAATCTGACCTACGATAATCAGAACGTCCTCTGAAACTTGGCCACTTTAATAGCGCGATTTTTTAAAACGAGTCCGCGTCTTGAATATAAATTCATTTCGAACTTTCCTCTTATCCGCTGGAATTTAAATGAGGGCCAGCCATGACAGGTACGTGGGGTGTTATTTCCCGATCATTGTAATATCTTTTGAGGTTCGACGGACCAACGGTTTTTCGTAAAATGTAAGTATAGAAAAATTTATTAGCAGATGGTGGACCAATATTATTTGCTAGGATTATGCAAGTCACTGTAAAGTTGACCGCACGTTTTCACCACCGTACGCACCGAACGCAACGCATAGTTCACGAAATGCCTATTTCTATTTTCTGGACAACAAATCAAATCAATTCGACATTAGTTTAGTTTTAGTACTCCCAACATTGTAAATAGTCTATGATTTAAGAATCTTAAGTATGCTATAGCTACCTACACATGACACAATCATGGATACAATCATGGTTTTGCATCATGATTGAATAGAGGTTATAATAATGATGTCAAATAAATGTGAGCATTCTTATAAAAATGATACTGTGAAAAAAACATAGGCATTTACTTGAATTTTGTTTGGATATGATCATTTACATTCTTTATGAACATATTACCCTTTTAGTATGTAAAAAGTAATTTTGTCGAGTCCCACGCGATAAATATAATTATTTCCAACTCCATTTGGATAAAACATAATATACGATATTTTGGAATAATGCTAATAAAAGGGGTATCCTAATAAAGAAATTGTTTAGGATAATAAAGCCCAAAAGTCGTATTTTGGGATGTATTATCATTTAATTTCAAGTTTGGCCAAAGGAATATAAATATTTTGTACTCTTTCAACAATGTGAACATTTTTTTTTAATTCTATTGATATAAATATATTCTTAGAACAAATTATCTACAAACTCAAAACAATTTTTTTATTTACAAATAATATGTGTTCTGAATATAACGACGTTAAAGTAGTAACGACTATAACTGGTGCGTATCATCAGTTCAGGAACCAACCCGGCGAGAAGAATCGCCGTAAGATCTTTTACTAACAAAGATGAAAAAAATATATTTAAAACAGGTATAAGTAATTACAATGTCAATTATTACTAAAAAACGAAATACAGAAAAAATAACGTTCGCCTGCGGCTCCACATACATATAAGTCATTATATTATTTAAATTGATAAGTAGAGCAAAAATGGGGGCACTTCTGCGTTTTCTGGACAAATTTGACATTTGTGATGAAAAGCGTAAATTTTTCTTGCACGAAATCCAATTTAATAGTAGGTGGTGCTACATCCTAAGTTTTAAAATCTGTTTCTGTACATATAAATCTACTTTTTGTGGTAAAAACTATAATGCTACATTAAAATGTTTACCTTAACTATCAAAATCCTTTCAGATGTTCGTGTTACATTCCATTGACCTTTACTGAATATATTGAAACCTACATCTATTGTTAGAAGAATATACAATATCCTTTATCCCGAACTAAAACTATTCCCGAGACACATGAAAAATACTCTAATATGACGTCGGATACCAAACTTTGTTTGACAAGTATCGAATATTATTCTTCACAACAAAAGGTTCGATGACCTGAGAACTAATATAAAATTCTCATGTTTATAGTTGATCTTCGTCGAAACGGCTGGATCTATTTCGATGTAGTTTTGTGTCTTTGTGATGAATGTGGTGTGGTGGTAACTAAATTCTAATTGTCATCTAGTTCAGTGCTTACTTACTATTTTGACTTGCTACTTGCTACTAAATTTTGTGTTTACATGCAATTAACAACTTAAAATTAAGTTAAAATTTAGATAACTACTTATCAACGTAATACGTATAAACCAGCCATAAAAGTAGCAAGTTAAAATTTAGTAAGTACTAAACTAGATGACAATTAGAATTTAGTTACTACGTCTTATCTACTTAATACGTGTAAACCAGCCATTACTTGTTATGCCTTGTCATTTCTGTAATTTAGTTTATAATATTTTTGTTAAATACGTTAGTACGTAGCTTTAATGTTTGTCTTCCTTTTGTAGCTCATTTATCTTTTAAAATTTAAAGAGAACCTGTATATTGTCTACACAACTCGGTTACGGGTTAAAGACAATATCTTGTCAGAACTGTAAACTTTACATGTAAGGGGGCGTCCACAAATTACGTGAGGTGTTTAGGGGGGGAGGGGTCGAGTAAAATCTCGGCAAATCTCACGTAATTTTTTTTTTCAACAAAATAATACTATTTTGGTCCATTGCATCCAGATTGTACGTATGCTTAAGATTTTATCGTAAGCGTAGTCGTTATACGATTAAGATCATTCATAAATTCGTTAGAAAGAAAATGTACTGACTGTCAAACCAAACGTTTACGTAAGAAACCCACATTTTGAAAAATCTCACGTGAGATTTGTGGGGGGAGGGAGAGTTGAATAAAATGTCATTAAATCTCAATAGAGGGGGAGGGTGGTCAAAAAATTAAAAAAAAAAATACCTCACGTAATTTGTGGACCTTTGTGATGCTTATTATTATTTTTATTTTATTTATTTATTTATTTCATTAGGGGGCCCTAATGAAATAAATAAATAAATAAAATAAAAATAATAATAAGCATCACACAATCCTGAATCGCACAATCGATGTTTGCCTAAAAAAAGTTTTTATACGTTTTTACATGGTACAATTTTAGCGAAATAAATAGTGAATTGTTAAATGCCTCGTCACGTTGTGTCTCAATGTCAACTGATCCTGAATATTCAAATGTATTTTCGTCCACCTCGTGAAAGATTTAACGTTAATTATAAATACAGACAGGCGGTAGAGTGTCCAGTCAAGTTCAAGTTTAACAGAACTGGTGAGCAGCACCGTGTGTAATACACAAACCATTTGGAGCCACTTTTGACTCTCCATAACTCAAAAACTAGTTAACATGACCCCCTCTTCATTCAAAAACTATTTAACATAAACGTGTCAAATTGGCTCATATATTGAGACTTGCGAGATGCACATATGCTCTTTATTTCATGATTCATGAACACATTTCAAACGGTTACAATAAATAGTAAATGTCAAATTCCTTGTCACGTCGCGTCTCAATGTGAACTGCTCCTTAATATTCAAATGTATTTTCGTCCACTTCGGGAAAGATTTAACGTTTATACGGGAGCGGTGGAGCGAACCCGCCCTTTCTGTATTTCAGGTCAAGCAAAAAGTGTTTGATCATTCGTAATATTACAAAATCTTTTTAGCTGTAAAAATCCATTGATTGTATCGCCTGAGTTGTTGTATTTATTGGAGTTGTCAATTTTTTATTAAAAATAATAGTATAAGTAATATAAGTAGAGTGTATAGACACGTGTCAGAAGCAGTCAGGAGTAAAACTTCTGTTAAAAACTTGATGGCGTCATAGTTGGAGAAAAAAAAATTAAAAGCCAATTTGTCACTAAAATATGCCATACATCATGAGTTAATTTTTTTTTCTCCAACTTTTGAAAAAACACAATTTTCTCTGACTTCATATTGATCTGAAGTCGTCGTTATAACTTCTTAACTATCTGACTTAAAGCATTGAAATAAAAAAAATATTTAAGATGAAAACCTCCTCAATCTTTTTAAAGTAAAAAAGAACCAGTTTAATGCGCTAGATTTTTCACAAAAAGCCATTAATTAAAAAAATACACATTTTTTTTCTTAAACTTTGGTTTTTCTATGTTTAATTCCACGAAATTAATAACATATTGCCTGTGTAAGCGTAGTCCACAAGTTTAGCTATCAAATGAGACCTTTTTTATCTTCATAGGATATTTACATGAGAAGTACTGGTCAGATTAGTGTGAAAGCCCGAGAAAAACTAAAATGGCTGCCATTTTACAACCGTGAGAGAGAGAGAAAAAATTTGAGAGCCAATTTGTCGATAAAATATGCCATAGATCATGACATTAAAGGATCGGACACCGGTGTCAGGACACATTGTATATTTGTGTATTTTATTAGATAAAACAAAGAAGGAAGAAAAATGAGGGTTCAGAGAAAGTCAGTTTAGGTCTATTAATCGCTGCCGTCGACTTTGGGCGCACAACTATTGACCCTTAATCAATTTCCACCCATGTCATAAAATATGTTTAGTAAAATCAATCGACTATTCTGTGGGCATGATTTACTGCTTATGTATAGGCATTTTTTGTCACATAGTAAACACTACGCCAAGGGCAGAGCAGGGGGCACTACTACCACAATACAATCAAAATCGAACAAAGCCTTTTGTTTAATGTCTGTGCTCATGCTGCCGTGTAGTGTGAAATCATTGCAGTTAAATATGACATTATTTTTCTACTTTGAGCAATAAGCATAAACTTTATTAGTCAGCCAAAGCGTTTCAAATAGGGCCTCGTTAATCCGGAGAGGCAAAAAAACGACCCTTTCCGAATTATCGAAGCGTCCGGATTATAGTATGCAATATTTAATGTTAATAAAACACCTTATGAAATGAAATGAAAATGAGTTTACTTAGTTTCTTTAATCAATTTTTAAAATTTTGTATCATAAAGACAAATTAATGTTCATGTTCATAATAATTACAACCATGTGTGTCTGTGTGTAGTCTGTTATGCTCTTTTGTTTATGATTTTCGTACTTCATTTCGAAAGCTCGGTCTCTACTCTCTAAGTTGACGGAGAAACATAACTTCGTGGCTATCAAATTCATTATCTTCAGCCCATTTTAAAGCAATGTTCAAAGCTCCGGCCGGCCGGATTACAGCGATCACCGAACAAGCGGGAGTCCGGATTACCGAGGCCCTACTGTATATTTTGATGCCAAAATTTATATAATATCCTATTCATATTATAGCATGTTTACTGTACACTAGATTTTATATATATCGCAAGTAAATTTTCCCCATATTTGTCCACAGTACGAGGCCAGAATTTAATATTAGATAATGACGTGAAGATATTATTAGTATTCCAGCCGACATCAGATTGTATCAAATAGCCGGCTCTTAATAGCTACGGTTTAATGTTTTAATAACATAACATTATATTTTAATCACAGAGTAAGATGATGCTTTAATAATTTATTTTGAGCAATATGAAATTGCTCTGAAATAATAATGGATCAACATTCTTCGACGAGAAATTTTCGTTGCGATTGTAAGATATTATAATATTAGATACTACACATAATTTAGTTTCATAAAATTTATGTCATGAGTTCTACAGACTGCTTATCTCTTTAAAGTTTCTCATGTCACTCTGTTCCCACTACCTCTTTTACAACTACAATGAATACACACAATAATTATAAAGACGGTCGTTCTACAATCTACATGAAATATACAGATCTACAGAGTGTAACAAAACTAAGTGATAATACTTTAGGGTGTGTATGGGTACCCTGTATAGAGTTCACTGTAAAAGTAGCATTGCTGAAAGAGTAACTTTTTTCATACTTTTCTATGGGAAAAATCATGACGCTCAGGCGCTTGCCCATACAATACACAAAAAATGCACTTTCAGCGCTGCTGCTTTCACGGTCAACTTTAAATAAGGGACACATACACACCCTAAAGTATTATCAATTTGTTTTTTTACAGCCTGCATATACATTAACTTACAAAACGTCAACCGCTTAGTGCAGTTGGATAAAACTAAACTTACGCATAAAGAATAAACTTAACAACAAAGTACAATTAAAGCTGACAATCATCTGGTTCCTTGCACTCAATGAAATATCAGCAAAGTGGTTGAAATTACGTCGATTAAGGTATTCAAATTTAAAAGCCCTCAGGAGCTTTCGACAGAACTTTAGTGCTCAAAGTTCGCCAACTAATATGAAACTGCGCTTTTCGGGTTATAAAATATTTAAAACACACTCAAAATCGTGGGAAAATTTGATCGTGTGTAAAGTTTGAATAAATTAATCAAAACTTTTCATTTTTAACACGTTTGCTTTACAAAATAAGGTGGAGAATATTATGCTCGCGAATCAACATTGTCTAAGGCGGACTTGCGCAGATCTGAGTTAAAGTTAACTCTGAGTTAAACATCATGTCATATCTGTCACTCACCAAGTGAGTGATAGAGATGACATGATGTTTAACTCAGAGTTAACTTTAACTCAGATCTGCGCAATAGGGCCTAAAGTGTCTAAACACACTAGGCCGAAGTTACGCGGCGTAAATTCCGCATGATTACGTCCGCAATTTCAAACGCATACAAAATACGGACGGAACGCGACGAAATAGTGTGTCATCGGTAATTTAAAATACATTGCAGGCGGATTCATGCGGAATTTACGCCGCGTAACTTCGGCCTAGAGTGTGTTTAGACACTAAATCTTCAAACCCAAATACGCATGTTATCAATTTACTTCGCGCGCTAGCTCCAACGAATAGGAATATACACACCACACCTCTTCGTGAGATTTCATGTTTAAAATGATGTTTATGCCTTTATTGCATTGACCATAAGAAACTAGCAAAAAGTTACAAAACACACCAATATGACATTGGACACTAATTGACAGGAGTTTATATTTTCAATAGCGTTGCCGATTGGTTAATGATTTCATGATAAAAACACACTAAGGCATAGATGGACGCTTTCAAGCATTAGTGTACCAACCCAAAAAATTACGTATTGAATTTGAATGCACTCAACTTATGAAATTACGAATTGAATTATGAAAGAACATTCTTAAGATCATTATACTGCATTCATAACTCAACACAAAAAATTTTTGTGGGTTTATACACAAATGCTTAACAGTAACCAGAGAAACTATCAAAGAACCTCAAAAGCCAGATATACCAAAATTTTCACCAAGCTCGTCTATTTATATACTTAAATTCAAATGAAGGCCACAGATGTCGCTAGTATCGACTGTAAAGTCAGCGAAATTAAAAAAGTTCCACCGGGCCCCGCCATTTTGTCCAGTATGAATTAATTCTAGTTCTGTGGGACTTGTAGGAGACATAAAAATAGGTTTTAAAAAGAACTTACAAGTTTTTAAATTTAAATTTTTATTACTGGAATTTTTATTCATACTGAACGACCCTGTTTTATTCTTTTAAGTTACCGCACGGATTGAGTGTAGAGTTTTAATGAAAGAATACTTTAATGGATGTTTAATCTCAAATCATCTTAATCTGCAACCGCAACCAGCTGTTAAAGACTGCGTCTGTCTGTCTATTACCTCTTCACACCTAAACATAGATAGTTTGAGTCCTGGGAAAAGACAGAGGGACTTTTTATCCCGGAAAAACGTACGGTTCCCGCGCGATAAGCAAATTTTTGCGCAACGGAGTTACAGGCGTCAGCTGGTTTTAGAAATATACTAAATGTGACAATCATTCTCAATCTAGTTCCCTACGAGATAGTATTGGTAAATATTATCTAGTTTGATCTGCCCCATTCGTGCTGAACATGTAACGTAAATGTTTGTATTCGTGGCATTGCAGTTATGACACAATCTGTCGTCACGTAAATCTGTAACCGCCATTGTAATTATAATCATGTTCCACGTTCCTCATTTACGTTGACCGAAATTTTCGCTACATTTTGTAATATTCATCATCAACAATTACTTGCTCATACAATGGAATTAATGAATGAAAACATTAATGTAAATGAATTAGTAAAGTATGCAATAAACTGTATTATTGTACGAAAAATTAATTAACCTTAGACCTACTCCTAGCTCATCAAACCAGATAGGCAAGTAAAAAGTTTAAAAGTAAGAAAGATTTCGTATCTAAGCGATATTAAATTAGAAAAGTAGCTCTAAGTCGTAACTCATCAAACCAGGTAGGTAATAAGCAAAAAAAGCCAATAAAACTCCTAAGATTTCCTAACTCTTAAGACCAAAAAACTCGTTCTAAACTCTTAACTTTTAAAAAGTACGTTAAAAGTATTAAAGTATCATAAAAACAACAACATTAAATTAATTGAACACACTCAAAACTTCAGCCATAACTGTCATAATCACAAAGAGCGGGGCGAGACCGCTTCTAGCGATGTCTAGAGACTATTCTTAGAGTAAGGAAGCTTCAGCTCTTAGGTATAAACTATTCCTTTATACTGAATAAATTATAAAACTTGCGTCTTGCAAGGTAATTTTATGCTCCTATAATATAGGAGAATATATAGGAGAGTTAGAAGGAACAAAATTTTCCGTTGACTTTACGCGGGTTGTAGTGAAGCGTCAGAATTTTAGTGAATTCCCATGCCGGAGGAGTGCCATATTATACCCCAGCCAATTTCCCCAAATCATTCAGAGAAACTTTATAAGGGGAAATGCTATAGCATTTCCCCTTAACAATAAACTGTAGCAAATAGTTAAGTCGTAGTCACTATTTTTACTAGGTGACGTCCACAACTCCGTTGCACCAAAATTCATTTATGGCGTGAACCGTACATTTTTCCGGCGCAAAAAGTATGTTTTTCCAAATTTCAGCATAATCGGTTCAGCGATTTGAGCGTGAAGAGGTAACAGACAAACAGACAGACACACTTTTGCATTTATAATATTAGTATAGATTTTATATTTTTATTGCATAAATATAACAGATGTATTATCAAAAGGATTTTATCCTGACGAGGCAGGACCACAGATGGCTAAATAATTACTACATAAACAGCAATTTAAATAAACTTCAAACTTATTTGACTACCGCATAAAAATAACGTTCACAGCCATTCTTTCTGAGTGAAAAATAAAAAATATAGAGCCTCAAAATGCACTTTACTGCACTTCCCGATCCGGCTTACCTCTGATATATGTGAGCGCTGTGGAATCCTTACGATGTTGTGTTAAAATATTATACGTACCGTAAACATTTTGTGTGAATCTTAAAATAAAGTGACATTGTTGTAAAGTTTTATTACGCTGTGAAATACGTTTTAATTTTATATTTTTATTAAAGTTTTGTAAAGGGCAAATAAGTTTCTACTGTATGTCTATAAGTCGTTGATATTTAACATAAGTAATTCCATTCATAAAACATTATGATCTACCCATAAAATTATAACAGCTAAAAGAACAATCTTTTAAGTTTTTTATATTATATCAACATATTTTACTTACAATTAGTTCATGAAGCCCCAAGCGGCCACATCCGGCCGCGATAACAATGAAAAAGCTATTGTGTCTCGTTTTGCCACGATCCATGGGTTAATAATGGTTAAAAAATAGATCACCATGCTTAAAATGTTTAATGTTTATATGCTTGTAGTCTTATTTATTACGAACATTTTTAAACTGAATTCCAAACTCTCATACTTAGCTTTATGTTTATAAATAATGATTTGTTCCTCTTTATATACAAAGTGCGAAAATATAACATTTACTTTACCTTTCTAAAGAAAATTTTGTTTATGACGAGAGTGAATTTATTCAAACGAATGAATTACTTATAAATGTTTATTGAACTAAAGATTAACTCTATTTTACAGTATTAGATTACTTTTAAATGGCGCACAGAGTTACAGTGAGCGAGCAAGAGGTGGCTATCAACTGGCTGGTGTGGACCTAACTGTTTATATACTATAGTGGGGAACGGTGCGCGGGCGGCGGTTTCGGCGTCTGCGATGGGTGGTGTGGGCGGTGGCAGCGATGACGGCAGCGGACGCTGTGTTTACATTACGTTTACATTATTACAGATTACTCTGGTCCCAGGAACAGCGGACGTCTAATGATTTCGACGATAATAAAGCCACGGATGTTTATAGGTGGTGTTGGGTTCGTTCTATGAAGATAGCTATGTGGGCCTCTTTGTTACGGTAACATAACTCGAGTCTGTATTAATTTTGTAGCCGTGTTGTTGTATAACTTTAAATTAAAAATATTAAGTAGATGTCCTGAAAAGACTGAATAAGTATGATTTTCTCTTAATTACATGCCTGTTGGAGATTCTGAATAAATAAAATAGTAATGAACCCTCATTAAGAGAGAAAACACTTGATTTTAATAAACCTCAGTCTTTATATTCTAATTATTGTGCCTCCGGAAAATTAATACACAATTATTGTGTTTGCAGTTAATAAAGTATCATTATATTTAAATACTGTCTGGCGACAATATTTCGTGACTTTGTTTTAAGTTTAGTATTTTTTTAATTAGCCTATGCTGTCCCACTGCTGGGCAAAGGCCTCCCCCAGGGTCTTCCATAAAAAGTATTTCGTTACTAAAAAGCAGGGATGTTACGAAGCTTCGACTTCGGCTCCGATAAGTCGGAACCTCCGGTTAATATTACACCTTCGGTTCCGACTTCGCCTCCGATACTTTCAAATCGGAGGTTAATCGGAGGTCGAAGCAGAACAAAGCGGCGCTCGACGGCCCGCGTCAAAAGTTATTTAAACAGGTTCATGACTTAATCATATTGGTCCTTAAAAACAGACCTCTCTCCTGCCACCACTTCTGACTCTACCTCCGACTTCGGTTCCGATTCCGATAAGTCAAATTTGAAAACTTCGACTCCGACTTCGGTTCCGATTAGGGCAATCCCTAATCGGAACCGAAGTCGGAGTCGAAGAATCCCGCACCTTATTCAATCCTGCGGGATTGATTTGCGGGATTGGCCAATCCCGCGGGATCCCGCGGGATCCCGCATGTTTGAATTTATGTTATAAAATTGAATAAATTGAAACTATAGGTTTATGTTTTATTAAAAATCAACTTTACTAATAGAAAATGTCTCGTATTATGCCACAAAAATATTTGTTTTGTAACAAAATAACAATGAAATTATGTGATCACCCTAGTCTTGTTAGATCTTAAAATTGAAATGCTTTTAATGCCTCAGAAATCTTCAAGTCAGGGACCTCTCAACATTATGATTTATGGCTTCGCATTGATTGCGACGACCACCCTCGCGTCTATGCGTGACTATATAGGTCCCATAGTGGTGACCCGAGGGCCGAGACGGGCTGACTCTTTGAACACCTGCAAGCAGCTTCAGATTTAGTGCAGCAGCAGATCCCATCCGCGGAGATCATAATACTTGGCAACTTTAACGCCCACCGCGCCGAGTGGTTAAATTCCAGTAAAACTGATCATGCGGGAAGATCTGTCTGCAAATTTGCTCTTGCGAACGACTTAATACAACTGGTTGCTACGTCTTCGCGAATCCCAGATGTAGACTGTCAGAATCCTTCCCTGTTGGAATTTCTGCTGACTTCAAATCCTGATGGCTACCAAGCATCCACGACCGCATCACTTGGTTCATTGGATCATTGCCTTGCCACTTACGACGGCATTGCGACAGCGTGTTGTTAAATACCGTCGTGTTTTGCCCTACAAGTTAGCGGACTGGGATGGTATATTTTTTGCATCCTATACTTGGGGGCACTTGTGCTTCTCACCGGATGATCCCAAAAACACTGACAACTCCGTTGCCAATGTGGTGATGCAAGGGATGAAGCTTTTCATTCCGTCCTCTGTAGTGCCAACTGCCAAGTTGCGGCAGATTTCGTCCCTGGTTTGGTTCATCCCCCAAAAAAGCTTCTCGCCGGAAGGAGAAGGCTTACCAATCCTGGGCCAATGCAGTGTCTGCTTGGAATTTAAATACCAGCACATATAAAATGAAATACTCAAGAAAGAGATCACTCGGGCAAAGAAACAGCCTTTCAATAGAATTGGTGAGAGACTCGAGCGCCTCCCTTCGAGAGCCCGTGCATTCTGGTCTCTGGCCAAAGCTATGGAATTTCTGCAAGCCTACCCGTGTATGGTATACTATACACGTCGAAAATGGATCGTTGTCCCATGACACAAAAGACAAAGCCTATCTTCTGGGTAAGTTCTTTGCGTCAAGCTTGACCCGAGATAACGGGGAACAGAAACCGCCGACCATACCGCGATGCCCGAGCGTCATGTCGGATATTTGGTTTCATCAGCGCTCAATGCAAAAGGGCTGCCTTTTAAGTTCTGTCGTTTGTAAACTTCCCGCGATTATTTAAAAAAAACCATGTGGGATTTTAAGCTCTTTGTATTTGGATTTTAAAAACAAAAGAAATTTTTCAGATTGGTCAAATAGTATTAGGGCCCCTGCGCATTAGGCGGCCAGCCCCCTTAGACAACTGGCAAAACGCTAACGCTAACGCTAACGTTACAAAATATACTATGGATTTGACATTAGTATTCGCTAGCGAAGCGATGACTTATGTCAAATCGCATACATTTTGTAGCGCTAGCGTTAGCGTTAGCGTTAGCGTTTTGCCAGTTGTCTAAGGGGGCGGGGGCGGCCAGGTCGTGCGGCCAGGTCTCTGCGACCACCCCGCGCACTTTGCGGCCACGTCTGCGACCACACTCGTATGAGTAGTGATTTGATGAGTAAACTTTGAATATTATTTTGTTTTCTGTATACAAAAAACGTGTGGCCGCGGGCGACCAGTGCACGCACACTGAGTAATTTCATACAAATTCCCGTATCTCGTTGTCCGCGGCGGCCAAGTGGCCGCGTGTGTGTCGCGATGTTTTTCGTTGGCCGCGCGACCAGAGCGTGGCCGCTGGCCGCTGGTCGCGTAATGCGCGCACCTACATATATCGTGGAAGAATTAGTTGGCCGCAGCGACCTGGTCGCGCGACCTGGCCGCCTAATGCGCGGGGGGTCTTATTGTATCGTCTATTCAAAGGTGACAAGTCGGTTGTAAAAATGGAAATGTTAAAGAAAAATTTCCGTGCCATAATTTTTTACAAATTACGAAGAAGATTATCGCGACTTCGCCGTTTTGAGGAGATCACTTCTGTACTTAGTGATGCAGGACCATGTCTTAGGATTATAGAACGCTGATATTTAGAAGCTTAAAGTGGACACCCTAGCCTCAGTGACCAGCCACGTGATGGTCGTCCAAAAACCACCGTAACGCAAGAGAATATTGAAGATTTGCAGCAGCTAGTCCTCGAAGACCGTCATGTGATATATCGCGAAATAGAGGATTCCTTGGGCATTTCAGGGACCACGGTCCAAAAAATCCTGCACGAAAAACTTGGAGTAAAAATGTTAATTTCTCGTTAGATTCCTTGTTTGCTTAGCGACGATCAAAAACAGCCCGTGTTAGTTTTTGTTGCAAAACAGCGATTCAACCGAGAAGAGTCAAAGCACGTTTATAATTTGCTCAATGGTGATGAGTCTTGGATATATTATGCTTATGATCCAAATTCTAAGTAGCAGTCTACTATCTGGATCTTCTAGAATGAGCCAAAATCAACCAAAGAAACAGAGGACTTTAAAAAAATTTTTGCCTCCATATTGTGGGAAAGGTGGTTACATCTCCACTATTGTACCCGAAGATTGCATAACGGCTACCGCTGACTAGTATACCACAGCTTGTTTGCCACAAGTCATCACCGAATTTCGAAAAAACCAATTCAAGACGTCGTATGGTCCTGACCATGACAATGCATGTTCGCACATCGCCGGTCAAACAAAGATGTATTTGTGAACCCAAAACGTTGAAATTTTAGATCATCCGCCCTACAGCTCTGATTTGAGCCCTAAGGATTTTAATACGCTCCACAAAATTAAGCAAATTCTTCGTGGTCAACGTTTCAGCTCACCTGAAGAAGCTGTTTATGCGTACAAATCGGCCATTTTGACTACCCTAATTTCGGACTGGAATAAATGTTTTAAAAACTGGTTTGAACGCATGCAAAAGCATATTAAATATCGCGAAGAATTCTTAAAAAAACTATAAATGGTGATAATCTATTAGATTATCTGTATTTATTTCAAACGACAAAACTTAAAAGGCAGCCCTCGTAGCCCTCCGTTCCCTTGATATCCAATTAAAGTCGAATGGGCCTGATGGAATCCCTCCTATTGTGTTAAAAAAAGTGTGCTCCAGAGTTGGCTCTGATCTAAACGCGTCTTTTTTGGCTCTTCTATTCTTCTGGCACTGTACCGGCTTCCTGGAAGACTTGGTGTACCCGATCCCCAAAAAAGGTAACCGCTCAAATCCTTCCAATTACAGACCAATCGCTATAACCAATTTATAATATAATGGAATCAATTATTACGAGTATTATCAATAGCCAGCTCCTTCGATACTAGGACAAACAGTACGGGTTCCGTAAGGGTCGCTCAGCTGGTGATCTCTTGGCATACCTAACTCATCGTTGGGATCAGGCGATTGTGTCGAAGGGAGAGGCATTTGCTGTTAGTTTGGACATTGCGAAGGCCTTTGATCGGTTTTGGCACAAAGCGCTGCTATCAAAACTTTCATTCCATCATATGGGCTCCCCGAGAAATTATGCATATGGGTCATGCGGGATCCGCGGATCCACGTTTTGTAGGTGCGGGATCCAGCAGATTAAAAATTGGCGCGAGATCCCGCGGGATTGCGGGATCCCGCTTTGCGGGATTGCAATCCCTAGTTCCGATATAGTTACCTCCGTTACATCCCTGCTAAAAAGGTATCTTCGAATGAAAAGGTACTAAGAATATAAATAGTTCTACTTAGGTATAGCCTAAGTAGTTTAGCAGCCTAATAGATCTATAGATTCAAGATCTACAATAGTAATTGTTGTTATAAGAACAATAATTATTATTGTAGATCCAGAATTTACGAACTGGATGTGAATATTCGATAATTTATTCAGTCGTTGATTTAGCGGTTTTTTTTAAACTTATTACTGAATAATAACTTTAATTTAAGTTAAAAAAAATACATGTGATCATTTACGAATATTAACAATAGTATTTTAGCAGTTTATTTCTAAGCATAAACTTTTTTCTAAAACTGAAAAATCTGTATCAATAAAATCATTCTTAAAATTCGAAACGCTATCAAAATCGATTTGGCTAATTTTATTCTTGACATGTTCTTGAACATTTTTAGATTTAGATTAGAAGTCGTCCAAAGAAAGTTTAGATTAGAAGGAAAGTTACTTAGTTCTAGGTCATCTAGTAAATAAAAATAATTATCACTTATAATACCACAAGAGCTTCAAAATTATCGGGTATTTCCCGATAGGTTCGTTGCAAACAAATGAAGGATTCAAGTTTTTCAGGTTAAAAAATCACGAGCGCGAAGCGCGAGTGATTTTTCCTGAAAAACTTGACGACTTTATTTGTTTGCAGGGAACCTTGAGGGAAATGCCAGATAATTTTGAAGCTCGTGTGGTATTCGGGGGATTATTTTTCCGTCCCAAATGTCGGCCAATAGAATTGCACCATGAGACGAAATGTACAGTTAACAAATAAGAATTTGTACCTTCCTTATAGTCTTCTCCATCCATTTTCTTCATATTGTAAGCGTTATCTTTCATAATGTTTGCCAATTGCGCTTCACTCGTTTCAGCACTCAATGTGTATTCCCTCTCAGTACAAAAAGTAGTAAATTGGTTCCAAACTGTTTTTTTGCCTTCTCCGTATTAATGGGAACATTTCCTTTGACTTTTTTATCGATGGTGGACAGAGAACAAACTCCAAATCGACTCATTTTCATGCAAAATCTCCAATTTTCACAATTGAATTCAACCTGTCAGTTTGACGTGTGGTTAATTTGACTGGATCATGTTTTGTTTTTTATATATAGCAACGACCAGAGAAAATTTTCAAAAAATTATCAGTATAATAGGTAGGTTGTACCACGTGACGTCGAATGGTGCAATTCTATTGGTCGATATTTGGGTCGGAAAAATAATCATCTTTAAAGCAACCTTGCTAAGAAACTAGGTCAAAAATACAAAAGATAACAATACATTCGGGCAACACAAGTATGATCGTAAACAGGCTGAGCTATCGACCTTAATTAACCAACTTGTGCTCTCACCAGTATTGATAAGGCTTTGGCCACTTTAGCGGAGAAAAAATACATGCAGAGTCCATTAGGGAATTGATATAAAGCCTTGCGAAAGTGTGTCTGTCTGTCTGCCTGCTAACTATTCACTCAAAGTGCTTAACCGATTTTGCTGATATTTGGTATGAATATTCTTTGAATCCTGGAAAACGATAATGATACTTTTTATCGTGAAAAATTTACGGTAACCGCGCGATAAACCTTACCTAGTAATTGATAAGGCTTTGGCTACTTTAGCAGAAAAACATAGATACATGTAGATTCCAGTAGGGAATAGATACCTATATAAAAATACTATTTTAAAATTTGTAACTGTCGCTAAAACTCGAGGAGTCCGCCAATCTTTCAGTCACCGATTTGGCTTACTTAATTCTTGAAATGTTCGTAAAAGTCCAGGGAAGGTTTATGTCAGAAGAAAAGTGATACGAAATTGACCGAGACATCAAGTAAAAACAGAATTAATAGAAATAAAAGTGAAAACGTAACTAACTATGTATGAGATTTTGAAAGATAAGAAAAATTTTACTGAGATTTTCTTATCGTTCGTAAACTGTACAAAATATGCACTTTCACGGAGATTACAGTATTTTCATATCAAAATTCTAAATCGGTCCAGAGTACTTAGCCAACATGCATTCGCCATTTTCGATAGCGAAGTTAGATGTCAAAAATGTATGGGATTTGACATAACGCATCGCTAAGTTTCATGGCGCTTGCGATGAACTGTCAATAATTATTGTCAAATCTCATACAATCTTGACATCTAAAGGTGCATGTTGGCAGCGTGCGACATGAAGCAACCGCAGACTGGATAGATTTTAACTCAGCAGGCAGTTGTTTAAAATATTTAATAAGGTTACCTCTACTATAGCACCTACCTCTTCTAATTATTATAATAAGGTTAGTTTTCCTCCGAAAAAAAAGAAACTTCTTATTTATAGATTTCTTATTCAAATGTATTTCTTTAATAGCTTAAGCACCTTTTTACCCTTTCGGGGCTTTAGTTTCTAAAAATATTCTTTTACACAGGAAATATAAGAAAAAATATTTTCTATAAGTAAATAAGTGGATTCCAAATCGTTATTCTCAGAAAACGTATAAAATATGAAGCTGTACTTATCTTGTCTATCTCTTATATCTTACTTAATCTATACATCTTTGTCCTATTTTATCCTCATCTTTAAAAACATATCTCTGTTTTCCTATTTTTATCCTCATCTTTAAAAACATTTCTTAGCAGATAGACAATGAAAGTATTAGAATAAAAGCTAGAAAGTTTGAAATGTTAATAAAAACATCTTTAGTAGTAAAACTGTTAATGATGTAGGATTTTTTTATTCATTTTAATACTCGATTTGATTAATAAAAAGCTACGATTAAGAACATTAAATACTCATTTAACTTTATCAATTTTATAAATTCGAAAAATTTTATGAATCGTAAAATTATTTTACTTTTACGATTACTACGGAGTTATATTTTAAGGAAACATTTCATTTCAATAAAAAGTTGAATATTGATGAGTTTTTTGTAATAAAAAGTTACTTTTAGAATCAATTTGAACATTTTATACAATCTCTGTCTCACTTAGATTCGTTTAATTTATCTGTGAGTACCTGTTTGTAATATTTATTATTCAATCTAAAAATATTTTAAACATAGTAATATCAAACAGTAATATCTTATATCTTTAAACGAGCAACATTCTTGTATATATAGATATATGTAATTGGAATCTCGGAATCGGCTCCAACGATTTTCATGAAATTTAGTATATAGGGGGTTTCGGGGGCGATAAATCGATCTAGCTAGGAATTATTTAAAGAAAATGTCATTTTATTCGTGTTTTATCGAATATCGAGCAAAGCTCGGTCAAATAGCTAGTAATTATAATACAACGAGATGACGCCCTCAACTCCGTTGCGCTAAAATTATTTTCTTGCGCAAAGGCGATACATTTTTCCGGGATAAAAAGGATCATATGTTCTTTTCCGGGATTCAAGGTTCCATACCATACCAAATTTCAGCAAAATCGATTCAGCGGTTTGGGCGTGAAGAGGTAACAGACCGACAGACACACTTTAGTTTCATAATATTAAAATTACTTGTAAGATAGTATGTCAGAGATAATATTATAAGTATTCATTTATATTCAGGAACAAAGCTACCGGTAGTTCATGGATCCCCAAAAACAAGATGCGTATTTTTCTATTACGAAATATCATAGAAATAAGTTTGTTATTGAATTTCCTTACCCTTTAGCCGGGGTCAATACAATTTATTTCACTTATAATATCATTTCGCCCGGGCTACCTCCGCCAATGTCTGTAAACGCTCGCCAAATATATAAACTATAACGCACCCCATTTCATCACAGCTATCAATATCGTCATCAGCTTTCATACTTCCATACTATTTTTTTTTATTTATTTGACATCAAACAGTTATAATATTCAAAGACAATGCAATCCGTACTAATATTAAAAATGTGAAAGTGTTTCTGTCTGTCTGTCACCTCTTCACGCCTTAACCGCTGAACTGATTTTGCTGAAAGGCATGGAGATACTTTGAGTCCCGGGAATAAACGAGGGGGGACCGTTCATTTTTCCGGGACAAAAATTATCCTTTGTCCTTTCTCGAACATTTTTTGGCGCAACGGAGTTGCGGGCGTCATCTAGTATATATTTTTTTACAACAGACCTATAGTGCCGAAACATAATTTATAAACTTATGTTATAAATGCTATTGTGTTTGTTTCGTTTATCTGTTTTCACTACCACATAAACCAATTTGTGTCTTCAACCAAAATTGAATGAAAAAATTAGTCCCAGTTGTATTGACAAGTTCATTTACTGGGATAGGTCGACTATTATTAGAATACCGTATATGCTTAGGCAACCATACGGATACCTGGCCCATGTATTAATGAGTGGATACTTCGTTTGAAGAAAATCCTATGAATTTAAATGCAAAGGCCTTATTTTTTTGTTTGTATAATAAAACTATTATCACCATGTTAATTGGGCTTCACAAAATTGCTTACGTAACTTCATGAAATACAAATGCACTAGATGACGCCCGCAACTACATTGCGCCATAATTCTTTTATCGCGCGGGAACCGTACACTTTTCGGGATAAAAAGTATCCTTTGACCTTTCCTGGGACTCGAAGTATCTTCATACCACAGCAAAATCAGTTCAGCGGTGTGGGAGTGAAGAGGTAACAGACAGGCAGATACATTTTCATATCTATAACTAGCTGTCCCGGTGAACTTCGTGTCACTTTAAAACCTTCCCTGGACTTCTAGGAATATTTTAAGACTAAAATCAGCCCAATCCGTTCAGCCGTTTTCGAGTTTTAGCGCGACCAACACATTTGAAAATCCATTTTTATATATAAGATATTGGTATGAATGAAACTATATTTTTTGTATCTTTTTTTTAAGGTTATATTTTTATCAGGAAATAAAAAAAACTGGTTTGAAATAACATATTATAACGTCAACTAATACAGGCACCAATTTGAAACCAGCTGGGTTTCTAATATAGACATCCATTGAAGACGGAAGTCATTTAGTGGTAATTAATAATGTTCCACAAATGGACCCTCTTCACCCTTTATTATATCGGAGTAATTGATTCATAGACAGATGGTGGACCTACATAATTTGGCTGTCATGCCAAGCCGACAGATCATGATTAACATTGACTTGATAAACCCAGCCAAAACGTAGATCAAAATAGTCTTCATAAACAGATGGTAGACTTACATAATTTGGCTTGATAATGTCAAGCTAAGGCGACAGAAAATCATGATTAATATATAACCCGACCGAAATGCAGGTCAAAATAGGATTCATGCGACAAATGACTTTTTTATAGATAAAAATAGTTCACCTTTTGGATCTTTCTATTTCATATGAAAATGGTATTATGTTCTAAAAATAAGTGTGCTTAAAATAATATTCCCAGACGGCGCGAACAGTGTTTATTTATTATTCATAGAAATACGAGTCGAAAGCTACTTAATATAAAATTACGAGTACATTTCAGGACATTTTATATTAAAAAGTGAGAGGAGCTTAAAAGGTATTATATGAAAGAGCCCTAAAATATTTTAAGCTCATTATTGCAATTATTTTAACCTTTTAACTTTGAACGAACAAAGTTTTCAAAACCTCTAAAAGTTAAAGCAATTTAATTTCATCCGTACAAACTTAATATTAAACTGACCTGCGTAAATTAAAACTTTTCTCGTACATAGCGAGTACAAGTTTATTATATCACTGTCACTGCATCACACTTACACTTCACTTCACTCACTCGAAGTTTCAGCACTCAAGTGAAGCGTGCGTAGCGCTCTACAGATCTCGTAGCACTGCTACGGAGTGCTACGGGGCTCTACGCGCAAGTCCGCGTCAAACTTAATTTGGTGAAGTTTCAGTTCCTATCAGCCTCTGCGACATTTTCAAGGTCGACTGGTTTTGATTTCGTACTATTTATAAAACTATACTTAGGTATATAGGTTTGTAAGCTCGTGAGTGGAAGAAGCAGGTGAGTAACAGTTAAAATTTGCCCTTTTTTCCATAAATCGAGGCTTTAAGGCCGGGAAAATCATTTGGAATCAAAAAAAAAAAAACTGGTTGCACTCCGGGAGTGCCGGCAGAAGTGAAAACTTGATTATTAACGTTGTGCATTTTAAACCCATTTTTTATGAAAATCGATTTTTAAAAAATCGTCAATCAAGTTGTTTCGATCAAGTTTCGATCAAGGTTTCGATCAAGGTTTCGATCAAGTTTCGATCAAGTTTCGATCAAGTTTCGATTAAGTTTCGATCAAGTTTTGAACAAGTTTCGATCAAGTTTCAATCAAGGTTTCGATCGAGGTTTCGATCAAGTTTCGATCAAGTTTCGATCAAGTTTCGATCAAGTTTCGATCAAGTTTCGATCAAGTTTCGATCAAGGTTTCGATCAAGTTTCGATCAAATTTCGATCAAGTTTCGATCAAGTTTCGATCAAGTTTCGATCAAGGTTTCTATCAAATTTCGATCAAGTTTCGATCAAGTTTAGATCAAGTTTCGATCAAGTTTCGATCAAGTTTCGATCAGGTTTCGATCAAGGTTTCGATCAAGTTTCGATCAAGTTTCGATCAAGTTTCGATCAAATTTCTATCAAGTTTCGATCAAGTTTCGATCAAGTTTCGATCAAGTTTCGATCAAGTTTCGATCAAGTTTCGATCAAGTTTCGATCAAGTTTCAGTCAAGTTGCGATCAAGTTTCGATCAAGTTTCGATCAAGTTGCGATCAAGGTTTCGATCAAGTTTCGATCAAGTTTCGATCAAGTTTCGATCAAGTTTCGATCAAGTTTCGATCAAGTTTCGATCAAGTTTCGATCAAGTTTCGATCAAGTTTCGATCAAGTTTCGATCAAGTTTCGATCAAGTTTCGATCAAGGTTTCGATCAAGTTTCGATCAAGTTTCGATCAAGTTTCGATCAAGTTTCAAATTGAGTTCGAGTTTGAGTTCGAGTTCGACACAAAACACTACTCTCCAACCGTCTTACGCGTTTTGTATGGTTTTTCGATCAACACGAAAATCTATCGCGAGTTTCACAGTTTTTAACCATCCCACAAGTGCTCAACGCCGCTAAAGAAGTTTTCACTTCAAAAAAAAATGTGTATCTAGATATTATATTAGCTAGAATATGATATAATATATATTTTGATGACAATAATACAGCAGTAAATATAATATTTTTTTTTCTATACATAATAAGTAAGTAAGTGCTAAATATAGACAGTTACCGCATATAGGAAACTACAATTTTCCTTTTTTTTCTTTTTTTTTATTAAGGTTCACAAAACCTGCCAGACACTATACAGATAACATAAAAAGGGAATGAATTTAATACATAGCATTAGTGTTTGGCCCTCTCGATGTGAACACTGCATGCATCAAAAATTAACAATAGGTAGGTACATTAACAGTCATTTACAAAAATTTAAATGCTAGTTAACATTAATATTATTTAGTTACAGATTTTTGAAGTAATGATGATTTCAAAGAGTGAATGGTTACATTAAATATATCTATTTCGTTACAGATTTTATTGTAAGTAGAACACAAACGGTACAACGGTGCATGTTGACTATAGTTAGTTCGAGAGCAAGGTAAGTTACAAGTTTTACTGTTATGTATGCGGCTACCTGACCATGGCACAGCCACATACAATTTTTCCACCAGACCAGGGGTATCTGAGACTCCGTTTATTAATTTCGACAGGTACACAATGTCAGCACTGTTGCGTCTACTTTCGAGTGAAATGAGTTTAAAATACTCGAGCCTACTGTCATATGATGTTAGATCACGACCTACGTTGTGTGTGTACGAAAGATGGTACAGAAACTGTTTCTGGACTTTCTCAATTCGCGAAATGTTTACACCATAGGTTGGGTTCCAAATTTGAGAACAGTATTCAAGAATAGATCTTACATAGCAGTTGAAAAGGAGGATAGGAATTTCACGAACATTGAAGAATTTAGTTTGGCGTATTACGAATCCTGCCAGTCGTGTTCCTTTGTTTACTATGTTGTTAATATGTTCCCGAAAGTCCAATTTAGTATCCACCACTACACCCAAATCCCGAATGCTCGAGACTTCTGTAATAGGAGAATTTTTTATGAAGTAAGTAGCATGTAAGGGATTATGTTTGCGAGTAAATTTCTTCCTTACACCAATCCTTACATAGATTGTTCTATGATATAATATAAGCATAAATATAGAGGTAGTAAACTATCTACTATAACTATCTTCCCATTGTCTTTGCCTTCCCAGTTACGTGGTTCAACGTAAACTATATTTCACGGCAGATTACGGCTACGTTACGGCGCGAGATAATCGCGACATTGACCTACTTACGCCGAAATTATACGTGACGTCACATAATGAGACCTACCTGATAGTGAGTGCCACTTAGGCTTCGGTCTCGAAATCAGCGGGCAGCGAGGCGAGAGCGGCGGCGGCGCGTTCTAATGAATACAAGGTCTAACAAAACTAAGTAATGAAACTTTAGGGTGTGAACATGTTCCTTGTCTCTACAAGTACAAAAATACAAGTATAAAAAAGCGCTGAGAGAGCTATTATTTTTTTCATTTTTGTATGGGCAGGCGCTCCAGCGTCACAGTTTCCGCATACAAAAGTGAAAAAAAATTGTTCTTTCAGCGCTGATACTTTTACAGTGAACTCTCTACAAGGAAAACATACACACCCTAAAGTATATTACTTAGTATTGTAACACCCTGTAGATCAATATGGACAGGCTCCGACAACCAAGCGATGTGCGGCGTACTAGACGCCTTATCCATATAAATCTATACATTGTGACGCGCCGCCGCCGCTCCCGCCCCTCTGCCCGCTGACTTCGAGACTGTAGCCTCAAACTAATTCTGCTACTGATATTTATATATTTTTTATTTCTATGACCCGGTGAGCTTCATATCACTTTCCTCGTAATTTAACCTTGCCTGGACTTCCACATTTTAAGACTAAAATAAGCCAAATTTTTTCTGCCGTTCTCGAGTTTAAGTGACTAACAAATTTTAAAATTCATTTTTAGTTATGTAAATTGCCATGTTAATATACATTATCGTAAAAATAAACTCGAATGTAATGAAATCAATTCTCAGGTTGACAAAAATGCTAATTATACAATGTTTGGATAGAGCAGTGAAGGGTGATCACCAGATTGTCTGCATGAAGAGAGATGATCCATTCTTCGGATGTGCATGTCAAAAAGCAAGTAATTATTATCGCTTGGTTTTTTTTCTACAATTATCCGCTGAACTAGTTTATTGAAATAACTTTTTTTTTTCGTCGCTGTCCAGAAAGATATAAAATATTATGAGGCTACCCAATTAATTTTGAACAAAATGAATTGAACCAAAAGCGAAATACCAGGATCGCATAAATCCAAACCATTCTATTTTAAACGCGAACTTTGTTCGGGTTTTATATTATTGAGATTTCATTGTCTGTATTAGCAAGTCTGCATATCCCTAAAGGCCTTTGCTCACACGAGGTGACTATTTGGTTGCCACTATAGAAGCAGCTTTACAGACGCATGGTGCATGCATGCAGCTTTGTGTCGTTATTATTATTAATATTTTTTAATTAAATAAGGGGGCAAACGAGCAAACGGGTCACCTGATGGTAAGCAACTACCGTCGCCTATGGACACTCGCAACATCAGAAGAGCTGCAGGTGCGTTGCCGGCCTTTTAAGAGGGAATACGCTCTTTTCTTGAAGGTTTGCAGGTCGTATAGGTCCGGAAATACTGCTGGTGACAGTTCGTTCCAGAGTTTTACAGTGCGCGGCAGAAAGTTACGCGAGAAACGCACTGTGGAAGACTGCCATTCATCAAGGTGATGAGGATGGTATGTTTTTCGCGTGGGACGATGGCGAAAAGTTGCAGGTGGTATGATTCCGAACAATTCCTTAGAGCACTCCCCGTGATACAACCGATAGAGGATGCAGAGTGAAGCTACATCTCGGCGTAATTCCAAGGGGTCCAAGCTGTTTGAAACACTATGGCAGTCAACAATTCGAGCGGCCCTTCGTTGGATACGATCCAGAGGGAGCAGTTGGTATTTTGGCGCCCCTGCCCAGAGATGAGAACAATATTCCATATGAGGCCGAACCTGCGCCTTGTAGAGTTGTAGGCGTTTATTAATTTGAAATCGGTGATAACTCATGATATGGAAAATGCTAAAATAGGTATATTATTATTAAAGGTTGTCTGGTAGAAACTGCTGTTAGCAGTAAGACCGCCTATCTGTGCATAGTTTTCCGTTATTGTGTTTTTTAGGTTAAAGGTTAGTTTTAAGTTGTACCAATAAAGTATTTTCTATTCTATTCTATTCTAAGTGTAACTAAGCCAGTAATGGTATTATATTGTGAATTGAGTTAGGTGAAATCCCGTATATATTTACTTTGTTTTTCTAAAAAAGTACGTATTGTACAATTTTGTTCATACGTTATCGTTACTAAAATATGGTCGATGTTTAAGAGATAATAATCGGTAATTCAAAAACATACGAAAATATTGGTATCTATTTCTTTTCTTTTGCACATATAAACAGGACAATAATTTCGTGCGTATGTAAAGATAGGTCAATAGATAAATTTCCCAATATCTAACAACCGAATTTTATCGATGGAAATATATTATCATCACCGTAAGCAAAACATTATTGCGTTGCTGTAAAGCTCAGCCTTCAAAAGCGGCGCCGTCATGGAGCGGCCGCAATACAGCGGTGAATGGTGTCACTAGAACGTTGTCTATGTAAGCAATATTCAGTGAACAATCTCCCTAAGCACGGTGAATTTGGATCATCAATATTCATAATTTGGCTTTGTTTCTCATTTTCTTTCTCTTCATTTGAATGTTTCGGTCGATTCTAAAATCTCCTTGTTACATTCTAAATTGTTTACACGTTTTATTTCCTTAAACCAAAAAATATATTTAAGCCAATCGTAAGGCCATTTCTGTTTTCTGCTTGTCAAAATAGGTTTGTATAGAAAACCGTTTTATGCTATGTGTAATGTAATTTGTTTCTTTGAAACATAATTTGTTTCAAAGAAACAAATTATGTTTGCTAACTAATTAACATTTTAATCTACTTCATTTGTGATTCATGTAATTATTATGATAAAGAATCGTTTTTATAAAGGCCATATTCTTTAGTCTCATAGTCTAATATTATTGCAGTACCAATAATTAGCCTCACAATCCTGCATCGCGCTATCAAAGTTTCTGAGAACGGCAAGATATAAATAACGTCTGAAAACACGTCAGTGGATTTCGGCCTAACCGAGCATGCTATCTCGCGCGGAAGATCTTCCTTTGCGGCGACCACGCACATCGTTAAATTATCAATCTGACCAAGCACTATACCAACTTTCTCATTATCTTCTCTGATATATAAAATTCTCGTGTTTGTTAAACACACAAACACGAGAATTCACGAACTCCTCCAAAACGGCTGAACCGATTTTAATGAAATTTTTTTAGGCCTGAGAATAGATTTTTATCTACTTTTTATATTGATACTACAAATAATTTATATTATGGCAAAACAACGTTTGCCGGGTCAGAGCTAGTAATAGTGTAATTATTATCCATTTTCTTAACTAGGTTCAATCTAGATTAGTTAACTGTATCTGCCATTTAAAGTGATCACTGACTGTTGACCGTTAACGGCAATCCCATCAACATTTGGTGCGGTGCCAGAATCTTCTATGAGTCACCGGATTTGCAGTACGGGGACTACACTAACGGAAAACGACGTTAAATCGATTTAACGTGCGCTTAAAATTAGTTCACACTAGAACCAGAGTAGACAGAACTCAGGAGTATTTCGAATTCTAACAAACGGGCGAATATACGCGAGTTGGGTGCGATTGTCACTTTCAACATATTTCACAATGCTGAGACGTATTTATTAGAGATAAACTACGATAACATGGCGCGCCTCTCCAAATTACTGTTTCAATGTGTGTAGTCACATCCTTATGAAAGAGTTTGTATGTAGTAAGTATTCAACCTGAAGACCAAAAAGACGTTGGATTGACGATATAACGGACATAACAGGAAAGGACTGGCAAGAAATCGGCAAGGACAGAAGTGGATGGAAGGAACTGGAGGAGGCCTTCACCCGAGAATACCCCATATCCAATCCAGCTGACTAACCCGTTACTAACACTTAGATATTAAGTATAATAACTTACAAGTACTTACTAACAATCAAGAATCAGAAAATGTTAAACAAGGGTATGGTAATAAAGGCTTTTTTATTTTGTTTTATTTTATAAGTATTCAACCAATCAACCAGTACTCGTAATATTTCACTTAATGTCACTTATTACCAAGGTTCGTTAGTCAACTAATCATAACTAGCCGACCGCGCAAGACAACGCACTTCAAACGTTTTGAATCTTGGAGGGGCGCGCCATGTTATCGTAGTTTATCCTACTGCGCGTCGGCTGATATGATATACTACGTCAAATGTATTTTAGAGATTTCTTCTTAGTCGGCCTACTCGTTAGTTCTGTTTACTCTGCTAGAACTCCGTTGCGCCAAAATTCGTTTATCGCGCGGGAACCGTACATTTCAGCACAATAAAAAAGGCAACAGACAGATAGACAGACAGACACACGTTCGCATTAATAATATTAGTATGAGAGTATGGATTTTTTTAAGATGGTAATTTCCTTAAAATATATATCAGTGGCGTATAACGCCGAGTTTTGGATGATATCACAGATTTTTTTCTACTTTTCTATTGCATTGAGTTTACTCGTGCGATTTTAGATAAAATTATAACTCTAACTCTAAAAGGTATTCACTTCATGATTGGCAACAGTTTAAATTACTAGATAACGCCTGCAACATAGTTGCTCCAAAATTAGTTTATCGTGCAAATAACCGCACATTTTTCCGAGATAAAAAGTATACTTTTTCCTTTCCCAGGACTCAAAGTATCTTCATACCAAATTTCAGCAAAATCGATTTAGTTTGGGCCTAAAGAGGTACAAGACACACACTTACGCGTTTATAATATTAGTATGGATGATGACGATTGCAACATAACATTAATTCAAACTGAACTATTACACATTTCACACACACACACACGTATGAAAGGGATGTTTACATCAAACGCTTTACAACTGCATGTCATAGCACTCGTCTGACAAAGTGGACAAAGGGCATATTTCCCGGTCTTTCCATGAACTAAGCTGGTGAATTTGTCTGCAAACTCCCGAATATTTCATGCAATATTAAGGTTCAGTTCACAAACGTTGCGAGGCGTTGCGATGTGAGGCATTGCGATGCATTTTTAAATGAGCCTTTTTAAATTTAGAATAAATAGCCGGACATCGCATGTGTGATGCGACTAGTCTAATAATGCAATGTGTATCATCTTGAGTAGTTAATAAAGATCAGATTTTAGTGACTCATTACAAAATGAATGTTACGTTTCGATCCAAACGGCAAAAGCGATATTTTTAATTGTAATTTGATGTGAAACTGGATTAAACAAAGAACGAAATTGGATAATATCTTTGATGTATTAAAATAATTAGAAATAAGAAACGAGCCGCCAAATGGTCAATTCAGACTGCAGCGCGACGCGTAGATGCATTTCTAAATTTGTATTGAACTGACAGACTTTCATGACGTCTCACGCAAATGAAGTCTGTCAATTCAATACTTTAGAAATGTGACTACGCGTCGCGTTGCGGTATGAATTGACCCTAAGAGCGTTTTCACATTATCCGATCCGATATCGGTGTCGGTCTACGATCCGATACCGGGGTAAGTAAAATATATGAACCGATATCCGATATCGGGCCGGACAATATGAAAGACAGGTACATATTTCATACATTTTACTTACCCCGATATCGGATCAGCGTCCAACACCGATATCGGATCGGATAATGTGAAAACGCTCTAAGAGCCAGTCCACACTGTGCGTTGCATCAGCGTCGCGTCGACGCAGCGCAGCCGTTGCGTTGTTTGACACTGGCGCAGACGTCACGTTACGTCTCCGTATATTTTCATTATATATTATATATTGTTATATCTCCATTTCGCCATGCCATACTCATCCCTATTTAAGTAGGAAAAAATAAAGAAAGTTTTCACTTGAAAATACTTTTTTCTTCATAGCATTTGAGTGGTTTAATTCAATTATTGTTACACCATTCCTGAAAGAAAAACGCAAGTTATGGGTACAAAGTTAAAGAGTGCAAAGAAAATTCTCACTGTAAATCTGACATTTCAATGTTAATTATTTAAAAACAATACAAGAATAAAGCGAGGAAGCTCAACATAATTGAAGTGGTCTCTCTGCAAAAACTTCAGAACAACTATAAAAACTTTAATGGTTTTAGTTGAATGAAATTAGTCTTGAAATAAAAGTTTCATAATTAATTCGCGATAACATTGAAACCGATTTTCCCTAGAGTTTGCTTGAGGCACAATAATATTCGTATTTCTATATTAAAATACGAAACTGTCGGTCTGTCTATCTGTCCGTCTGTCTGTTACCTCTTCTCGCCTAAACTGATCAACTATTTTGCTGAAATTTGCTATGGAGGTACTTTAGGGGTTAATTCAGACCGCAACGTGACGCGTTAAATCATTTCTAAATTTGTATGAATTTGACAGATTTGCAAAACGTCTCACGCAATTGAAATCTGTCAATTCATAAGAATAATAAAATTTTATTCAGTACAAATTTAGAAATGCATCTACGCGTCGCGTTGCGGTCTGAGTTGACCCTTAGTCTCGAGAAAGGACATGGGACACTTTTTATCTCGGAAAAATGTGTGGTTCCCGCACGATAAACGAATTTAACGAATGCTTTACAAGCTTTTATCGTAATATTGATTGCGATTAATATGCAAATCGTAATGAGTATCTCTATAAATGTATAAATAAATAAAACTATAATATAATACTAAACTATACATTATATAATAAAATACTATATACATTATAAGATATTTATTTTAACAGAGGGAGAAATGTACCCAAAATAGTTTTCTCTAAGCCTAGAAGCTTTTATCTACGAAATGATATTGAATCTGTTGCCACGTTAAATTTTTCACAAGTAAGTTTTGTGGAAACACGATTTCGCTATTAACTTTTTTGTCTACGCTTTATAAATACGCCGAATACTACGAAATACAGACTTGTTTAGAAATGAACTAAAAGTTGCTACAAACGTTCAAATTGTTTGGAATTGAATGATACAAATCGTTTTGGCATAATTGGCAGAATTGTTAAAAAAATTGGCATAAAAAATATTACAATTTCGTATTCAGATATTTCACGCAAAATTATTACTGACGAATTTTGAAAAAATTTGGCATGGTTGTAGACTCTGCCTCATTAGGATACTTTTTATCCCAAAAAATACAGATTTCTAGTGGGATAGTGCAAATACAAGACGATTAACGCTGGTTCATCTAATTCTTTAATTGAGTCCTTGATAGATTCAGCAGAACATGCTTGCTACAGCTGCTGCTTTCAAATTACTAAATATTGGTTCTAATAACTGAAACGCGTGTGACGGGTATAAGTCTCGACAACGAAGTGGGCGTACCAAAGTATTTCTTCGATCTTTGTTTAATTGTCTTTACGAATTGAATGATGTATTGTTCAGTGAAAAGTTTTGATGTATTTTTTAAATTAAATTATTTTAGCTTAATTATTGATTAGCCATAATCAAAAGTGGGTAATATTTCGTAGTAATCATTGCTCGTGTTATTATATTTAAGAAAACAAGAATATTAATGAATTTAATGCATAAACTACATTGATATAAAAAAGCAGACTACTGTGTTCTGACACAGAATTAGTATAAAATTAACCTTATACATGTCCAGCGTGAAATCGCTTGATTAACATATTTTGAATCTAGAACAATTGCTATCTAATATTTTCAATGAACCAAGAAACGGATCACCTGATGATAAACGATAGTCACCGCTATTATACGTATAAATCACTCACCCTCACTTACTCATCAAAACATATAAGCATTATTTCTTGCCGTTTTTCTCCAAGGCTGTGGTATCCGATCAAGCCTACGATTGCTCTCTTAGGCGTCAGACTCGAGATCAGCGGGTAGCGGGGCGGGAGCGGCAGCGGCGCGTGACAATGTATAGATTTATATGGATAAGGGTCAATTCAGACCGCAATGCGACGTGTAGATGCATTTCTAAAGAACTGAATTGACATGTTTCAATTGCGTGAGACGTCTTGCAAATCTTTCAAATTCATACAGATTTAAAAATGCATCTACGCGTCACGTTGCGGTCTGAAGACTAACCCAAAATGTTCAATTTTATAATACATTTTTATACTTGAAAATAAGCCCCAAATAGTTTCATTTTCTAAAATTAGATACTACATTTTTAAATAGAAGTCTTTGACTACATTATATTTCTAAGAATTAGATCTGAGCAAATACACGATTTCTTAAAATTTTTTCGATAGAAAAATCACAAATCACAAAAATTTTCACGAATTTTTCATTTATTGCCATAACCGTGCATTGAACTAACTTAATATTTTAACACATTGTATAAAATTCTATCATTGATAAATCGACTTAGCGGATTTTTTAAATGTTGTATATTTATCGAGTTATTGACAAAAAACTAATTTGGCGATGAATCCGCGTCGTCATTTTTCGCCTGGCATATGAAAGACGGGCATGAGTGTGAAGAGAGAAGGACGATGTTTGATTTTTTGGGATAGTCGCCCTCTTAACCCACCACGCGCCATTCGCCGCTAGACGGTTTATCCATATAAATCTATACATTGGCACGCGCCTCCGCCGCTCCCGCCCCGCTGCCCGCTGATTTCGATACTGAACACTTAAGATGCCACCTTAATCTGGTCCACAGCTATGAAGGTTGACTACCAGACCATGAAATGTACGTTTCAGCGGTCAAACACTCAGTTGCAATTACATATTGATTGTGTTGTTGATTACCGAATTGATTCGCTTTAATTAATTGCAGATGGACCGGTAATTTATATTGGTGAGTAATTATTGCTCTATAGCTGATGTTATGTAGTTTAGATATGCAAGGAATCTGTGATAGAAGGCTTAATGTATTATGGTACGTAGAATTTAAAGACGTGACCTCCTATTCGTACTGACGTCTTAAATAAAAAAACATTAATGTCTATGAGTCAACATATCTGTATTTTATATACAGAGGTAATAGGTAGACACTAGACAGGCTAGCTGATATATCAGTTAGCCTGTCTAGTGTCTATCTATTACCTCTAAAAGTATCACCTGCCGTTTCCTGGGACTCAAATTTAGTTGCGGCATCAGCGCTTTAAACGCGAAAAGCTAACTGATAGAAAGATAATAACTAGCTCAACTGCTTTACAAGTTATATTATTTTATTCTATCAGCCTACAAAATTTCATGATTCATAAAGTACTAGATGACGTCCGTAATTCCGCCTTAATTCGTTTATCGCGTGGGAACCGTGCATTTTTCTGGGATAAAAAGTATCCTCTGTGCTTTCCTCAGATTCAATAAAGTATCTCCGTACCAAATCGGTTCAGAGGCTTGGGCGCGCAGAGGTAACAAACAGACACACTTTCGCATTTACAACATAAGTATGTATGGATGGAAGCACTAAAAGAATAGTGTTATATAGAATTCGTGGCCTGATTTTTAATCCTTCCCGGCCATCTTGAAAACTCGCTTACTATTACAGGTGTAATGTGAGACGAAAACAAAGATCTGAAATGTGGGACGCCTTTTCATTTCTCGCCCATCCACTGTTCTAAAAACATTCTCCAAGAATACGTCGCTAACAGTTGTGGTTTTGTTCTTAAATTTTTAGCTCAAGTGAAAGACATGTTTAATGTGTGGAAACATTATATTTATTCATGAGACCAAAAAAGGTTGTCCAAAAAAGTATTTTTAGAAAACGTATAATTTTATTTTTAGACAGACTCTAAAAATACACTTTATTTCTAACATCCCTTAAAATAGCGTTGACCTTTACATCTTAATTCGATACTATTGAGGGTCAATTCAGACCGCAACGCGACGAGGCGAGGCGAGGCGCGGCGCGGCATAAATTTGTATGGATTTGACAGTTTTCAATTGCGTGAGACGTCTTGCGAATCTATCAAAATCATAATATAAATTTAGAAATGCATCTACGCGTTGCGTTGCGGTCTGAATCAACCCTTACAGTCAAAGCAGCCTATATGTTAATAAAATGATAATGAGTCCTCTAATGGCACTGAAACTTAGTCAATTGTGTGCTAACTTACACTTATTGCCAACTTACTGTCTGTGGTAGTAAATTACTCTAATTGCCCCAGAATTCAATTACTCGAAATAACTTAATTCTATACCTGAATTTAGACAGCCGAATTGTGAGATAGCTTAACTCACACAATATTGAGATTATTTGAATAATTTTGCATAATAGTAAAGTTGCTCTCCTATGGATTAGTTTCCACCGTCAGACACGTGCAACATGGGGACAATTCATTAGATATGTCCACACTGTGCCTTTTTTTGTTCATGAAGGGCTTGCGTTATAGCGCAGTCAACAGCCCACGTGATGCATGCCCGCGACTCATGCGGTCTAACCGTATCCAAAACTTTCGCTTTGTTCTTTTTTTTTCTGGAATTTCTTATTACCAAATAAGCCGTACATATTCCACCCAGTAAAATGTTATCGTCGCACATGATACCTTTATCTGACAGACACTGCAACTAAACAAAAACTTCCAAATGCAAAGCGAGATTTGTGGACGCTTGTGCCTTGTGGACACTTGCCGAGGCTCGGCAAGCGTAGAAACGTACCATTAGAGTTGCATTCAATTATTGAATGCGCCAAAACGAAAATTGAATGAAAGAAGATGACGAAAATTGAAGATGAAAGTGCATAGTGTGGACATAGCTAATTCAAATACTAAACATTTTTTGAAGGACCGCCAAAAATGACACCTTTCAAAAGGGTTCCGCCGCCGGGTAATAATATGTTTACGTAGCGTATAAATTCAAATTCCGTTGTCCCTGTAATGTGACTTTTCCAATATGCCTGACAAAAACAAACAGACTCTGTTACAATATTTAAAATACTCATAACAATGCACGGTGTATTTTTAAGCTATTGCATAGGCTTTGAGTGCGGCGACTGAATCAAGAAATTCCGTAACGAAAACGCACCTAACATTCGTCTAACGTCGGTTCATTTCGGAAAACTTCAGATCGGTGTGGCTCGGGGTGTGGTGCGACGTTGCCAGATGCGTTTGTGTGCGTGCGAATTACGACAAGTCGTTTGCGAAATATAATTGCATAAGTTGATAAAAAATGCTATGAAATAGCTTTACCGCGGCAGTCTCAGAGTGCCATACGCATTTTTTTAAAGTAAGGGTTGATTCAGACCGCAACGCGATGCGTAGATGCATTCTTCTAAAATATGGATTTGACAGATTCGCAAGACGTCTCACGCAATTGAAATCTGTCAAATATAATATACAAAATGCCACGCTGTGCCTCGCCTCGCCTCGTCGCGTTGCGATCTGAATTGACCCTTATGGGGTTGTGATGATTAATTTTACTTGTATTACATAACTACAGACATACATCTTCTGAAAAAATAGAAAAGCTTATGATATAATATTTTTTATCTAAACATAGGATCGCCCTTTTGCCATTTTGAGGATTTAATTTCCTGTGCCAAAATTTATTTACGATGTGTGTTTACTGTTTATATTCTGTGAAAAGTTCGGTATTTTTTTGTTTATACTGTTTGGTTATAAATATTTTAATAAAATGTATGTAAAAAAAAATTATAACTATCATGTATATCTTTATAAGTAAAAATCAAATTTTCAATTTTGTTAGTCACGCTAAAACTCGAGAACGGCTAAACCGATCGCGGTAATTTTAGTCTTGAAATAATAATGGGAGTCCGGGGAAGGTTTGTGCGGTATGAAAATAGAAGGGAATTGATACAAAGCTCACCGGGCCATCTTGTTTTAATATGTATTTTAAATAAATTAAAAAATATATAATATTATGAAATTAATCATCAATTTGATTTTAAGAAACACGGAAGCCTTTGATCGAAGGCCACCCTGACCGGTCTCATGCACACCTATACTAATATTATAAATGTTAAATTGTGTCTATCTGGCTGTCTGTTACCTATTCACACCTAAACTGCTAAACCGATTTTGCTAAATGGTATTTAGATACTTTGAGTTCCTGGAAAGAACATAGGATATTTTTGTCCCGGAAAATGTACGGGTCCTGCGCGATAAACGAATTTTAGCGAAACGCAGTTAGGGTGAAGCCAAACGAGTGTAATTTGTGAGTTGTGAGTCGCAGAATTTCGGCTGGCAGAAATTCTGCTGCAATCAGTTTCATACAAAAGTCCTGTTTAATTTACACGAGCGTAATTTTGTGAGTCATGATTTGTATGAAAAGATATATACGCAACCGAAATTCTGCGACTCACAACTCACAAATTACGCTCGTTTGGCTTCACTCTTACGGGCGTGATCAAGTTAAATGCACAAAGCGTGCCCCCGATCGTTGATAGACCTCCCCAGCTTTCGGGGTTTTTTAATCCCCAACTAACCCTGACACACAGCTAACCAAAGGCTAATAATATTAGGCTCCCACCCAAATATACTCGCCATAAACATCGAATTCCAAGTATTATTTTTGTGCCAAATTTTCTCGGAGAAAGTTTTTATTGCGGCTTTAATCACAAGGAATGGAGCCGAGAACTCTTTTGGGTGATTGAGAAGACGACTGAATAGGAATGACACATTTTAACTGATATAAGAAAGATTTAAAATGGAACTATAGTACGCGAAATACACACAATATTTTTGTGCAGAGAAACAAAAAGTATTTAACACTAGATGACGCCCGCAAATTCGTTGTGCCAAAATTCGTTTATCCCGCGGGAGCCGTACATTTTCTCGGTAAAAAAGTATCCTATGTCCTTTCTCGGGATTCAAAGTATCTTCATAGCTAATTTCAGCAAATTTGGTTTAGCAGTTTGGGCGTGAAGAGGTAACAGACAGACAGACAGACACACTTTCGCATTTATAATATTATTAGAATAGAATTAGAGTGGATGACTAATTTTTATAGACTAAAACTTTCAAATAAACTACCTATACTTACGGAAAAAAATATCTTCTATTGATCGGTATCCCCCATGAATGGTCGCCTTCAGGATAAGTTCACATCGAAACGAAAAGTAAAAATACAAAACAAATGAACACACAAAATTAACACCGTAGCGTCACACTATTTCAACTTTTGAATTTCGTACTGCCTTTACAAGTCACTCAATGTGGTGTGACTTGTGAGCTGACCCTTACGTATGGACTTCTCAGTCGCTCGTATCATTGTGATCTGACCCTAACGCTATTCCTCTGCTTTATGTGCTTAAACATTGGACAGCAATAAATAATTCAATACCCCGCGGAACCCGTAACTCCACGGCGCTATTGACCGTGAAGAGACAACGTAAATCTACGTCCAAATGTAACGTATGTACGCGGTTACAGTTTGAGAGGCATTTTTATTTATATCTGAGCGACTGCGAGAGGACGACTGTATGGACGACTGTACTGGTACGCTAGTCTTAGACTAGACTAGACTTAGACTTCTGGCAATCAAGCACAAGTATTTGCATTATAATAATAATAACTCCCACACCGGTTTCGGTGACGGTGGCCGGTTTCATTGAAACCAGGCCAGTTACACAGGAGTAATTTTATAGTGCCCAAGTGTGTGCGCAGTACACAAGAGTACTCTCTATTCCTTTTACTCTCATAACCCAGTGGGACGGAAGACCGACACGACTGGTGAGAGATCAGGCGCAGGACCGACTTTTTACATGCCCATCTGACTTACTTGTCAGACAATCAGGTGATCGGCCTGCATTGTCCTAACCAAACTTGAAAATAACATGCTTCCAACGCGGGAATCGAATCCACAACCACCGAGTCAAGAGCCACGCTCTAAATCACTGGACCACAGAGGCGTTAATAATGCATACTAATATTATAAATACGAAAGTGTATGTCTGTCTATCCCTCTGTCTGTCTGTCTGTCTGTCTGTTACCTCTTCACGCCCAAATCGCTGAACCCATTTTGCTGGGTATGGCGATGGGTACTTTGAGTGTGGGAAAAGGACAAAGAATACTTTTTATCTTGGAAAAATGTATGATTCCCACTTGATAGACGGATTTTGGCGCAACGGAGTTGCGGGCGTCATCTAGTACTATTTACTAATAAAATAACAATTTAATGTTTCTTACGCTTTTTCAAGGAAACTACTCAACCAATCATCCTGAAACTTATGAATCCATTGCATCAGTAGTTTAGATGCTACAGTGCTCCTACTACCAAGAAACATACATACTCTACCAAAATCGTTACGTAGAGATAAACTACGATAACATGGCGCGCCCCTCCAAAATTCAAAACGTTTGAAGTGCGTTGTCTTGCGCGGTCGGCTAGTTATGATAAGTTGACCAACAAATCTTTGTAATAACTTTTAAGTGACATTAGGTGAAATATTACGAGTACTGGTTGATTGGTTGAAATTTGAATACTTACAACTACATACAAACTCTTTCATAAGGGTGTGACTACAGTCTACACACATTGAAACAGTAATTTGGAGGGGCGCGCCATGTTATCGTAGTTTATCTCTACCTGTTTTACGCTTTCTTTTAGCATTTCCAGCAATCATTGCTGAACACTAGCCAACACGTCGTAAGCAAAACCGTCAAAGCCAATGTCAGGATTGTTAAGTGCTTATCAAAATTTATAGGGGCCTGCCATAGAGTAGAAAATCTGTACATGCGCCATATTAATATTATGTAATTAATTTGTAAAGTATTTAGTTTAGTTTGGTTTTTTAAAGTTACAAATTCCACCTTATAACACTTTCCAAAACTTATTAACTGCAGTCTGCATGCGTCATATTTTGGTTTTCACAGCAAACAATTTTACTATTTTCTTGCACTTTTTCCACATTATTATAAAATAAGTATTATAATATAAGAAATATCTTACAATATAATACATCTTAGTGTTTATTAATCTTTTATTAATATAATATTCATCTAATTAAAAGGGATACTAATTAACTAATTTACTTCATCTTAGTTTCTTGCGAATAAAGTTTCAAATGAATGTAGCTTATTAAGCTTATACTTTGGTCCAGGGATGGTATTTTACTTGTAAAATTTGACCCAATTCGCCGACTCGATCGAGTTTACATCGATATGCATGATCGAATGACGTGGAACATTGTTGTCATCAGGTAATCAAACGGCTGGGATTGTATTTGATATGATCAATAACATGCAATATAGTGAAATACTAAGGTGCTCCCAGATAGAAGTTAAATAACGTTAGATAACATTTTTGTATAACATTTTTTAACAAATTATAACAAAAGACACGTTTATTTTTTGACGTGTTGTAGCGTATGTTACATGATGCTACAAAATGTTATCGTGTTACACAATGTTTTATAACGTTATATAACTTCTGTCTGGGAGCACTTTTATAATTCAAATATTAATTGGATTTTTCGTACTGAAGCGAAAAAAGGACAAAAAGAATAATTCTCGTCACTTCCACTATATCTCTATTACTAGATATTTTCAGTAACTCTGTATGTACTTAAAAGCAGCCTATAGGAACAGTTGCAGTCAATAATTATTTTCCGATAGTGAATATCCTTTAATATCACGCCTTGTAATCCACTCTATCTATGTCAAATTTAAAAACGAAACGAACAAAAAAACAAGCATATTGTCTTCTTTAAAATAATAATAATTGATTTGTTATTATCAGAGAGGTTTACTTAAAGGAACTTGGTTTTGTATACCTAAATTAATTATTCCCACAGTGATTTTTATTTATACCACATCTATAAATTGCTTGGTCTATGGTTCACATAAACCAGGTGGACTGATGCCAGGTAAGTCGTATCTAAATTGTAGGACCAAATGGATTAGGTACATCTACATAATATTACGTATTTTACATAAAATTAATGTATTATTAGTGACTTAAGCGTGAATAAAACGACAAACGACATTTTGGAGTTTTGACCAATCAGAACGCGTTTAATTAACCTTCTCTATTTTCATAAATGTTATCTTATAAACAGGTAATTATTTAAAATTCTCATGTCGGGATGTTAGTTACAAAACTCTTTCGAAACGGCTATATCGTAATAAAATTTTGTGTACCTACTTTATCAGGGGTGATAAAGTAGGTAAACACAATTAAATAATAATAATATTATGTAACGCCAAAAAAGTGAATCCTGAATCGCGACGATCGAGGTTTCCAAGATCAGCGTTACAACTAGGGTTGCTGAGGATTCCCCTTCCGCTTCCTCATAATGAGGAAGTTCCGCAATATTTTGGGTTCCTCAACCGTTACCGCATCCTCATAAATAAAAATAAAAAAATCCTCTTCCGCTATCGCTTCCTCAAAATTTAAGAGGAATTTATGAGGAATTTCACTGCGCATGCGCGTCGCGCATCCAATCACGGCGACGCACACGCCAGAGCGCGATAATAATTGTATCATTCACTCATCCTTTTTTTGTGTGCGTGTGTTGTGTATGTGACTGAACTCCTTAAGGGCGTTCCCTACGGAGATTCCGTAATTTACCGTATTTAGAGCCTTATAAACTCATAAATTGAAAGCTACAAAGTTATAATAAAAATACAGCAATAATCTTCAGTATATCGACATTCGTTTCCACGTTTTAAATGTTCTATTTTTGTTTATTATACTCATGATATCAGCTTCCAAAGTAAAACCAATTTATTCAAATTCAAGCATACATTTAGCATCTCCTTAGTATAAATTACAAATTACTTTTATTTGAAACACACGTCAATAGATCGACAATATCATAAACTACATATTCCACGTTTAAATTTTTTTTAAGTCAATTTTGAACTAATGTAAGTAAAAAAATAGGCTTTTGGTGCGATCTCGGTAACGCGGCAAATGTATGACCAAGGTCGTTTGCTCGGGGGACGGCCTTAACTGCTGGACCGATTTTGATGATTCTTTATTGTGTGTGTTTTGAGAATGGTTTAGATTCATAGTTTGATCCACTGTAAATTGCCCTTTTGATTATTTTTTGTGTAATGTATGTACCTAGTTATGTACAGACAGGACAAATGCTTTTGGGTTAGGTCCGCTAGTATTTATAATTTCCTATCATCCTATTCCTCATCCGCTTCCTCATCCGCATCCTCTTCCTCAAAAAATATCCTCTTCCTCAAAAAATATCCTCTTCCTCATCCGCATCCTCTAAATTTGCGCGTGACAACTCCTTTTCCTCCTCCTCTTCCTCATAATCACTTTCTCAACAACCCTAGTAACAACAACTTGTAAACAACAATGTTCTCAAGCATCTTCCCACGCCGTATGCATCAAAACAACGTTTGCTAGTCACACTAATATTGTAAAGGCGAAAGTTTGTGAGTTTGTATGTTTGTTACTTCTTCACGCCCAAACCAATAAACCAATTTTGCTGAAATTTGGTATGGAGATACTTTGAATTCCGGGAAAGGACATAAAATATTTTTTATCTGGACAAAATGTACGGTTCTCACGCGATAAACGAATGTCAGCGCAATGGAGTTGCGGGCGTCATCTAGTATTCCATTTTGGATCAAATTAGCAGAACTTCACATGTAATATATATTATATCTTCACACCGCAACCTCGTTCAAAGCCTTCAAAGGCAACTAAACGTTTTTGTTGTCTATTTCGGGTGCCATGGTAATCTTAGATGTCTCCCACAAGACAGATGAGGTGTCATCAAGCGGAATTGGCGGAAACAGCTACACCCACACAGGGTACACTCTGTCTTGTTAATCTTAAATAGATTACTACATGTTACCACAACTCTGTTGCTCGGAAATTCATGTATGCTGTAAACGTAAATTTTTCTCTAGGATTCAAGGTCATTTTAATTAAATAAATCCATCTGTATAATTTTGGAAAAATAAAACTAAACGAGTATCTCTCTACCGAAATCAATATAATTATGTTTAGCGGACAAAATCATTTATTTAACGGATTCCACCCCAAAAATATAACAGAATTGAAGTAAATTACGGTGTAAACGTTATATCAGAATAACTATCTATTCCAGATAATCTTTATTTAATTGCTTTTTTTTAACTTCGTTGCGCCAAAATTTGTTTATCGCGCGAGAACCGTACACTTTTCAGTGATAAAAAGTATTCTATGCCCTTCCCCGGGACTCAAAGTATCTCCATACCAAATTTCAGCAAAATCGGTGCAGCGGTTTGGGCGTGAAGAGGTAACAGACAGACAGAATTTGAAAAATTCTTTCAGCGTTAGATAGCCCATAGGTATAGGATAGGCTATAGGCTATATTTTATCACGCTAAGACTAATAGGAGCGAAGAAATAGAGTAAAATGTGGAAATAATTTGAAATTGCATATTATCATAAGAACTACTGGAGAAATTTTTATGTTATTTGGCACACATGAAGAATAGACCACGTGAAGGGACATAGGCTATTTTATGCGGAAAAATGTACGGTTTCCGTGAAGTTCCTAAATTACGCGGACGAAGCCACGCGGAACATCTAGTATTAATTAGAATTGCCTCAGACTTACCGCATTGCGTCCTCAAATCTCAAATGCGTGTCTATTCCTACCTTATTCATGTCCGGCACCGTCACAAGATTACATACACGAAAAACCTGGGGCCTGGGGAGTGATTCTAGACTTGTAAATCATGTACGACCTAGTACACCTTAGGTCCCTAATAACAGTCAGTAATTTACTCCAAAGGAACTGAATCATATAAGTAAAACAATAGAGTCGCGTCTTTTATCGTGTTGTGTGTGATGTTTAATAAAGAAATATTAACATTTACGTATTATAATAGTATTAATTTAATTTAAAAAGATAAAACCGACTTCAAATTTTTGTACGTAATTAAGAATTTAATGCCCGTTTTCATCAAAAACACCTAAAATTTAGGTGTCCCTTATGCCAATATTCCAAGTTTTGTTCTTGATGAATTGACAACCCCGTAACTCTTAGGTGACGTATATCACTACATAGTATTAAACAAAGGCGACGAAAGTTGCTTTCCATCATATAACCCGTTTGCTCGTTTGCCCCCTTATTTCATAAAAAAAAGTAAGTAAGTCTTCCAAAAAATCGAATCAAATTCAAAAATCGAAGTAATGTATTTTAAAACTTCTAGGACTATGACTAGGATGTCACAATGTAAAATTAGCACCAAGATTATCTTCATATTTGACCAATTTAATACATGCTTTATTAAGTTTATTGCAATTGCAACTTTTATAAACTTCCCTCATACCTTTTCCTGACTTGTTTGACACAGGTTTAAGGAAAATACAAGTATGTGTAATGTGTATAAATGCGTATACATTACGGCATCGGCACATTTTTTTTACTCTAACACCCAAGTTTGTCAAGCAGTTTGGTCAAATATTCGCGCGTGTGTATCCGATCTATCTCTACAAGACGTGTCCCATCCCCAAATAGAAAACCGCTTACGTTCCGAACATGTGGCTAACAACGTGAATAGAACTTCACCTGAAATGGAAAGTTTGAGAACAGCTGGGGAAGCTTTAAGCAACTTTAAAGCTTCGCTAATAGTTGTAAAGTACGCATTATACAAATTGTTGAAAGCACTTTATTAACAATAATTAATAGAAGCGGTTCCTGGAATTTCTGTTGCTGTTTAGAGTATAGAGGTTTAAGCATTATTAATGTCAACGCTTTATCAAGTCCCTGGAGTTCTGAGAAAGGGCAAAGGATAGCGAAAAAATGTATTTGATTTCTGCACACCTAAAAGGCGCACAATTTTGAAACCTATTGTTCACGCACAAGATATCCTCTATCCTGCTTCGAGCTGACCTATTATACCTGCAGCAGCCCATTGGTCGGCCATCACCAGATAAACTGCAGCGATTGGCCGCCGATGACGTGATACGCAGTCGAAGCTGCCGTAAGAACCCCGGCTACGCACCTACATTCACCTCTTTTTCACTCTCCATCTTGAAATACGCATTGATTCCTTAACGTTTTCTCTAAAATTCATAAAACTGTGAAGATTTTAGCTGAATATACGCAAGAAGTCAAGCCTGCTGTTTTTCTTCACTCCTCAAGTAAAAGGTCTAACCAAAATACGCAAGCCAGCTAAAACACGCATACAGCAAACACCTATCATAAGTTTAATAATAATATTTAAATGTTTTATTGACTTTCTTGTCCTTACCCTGCGGTGGTAGATAGGTCATTTGAAAGTCGCACGCTTACAGTTTTTGAGAAATTTTTGATTTTGTTTGCGTGGACTACATATGTAGTCCACGCGACGACTCCAGGGTGTCTTGTATTAATGTATATAATAAGTAATTTGCTTTTACATTTCTGTCTTCAGATTGTACCAAATCCATACCCACCCTGCATGTTTGTGAAGAGTTCGATTCTCTCGTTTTAACGGCCAAAAAACGTTATTTCCGTCAATATTACCACAGTTTTACACTGTGATATTACGTTCAATTTATTAGCTAGTACTTCGCTGCTGAAGTTATCGAACGCAACTTGACTAGACTCTCCAACGTCCACCAACATCAAAATCGGTGTTATTATAAGTGAAGTATTTATATGGACGGACGAATGGATATAGACTACCATACAAGGTGGAGTAATGGCGGAGTATCGGCCGAGCCGGGGGATTTATTAGCGGCAAATTGTGGCCGGCGGACGGCGGCCGGATGTGACGTAATTACGCCGGACTCCACAACGGATGTAGATAGAGAGGAGGAGTTTGAATAAACGGATATAGTTTATTCTAAATTGAAATTTAGGTAGATTCAAATTAGGTAGATTTTAAAATTTTACGATCTTACCGTAATTTCTCTCTGATTTGTCTTATTTTCTTTTCCTCTTTGATTTCTTTATTTCACACTTTGTGTACTCTTATTATTCATGATTTGGTACTCTGTCATGCGTACAAATATGAAATGATTGATTATTATCATCGATTTTCGATCGATAGAGTTTTTTCCGGACTGCTCAAAAAGGAGGCATAAGCTTCTTTATTTCTTTTCCCTGCTCTAAATCCCAGCAAATATAATTTTGGATTTTAAATTCACAATCAAAAATTCCATGATCTTCCCTCTTAAAATGTGAAATAATTTTTAGAAATAAAATAGCAAAAATAAAAATGCATCTTAATCCAGTTCTCGTCCACGTAACTTAATAAAAGAGGTTATAAAATCCCCAGCACATCCACTTTTCGTTCCTCCTCACGATGTTGTGGCATCCGCCGCTCTCGGCCTCGCCGTCTTGTTTACAGCCGACACAAAACCTACAGCTGTTCCCAAAGCGCACCCCGAAGCCCCCGGGTGCCAAAGGAAGCAAGGGCATCGCGAAAAAAAATAAGTTAAAAGTTAGGTAAAATAATTTTGGAACGAAGTACCTTATCGCGCATTGCGAAAGGGGGCTAGAGTGTGTGTACAATACCAAATTTTAGCTAAATAGGTTCAGCGGTTCAGGCTTGAAGAGGTAACAGACAGACAAACATACATACAGACAGACACATTTCGCATATAGTATGAAGTGTAGATTATGCATTAAAATAGATTATTATACTTTAAAGTGTGCCACAGATTGAAGAAGTTTGGGAACTCCTGACCTGGGGTTTTATTACCTAGTCTGCAGTCTATGCAAGGCAGATTTAAAATGTATCCTTAGACCTTGACATATTGTTGCATTACTTGTTGGTTTATTATGAAAAAGGAAATTGTTCTGTTTTTTTTTTCATAATGTATCGATTTTGATAAAATTAGCCACAGAAAGGACACAATATTATGAGATCGAGAAAATTTCAAACTACAAAGAACGTTACCTAGACTACTTTTCAAGATGGAAAAGTTTTCGTTTTCTAAGGTATTCATGCACTATGTTAGTGATTATCTGATTAAAAGTTTAAAATGTTTGGGTTTCATTTAAATTTATACTTACTTATAAATTTTTAAAGTTTTTGTTAATTTAAATAAAAAAATAAAAATCGACGACCTGTGTGGCTCAGCTTGGTTCGCTCGTCAACGCTCTAGCTAGTTAAATTTTTCCACATTTATCTATACGAATAAAGCTAAAATTATCTTTTGCTGCTTAAAAATACAATAAAGCAAAATTTTATTTCGCGATAAAGCTAGCTTCTTGTTTTTAATACATCGGAAAAATTCTAAAATGTTCGCAAATTATATTTTTCTTCTGATAATATTAGAGAGGGAAATAAAAATGTTCACATATAACGAGTTCTTAATTAATTGTTCAGTTTCCAGTCGACTTATTTTAAAGGGAGTACGCGGGTATCGCATAATGAACATTCGCTAACGGAGACATTATTAAATTTTAAAATCACTCCGCGCTTGATAAATGAATCTTTCATATTAATTCGTTTTGTGTAAGCGGTTCTACTGTATGATGAAAATATGTACGAGTAGAACTAGATGACGCGTGACGTCCGCAACTCCGTTGCGCCAAAACTCGTTTATCGCGCGGGAGCCATACATTTTTCCGGGATACAAAGTGTCTTAAGTCCTTTCCCGGGACTCAAAGTATCTCCTACCAAATTCCAGCAGAATCGGTTCAGCGATTTGGACGTGAAGAGGTGACAGACAGACACACTTTCGCATAATATTTTATAATATTAGTATGGAAGTATGGATGGTGGAAGCAGATGGTGAACGTAATTTGGACCATTTTAAATGTTAAATGTAGTTCATAGATTAAGGGCCTTTCCACACGACGATGCGCGTTCCAGATGCGCTCGTCTTCTGCGCGTTTTCATCGTGTTTCGGCAGATATAACGTTTAAGAGCGCGTTCAGACGTGCGCGTGTTCTGCGCGTGCTCTGCGCGTGTTCTACTATAGCGTATGGAAAAATACGCGCGCGGCACGCGCTGAATCCGCGCCGATCCCGCGAGCGTGCTCTGCGCGTACTTTCCCATACGCTATAGTAGAACACGCGCAGAGCACGCGCAAAACACGCGCACGTCTGAACGTAGCCTAAAACGTGTCGGCTTCCTTACGTTTGCTGAGTGTTCAACTTGCGTTTGTATCGGTACAAACGAGCGTCTTAGATGATGATCCATTATATCTTTGTTTATGTTGTGTCAAATCTTTCGTTTTTTTGTCGGTGAGAAACAGGCAGGATATTTTAAGGCTACGTTTCCACCAGATATGTGTTGCGAGGAATGTGTTTTTGAGAACCAATAGAATCGTTTCATTGTCGTGAGCTTCCCATGACGTCGCTCAGTACGGCGATGCTATTGGATCTTAAAAACACATTCCTCGCAACACATCTCTAGTGGACGTGTCCAACCTAACACTTCCAGCCTCACACAGGTTTTTAGATTGCTCAAATAACGGATGTTTAAAAATAAATTCTTTAAAAATACTTATTTGTGTTTTTTGAGCTTCCGGTAGAATATTCAGCGTGTATCGACTTGAACTTAAATTATTACGACTTGTTATTTTTAACCGACTTCCAAAAAACGAGGAGGTTATATGTTCGGCTGTGGATTTTTTTTTTTGTATGTTCAACGATTACTCCGCCGTTTGTGAACCGATTTTCAAAATTTTTGTTTTGTTGTATTAGGTTTCACTCCAGTTTGGTACCATGTTCGCAAAAGTGGTGACCTGATGATGGGATCCATGAGTGATCGAGGGAACTCCTCAAAATTTATATGGAAACATATGGTGATTTTGGTTTAATGAGAAGCATCCTAAGCATATGCTACCAAAACGCAAGATTTTGCACCGAGGTATACTATGGTTCCGAAGATACTAAGAGAACTCCGGATTCCTTATAGATACAAGTTTGGGAGTTTAGGCGCTGTTTTAAGAACTGAAAGCATATGCTACTATGCAAATTACATTCATCATCATCATCATCACCATTATCATCATTACCACGTCAGGGTCACCAATGTCACCAAATTCAACCTTATCTCCAGAGCATAAGGCACACATTTGACATTACTTCTGAGAAGTTAAAGTTGCTTCGATAATGTAACATTCTGTCTCACTTCGCTGAGATATTCTGAAAAACAACCTAATTTCAACCTTTTGCATTGCGTTTAGCGTTCATAGTACAACATTATAACTGCCAGGGCTGTCAAGCGAGCGCGAGCGGCGCGGCGCGGGCGGCGCGGGCCGGGTACCATGTGCGATCAGCGATGCGTCACGTGCGACAAGTCGAGCGAGTGCCAGCCTATTGAAACTAGTCCGGTGACCGGTTACTTAGCACGTCACACGTGTTCACTTCGATTTTTTTAAATGTATTGTTTAAAATTATCTGCAGGCTGCAGCTGATATTATATTTTGTAAGTGTGACTGTAATAAGATACGTAGAATAATATACAGGTGTATTATTCTACGTATAGTACGCGTTGGCTTACTAGGTACTTAAAAAGAGTGAAATTATTTTTTTAACAAAAAATTAAAACCGACTTCCAAGGTAAAAACAATAATAACATCCTTATAATATGAACTAAAAAGTATTAAATAATTTTTCCTATCTCATGGTGCCTTTTTCCGAATTCGGCTAAAACTCAACAATTTCTGAACTCAATCTTCATAATTTCGAAGTCGGTACCAGATATAGCTGAATCCAGATGCCAGAATATTTGAAACATTTGTAACTGACACCGACTTCAAAATTATGAAGATTGAGTTCAGAAATAGTTGAGTTTTAGCCGAATTCGGAAAAAGGCACCATGAGATAGGAAAAATTATTTAATACTTTTTATTCATATTATAAGGATGTTATTATTGTTTTTACCTTGGAAGTCAGTTTTAATTTTAGTAACTAAACGCACCGATGTAGTTTATAAAGGAAGTACCTAACCATTTTTTTTCTACCTTTAAAAGAAAATGATGAAAAAGAAAGGGGCGAATTTACTGTCCGCCTCAGGCGAAATCAGCTGGGATACCGGACTTTTTGATCACGACAGTCTCGAAACAATTAAAGAATAATAAAAATAAATTGAATGTTAATAATTTTTTCCTAATTCAGAACGAACGGGGTCGAAACCGGGAACCCACCTTGGAGATCGTCCCGTATAATTGCCCTTTAAATTGTTTTCCTTTTTCTCGAGTTCGTTAGCGAATTGATTAAATTCTTTTTGTAAGTAGCGGTTTCAATATTGTTGTAATGTTCAGTTGTTTTATAATTATTAATTCGGTTATTCTGGAATTCTTTTTGATGATGTTCCTTGACAATTTCAAAGATTGCAATATGTCGTCAAATATCGAAAAAACTCTATCAATTTTTAAAAATTAATAGAGATTTAGGGAAGCAACAATTAATTGTTGCTTCCCTAAATCTCTATAAATTTTTCCAAATAATATGATGGCCTAGTAAATAATAGTTAAAAAAACACGCGTGTAATTTTTTTTTCAAAAATTTTAATAAATTATTTTATTGTCATTGACTCTTAATACATATTATGCAAAGTTCAGAAATAATTAGACTGCGGGAGGTAGGTAAAAATCATGCTCAAAGATTCCGTTACATACATACAGCCCAAGCTAGTAAAAGCGTGTTAAAATAAACAACTGATGCAGTGACTATCAAAAGAATCAATTCATAGGCAGATGACGCAAACCTACGTTATTTGGTTGGGTTTTGTCGAGTTAATGTAAGTCGGGATCTGGACTGGATGTCAGCCAACCAAATAAGTAAAGTCTGTATGTCAATGAATCAATGTTGCACCGGTTTTCGTTTATCTCGTGGGAGCCGTAAATTGCGGGACAAAAACTGTCCCACCTCCCAAAGTATCTTAACACCAACTTTAGAAATTGTTTCTTTGATTTAAGCGTGTAGAGGTAACATACATACAAAGACACTTCCACATTTATATTATTAGATGACGCCCCCAACTCCGCTGCGCCAAAATCCGTTTATCGCGCGGGACCGTGCATTTAAATGATAAAATGTATCCTATGTCCTTTCTCGGGACTCAAAGAATTCCCATAACAAATTTTAGCAAAATCGGTTCAGCGGAGCGTGAAGAGGTAACAGACAGACAGAAACACTTTCGCATTTATAAAAGGCTGGCAACGCACCTGCAGCTCTTCTAATGTTGCGAGTGTCCATGGGGAACGGTAGTTGCTTTTCATCAGGTGACCTGTTTGCTCGTTTGCCTCCTTGTTTTATAAAAAAAAAAGACGGGTTGCACTCCGGGAGTGCCGGCAGAAGTGAAAACTTGATTATTAGCGTTGTGCATTTTTTATAACCATTTTTAATTAATCGAAACCCTTACAGTCGATTAAAAAAATTTTTACAATCGAAAAAAAAAAACAATCGATTGTTCGATTAATCAATTTCGATTAAAATTAATTTTAATTATTACTTAATTTTAATAATTACTTAATTTTAATAATAACTTAATTTTAATTATTACTTAATTTTAATCATTACTTAATTTTAATAATAACTTAATTTTAATTATTACTTAATTTTAATCATTACTTAATTTTAATCATTACTTAATTTTAATAATGCTTAATTTTAATCATTACTTAATTTTAATCATTACTTAATTTTAATCATTACTTAATTTTAATCATTACTTAATTTTAATTATTATTTAATTTTAATCATTACTTAATTTTAATCATTACTTAATTTTAATCATTACTTAATTTTAATTATTACTTAATTTTAATTATTACTTTATTTTAATTATCATTTAATTTTAATTATTATTTAATTTTATTTAATCCATATTTATTTTTAAATATTATTTAATTTTAATCCATATTTAATTTTAAATGTTACTTAATTATTATAATTATTACAAATTTTAATTATTATTATATTTAATTATTACTTAATTTTAATTATCATTTAATTTTAATTTCGATGTTACAACACTACTCTCCAACCGTCTAAAGCGCATCACAGACGGTGAAGATAATATAAAATATATATTATCTTAGAGCATATTTTAGAATATCGCTCACCATACAAATCCTATGAACCATCACACACGACGAAGTTAATTTATATTTTATATTTTGTATCTTAAGATACCCAGCGATATGGAAATATATACGAGTATTTCGTATCTTAAGATGTTATCTTAAGATACGAAATATATATTTCGTATCTTAATATGTTATCTTAAGATGCGAAATATATACATTTTTATGATTACAGGGTGTTTTTGTGTCGGGCAGCGGGCTCATCGGTGATCGGACGCACTAGTAGATGCAGTGTTGCCAGTGCTGTATGTTATATCGTTTTCGGCATCTGCACTGCCCCGGGGCAGGGTGGGTCGACAGGATACGGAAACAGCCGAAATTTAAATTAAGAACATAAACTACGTATTGCACTATGATGATCCACGAAGCACGTGGACTTAGTACTATACAATATATTGTATACAATCATCATAGTGCAATACCGCCGCCCTAGTGCTTGAATGGCCAACTGACCAATTTTACCAAAATAGACTTTTTATTTCAAACTAATAGTAACCCTGATTACGCACTTTACAATATAAATATTTTTTTTTATTTTGCTTGCATGTAACTTGCTTTTTTTAGTAAAAATAAAATATCCAATCTCCCATATAAAAACAGTTTTAAAGGCTTGAGTAGTCTAACTCCATATTTTGCTCAAATGAAGGCATCCAAATATCCATCTCCGGTCTTGTTTGTCCAATATCCATCGACCGACCAATCACGGTCAAACATTTTGAAGGTCACGCGCACGTCACGCGATGCCATTTTGTTTGTTTAATTGCTTACTACGACAAATTTAATACTTTATATGCTTCAAAATGTCTGTAACAACGAAAAAAAAGGAATTTTAAATTGATTAAAGTTGATTTGGAAAGGTACGTTGCCAGTTTCTTGATATATTCTTTTGTTTCAATTTTGTTTTAGTGTTCGACGTTACTTGAGGGTAAATACAGGGTGATTATTTGTAAGTACTTAATAAATAATTTATTACCTTGTCACATCTAAGCCGTGATCCGTTCTTACTATTTTAAACCGACTTAAAAAAAGTAGGTTCTCAGGTTGACCTCTATGTATGGGTTTATGTATGTATGATGTATGTTTGTCCGCAATTATCGCTCGTTTGGCTGAACCGATTCGGATGCGGTTTTCAGAACAATATTTGTCACACTAAGGGTCAATTTAAATTCAACCTTAACTTCAAAGCGTTAACGCACACACTACTTCTGAGAGTTTAAAAAGGCGCGCGCATTCGCGCTCATTCACGCAAATTTGTGCGAATGCGCCCGGCCAACGCTGATTTGCCTCGCAGAAGTAATGTGTGCATTATGCTCTGGAGTTAAGGTTGAAAACGTTTTTTTCAGTTTTGGTAATTCGCTTCGATGCGCTTCGATTCTGCACTAATATTAATTGACCCTAAATATGACAAATATTGTTCTGAAAACCGCATCAGAATCGGTTCAGCCAAACGAGCGATAATTGCGGACAAACAAACACCATAGTATACAAACACACATATACACGGCCATATATATTTTTTAATAATTAAAAAAAAATAAACATACTGTATAGCGAACATGGTGGTATTTTGGACAAACAAGCACTAAACTGGCACTTTATTTTAGAGAACTATCTCCGTGTCGTTGTGCTCAATCTCCACATACATAATTATGTCGGAAGAATTTTGACCAATCTCCAATAATTAAATGAAATGTAATGAGTGCTATAGTTATTATTTTCAATTAGTATTTCTATACATATAAAGAAATACTACATTTTTCTAACTCAGCAAAAGTTTAATAAACTTCTAATAATATCCATAAGTAATTTAAAAAAAACGTCTCCTGTAAAATATGCTCACTGGTCGATTGGCCATTCAAGCACTAGGGCGGCGATACGTAGTTTATGTTCTTAATTTAAATTTCGGCTGTTTCCGTATCCTGTCGACCCACCCTGCCCCGGGGCAGTGCAGATGCCGAAAACGATATTAGAAAGTTACATACTCTCAAGTCTCATTCGAAAAGTAACATTTTGAGGGAAAAAGTAACATTTCGGATAATTTTAAATAAAATTGACTTATAATTATTTATAGCTAGCTTAAAAAGCTCATGAATCGAAATGAATGTTTCTCTTGAATTTCTGAAATACTCCTGAAACTTTTTCGTTGACAGAATATATTGATAAAGGTTAAATTCGCCGCAGGTTTTTCTCTTTTTTATGTGAGGCTCTATCCAAATGTTTCTCCTTTTGGAATGTGCTACTGCAATCTGCATTTCACATTCTATATTAGAATCATCGTCTGAGGAGTTGTCTAACAAATCAAGAAGTAAGGCAGTATCAGTTATCACTCATAGTCAATCACCCTGTATATAGAACTCTAACAAGGAATACGTGTGGCACCAACGCAGACTCGTAAGGAAATGAACAGATTTTTAATATTATCGTATCTTAGCCGTGTGTGATAGCTTAAGATACTATAATATTTTATATTTGGGCATCTTAAGATAAAATATTATATTATCTTCACCGTGTGTGATGCGCTTTACGCGTTTTGTATGGATTTTCGATCAACACGAAAATCTGGCGCGAGTTTCACAGTTTTTACCCATCCCACAAAAGTGCTCAACGCCGCTAAAGAAGTTTTCACTTCAAAAATAGTATGGATTACGTCCAAAATAAATAAACATACTTACACTGCCAATTCATTTTCTCGGCTAGTTCTCCCCTCGAATCGTTTATCACGGCTTTACGAAGGTTTTAATTAAGTCTTCCAACTACCGGATGTACCGCCCCTGGCCCTGGCCTCACAACTTTATTAATTTTTTATAGGAAGCAAGCTTCTGCGTCTGGCTTTTTAATATTTACAAGATGGCTAGTGAGGATGTTAAAATACGTTGAATAAATACGCTCCAGATTATAAAGTTTAATTTTAAAGTTTATGCGGCTTATATTGTGTAATATATTTTATTTTTAAATAATAAAGCCACAATGCCATAAGGCATTAAGTCCACCTTTGTACCTTTATGTGCATAAAGTTCTTTAACCTCTCGGGCGTCGCATGTAGGGATGTAAAGCGGTAAAATTACTTTCGTAAAATTCGGTAAATTACGATATTTTACGTAAAATATTATATTTTACGGTAAGATTGGGTAAAAAACCATTTGATTTCGTGGCATAATTTTCATTAATAATGGGGATATAAACAGGTTACTTAATGCACGTCTAGTGCAGTCAGTCAAAACAACATAACTTTCAGCCAGCTGGCTTGCTGTATGCGCTGTCGAGTGTCGTCAACTGCCAAAAAGTCGCGACAGCGCAAAATGTTCTGGCAAACAGCACTAATCGGCAACGTCGCACGGTGCAAAGCGCACGCAATACGCAAGTTGCAAGTTGCAACTTGCAACACGCTCGCCCCGCCCGCCGTCATAATATCACCATTCTACATACATACGTAGTCGGTGATTTTACCGTAATTTATATAAATTACCCTAAAATACGCGTATTTTACCAGCGTTTTCGGTAAAATTACGTAATTTTGCAACCCAAGTCGCATGCCACGAGGTGGCATAAAAAACTAACCATATCAAGCGTCGCGCGCCACCCGTGCCCGCGGCGGGTAAGAGATTTTATTTTTTCTCTCATTTAAAAAGTTAAGCTTGTGCACAAGTGTTAGGTGTTCTGTACACGGCTAAAGACATCGATGAATTAGTCTATGGCTGTTTCATACTGCATCTATGGCAAGTGAATTTATTAAAAAATATAATCTGAGGTGCCATTTTTATGTCATTGTGACTGCAGTTTGTTGTTATTGTTGTGTAAAGTTACACTCACAATAGTGAGTGTAAATTAATCGGGAAAAAGATTATAACGTAAGTAAATCATATATTTAACTAAATAAACAGTAAGTTTCTTGCGTATGTATTAAGTTTTTTTCCATAAATAGTCAAAGCGTCGCCTGCCGACGGTCGGCAGTGTGAAAAAACTCATGTTTTGTGTTTGCACCAAGATTATTACAAGATTATTAGTAATTAGTAAAATTACAGTTACGTCATCATATAGGAAATTTATTCTAATTTGTAAACATATATAATAAATACAGGGGATAAAATAACAATTTATTATTATAATCTTGAGAAACCCAAGCGCGGAAAAACCGCGCGAACAGCTTCCGCGAATTTCCCAGATGCGGCGACATCAAACGGCGTCATAAATAAATAATCGGCCAAGTGCGAGTCGGACTCGCGCACTAAGAGTTCCGTACTACTATAGAGCAAAATTAGCCCAAAAATTGTATTTTTTGTATGGGAGCCCCCCTTAATTATTTATTTTATTTTAATATTATTATTAAATATTAAATTGCACATAAAACTAAGGACCTTGAGTAAAATTCAAGTACCTACCTGTTGCCATTATTGATATAGAACCAAAAAGGCAAAAAAAATCACGTTTGTTGTATGGGAGCCCCTCTTAAATATTAATTTTATTTTGTTTTTAGTATTTTTTGCTATAGCGGCAACAGATATACACAATCTGTGAAAATTTCAACTTTCTAGCTATTACCGTTCTTGAGTTACAGCCCGGAGACAGACAGACAGACGGACAGACATTGAAGTCTCAGTAATAGGGTCCCGTTTTTACCCTTTGGGTACGGAACCCTAAAAATATATTATTGTATTATTATACAAAGTAATGTTTAGTTAATATAATACTATGCATTACTCGTACTTTTCTATACCAACATGTCGTCTTTAACGATACTAACATTATAAAGTCAAAAGTTTGTGAGTTTGTATGTTTGTTACTTCTTCACGTCTATACAACTGGAGCGATTTTAATAAAATTTGGCATGGAGTTAGGTGATACCCTGGATTAGCACATAGGCTATTTTTTACTGTGGGAAAATATAACAATTTATTTTTCTTAATAAGCCGCGAGTAGCACCGCGCGCACAACTAGTTACTTTGTACCATAATAATATTATTGTGCGTCGGTAAATGTAAATTGCAATTCTAATTTATTAGAAAATATGAATTTACATAATATTACCGGTGTACTATTATAAAATTCATATTAATCCCTCGATCACCAATTCCAGGAAATCTTTTGTTGTCGCGGCCCATATGGGCCTTACGGGGCTTGAGGGAATTAAATAGTTTGTCTGAAATATTACGAGTAAAACAGCAGTCAAACTATTTTATTCATATTGAAAATTTTGAGAATTCCAATGTTCAACATGTTGATTTTATTTATTAAAATAATTTCAGAATATTTTTTGATTTCGTCTGTTTATTACAATGTTAGTTATTTCGAGACCGTTTAATTGTGTTAAATATTACTAATACTCTGTTTCAATTAATCCTTCAATGGGGCCATAAGAGCACCGGTGATTGCGACAATTACAATTATAGAATACAATAGCATTTCCAAGAATCCTCGATCGAAGGATTAATTATGATCTTAATGTAACTAACAGTATAATACAATAATAGCTCCCACACCGGTTTCGGTGACGGTGGCCAGTTTCATTGAAACCAGGCCTGTTACGCAGGAGTAATTTTTAAATAGTGCCCAAGTGCGTGCGCAGATAGGACTGGCGAGAGAATATCAGGCGCGGGACCGACTTTTTACATGCCCATCATACGTATGGATGTACATTGTACATACATGGATACATGAACAATTGAACATGTTTCCAACCGCGGGAATCGAACCCACGACCTCCGAGTCAAGAGCCACGCTCTAAACTACTGGACCATGGAGGCGTCATAACTAAACTAAAAAATGGTGTAGAGTGTAAAAACCAAATTTTCATTGAATTCAGTCCAACTCATGTTATATATTCCTGTTAATAATGTAATCATGCGGTAAAGATTTATAATGCAAGGTATAAAACATACCAGTTAACATAATTATAACGATCCACTTCCCTAAATGAGTTACAGCAAAACTTATTTTCTGATCTCCAGTTGCAACTTGAAGCATATTTCCAGGTCTGAGTGGAAAAAATGTAAAATTTTCAAGTTGTAAAACAAACTAAATGTATGTTCGGGAAATTAAAAATGTTTCTTCGTCATGAGTGAGCACGTTTTTCCTCTAGTGACTTTTTTATTAACTCCGCCTTAGGGAGTACGATACGATATTACGTTTATTTTTTGTACTCTTATTTGATATTTCACAGAAGTCTTGGTGAACATGGTATCACTTTCATTCTATATTTACCTTTCACGATTATTTCAAGACTAAAATTAGCTAAATCAGTTAAGCAGTTTTCGACTTTTACGATAATAATTACGATTCCTTGGATGTTTCTAAAATGAAAAAAAAAGACTGTCAAAAAAACTGTCAAACGCAAATAGGAAATGCGTGTAGTTGATGTAACTTTTGATACAGACAGCAGAACTTACTGCGACGATATCGTATCGATGTCGTGCGTTGTAAAACCACTTATAGATTGTCGGTTCTTTGTCATGTACAGCAATTATACGTATTTGCTGTAACGAACGAATTTGTTGAAAAAAGTCTTACCGCTCGTGTCGCGAACGTGTCCTTTATAAAATGAATTTAAAGTGTTCACGTTAAATGTTTTGCGATGGTTCCATGTATTCTGTTCATTATTATCAGCTCGGCCGGTGAGCAGGCCTGTAAGAGTTTAAATATGCAAAGTTACCGAGAAAATAATTAGTAAAATGTACCTGTGATTGACAAAGAATTAATGGTCGCATCACAGACAAAAAACATTTTCGGTAATGTCTCAATTTAACACAGCAGTAAAAAAGTTAACACAGCAACATAGATTTTTTTAAATTATAAGGAGGTGGGAGAATCGATATCATTAGAATCATCACTGTATAAATCAAGATGTCTAAGTAGCTGTATGTAACCCGTTTTCAATCAAATTCAACGTCCAGTATAATATTGCACAAACTTACAAACTATGATTGGAGCTGTTAAGCTGCATTTGCATGTTATATTGTTCTAAATGATCTAAATAAATGGACTGCATTCATAACTCATAATAAGTCCAAAGCAATGTGGGCCGTCATTAACAGAAATAAAAAAACTTGCAAAAACGAAATACACAAATTACACGTAAATTGTGCGTATATATCAGACCCATCCAACATAGCTACAACTCTAAATACATTTTTTTCCACTGGCACTACAGACACAAACTCTAGGTACAGTCAAAATAACTCTAATTACAAGCCAATATCAAATCATTATAACTCTATATTCATGCCGCCCGCAACTCCAAGTGACATTTATCGTACAATTAACTCTCTCAAAAATACTAGTAGCGTAGGTTACATAGGCTGCTATTTATGTATCCGGAACTGGCCACTTACAAAAACAATATTTAAAAAGTAATTACAACATTTGAAAATAGAACTCTTTGGTTGAAGAATACATTTTGTTTCATGTGACTGTCAATTATTTTTCCATTGTGGCGTCATTTTGAAAATTGCGTGTCTTCATTTGCCATGGATTTAATGCGTGAACATTTTCGTGCAATAATTTACTACGATTTTCGGCGTGGGCTAAATCAACAACAGTGCTTTATTCAACTCACCGCAACTTTTGGAGATGAAGCACCATCAAAAACCACTGTTTATCACTGGTACAGTGAGTTTAATCGTGGGCGGTCTATGCTGACGGATGAAAATAAAGAAGGTCGCCCAAAAACAGCTGTTGTCCCACAAAATATAGATGCTGTGCGGGAACTAATAATGCGTGATCGTCATGTTTCATATCGCGAGATAGAGGCGTCCTTAGGCATAAGTATGACGAGCATACATAAGATATTACACGAACATTTGGCTGTAAAAAAAATATGTTCGCGTTGGATTCCGCACAACTTGACAATCGATCAAAAACGGGCTCGTGTCGATTGGTGCAAAAAAATGAAAAATAAATACAACCGTGGTACGTCAAAAGCCGTTTATAATATCTACACAGGTGATGAATCTTGGATCTATGCATATGACCCCGAAACTAAACAACAGTCAACGGTGTGGGTGTTCCAAGATGAGCCGAAACCAACAAAAGTTACTCGTGCAAAAAGTACTTTGAAGCAAATGGTCGCCTGTTTTTTTGGAATTAATGGACATGTGGCTACAGTGCCATTAGAGAATCGTAAAACGGTTAATTCTGAATTGTATACGACCATTTGTTTACCAGAAGTCTTTGAAAAAATAAGAAAGGACAACCGACAACGCAGAATCATATTACATCACGACAATGCTAGCTGTCACACCTCAGCTGAAACAACTCAGTTTTTGAAGGGTCAAAAGATCGAATTGACTGGTCATCCGCCGTACAGCCCTGATTTGGCACCTAACAATTTCTTTTTATTTCCATACGCGAAGAACAAATTACGTGGTCAACGTTTTTAGAGCCGCGAAGAGGCTGTTGATGCGTTCAAAATGCACGTTTTGGAGATACCTCAATCAGAATGGAAAAAGTGCTATGAAAATCGGTTCCAGCGTATGCAAAAGTGTGTCGATCATCGCGGCGAATATTTTGAAAAGCAATAAAACCATATTAAATGATATATGTTTGTTTCTTTTTTTAATTCCGGATACATAAATAGCAGCCCTCGTATGATGGAATAACAACTAGTATTATTTAAAAAGTGTCTACTACTATATCACCGATAGTATGCCACGTCTATAACTTATGCGTAGAAAAGGGAGTATATCCAGATAAGTTAAAACTAACAATAATAACACCCCTTTTTAAAAAGGGTGATCCAGAAATGCCAAATAATTATAGACCAATAGCACTAATACCAATTTTCTCAAAAATTTTTGAAAAGTTAATCAATGAAAATTTATACAATTATTTTGAAAAGCACAACATAATATGCAAAGAACAAATGGGTTTTAGGAAAAACAAATCGATAAATTGTGCAATACACGACTTCTTAAAAAATATACTAACAAATTTAAATGAGAAAAATAATATGTGTGCGCTCTACATGGATCTTTCTAAATCATTTGATTTTGTTAATCACAAAATTTTAATTGATAAACTGGAATCATATGGAATTAGAGGTAACGTACTTAATTTAATTAAATCATACCTAACTGATAGAAAACAAGTTACTCAAATAAAAAATCTATGTCCGAAGAGTCTTATGGAAATTTGCTACCTATCACCAACTCAAGAAGTCAATGATGGCGTGCCACAAGGTGGTGTTCTAGCGCCACTTATGTTCTTACTATACATAAACGACTTACCGAAAGTAATAGACGAAAAAATGGTACTCTTTGCTGACGATGGCACAATATTATATATTGGAAAAAATAAGAATCATCTGGAAACTGATATATTGAACTCCCTTGACGAAATTATAAAATGGCTAAACATGAATTACTTAAAAATTAATTTAGACAAAACCAATGTAATGTATTTTAAAAATTTTAAGCAGCCTAGTGTAAATATAGAGGTGGAATATATGAATACTAAAATTAAGCAAGTATATGTCTCTAAGTTCTTAGGAATATATTATGTGGATAGTGAACTGAATTGGAAAGAGCACTGTTACTATATTCGTGGAAAAATCAATAGGTTGTCGTATGCCTTATATATGCTCCAAAAAATTATAGGATTAAATACAATTATAACTGCATATCAAGCTCAAGTAGAGGCTTTGTTGCGATATGGAATAGTATTTTGGGGTAACTCTTCTGAAAAATATACAGTATTTAAAGCCCAAAAGAAATGTATAAGAGCTATAAGTAGAATAAGATTAACGGACAGCTGTAAGCCACATTTTCAAAAACTTAAACTTTTGACATTTCCATGCCTATATATCTTAGAAAGCGTAACATTTGTAAAATCCAATTTACACGAGTATGAGACTTTTAAAAGCATCAGACATCGCCATAAGGTGTGTTATCCAAGTAGCAAAACTGCCTTACTTAATAAGAGTTACCTAGGCGTAGGTACAGTTAGTACAGTTCGTCTGTACAATAAACTACCAAAATGTATACTAGAGATAAATTCGCTACAATTATTCAAAAATACGATTAAGACAATTACTCAGGTCAAAAAAGCTTATTATGACATTGATGAATATTTAAATGATAACGCTTTTATTATTGAATAATGTATTATTAACATAATATTATTAATTGTTATTTTTATGTAAATATGTTGATATTTTCTACTATTCAATTATTATCGATGACATGTAAATGGTGCTATTATTAGTTAAATGAATTTGCTGGACAATTACTAACATAATATTTTGTACTATTCTATTGACTGCAGCTGTTATGTAAATTCTATATACGAAATTGCTCTAGATTATTTTTTAATGCAAACATAACATATTGTTAAAAATATATATATATATATTTATAAAATGTAATTGTAATTTAATAGACTTATATTATAATGTGAATTTTAATGTAATCATTTAGTTTTATCAACAATCAATTGTAAATAGTAACTAAGTATTTAAATAACTTTTGCATGCCCCAAGTGGCCTATGTGCTGCAATTAAACTGAATGTAAGACCTTATATCCTACACACATATGCAAAATAAATGATTTGATTTGATTTTTTTGTGGATACACAAGACGTGCTTAACTGCGACATACAACTAGGTCCTAAAAGCTTAGCCTCCCATAAGTAACTTAGTAATTGTAAATTCGTACGGAAATATTTAGCCATTTCGTCGATCAGCCACTTAATAATCTGTCACAGTGTAGCGCGACGGAAACATAGAAAGTAATGCGGCCGGCGATTAGCTGACTCGGCACTTTCGTCCTCGGTGGCTTCTCACAACTCATTACTGTTCCACTTACGATATATTGTTTAAGATGCTTAAATAATATATCGTAAGTGGAACATCGATCGTGGAAATGTATTAAATAGAAAACTTTTGACGGTAAAAATCTCGGTACCAAGATTTTTGAACAAAATTTTCCGATCTATGCCAGCCAAGCCTGAGCAGTTTTGCTACCACACTCAGACAAATATTTTAATAATGATTAAACTTCTATTTCATGAAGAATTTGACAGATAATGTATGGGGCATATTATGTAAAAATCTTCATTTAATTACAGCTCAATTAATATTCGACTTTGAGTGCCGCAGTAAGTGTCTAAGGCTGTGTTTCCACTGAAGCGGAGCGGAGCGGAGCTTAGCGGTGCCCGAATTGACCAATCGTGCTATTCCAGCGGAATGACAGCGAAGCGGAGCGAAGATATCGAGCATGGTGATTGGTCAATTCGGCACCCCTAAGCTCCGCTCCGCTTCAGTGGAAACGCAGCCTAAACACACCATGCCGAAGTTCCGCGGCGGAAGTTCGGCATGTACGTCAGCAATGTCAAAAGCATACAATATATAAAATTAACTTTACATAACAAATTGTCGATTTCGTAATAAAATGGCCATTTTACACAAATTTAACAAATAAATCAAATCTTTTCGCATCGAAAAATCAATTAATTTGAATGTTGACAAGTGTAATTAAATATTCGACAAACAGAGCGGCTGTTACGTCATATTGAATTTGGAATACGACTAAACCATGTCCAAAAAAATGTATCATTCGTACTGTAAAATATTGGAATATAACAATATTTTTTTATAAAGTTGAGCCAAAATTTATTTACCGCAAGGGTACGGTACATTTTTCCGGAATAAAAGTATTCTATCTCCTTTTCCGGGACTGAAAGTATTTTCATACCAAGCAAATTTGGTTTAGCGGTTTGGGCGTGGAAACAGAAGAACAGACGGAAAGAATATTAGTATGGATATAGTTTAATCTTTGTTAACGTCATTTTTGTTACTTTCTTACCGGTAAGGTCGGCCTGCGATCAGTCTAACTGAATTAACCCATCAAGCCCCGTACGAGCACCGGTGATTGCGACAACAATAGAACACAATAGCATTTCTGAGAATCCCCGATCGAAGGATTAATCAGCCTCTCCGTGTATGAAACTTTAAAAATGATTCGCTTTCTTTTTAAGATATCAATAAAATTTTCAGAAAGTTTCGACTTCGGTTTAAACCACAGACATAGAACAAGATCTTGATCTATGTCTGTGGCTTAAACCGAGGCGTGATGATAAAAATTTTCAATGAAAATTGTATTTTTTTTTTTTGTAGATTATCTACAAAAAAATACACTTTTCATTGAAAGTTTTTAACATAAAACAAGATTTTGATCTATGTCTGTGGCTTAAGCCGAGGCGTGACGATAAAAATTTTTATCATCACGCCTCGGTTTAAGCCACAGACATAGATCAAGATCTTGTTCTATGTCTGTGGTTTAAACCGAAGTCAAAACTTTCTTGTCAACAACATCCATTTTCTCGATCTTATTTGTCTCCGAAAATGTTATCTTAATTATAATATCATTATCTAAAAGCTTTGAGCCGAAAAAATAAGTTTCTTAACATCTTGAGTGACCTTGAAACGAGGACAAAGTAAGACAACGAAATATGTTATACTTCAGAAACACTGGTAATGAGAGAGTAGTTTTCACTTTCAAAGGAAACTTTTTATTACGTCTCAAACTGCTCGACCGTTTTCAATAAAATTTCACATAGGTATACACTAGATAATTGAAAAGGATATAGGAAATCCATACTTCCATAATAATATTATAAATGCGAAAGTGTGTCTGTCTGTCTGTTACCTCTTCACGCCCAAACCGCTGAACCAATTTCGCTGAAATTTGGCATGGAGAAAGTTTGAGTCCCGACAAAGGATACTTTTTATCCCGGAAAAATGTACGGTTCCCGCACGATAAACTAATTTGGGCGCAACGGAGCGTCATCTAGTTTTATATAAGTTTCCGTGGTTTATTTAGCTCGTAGCAGCGGGAAATACCTTTCCAAATAATAATTCATTATGAACTCAAATATTTGGGGTTCATTTTCAATATAATATCAGGAAAATTATAAAATTTAAAAGCCATTATCTCCACACAGCAAATGAGTTAAATGGTTATTAATCGTAATGGTGAACGTGACGTCAGTGGGTCGGCAGATAAATCGTCAGTTATCAACCTCTGGTGGTCATCGTTAACGAATTTATACAGGGTGTAACAAAACATAGTGATAATACTTTAAGATGTGTGTATGTGTACTCTGTATAGAGTTCATTGTGTAAGTAGCAGCGCTAAAAGAGTAGCTTTTTTTAAATTATTGTATGGGAAAATTCATGACGCTGGGGCACTTGCCCATACAAATTATGAAAATTGCTTTTTCAGCGCTGCAACTTTCACAGTTAATTCTATATATGGGACCCTAAAGTATTATAGCTAAGTTTTGTGACCTGTATAGTACTAGATTTCGTCCGCAACTTATTTCTATAAAAAATCGATTTACTTTAATCGTGCTTTTTACACCCGACTACGAAGTGAAGCCAAAAGAAAACACAGTGATTTAGATCTAGACGTATGTATGTCTGTCTGTATGTGCCCTTGTTGCGGCCATTGGACTTTATCAAATGAGATGTCAATAGTTTCCGTCAGAGGATATAGTTTTTGTGGTGAAACTATATTATATACCTAAGTTCCCCGCATCAAAACTGCAGTGTAATTCATCGATAGCGCAGAATCCGCAAGTTTTGTCGATAAAATAATGACGTAATCTTTTTTCTGAAACTCCAACTCAAAATATACGCGTGAAATTCATTCCGTTTGGAAAAAAAGCGAACGTGTGCGACGTGCGTCAATTAATATATGTATGTTACCGTTAGTATGCAGAATACGTTAACGTGCACATCACCTAGGTAATCTGCAGATTCCCTGATACCATCCGTTAAAGTGTGAATTATTTAAATAAAATAAGCTTATATTTACATTTTTCCTAGTTACTTTTCATTCTCTTCCTTCGTAAAAGTCCTAAAAACTTTAACTAGTCTTTAGCTAGTCAATTCAAGACTGTTTTTGTTCGGATTGTTTTTTTTTTTCTAGTTAGTACGATCTGTTATAATATATTTTATTAGAAGAGTTACATTTTACTTAAAAAATAATAATTTGTTCCTTTGTTTAGATGACATGTTTATTGTTTAATTCAAACAAGAACCTGTTTTATGTAATTTAATGACAATAGAATAAACTTTTTGAACTTTAACTGACTCATCCAGGTGATTTGCAGAATACCTTGTTAATCTGCAGTGTAACTGCTTTACGCATATTAACGGTAACATATCGATTCCATACATTCGGATATCCGAATACGGAAAACGAATTCGGAAATCGAATGCTACGTTTTGATGCTTGCCGAGCCACGGCAAGCATCCACAAGCCCGAGCGTGAAAACAGGTGAATCGCTTGGCTTGCGTGAGCTTGCGGACGCTTGTAGACGATCGGGAGTAGTGTCGGTTTTTGGACAGAGATCAAAGGGCATTTGCGGCAAACGTTTGCGACGTGTTCACACGTTGGCTCCGGGCTCGCGCTTAGTTGCCGCTGTGATCTCGCGACGAACGCACGTCATGCACAAAATGAGTGGCTGGTCGAACGAAGAGAGTTTATCGTTTTTGGAATATTACCAAACCGAAACGTGTATCTGGAACCCCAGGGATGTTAACCATAAAGATATAAAGTTCATTTGTTTATTTATTTATTTTAACCGACTTCAAAAAAGGAGGTTATCAATTCGACCCGTATGTAAGTATGTATTATTTCCAGAATTGCCCAATTTCCGTATATGTTAGTCTATATCAGCGTCTGAACAAATGTGCCAAATTTCAAAAGTTTATGTATGTATGTATGTTTTTATGTTTGTGTTCGCATATCTCCGGAACTACAAGTCCGATTTGAGTTTTTTTATTATACTAGGTATTGCTTAACTTAGGGAACAGTGCAAGTTTCATCAAAATCGGTTCAGTAGTTTTTGAGATAGGGAATTTTAATTCTCAATTACGTACAATTTTGAAGTCGGTTTTATCTTTTTAATTAATAGAATACTATATTATGTGATGATACTTTTGGTTATAAGAGCATTAAAAATAATAGGAAACCAAACGTAATAGCCGACACAAGTTCGGTGTCCGCCATGCTTGGATGTACGTAATACACTGACGCGTTCACGAGCGTGATTCGTGAAAACGACTTACAAATGCAAAGCGAGATTTGTGGATGCTTGTGGCTTGTGGAGGCTTGCCGTGGCTCGGCAAGCATCAAAACGTAGCAGAATACGGAAAACGGACTCAGTTTCAGATACATCGCCTCTTTGCAATATGATTTCTCCCTAACAATGACTTCCGTTTTCAGGATTCGACATTTGAATTCTCCGTAAGATTGGAATTATAGCCGGGCGTCCAATAACCGGGTTATTCATGAGTTGCGCCCCCGGGACCGTCGGGAGTCAGGACCGCCATACGCTCTTGTTAATACCCTTGTTGTTCGCGAGTTGTTTTATAACGGCTACACAAGAGAAAAATTATAGTAGTAGCTTTGAAATGTGGGTCAATTTCTTTCGATAAATCTTAAGGTAAAACTCCTTTAGGCGCGTTGAGAGTAAAATTTCAAGGTCGCGTCATGAATAAGAGGGTCTTTATAATAATACTGCGTCACGACGCCCTCAAGATTTTCGATAGAAGTTTCACTTCTGATACGTGTACTCTGTACAGTGTACACACGCTCTTTTATTAACCAATGCTGTCCCATAGGGGCAAAAGTCTCCTCCAGGCATTTATCCAGGAGAGTGCCGACAAAAGTGACACGAAACAGCAGGAACAGAAGAAAGATACTTCCTCTCCTACACCGCACTGCGCCGGTAGTCTACTTTCCCTTAATTTTACGAATTTACGTCACTGGTCACGTGTCTCATTTTTTTACATATCTGTAAAAACAGTGCACAGGGTTTTCTATTTACTAAAGAAGTTTTCACTTCAAAACAGAATCCGCCTGATCGTCGAGTCTGATTATGAAAATAAAATATATAATGTCTATCTCTAACTAATAATAATTAGTGTTTGCCTAAATTCCTAGAATGATAATTAGTCGAAATGGAATTCAATAATTTAGGATTTATACAATTTGAAAGCTAGACAGTTTACTGTGAGGCTTCTAAAATCTTTATCTCAAAGGTTTGCCCAAGGGCTATATGCCGTTATTAAAACCATTAGGGCTTCCGAAAAAAGGGTTAACAATTTGTTGTCGGGGATTCCCGTTTCTCGTTAAATGTTTACGCAGAAATTGTATAGTCATCTCGAACTTACTTTAATTAAAGGGAACTTTAGGAACAAAGGAAGGCTAAATTTATAATAAATTGCTATTTCCATAAAAAAACATATATATAATTGGAATCTCGGGGAATCGGCTCCAACGATTTTCATGAAATTTAGTATGTAGGGGGTTTCGGGGGCGATAAATCGATCTAGCTAGGAATCATTTTTAGAAAATGACATTTTATTCGAGTTTTATCGAATACCGAGCAAAGCTCGGTCAAATAGAATACTTTGTAAGTATCCCGGAAAAATGTAAGGTTCCCGCACGATAAGCTAATTTTGGCGTAACGGAATTGCGGGCGTTATTGAGTTAACAAATATACTCTTTACTTTGACAAACATAAATAGGGGTTCCGTATTCTGCCAGCTGGCTGCGGAACCCTCAAATTATCATCGCAAATTATTTATAGGACAGATGATAGCGAGGAATGTAGTTTTTTACAGACATGTATGTGGGTGGTAATAGTGCCAATGCTAGTTCAACAGTTCCAAACAGTAGCTTAAATACAAAACTTTTGTAAGACGAGAAACAGAAAACGTAATATACTTTACTAATATAGTGAAAATAAAGTCAAGCAATAAATACATTTTCTTAGTAGTATCCTTAAACAAGATCCATATAGGGACTTGATTAAATTCCCACGGAGCTAAAACATTCTCAGGACTCCCGGAGAAACTCGGGGAATCCCGGACAGTTCACCGACAGTGTTGTCAGCTCCTAGTGCAAAAACCACAAAAATGACGGTTGTGAAAAATTGAAATCGCTAGAAAGCCAAGAATGACGGATCTTCGTCATATTTTGGTCAGTTTATGTCTATTTAATGTTTATCGTGATACTATGTCAACTGCGTTTAAAATAATGTGACCAAATCGAGTAATCTATCTTCCTTCTTAAGAAATCTTATGAATGAACTTCTTTAAAAGTATTTAGAAACATTTTATTATTAGCAAAAGTTGTAAAATTCCATTGAAAATATAATACCGTAAAATTAATTGAAATATTAATTTCATAGCTACGCAATTTATAATTTATAGCTACATAATTTATTTCTATTACATTTCAAACAATAAATTTAATAATATCTTAAGTTTCTGATGTTAAGTATTTAATTTGTAATATTAATTATTTAAAGGTCAAGGTAAGAAAATCCCGTAAAAGTGGTAAAACCTTAACTGGCAACACTATCTGGGAATCCCAGCTTCGATAGTGCCATCTGAGTGTGATTGAACATGTCCGACCGAAGTATTTTAAAGCTATTTCTTTAAATTGATTGATTGCTAGATTTTAAAAGAGAAAAGTAGTTTTTATGTCGATGTAAGATGAAATAAAATTGTTTTACACGAATAGAATATCATTGAAATATTAAATTGGAACATAACATAAAGTTTTATAGTGATTTGAGTAGGTATTTTCGTATATTTTTCATTCACTTAGTGCGCGCAAAATGTACATTTTCTAACATGTATCTATGCTATATTCTTTTTTCATGCTTATTAAAATCAATTCAGTATTTTAAGTTTGAAGAGGTAACTCACAAACAAAATGACTGACAGACACATTTTTTCACATTTATAAATCATATATTGTACTTACCTCACTTACCTGTTGTTTTTGTTGAAACGCGGAATTTATTCAACCTCCAAGAAGGTAGCCTATCTTTAAACCACGGACACCTACCGATATAAACGCCATAAAAGTCATCCCTCTTATTTATTACGTAATTGGTTAAACGCGTAATTAACATGCTAAACTACTATCCCTTAATTTAAATGCCCTTTAATTTTCACCTCCTAATATATAATTATTTCACCCTTTAGGGTAAACTCATTAGTTGACTTTATAATAACAGGGTAAAGTTGAATCGATTTCACGCACGAGGCACGAGACGAGTCAACAAGCAAGTTACTTATTTTGAAGGTAGTAATAATAAAACTTATCAAAAGGTTAACAATATTTTATGCTTTAAGCCGCGAGGAGAGATGCCATACTAAATTTGTTTCAATAATTACGATTAACGAGAGATCAGACGCAGGACCGACTTTTTTACATGCACATCCGACGCATGGTTCATCCTTGTCAGACAAACCAAACTTGGAAATAACACTATTTTTCCAACGCGGGAATCGAACCCACGACCTCCGAGTCAAAAGCCGCGCTCTAATCCACTGGACCACGGAGGCGTTACAACAAACTGCATTAATATTAGATTAAAAGCAGAATTGGGGTCCTGGAATCGGAACAAGGGATAAAAAGTGATATTTTACGGATATAATTTCATTGTTGGCGGATGCATTTGCGGCGTAATTTATGTATGAGCATACCGGGGGTCCTGGAGCGGGGCCAATGACGACACGTGTTTCCCCATCTATACCCGGCTTAGTGTCTAGATTATGGGCTAGGGCTGGCGACCACGGAAAATCTGGTTTATGATAAGTTAATAAAAGTACAGGCGAACTCAAAGAATTCGGTTACTCACAAACACGTCACAATGAAAATCGAATGAATGATGCAAGACAACCAACAAAAAGTACCTATGCCTTGGTTATTTCAGGTGTCAAGCGAATCCATACTTCCATATTCTTAGAAATATTATAAATGCGAATGTTTGCCTGTCTGTCTGTCTACATATATATCAATCTATCTGTACAGATAGATTGATATATTCCCAATACCTCTTCACACCCAAACCGCTGAAGCGATTTGATGTTTGAAAGGGGGATACTTTGAGTCCCGGGAGAGGACATAGGATACGTAATTTTCTTCTTTATAAAAACTATTAGCTGTCCCGGCAAACGTTGCTTTGCCATAATATATTATGTATTTGCCATATTATTTTATTGAAGTGACTAAATATGTATGTTACCATGGCAACGTCGATCGCTATCCCGTCGCACAAACAATGGTCGCCGTCAGTCTCAGGCTGTAATAATTTACTATTATTTATTCAACAAATGCACCTATCAATATATAAAGTACCCAGTAGCCGTTACTTACTCAAACCAGTCGAAAAGTATCGACATCTGTTGGAATCTTTTGGAGTTAACAGATAATTGTGACTGTCAATTAATTATAGACAAATAATTTGCAATAAAATAAAATTGCGACTATAATTAAAGATCTAAGCTATCCTATCTCTCAAGTTGGAAAAAAGCACACATTAAAAAAAACATTAAAATCGATTAAGTAGTTTAGGAATCCATCGCGGACAAACATCGTGACAGGAGATTTATATACATATATTAGATTAGAAGTCGCAACATACTACGCGAAAATTGGTAAAACTGTTAATTTGGGAAAAGAAAACAGACGCACAGAAAAAGACATATAATATACACTTTTGAATTAATAATATTAGTATGGGTGTCGCAACCCTAGTATCAATAGGTCAGATAATATTATTATAATTCTCATTGTTCTAGATAATTTTTGAGTGTTCCTTAAGTGTAGAATTATTCGTTTCTTTGTTATTCAAGGACTGACGAGTGATCAAGAACAGTTTTCCTTTTCATCAATCAATTATTTTATTATCCTTAAGAAAATTGAAGTACCACTTAATATAATTTCTTGAACCTTTTCGTACCATCAGAATTGTATAAGCTTTAGAGTTAAAGGAACCTATACTATTTAGTTGTGTTATGCCAAGGCAATGTTGGTCGTGTCAATTGACAGGGCTTGACTTAACCCTTAATTACGTAGGTTCATTTGCCTATGACTCAATTTCTCCGAATATAGTATGTAACAGGTACCTATATCAACTTTTAGCCAATCCAATTTCTTCATAAATCTCTTTCTCTTATGTCGCGTTAACTTTCTTATTCGATATTCAATTCTCTTTTACAGCCAATAGTAAAATACATTTTGAAGTTTACAAGAATGAGATTCTTCAGTCATGAATAAAGTTTTTACGTCTTGAATCGGATTTGAGAATATATCAGTTTTGGGCTCAGTTCAGACGAGCTACTTACTGCGAACATTTTGCGAAATCTCATTGTGTAGCGATCAAATCGCGTGTACACTGTACATTGTACGTATATATTAAATTGAATATAAAAGATAACTGAAGACGTGAGTGGATGAACACGATAACTAACAATAAAAATAGTGCCGTTTTTTGCATAAATGGAGGTTTTAGGGCTGGAAAAATGATTTGAAATAAAAAGATGTGCATTTCATGCGTAGCCAGATATATTAGCCACCTGGCTCATATATCTGGCTTCACATACACTTATCTACTTCATCACTTGATGAAGTAGATAAGTATCAAGGTTTGTTCAAATTATATGGGAACAAATGAGTAAATGTGCGTATGTTACAAAATAATACATATTATTGTGTTCTTCCACTTACGTCTTCAACTGAGACTGATGCAAGTTACGTTAATAGATTTAAAAATCCCTTTGTACAGGATTTCTTTGCGTTTATTTTATTTTTATTTTCACATCATTGCCCAATAGCCACTGATATAGCCAAACGTGGTTTTCGTTAATAAAATACATATTTATATTGTATATAACATAATATTATATTTAAACGAGAAACGCATTTTGATGCCTGAATATTATTGACTATTTTTATCTAAACAGGCTATATTCCTAATGTGATAATATTGTCGATGCTTGTGTCTCGTCTGCTCATTCTCAACGCCGTATAACAACATCAATTCGTCGGTCTGTCACTCACATGTAATACCTTAATAAACTGTGGCAGGGCATAAAAGATATTTACGTACTAGTAACCGTCTTATGTTGGTACGGAGATTTTGTTTAAGGCCTTAATGTACGGTAAACGAGAAATATACGCGATGTCGTTTTTTTTTATGAAATAAGGGCGCAAACGAGCAAGTGGGTCACCTGATGGAAAGCAACTTCCGTCACCCATGGACACTCGCAGCATCAGAAGAGCTGCAGGTGCGTAATCAAAGTATATAGGAATACGGTAGTCTAAAAAGTTATATCTAGTGGTGGCTGTTGCTGTAACAGATTTTTGCCCAGTACACCTTACCATCGCACTCAGAGACGAATATTAAACTACTAATAATAATTAACTGTAAATAAACAAAGATTTTGACTTCAGCCCCATACGTTGTCTGTCAAACTCTTCATTGAATTTGAGTTTAATCATCATTTAATTTCTGCGTGCGACAGCATTAAGTTACAATATTTTGTAATAGCGTAGGGAATATAATGATTAAAAAAAAAAGAGTAAAGCAAAGTATGCTTAAAAGTAAAAGTTAAATAAAAATATAAAGAAGCTGTAAAAATATACTATAATAAGCGAAACATTTTTTTACTTAAACTTAAATATATTATAAAAATAGATGAACTTCGTATCACTTATCTAACATAATATTCTCTCCATACAAACCTTCCCTGGACTTCCACGAGTGTTTCAGCACTAAAATTAGCCAAAATGGTTCAACCGTTCTCGGATAGTTGTAAAAGATACCTTCTTAGCAGCTGTTAACTACATCCCATCAAAGGTCGACCCTTTCTTAATTAAATAGATTTAAATTAGACACCTTAGATCCCTAGCGATTGACCCTTAACGTTAATCGGCCAGATATATAACCCGTGAAGCCAGAATACTAATGAGTGAGATACAAGCACCACAGAAACGTGCTTATCTGAACCACAATATACCTTTAATATTCAGTAGTGTAACTAAGCCATTCTAGATAGCACCATACGTCTACCACATTTTATCTGAACCAAAATATAGTATACAGTAGTGTTACAATACAATTCATATTAAAATTAAGGATTTTTCAAATGACTTTCCTAAAGGGATAAAATAGAGGAGCAAAGTTTTCACGCTGAAGCAGTGCTATTTATATCAGGATAAAACTAGATACAATAAAGTCATCATTTAAATTAAACTAATGTGAAAAAAATGGTATTCGCTAAAGAAACTAAACAATTTTACAACTAATCAAACGGCTTAAACGACATAGTGTAGCAGAATACTGCATCAAAATCAATTTAAGAAACCAGAGGGATATTTTTAAAATCAACTAATAGTGACTCAGGTAAATAGGGAAATAATTGTAAAATTATCAGTGCGCGACTACTCGTAATATATTATATTATAAATGCCTAATTTGCTTCTAAAATTTGTAACAACGTGTGTTTGAGTCCGATCAAAGATAGTCTACTGTGTTTATTTTATACCGTGTCCAAACGCCAGTTTCCTTAGAAACCACGTACGTTGGTTTCTGATAAAAATGTAAACATTTTTGAAAGAAATAGTTTCTTGGAAAAATTTCGATGGTAAAATTTAAGTTCAATTTTTCCCGACTTCTAAATTTTAAAACGCCCTAGAGTTAAAATGGCTAGTCGCATTTGCACGTGAGAGGTAGGATCATTTTGATAGTATGATTTTGTTTTCGTTGGAAAATATATTTAGGCTGTATTTATATTATACACCGCGAGTTTATACTAATGTAACGATTTATTTAAATTAAAAAAAAAAAAAAATTATGCGCTTTCATCTTAAATTTTCGTCATCTTCTTTCTACTTTCGTTTTGGCGCATTCAATAATTGAATGCGTCAAAAGCTTTGTCCACACTGGGCCTTTTTTTGTTCATCAAGGGCATGCGTTATAGCGCAGTCAACAGCGAACGTGAGGCATGCCCGTGACGCGCGTTGAAATCGTAGCGCTCGCTGTAACTTTTATTTCAACGCAGGTGGATTTTGAAGCATTCAATTATTGAATATGCCAAACGAAAGTAGAATAAAAAGAAGATGACGAAAATTAAAGATGAAATTGCATAATGTGGACAAAGCTAAAGAACGCAACGCCAACTGTCATTTTTAATAACAAAGCGAAAGTTTTTGATGATCAGAGGGCATGCGTCGCGGGCATGCCTCACGTTCGAATGCGCTCTAACCCATGCCCTTGATGAACAGAAAGAGGCACAGTGTGGACAAAGCTATTTACATAATAACAATTCCTATAACTGTCATCTCGCGTTATAGCCGCCCAGCCACACGTTCTCGCCGACGCATGTAAATTCATCCTTATAATTAAAGGTGTAATAAAAATACATAACCCTCTAATTCGGATTAAAACATAACTACTAACTTAATAATTAAGATAGTAGTTATGTTTTAATCCGAATTTTGATTTTATTTTATTACTAATTACCTAACTATCCAAAATATTACTAACTATCCAATTAGATACATAGCATCCACGAATTGCGCATCGAATTCGAAACAATTTGGGATTGATTCATAGCCAAAGTAAATCAATCCATGTCCGTGAGTCTAGATTCTAGCTCAATTCTAGCCTAGACTTGTACAAGACCTAGATTTGATTAGCTCAGACGGAAGCTCGGTTTCGGCGTTCATCGGTGAATTCATTAAGGATTGTAATAGCTGCCTCGAATTGCGCTCCATAGATTGATTTGCTTTACAATGCTTGGATCGTTACTATTATTAATACTTAGACATCTATTCAATTATAAATGAGGAGTCACAATAGATCCTAAAGGGTCGCAGTGATGTTAGTGCTCTAATGACCTGCCTTCGGAGGAAAAAAATATTAATGTGACTATTTGTCCGTGCCTCTTTTGTATGCTAAAACGGCTGAACCAATTTTAACGGGAAAACGCATAGGACAGTTTTGATTCCAGCACCCATAGAATGGCTACAGTAGAAATACGAAAGTATAGACAAACATCGAAGATAAACTAAAGGTGCCGTTCCGATCTTTACCGCGGCTAGCCGCGATCGACATAATTGAATTTTTCTCGATCGCGGCTAGCCGTATTTCTACTGTGGCCATGCTACGGGTGCAGAAAAACTTAAGAACTCTATGCTATAAATATATTTCGGCACAACGAAGTTGCAGGCAACGTCTAGTACCTAGTATTAATGTGAGTTTATGCGTTTATGTAGCGTTTTGGTTTATAATTTTATAGTACCTTTACGTAAAAAAATAATTATTTAGTTTGAAACGATCAAAAGTGCTTAGACTCAAACAAGAAGGTAAAATCAATGTAATCGTTTGCAAATTCAAATTTTGAGCTCAAACTTTAAACAATCAAGCTCCTTGCGTAATATTAGTATTTAGTTCGCAATTAAACAACAAATAATGATCCTTAAGACCAACAACAAGTCTCAAAGGCCAAACTCATAATTAAAACATTTACATAATAATTAATTTATCAAGAATTGTCTTGGAAAGTTTCCTCAAACTTTCCCGGGGTAATGAGAAGAAATCGTACAAGTTACTTTCCAAAACAAAATAACCGAAGAATATAAAACAAACATGTTGTTTTTCTACCTAGTGTGTTTCACGATAATTATATTATATTTTGTTTGAGTTCTTTAAAAAGACAGATGTGAGCAGAAAGATTGAATTTAAGCAACAAGAAGGATGGCACGAGTAAAATAAATTATAAAATGAAACAGTGTGTCATTAAGTGCTACTGCTTACATTTTTTTTCCTAAAAGACTAAGGGTGAGGCCAAACGAGCGTAATTTTGTGAGTCGTGAGTCGCAGAATTTCGGTTACGCAAATCTTTTTGGAACGAAGTTCCTTATCGCGCGTTCGGCGAACTAGACAGGCTAGACAGAACGATATTTGAACTCGCCACTTTTTTATTATTACCTGCGTGGTAGGGGCAGAGAGATAGTATTTCTGTGCGTGAACTAGACGGCGTTTTTTTGAGAATAAACAGCGACGCGTCAATTGTTAGTATTCCTGGGCGTCAATAGATGGCGTTTTTTTATATTTTTGAGTGTATAATGTAAGTATATGTATATAGGTTTTTTGAACATAAGAAATAACTTCGTTCCATTCGGGTGTCCCTTGACACATCTCAAGTTTTTTTCATACAAATCATGACTTACAAAATTACGCTCGTGTGAATCAAACAGGACTTTTGTATAAAACTGAATGCAGCAGAATTTCTGCCAGCCGAAATTCTGCGGCTCACAACTCACAAATTACGCTCGTTTGGCTTCACCCTATGGATATATTATAAAAATTTGCAGGCTGATCACCTGATTGTCTGACAAGTAAGATGATCCATGCGGCGGATGGGCATGTAAAAAGTCGGTCCTGCGCCTGATATCTCGCTAGTCCCACTATGTTATGAGAGTAAAAGGAATAGAGCGTGCCCCTGTGTACTGCGCATACACTTGGGCACTATAAAAAACTACTCCTGCGTAACAAGCCTGGTTTCAATGAAACTGGCCACCGTCACCGAAAATGGTGTGGGGAGTATTATTATTATATTATAAAACATTTTCATAAAGTGTGTACTTTGTTTCCAAACTCCTTCAAACGGCTGCACCAGTCTGGTTGAGTTTTGTGTGCATATTTACCTGATAAATAATAGTTGTTAGAATTGGTTAACATTTGGTTTTCATAATTTTATTCCCCAAATAACGCGCTTTCTTGGCAAAAAAACGTTTGCAAGACCAGTTTATTATTCATAATATCGATAGTACGCATAATATCGATAGTACGCCTTTCAAAATAATTACGCGTCGTTTTGACTTTGCCGTAGTAAGGTAAATATAATATTTCTTTGGAAATTCACATAACTACAATATTGTTCTCATGTCTACTTACGAGGTGTTACAGAAACCAGTTAAGGTTAAGCCACATTGCTCTGTTGCGTTGCGGTATGTCGCTGCAGTGACAACGCTGCGTTGTTACAATATACAAACACACCACGTGTAAAACCTCACTTGATACTACATTTTCTCTATTTACTCATTTGCTACATCTTTTTTGTATTTCAATAAATAAACAAATGAAAATTTTATTTTATACGAACATAGACATTATAATGATAATATGCCGCATACATTGATGAAGATGAAAACGAAATAAGTGGCAAGGTATTATCTAATAATATTTTAATAACGTTGTTATTTATCGCGTCAGTGCAGCGTCGATACAACGCAGATTTGTTAAACCTTTTTTCGTTGTGACAACGCAACACAGCTAAATGTACAACACAACGCGACAACGCAACGCAATACAATATTGTGGCCTTCGCTCTAAGAGCAACTAAGAACACATGGGAACAAAGTTACTCTATAACCGACATAAGCGTATTCGCTGATGTTCAAACTTTGCCACTCGATGCATTCACTCGTGATTGGGGAAGTGTGAGCACTTCGCCACTTCCTCAATATTAGACTCATTATATCATTATCATCATCATCAGCTGTATATTATTACTTGTTTACACGCCTCCGTGGTCTAGTGGTTTAGAGCGCGGCTCTTGACTCGGAGATCCTGGGTTCGATTCCCGCGTTGGAAACGTGCTATTTCGAAGGTTGGTTAGGACAATGCAGGCTGATCACCTGATTGCCTGACAAGTAAGATGATGCGTCGGATGGGCATGTAAAAAGTCGGTCCTGCGCATAACATAATATTGTGTCATGTCATCATGTGTCATCATTGTAAATCTTTGAACAATCAGACTTTAGGTGTTTTGAGACTCCCAAAATCATTATCTTTTGCCGCTTCCTTATTACAAAAAGTTCTGAGCTTCCTTATTGTCTCGTTAAAATATTTTTTAGAATGTTTTTGTTTGAGTTCTAAATGTTGGTTGGTCCCAGGGCCCTTTTTAACTGATCTCTTGGGTACTACCAATTTGTGCCCGAGCCCTAATTTTAATCCTTGAACTTTTGAAGGTGATTTTGACCTCAAAATAATCAGCTGGTTTAAAATATGATAATATAATATAAAATTATAAATAAGCGTACGACTTAAAACTTTTATAACTAAACGTCGGCATTATTGAGAAATTTATTACGGATCTACTTTATTTGGTTGGGTTTAGGGAATGCAATCCCGCAAGAGAATTTCAATCCCGGTACTTGCGGGATTGAACCATCACAATCCCGCTGAATCCCGGTATTTGCGGGATCCCGCTGGGTGGATTTAAACTTTTAAAATAAATCGTTATAATGACTTTACTTGATAGACCCCGTTTTATTCTTAGAATCTCAAATAAAACAAACTTTGTCGGACACTTTTTTCAAGGGTTTAATTATTAACACCTCCATACTTCAGACTTTATAAAAAAATGAAAGAAAAACTAATCATTTTTTTGGAAATGGCTTCGTAATAATAATAGTTAAAAAAAATCTTTTTAAATAATCGCTTATTTATGTCTGTATCTTTTATCGATTTTTTTTTCGAAATATAGGTAAAAATTGTGCCCAAAGATTCCGAAACGGTTCCTGATATTCAACACAAGGTAGCTAGCAGCTGGAAATGCTCGCTCAGCATCCACGCTGGTTAGTTCAATTGTCATTTAAAGTGAATTATAGGTGAATTGAAGCTAAATTGTTAAGCGGGCTGCCTGTAGCCAGTTCACGCATCCCCGCGCGCAAAGTTACGCATATGAATCACATTTCTTTGTAATCCCGCCAGTCCCGCAGGATCCCGCAAAATTTTCGACCGGGATTAGTCCCGCATAATGCATGCGGGATCCCGGTATTTCGGGATCCCGGTATCCCGGTATTGCATAGTTGGGTTTTATGAAGTCAATGTTAATCATGACTTTTTTGGCTGCACTTAACACACATAACACGAATAGTGTACCATCGAGGAAATTGATTCATAGGCAGTTGACGGACCTACGTCATTTGGTCGGATTATGTCAATTCAACTCTAGCTGTGATCTGTCGGCTGGGTTTGACGTAGCGTCCAAATTAGGTGTCCGTAGGTCCGCAATCTGCTATGAATCATTCTCAAATTCAGACCGCAACGCGACCGCGTAGATGCATTTCTAAAGTATGGATTTGACAGATTTGTAAAACGTCTCACGCTCACGAAATCTGTCAATTGAGTACAAATTAAAGCGGGCTCCACACATGCGGCGCGAAAGCCCGCGAAGGCCGCGAACCGCGAGTGTGGAGGGTTTCAGGGCTTCGCGTTCGTGTTTCGCGGCTTCGTATTTGTTCGAATCGTATTCACGGCGCGTAGCGTCCGTGAATTGCGGCCGCATTTCGCGCTGCGAGTGTAGAGCCCGTACGCGTCGCGTTACGGTCTGAATTGACCCTAATAGCACATCCGTAACTCTGCTAGAAATCAAATTCTCTGATAGAAAAATATAATCTTACAAAGAAATAAACTTATAAGTAAAGAACCGAAATTTATAAAAATAAAAGACTATATTATGCAAATAGAATTAACATTTATTTTTAATTACAGTAATTAAATTTTATTGTTCTCAGACGATTCTAAGAAGTAAATACTCTTCTTGTAAAATAAATTGTTTTGAGTGCAGATGGTAATTATGAAAATACCTCCGAAATTATAATTGGGTTTTGTAATGCTGTATTAATAAGTTTAAAAATATATGAGACATTTTTACTATTTATTCAATAAACCGTTTAAGAATATTAAACATTGTGAATTATTACAAAGCTATTGGTAAAGCTTGGCTTCCGACTTGGAGGTCGTAGGTTCGATTACTGGCTGACAAAGATGTGAGACGATGATTCATACATCAGATGGGCACATGAAAAGCGTGAAAAGTCAGTTCTAAGTCAGATTTCTCGTCAGTCTTCGGATCCAATAGATTATGAGGTAGTTGACTTAGTTGCGGTGGGTAGATCATAATAATACATTCTACGTACGTAGTGTTACGCCGCGCCGCGCCGTAGTCGTAGACAGGGTCTACGAAGGCGCTGTGGAGCTCCTTTACGGTGAACATATTATGTATTAAGAATGTAAATAGTTTAGGCCCCGGAAAAACTGAAACATATAGATAAAACTTGGCACAGACGTAGAATAGACCACGGAAAAAGACATACACTTTTTACTGTCTGAAAATGCAATAAAAAGTTGAACGTGAACTCTGACACGTTATATTATTTTGAAATCTCGGAGAACAGCTTTTGGAGAGAATTATCCTCGACTCGTCAAGTATAGCACGGTTCCCATGTTATAAACTAATATGTGCGTATTCGGAGCGTTCGGGGACAAAGAAAGCGATTGCCGCGCTTGCTGCGGCAAAAATATGCAACCAATAGGGCTCAGATAGAAGTCAAACAAACTTGTCAATCTTGTTTTGAAATTTTTTGAAATTGGTCTTAATTGTTTTTGTATCGTAGACTGCAAAAATAACAGCAAAATATAGGTAGTCAGTACAAATTTAATGTTTTTCCTAAATCCACTAGGAAATTAAATCAGATATCTGCTCTAAAAATGAAATAGTATGTGATTCGATATAACCTAAAATTGCATTATCAGTCAAGTCAATTTTATTTGAGTTGCATTTTATAAAGAGTTTTTGAGTAAGTACCTAACTATTGTTTTAGTGTTGATGGATCACCATGATGGTCTCCAAAACCCGACGACAAAACTTGCAGTGATAGTTTCATGGAATATTTCACTTAAATCCAAAGTATCAGGTGGAAGAAATAGTGACTCACAAATGACGATAAACCAGATATGTTTGCAGTGTTTTAGTAAATTTTTGGACTCCGATTTTCTTTAAGAGTATAATAATTAATGTTGTAAAAAATAAATAAAAACACGATTTTTAAAAACATAACATTTATTTTTTTCAAGTACATATTGCTCGTATTTTTGTTACTGATTAAAGCAGCAATATGTTTGCACTTGCCGCTCTGGTTAAAACGCAGCTGCATTTTACTCCAGCAACAATCATTATTATCTATCTGTAAGAATGAATAATAATGTTTAGACTTGCTTTATCCAAATGCTTAGTTACGTTTTTTGGTCGGTTGAGTACTTACGTTTGAACTTGTTTTATAGGGTGCTAAAGTAACCGATGTTCGGCGAATTATATTGGCTCGTATTAAATAACATTGCCATTAGTTCTTAGCTCTTGTACATCCCTTACATGTCCTGCTAACACCAATTTATTTCCTTTTAACATAGATTGGGCCTTGAAACTTATTGAGTGTTTTAGTTTTTTATGATTATATTCATTTTCCACAGGTAGTTTTTAACTAAATATACTCGTAACCCAAATACCATTAATTATTGTTCTAAATATATTTTATTTGCTATAATATTTACAAAATAAACAAACTCTTATTATTGTTTATTTTTTGACACGCCCCTAAAACTTCATTTGAAATATGTCACTACTGAAGTGCACGTTCCGAATATCAGACAAATAGATTTGAAGGCTAGGATCCAAAATCCTTTTAAGTTCTTGAAATACACTTTGTTTCACCAACAAAGGCGTGCTTTTGTAATTGGTTCGATTCATTTGTACGTGGAAGCCATTAGGGGCGAGTGTCGTGGAGCAAATAAACCAATAACATTACAAACAATAGCTTTTGTCTCAAAGACAATTGGATGGCTATACAATATGTTTATAAGAGAGCGAAAAAGATAGAGAACATTTTATATTAAGTACCTTCTTCATCTCCAGTCCACTGTCTCAGTCCACTATAACCCTAGCACGGCGACCAGTGGAAATGCGACAGTATACACAAACTGTGGAGATAAACTTAAGGTGCCATTCCGATCTTTTTTCGTTCCGAAAAATTCAATTAAAATGCCACTTTATGACAGACTATAGTCCTAAAAATTCAAATAATATCCTACTTTATGACATAATATACTATAGTTTGTCAGTGGCATTTTAATTGAATTTTTGTCGGTCGTGATTAGCCGCGGTAAAGATCGGAACGGCACCTTAAATTTGTGTCCACAGTTTGTCTATACTTTCACATTTCTACTGGTCGCCGTACTAGGGCTACTGCTGGACATAGGCATCTCTCAATGAACGCCAAGATGGCCGATCTCCTGCTACTCGCATCCAACCACCTTCCCATCCAAGTACCTTCTTATTACTATGAAAATAATGTCTCCCTTTCAGGTTTCGGATAAAGAAACCGGTTTCAATGAAACCTGGCTATGAAGATAATTTTATAGGGCCTAAGTGTGTGCATAGTGCAAAATAGCACCCTTTCTTTCTTTTACTCCTATAGCCCAATAATACAGATGACTGATAGGTTGAATCTGTCATACTGCTGGTGGGGGCAATCAGGTGAAGAACTACCTTTTACATGTTGCTTGTCAGATGGTAATAAAGTGATAAGTCTGCATGGTCCTAACAGAGTCCTAAATTTTCACTCAATCAGGGGTTTCTCACCCTTTTGAGAAACCCCTGATTCAATAACGATGTCTATGTCTAAACAACTTTTGCCAAGTCAACTAGTATACCAATAAAGGAGCAAAATATTATGATAAAAAATTATCGTCACATCGGTCCGGGTATGAAAGTCAAATATTGGCTTGAACAGGCTTGAATAATGACTGGGAACTTTTCTAATTTTTCTCGAAGAAAACGTTGTGGTCCTAAGGACCAGGCGCCAGCTTTTCTAAAGATTAATTTGTAATCCGCGGCCTTTGAAAAGTTGTAATAACATCAAACGGGTTCATTACAAACTTTTAGGGATTTCGGCCAAAAAACCTTCGCTGCCTTTTTATATCATTTTACACTATTATAGACGTCATATTCGATAGTATTTTTGATACTCTAAAAACGTTACAATAGACTAAAGGACGACCTCTATGGCTCAGTTGGTGGGCTGTTGGTAGCTCAAGCCGGGGGTCGCAGGTTCGAATCCCGCCGACGGAACAAAAAGTTTTCAAAGTTCCTGGGTCATGGATGTGTATTAAATATGTGTATAATATAATAAAAATCTTAAATATATGTATAGTATAAAAGTATTAAACATATTTCCACTGTCTGGTACCTGTAACCAAAAACTTCTATTCAAACTGAAGTCTTTGCCTGTAACACAAGTCCATCAGGTACTTACCACGGGGCCACACAGACGTGGCGTGAAGCGTCTATAGATATTATATTATTATTATATTAAAGAGTTGTAGTCCGAAGTTAGTATGATACAATATAAACAACGTCAGACGACGTCTGAAACATGTCTGAAATAATAACAGTGGACTCAAGCATATCCTCGTACCGTATATGGTAAAAGTTAAAACAATGCCGGATCAGCTTACTAAACACTGTTTCCACAATTTTCACTATAAAACGGTCTTCCTTTTACACACCTCAAATTATTATCACTTAGTTTTGTGGTAAGCTTTAGGGTTGATTCAGACCGCAACGCGACGCGTAGATGCATTTCTAAATTTATATGGATTTGACAGATTCGCAAGACGTCTCACGCATTTGAAATCTGTCAAATCCATACAAATTTATGCCGCGCCGCGCCTCGCCTCGCCTCGTCGCGTTGCGTTCTGAATTGACGAAGTCGAATAGCTTTGTCCACACTGTGCCTTTTTCTGTTCGTCAAGGGCATGCGTTATAGCGCAGTTAACAGCGAACGTGCCCGCGAGTCGCGACGCATGCCCTCTGACCGTATCTAAAACTTAAAAAATGACAATGTTGGCGTTGCGTTCGTTTTCGTCATCTTCTTTCATTTAACATTCAAGTTAAATGAAAGAAGATGACGAAAATTGAAGACGAAAGCGCATAGTGTGGACATAGCTATTTACCCACCGGCAGCGTGACGATGATGAACAATAATCACGGTTCCAGCATAACCTCAAAACTGAAGTTTTAACGACACACAAGTTTTGTTTCGTCCGATTTTGAGTAAATATCTAAGTGCCAGAGCGTCCATTTCTGGGGCGGAACTTTAAGCAACTTGGAAAAGTTACGGAATAGTTGCGGAGCTCACATCTGCACAGTTCTGATCACAATACATCCCGGAAAACCTTTTAGTGGGATTAATTTTCAATCAGCCGAAATATTTTGTATTAATTTGCTGGAAAAGCTATTAAGTGTTGCTGGTTTCCATTGCTTTTATAATAAAATGGAGTGGATTTTTCAATATTAGAGGTTGCCCGCTTTTTTGCGCAAGAATTCACTTATCATGAGGGAAAGGTACATTTTCCATAAAAAACAACACTATGTCCTTTACCGAGAATCGAAATATCGTTATAACAAGTATCACTATTGATTTAGCAGTTTGCGAGTAAGGTTGATTCAGACCGCATAGCGACGCGTAGATGCATTTCTAAATTTATATCATGGACGTATAAAAAAAGGCGGACGGAGTCCCACCATACACAAAACTGTGTCGTTCAGAGTCGGCCAGCTGGCTGTATGTACACGGTCCGCACGCACACATTCTTGCGCTAGTCCATACCATTTGACAGGCGTCAGAACGTGTGCGTGGCCGACTCTGAAGAAAAGTGAAGACACAGTTTTGTATATGAGAAGACTCCGTCCGCCTTTTTTTCTACGTTCATGATTTATATGGATTGGACAGATTCGCAAGGCGTCACACGCAATTGAAATCTGTCAAATCCATACAGATTTATGCCGCGCCGCGCCTCGCCTCGCCTCGTCGCGTTGCGGTCTGAATTGACGAGGTAAGAGACATCAACAAACAATAATTATTATCAAGGCAAGTGCCTTGATAATAATTAAGTAATATGGATTAGCAACTTATATAATATTAGATTTGCCCTTTTATGAACAAGTAGGTAGTAGGTTACTATATTAAGATAATGCTGGTGTTAAGAAAGTGGCAGATTACCGAAACCTTTTAAACCAACGGTCATAATAATATAACAGCTAAGATGAAGGCTTTATGTAGGTAATTGACACCCCGCTGCTATATAAAAGTGAATACTTTTAACTTTTTATGTTTTACTAAAACAAAAACATAAAAATATTTGTCGAGATATTAAGTTTTATGGTTTTAGCTTTCAATCAAGTAGATGATTCAACATAATTTTGAAGCAATTTAAAGAAGAAGAAGCAGGACAAAAAGAAGTATGTCACATGGCAACCGTATGTTTTGCCACATTAAAGGTGGCTTTCGGATCTTTGCCGCGAGCGACCGCGACCGGTAAAAATTCAAATAAATGAATTCATGACATAGAATTATGACATAGAAATATATACCTAAGGGCTGGTTTACACGTATTAAGTAGATAAGTAGTAACTAAATTTTAACTTAATTTGAAGTGCCTGCCCGAAATGTGACAAGTGACAAGCCCCGCCTGCCAACTTAACAGAAAATAGTCAAAATTCTAAATTCCTTGTTTAGTACTTAACTAAATTTTAACTTACTACTTGCTACTAAATTTTGTGTTTACATGCATTAAGTAACTTAAAATTAAGTTAAAATTTAGTTAACTACTTATCTACTTAATACGTGTAAACCAGCCCTAAGTATCATTTTCTACTGACATTAATTGTGTGGCGACCCACGCTGCCGCCGGCGCCGGCGGAGCTAGTGGTAGAGTAAATTGAAACCTATAGCCGGTGTCATAAAGTGGGATTTCGTTTGAATTTTCGTCGGTCGCGGTCGCTCGCGGCAAAGATCCGAAAGCCACCTTTAGATGTACTCTTGTTCTATCCCAGAACCCCAAATATCTCCATACCGAATTCCAAATCAGTGCGATTCGAACGAGAATACATAATAGACAGACAAACGCCACATTGGAAAAATATCGTTTCCAAGTTTAGTCAAGACATGATATGACATCATAGATTGGCTGTCAATAAAAAAGCTGGTCATCCGTCTCACTGCGCACACGTATGGACACTATAAAATCACTGCTTCATAGCTGGTCTTATTACAATAAAACCGGTTATCATCGCCAAAACCAATGGACATTATTATTTTATGGATTTGCTTCACTAATGTTCCGTACCTCCAAAACACCCGATATTAGGGTTGATTAAGACCGCAACACGACACGTAGATGCATTTCTAAATGTATAATATGTCGTTGACAGATTCGCAAAACGTCTCACGCTATTGAAATCTGTCAAATTTATACAAATTTATGCCGCGCCTCGCCTCGCCTCGTAGCGTTGCGGTCTGAATTGACCCTCAAGAGATAAAACTATGATTATATCTGCGGAGGCCGTGTTAATCGCCATATGGATTTGTTTATATTATTGATGACACCATGAATTATGTGGCTCGTTCTTTCGACCAAAATTCTTTGCGTGGTTGGATGAAAAAGGTTACAATTTTAAACTATCAGAAATTTCGAAATTATTCTAATCTGCACCCATCATCCAAAAATCAAAATCCATCCATCATCCAAAAATCAATGTCCATCATCCTTATTCGGTACAAAGTCTGCATCCTCATCCGTATCCACATCCGAATCAAAATTTGCATCCGTAGCTGTACATATTAAATGTTTACAAAACTTTTCAGTCTTAATTTTTATATTCCGTAACGTTCCGTGACTCTTGTCCGTGACACACACATACACAACATAGATTTTGTTACTGCCATAATAATGTAATTGGTTTTTGGAAAAAATATATTATGTTATGTAATTAAAATTGTGACGATGAGGAGCCTGGTGACCTGAAACACAGGCCTAGCCTAGCTTGGGCACCAGACTCGTACAATATAATATTTGGGAATAAGAATGAATCTTGGCTCACTCCCCAAAGGTTTGTTAAAATTATAAAGGAAAGAATTAGAAATTGCCTTATTCCCAAATATTATATTGTACCATCGAGGAAATTGATTACTATGCAATTGATAGACCAACGTTATTTGGTCGAATATGTCAATTCAATGTTAATTGTGATCTGTCGGCTGGGTTTCACGTAACGCAACCAAACTACTTAAGTCCCCGATCTGCATAGGAATCAACTTCTCTGATAGTATATTATGTTGTTGTCAATCCTGACTCATGTCTTCAATAACTCGGTGGTTGCTTACATCAGGTGTACTTAATTAATAATTACTAAGGACAAGAATGTATTGTTAAACAGTTCGAAATAAATATTTATCTTATCTTATCTTTCCGGAGTGGAATTTATCTTATTGAAGAGGTAACAGACAGACACATTGTCATTTATGATATTAGTACAGGACCTACGTAATATTACGTCCTGTGTAAATTACAAAATAACTAGATTACAAAATCACATCTTCTGCCATTCCGTCCCCAAACTTGTGGGATAAATCAGCCAACTTACTGAGTTACTTACCGAGATAATTGTAATGGCGCAGATTTTATCTTTATTGACTTACATTATTTATGACTGGTACGATATTATCACCGTTATTGACTTTGGGCTACATTTTACTGGGACACCACGGCGTAACGCGCGGCAGTGGTGTCTATAAGTTACAAAATTGGACACCACACCAGATTCGCCAAAGCACTCTAAGACACCTTAAAAAAGAGCACTACGCACGATCGAGTTATGTTTAAAAAAAGTTAGCTAATGACAACTAAAAAGTTACTCATTTATTGGCAGAAATGACTTGTAGAAGTCTCTTAAATATAAAAAAGCATTCAAATTGTAAGTATTTATGGGGGACCTTTTAGAAATCAAAACATAGCCTACATTACAATATCAAGAAATATTGTAATATCTCTGCTTTATATAGTAGATTGCCAATCTAGCTGTTTTTGGTGAGTGAAATATTATTTTCAGAAATTCTGTTTTTTCGTTACCTAAACTTCTAAGATTTATTAATACGCTAAACGTTCAATTGACTTGTCAATTCAGCTAGTTTATTAGGAAATGCGTCTGTAAAATTATGATAGAACCACATAACACTTAATATTCATTTTTTCGTAAAGGTATCGCCCACACGTTTCACGTCAACCCTTTAAACATATGAAAGCTTGATGATCGACTGTTCTGACACGTTCCACAGTCGACGGTAACTAATGAAGATATATTGTGTCCCGATAAAAAGGCAACAAAATCATCTCACCATAAAATGATCGCAAAAATATTCCCTTACAAACCCTCGAGAAATTGATCGCGATCCTTTTTAACCCTCAACATAGAATTTCCAGGATATTGTGTGGTATAATAGACCCAATCTGTGGCAGCCGCGGGCGAAATGTGATATGTATCAAGTCAGGGAATTATTAGGTTTGGAAAACGTACGGTTTTAAATAGATTTTGCAGATATTTGTCACGACTAGGGTGAAGCCAAAAAAGGGATTTTCTCTTAGTCTATCTATTTTTTTATAAAGAACGGGCTTTTGCCCGCGGCTTCGCTCGCGTTAAAAAGTATTATTATATACAAACTTTGATCCCGTATTTTAACCCCTTGGAGGTAGAATTGTTCAAAATCCTTTCTTAGCGGATGCCTACGTCATAACATCTACCTGCAAGCCAAATTTCAGCCCGATCCGTCCAGTGGTTTGGGCTGTGCATTGATAGATCACCATGTCAGTCAGTCACCTTTGAGTTTTATATATATATATAGATACCTACTTACTGCTTTTTTAATATAAAATTAAACCCGACCTATAAGCAGTTCTTGACATAAAATTATTTTAATTAAATAAGATTCAAATATTATTAATTTATTAAATCTTGTAATTATAACTTTTCATAGTTAGTTGTATCTAATATCAAGATTTAAAACTTAAGTCTGTTTTTTACTTATCCGATGTGATAAATAAATAGCAATTCTTTAAAAAATATAGTTTCAACGGTATTTTTTTCAGGGTAAACAGATTTGTTACCAAAAATATTGATAGTTTTTTGTTTTAATTATTATTATTTTTTATAATAATAAGTAAGTCTTTACTTATTATTATAAAAATTAGACTACTACATTTTAGTTCATTAACATCATTTGACGTATAAATTAATTAAATCACTATTAATATTATTAGTGTATGTAATTCGGTCTCCCTGGCTAAGATCAGTGCTATGACAAACGTATGTATGTTGATCAAAGGTACACAAGATATATGCGATAGTGATGTCAGCTGTGATATTATGTCGATAAACTATTATAGTTTTCCATTATTATGTTTAAATAGGTATGTAACTCGTAGGATATTCTGTTTTGACTTGTAAATTAAGTAAGCTTTCGATAAATCAGTATCAATAAGTTAATTAAATTCATATTTAGACAAGAAAGTATGTGAGTTCATTAATATAAATTAAGTATTTAAATAATGCATGCTTGACGACCTCTGTGGCTCAGTGGTGAGTGCGTTGGTAGCTCAAGCCAGGGGTCGCGGGTTCGAATCCCGCCGACGGAACAAAAAGTTTTTCAATGTTCCCGGGTCATGGACGTGTATTAAATATGTGTATGATATAATAAAAATCTTAAATATATGTATAGTATAAAAGTATTAAATATATTTCCGTTGTCTGGTACCTGTAACACAAGTCCTTCAGGTACTTAGCACGGGGCCAGACTGACGTGGTGTGAAGCGTCCATAGATATTATTATTATTATTATTATTATTATGCAATACTAAGATGTCTGTCGTTGAATCGCATTTTAATTCATGAAGCCCCAAGCGGCCACATCCGGCCGCGATAACAATGAAAAAGCTATTGTGTCTCGTTTTGCCACGACTGATGGGTTAAATAAAAACTTAACAATCACAATATTTCCAATTTCCATGTCACTTTCGATTATCATTACGATTTTTAATTACATACAGAAACACTAATTTATTGGCTCAATACAAGCAAACAAGATTGTGGAAGGCATCTAAACATAAAATTTACTTCCAATAGGGTTTTATAATTTATTTATTTTTATATACAGAAAGCAGCTGGATATGGCATACGACAAATGGCAGTACACATGCCATTCGACTATGACACAAAACTATTGGCGTCAGTCGATAAATAGTTTCAATATATCGACATTGAAGTCGCACGTCACTACGGTCCTTACTCTGGAACATGTTGCTGGGCTATTAATCACAATTTATCAGCAGAATACATTACACGGCCGGCCCATTTTTCCTCATAATTTTGACGCTTACAACCTGACGCTTACAAACAAAAAGTGAGCGCATTAGTGTCGATATTATATGTATGTATGTCTTGTACCTAGTTAGTTTAGATGTTAAGTACTACTAAAGGTAGCATAAACATTCATCGTGCAGCACCGTACATTTTTAAGTTCACAGAATCAAAGTAACGCGAAATCGAGTTTCATTGTATTCGTTTTAGTGATTTTGAATAATATGAAAAGGTAACGAACTTATAATGCCAAAACCATTTCTGATCTTATTAGCTTTTATTAAATAGTATTTTATTAAAAAGATAAAACCGACTTCAAAATTGTACGTAATAAAGAACTAAATTTCCGTATCTCAAAAACTTCTGAACTGATTTTAATGAAACTTACAGTATTCCTTTCGTGAAACCATACTTGTGCAACAAAAAAAAAGAATTACTCAAATCGGACTTGTAGTTCCGGAGATATGCGAACACAAACATAAAAACATACATACATACACTTTTAAAAGGCACATTTGTTCAGACACTGATGTAGACTAACATATATAAAAGTTGGGCAGTTCTGCAAATATTACATACATACGCGTCGAATTGATTACCTCATTTTTTAAGTCGGTTAAAAAAACGAGTGTTCTAACACAGTAAACTCTAAAACCTCGTGATTACTATGAAAAGATAGCGTCGTTCATACAACAAATTGTATGAACGATGCTATAAAACACTATTTAATAAGTAAAAACTAAAGATAAAATAGTTATGGTGTAGTGCGTAGTGGTACTTTGATTAAATACAAGATTTAAAAGCCGTAAAGTACTATAAACAATGGGAACTAATTTTTTGAGCCGTTATTTAAATATTCGAGATGTTATTATGATCAGTTGAAAAAATTATTGAGCAGTTATTTAATTTAATAGCGGTTGATTAATTATTGCGACAGTAAAACATGGACAGTAATAAAATATCAATTGGACGGTTATTTTCTCATAAAATGTCAATTCTAAAAATAATCGATCTGTTCAATTACTGAACGAGCGGTAAAAATGATGGAATGGTCAGTAAAAATGATGGAATGGTCATTAAAAAAGATGGAATGAGCGGTTCGATAACCTAAGTAATATGTTTCGAATTACGTATGTTTAATAAAAGTTTATATTATTACTATAAAAACCTGCTCTTATTATACAATAAGTTAATTTTAGCTGCTACTAAGCAAATTATGTGGTTGTTATTATTTGTTTTTATAATATTATGTCATTTTGATAAAGAACCTAAGTATCTTTCGAATTACGAATAAAATTTCCTATTATTTTTAATTTAGTTTTAAATTCATTCAGTGTTACAGCGCCTAAATCTTTTAATGTTAATTTAGTTTCTTTTGTTTCTTAAAATTATGTTTTGCAATGTAATTTTTACAGGCGTTTTAATAATTTTTATTTTTGCTAATTGGTAGGCGGTAGTCGATATATTCTTGTCTCGTCCATTCTTTTATTGCATTGTAATGCTGTTCAATTGTTACAAAACTAATATACAAAAGTTCATATAAATTTGCATTTTATTCAGTATCCTCAAAATAGGATCAAAGTTAACTAAATCCAGTTTCAATACGAAACATTCAATGAAAGTAAAAGTAATTTTATTTTTCATTACCAAGTACCGTCTGTCCGTCCGTCCGTCCGTCCGTCCGTCTGTTTGTCTCCAGGCTGTATCTCAAGATTATGTCTTAGACCACAACACAGAGTCTAAGTGTCTAAACACTCTAGGCTGAATTACGCCGGCGTAATTTACGTGGCCGAAATTACGTTCAGCCGCTTACGTCTGATGCGACACACTGTACATTACGCGAAGAACCGAAATTTCGCGGCGTAATTTCCGTTGCCGAACGCGCGCGTAAGTATTTAAAATTCTCAGATGTAAAGTGTGCCTTAACGCTTTGGAGATAAGGTTGGATTTGCTATGTTCGGTTTTGATAATTCCGTCGCGTATAGTGTGTTGCTATACAAAACATTACCACCGAATCGCTGCCGAATTTTACGCTCGACTCGGCTCGACGGAAATTCGGCTCACGACGGAATTTCGGCATAGTGTGTCGTCTGTCGCGTTCCGCCCATATTTTGTATGGATTTGAAACGCGGTGTAAACGCGGCGGAATTTACGTCGGCGTAATTCAGCCTAGTGTGTTTAGACCTTTAGGGCCGTCCTAGGGCCGGGACACAAAAACACGACACGATGTCGTGGGAATCTACGACGCGCGTCGTAAAAAACCACGACACGACATCGTACGACGTCGCGTCGTAGAAACTCATCGTTGAATTTCTACGTGAGTTTCTACGACGCGACGTCGTACGACGTCGTATGATGTCGTGTTAGGGCCGGGACACAAAAACACGACACGACGTCGAACGACGTCGCACGACGTCGTGTCGTGGGAATCTACGACGCGCGTCGTAAAAAACCACGACATGACATCGTACGACGTCGTACGATGTCGTGTTATGGCCGGGATACAAAAACACAACACGACGTCGTACGACGTCGCACGACGTCATGTTGTGGGAATCTACGACTCGCGTCGCGACACGACATCGTACGACGTCGCGTCGTAGAAACTCATCTTTGAATTTCTACGTGAGTTTCTACGACGCGACGTCGTACGACGCCGCACGATACCGTGTCGTAGCTTCTTACGACGCGCGTCGTAGATTCCCACGACACGACGTCGTACGACGTCGTATCGTGTTTTTGTGTCCCGGCCCTTAGGCTGGTATAAATAGTCAGTACTTAAGATGCGACCCGGTCTCAAGACGCGGTTCGGTTCGGTGATTGGTCCAAATTTTGACAGCCAACCAATCACAGAGCCTGAACTGAGTCTTGAGACCGAGATGCATCTTGAGTACTGACTATTTATACCAGCCTTAGTTTCGCTTTATAACGGTACGGAACCCTCCATGGGCGAGTTCGACTCGCACTTTGCCGATTTTATTTTATTTTACTACCTCATTGTCTAAGGCGTCGCCTTGATAATTTGGCTGTAGCAATATCGATTTTTCTCAGCAATGACTAAAGCTAAGAAATTAAAATTCATTGTCAGTGTTCATCATGTCTTTGTCTTTGAATTACCCATAGCATAACACGATTGGTTAACTTTTATAACACAGAATAATTAATCAAAAAGACCTCTGTAAAAAAATGGATTCCTATTTTGCCAACAGAGGAGAGTGATTTAAGCTTCCAAAATGTGTACATAAATTGGTTCCAGCATACACTCTAATTTGCATATAGCTTATATAAAATATATTTATGGTTTTTAAATTACGCTACAAAAACCATTTTGTCGCTTACGCCCTTTCCATTTTTTGCAAGCAATCTAAAGGGCCCCCGAGACGGCCAAACGGTTTGATTCAAACATTACGTGTTTGATGAAACCGTTTGATGTCGGTTTGAACGGTTGTCAAACGGCATTGCGCATTTGGTTCAGTCCGCCGCCATAATTAGACGTGTGTGATGCAGACAAGATTGCTCTCAAACTTCAAAATCCAGTACTAAACTAAGCCGAGTTTGTTCAAACGCATTGGAAGTCGGAACACGATCAAACGGCGCGTCAAACACAACAAAAATATGAAATTTTATCAAACGAGCTTCAAACACGTAAATGTTTGAAAAACCGTTCAAGCTAGCTTTAAAACGATCAAAATGGTTTGAGTCGAACCAAAATTTACGTGTTTGAATCAAACCGTTTGACCGTCTCGGGGGCCCTTAAAACATATCCAACACGGTTTTTTACTTTAGCGCGGAGAACTGCTTAGAATGAGATTTCTTACTGACAAATTCCGATTTGTTACTGCCCAGACGTAACCGCTCATTCATTCATTTTTACTGCTCATTTAATTATTTTACTGTTCAATAATGTTTTCGATTATCCATTTCATTATTTTTTACTACTCATTTTTGTTTAATTTACTGCTTAGTTTTAACTGCTAAAGTAGTTATTGAACGTGCCATTTATAGTTTTTAACTTACCAAAACTGCTATTTACAACTGCCCCTTTAAATCAGTGCCATAAACAATTACCGTTCAGCCTATCATCACCTTGTATTATTTTAATTTATTTTACTACCCCAAACATAAAACAAATGAGAAGTTGTTAAAAATACCCCTGGTGTTTACAATGGGAGGGACAACGGTACAAACTTCACAACGTTTCGTATAAAAGGGACAAAAACATTTTCAAAATGTTTTTGATTAATTTTCGGGAGTTTTTAATCAAAGCAATATTGCACTCAGCTTTAAAGCAGTAATAGCCTAAATAAAATACTCCTAATTATGACGAGAAAGTTCGCCTCAAAGCCCTTTCGGTAGATTAGATTAATTACTAAGAAGTTGATCAAATGAAAATTTTAGCCATTGGCATCTTGAGCGATCAGTTTCTAATTATTTAAGAAAATTATAAGGAAATTCAAATTGAAATTCATAAAGGGGCGATAAAATTTTGCGCGTAATGGCCTTTGTAAGTTCCTGTGATGGAAATGTCAAACTTGATCTGTTCTCACACCTCGAAAAATTGATCCAAAATGTAGATCAAATAGGCATCAGAGTTTGTTCTGATTTAGTTGGGTAAAGGTTAGTAACAATCATTGTAATGTTTGATTTAACCCATAAATGTTAATAATTTAAATCGTATAATTTGTATGTTTCAAATATTGTTTTAATAAATGATGATTGAAGAGCCAAAATGTGAAAACTGTATTGCCATTTATTTTTTGCTTTTGCGAAGGCTTCTCTCAAGTTTTAACAATTTTATACCAGATGCAATAATTATGTAACTTTACGATAACATAATAAGTCATTTAAATAATTATCTATGTCGCACGCCTACTCAGTTTTTTTTTACTACCTGTCTCACTCAAAAGGCGAACGCACCTTAGCACTTTTGAATGAAAGAACATTTTTTTACATACTTATATAAATATATAAGTATGTAAAAAAATAGGAATGATGATAGGAATCTTTAATTTATTGCATAGATCATATCGCGGGCTTTAATCGCGGCGACCGAATCAAGAAATTACGTAATGAAAAACCTATCACCCTCCGACCGTCGTTGCCGTGCATCGTCTATTACTTAGATTGGAGTTTGGACGTATGCGAATTATAATTGCATAAGTCGATAAAAATGCTATGCTTTTATCACGGCAGTTGGGTTCGATTCCCGCTTTGGAAACATGTTATTTCCAAGTTGCAGGCTGATCACCTGATTGTCTGATCATGCGTCGGATAGGCATGTAATAAGTCGGTCCTGCGCCTGATCTCTCGCCAGTCGTGTCGGTCTTCCGTCCCACTGGGTTATGAGAGTAAAAGGAAAAGACACTGCTCTTGTGTACTGCGCACACACTTGGGCACTATAAATTTACTCCTGCGTAACTGGCCTGGTTTCAATGAAACCGGCCACCGTCACCGAAACCGGCATGGGAGTTATTATTATTACGGCAGTCCCCCCTTTTTTTAACGTACAATCGCATCTAGTATATTTAGGAGCCAAGTGGTCCGTGACAGTTTCATATAAAGCTGTCGCGTTGCTCGCTCACATTTAAAAATTCCCAAATTAAATGTCTTTTGTTTCTCGTGCCGGAATTGGTTATAAAAAGTGAAACTTTTCATGCGTTTTTTCGCGCTTCACGAATGGGGAGTTCGAAATTTAATTTGACGAATTTTAGATTACATTTTACAAGCTGGCGACTGAAAAAATCTGTTATTAATATTTTTAATAACGTTTCTTTAATAACATGAGCGCCATTCTCAAACGCATTTAGTACTTTGGCACGAGCTTAGACAGCAATATGTCTTTATTGTAACGAAGTTCCTTAATATCGCTCGTTGCGAAAGGGGGATAGACGGAAAAAGTTGTAAACGACACTTTTTTAATACCCGCGGCGCAGAAGACGGAAAATTTAAAATTCTATCATTCCTCTTTGATGGGGTTTTTTTTTAATAACTTTTGTTCCATCCGGGTGTCCCTTGACACCTCTCAATTAATCTATACTAATACTAGCTGTCCCGGCAAACGGTGCTTTGCCATAATATATTAAGCATTTCGCCCATAATATTATTTTATTGAAGTGACTAAATAAGTATGTCGCCATGGCAACGTCGATCGCTGTCTCGTCGCACAAACAATGGTCGCCGTCAGTCTCAGGTTGTAATCATTTACTATTATTTATTCAACAAATGCACTTATCAATATATAAAGTACCGAGTAGCCGATTCTCAGACCTACTGAATATGCATATAAAATTTGGTAAAAATCAGTAAAGCCGTTTCGGAGGAGTTCGCGGACTAACATTGTGACACGAGAATTTTATATATTAAGATTATAAAGCGGAAGAGTTTGTTAGTTTGTTTGTTTCTTTGTTTGAACGCGCTAATCTCAGGAACTACTGGTCCGATTTAAAAAAATATTTCAGTGTTAGATAGCCCATTTATCAATAAAGGCTATATTTTATCACGCTAAGACTATATTTTATCACGCTAAGACTAATAGGAGCGAAGAAATAGAGGAAAATGTGGAAAAAACGGGAGGAAATATATTTGAAAGGGCTTGTTTTAACGCGCTAATCTCAGGAACTACTGGTCCGATTTGAAAAAATCTTTCAGTGTTAGATAGTTTATTTATCGAGCTATATTTTATCACGCTACGACTAATAGGAGCGAAGTAATAGAGGAAGATGTGGACAAAACGGCGGAAATTATTTGAAAGGGCTTGTAGTGTGTGTTATAATTCTTGGTAATCACATATTGTTAAATCAGCTATATTCGTGGCGTGGCGAGTAACTCCTGCGAGAGTCAGTCGTCTGCCCATCGCCTATCTAACTTAACGTGTAATAAAGTGATTCAGCGCATCCAGTATTTAATTTGAAGACCCCAGCCTTTGTTCACTAAATTGGTGACCCCGACGAAAAACTCTCGAAGAAAGTTTGTAGTGAAGGGAATCAGTGTAAATAGTGACATTGGCTGTGGGGTAAACTTTGTAGAAGATTGAATTCCACGCGGCGACAGGAAGTTAGCGTGACGCAATAGAATAACGCGCGTGGCACGTGGCGAGTACAACGGCAGGCGGCTCATCAGCTCATCGGCCGGTCGACACATCGGCTCAATCAAAGAAGAAAAATGGATAAAGCATCAGCATCAGACATGGAGATTAAGGAAGAGGCGTCAGGCGCGGCGTTGGCATCCATAAGCGTGTCCACCAAGCTACCAGAATTTTGGACAGACTTGCCAAGGTTATGGTTCGCACAGTTCGAGTCTGTAATGGCCCCACAGAAGCAGGGTGAAGAGACCAAATTCAACTTGGTCATATCAAAACTGGGAAAAGAGGTCATTCAGCAGGTCAGTGACCTCGTGATGTCACCAGGACAAGTATACGGCGCTTAAGGTCAACTGCTGCAGGTTTATGAAGAGAGTGCCGAAAGACAGATGCAGAAGTTGGTGTCGGAGCTGGAGTTGGGTTTGCAAAGACCCTCTCAGTTTCTAAAGCGTATGAAGGAGCTGGGTCGCAGCGCACAAATTGCGGACAACACACTTAAGGGCCTGTGGTTGTCGAAAATGCCGTCGTTAGTTCGAGCAGTCATGGCAGCTTGTGAAGATCAGTCGCTGGACAAGCTGGCGGCCATGGCAGACAAGATTACTGAGTACACCAACGTCGGGGATGTGGCAGCCGTGTCATGCAAGAAGGCAGCAGATGGACAGCCGGACGAGCAGATGAGCAGACTGGAACTGGAGGTTGCAGCGCTCCGCGCCGAACTGAGGGGTCGCGGGCGCTCTAGGAGCAACGACAGACAGACCGACTTCAGGAGAAGATCGACATTCGGCCGAGAAGACCCCCTGGAGACCCGGACTGGCTGTGCCGTTTTCACTTTCGGTACAGATTGAGGGCTAGCCGCTGCGAGCAACCCTGCGCGTGGCGAGCCAAGCGGTCGGGAAACTAGATGGAGTACATGCGGGCGCGGTGGACGGATGTACTCAAGGTCAGGTAACCAAAAGCCATCGTTTATTGATTAGAGATAATTTAACGAAATATAGTTTTTTGATCGATACAGGCGCTAACATTTCCGTAATTCCAAAGTGGTGTGTTAGAAAGCCTATCGAAAAAGTCGATCTAAAGTTGTATGCTGCTAATGACAGCGAAATTAATTGTTATGGAATATGTAATTTAGAGTTATCGTTAGGCCTAAGACGGTCATTTAAATGGCCGTTTGTTGTTTGTGATGTAATGCAGCCGATAATAGGTGCTGATTTTTTGAAGAATTTTAAATTAAATGTAGATTTGTATAATAATAAGTTAATTGATACAGTTACCAGCTTAAATGTATGTGGAATTAAAAGTACAAATTTTGTCGGCACTATTAAAAGTATAAATAGCAACCATCCTTACGCGGATTTATTGGAACAATTTCAGGACATCACGCGCACGCCAGCCTTCAAGGATGTCCCAGAGCATTCCGTGTATCATCACATCGAGACTACTGGACCACCTGTCCACGCGCGTGCCAGGAGGTTACCGGCCGACAGGTACGATAGGGTTAAAAGAGAATTCCAGTTGATGCAAGAGCTAGGCATATGTAGACCTCCAAATAGTGAGTGGGCCAGCCCTTTACATATTGTACCTAAGAAGGATGGTGGTATCCGACCCTGCGAGGACTATAGGATGTTAAACGCTATTACAAAGCCAGATCGTTAACCGATACCTAGAGTACAAGATTTTACGTATGGATTACATAATAAGAAATTGTTTTCAAAGTTAGATATTTGTAGGGCATATCACTTTATAGGTATTAATCCAGATGACACTAAAAAAAACAGCTATTATTACACCATTTGGGCTTTTTGAATTTCCAAGAATGACGTTTGGTCTGCGTAACGCGGCACAAGAATTTCAAAGATTTATCAATAATACAGTTTTATCAGGCATAGAACAATTGAATTATGACGGCGACTGTGCAGGGGGCAAAGGTCAGTCAGTCGTGTTCGGGTACATAGATGACGTCATCATAGGATCGGATAACCCCGATATACATAGAGAACATTTGCGATAAATATTTGAAAGGTTGAGTAAATATAAAATGTCTAATAATTTAAGTAAATGTGTTTTTGGACAGTCCTCTATAGAATTTTTAGGTTATATAGTTTCAGAAAAAGGCATAAGTCCGATGCCGGAAAAAGTTAAAGCTATCGAGTCATATCCGAAACCGGAGACAATAGAACAGTTACGTAGATTTTTGGGCATGTTAAATTTTTACAGAAATCATATTCCTAACGCTGCTCGAGTTCAGGGAGTTTTAGATAGGTTAGGTTAGGTTAGGTTAGGTTAGGGGCTAAAAAACGAGATAAGACGCGTATAAATTGGACAGACGAGGCGAATAGTGCATTTAAAGTGTGTAAAGAAAATTTGAAAAATGCCGTCACTATTTCGCATCCGACATCTTATGCCAAATTAGGGTTAATGACTGACGCGTCAGATTTTAGTATAGTGGCAGTGTTAAATCAGTGGGAAGGAAATTCTTGGAAACCTTTAGGATATTTTTCAAAAAGATTATCAGAACCGCAAAAGAAGTACTCCACGTATGACAAGGAGCTTTTAGCGCTTTATTCGGGAATAGTTTATTTTAGGGATTTAATCGAAGGTAGAAATTTAACAGTTTACACGGACCATAAACCTCTCACTTTTGCTTTAAGTAAATTAAGTTCTAATAAAGAGTTACCTAGGCGAGCGCGTCAATTATTGTATATTAGCGAATTCACAAGCGACATACAACATATTCAAGGCACTGAAAATCAGGTGGCCGACGCTTTATCGAGAATCGAGAGTATCATATGTCCTAGTTCGAGTGAATACGTGGAGGTTGCGAGAGCACAGGCGACAGACGCTGAGCTCGCGAATTTGATGAAAACAAATGATAAATTGCAATGGAAACAGTTAGCGCTCGACAATAATAACGATATTAAAATATATTGTGAAACATCAGCTCAGAATATTAGGCCGTATATACCAGCGCAGTTTAGGAAAAGTATTTTTCATAAATTTCATGACGTTTCTCATCCCGGAGTTAGAGCGTCGCGTGCGTTAATTAGTAAAAAAGTTTTCTGGCCAGGTATGAATAAGGACGTAGGGACCTGGGCCAAGACGTGCGTGAGGTGTCAGAGAAGTAAGGTTATTCGGCACACAGTTTCGAAACTTAGCGATTTTAATCTTAGTGAGCGTTACGAACATTTGCACATCGATTTGATAGGACCTTTACCGGAAACTGAGCACGGTTTCCGTTACTGCGTCACTATGATCGATAGATTAACGCGATGGCCTGAGATTTGCCCTGTGAAGGACATGACCGCAGAGTCGGTAGCTAGAGCAGTTTATGAAGGATGGATTTGTCGTTTCGGTTGTCCCAAAATTATTACCACGGATCAAGGTAGACAGTTCGAAAGCGAATTATTCACAGATTTAATGAAATTATTAGGTATTCAAAAAACAAGAACTACCCCATACCACCCACAGTGTAATGGTAAGATAGAAAGGTGGCATAGGTCTTTGAAATCGGCTCTGGTGGCTAGACTGAATAATAATCTATCATGGTTAGTAGAACTACCTACGGTCATGTTAGGATTGAGAGCTGCTTGTCAAGCGGACAATGATAATATTAGCGCGGCGGAATTTGCTCTGGGTCATTGTTTAAGGTTGCCGGGAGAATTTTGTTCAGATAAGAGTATGAACATTGATAATCCACATTCATTTATAAGTAATTTAAGAGACACTTTGAATAAAATTAAGCCCGTAAAAAGGGCATGTAAAGATAGTAATAGTACTTTTGTGCATGCTGATCTAAACTCCTGTTCACATGTTTTTCTAAGAGTGGACGCGGTACGGAGACCGCTGGCGCCTCCGTACATCGGACCATATAAAGTTTTAGAAAGAGATAGTAAAGTCTATAAAATATTAATTGGTAATCGAGAATCTAACATGTCGATTGATAGACTTAAGCCCGCGTATATTTTAGAAGAAAATGAAGTTAGGCATGACAGTAGATTAGATCAGCATAGTGAGGCTAATGTGTATACGCCTTTACAGAAATCACGTAGCGGCAGAAAAATTAAAAGACCTGTAAGATTCTTAGATGGTTACTAGGTTAATGGTGCATTGGCATTTTTGTTAGCAAGTAGGTACGCGAAGGTTGCGTAATATCATCTCAGCACATATTAATTGTTATAAGACATTAAGTTAGGAATATTTGCATTCACTTTATTTCAAATATCAGCTCAGCAAGTAAGTTATATATTATAACAATATATAAATTTGGTTATCAGCTCAATTCACAAAGTTTTAAGTTATCAGCTTAACTCAGTTTTACAGCATCAAACGTTAAATTTTATAATTTAACAAAATGGGAGAAACATATTCGATTGAAAAGAAAGATGAAGAAATTGTTGCTCAAAACGGAGCGAATCACGCAACAGCATCTAATACTAATTTTAAACTGGAAGTGTTAAGCATCACGGTGACTGTCATGGCAGTTATCCTTTTTGTGTTTTGTGCTATCTTAATATACAAAGTTTGTGTTACACGTGCAAAAAAGATGTTAAGGAAGGAATTAAATTGTAATCAGGGTACAGATTTAAGTGTTTTGTCACAACATAAGCTCCCAAATGTTAATGTTTGCTAAATTCAAAATTTTTTTTTTGTTATTTGTCAATTATGTAAATCATTTTTTTTAGAAGGGGTGTATGTAGTGTGTGTTATATTTCTCGGTAATCGCATATTATTAAATCAGCTACATTCGTAGCGTGCGTTAATTAGTAAAAAAGTTTTCTGGCCAGGTCTGGTAGGCCTTTGTTCACTAAAGGCTTATCTCACGAACTACCGGAGCAATTTTTCTGTTATTTGGCACAGATAAGAAGTAGACCACGTTAAGGATCATAGGCTATTTTTCGTGGACTAATTTGTCTGTGAAATATCTAATTTATGCGGGCGAAGCCGTGCGGAACGTCTAGTTTTTTTTTTATATTTCGTGGATTTTTTTTTCAAGTTTTTAGCTTTGTGGTTCAGTAATTTTTCTGCTTTAGCGTTGTCGGATTGTAATACAGAAACAATTTATTTACAGCTGATAATAAGGTTTAATGTAAGTATAAAGGATCGAGGATATTCTAGACTAGGGAATGCAATACCGGGATACCGGGATCCCGAAATACCGGGATCTCGCATGCATTATGCTTAGCACAAACCGCGACCACGCGACTGCGAAGCGGCAGCGTCAATACAATTTGTATTGACGCTGCCGCTTCGCAGTCGCGTGGTCGCGTAGGTCGAAAATTTTGCGGGATCCCGCGGGACTGGCGGGATTACAAATAAATGTGATACATATGCGAAACTTTGCGCGCGGGGATGCGTGAACTGGCTACACCTATTATAATTCACCTATAATATTCACTTTAAATGACAATTGAACTAACCAGCGTGGATGCTGAGCGAGCATTTCCAGCTGCTAGCTACCTTGTGTCGAATATCAGGAACCGTTTCGGAATCTTAGGGCCCAATTTTTACCTAAATTTCGAAAAAAATTCGATAAAAGATGGACATAAATAAGCGATTTTTTTTTTAGTTTTTTTAACTATTATTATTACGAAGCCATTTCCAAAAAATAATTAGTTTTTCTTTCATTTTTTTATAAAGTCTGAAAGTATGGAGGTGTTACTTATTTTTATTTTTATTTAACACTTTATTGTGCACAAGAAACAATTACAATAAAACAATATACACAGTAAAACGACACAAAGGGTCTGCTTATTTCTAATAGAAATCTCTTCCAGCAGCCCTACGGAGAGAGATAGGATTGAGACAGCAGATTGAGCAGCATTGAGACACAGAACGTGCACTATAATTAATAATATGAATACGTACAATGTGCAAAATATAAACAGATAAGGCTATAATATATATTTTGATATTACGCTAATTAAACACTGAATATAACTATAATATAAAAAATAAATAAATCTAATATATTTATTTATTTAATTATTTATTTATTTATTTGCTATGAACAGCCAACAAAAGTTACAATTATACATACATTATATTATAAAGGTTTAAACATTGACCATGGTTATTGCACTTTTAATTAAAGGCTATTACATCTTGCTATTAAATCGGCTACAAAAAATTAAAAAATGTTAAATGTTAAAAAATGTTAAATGTTAAAAATGTTAAGATAGTAAAAATTGTTAATAAAATTAAACTAAATTAGATAATAAAATATAATTATATACAATATACATAATATATAAATAAATATGATACTAGTATTTAAGTGGATTGAGATTCGAGGTAATGCTCTTTCAAGCGTCTTTTAAAAACAGCCATGGTCGCGAATGGTGTGAGGGAGCGAGTTCCACAATCTGACAACATGAACAGTAAATGAGTAGGAGTAGAAGTTGGAACGATATGAGGGGAGGGAAAGATTTGAACGGACGTTGGACCTACATGGAAGTTCGGGAGAACGGGAAAAATTGAACCTGTCAAGGAGATATGCAGGAGCGAGAGGATTGTACAGGATGTTGTAAAGTAAGGAAAGGATGTGGGAGTTACGGCGGAGACGGATTGGTAGCCACTTGAGTTTACAGCGGTAGGCCGAGACATGATCAAACTTTCTCAAACCAAACACGAAACGTATACAAAGATTCTGTAAGCGCTCGAGTCTAGTTAATTGTTCCTCAGTGGCGTCCAGGTAACAGGTGTCGGCGTAGTCAAGGATGGGAAAGATGAGGGTCTGGACAAGGAATATTTTGGTTTGTATAGGTAGGAAGTTTTGGAGGCGCTTCAACGTGTGTAGCGAAAAATATACTTTCCTGCTCACTTCAGACACTTGCGGGTTCCATGTCAGATTGCTGTCTAGAATTATGCCTAAATTTTTGGCCGAATCTGTGTAATTAATTACAGTACCATCGAAAGTTATACTTGGCACATCACATAACCTTTGAGTCATGTATCTGCTACCTATAATCATAGCTTGCGATTTGCTGGGGTTAACCAACAAACCGAAAGACTTAGCCCAGTTAGCTATACGTTCAAGATGTTAATAATTAAACCCTTGAAAAAAGTGTCCGACAAAGTTTGTTTTATTTGAGATTCTAAGAATAACACGGGGTCTATCAAGTAAAGTCATTATAACGATTTATTTTAAAAGTTTAAATCCACCCAGCGGGATCCCGCAAAAACCGGGATTGAAATTCTCTTGCGGGATTGCATTCCCTATTCTAGACTGATCTAGACGGTCCAGAATGGACGCAGGAAACAAAGAATCTTATTGTGAGAAGAGCTCGGGCTAGACAAGGAGACTAGATACCGATTTTATTTTGTATAAGACGAGTATACACTATTAGTCCCCAGTATAAGGAACTAACTTTTTTCTGATACATACAAATTTACCACTTTGTGAGTGTCTTGTTTACGATGAGTCCGACAAACTTTTCTATGCGAAAAATTTCAGCGCTGCTGCGTTTTCGAATGCTTGACTCCTGGAATTGTCGATATTTCGTCACCATGGCTCTTCGTAGATACAACTATTATTTTTTGGAATTTGTTTAATAAAGTTAATTTAAAAACTGTGGTCAACTTGTCCGACAAGAATCACGCAGCGTTTGGAGTGTCCGACACCCTAAAGATGTAGCTATTACGTCACTATGGCTCTTCGTACATACAACTTTCATTTTTTGGAATTTGTTTAATAAAGCTAATTTAAAAACTGTGGTCAACTTGTCCGACAAGAATCACGCAGCGTTTGGAGTGTCCGACACCCTAAAGATGTAGCTATTACGTCACTATGGCTCTTCGTACATACAACTTTCATTTTTTGGAATTTGTTTAATAAAGCTAATTTAAAAACTGTGGTCAACTTGTCCGACAAGAATCACGCAGCGTTTGGAGTGTCCGACACCCTAAAGATGTAGCTATTACGTCACTATGGCTCTTCGTACATACAACTTTCATTTTTTGGAAATTGTTTAATAAAGCTAATTTAAAAACTGTGGTCAACTTGTCCGACAAGAATCACGCCTCATATTGGAGTTTCCACCACCCCAAAAATGTTGATGTGACGTCATTATGTCTCCCCGTACTTAACTTTAAATTTAGTAGTTAGACTAGTGGTTGGACAGTGCCAGTCATTGGTAAAAACACAAAAACACAATATTTATTAAGGTTGCTTTAAAAACTGCCTATTTTTAAAGTAATAGAACGCCTGATTTTAAAGAAAAACAGGCAGTTTTTAAGCAACCTTAATACATATTATAGAGGGGAAGGGGAAGAGAAAGCTCTTCAATATTTAAATAATCGGCCAAGAGCGAGTCGGACTCGTGCACTAAGGGTTCCGTACCATTATAGAGCAAAATTAGGTCATAAAATGTGTTTTTTGTATGGGAACCCCCCTTAATTTTTTATTTTATATAAATATTATTATTAAATATTAAAGAAAACATATAATTAAGGATTTTGTGAAAAAAATCCATACAACCATACATACAAACACTGTATGTAAAATGGTAATAAGGTTATTTTTTAATGAAATTTTCAATAATGTTGACTACGGAACCCGAAAAATGGCGTTTAAATAGTATGATATAGTAACAATAATGGAGCTTGCCCACTCGATACATAGGGTAGGCACCATATACATCAGCTATACATATATTCTATCGGAACTCTATACAAATAAATAATATTGGAGTGTCTGTTTGTAATATTGAAAGAACCGTTTTTTAATTTAATACTATGCATATGAATCTATATATACGATAAATACACCAAAACAATTTTTTTCACAAATTTTGTCTGTATGTCTGTCTGTCTGTCTGTTTGTTCCAGCTAATCTCTGAAACGGCTGGAGCTGATTTGTCGGAACTTTTTTGGTAGTTAGCTGATGTAGTAAGGCTACTTTTTAATGGACTTCCAAAAAGGAGGAGGTTATATTTTACTTTTTCCATATTTGTTTGCGGACAATCCATCTTTGTTATTATACTTTGTTGACGCGGGCAACAGCTAGTATTATAGGGTGTAACAAAAATAAGTGATAATAATTTAGGGAGTATTTTCACTGGTCGATATGCATGCGGGGTGCGGGAGATTTCTAAAACGCATGTATCGACCATCAAAATGCACCATTAGTTGTCACAGACTCCCCGTATGCTGTATACCGCACGAGTTAACGACTAATGAAAATGCGCCATTAGGGTGTGTATGTGTTCCTTGTAGAGAGTTCACTGCGAAAGTAGCAGCGCTGAAAGACCAATTTTTTTTTCACTTTTGTCTGGGAAAGCGCCCAAGCGTCACGAGTTTTTCTCATACAAAAGTGAAAAAAATTGGTTTTTCAGCGCTGCTACTTTCACAGTGAATTCTCTACAACACATACACACCCTAAAGTATTATCACTTATTTTTGTTCCACCCTGTATATTTTTAAGAGTATTATAAGTATGAATTCATGCCGAATTACGGCTTTGTAGGCCCTATAGTCTCTGAGCAAAACCGCGGACAGACAGACGGACAGACATACTGAAACTATAATGGTTTCTTGTTGACTACGGAACCCTAAACAAGACATTTAACGTGCACGTTATAACGTTATCGTCGACGGAAATTTAACCCTTAATCAGGCATAGTACGATTTATTGACCATCTAGATTCTAGGTAATTGGAGTTTTATAGTGATCTTCTTTTATAGTCTATCACCAATGCACTGTATGGGTGATGGAGCCTGATTAAGGGTTAAAAGCGTCTTCATATTATATCTCCATACTTCCCAGGGAATTCTTCTTCTAAATTGTTTACCACCCAGATAGTAAATTGAGAACAAAAAAGTCATTTAAAAGTTATTTGTTTGAGATTGATGATTCCTGAAAAAATTTAATTAATTTGAGTGACTGAAGAGGTTTTTGAAATGACCGATTCAATGATTGTAGTAGGGGAGCCCAGGGTGCTATTCGTGTGGTCACTCGAGCGTCATGGAGACCTAGTAGGTTTTTTACATTAGGTAAAACTGATACAAAAATAGTAAAAGCGTTTTTTATTTAAGCGGTGTGTTCAGAAACTGCAGCAATTTTAAAGTTATGAAAAAGAAAATATATTCAGAAAATTGCTTATTTAGGTAAATAATTATAACAAGATTTTAAACAAAATGACTAAATCATTTAGTTTGGTGCAACATAAAATATCTGCGAAGCTTAGTTAGGAAAATAATATGAAGCTTTATTTTTTTATATTTTAAAATGTCCCTAGTACAGGCTTACCTAACCTTTCCTTTCAATCGTCAGTGCTTTGTATGGAAGCTACATTTGGGTATAATACTAAAGCTAGAAACAAATTATCATACGTTTTCGCGGTGCGGCAGTCGCGGCTGATGGATGCGGCTTAACAATGTGGCAAAAACATTCGGCCAGCCAGATTCTGTTCGGACGTCCGAACGGTCAAGGTCACGTCCGCGACTTATCTCAGACATTGTGCACAGTTTAGGGTGTTCGCTGTGTTAAGCGTGAGCCCGTCGCGGCCACCCGCGAGGCGTGCTTGTTTCATGTCATCCCATAAGAGCAGCGCTGCGTTGAGCGGGTCGGCCGTCGCACGATTACTATGGCGAGCGCACGGCACGTTCGCCCACGAGTCCCGCGACAGGCACCCGCGCCGGGCACACGCTCAACGCAGCGAGCGCCCTTAGGCCCGTATGTATAAATAATCATGTACTCAAGATGCGACCCGGTCTCAAGACACGGTTCAGGCTCTGTGATTGGTTGGCTGTCAAAATTTGGACCAATCACAGAGCCGAACCGCGTCTTGAGACCGGGTCGCATCTTAAGTACTGACTTTTTAAATACGGGCCAGTGTATTTTTAAACGACTTAATATCAATTTCAATCAATTAGGTTATCAATTCAACGCGTGTGTATGTAATATTTCCAGAACTGTCCAATTTTCGTATATGTTAGTCTATATCAGCGTCTGAACAAATGTGCAAAATTTCAAAAGTGTATATATGTATGTTTTTATGTTTGTGTTTGCATATCTCTGGAACTTCCATTCCGATTTCAGTAATTCTTTTTTTGTTGTACTAAGTATTGTTTAACTTAGGTAACAGTGCAAGTTTCATCAAAATCGATTCAGTAGTTTTGGAGATAGAGAGTTCTAATTTTCAATTACGTACAATTTTGAAGTCGGTTTTCTATTTTTTTAAAATACAGTTATGTATTAATCAGATAGAAATAAGCCGCATACGATGAAAACATCTGATAATTTGTTTCCAGCTTAAACATCATCTATCTTAATCTGACAGATCCGATGATATTTCAATATTCGTAAATAACTTTTTTGTTAACTCACCACGTGAGAAATCTGATTTCTATACCATGATAACTAGACACATGTCGGAAGCCTATACAAGCTTAATCTGACACGCTTGAACTTGTCGTGAAATCCCCTCTTCACCTCCCTAACGATAATAAAATATTTAAATAATACATGTGAATACCTATATTTAAAGTTTATTCAGTCAGAAGTTGACAAAAAGAAGTTCACCATTAGTAATGTTTTTTTTTTTTTCATTTTCTTGTCGGACTGACTATTTAACTCAATATATTTGTCGGACAAGTTGATATTAGCATTTAGAATAACATTATCTATCATTGCTATTTTTGTCCGACATGTATGTACGAAGAGCCATAGTGACGTAATAGCTACATCTTTACGGTGTCGGACACTCCAAACGCTGCGTGATTCTTGTCGGACAAGTTGACCACAGTTTTTAAATTAGCTTTATTATACAAATTCCAAAAAATAAAAGTTTTATGTACGAAGAGCCATGGTGGCGAAATATCGACAATTCCAGGAGTCAAGCATTTGAAAACGCAGCAGCGCCGAAATTTTTCGCATAGAAAAGTTTGTCGGACTCATCGTAAACAAGGCACTCACAAAGTGGTAAATTTGTATGTATCAGAAAAAAGTTAGTTCCTTGTACAGAGGACTATATACTTGCCATAGAATACTTATAGTTGAAGCCAGTAATTGTGCGTTTTTATAATTCTGGATGTCACGTTATCGTGGACGCCGGCTTCCACGATAAAACGTTGGGTACGTTAAGGCCGTCCCCCGAGCAAATGACCATACATTTGCCGCGTTGCCGAGATCGCACCAAAACCCTATTTTTTTACTTATCTTAGTTCAAAATTGTCCTAAAAAAATGTTAAACGGGGAATATGTAGTTTATGATATTGTCGATCTATTGGCATGTATTTCAAATAAAAGTAATTTGTAAATCCTAAGGAGATGCTGAATGTATGCTTGAATTTTAATAAATTGGTTTTACTTTGGAAGCTGATATCATGAGTATAATAAACAAAAATAGAAAATTTAAAACGGGGAAAGGAATGTTGATATACTGAAAATTATTGTTGTATTTTTATTATAACTTTGTAGCTTTCAAATTATGAGTTTATAAGGCTTGAAATACGGTAAATTACGGTATCTCCGTAAGGAACGCCCTTAAATGCCCTTTTGATTTTACGCACCGCGGACGTTTTGTGCGGTTCAGAAGAGTGTAGACGTCGTGATTTCCTGTAACGTGCACGTTAAAAAGTTATCGTCACTAAAATTTAAAAGCGTCGTCATATATTTCCATACGTTTTACTTCCCTATGTTATCATTTTACCGCGGACGTCCACGATATTACCGCCACGTCCAAAATTATAAAAGCGCACAATAGTTGTGTACCTAAATGTAAATGCCACAGAAGCCTTTACATTTTTTGAATATTGAAGACTCTTTATTTGAGCATATATGAATTTCAAGCCAGGTACGTAATAAATCATGTTTCTTAAAACATGATTTATTACGTATATAATATACAATAAATACAATAAATACATCAATATCAATAATACATAAGCCACATTATGATAATTTTATGTATTTAAAACTACACAGAAAGGAAAAATAAGCCCTGATTCTGATTGCCATAACACAAGTTTTTACTAGCATGGGATTAGACGACGTGATGTACGCTACCCAGCTTTTATACTTGTATATTGTTGTATGCTAAATAAAGAATTTGAATTTGAAGCCATAGCTATACTTATATTATAAAGCGGAAGAGTTTGTCTATACTTAATATTATAAAGCAGAAGAGTTTGTTTATTTGTTTGAACGCGCTAATCTCAAGAACTACTGGTCCGATTTGAAAAATTCTTTCAGTGTTAGATAGCCCATTTCTTGAGGAAGGCTATAGGCTATATTTTATCACGCTAAGACATAGAGGAAAATGTGGAGAAAACGAGGGAAATTATTTGAAAGGGCTTATCTCACGAACTACTGGAGCAATTTTTTTGTTATTTAGCACAGATAAGAAGTAGACCACGTAAAGGATCATAGGCTATTGTTTGTGTACTAATTTGTCTGTGAAATATCTAATTTACGCGGGCGAAGCCGCGTGACTCGTCTAGTAAAATATTTATTTGAAATCGAATGCCCCAATGCATTATAGCAAAAGGATATATTGAATATAGTATGGACTACGATATAACAGAACTGCATCAAAAGGAGGTACAAACATTTCGAGAGCAAAGCTACAGATGTTGCATGCAGAATGAAGCTTGCTTTGCTCTTATAAAACTACCTTTAAAATGAACTTTATGCTAACGACACAAGAGTCATTATAAGAAGCTGCAAGGTAAAATAACTCTTAAGGTATAAGATTGTGTATACTACCGAAAATAACATTCCCAAAACACATTGTTAAAGAGCAGTGTAAAAGCAGCTTTATTTGTGATCAAAGGCAGCATGACAAAGTATCTAAGTACAATTTTATTTTTCTGTACATATTTTAAACTTTGTTATTTATAAAGAAACTCATAAATATTTTATTCACATAACACTATCACTAAAAGATATTGAAGTTAAAAAATTAATTGTAATTTACTTTTGTTTCTTCCATGTTGTGTCATTAGTTAATTACACACAATATAGAAGAAAAAATATAAATAATAAATGTTATCACAGTAATTTCTTTCTTACAACTTAGTACCTAAACCACTAATCAGATTTTTATTAATAAGGTGTCAATAGAATCGTCGTTACTAATAGCAAGATAACCTAAGTTGTATTATCAGAGAAGTTGATTCCTAAGCAAATGGCGGACCTAAGTAATTTGGTCGAGTCAAACCCATCCGGCCGATCACAGCTAACATTGAATTGACATAAGCCGAACACTCGTCCGTCAACTGCCTAGGAATCAATTTCCTCGATGGTACAAATTAAGGGCCCTCTCTCCCTAAATTGTCTGTCAGTGCGAATATCGACGTAAATGACATTAAAATAACATTCATAACAGCGCGCCTTGTACGGTGGCGGTTACGACGCTCGCCGCGTCCATGATAGGGCGAAATAGGAGAAAAAACCTTTTTAAGGCTTAATATAAAACATATTTCAAAAAAGTAAAAAAAAAAACCAAATTATTAACTTATGTATTGCAAAGCAGTAGATATTTTTTATATATTCTTTTGATAAATAATGAAGGAGTAAAGTGGTTTCATTCAACGATTTGGAGGTGATTTGGTTTTTTATTTCTTTATTATGTGATACCGATAGAAAAAATATGGCAAAACCAAATTACGTATCATATCATGTAGATTACTAATTATTTTTTTCAGATATAATTTCTCTGTTAATGCCGATGAAAAGTTGTTTTATCTGCACGCTTTTTTCGAAAGAGCAGCCTTAAGTAAATAAGTCATTGTATCCTTGCAAATAAAATTGCGGAGAACATCAGCTTTTATGTTGTTTTACGTCAAGAGTTTATTATAAACTTTTTTTAATAAAAGTGTGTATTAAAAAAGTTTTATTTTATTTTTTTATGTCCAACGATTACTCCACTCGCGCTATTTATAAACCGATTTTGACAAAATTTTACAAGGAGCATAATCAAAATAACGAGTCACAGAATTTCATACGAATTTTGACATTTTACAGGAAGTTTAATACTCGATTCGCCGTTCGGTATTTATCCTGAACACTACATTCATCATAATCTGTCATGAGAAGCTTGCGCCAGTATATCTGTCCGAAATATCACGTAACATATTGTAACATTTGCAATAATACGAGTAGTGCATAACTAGCGGACTAACTTGAGTTACGAGTATAACTCGAGTCATACTCAAGTCGGAACTAATATAAATGCGAATGTTAAGATATAAGTCGTAACTTGTAACGACTATATCAAGAAATATAACTGTGAAAGCGTTTAGACTTTACATTGACAAAAACGTTTACGTTTACGTTTATTAGGCTGGATTCATATGCGTTCGCGCGAACGAGCGGTTTGGCTACAACGCGAGATCACAAGCAATAGTACGTAAAGATTAAGGGGGCGACTAACCCAAACTTTTCGATTTTATAATTCATTTTTATACTTGAACATAAGCCCCGAATTATTTCATTTTCGAAAATTAGATACTACATTATATTTCCGAGAATTCAATCTGAGCAAAAACACGATATCTTAAAATTTTCTCAATAGAAAAAAATTACAAAGATGCATAATCTAATAGTTAAATATCTAAGTTAATATTTTAACACATTGTATAAAATTCTATCATTAAGAAACCGACCTAGCGGATTTTAAAAATGTTGTATATTTATCGAGTTATTGAGAAAAAACTAATTTGGCGATGAATCCGCGTCGTTCTTTTTCACCTGGCATATGAAAGACTCACAGGTGAGTGTGAAGAGAGAAGGACGATGATTGATTTTTTAGGGTTCCGTACCCAAAGTGTAAAAACGGGACCCTATTACTAAGACTTCGTTGTCTGTCCGTCTGTCTGTCCGTCTGTCTGTCTCCAGGCTGTATCTCAAGAACCGCTATAGCTAGACTTCTGAAATTTTCACAGATTGTGTATATCTGTTGCCGCTATAAAAACAAATACTGAAAACAAAATAATATTAATATTTAAGGGGGGCTCCCCTACAACAAACGTGATTTTTTCGGCCTTTTTCGCTCTATATCATTGATTCCCAAAGTGGTCCAGGTGGACCCCATGGGATCCACGGGAGCCCGATAGGGGTCTACGCTTGTGTGGAAAAAAAATGGGGGTCCACGAGTCGTTAACGGGGGTCTATGAAAATTAGGTGGCCCGATTTGACTTCTCCTATGAATATAGGCAGACAATTTTATATTAATAGCAGATGAAATATTACAGAGCGAGGAGGTTTAGAATTAAGTGAAAGTGTGGTAATTTTTGTGTTGAATTGGTAGCTACAAAACAAGCAAATATTTGCGTTTACTTTTTACCACTCCGAAGTAAAGGTAATTGGTTCCTTGCACTGTGACTTGTGAGTCAAACTTAGAATACAAAGGTCCAACTGTTGGATGAATACGCTTTTTAGACCAGCCTTGAACTGGGGGGGGGGGGGTAGCTGTGGGGTCCACCGGATCCAGCAAAATGTTAAAAGTGGTCTGTGACAAAAAAAGTTGGGAACCTCTGCTCTATATCAATAATGGCAAGAGGTAGGTACTAGAATTTTTCACACATTCCTTTGTTATATGTGTATTTTAATATTTAATAATAATATTAAAATAAAATAAAAAATTTAGGGGGCTCCCATTCAAAAACACATTTTTTAACCTATTTTTGCTCTGTATCGGTACGAAACCCTTCGTGCGCGAGTCCGACTCGCACTTGGCCGATTTTTGGGTTAATCGCCCTCTTAAGTTAAATAGCGGCGCGGTTGCGCTGTCATTTAGATACAAATTTCTTATAATGTCGCGGTTTAGCCGCCAAACCGCACGTTCGGGCGGACGCATAATATAAATTGAGCCTTAGCTGCTGAAATCAATGGTTATCATTTGTTCTGATTTTAATTTTTAATCCCTCCTTAACAGCCGTCCTCAATGCTTAAAATTATTAATCCCTCAAGCCCCAAGCGGTCGCATGCGACCGCGATAACAATAGATTTCCAAGAATCCGCGATCGAGATATATTAATCTAATAGTTAAATATCTATGGGTTGCACTCCGAAATTAAATACGAAACAGTAGTACAGCAACATATTTTTGCCATGTGGTTAAAAGAAAGAAGAAAATGCACTGCCACTCCTACGCCGCGCCAGCGCCTTACTTTCCCTGCGTCTAAAAAACTTAACTCATTCATTTAGCATGCATAGTGCATGTTACTAAACTCAAAGATATTTTTAGTTGCCCAAACGCGAGAATCGAACTCACGACCTCCGAGACGAGAGCTGTAGACTGTAATTCCTATGAGAAATATAATTTCCAACATATAAAGGATTTTCCGAAACCCACGTGAGTACTGGACCGCAGATAGGTAATAGGTATGTATCCGATTGCCGGACAGAGCTGCCCGACCAATTAGTTACGGGACACTTTCGATGTGTAGCCACTAAACACGCGAGATTTATTTTTAAAAAGGGTTTGGTGGTGAAACTGGTGGATGCATTTTGCATTACGGCGAGGATTTAAGCTAGAAATAAATCAGTTTTCACCCGCGCACTTCACATCCTCCACGGCCAATGGCTTAGAGTAGTAGTTGAGTAAAAAAAATATTGTGACAACGTTTATATTTTAACCCACTACAAAAAAGAGGGGTGAGTTTTACGTGTTTGACACTATACCTACCTATTGTGACAACGTTTATATTTTAACCCACTAAAAAAAGAAAAGGTGTTATAAGTTTTACGTGTCTGTCTGTCTGTTTGTCTGTCTGTCTGTCTGTGTCTGTCCGTGGCATCGTAGCATCCAAACGAGTGGACTGATTTTAATCTTGTTTTTTTATTTGAAAGCTGACATTATTAAGCGTGTTCTTAGTTATAGCTCATAATTATTGGCCCGCTCAGTGCTGGAAAATTAATTTGAATTTAATATACTTAAAATTTTTGAATCGGGTGTTCTTTTTAAATCTCTTAATTTTCCTGGACCTTCGCTGGTTTTCTGGCCCCAACCAGCTATCCAGCATTTAAGTGGCCACGTCCACTCCACATCTCATCAGGTGTACTTACCACTTTATGTCCCAACTTCGCGCTAATGACTGAATTATGTACTTTTAATGGACCATTCAAGTTTTTAATAGTGCCAAAATTTGAGGTTGGATGGCTGTTCGCCAGTTTTTAATAGTAGGAATTGTAGGTCAAAGCTATAATCAGGAGCTGTTTTAAAATAGTGTGAGAATTTTATCAGCGTTTATGATTTTGAACCTAATAAATTTTACCTTACACAAAGACTACAACATCAATAATAAAAATTATGTCACATGTTATGATAAAAAAATATATTTATGTGTTACAAATGAGAAAGCGTAAATATAATATGTTTTTGAAATGACTTTGATAAAAACTGATACTAAAAGACTTCAAATCCTTGGAAAGATTATTAGGGCCAGGGCACAAAAACACGACACGACGTCGCACGACGCCGCACGACGCTGCACGACGCCGTGTCGTGGGAATCCACGACGCGCTTCGTAAAAAACCACGACACGGCGTCGTACGGCGTCGTACGACGTCGTACGATGTCGTGTCGTGACTCATGGTTTTTTTACGACGCGCGTCGTGGATTCCTACGACACGGCGTCGTGCGGCGTCGTACGACGTCGTGTCGTGTTTTTGTGTCCCGGTCCTTAGGCAGCAAAATATACGGTTCCCGCATCATAAACAAAAGTGATATAAACTAAAGAGTTTACTGGTAACATCTGGCACGATACAGTAACGAAATATTTCACCCATCCAGAATCATGTTAAAATCGCCATACATCTACAGGGTGTACCAAAACTAAGCGATTAAACTTTAGGGTGGTATGAGTCCATTGTGTACAGTTCACTGTAAAAGTAGCAGCGCTGAAAGAGTTACTTTTGTATGGGAAAATTCATGACACCGCGGCGTTCATCCATACAAATCACAAAACAAATGAGCTCTCTTAGCGCTGCTACTTTCACAATGAACTCTACAGAGTGTATCAAAACTAAGTGATAATACTTTAGGATGTGTATGGGCTCCCTCTATAGAGTTCGCTGTGAAAGTAGCAGCGCTGAAAGAGTAACTTTTTTTTTCACTTTTGTATGAGAAAATTCATGACGCTGGGGCGCTCACCCATACAAATCACAAAACAAATTAACTCTCTTAGCGCTACTACTTTTACAGTGAACTCTTTATAGGGGCACATACACACCCTAACTTAAGTATTATCACTTTTTTGTTACACCCTGTATACACAAACGATACGCCTGTCAGCTGGATAAAATAGCAGCTATCAATCAAAGGAATGAAACTGTTCGGCATAGTCGTATCGACCCCACAATGTACAAAGGGAAAGGGTTAGGTTTATCGCCCACTTTCACGCACAATCCGGTCGAAGGGACCCTTATAGGAATTTTCTCGAGTGTAGGGCTTATTCGCGTTAGAGCAGCCTCTAGATAGTTACGATCCGTCGCGTCGGAAATAATGATCTGGTATCTTAGGCAGCAAATATAAGAAGCAAGGCACTTATTGAGAACTTTAACCATTGGCTAGTTGACCTTTCAATTTTTAAAAAAATATTTCAAAAGTTTTAAAAAACAACTGCAAAAATGTAGTTTAAAAAGTTCAAACTTTAAAATGTACTTTAGTATTATTAGTATTACCATTTACCAGATATTATGTACCTCAAGAAGCGAGAAAATAATTGGATTTTTACGATAAATGTAGCATATTATAATAAAGTTCATTTTTGGTAATGTTAAAACTACCTTATCGCCCCTCCTTGCATAGCATTCCTTTCTCGGGACTGATTTCGCCATACAAAATTCATCAAAATCAATTCAACGGTTTAAGTAAGTCATAATATACATTATACATACTGAAACACTTTTGCTATTTTGCTATTATTTGCTATTACATTAATATTATAAATGCGAAAGTTTGTGAGTTTGTATGTTTATTATTTCTTCTACATAATTAAATTTACTATGGAGTTAGTTGATGCCTTAGATTATCACGTAGGCAACTTTTAACTGTGGGAAAATATCATAATTTATTTGCCCTAAGAAATCGCAGGTAAATCTTAACATACTATTTAATTATAATAGTAGTACATAATAATAATAGTAGTAAGCATAATTATAATAGTAGTAAGCAAATAATGTCAAGTATCTCTTATTAATTTTGAAATATTGTGTCTACACAAATATTTTTGTAATAATAACGTCACGTCTACGGCACATTTAATAACACAGCTAAAGTTAAACTAAAGTTTGCCATAACACAGCTATCATAATAAAAAGTGTACGTAAGACTAGACAATAGGCCAAGAGCTACCTGTAAGAGTTGCTTAGTTTTCTAACTTTACAGATTTTATGTTTTTTTTTTAAGTTTACAACTATTTTGGTTAGAAGGTATATTGTATAAAATTCAATATCATGCCTTTATAGTTAACTGCGTTGAAATTTATTTTGGTGCCGATTTGTATAAAATATACGTTGTCAAAAAATAGAGGCCACATAAAACGAACCTTACAATTTTTTGTTGAAGTTAAGTTTTTTCGTGTTCCTTATTATAAAGTATACTAGTTCTATCGTATCGTAGTCATAAGTGGCATACTTTTATAATAATAATAATAAAATAAGTTTATTTCTCCCACAACAAGTACACAGAATAAATAAAAACAGAAATACAAAAATATGACAAGCATTTTAGACTTGCAGTGTGGGAGACAGGAGCCCAAACTAGGTTACCCTGTGCCTTGGGAAAGTTGGGACTCCTGGCTCCCCCTCTCCAGTTACTCTATAATTAACAACTTTGCCGTAATTATTAATAACAATCATATTGTTTACAATATTTCTTTGAAAACACTAAACATTTATAAAATTAGAATGTAGGTACCTATATTTTAATTTACTTTAATTTACCTACTAACTTTCTTATCACTATTTTATGTGTGTGTGTGTGTGTGTGTGTGTGTGTTTGTGTGCGGATTTGTGTGTCTGAGTTTATTAGTTTATTATTATTAGTGCCACTATGTTATGTTAATAAGGAGGTTTTCAGTTTCATTATGGTTAAGTTTCATCAACCATTCATTTAGTTTCATTTTGCATTCACGGCTGTTTAGATAATAAATTGAGAATAATTTGTTTGCAGTGTTGTAAAATTTCCCACTTCTAAAGTTGTAAAATTTTCTGGCAAAACTTGTGTTGACTCTAATAGATGGACAAATATGAATGATTTTGAAGAATAGAATTTGATGCTTGATATTCTATTGTTTTGCGTTTTTTAATTATTACTTCTAATATATATATATATAATTTTCTGATACTTAAAACGTTTGCCATTTTATATAGAGTTACTGTGGGGAAAAGACGTGGCTGGCATAACGCCAGGAAGCATTCTCTGAGCACGTTCAACTTCCAGTATTATCTTTTTGTCGGATCTACCCCTAAAATAATGACAACATTTTATTGAAATGAATATGTAAATATTGAGATATTATTATCACAATGTTTGTGACAAAAGTACAAAGGCCTATGACATCAAAAAAAACGACCAACAAAATATTCACATACGCCAGTAGTCAGCCCTACACCAGTAGTCAGCCTTTTCCAGCCTATAGAAATAGCGTTCTATTGCTAATTAACCAATCAAATTACTTTTAAAAAAAGCTTGACCTTCTTATTGGTCAGTTCAGAACGTCACAATGACGCTAAGTGGCTGCAAGAAATGGTAATCTGATTCCAATTCGACGTTGTCACTAGTCGAGCCAAGATGCGGCGTGCGCGCCAAAATTTTCTTAGTGGGAAGTGCCCGACAAAAAGGTGAGTTATTGATTTCTTATTAACTTTTGTGTCATGTTTTATTAAAATATTTCTTTTTTTTTTTACGTCCAAATCAAATGAGTTATAGAACAGTTTCTTTATAGTTATTTAAATAATGATGTGGCTGACTACTGGGTATGCGTTTCTTGTACATTATCTAGTATTCGGCCACCTCCGGCTGAGTACTGGTCATATAAAATTCCATATTAAAACCAGTAGTCGACCGCCTAACAAGATACGGTCGAACCACGGCTGAGTACTGGTGAGGTATAACTAGTTTTTAGCCATCAGTAACTTACGCTGCTTAATTTATTAATTTATTTATGAAGCACCTACCTACCAAGTAATTTCTTAGTTTTTTGGCATTGTCAGAGACCAGACATGCATTGTTTATTTGTTTCATTATTTCCATAGGTCTCTTTCGAGGCCCATCTAAGGAGAGGTTGACTACTGGTAGCTATTTGGCCGAGAACTGGGTTGTGACGGCTGAGTACTGGGGAAATGTGCCTTATTTTGAAAAATACTTTATTTTCTATACTTCTTAAGAAAAATTATCTTATACGTATGTTAATTTCATAACAAAGTTTAATAAATGATTAAGTGAATGAGTACAAAAGGTTTTTGTTTACTATTTTAAATAATTTTCTATCCACATTTAAACTTGCGCTTTCCACTAAAAGGCTGACTACTGGTGCCAGTACGTTATTTATATATTTCAGCCAGTTCCTGGCCTACAGGAGTGTTTACAAGCAATTAGCGAAGCACCCAGTTAATGTGGTGTCAACGCCTCCTGAAATGTTTTCTCTAATAACACTTGTCACTAATGCTTTTAGGGCGCAAGGGTTGGCTTACCTATACCATTAACGAAATGACAATAGATACACGCCTATATACAATAAAGTATAGGAGATGACTTGACTTTGGGCTTGAAAAAACGTAGAAATTTTCTGTGGTAAATGTAATCTTTGTATTTGTTTCTGTAAAACCCTGTTTTGACAATTCCATTAAACTCGGTTTAGTTTTGAATATTATACGGTACAAGAAAATATACCACATAAATTAAAGAAAACCCCCAAAATTTTCCAGCAGTGAGCAAGCTGATGATGATTTCACAAAAAAAAACTAGATCAAAATCGGTCCACCCGCTTTCATGCTAAGATGTCACGGACACACATAGACAGCCAGAAACGTCAAACTTATAATGGAAATTAAGTTTGACGTCTCTTTTTGCAAGTTCTTACGCCGGTTCTTCTCGCCGGGTTAGTTCTCGAACCGGTGCTAGATGTATATGGTGTAGACGTTCTAATTTTTAACCAATTTAGAAATAAACAATAATCATTTCATTTTCAGTTCTAAAAGAGTTAATATTAAACCGATTTAGGAATAAACATTTTCATTTCATTTTAGCCGGGGGTTAAAAGGGGTTGGAGGTATGTGAGTATATTGCAGCTCCACGAAAGTACACCACGGTGAAATCCCCAATTAGTGACTTTTGATTCGCAACGTGTCATAATGGCGACACGTATGCCATTTGCATATAGATTATACAGACTCGGTTACATTACAACATAACTATAATATCTTATATCTATGGACGCTTCACACCACGTCAGTCTAGCCCGTGCCAAGTACCTGAAGGACTTGTGTTACGGGTACTAGACAACGGAAATATGTTCAATACTTTTATACTATACATATTTTTTGAAAACTTTTTGTTCCGTCAGCGGAATTCGAACCCGCGACCCCCGGCTTAAGCTACCAACGTGCTTACCAACTGAGCCACAGAGGTTGTCGAACTATGTTTATGTTAATGCTGCCCTCATATTATAAATACGAAAATGTGTCTGTTTGTCTTCTCTTCACCCTTGTGTTATGTCATCAGTCATCACGCTTTAACCGCTGAACCGCGAGATCACAAGCAATAACGATTTATTTGAATATCAGCGCAGTAATTTACATACAATTGCTTGAAATCTCACAATGTAGCCGCCAAACCGCGCGTTCGGGCGGATGCATATTATAAATCGAGCCTTATCATGTCTATATACAGGGTGTAACAAAAATAAGTGATAATACTTTAGGGTGTGTATGTATTCCTTGTAGAGAGTTCACTGCGAAAGTAGCAGCGCTGAAAGACCAAATTTTTTTTTCACTTTTGTATGGGCAAGCGCCCGAGCGTCACGAGTTTTCCCATACAAAAGTGAAAAAAAAAATTTGGTCTTTCAGCGCTGCTACTTTTACAGCGAACTCTCTACAAGAAACACACACACACCCTAAAGTATTATCACTTATTTTTGTTACACCCTGTATATAAAACTCAAAGGTGACTGACTGACATGGTGATCTATCAACGCACAGCCCAAACCACTGGACGGATCGGGCTGGAATTTGGCATGCAGGTAGATGTTATGACGTAGGCATCCGCTAAGAAAGGATTTTGATAAATTCCAACCCCAAGGGGTTAAAATAGGGGATGAAAGTTTGTATATAATAATACTTCTTAAGGCCCTATAGACCCGAAAATTAGCAGGTCGATATCTGTCAGTACGAATATCGACGTAAAGGACATTAAAATAACATTCATATCAGCGCGCCTTGTACAGTGGCGAAATAGGAGAAAAAAACCTTTTTTCTTTGATAATTAAACCAAAATGCAAAATGTAACCACAAATTATTCTTCTTTAAGCTATGAGCTTTTCGTAGATATGATTTTTGAAAGTAAAACTATCATAAGCTTCATGAAAAATAAGAAAAATATCACAAAATATTCGAATTTAGCCTCCTCTTCGGAGTTATTTTTGATCGAGTGAAGTTTTCAATATTATGTTTCGAACCACAAATTGTCAAAGTACATTAAGTAAACAACAATGTGTATTTTTTTTTTTTGGCTTTTAAAAGTCACTATTTGTTTGTTTATTATTGATTCAAAGTCATGTAAAATTGGGTCTATAGGGCCTTAACGCGAGCGAAACCGCCGGCAAAAGCTCGTTGGGTACATAAAAATAGGTAGGGCTTGTCTCAAAAATATATAAAAAGACATTTAGTATAGCATATTTCTCTCCCATGAAAGTATAAAATTGATTGTGCTATTTCTAAACAATCAAACAATGCTTTTAATTGCACTGTAACAGCCAGTTATAAGCATGATTAAATTGTAATGTGGAGTATAATCAAATAAACCAATTATGTGTTCATTTCATGAAAGTTATTTGGAAATACTATCTAATAGTTATATTAACTAAATTGTTGTATTTAGCATGTAATTTGCAGCCTACGCAGCAACAGAACTAGAGCTTCTAATTTGAAATGACTCGCCCCACCACTTCACTAGTTGATATTATAAATGAACTATGTTGTACTGTGAATACGAGGGAGAGGGGCGGGGCTTTTAGAATTTTATGAAAAATTTACATGCAGAAAAGTTATAATTTACTAAGCAACTAGATGACTTTTATAGGGAGGGAAAATGTATACTTCCTACTCCTCCTTTCTTCTTCAGATTAAATTCGTTGCGGGTCCCAAGACAGCTTTAGCATGTCCCTCGGGTTCCCTGAGATCATATCAAAGGGTTTCCGTGGTTGGATACCGCTGTCGATCCTGGCGACACAGGAGATACAGTGGTGGGAATGTGTGGTGGGCCAAAGCCCGAAAAAAAGCAACTAGTTGACGTTGCAATTCCGTTGTGCCAAAGTTTGTTTATTTCTTCGGGTTACCTAGCAAAATTGTTTCAGTTGTTTGGGAGTGAAGAGGTTACAGACAGAATTTACGCGGTAAATTCTTTGTAAAAATAATTTTAAGTAAGAAAATCAATTCCCATGAAATTCAATAAACATAATATTTCATATCCGGCAAATTTTCCGACATACCATTTTACTCTGACAAAACCACCGAAAACAGACGGAAAAACTTTACCATCAGCAAGTTTTTCCGATTTTCAATATTTAAAGTTGTTACTTAAAATAATCCATACTTCCATACTAATTATAACCTCTTCACGCCCAAACCGCTGAACCGATTTTGCTGAAATTTGGCATGGATATACTTTGAGTTGCAAAAAAGGACATATAATAATTTTTATCAAATAAAATGTATGGTTCCCGCACGATAAACAAATTTTGGCGCAACGGAGTTGCAGGCGTCATCTAGTTAATTATATTACTGGAAGTGTCCGCTTCAAACTGTATTTTATAGTAAGTATCTTCAAACTGTATTTTAAGTAGTATCGTAAGTTTTATCAAAATCAGCCAAGTACTTTCGGAGCCTATTCAATGCAACAACAAACAATCACACTTGCATACACTGTACTATAGTAATTAATAGATAAAGATATTATATACTCTTACGATATTCTAACCATGTTATAGACTTCTTGAAGTAAAACCATGTAATTACAATAGATAAAAATATTATATTAGAGAGTAGGAAAAGTCTTGAGTTATACATTGAGTAGTGTTTATTCGAGCAGAGTTTCACCTTACACATTTCAAAGTTAATTACAGAATGAATCAATCAATGCAATATGGCTGGCTTTTATACCATTTGAACACAAAGGAAAACGAACTTCCGTTGACAATTCAAATATAGTAAAATCATATAAAATACATTAAAAATTAAGAATGGCCAAAAACTAAGTTAAGTATATAATTCTAAATATTAATTAATGTACTAAGATAATTATATACTGAAATATGTGAAGAGGAAGTTATAACGGAAGTAAATAATCTATTTGTCAAAATCAAGTACCTTACTTATTACTATTTAAAATATAATTATCACTAACCAAAATTATATAAAGTGACTAACATAATATTATACCGATTTAAATACATAAATATAATATCATGTAGCTTGGCCATTGACATCCGCTAACAATTATAAACTTGAAGTCAAACAATAATTCTGAAAACCCTCAAAATGCCGAAATGTCGGTTTTTCCACCCGAACAGTTCAGGATCTGTTAAACCACCGGGTTCATGCTCGACGATACACCTCATTTATTTCTCCGCGGGTTATCCTAAATCTTGCCTTTTACATTTACTGAATTTCAACATTTTATTTCGTAAAATATTACATTAGTAAGAGGAGATAATTTTCTTTCTAGGTATTTCTAATATATAAAATTCTCGTGTCATAGTGGTTGTGCGCGAACTCCTCCAAAACCGATTTGAATGAAATTTTGTATGTACATTCGTTAGGCCTGACAATAGGGTTTTATCTACTTTTTACACTGATACTAGAAATAATTTTCATGGCAAAACAATGTTTGCCGGGTCAGCTAGGAATATAATAAAACAACGATTTTAATAGTACCAAAGATTAGATTCAATGAACGATGACATTAACTAATCTCTGATGACTGTAATTCATCCACACTAATAATATTATAAATGCAAAAGTATGTCTGTCTGTCTGTTACCTTTTCATGTCCACACTACTGAACCAATTTTTCTGAAAGCTATGGAGATACTTTGAGTCCCGGGAAAGGACATAGGATACTTTTAATCCCGGAAAATATACGATTCCCGCATGATAAACAACTTTTTGAGCAATGGAGTTACGGGTGTTATTGTAATTTAATAACTAGATAAGTTATTAAATTTTTGTGAATCACAAATTGCAATCATTCATATTTGGTCGTAATTAAGTGGAAACACGTCAATATTATATTTTATTTCGTTAATTCGAACGAACAATTGATAATTGAATACTTATTAAACGGTAATTACATGAAGCGCTGTTCATTTCAATTTGTTTGTTCTCCAAACGGATTATTTTTGTTGCGGCAGGCTGAATTGGGCTTTAATCATAAATGTGTTGTATATAACTAGCTTTTTTCTGCGGCTTCGCACGCATTAAGAAGTATTATTATATAAAATCTTTCATCCCCTATTTTATCCCCTCAAGGGTGGAATTTATCAAAATCCTTTCATAAGGGATGCCTACGTCATAGTATCTTTATACATACATGCAAAGTCTCAGCCCGATCGGTTTAAAATTGACAAAATTTCATAAAAACTTTCATCCTTTATTTTAGGTAGAATTATATATTATACTAGCTGTTGCCCGCAACTTCGGTCGCGTGAATGTATGTTATTATAATAGAGAGTTAGAAAATTGAACAACCATCTACGACTACTTTATTTGGATCTATATTACTCACGAAATTTTTAATTTACATCAAAGACCTAGGAAACTTGAACCACAGATACGTCTTATCGTTTTGAAAAATCCTTTCTTCGAAGACCGCTTGGCGTGGATACTGGACAGTGGATGGCGGACAGGGGAAAGGATTATGTGAAAGAGATAGAGGATAGACTACAAAAGACAGAATTTAATGTAGGCATCTATCCCTCTTTAACCTACCTCTTACTTGGTACTACTTATATATATTCTATGCTCTTACTCTCAGATTCCTAACCTACAGTTAAACCAGAATAAAATAACGCTTGAAGTTGTTTACTTACTTATCCAAAGAATAATTTCTTTATGGGCATTGGCCCACCGGCCACCATACATTCCCACCACTGTATCTCCTGTGTCACCAGGATCGCCAGCGGTATCCAACCACGCAAACTCTTTGACAATATGATCTCAGGGAGCCGGAAGGACACGCTCAAACTGGTTTGAGACCCACAACGAAATTAATCAGAAGAAAATAGAAGTATGAAGAATTGTAATTCCTCTTTCTATTCAAAGCGGAGACAGCAAAAAGTTGCGGTGACCGAATGTTAAATAACTTAGGGGAAGCATCACGAAAATAAACTACTTATAATAATAATATTTGTGACTACTAAGCTATAGCTAAATTATTAACCCATCAGTCGTGGCAAAACGAGACACAATAGCTTTTTCATTGTTATCGCGGCCGGATGTGGCCGCTTGGGGCTTCATGAATTAATATTGGAATTTGTTGTGTTAGACTGTTGCCAAAAATAATTGTTACAAAAACGCTTGAAGGCACGGAAGACCTAGCGCTATCCACGATATCACCGTAGTATGCGACAACAGCTGATTTAGGTACACTGTAGGTTGTCTAGTATTGTAATTCTTTCGTCTTGGCAGAAAAACTCTCCCAGAGAACATGATGAGCACAAATTCTACCTATGTGCTCGACCGATGATAGTAATTTAGATTCGCAAAGTTTGACTTTAAAATTTCCATGGCCGGTAACGAATTGAGATACGTAGTGGTCAATATCTATCCAGTGTTTGGATAATCGTTTACGAATATTAGGAAAAAGTTTTAAAGATCGACCTTTGCTAGAATTGGTAATCACTTTGTGTGTAGTTGTAAATTTCGAGGAGTTCCTTCAATTCCATAGTAATGGAAATGATAGTAATCATAGTTCCCATTAAGAAATTTCCACATTCGCGATCATAACTGCGAAAGTCACACTTTCTAAAATTCGAGGAGTTTCTTCAATACCTCATGGATCCCATTATGAAATTTCCACTTTCGCAACCATAGCATCAAATACAAATTATAGCCCATAACCCATCAAGCCCCGTTTTTCCAAGAATCCCCGATCGAAGGATTAAATTAATGAACGAATTTTCCAAATCGGCACAGAAACGGCGAAATAATAATTATCTATTTCGATTCTGATACTTTCAATGCAAAAGAATACAAAAAAAAAAAAACAATAAAAGCGTCATAATGTGGTTATGAATAGTGTAATGATGATTATTAAAATTGACATGGTGGCATATGCTTCCAGTATTTTGAACAACGCTAAATCCTCTACATAATGTACCTATGTCTATAAGGAGTCGAGTTCCGTTCAGCATCGGAACCTTCGGAAGCCCCTATACCCTGGGATATGCCTTGGTGCAAATCTTACTTTTTGGTTGCATGTTATGTTAATAATTTTACTCAAAAAAAAGTGAAAATTACTGTAATGTCTTTGTTGTGAAGGAGTTCCGACGATACCTCCCGATCCCGAGAAAATCATTATCAAGACACCGTTTTTATGGTTCCGTACCCAAAGGGTGAAAACGGGACCCTATTCATGAGACTTCGATGTCTGTCTGTCCGTCTGTCTGTCTCCAGGCTGTATCTCAAGAACCGCTACAGCTAGAGTTCTGAAATTTTCGCAGATTGTGTACATCTGTTGCCGCTATAACAACAAATACTAAAAACAAAATAAAATTAATATTTAAACGGGGCTCCCATACAACAAACGTGATTTTTTTTGGCCTTTTTTGCTCGATGTCAATAATGGCAACAGGTAGGCACTTCATATTTTCACAAAGGCCTTATTATATGTCTTCTTCAATATTTAAGAATAATATTAAAATAAAATAAAAAGTTAAGGGGGGCTCCCATACAAAAACACAATTTTTGGTCTATGTTTGCTCTATAACGGTACGAAATTCTTCGTGCGCGAGTTCGACTCGCACTTGACCGATTTTTGTAAACATAGGTGTCAATTTCGGGTTAGCAATCTATACAACAAAAAAAGAATTTAAAAAATCTGACCACAAACAGTAAAGTAAACATTAACTCCTTCTTTTTTGGAAGTCGGTTAAAAAAGTAAGTATCTAAGATGTTGACCAGGGATGTAAGGTATCACCATGCCAAATTTCATTGAAATCGGTCCAGCGGATTCAGAGATTAGCCTGTACAAACAGACAAACAGACAAACAGGCAGAGAATCAAAAATTTCAAAAACAGTTAAACTGTGTTTTACTACTCTTCCAACACGCCCCTGACTCGTTTTTTCAAGTTTATTTTCAATGTACAAAAATTTTACCTCTACGATTTTATTATAAGTATAGATATACGTCATAACATCTACCTGCATGCCAAATTTCAGTCCGATCCGTCCAGTGGTTTGGTCTGTGCGTTGATAGATCACCATGTCAGTCAGTCACCTTTGAATTTTATACATATAGATAAGTAATACCCTGATTCTGCCGTCTATTTTTATTTTAACTTCGTTTCTTCTTCGATTCCCTTTGTTTCTTATCAAATATCTAAAATACATAAGCATATTATATTTTAATTTGATAGTAAAACAGACACACTTTCGCATTTATATTAGTATGGATATAATATTCTATACTTTATAATATGTTCAATGCGAAAGTGTCAGTCTATCCTGATTGGTATGGAGTTAGCGGATACCCTGTATTAACATAAAGTTTCCTTTTTACTGGAAAATATCACAATTTATTTTCCCTCACAAACCGCGGGTTGAAGTCAATTCCTACCACCTACAATCTCATCCGGTTTAATCTCACTTAATCCCTGGAGTAGCTGCGATTTCCAATATAAAGTAAATCTGCAAGCAATATAATCTATACCAGGGGTCACCAATTAGTTTCGCTCGGGGTCCGTTTTAAGAAATAAAATGACCTTTGCGGACCGCACATAAAAAAAAACGGAAATTTCAAAGGTGTTTAAGTATCAATGAGAAAAGTGACAATTCTTGTTGCTACATGTTCATCAGTATGTCGAGACCGAAATTAATTTTTAACGAAGTTCATCTTCGAACATGCTTGGTACGCACGCAATGGGTCGGCGGTCCGGATGCGGACCGCGGTCCGCCATTTCGTGACCCCTGATCTATACTATACTAATGCAGCAGGTAAAACTACATCCGAGAAAATCTTGTCTATTGATCTCCCCGCAAACCTCTAATCTATTCTGGACCTTCTGATATATTTCGCGCTGGAGACTGTAATTTGACACCTGAGCGGCTCTCGTAGTAAAACTGGGTAAGTGCGATATTTCAAAATATTATTTTTTAAATTTATATTTTGCAATATTTTATGGTCTTAAAAGTAAGGATCAATTCCCATTGCATCGTTGCATGCAATTTTTTATTTAAACGATCAATATTTTAAGAGTGAACATTATGGAGATCTGGTCCATAATGTTCACTCTTAAAATTCCACTGGTCCATGGAGGTCGAAGACGTCGTGGACTACATCAGTAAGAAGACATCCCTCCACTTGAGGGTCGAACGTCTGAAGTCTCGCCACAAGGTCAACTTCAGTTCCTTTGTGGTGAGAGTACCGACGCATCTTCTGTCGACCTTTGAAGCGGAGGAATTCTGGCCGACTTATTAAGTGTATTTTATATGTATGTTAGTCATTAAGGTATATATTGTATGGGCCTATGTAGCCTGAAATAAATAAATAAATAGAAATAAAAAAATAAAAAATATTTACAACACAAGACAATGGTGATTAAATTGAAAGTTGATTGTTGAATGGCTTATTTAAAAATGCACCGCATTGCATCTACGCGTCTTTATAATTTTAACCTGATTTCAATCAATCTACAATAATATAACTATGCATAACAATTCGATAGAAATCAAGTCGTTAACTGTACACACAGTTAACTTCCTGAAAGCTCCATCAAGCTGTGAAATCGGGAATTTGCCACAAAGGGTTACCCTTCAAAGGGATTCAACGACAACTCCCAAACGTAATCTGACTGCACTCGAATCTCTGATAACACATCAGTAATCTTTTTGAAATTAAAACTTTAGTGGTTTTGTCAGGATAGTCAGGATGTTTTTCCTGATCGCTTTATGAAAATTCTTAAGATGTAGACGTAATTAGCCCGTAATTAGCCGGCGCGGCGTAGGAGAGAAAGTAATATCTCTATTCTTAATTACTATTTTACTCTGATATTTCGTTTTCTTATTCACCATTCAACCACTGAGTCAAAGATGTCGTCATGATTTTGGAAGTTTTTCAAAATAAATAAATCCTGACTAGATTCATGCTATAGGTACTTGCTATATTACACTTTACCCTGTTCTCCTCATTGTACGTCAATGATTATTCTGACGTTTTTTTTTCAAAATAAGTAAATTCTGACTTACTACACTTTGCCCTAGCGCTGGCCGTTACTGGATCAACCGCTGGACCGCGTCAAATTACCTCGTTAATTTTGTATCGCATCATTGAATCTTTTTGTACATTTTAATTATCCATTATTTGATCATTGACAACTATTATTTGCTTCATTACTTTTGAATCATGTGTTTATTCCTCATTAATTTTTATTCTCCTTTTTATGACTGGCTTTGAACAGAATAACAATTATGATATTAACCCATCAAGCCCCATAAGGTGACCGCGATAACAATAGAATAACAATATCCGCGATCGAAGGATTAATATGAGTACAAAAATCTGTAGCCCCAAAAGAACCTCAAGTACGAGCCAGTCTCTTTCCATACTCTATATTAAATCGTATTTTCTCTTCGCATGATCCGTGGTATTTAGATGATCTTAAAAAGGGTACCAAAATAATTGTATATATTTTTTATATTATTTATTAAAATATATTATTATTATTATTATTTCAGTAATTGTGCAAAGTTGTAATCATTAACAAACTGTAAGCAATTATTACTATGAAAACATTATGTTAAGAAAATACTTCTATAAGGAACGCCGCAATAATGTAGTAAATTTTCTTTGAAAATAATGCACGTAATTGTTTTTCAGAGTATATTCATTAATTTAGACATTGGCTGATATGCCTATACCCTTAAAATAAAATATATGTAACAGAATATAATAGATTTCCCAAAAGTGTAATATGAGACCTTAACACCTAGATTAACATCATAATATGCCTACTTCTACACATTACACAACTAGATGACTTTCCCGGGATTCATAGTGTCTCCATACCAATTTTTAGCAAAATCGGTTCAGCGGTTTAGGCTTGAAAGGGTAATAGACAGATAGACTGACAGACGGACAGACAGACGGATACCTTTCTCATTTGTAATATTAGTATGGATTATAATATTGTAATGAAAATAAATTTATTCATAAACCCTATGTTCAATACTGAAATCAAATTTATATCATTCATTTTGAATATTAGAATTATTCATTTTGAATATTAGAATTTTTCGCTAGTGACGGGAGCATAGTTAATTAAAAACTTTTATTGTTTTCCTTTGTTTCTACTCTTGAATAGTTGCTAATTAAGATATCAGTAATCGATGGAACTCTTCGAAACGTATAGAGATTTTGGTTTTGTATGAAGTTGTCAGCGCTCAAGCCGAGGGTCGCGGGTTCTAATCCCGCCGACGGATTAAAAGTTTTCAATGTTCCCGGCTCATGGATGTGTTTAATATAATATAGTAAAAATCTTAAATACATGTATACTGTATAGTATAAAAGTATTAAAATATATATCTCCGTTGACTGGTACCTGTAACACAAGTCCTTCGAGTACTTACCACGGGGCCAGACTGACGCGGACGTGGTGTGAAGCGTCCATAAATATTATACCAGGCGTATTATGTTACCAAAAAGTAAGATTTTGCACCAAGATATACCATGGTACGAAGTTATATATACTCATACCATGTTAATAGCACTTTAGGTATAAATAGTACTTTTATAGTCTTTTACATCGATACAGATGTCTACATGTAACTAAAAAGAGAAAAAATATAATTTTTAAATAAAAATTATAAACCGACTTCCATGTCAAAAAAAGGTATTAAATAATTGTTATTATTTAAATAGTGGCTTTTTCAGACCTCTCCTAAAATTCAACGTTATCTACCCAATCTTCATACTTTTGAAGTCGGTGCCAGCCCCAAAAATGCTAAAATCCTTTGATATATAATTATTTACTCATATATTTTATGTTGGCTGGTATCGCTTCAAAAGTATGGAGATTGAGTTGAGACAACGTTGATTTTTAGGAGAGTACTGAAAAAGTCACTATTTAAATAGTAACAATTATTTATTAATACTTTTTTTTGAGATGGAAGTCAGTTCACAATTTCTTAGATTTATTATAGACCGTACTTTTTAAGTTAAGCCTATAAATTATATTCACATTTTGACGTCACCACTCACCAACAACTTTTATTGTTTTTATATTATTATTTCATATTTTATTATTTATATTATATTTTATAGACACACCATTTTAATTTGCAAGGCCTTAGAAGCATCAAGAATGTTTTAAGATTTATAGAAATTAAGAAACAGGGATAACGAACATTATCCCTTTTAAAAATTTTGAGAATGAAATTGCAATGTTCCGTAATTAATTAGTATTATATTATATTTTAGATACAGATAACTAATAAAACGCTTTGACAAGCGATAGCGCGATCTAAGCTGATAACGCCTGGTAGCTAACGCCATCTAGTGGGTAGTGACGGCTTTTAGTAATTCTGTAGTAGCGAGTTTTTATTGTAATTTATTTTTAACTAGCGACCCGCCCCGGCGTCGCACGGGTATAAAATATATAGCCACTGAAAAAATTATTAAAATCGATAGCCTATGATCCTCCACGTGGTCTACATCTTATCTGTGCCAAATAACATAAAAATTGCTCCAGTAGTTCGCGAGATAAGCGCATTCAAATAAATTCCACCGTTTTTTCCACATTCTCCTATTAGTCTTAGCGTGATAAAATATAGCCTATAGCCTTCCTCGATAAATGGGCTATCTAACACTGAAAGAATCATCAAAATCCGTTGCGTAGTTTTAAAGATTAAAGGGAATAAAGGGACATGAGGGAAAAAAGCGACTTTGTTTTATAATATGTATAGATACTAGTTATCACAAAGTCTGTCTAACGAAGTACAACAACGTATCCAACGTGCTGGCAACTTCCTGTGCCAGCCGCTGTCTAGTACCTAGCTCGTTTCTGTCACGACTCACGAGTCACGACTCACGCGCCAGCGCCCCCGTGGACCGTGGTAAGTACAGTCTGTCAGTAGACGCAGTACAAAATTTTCCTAACGTAATTTCACGCTCAGAAGGTGGTTTTTTCTCTTTGTATTTCCACAGAGAACGCAATAAACACTTTTCGTGTGAATTCGAACGATTCGAATTTACTTTTTAAATTTAACACATCTACTATCCCTACACAACTTATTTAAATAATTTTATCACTACTTAACTTTAATTAAAATATGAACATTTCAAGATAAACTTTATTTTTCTGACAAACTATTTATTAAGTGAAAGTTCAGTATTTATTGATATCTCGGCGTGTGACTGTAAGTTTTTTATAGTTTCTTGATAATTTATTATAAGTAGGGCCCGGATTTTAATAATAAAATTTAATGTTTTTCCTATTTTTTATTTTTTTATTTTATTCTAATTATTATCATTGTTATATTATTTTTTATTTAAGTTTCTGTAGATTATTGTTATTGTAAATTTTATATTCTAAATATGTTACCTAAATTATATTTATTTCTAATATAAGTAATAACTAATAAATTATCAAGAACACGATTTAGTTTATTGTAATGTAAGTAAGTACTCACTCAATTTCAATTATGACATTTTACCAGTTCACCAAATAAATTAAACCCGTCACAGACTTAGCTATAATCTATATTAATATTTTTATAGCTAGGCATATTACTATATATTTTCTATACTAATTTTCGCGTGACCGCACACTCAGCTGTAATATATATTTCTGTGACATCTGGATTTAGTATAGAAAATATATAGTAATATACCTAGCTACGAGTATAAAAATATTAATATATATTATAGCTAAGTCTATGACGGGCTTTATTCTCAAAAAAATTACAATGCAGAAATCTTCTGCTTTTTTACGTTCTAGACTCTAGACTCTAGAGATTCAAATTGCGTTTACAAATCAACGTAGTTTTTATAAAATTCATATCGATAATTTTGTTGCTCTCCCTAGCGATATGAAATACTGCGTCATGTTCTATCATATAAAAATATTTGCAGATTATTTGGGAAACAATACAGTTATTAATATATATATATATATAATAACATACTACCGTACATGTTAATGGTATTTACCTTATTATATTAGTTATATTTGTGTACAGAAACACTCAAATATTAGTTAGGTTTTCTAGATAGAAAAAGTTAAAGCTAGATATTGTGACAGCGAATACAGAATGATAATAATTAGCTTTTTCCAACATTGACTATAAAATTCTGACTGGGATTCTTTTAACTCCTTCCAATTAACTTCGTATACTCGTTACTCTTACACTTTGAAGACTAGAGGCTATTTACTACGCTATCTAGGCTTGAAGGAAACTGGTAACCCGAGACATGCTAACTACTTATTATTATTAGTCAAAAACGAAAACAAGAATATGAACTTGTTATTGTAAAGTTTTCTTTAGAATTTAGAATTCTATGCAACTTTACAATGCAGTATTCTATTTTATTGGAAATTGGAAAAATATTCGTCATAAGTAGATAAGTCGGACGCTGTCCGAATCTCATGACATTTGGTCAATATTCGATTCTACCAGAACTAATATTTTGATTTAAGTATTTACATAAGAACAAAGCTTTCATCTGAATTAATTCTTAAGTTATGTTAAATTAAGCAGACAAAAGAGATAAAAAAGAATTTGATGTAGTTATGTAAAACTTGAACATTTTGCACCAAATATAAATCAAATAATATCAACTACTACAATAGTTTGAAACAAAAAAAAAACTATTGTCAGATGTTATCATAATATTAGAAACGCTTAACTAATCATATTATCGGTGCCGCGGTGTTCCAAAGTAAATATAATACTAGTTAACCATATTGTCATGTAGTGCACTAATATTCCTAGCTTTAAACCTCAATTTAATAAAGATCCAAATTCCATACCAAATATTAACTATACACAATTCTTCAAAGACTGCATTCGTTTGAACTTCCTAGTTATGCAATTAAGGAACAACTGTCTCCAGCAAGGCTTTGGATAAAAAACGTCGCATCAGACAATATCAAAGGAGATTAAATTGTACCCTAAGTGGGACAAAACTGGACGATGTTTAACAAGATTATGCCCGCCTCGAGATCCCTGACATATTTCTCGAGTGAATTTCTAAACGTCGGTCTGTAATGAATGGAAACGACTGTTTATTACTCATTAAATGGTTAAAATTATGTTTGAAATGGCCAAAAGGGCCCCGAACGATTTAGAAGTTGAACCGTATTAAGGCGACGCCTTGATAATTTGGCTGTAGCGATATCGATTTTTCTCAGCAATGACTAAAGCTAAGAAATTAAAGTTCATTGTCAGTATTCATCGTGTCTTTGTCTTTGAATTACCCATAGCATAACACCATTGGTCAACTTTAATAACACAGAATAATGAATCAAAAAGACCTCTGTAAAAAAAGGGATTCCTATTTTGCCAACAGAGGAGAGTGATTTAAGCTTCCAAAATTTGTACATAGATTGGTTCAAGCATACACTTTAATTTGCCATTGGTTATATGTAATGTATTTATGGTTTTTAAATAACGCGACAAAAACCATTTTACTACGCCTTTTCCATTTTTTGCTGTTCCATTGCTTGCATTGCAGGCCGGGCCGTCTTCTCATAGAAAACAAGCAATCTAAAACATATCCAACATGGTTTTTTACTTTAACGCGGCGTCACCTTAACTACGCTTTACGCTCAACATGTCATGTCTTATGTCTATCACTTTCTGTTTGTCTGTCATTTTTATCATTCAGTAGTTTATTTCCGTAACATGTAAGAACTATATATAACTAGATTTTACCCGCAACTCCGTTGCGCCAAAGTTAGTTTATCGCGCGGGAACCGTACATTTTTCCGGGATAAAAAGTATTCTATGTCCTTTCCCGGGACTTTAAGTATCTCCATGCCAAATTTCAGCAAAATCGGTCTGGCTATTTGGGCGTGAAGAGGTAACAGACAGACAGATAGACAGACAGACAGACAGACGGACAGACAGACAGACGCATTCATAATATCAGCATGGAAGTATGGATATAATAATAAAAAATATGGATTTTATGTGTAGCCAGATGTAGCCAGCCCGATGATGAAGTAGGTTACAATGGCTTATTAAAATTAAAAGCGAAAGTAGTTATCCTTATGTCTACGCCTTATGTTATAAAATGTAAGTTGTGGAGGGCATTTGCGTGGTAAACATTCGTGTCTTTAATTATCAAAATTTCACAAGACTATTGGTCACATCCAGTGCATATAATATCATAATCTGAGTCATTACTTAGTATCGTCGTAGAACAGAGCGTGTCGCAAGTCGTTCCGATATCGGAGACGGTTTCCGATCTCATAGACGTTCCAGTTTAATCGCGTTGCTGTTAAGATAGTTTCGTCAAACCAGTATAGATTGAGAAAGACAAAGTTGAGCAATATAATAAGCAGCGGCATAGATAGGGTATTAATAAAAAAACTTAGGGAATAGCAGAAGTGATTTTATTATTTTTAACTATCCCAAAAAAGTGCACGTTACTGCTTAAATGTTTTACTTAAAATATCTACACAGCTTTATACTGTTTTGTCCTTATCCGTATACAAATTTTTATTTACCGTGATAATAATAGTTTAATATGACAAATATGTAAAACTTTAACGATACTATTATTATGTTGCGTTCGTTATAGAGCCTCTATGCTCATTCAAGCCTCTACGCTCGTTCGTATGGCCTCAACGCTCGTAAATATGGCCTCTACGCTCGTTCGTATGGCCTCTACGCTCGTTCGTATGGCCTCTGCGCTCGTTCGTAGGGCCTCTACGCTCGTCCGTAGAGCCCTACGCTCGTTCGTAGAGCCTCTACGCTCGTTCGTAGAGCCTCTACGCTCGTTCGTAGAGCAGTAATAATTTTTATTCCTACTCAGTTAGCGGTCATTTGACCTCCTATTTTTACCATGCATGATTTATCTAAGGATTCAATCAATGTTGTTACTACAAGCATAGAAAATCTTTAGACACATAAGGAGTTTCACAAAATTAAGTAACAATACTTTAAGAGGCCGGGTACCCTTGGAATTTCTCATACAAACGTAATTCCAAAATCATTTTCTCATACGAAAATATATAACATGTTTGAGTTATTTTTCAGTTTAAGATAGTAATTACCCAGGTTCATACACAAAAATTTACTTCAAAATATTTAAAAAAAAATTTTTTTTTGTTTTAATTTTTTTTTAGTAAATTTACTACTAAATATTTAAACACTAAAAAATAGAGTAAAACACTAAAAAATATATACATAAATAGTAAATTTACTACAAAATATTTAAACTCTAAGAAATATTTTTTAGTATTTAAATATATTGTAGTAAATTTACTATTTATTTATATATTTTTTAGTGTTTTACTCTATTTTTTAGTGTTTAAATATTTAGTAGTAAATTTACTAAAAAAAATTTAAAACAAAAAAAAAATTTTTTGTTTAAATATTTTGAAGTAAATTTTTGTGTAGGAACGAACCTAGGTAATTACTATCTTAAACTGAAAAATAACTCAAACATGTTAAATATTTTCGCATGAGAAAATGATTTTGGAATTACGTTTGTATGAGAAATTCCAAGGGTACCCGGGCCCTTAAGCCTTAAAGTTTAAGGTGTGTATATGCATCTTTTATATATATATATATATATATATATTTCACTGTGAAAGTAACAGCGGTGAAATAGTTACTTTTTATTTAATTGTATGGTCATATTAATTATTACGTTGGATAAGGGTCAATTCAGACCGCAACGCGACGAGGCGAGGCGCGGCGCGGCATAAAGTATGGAATTAACAGATTTCAATTGCGTGAGGCGACATGCCAATCTGTCAAAACAGTAAAAATTTAGTAATGCATCTTCGCGTCGCGTTGCGGTCTGAATCAACCCTAATGATCTTAACATCATTCAATTTAATATATATTTCTTCAATTGACAAATTATGTATTTAAAATTCCTTGTAAGATAATGATGTACTTATTAATTTTACATAAATTTAATTTAATTGCACGCCATTGTTATGGCAGAATGTTAGAACTATAAGTAGTTAATTATAAGACCTGTTTATGTACAACATTCTAGCAATAAAGACATTTGAATTTGAATCATGAATTTACTCTAATTAATAATGGAAAATGTCTAACCTAACACAAGTCAAAAGTTATTTACACTCTGTTTAATACGTGTTAACTTATATGCTATTACAAAATCCATAATATAATACAAGGGGCTATTCCTAGAAACCTAGTCAGATTACCACTTAACGGAACTATTGAAATTTGTATACAAATCGGATCTGAAGCCCTCTTGTTGGTTGAGGACAGTTGCGGTAACTAAATACATTGACCGAATATTGTTGACGGCCTTGCTTAGGGTTTGTGATATTGTTTGCTTTACTCTGATCGTTATAATTATAGTAAATTTTGCTAAAACACTTGGAGTGTATCTATTTGTCTATCACTAGACGTTCCGCGCGACTTCGCCCACGTAAATTAGATATTTCACAGACTAATTATTCCACAAAAAATAGCCATCACGTGGTCTACTTATTATCTGTGCCAAATAACAGATAAAAATTGCTCCATTAGTTCGTGAAAGCAGCCCTTTCAAATAATTTCCCCCGTTTTTTCCACATTTTCCTCTATTTCTTCGTTTCTATTAGTTTGATCGTGATAAAATATAACCTATAGCCTTCTTCGATAAATGAACTATCTAACATTGAAAGAATTTTTCAAATCGGACCAGTAGTTTCTGAGATTAGCGCGTTCAAACAAACAAACAAACTCTTCCGCTTTATAATATTAGTATAGACTAGATGTTGCCCACGACTTACTCATTTGTCAGCCAAAAACTGTGAATTTTTCATGATAATAATGAAGCCCAGGAGCCATCGGCAGCCAGACTTTCGCCATTTTATAAAAGCTGCAAGTCTTCCTGTATATTATGACTCCTATAGAGGTAATAATGACCAGCAACTGTGGAGTTTTGGTTAGGAGGTATCCAGTTCTGAAGGTCTTCCTAATCTTCGATAAAGCTTAAAGCTCATTTTTTTTACCTTACATTCTTTAAGAGTAAAATGTTAACTAATCCTGGTCGGCGCTGGCTCTCTTATATCTTTTATCCTTTACCGTGGTTTGATTAAGAGGTAATAGAATACAGATAGACACATTTTCCCAACCTGGAATGGATAGTGATACAGTGCAACTTAAGGTGTTAATATACTAGAGAAGAAATAATGTTAGTGCCTTCATAAGAATTGTAATAAACTTTAATCGTACTGAATTTATAACTAGATTCATGGTTAGATAACTAATGGGCTGTTCATAATCTGCGTTCTGACTGGGTGTTAAGACCTAGGCTTAGAAGTAGATCGATTTAGCAATGAGTATATTGAATCAGGTGGAGTAATATAGATATTAAAAATTATAAATTATTAATAGGGCTATAATTACTTACCTTATTTGGTTTCTTTTATCCATACTTCTGAATAATATTATAGATGGGAAAACCAATGGGAAAGGACATGTACTTGTCATGTCGGAAAATGTAGGGTTACCGCACGATAATCGAATTGCGGGCACCAACTAGTATTCAATATTAGTATGTTTTAGAATTAAGATTTTAAATCAGAATGTATAGAATTTTCAGTTACACATTATCTCTCAAGTTTGTAACCTTTATACATTAAAATTAACTAAAATAATGAAAATTTTAACTTTCCCTGTATACAGATCCCTGAAGACTGAAAAAACCAAAAATATATAACTATTATGGGGAGAGGACGAATAAATACTTAGTTCCAAAAATATTTAATAATTTAGATGTGTTAAGAATTGAAAAAAAGCTGTCACCACCATTAATTAAGAAAAAGTTAAAGACTGTACTAATATAAGTTAAATCTGTTATGACTTACGAGTAGTATAATTTAGTGTTAGAAAATTTAGTGTTAGAATATTAGTCAAAACATACTTTTTTTTTATTTTTATTTCTTATTTTCTATTTTTTATATTTTCATTTTTATTTCCTTTTTATTTTCTAGTTCTGTTTAGAAGATAATTTTTGTTTACGTATAGTTTATTAACTGCATAAATTTAGCATATTATTGTATACTTAATTGATGAGCGCATCTCGCCGTCAAACAATTAGTTTGGCGAGATTGAAAATGTTACCATACTATGTAGTTTTTTTATGAATAAATATATTAAAAAAAAAAAAAAAAAAGATTCAGACTGGATCGAACATGGAACGAAGATGTACTATTGTCGAACTTAAATAGCTGAATAACGGCGCTGAACGTTTTTGTTTGACTGTACCAAAATAAACGAATATCAAGTAATAGCTAGAGTTTATAGGACATAAACTATTTTGCCTCTATCTCTGCGATAACAGCTCTTATGTCGTCGGCAGAAAGGTCAAATTACTCTGAACTTGAGATAGTGCTTGGAATAGCGATCTAGGTCCTAAACCGTTTAACGAGTTGTCTCTTGTGACATGGTACGTGATGTATCATGAATGACATGACATCACGCACTTTGTGACAAGTTCATTTAAAGATCCAATGACTGAACGTCGACGTTAAAGCCTTCATAAATAAGTATACGCCTTTAATACCTCGATCGTGGGAATCGCAGACACAATAGATTTTCAATTGTTATGAGGCTCCCGGGTGTCGCTTGGGGATTGATAGGTTAAAAGATAACACAAGGCTGTTTTGGAATGTTTTAAAAAAAGTACTAACTGTGAGTCTGTGATCGAAATAAAAACACTGACAGCTGTTTCGCGATTACGTCATGACAAAATATTTCATCAAAGCACCAAAACTTCCTTGTAGGTCTACTTATAGTTTGGGAAAATTAGCTTAATAGTTGGCAATCAAATAAAAAAAAATCTAGAGAACCTGGACTATTATATTATGAAAAAAATGTTATAAAATTTATATTATAATAATTAAATTTTCTTTTATAAAATAATATAAAAAGAAAAAAAATCCAGCGTTGTTACTATAAAACGCCTTACAGTTTCTTATAATTATTATTAATCCTACGATCGTGGATTCTTGGAAATCTATTGTTATTCTATTGTTGTCGCGATCACCGGTGATCTTATGGAGCTTGATAGGTTAATCCTCACTTTAATAAGTTTTAATATTGAATTGAGAATTTATATTTTGATAGCAAAAACGTTTTATTTTCGTATATTTTCAATTCTCAATACTTCTAATTGAATCACATCTTGAGATGCCGAGAGGTTGAATTATATTATATAAAATAGCGACGATAAAAAAACTATAAAATTGCAGGCGCAAAGGCTTTCAGTCGCGCTCAGGCGCTCATGCAATTTTATAGTTTTTTGATCGTCGTTATTTTATACATAATTCAATCGAGTCAAAAAATCGAGAATCCCTAGATATATTCTTTGTCTTTCGTCTGAACGAAAGATTCAAATTACTTGGAATTTTCAGGTAATTTTTGTACTGATACAAAAATTACCTGAAAATTCCAAGTAATTTGAACATAGTATGGCAATTTCGTTAGAAGAAGAGGTAACTTCATGATTTTTTTCTATCAAGTGAAGTTTATTGTGTTAGATCCATAACTAACACATATATTTTTTTCAGAATTTAAATTACTATATTTTTATGTCTCCTTGTCACTTTTAAATCTTGAAAATCGTCCCCTTCTGGGAATACAGGGCCTTAAGGGTATTTTTTTTTTATGAAATAAGGGGGCAAACGAGCAAACGGGTCACCTGATGGAAAGCAACTTCCGTCGCCCATGGACACTCGCAGCATCAGAAGAGCTGCAGGTGCGTTGCCGGCCTTTTAAGAGGGAATAGGGTAATAGGGGAAGGTAGGGGTGGGAAGGGAATAGGGGAGGGTAGGGAAGGGAATAGGGTAGGGGATTGGGCCTCCGGTAAACTCACTCGGCGAAACACAGCGCAAGCGCTGTGTCACGCCGGTTTTCTGTGAGAACGTGGTATTTCTCCGGTCAAGCCGGCCCATTCGTGCCGAAGCATGGCTCTCCCACGGTAAAACGGTGTACTTTACTTCTTTTTCAGTTTTCCAATGTTAAATGTAATTTCTTTCTCAATATCATTAAAATCTCTCTCAAAAATCTTAACTTACACGTTTTTAACAACAAGAATAAAATGTATTAGAGATATTGGGTAGCGTTTGACCCTAAAGCGCCTCTCTTTAACTTTTTTATCGCGCTGTAAATCATTCTCGTAAAAAGCTCGGAGTTTAAGTAAGGCCTTTAACGTCTAACAATATATGTTTTATGTGTTCAATAACATCAGCATTCTGTTGCTTTTATATGGTACATGGAATACTGAGTGAGGTCAGTGCTCTGGTCGAATCATAATATTATTGTTATACGCTAAAGAAAAAAATTAAGAAAATTATTTACTTACGTGAATAATATTTCGTACCGAGGAATATAGCATTAGGCGCTAAAGTTAATTAGTAGAATTAAATGGCACAGAAATGCATAGTTATAATTGAAGACATGAGTGGATGGAATTGGTGGCTTACATTAAATAACATAATGACAATTACTACTTTTTTCCCTTATTCTTTAAACTAATCTTGTTACTTTTATACTTCATTTTCTGGTTAATATTCACATTATATTCTGGCTATACAGTACATATTTTTTTGTTTCAAATTATTTTCTCGGTCCTAAAACCTCCATTTATGCAAAAAAAACGTCACCCTATTCATACTTAACCCTAGATAGCTAACCTCCGTCGAATCGACGGGCAGCGCAATCTAATATCGCCATATTTTTTTAATGTCGCGTCCGAATATTTTGTTTCGTCTATTTAACTCATTTGCCGGTGAGGTCGTTACAGTGGCACACTCGTCGTACAGGTAAGTGCCATAGTTTTCGGTATATGCAGACTTTGCCCGTCATTTCGACGGGTGGTTAGCTTTACCGTTAGTTTTTCTACTGAAGTGCGTGTATTTATTTTTGACGTAAACTGTGTTTTTTTTTTTTAGATTTTTGCCCTGTTTTCGTTAATTTAAGATGCTATAAATAATTTATTAAACTATGAGCTTAGTAAAATAAATATTAAGAAGCGTTCTTTCTAAACAGCCGCCGACTATAGTGCGCAGAGCAGTTGTCGTCGGGCCAAGCTTCTTTGGAGGGAATAGAGTATGAGGAAGAGTCTTTTCAAAATTCTTCAAGACAAAAACGGAAAAGAAAAATATGTGGGAAATGCTACTACAAGAAAAGCGCTAGACCAAAAATATATTTTGCTATAATTGTAAGGTGGGAAAGGAGGTAAACAAAAAATAATTTTTTGTATCACATGTACTAAACAAAAGTAGTTTATTTTAATTTTTATTACGTTTTATATTTCTATGTCCCATATAATGCCAAAAAACTGATTGTTTTGTTTTGAGTATTATTTTATTTTGTTTAAGAAAAGTTTGATTGAAAATGTTCCGATTTTTTTAGAGGTCTAAGAAAAAATTTTTTGTTTCAAAAGTAAATAAAAAATGTAAATATGCAAAGTGTTGTTTTATTGCTAAGCTCATCATATATCTGTGAAAAAAATCCAGGTCCAGAAACTAGCAAAATCTCAATAAAATTACTCATTTTTTAATACCCGTCGTTTCGACGGATGGTTAGCTTAAACAGGGTCTCCCAGAAGGTTAGCTATCTAGGGTTAATAATATTATAAATGTGAAAGTGGGTCTGGCTGTATGTCTGCCCCTCTGTCTGTCTGTCTGTCTGTAACCTCTTCACACTAAAACTGCAAAGCCGATTTTGCTGAAATTTCGTATGAAGATACATTGGGTCCCGGGAAAGGACATAGGATACTTTTTATCCCGGAAAAATGTACGGTTCCCGCGCGATAAACGAGTTTTGGCGCACCGGAGTTGCGGGCGTCATCTAGTAATCTATAATCGAAAGCATTACCAGCGTTCTAAATTCTTAGTCCTATTTTATCTAAAATTTATATTAACTCATCCAATTTCTACCAATCCTCACCTAAAACCTCCACATTTCCTCACAACACGACACTAATGGGCGAATTGAGTCCCTTAATGGACCACTAATGATCAGGAATATTCGGGACACCTGAAAAAATGCATTAAGAATTCAGAGGTATGTCATGGAAATCCAGAAAAGTAGACACATTCCATTATTTAGTTAGTTTGGTAAGATTAAGATTTTTAAGAAGATATTAACTAAATAATGGAATGTGTCTACTTTTCTGGATTTCCATGACATACCTCTGAATGCTCAATGAATTTTAAGGTGTCCCGAATATTCCTGATTATTAGTTGCTTGACGACGGAATTTTGTTATTAATCTACAAAAAATATGTGCTGGCAAATACGTTGTGGATATTATAACATCATATGCTAAAAAGTCAAACGAAAGATCGGGAGATCGAACGAAGAGTAGTTATTTCAGAAATTGTAATGACTAATGATAACTTCTTTCAGAACCCCAACTTTCCCAAAAATAGTTTTTTACCGACTGTCAAACCTATCCCAACACACAAAATATCATCAAAATCGGTCCAGCCGTACCGCAGAAATTTAGCATTAAGTACCGCTATACGAAATAATTAAATACTATCGATTTCCTGTATGTTACTAGATTCCCTCCGTGGTCTAGTGGCTAGAGCGTGGCTCTCGAGTCCGGAGGTCATGGGTTCGAATCCCGCGTTGGAAACATGTTATTTCCAAGGTTTTATTTGGTTAGGACAGTGCAGGCTGATCATCCGATTGTCTGACAAGTAAGATGATCCATGCGTCGGATGGGCATGTAAAAAGTCGGTCCTGCGCCTGATCTCTCGCCAGCGTGTCGGTCTTCCGTCCCACTGGGTTATGAGAGTGAAAGGAATAGGGAGTTCTCTTGTGTACTGCGCACACACTTGGGTACTATAGAACTACTCCTGCGTAACAGGCCTGGTTGCAATGAAACTAGCCACCGTCACCGAAACCGGTGTAGGGAGTATTACGAGTATTATACTTGATTCCCGCGCCAGACGTAATTTTTTTGGGATTAAGTTGTTTTTAAACCGTTTTGTTAAACTTGAAAAATGGTAAATTTTATCAATATCTGTACGTGTAATTTGCTTTACTGCAGCGCCTACACAACTGATGTAATTTCAAGAAATTAGTAGTAAATAGATCACGTAATAACGGTCCGGGTATTTTAGTTGTTAGTTTAATACTTTAGTTAGTTGTAGGACAATAACAACAATTGCTCATTTAAATTCCATGCTACCGATTATGCAGTAAATGTTGATTCTGTACGTGCCCCAATCAATTCGATGTGCATCCAGTAATCTCCGTTTAAACCACAATATAAGAATAAACAGTATACAACTTACATTGCCGGTGATGTGATGTAATGTATTTTTAAATGCGCTATTCAAATTTGGAATAGGCAGCCCGACACTGCAAGAGACAACTCTGACAATTTAATGAGGAGTTCAGTTATTGTAAGCTCAGTTTTAAAATTGCATCGCATCGCATCGAGGCGCTTCTCTTTAGAATGCAATATGAACTGACCCTAAGAAATCAAAATCTTTAGTAAAAAAAAGTCACGTGTAAAGCTTTCGCGCTGTCATTTACATGCATTTGCTTGTAATCTCGCGGTAAAACCGCTAAACCGCGCGTTTACCTCGCCACATATAAGTCCAGCCTAAAGCAGGTTTGATTTTATGGTTAGGCCCGAGTTACTATACTGTATATTATTTATATTATATTTAAACTGTGGTCGGATTATGAGCTGATGATTATCATTAGCCGAACGAGCTTAAACATAATAAATAAAATAATATTACGTAACGTACACATATTTGATGTGAAAATATGTTTTTTCTGGATGAATATTAGCCAACGCGATCTAATTACTAAATAGTTTGTACCAACAGATAAAAATTAATAGGCAATAGTCTAAATACAATTAAAGGCTGCTGTATAATACTATGCAGTACAATATTTTACATAGTATAATATAATATCCATACCAATATAAATACGAAAGTATGTCTGTCTGTTACCTCTTCACTCAAAGTAACTTCATACCTGTGGGTAAGGATATACTTTGAGACCCGGATTACTTTGAAAAATTGCTCCAGTAGTTCGCGAGATAAGCCCTTTCAAATAATTTCCCCCGTTTTTTCCACATTCTCCTATTAGTCTTAGCGCGATAAAATATAGCTTATAGCCTTCCTCAATAAATGGGCTATCTAACACTGAAATAATTTTTCAAATCGAACCAGTAGTTCCTGAGATTAGCCCTTTCAAATAATTTTCCCCGTTTTTTCCAAATTTTCCTCTTTTTCTTCGCTCCTATTAGTCTTAGCGTGATAAAATATAGCCTATAGCCTTCCTCGATAAATGGGCTATCTAACACTGAAAGAATCATCAAAATCTGTTGCGTAGTTTTAAAGATTAAATGGAACAAAGGGACATGAGGGAAAAAAAAGCGACTTTGTTTTATAATATGTATGTATAGATTACCTTTTGCTTCGATAGGAGCCTTGGCAGGATACGAACAAAGATCCATTGACCTATATAAACTGTAGTAAGGACTGGCCCTGTCGAGTTTAAAATGTCTTTAATATTTGCCACGTTGGGGCCACAGCAAATTCTTATTATCATTATGTACTACATAGAATTTTTCAAGATTTTGCCTCCACACTTCCCACGCAAATTTACCGCTGGCGTTGCAGTACAAAACTTACATAATATATTCATATTATTTTGGTGTCCATTTATACTGTACAGTGTCCGAATGCAGTAAAGTAGCTGTTCTGTATCGGTCCTTATGAATGTGAGGCAAGCAAGATGACAAGCCATATTTTAATATCAATTTGTAACAAGAATAAAAAAAGAAGAAGTATCATGTTTTATTATAAAATCGGTTTAAGAACAATTATACATCATGACTACCACCAGTTCGGGAAGAAGATCTGACGTAAGAAACTCGCGTTTCTGGTTACAAAAACTTATCCTTACTTTTGAAATCATTAGTCCTAGGAAATTCGTGTATATTCGCTCGCGCCGGCGGCGAAGCGGCGCTGATAACGGAAATGTTCTTGTTACATGAGACTGGTGGAAGGCTTTTATTCATCAATACTGTATTTATTCGTACCATACGAACATATTTTAGTCATCAAAAACAATGTATGATGCTCCAAATTGGGATTGTTTACGGATGCTGTAGAGTGTAGAGTATTTGTTGTCTTGTATATCCTATCCTTCCCTTATTTTGCCATCTTTTAGTAATAATTATACATACCAATATTATAAATGCGAATGTATGTCTATCTGTCTGTCTGTCTATCTGTTATCTCTTCACACCCAAACCGTATTTTTTTTTCGCAATTTGTCGCAACGCAGTTTCTAACGTCATCTAATTTCTTATAAAAAAACTACACAGATTTTTAAACTTCTAAAAAAGAAGTTTCTATGTTTAGTAGTGGATATTTTTATAGCAATTCACGTTTTGGATTATCGCACTTATTTAGACTACTTTACTTTCAATCCAAAAAAGTGATCCATTATAATCCCCAATTTTGTCGCAGGCTAAAGCTAGTAATAAACCTTTTAAATTCAAAGTAATTATGTATTCCCAAACGGCAAAGTTTGAATAAACCAAAAGTAGCTTTACACGCGGTATATAATGTACCTGTATATTTGTCGCAGTCATCTGGATGAAACTGCTATTTGATTAAATGACTAGCGAGTTCGTTAAATGAAATTATTTAATTGAATGACTAAAGGTCAACTCGTCAAGTTCTTGACCGTCAACGTCTTGACTGAACGTCATTTAGTGTAGTCATTGTTCTTCCTTTTTAGGGTTCCGTACCCAAAGGGTAAAAACGGGACCCTATTAATAAGACTTCGTTGTCTGTCCGTCTATCTGTCCATCTGTCTGTCCGTCTGTCTGTCCGTCTGTCTGTCCGTCTGTCTGTCCGTCTGTCTGTCTCCAGGCTGTAACTCAAGAACGGTAAAAGCTAGAGAGTTGAAATTTTCACAGATTGTGTATATCTGTTGCCGCTATAATAACAAATACTAAAAACAAAATAAAATTAATATTTAAGGGGGGCTCCCATACAACAAACGTGATTTTTTAGGCCTTTTTTGCTCGATATGAATGAATGAATGAATGAACGACAACAGGCAGACAATTGAAATTTTCACAGAATCCTCAATTATATGTGTACTTTAATATTTAATAATAAAATTAAAATTAAATTAAAATTTACATACAAAAAACACAAATTTTGGCCTATTTTTGCTCTATAATGGTAGGGATATGTAATATTCATTTACTCACCCTTCGTGCGTGAGTCCGACTTGCACTTGGCCGATTATTTGTCTTTCTCTTGTAAATGAATTTATGTAAATTATGAGAATAAAATATTATGACATTGTCCTAAGCCTTTTTAATGAACCCGCTAGTTACTTAATTAAATAGCAGTTGAACCAAATGACTGTGGCATATACAATGTAGTGTGTTATCGAAAACACATCGGCCTTTACGGGCAGAGGGTTTTTGTTACGAAATTTAATCCTGTACGTACAGTTGCGAGAATTGCTGTGTGGGATGTAAACTTTAGTTTAAAAATATGCATAATTTTACTAGAAGGCCACGCGTTTCTGTAGCTAAGGTTCGTGTTATATTACATAGTAGTAAACTATTCAAGGGGACATCACATCTACATAACAGTAGGAGGACATCAGTAATGAAGACCACCATGCTTTTTTATATTTGTAAAAAAACATGGGCGGCATCCATGACTAATTTTCTACTACCATTACCTCTAAATAAAATAATAGTGTGGCTATAATTTGAGATGTAGACTATCCTATCTTGGTAGGTTCTATCGTACCCGCAACTCTGCCTTAAGCGATGAGTGGAGCACCATGGGGTTTTAGTGGGTAGACTACGCAGGAGTCCCACATACCCCGGCCGATATCCCCAATTTTCCGGGGATGCGTAAAGCTCTTCCACATGTTAAAAAAGGCTATCCTATCTTTTAAGTTGAATCAAATTGCACACGGCGTAGAAATCAAATTTTAAATCGTTTCAGTATTGTTAATTTAGTATTCAATCGCGAACAAACAGCGTAATTTTTATATATTATATATAAAGATTTCATAGTTTGCCATGTTTTAATAGTAAAAGTCGCACTCAACATACTTGAACCCGTAGTATAGAACTAGTTTCACAGATAATTCTCCCCATCAAGCCCGCATACAGCTGTCACATACAGGCGAAGACAGCGATAAAACCATATAGCACTTGTGACGTCCACTGTACCAGTAAAACTTGTAAATAGGGTAACCACATAATTATTATATACTACTGGCTGTCCCGGCAAACGTTGCTTTGCCATAATATAAAGTATTTCGCCCATATTATTTTATTTAAGTGACTAAATAAGTGTGTCGCCATGGCAACGTCGATCGCTATCTCGTCGCACAAACAATGGTCGCCGTCAGTCTCGAGTTGTAATAATTTACTATTATTTATTCAACAAATGCACTTATCAATATAAAAAGTAGCCAGTAGCCGATTCTCAGACCTACTGAATATGCATATAAAATTTGGTAAAAATCAGTAAAGCCGTTTCGGAGGAGTACGGTAACTAATATTGTGACACGAGAATTTTATATATAAGATTAATATGGTACACAATATTTTGATTGCAAGGTTTACAAAGTCTTAAAATACCTATTATATTTTTAAGTATGTATGTTCCTAAATTATTGAAATTATAATGAATAGAATCTGACTCACTTTATTGTAACAAATCATACATAAATTAAATTCTCTTGTCGCGTTGTCCCTCTCTCATCCAAAACGGACTGGTTGCGTTGAAATTTTGTGTGCTTATTCTGAACAATCGGCCAACATCTATTTTTCATTCTTAAAATAACGTTGTACTCCACAAACGGCGCACAGCACACAATGACCCAAAGCCCCAAACTGTTTAACTTCGACGCTTGCTTCCTTCAAAATTAACCTGCAGCGAGCCATCGCCTTCACATTTTGGTCCAAAGCCTTCTCTGACATTAGCTCAAACGTATGTTTGTCGTATAATGCCTGTATTAAGTTATGACGTAGGCCCGGAATTCACAAAGCGGCTCCACAAAGGCCGCTAAACCGTTCTGCGACGGCAAATTAAGTGGATATAATAAGGTTGCTTTCGCACGGGTCGAATCGTAATGTAATAATCCTCGTGCTTGACTGCGATAAGTTTCTAAGCGCTAGGATCCGACGGGAACAGTACATTATCAGTAGAAAGTAGACTATGCTTACTTGAGACGTTTTGGAACGAAGTTCCTTATCGCGCGTTCGGTGTAAAAAAGGCTAGACATAACGATATTTGACCTTGATTTGACCTCGACACTTTTTTATTAGTAGCTGCATGGTAGGGGCAGAGGGCGTTGATAGTATTCCTGTGCGTCAGATAGATGGCGTTTTTTTGAGAATAAACAGTGACGCGTTTTTAGTATTCCTGGGCGTCAATAGATAATGGCGTTTTTTTAAATAATTATTGAGTGTATATTATGTATACAGCCTACAGGTTTTTGAACATAAGAAATAACTTCGTTCCATTCGGGTGTCCCTTGACAGCTCTCAAGTTTTTGAGGATGTTTTGACCTTCCCTTGGTGGAAAATTACAATTTGCTTCTTAGCTCCACCCTCAAATTTTATGAACGATTGTTGAGAGGGCTCTTCTAAATGAGATTGAACGAAATATGTCGACGATTCCTAATTTGAATAAGTATGCAGATATGCGAGCACTTTTGACATCTCATAACATATTTTAAGAGTCATTAAAACGCATATAAAAAGCACTCTCCTTTGTGGTTATCTTCCTTTGTTTAACTAGCACACTCGTTTATATCATGTGAAGGGCTCTTTGCTCTTGCTTTGAACTACGATTATGAATAACAAAGAAATGCATCTTAGTTTAATGGAGTCTAAAATGCGGAACACACTTTGTAAGATAATGTAATTTGCACGGAATAATGTAAACTTAGAATTAAAATATAAAAATAGCTGCAGTGCATATGAATAGACGTAAAATTTTAATAATTCGCATCACATTTTCTACTGTTAATAATGTTATAGTATGCAGTAAAAGGATGTCAATTTTATTTGTGAACTAGTTGACGCCCGAAAAAATTTGTTTACCGCTCGGAAACCGTACATTTTCCGGTATACATCTACATCTATACATATTATAAAACAAAGTCGCTTTTTTTCCCTCATGTCCCTTTGTTCCCTTAATCTTTAAAACTACGCAACGGAATTTTGATGATTATTTCAGTGTTAGATAGCCCATTTATCGAGAAAGGCTATAGGCTATATTTTATCACGCTAAGACTAATAGGAGCGAAGAAATAGAGGAAAATGTGGAAAAAACGGGGAAAATTATTTGAAAGAGCTAACTTGAACGCGCTAATTTCAGGAATTACTGGTCCGATTTGAAAAATTCTTTCAGTGTTAGATAGCCCATTTATTGAGGAAGGCTATAGGCTACATTCAATCATGCTAAGACTAATAGGAGAATGTGGAAAAAATGGGGGAAATTCTTTGAAAGGGCCTATCTCGCGAACTACTGGAGTAATTTTTATGTTATTTGGCACAGATAAGAAGTAGACCACGTGAAGGCTATTGATTTTAATATTTTTAATTAATTGCAGTCCATCACGCCATGGACTTTTTTTTTAAATATATATATATATATATATATATATATATATATAATAGAATAGATTATATTTAATATAATATAAACATATAATAAATAAATATAATAAATTACATAATTATAATATTAATGTTTTGAACGGTGTGGCGGCCAGTAGATCCTACATTTTTCGATTTCCTTAGATTTTATGCTGCTCCACCCTTTGCCTTTAGATGTTGTGACATTGGCTTGGTGGAGAGGGGTCACTCAAGCTGGGTGGAGTTTCTAGGGTGTTAAAGGGATATCGTTCTGTGTCGAATCTACCAGATGCCAGCCAGTGGAATCGCCAGGTTGGGTTTTAACAATCTGTTTAGGACTAAGTTAGTGTTTATAACACTTTACGGTTTACGTTTTATTAATTGATATTTTATTTTTGCCGATCTCTGAGGATCACAGGTCACGACCCGCTATGTGGCTTAGGACTTTATCGTTCCTGTCTTTTATAGCCATTTTTATGTTGTAATCTTTTATGTGTTCGGTTGACACCTCCGTGGTTCTTTTTATGAAGCTTGCCACAGCGTCTCCGTCAGTGTCAGTGTAATAGACACAGGTGTTAGTGTGCCGGGATATAGCTACGACTGCATGACGAACGCTGTCATGGATTGCCAGCTTTCGGGACTTGGTCTGTATGATGATCACCGAAGGACTCGTTAATCCCTGAGCTTCATGGATTGTGAGGACGCGAGAGTCCGTTCCCGATCCATAGCCTGTATTAGTGAGGGCTGCTTTCTCCTCCTGTGTGTGGACAAGATACAGGGTATTTAGATCGTTTTTAGGTATTCTCGCTCCTGTATACTTCATTAGCTTTAGGGACCGCACAATTTCCTTCGATGAATAGATGACCATGCTTAGGGCGTATGCCACATCCATAGGGCTCCTGTGTGTGCAAGACAACTCCTGGGTGATGCTGGTTACCAGGTTTGGACGAGTGTAATTAAGTTTAAAGAGGTTTTCACGCTCTATAAACGGAAGTTGGTTAATATCTCCAATGAGGATGACATCGTTGGCGCCTGTTAATTGATTCGCCATGACGATTGAGCCGAAATGGTTCATGAGGGCCTCGTCAACTATCAACCTTTTGTAGGCTCCTTTTGTCCCATTTACCAGCAAAGAGGCCATGGTACGAACTTTATCTTTAACTTTGTTGCCAGTTCGTAGCGATAGCCTTTGCTTTAGATCCTCGGCTGCTTCGATTGTCGTTGTTATTATAACGTCTGTTTCCTCATTGAAGTTATTAATGATCCAAGTTGTCTTCCCACATCCAGGAACCCCATTGACCCACGAGTAGTTGATGGGTTTCGCGAATATGTCCCAGTCCATGCTGGATTCAGGGTCCCCAGATAGGACTTCTGCCATTTCTAGTATCCTGTCTTCCAGCATTATTCTGGTACATTCCGCTATTACCACTATTGGATCCTCAGATGTTGTGATAAATTTGAGTGTTCCCGTGCGTTTTGTCTCATCCTCGTCCAGAACCACGAACCCACAAGTCACTAGTATTAATATAATACGTATTATGTCCTTTCCCGGGACTCAAATTATATCCCTACTAAATTTCAATAATATCGGCTCAGTTTTTTGGGCGTGAAGAGGTAACAGACGGGCAGACACACTTTCACATTTATAATGTTAGCATAGATTTCACATTTTCTTAACTGTTAAATTAATCCTTCAAGCCCCATAAGAGCATCGGTGATCGCGAAAACAATAGAATACAATAACATTTCCAAGAATCCGCAATCGAAGGATTAAAGGAAATGTGAAAATTTTATTTGCAAATATGCATCACCTAACATAAGAACAGTTTGTTGTCGGTTGGCAGCTCCGTTTGGCAGTAAAATAGTAACAAACGTTAAAACACTACTCAATTCAAATTATTATTTCATGCACTTTGAAAGCGAAGAATAACAATGATTATTATGATACACAGCTCACTGAGCAGTTTACAGAAAAGATTTTAAAGTTCTGATTATTATTATTTATATTTGACTGATAAAATCATCATACAAGAAAAAGTAAGCCGTTACTAGATATCGTTAACTATCGTTACGTTACTATCATCCTTCAACTATAATAAAATAGCCCCATTAGTAAGATGCTTGCTTTGCATGCATGCATGTTCCTCGATATGCCATGACATGCTTAGTTATGACAAAGTCATTAACTGGTTGTCACACTACAAAAGTACTCCTGGGTATCTGGCGTAGTTTTAATGAAACCAGTCACCATAACTGAAACCGTTGTAGATGGTTGTAGGCAATATATTACCTAAAAATAATAACCAAACTATTTCCTAACATACATGCTAGTACAACTCTGTAACATGGTACGGAATGGGGCAATAAAAATATCGCAAAGACAGCAATAAATCTTGTCAAACGCACGTCCACAGACAATCCTTTGTTGCTCCGAACAGCAAATCTCGGGATCCTCAAATATGTCGTGACTCGTAAGAAATCCTTCTGAAGCTCGCGAATTACTAACGTTGACGTTTTGCTTTGAATAAAGCACATGTGACGGGAGATAAGACGCCCTTTACCTCGCGCGATACGATATCGCGACACGATTATTGCATCTTCCGATATGGCGAGTGCCGGCATATTATCGTGTGATATTAAAGAGATACTATAATATATTAGCTTCTATGTAAATAAAAATTAATTATATCAATTTCATTAGTCTCGCTAAAACTAGAGAACGACTGAACCGATTAGGATAATTTTAGTCTTCAAATATTAATGGTAACCCAGGGAAGATTTGTACGGTGAGAAATTTGGTAAGACCTAATATTAAAAATTAAAATTTTCTTGATTATTTTAATGTTCATCTATTGTTTTACCAAATAAAGTTTCTTTCTTTCTTTCAAAAATTATGTTATGAAGGATAATATGAAGTTCACTGGATCATCTAGTCTTTTATTACTAATATAGACCTAAGTTATTTTCTTTTTACACACAATAAATGTTTGAGAAGTGCGTTGTTATTATCTTATCTTATAATAATAAAATTCTCATGTCACAATGTTAGATAGCGAACTCCTCCGAAACGGCTTTACTGATTTTAACCAAATTTTATATGCATATTCAGTAGGTCTGAGAATCGGCTACTGGGTACTTTATATATTGATAAGTGCATTTGTTGAATAAATAATAGTAAATTATTACCACTAAGTTTGTGCGACGGGATAGCGATCGACGTTGCCATGGTGACATACTTATTTAGTCACTTCAATAAAATAATATGGCAAATATATTATGGCAAAGCAACGTTTGCCGGGACAGCTAGTTTACAATAATTTTAACACAAGGTTATCAGTGTCCGACCACATCTTCCGCTTCAGTCAAAGCAAAATAATGACTGTTTTGGCCGCCGGTTCGTCAAAGGTACATTTCCCAGAAAACGAACGTGAAACTGTAGTTCCCGAAATGACGTTAATACGGAAATGTTTATTTATTTATACATAATATTTTATACAACTTAAACTTTTCCCTAATAAAATATTTATATTAATGTTTCATATAGTTTAAAAGTCCTACGTTGTAGAAAATTCGAAAAAACATTTCTTAGAAATTTTGTGACGCAAATCGGATCTGACAAAAAGTCGTATCGGTCGGAAACTACTTTAAATATGTAAACGCCTCATACACAGATAGCCTTAGTAGAACCTTAGAGTTTCTATATTATAATCAAAGATGTAACGATTTGCGGCCGTTCCAAGACAATTTATGTCTACTCCGTAGAAGATTATATCTATGGAGGTCAGCCGAAGAAGACTATTATTGTGGTCTGTCTAGCGACAATCTGGTGATTTAGTCTATTCAAGTTCACATTGGCTAAAGTACAATTACTAAGTTTTGATTCTGTCAATTGCCTAACGAGAATATTTTATTGTAGTGGGGGGATATTCTTCTAATTATGCCGCTACAATGTCGAAATTCGATGTATGAGAACCGGTCCCATAGGGCATAGAACGATTATAATAACTCCCACACCGGTTTCGGAGATGGTGGCCGGTTTTATTGAAATCAGGCTATTTATGCAGAAGTAATTTTATAGTGCCCATGTGTGTGCGCAGTACACAAGAGCACTCGCTATTCCTTTACTCTCATAACCCAGTGAGACGGAAGACCGACACGACTGGCGACAGATCAGGCGCAGGACCGACTTTTTACATGCCCAATTGCCCATCCGACGCATGGATCATCTTACTTGTCAGACAATCAGGTGATCAGCCTGCATTGTGCTTACCAAACTTGGAAATGACATGTTTCCAACGCGGGAATCTAACCCACAACCTCCGAGTTAAGAGCCGCGCTCTAAATCACTGGACCACGGAGGCGTTTAATTAATTTATATAATTATATTTATAATTTGCTTCGTATATGAAAAATTGATTTTCATATACTAAGGAATGGATGCATATAAATTGGGCCTTAGTAAATTACTGGTTTAAGACTCGAAACGTGAAAAATGTTAATATCCAGATCCAAATCGGCAACAACAAAACCACATCAAAATCGATTAGGTGCTTCGAACTAATAACAATGTAATTTTACTCATTTAACCTACCCTTTAACCCTCTTTTTGCGACGGGCGAGAATAAACTACTACTGAACAAAACTGTCAATTATTCTCGCGATTACAAAGGCTGCTCGGAATAATAGTCGAGTTTATCTCGCTTCAAACACTACTCAAATGTTTTATTATTCTTTATCCTCTTCTTTTATCTTTTATTTGTTTAATACTTTTATTTTATAACAATTTAATAGTTTATTACGTTTTGTAGATATCTAAATTTTAAATAGCAAATGAGTTCTTTTAGGAAATTGTAAGAAAAGTTTATTGAGATAAGTCCAAGCTAGACTGTCTTCTAACCTAGTTGGTAGGAACCAGAAAATTACCTTCTTTTTTCCTTTCTTACTCTATAAATTGATGAATTAATGACGTTGGTACATATTTTCTCATAGACTCATAAAAGTCAAGAGTAACTCTTTCAGGGCTACAACTTTTATGGTGAAATATTATAGTCTCTATGTTATAAGGTTATAAGGTGTTATAATTCACACCCTAAATTATCATCACTCACTTTTGTTACACTCCGTACAAAAATTATGATAATATTCAAAATTTTTTCGTTCAAAGTATATATTATTATAATTTTAGTACCAACTTTACTAGATAATTAAGGGTTGTACAATGTGCAGTCTATACTACATTTAGTCATCTATATTTTATTTTTAAAGAGAAAGTTTACGATTAAAACCTAACGAGTAATCCGCTGTTTAAAATAAAATTAATCGGGGTTTAGAGACACAGGTGTCTTTACGACGGGTTATTTGCGCTAAGGGGTTAAAAACATTATTCGTTACTTAAAGTAAGTATACATTGAACTTGTTTTCGGATTAAATTTCTTTAGCTAAGCAGACTTACTTCTAGTGGATTGTCTGTATAGCCGGATAGATATATTGCTAGATAATAATATAGGTTTGTTCTAATTATAAAAACAAATTAGTTATTACCCTCAATCTATTTATGTATTATATAAAAATGGATGTCCAATTTTGAACTTCCACTCGATAACGGCTGAACCAATTCTGCTAATTTTCGTCTTAAAATAATCCTTGAAGTCCAGGGAAGGTTTTTAAGTGACACGAAGTTCACCGGGACAGCTAGTATGTTCTAAAATCTTAGTAAGCCACTTCATCCACTTACGTTTCAATTATCCAACCGACTTTTCCGTGATTTTAAGTGATAAAACTCAAGTTTACAACTCGCTTCAACTGGCTAACAATATTTTTCAATAACTTTCCAAAGTGTTTCAACAAATAATTTTGTCGATTTCAAATTGCGAAGTTGTTTATATTTTGATTTGAATTTGGAAAGTTATTTCTTTTTTGCGTAGTTTTTTGCATACAATTTGGAAGCTTGCCAAGAATAAAACTAAATACAATTCACTTTAAAATTCATACAGTAGTCTTATTTTAAGTAAATACTTAACAACTTTTTTAGACAAAATCAGTTAAATTATTAAGTTTATGTATTTAACCTATATGAATAAAAATGATTTTTAAATTTTGTTAACCTCGCTAAAACTTGAAAACGGCTGAATCGATTTGGCTAATTTTAGTCTTGAAGTGTTCGTGGAAGCCCAAAGAAGGTTTACATTATGTAAGGAGAAGAGTGATACGTTCACCGGCTTATCTCAAAAATGTAATTAATTCATTCATTCATTCCTTCACTCTTTATGATGACATTATTTTTTTTATTTATTAAATAAGGGGGCAAACGAGCAAACGGGTCATCTGATGGTAAGCAACTACCGTCGTCCATGGACACTCGCAACATCAGAAGAGCTGCAGGCGCGTTGCCGGCCTTTTAAGAGGGAATACGCTCTTTTCTTGAAGGTTTGCAGGTCGTATAGGTCCGGAAATACTGCTGGTGACAGTTCGTTCAAGAGTTTTACGCACGCACGTTTTTTAAACGCACTGTGGAAGACTGCCACTCATCAAGGTGATGAGGATGTTATATTTTTCGCGTGGGACGATGGCGAAAAGTTGCAGGTGGTATGATTCCAAACAATTCCTCCGAGCACTCCCCGTGATACAACCGATAGAGGATGCAGGGTGCATGCATGCATACATTGCTTTGCATCTCGTTACCTCACGATTGGTGTGAAATGACCCTTATTTTTAAAACATAAAATAATTTCAGTTTTTACTTCCCATAAATTTTTATTCGTTTCCCGAGTTCAAACATTAAAATTACTGTAATAAATAAAATTTATTAAAATTACTTTTTACTTTTCCGTAAAATAAATGAGATCAAACTTCTGTTTAATGTTTGAACTATCCGGGTTTTATGGAATTCTCGAACTTTCCGCTGTATAAATCACACATGAAACTCAACAGATTTAACTACCGTAATAGCAATATTACCTCCCACACCGGTTTCGGTGACAGTAGCCGGTTCCGTTAAAACCAGGTCAACTACACAAGAGTAATTGTATAGTGCCTGAGTGTGTGCGCCATAAACAAGAGTACTTTCAGTCCCTGTACTCCCATAACCCAGTGGGACAGGCGACATACATAACTAGCGAGAGATAAGAACCGACTTTATACATGCCCATCCGACGCATGGATCATCTTAAGGTGCGTCCACATTTGTATCATATGCCCGATCAGATCTCCGTCGCGATCATCGCGCCGTATCAAATATGCGTATCATAGTGTGGACGCCTAACGCGTAGGGGTGCGTCCACATTTGTATCATTTGCGCGATCAGATCCCCGATCAGATCTCCGTCGCGTATCATCAAAGCGTGTCAAAATTATACGCGTATCATGATACGCCCCGATCGCTATTAACCGCGTATCTGATACATGTTGTATCAAATACACGCATGATCGGCAGAATGATCTAATAGGCGTCCACACTATGATACGAATACTTGATACGGCGCGATGATCGCGATGGAGATCTGATCGCGCAAATGATACAAATGTGGACGCACCTTAATCATTCTGCCGATCAAGCGCGTATTTGATACGACACGTATCAGATACGCGGTTAAATAGCGATCGGGGCGTATCATGATACGCGTATCATTTTGATACGCTTCGATGATACGCGACGGAGATCTGATCGGAGATCTGATCGCGCAAATGATACAAATGTGGACGAAGCCTTACTTGTCAGACAATCACGTGGTCAGCCTTTGTCTAATTCAGCTTGAAAACAACATTTTATAACGTGAGAATTGAACCCACGAGCCAAAAATCACGTTGTAAACCACTGAACCACGGAGGTGAACACTCTGTATAATATGTAACAGTGATAATACTTCAAGATGTGTATGAGTTCCCTGTAAAGAGTTTACTGTGAAAGTAACAGCGCTAAAAAAGTAACTTTTTAGCTTTTGTATGGGCAAATTTATTACGCTACATGGGACACTTAATATGCCTATAAAAATTACAAACAATTGCTCGTTTAGCGCTGCAGCTTTCACAATGAATTCTATAAAAACATTAACGCCTTAAAGTATTATTACACCCTGTATTTTGTAAAGTAAAAAAACACCCTTTAATAACAAAGAATAAGGAAAAGGTCAGAGTATATTACTAAATATTGTATAAACCCTTTACCGTATTTAGATCACACCCTATGAAACCTTTATACGATGAAAGCAAAAGGTTTTCCGTATATTGTTTGTATAGACATAATAATATTGTATTTAATATTAATTAAATCCTTATATTTTTGTACGATACCGGAAATAGGATGTATATTCTGTTAAAATAATACGTTTTAAAATTTGTTTTTAGGCTGGATTTATATGCTATTTGATTATTTAGGAGCCCTCAGGAGGGTTGCCTTTTTTACTTATTTTTATCAAGTTTTGTAAAAAGAATATTAAAGTGTATTATTAATTTTTGCTTACACTACACTGGAGGCCCCATATAATTAGGATTTACGCCATATACGGCGGTAGATTTGCCTCTCAATTGAAACCTAAACAAATCTGAACAAAAAAAATATAAATCGGCCAAGTGCGAGTCGGACTCGCGCATGAAGGGTTCCGTACCGATAAAGAGCAAAAATAGGCAAAAAATCGAGTTTTTTTTTATGGGAGCCCCCCTCATTTTTTTATTTTATTTTAATATTATTATTTATAATAATAAATAATAATATTAAAATAAAACAAAAAAAATATTGTATGTGTTCTTTAATAAAAGAACACATACAATCAAGGCTTTTGTGGAAATTTCAAGTGTCTAATAGTTACCATTATTGAAATCGAGCAAAAAAGGCCAAAAAAATCACGTTTGTTGTATGGGAGCTCCCCTTAATTATTAATTTTATTTTGTTTTTAGTATTTGTTCTTATAGCGGCAACAGAAATACACAATCTGTGAAAAATTCAGAAGCCTAGCTATAGCCGTTTTTGAGATATAGCCTGGAGACCTACAGACGGACAGACAGACGGACTGACATCGAAGTCTCAGTAATAGGGTCCCGTTTTTACCCTTTGGGTACGGAACCCTAATAATGCTACTTCATTTCATATCGATGTGAAATTAACGCTCGACTCGTTTCGGTGTACTTTGACCCTTAGCGTCAATTTCACATCGATATGAAACGCAACGCACCGCTGTATTGTTGAAAAGCCGTTGCGTTTTTTTTACGGGTTCTAGCCCACCACACATCCCACGACTGTATCTCCTGTGTCGCCAGAATCGATAGACGTATTCAACCACAAAAACCTTTTAATAAAAATATGATAATATTAGGATCTCAGAGAGCCTAAGGCACACACTAAACACTAAACAGTCTTAGGACCCGCAACGAAATTAATCAGAAGAGAAATATAGTTGGAGTGAGAAGTTTTCAATTTCCGTACTCATACAAAGTCGCTGCGTTGTAAATATTTTACTCCCTTTTTAAATTCTCTATCTCGATAGTTAATAAAACCGCCAAGTGAAATGTAAAGTTTCGCCACTTCCCGGGAGACAATTAATCACGCTAACGAGCGGCTGGCACCTGATAACTGCTGATAGATGCCACTATTTGCGAAACTGCCGTTTGATGATGTTTTTGTAGTGAAAACTTCTTTAGACGTTTCACGTTGTGTTTGTTTAGAAGAGTAAGAAATGTTAATGTCTCGTCAGGGCATGTGACCTAATCGAAAATCCGTAAGAAGGTAGACCGCTAGCGTGACGTAGGAAAAGAAGTAAGATGTTTTCATTTTTATAACTTTTTGATATATAAATTTTCTTTCTTGATTCGTGAAATTCCATTCAGAACGCCGCATGCGTTTTGCTGCAGGTAAATCTTAATAATACAAAACATCATCACTACAAAATTATTACTTACCTAAATTCTGATTAAGGGTGAAGCAAAACGCGTGTAATTTGTGAGTTGTGAGTCGCAGAATTTCTGCCACGTAAATATCTTTTCATACAAATCATGACTCACAAAATTACGCTCGTATGAATCAAACAGGACTTTTGTATGAAACTGAATGCAGCAGAATTCTGCCAAACCGAAATTCTGCGACTCACGACTCACAAATTAAGCTCGTTTGGCTACGCCCTTACTGTTCATTGTTTTAGCAGTCATTCCAGCTAACTCCTAAATCAAAATGAAACTAAGAGGAATACCCGAAATAAATGGTACAAAACTTTTCTAAGCGCCGTATACACCGAACGTATGAAATAAACTTAAAATTTTACATCGAGAGCTGTTATTTCAAATTGTATTTCGCGCTTTTGTTTTTAACAATTTTTGATTCCAGCTACGGTAATATTTTCAACCTAAATGGCCGAAGTTGAAATTTCAATTTGTTCTATTTTTAAAGGTACACAAGAAAAATGTTTGATCATAACATAGCGGGGTGAAATATATATCTTGGCGACTTTACTTGGCAAAAGCTTGTTGTACATGTATTGAATCAATTTCTTTATTTCGATGGAAATGTAAGAGTTAAAATTTAAACTATTATTCTTTGTCGGTATCATAAATCTAGTTTGTAATAAATAGAAACACTATAACTTCTTTTAATAAAAATTTCATGATATAATTCAAACTGTATGGTATTTTCTTAAAAATTAAGCGAAATATACCTCTAATATAATTGTTATAGAGCTAAAAATTGTAATTTTTTCTTCGAAATCAAAAGTACTTAGCATAATTATTTTGTCAGTTTAGCTAGAAGACTAGTTTTATCTATCTTGTTTTTATCTAGATTCTAGTCTAAACTTCTGCTACACTTAAATGCAACCAAATCCGTTCTATGCTTAAAGTATAATTTACACAGAGCCAGTACTGGCTGCCAATAAGACTGGCAGCCAGTATTGGCTTGGTATATGCCGCGTGTGAACAGTTTTTCAAGCCAGGCCAAACTGTTCACACGCGGCATATGCCAAGCCAATACTGGCTGCCAGTCTTATTGGCAGCCAGTACTGGCTCTGTGTAAATTATACTTAAAGCGTTAAAGTCAATTGGTTAGCTCAGCTCTACCACGAGGACATTGTAAAGTAAATATCATTATTACAATTGAAAGTTAACAATAACCTATTCAGCACAAAATCCTTGCCTTTAAGCGGAATATAAAAGTATCTGTTATCGCCGACCGCAGCTTGGAGTCGGTCCAACATTGACCGATTACACAAACGTTTGTTCTCCACTTAAACCTTAGAATTCTAGTACTTAGCCATTAGATATTTTTAAAAAGAGCCTTAACTCCTTCGCTTCTTTAAATAAGGGTTTCTCAAAGTGGGGTTCGCCATTCGATGGCAGGGGGTACGGCTTGATAACTCTCAGGCACACGCGGCACTCTTTTGGCACTTTATGCGTTTTCATTAGTTAGTCAGGGGTTCGCTGTCACCTGGAAATTCTAACAGGGGTTCGTGTAGTTGAAAGTTTGAGAAACCTTGATTATTTTAAATGATTATATTATATATATATATATATATATATATATATATATATATATATGTGGCCACACTGCAACTAGGATGGCAACACCAATTTGCGGATGACAACACTAAAAGTGGGGATTGGTTCACGCCCAGGATAGCGCCTATATAAGTCGTTGCATGAAAATTTTCTTCCTCTTTTTGGTAGGGCGCTTTGGTAAGGGGAAACTGCGCGATTGAGTAGTCAATTCCTAAATTAGTAGCTTTTCTTGTTAATTTTTGTTATTTTGTTGTTTGATAAATATTTGATTAATTGATTAATTTGTGAGAGTATTAGTTTGCGTTGAAATTGTTTAATTAATTTGTTACTTTAGTTTTAGAGTAGTAGTTTTCGTTAAAATTGTTATTAGTTGTAAGATAATAAAACGCCGTACGGCAAATATTGTGTTTTGTTTTAATGATTCCCGCTGATTCTTTCTAAGAATATATATATATATATATATATATATATATATATATATATATGAAGAAAACACGCACTATTGCCGTGAGAATCTCACCATGTTAATGCTCTAACGTGCGCAATTCAAGCTACCAGCCTGCCTAGCATACGCCAACGAGATATGTCACTCTACATGTTTTCTCGATGTTTGATGGTTTTTGTTACTTTAGTTTTAGAGTAGTAGTTTTCGTTAAAATTGTTATTAGTTGTAAGATAATAAAACGCCGTACGGCAAATATTGTGTTTTGTTTTAATGATTCCCGCTGAATCTTTCTAAGAATATATATATATATATATATATATATATATATATATATATATATATATATAGTCACTCTACATGTTTTCTCGATGTTTGATGGTTTGTCTCTTCATCTCTATTGACCCTAGCATGACAAACGAGATTTTGACATTTTGAGACGAGTAGTTTTTAATTATCTCGAGAGTGAGATATTTCGTTGGCGTATGCTAGGCAGGCTGGTCTTCTTTAATTTATAATACCTTCATACAAAACAGCCAAAATTATCGCTAATACACAGATTAACCTACATACAGAGGTTAACAATATTATTAGCTGTAATGTTGGCAATTTGTTACCATAATGTGGTAGTTAGCGGTACGCTGTTAGTATTTTTGCGGCTCGGTCTAGTAAATATGGATATAATACGCTTATAATAGGCAATTTACTATCTTATGGTTGACCTTATTTATTACCTTACAGCTATTCTCATGGTTTAATAAGTTATGATAATAAGAAGGTACTCGCAGTATTTTATACTCGTTACCAAAAGCGCGATTTAGGAATGTGTCGTTGCACATTCCAGAATACTGTTCTTGAATCGCATTATTTACAACGTTATTTCGAGGATGAAAAAAGATATTATATCAAATCAAATCATCTTTATTTTTTATTTTTTTATATAGCGCAGGATAAACAGAAATTTAACACAATTAGTCCAGCTGATTCAGAGGAGCTTATCAACTAACAGCACGACACGAGAATTTTTATGTATAAAAATGAATCACTATTTTACTTACAGCATCGCGTGAGAACACCTTGACCAATTTTGATGATATTTTCTGTCTATAAAGAGTAGACCACGGAAAAATACCCTAAGCTACAAAAGCTACAAAAATAAAATCGCATAGAACAGGTAATTTTATATAATAAGAAAGCCCAAAAATGTTAATTCAAAAACATGCATTACAAGTATTTCAGTACAACATTAGAATGTAACTCTGAAGCCACGTACACCAATTTCGTGCAGGAAACAAGCCATTAGAACGCTTACTTTAACACGCATTTAGACTTGTAACCTTACCATAAACTACCTAGAGTAAGATTTTTGCGCTGGTATCAAGTTAAACTTAACTAAAACTCTATCTATTTCTCTCATAATATAAACACTAATTATTATTTTTATCACCAATCACGCTCTTCAAAAATTACAATTACACTCGTACGAGTACAAGCCTTCTAAAGAAGCTAGTACATTAAAAATTTAATTGTTATTAATTAACATAATGTTTTTTTTTATTATTTAAATACCTTGCTTTCAAGCTAGCGTTCGCACGCAACGCAGCCTTAGACACTTAAAACGTGTTGTAAAATTTTGGTGGATTTCCCTACACATTCATAGTGACAAGTTGTAATTAATCAATAAATCAATCAATCAATCAAAATCAATAAATCTTTATTTGGTCAGGCAGTGGGCTAACCGCGTAATATTGTCACCAATTAATACCAGACCACACTCCACAGTGACAGGTTATTACTAGGTAGAACAGCTTGTGTTTGGTTAGGTTATTCTAATGGCATAATCGGTATTACCGTATTTTCAGTTTATTAAGCCTTTAAAAATTAAATCCATAATCTATACTTTTATATTATAATTCTGAAGAGTTTGTTAGTTTGAACGCGCTGATCTCGGGTATTACTAGTTCGATTTGAAAAATTATTTTAGTGTTAGATAGCCCATTTATTGAGGAAGGCTATAGGCTATATTTTATCACGCTAAACCTAATAGGAGCGAAAAAATTGAGGAAAGTGTGGAAAAAACGGGGGAAATTATTTGAAAGGGCTTATTTGAACGCGCTAATCTCAGGAACTACTGATCGGATTTGTAAAATTCTTACAGTGTTAGATAGACTATTTATCGAGGAAGGCTATAGGCTATATTTTATCGCGCTAAGACTAATAGAAGCGAAGAAATAGAGGAAAATGTGGAAAAAACCGAGGAAATTATCTAAAAAATTGCTTATTATCATAAGAAACTACTGGAGCAATTTTTATGTTATTTGGCACACATGAAGAATAGACCTTCAGTGAAAGGACATAGGTTTCTTTTTTTGCGAAAAAATATACGGTTTCCCTGACATTCCTAAATTACGCGGGCGAAGCCGCACGGAACATCTACTTATAAATGCGGAAGTATGTATGTCTGTCTATCTGCCTGTTACCTCCTCACGCCCAAACCGCAAAATTTGGTATGGAGATACTTTGAGTCCCGGGAAACCTAGTATACTTTTTTAACCCATCAAAATGTACGATTTTCACGCAAATAATTAATTTTGGCGCAACGGAGTTGCGAGTGTCATATTCAGAAAAAACGGCTTGCAGTCCTGGAGTTGGTGGTTGGTGGTGGTTGGTGGTTGAAATAATAACGAAACAGCGGCAAACATACGTAGAAAGAGGTACAAAGTAAGGATTTACTTGCTATCCTATGCCGCTGCGGTAGTCTAATGTAACTCCATCTTACGAATTTTTGATTAAGGTGACGCCGCGTTAAAGTAAAAACCGTGTTGGATATGTTTTAGATTGTGCAATTGTGTGCAATGGAACAGCAAAAAATGGAAAGGGCGTAAGCGAAAAAATGGTTTTTGTCGCGTAATTTAAAAACCATAAATACAATATTTCATATAAGCTATGGGCAAATTAAAGTGTATGCTTGAACCAATTTATGTACAAATTTTGGAAGCTTAAATCACTTTCCTCTGTTGGCAAAATAGGAATCCCTTTTTTTACAGAGGTCTTTTTGATTGATTATTCTGTGTTATAAAAGTTGACCAATCATTTTATGCTATGTGTAATTCAAAGACAAAGACATGATGAATACTGACAATGAACTTTAATTTCTTAGCTTTAGTCATCGCTGAGAAAAATCGATATCGCTACAGCCAAATTATCAAGGCGTCGCCTTAACAACTAATGTATTTCTTCCTCTAATGTCAGTACAATTCAATTAAATTATGTTTATCGCATATTTTGTCCTAAATCAGCTAATTTAGTTAATTAATCACAATATCAAACCGAAGCTATTTACAAACAATAACGTTCATTTGTTAAATGTTTCGAAGTTAACAAAAGTTGTACCTTCAAAAGTTGCGCAAACTCTACACCTGTAACTTTCGTTGTTTTAACTTTCCCACTTGAATCCGGTTCACATTTTCAACCAGTTCCCGTTCGTCCCCGGTTCCCGCTTGTCGTTGGTTCCCACTTATCCTCGGTTTCCAGCTGTACCCGGTTCCTATATTTTCTCGCCTTCAGTTTCGTTTTTTAACCACTGCAAGTTTGCTCTAATGACTTTTAGTTTGTGTAAACTATACTTACTGTTTTAACAGTTCGGTATATAAAGAACTTTTTAACGGGAATTTATTACAACACAAACTTGTCCAAACATTTTTAATGGAAAGTACTTCAGAATGGGAAATGAATTTCAAGCACGTAGCGCTAATACTACAATATGAATGTAACAGAATAATAATAATACATAAACAGATAGACCAATTACCCAAAGACTTCTATTTAAACTGAGGTAGACAGGCCATACGCACCAAATGTTCCGCCGTTCCAATAGAGCTAATTCACACCGTTGCAGTCAGTGTTCACTGGCGCGCTGTACGCGACGGTCGTATGCGAGTGTGTACGGTTAGCAAAGAAATTTTTAAAACAAACTTTGTTTTATTTTCATATACTAAATTGTAATCAAAGGGCAAAATGCTATCTCGTGTTTAAACAAGGTTTTGTAAAAATTATACAAATAAATCTTCAGGGATTACCTTTCACATGTAACTATCATAGTTGGTCACAATAGATGAATAATTTTTACCTGACTAGAGTAAAGCAAAAAGTACTGGGTGAGTCAGTTAAAGTGCAAAAATTTGATTCTATTCTTACATTACTAGATAATCTGCAGAATATCTAGGTAATCTGCAGACTATCGACCATGCATACGGTAAATTGCATAAAACAGGTTATTGTTTGAATAAATCATATTATTTAGTTGTGGGGATAGGGCTTATTGAATATAATTTTTAGAACATTAACAAAGGAATAAAATATTAAAATTTAAGTAACTAAAATATTACTGCACTGATAAAATATAACAGATCAAATCAACTAGAAAAAAAACAATAAAAAAACAAATAAAAACTGCAGTCTAATGTTAGCCATACACGCAACCGTCTACCGGAGAGGTCTACTTGCGTAGGTATGCCTGCGCAAGTAAATCGGAATGTGTGTGGGAATAGACCTGTGCAGTTGCTTGGACCTCCGCAGGCGACCGGCGCAAAATCGAAAATCAATTCTTTCGAGTGACATCTGCGCAGGCATACCTGCAGGTGACCTCGCCGGTAGACCGTTGCGTGTGTGGTAGCCATAAGGTTAATATGCTTAAGTCAATTTTTTTAGGACATAAACGAAGGAATAGTTTAGCCGAGAATGTGAAAGAGTGGCGTTGTGTTTTGTATTATGTAATTTCCTAAGATTGTTCTGGGTTTTTAATGTGTTTTATTGATAGAATATTAACCATTAGATATTTGTTATCATGCACAAGTATAGGCCAGTGATACAACTTCCAGAAACGTGCCTTTTGTGTTCCCTCCTAAACTCAATCGAAAGTTTTAGTAAATCGTGTACCATTTTACTGAATCGACCGACTTGAGTCCTTGACTGCATTTACTTAGACTTTTACTAGACTTTGGACTTTACCAAATAGAAAATCGATGCTAAAAATTGTTACAATAACATAGATTTCCCGCCCCTTATTTGACACTGGCCATGGTTATATAGCCGAAGCGCCATAATAAAAAAAAAGAAACAAAGGATAAAATATTCAATATTAACTTCAATGTTGTTGTTGTTGATGTGAAACAAAAAAAAATCTTAATTTGTAATTTTTTGCAGTCAGTACTTGCGGGCGTTTGTTTACCAGTCTTTCGGGGAGTTACGCTTGCGTTCGGTATGACGAATGCCATAGGCCTGCATCCTTGTCACTCTTGTTACAAACTAATATTGGCATCTCGCACTTGACTACGTAGAACTTATAGTTTGTGTGTGTGTAATGTTTTGAGTGTATTGTTTTAGGATTGCTTTTCAAATGACATTTCGTAGAGTACGGCACGTCTACCTCAGTTTAAATAGAAGTTTTTGCAATTATCATCTTACGAGACTGCCCGCATTGGCAGCACGCACACAATAACGTGATTCCGGATAGCTTGAAGTAGCAAAAACATAAGTTTCAATTTGCGCGTAAAAAATATATCTGCGTTGAGTGCAAGTTGAATCAGTCTACTCCCTGATACCATACTATTACCATATTATTACGTATTAAAAGTTTAGGAAGCAGGAAATATGAATTTTAAATCAAAACCGATAAGGTAAAGTAGCACTGGAATCCTTTCGTGTATAACTTAATTAAAAACATAAAGACTGCTCGCCAATGTGTCCCGGACACATTGGCGAGCAGTCTTTATGCTTACACGTCAGGAACAAACCTCGGAAACCGTTATTAAGTTGCAATGTAAACACACCTTTTCGTTTAGGGTTGCCAAAACATAGTTTGTAGTTTTATAGATTGTTACACCATCCTAGCTATGATACACATCAACACAAGTGTATCCGCACCTTTATTTAAACCCAAGTGTGCACACAACTTTACCGCGCAATACCGCACACGGTGCACTATTTCAACATCAATTCAGGGGAATATCCAAGTAAGCAGAAGCGGCCACCACCATCGTGCGACCAGCGGAGGACATCATTCTTTCACTCAACTTCAGTAGATACTTATATTAACTTGTAATTCGTTCTTAATTTTTATTTAATTAATGTAAAAGTTTTTATTAATAAAGTATAATTTAAAATTAGCTTTTTTTGGCACCCACGGCTGCAGCTATCGTTACTGGCGCAGTCTTGTGGATCTATTCGCGGGTCGGTTCGCGAAATTCGGGATAATCATCATCGCGACGCGTGCCGCCCGTGTGGTAGAAGAACCTACGGTTGCAGCCTACGGGGAATCCAGACATTGATTCGGCTGAGAAAAATGCAAATGTAAGTACCTTGAATCTTTCAAGTTCCTTACCAAACCTATCCATAAGTTTCCTATTAAATATAAGTATTCCTTATACCATAAAAATTATATTGCATAATTTTTGTGTGAATTTTAGAATTAGGTAGATTTATTCTTTTTACAGAAATTAAATCGCATAATTTTTGTGAGAATAATAGGATTTAGTACATTTTCTTTTTAATTAAAGTGTTTGATTTAATATTTCAAAATTTTTCATCCGAGAGAAAATAGTAATAGTAGGTTAAGTGAACGTAGTTCTAGTAGGAATAGTGCTTTTGACGAGAACAGGATTTTTTCAGAAAATATGACTCAATACGAATTAGATAACATTTATAAATCAATGAGGATGTTACCCGAATTTGACGGGAACCCTCACGTTTTAAATCGTTTTATTAATCTTTGCGATCAAATAGTTTTAACTCACTTAGGTACCGGGCCAGAACATAATTTAGGTAATTTAGCGCTACTTAATGGTATTTTAAATAAGATCACTGGTCCCGCAGCTAGATTAATAAATGCAAGTGGCATACCAGAAACTTGACAGGGCATAAAAAATGCTCTCATAATTAATTTTGCTGACCACCGTGACGAGACAGCACTCTATAGTGACCTTTCGATGCAGACCCAAGGTTCCAGTACACCACAGGAATTTTATGAGCGTTGTCAAAATCTTTTTAGCACGATTATGACATATATTTCTTTACATGAAACTGTCAGTACTACTATTGAGGCTAAGCGCACATTATATAAAAAATTAACACTGCAAGCTTATTTTCGAGGCCTTAAAGACCCCTTAGGTTATAGAATTAAGTGTATGCGACCGGAATCTATGGAAAAAGCATTACAATATGTACAGGAGGAATTAAATGCATTATACATGCAACATAGAAATGATAGCAGTCATTCGAGCAAAAAGGAAATTAATAATTCAAACCAGCATAGTCATCATTTGCCTCTCAATAATTTTGTTCCCAAACCATTTAATTTAAATACGTCTAATTTTCCGCGACAATTTGTGAATAATTTTCAGAGTCCTTCAAAATTAAATTACCATCCCAGAATGCAGCAGCAACGTGGTCCCATACGTACGCAGCAAATAATGCGTGCCGCACTCCCAAATTACAACCCCCAAAGTAATATGTTCAGAATAAATAGACCTTTCATGCATCAGAATTATAATAATAATTTTAATCATCATAATCAGCCCCGTCCCATGAGTGGCGTTAGTCATTTTGTTCCGAAAGTTTTGCCACCAACCCTTAGTGGACACGATTGGCGTAGACCCGGCAATCCTCCACCAACTCATTATTTAAAATCGCGCGAAATGAATTATAATGAATTTGACAATGACTTATACGAGTATTATGACCAAGAGTATCACTATTCTGATCATGACCAAAATTATTTGACATGTGAACAAACCGACTACTATGAAACCCAGGATCCCTACCCTGAAACAGTGCAAGTGACCGAAATTGAAAAATACTGCTGACGATGTAAATTTTCACCAGGCCCCGAAATTAGAAAAGCCAAAATAGAAGTTAATTTTCATATTCAGAGACAATTAGGTAACATTCAAATATCCGATCCACCCCTTAAGTTTTTAATAGACACAGGCGCTAATCAGTCTTTTATTAGCCCGGACGATGTACAAAAATATTTTAGGCATATTCCATTAAATTATGACCCTTTCGAAGTTACAAATGTGCACGCTACCAGCAGAAATAATTATTCTATCACTTTACCTTGTTTTACGGAATTTCGAGATAATAGTAATATAACATTATTCGTATATAAATTTCACAACTACTTTGACGGTTTAATAGGCTTTGATTTATTGGATGTCTTTGGATCAAATATAGATCTTAAAAATAAAAAGTTAATTACCCGTAACGCTACAATTCCTATTCATATGTATGACTCACGTAACGCGAATTTATACGAGGAGGTTATTCCGGCCAACTCATCAAAATTAGTAAGATTACCTATTAACTCTTTAAACGGCGATGTTTTAATTAAAAAGCAAGTAATTTGTAACTGTAACATTACCGAATGTTTGACAAAAGTAATTAACAATCGAGGATGGGTTGAAGTAACCAATCCTACGCATAATGACATTATATTTTCTATGAATAAACCGGTAGAAGCAGAATTATATAATGTTGAGTGCCAGCCAGAAACCATATCTGAACGCGCAAAAGAATTAATATCTCGCTTACGGACAGATCACTTAAATCCAGAGGAACGTGCAAATTTAATTAATTTATGTATTAGTTATTCGGACATATTTTATCTTGAGGGCGAGTCTTTAACATTTACAAATAAAATAAAACATAAAATTCAGACTACCGATGAAATTCGAGTTCATACAAAAACTTATAGGTATCCTTATGTTCATAGGCAAGAAGTAAGAGACCAGATTAAAAAAATGTTAGAACAAAATATAATTAGGCCATCCAATTCTGCTTGGAGCTCTCCAATCTGGGTAGTACCTAAGAAGGCAGATGCTTCCGGCAAAGTTAAATGGCGTCTTGTAATAGATTTCAGGAAGGTCAATGAAAAAACCATAAATGATAAATACCCCATTCCCAATATATCTGACATACTAGACAAACTAGGAAAATACCAATACTTCACTACTTTAGATTTAGCTAGTGGGTTCTATTAGGTTGAAATGGACCCCCAGGATATTCACAAAACCGCGTTCAATGTTGAAAACGGCCATAATGAATTTTTGCGTATGCCCATGGGTTTGAAAAACTCACCTGCAACTTTCCAGCGTGTCATGGACAATGTTCTAGGTGGATTGCAAAATAAAATATGTGTAGTATATTTAGATGATATTGTAGTATTCAGTACCTCCCTTCAGGAGCACATTATAAATTTAAGAAAAGTTTTTGATAAATTACGTTCATCCAATTTCAAAATTCAGCTAGATAAGTCGGAATTTCTTAAACTTAAAACAGAATTTTTAGGCCATGTAATAAGTAACGAGGGTGTCAAGCCTAACCCTAGTAAAATTAATGCTATTCAAAATTATCCAATACCAAAAAACACAACCGAAATCAAACGTTTTCTAGGATTAATAGGCTATTACAGAAAGTTCATTCCGGATTTTGCACGTATAACAAAACCACTAACTCAATGTCTTAAAAAAGATTCTAAAATTACTTTTGATAAAACCTATACAGAATGCTTTGAACATTGCAAAACCCTTTTGACAAACGATCCCATTTTACAGTATCCAGATTTTTCAAAAGATTTTATTCTCACTACCGACGCGTCTAATGTTGCTATCGGTGCAATTTTATCGCAAGGAACAGTAGGCTCAGACAAACCAATAGCTTATGCCTCCAGAACCCTTAACTCCAGTGAATGTAATTATAGCACAATAGAAAAGGAATTGCTTGCAATAGTTTGGGCTACTAAGTACTTCAGACCTTATTTATTCGGTCGTAAATTCAAAATCATCACTGATCACAAACCGTTGCAATGGATCATGAACCTAAAGGAACCCAGCTCGCGTCTTACGAGATGGCGTCTTAAGCTTTCCGAATATGATTTTACTGTAGTATACAAGCAGGGAAAAATTAATACTAATGCCGATGCACTTTCCAGAATTGAATTGCATAGTGATGAAACGAACTCTATAATAGTAAATGTGTCAGAAGGATCTCTGGATCCAGAAGATGAATCTAGGACAATTACGAATAGTGTGTCCTCTTCAAGGACCACCACTGCAAGTAAATCCTCTTCAAGGACAGCTACTGCTAGCGAATCCTCTTCAAGGACTGTGCATACTAGCAACGAGGAACCCATATTAAATATCCCAATTTCTGATGACCCATTATACAAATTTTCTAGACAAATAGTACTTACCGTTGTAGGCGACATTAAGGGCCGCACCGTTGTCGCCAAACCATTCGAAAACCATACGCGAACATCCATTCAGTTATCAGAATCCAGCTTAGAAGTAGACGTTATCAACTCCATAAAAGAATATGTTAATCCCAAAATTAAAACAGGTTTATTAATAAATCCGTATGAAGCTATGTACAAAATAATTCCCATAATACCAAGAGCTTTTAAAAATTCATCTATGTTCCTGACCGTGACAAAACGCGAAGTAGAAAATGTACGTGAATATTTTAAACAGCAGGATATAATAAAAAAATACCACGAAGGTAAAACGAACCATCGAGGTATTGCTGAAACCTATTTAGCATTATCCAATAGATATTATTGGCCAAAAATGAAGGAAACCATAACGAAATTTATTAACTCATGTACCATATGTGGACAAGCAAAATACGACCGCAATCCCATACGACAACAGTTTCAATTAGTTCCATCTGCCTCGAAACCATTAGAAATAGTGCATATAGATTTACTCACAATCCAAAATGAAAAATTTCTCACGATCGTAGATGCGTTTTCGAAATACGCGCAAGCCTATCACTTACGCGACTCTACTGCTGTCAGTGTTTTACAAGGTTTACTAAATTTTTGTACTCACCATGGCATACCGATGACAATAGTTAGCGATAATGGTACCGAATTCACGAATCAACTGCTTGCGGAATTCCTGAAATTACATAAAATACAACATCATAAAACAGCCCCTCACGCACCAAATGAAAACGGAATAGTTGAGCGTTTTCATTCCACTATTCTGGAACACCTTAGAATTCTAAAATTAAGCCACACTTCGGAATCAATAGTTAACTTAATGCTTTACGCACTCCTCGCATATAATAGTAGTATACATAGTTTAACTAAGAGTAGAGCTATAGGAGTAATTACAGGACACTTTGACCCACGAGATGCTTTTGATATAGACATTTCCGCCCAGCTTCTACATTTGTACATGACTAATCATAAAGACAAAATGACTTTAGCATACAAGACAATACAAGACATATCTAATGACTCTCGAGAAAATATGATAGAAAACCGAAATAGAAATAGGGAACCTGAAATTAACTACTTACTTGAACAGACAGTTTTTATCCAGAATCCAACAGCCTCACGACAGAAATTAGCTCCACGTTATACCCATGATGTAGTTATGACTGACTTACGTATTCATATATATACAAGGAAAAAACGAAACCCAATCGCCAAAAATAGACTCAAAAGAGTACCTAAATCGGCACAATTGTTACAGGAAACTGCTGATCCTCTTTCTTCTCCTGAGCGTCGTCCGAGCACAAGAGATAAAACTTGAAAGCCTAAACGATGGACCTGGAATTTTACCTTTTAAATTGGGATCCACTAGGATCATTTCCCATTATCATACCTTTTTAAATAAAATTAACCTTAAAGAATTAGAGTCCCAAATTAAGTCTATCGATATTCAATTAGATTCCTTTACTCAAGAATTTCAGAATAAAACAAAATTTTTCCTAGAACCCCATATAGCATACCTTAAAAATAAGCTTACTAGTGTTTTAAATCAGCTAGAGACATTTGTGTCCAACCGTGCTAAAAGAGGCCTTATTGATGGCCTTGGCTCAGTAATCAAAAGTGTCACTGGCAACTTAGATTATACTGATGCTATACATTACAATGAAGCTATTAAAATTTTGCAGGAAAACGAAAATAATTTGATTAATGAATTAAACAGTCATATTAGCTTATCTAAAAATTGGACAATTCAGTATTCAAAAATTATAGAAATTATTAAAGATAATCAGAATAAGTTGATGAACATGGTGAATAAAATTGATGATAACAATGTAAAGCAGAATTTCAGTTTAGTGAAATATACTCGTCTCACTCAAATACTCTTAATATTGAGTGACAATGTAGATTCCATTTCACAGGAAATAATTAAGTTGCAGAACATTTTAGCATTTATTAAAACTTCCACTTTACACCATTCGGCTCTAGATCTAGCTAGCATACGCTCTATTTTAAGCAAACTGTCATCATTGTACGGCAGTGAGCGTATTCTTAATTTAGATGTAAGAGAATATTATGATATAATTAGAGTAGGCTCATTTTATGTGGGTAATGAAGTAGTTTTAGTTTTTAAATTTCCAATATTTCTAGCTAGGATATTTACTTTATATAAGTTATCTATAGTTCCTAATAAGCACCATGAGATCTTTAAACCCACCTTTCCATTCCTTGTTATCCGTGAGAAAGAATTCAGGTACATAGAGGCAGAATGCCCGAAGGCCAACAAGTGGCATATATGTAAGGAACAGCCGAACCCACTCAACCAGCCAGAGGACTGCGTGCAGCGACTAATATCAACCCAGGAGCGAAGCCCTTCGTGCAAGCCCATCACTGTTACCCTGAGCCACGCGGCATTTGAAGCACTACACTATCAGTTTTCCTGAGCCAACAAATGTCCACATGTTCTGCGAACGTCACCAGTACGAGACTCTCCAAGGCAGCTATCTTGTCATCATCCCAAAGCAATGTTTTATGGAGGCACCAGAATTTACCATTTCGAACTCCAAGGATCGTCTAAAAGGCCAGGCGCTTAAGCTACTGAATATGCCCAACTACACGACTACTGAAGAAGACTCACAGGCTACTCTTACACTTAACTCAGTAAGCCTGAAAAATCTACAAGAAATCAATACAAGAATCTCCATGCAGCAACCTATAAAATTGAAAAATGAAGACAACTACGGTATCTATCACACTACAATACCTATGTATGCATTGATACTATTAAGTGCATGCGCCCTCACTAGTGTGCACTTATGGAAGAAATATACTAGATCCTTGGCTGAAACATCAAATCCGATTGACAATAGCAAGATAGAGATGCCAGCTGTCTACGCTCGACCTAGAAAAATAGATCCTGATCATCCTCCAGCGCAGTTTACGACAACAGTCTTCAACAGGCGCTGTTCTACGGGGGGAGGTGTTACACCATCCTAGCTATGTTACACATCAACACAAGTGTATCCGCACCTTTATTTAAACCCAAGTGTGCACACAACTTTACCGCGCAATACCACACACGGTGCACTATTTCAACATTAATTCAGGGGAATATCCAAGTAAGCAGAAGCGGCCACCACCATCGTGCGACCAGCGGAGGACATCATTCTTTCACTCAACTTCAGTAGAGAATCACTTATATTAACTTGTACTCGTAATTCGTTCAAATTTCGTTTTAATTAATGTAAAAGTTTTTATTAATAAAGTATAATTTAAAATTAGCTTTTTTTGGCACCCACGGCTGCAGCTATCGTTACTGGCGCAGACTTGTGGATCTATTCGCGGGCCGGTTCGCGAAATTCGGGATAATCATCATCGCGACGCGTGCCGCCCGTGTGGTAGAAGAACCTACGGTTGCAGCCTACGGGGAATCCAGACATTGATTCGGCTGAGAAAAATGCAAATGTAAGTACCTTGAATCTTTCAAGTTCCTTACCAAACCGGATAGGTTTGGTAATAATAAGTTTCCTATTAAATATAAGTATTCCTTATACCATAAAAATTATATTGCATAATTTTTGTGTGAATTTTAGAATTAGGTAGATTTATTCTTTTTACAGAAATTAAATCGCATAATTTTTGTGAGAATAATAGGATTTAGTACATTTTCTTTTTAATTAAAGTGTTTGATTTAATATTTCAAATTTTTTCATCCGAGAGAAAATAGTAATAGTAGGTTAAGTGAACGTAGTTCTAGTAGGAATAGTGCTTTTGACGAGAACAGGAATTTTTCAGAAAATATGACTCAATACGAATTAGATAACATTTATAAATCAATGAGGATGTTACCCGAATTTGACGGGAACCCTCACGTTTTAAATCGTTTTATTAATCTTTGCGATCAAATAGTTTTAACTCACTTAGGTACCGGGCCAGAACATAATTTAGGTAATTTAGCGCTACTTAATGGTATTTTAAATAAGATCACTGGTCCCGCAGCTAGATTAATAAATGCAAGTGGCATACCAGAAACTTGACAGGGCATAAAAAATGCTCTCATAATTAATTTTGCTGACCACCGTGACGAGACAGCACTCTATAGTGACCTTTCGATGCAGACCCAAGGTTCCAGTACACCACAGGAATTTTATGAGCGTTGTCAAAATCTTTTTAGCACGATTATGACATATATTTCTTTACATGAAACTGTCAGTACTACTATTGAGGCTAAGCGCACATTATATAAAAAAATTAACACTGCAAGCTTATTTGCGAGGCCTTAAAGACCCCTTAGGTTATAGAATTAAGTGTATGCGACCGGAATCTATGGAAAAAGCATTACGATATGTACAGGAGGAATTAAATGCATTATACATGCAACATAGAAATGATAGCAGTCATTCGAGCAAAAAGGAAATTAGTAATTCAAACCAGCATAGTCATCATTTGCCTCTCAATAATTTTGTTCCCAAACCATTTAATTTAAATACGTCTAATTTTCCGCGACAATTTGTGAATAATTTTCAGAGTCCTTCAAAATTAAATTACCATCCCAGAATGCAGCAGCAACGTGGTCCCGTAACACGTACGCAGCAAATAATGCGTGCCGCACTCCCAAATTACAACCCCCAAAGTAATATGTTCAGAATAAATAGACCTTTCATGCATCAGAATTATAATAATAATTTTAATAATCTTAATCAGCCCCGTCCCATGAGTGGCGTTAGTCATTTTGTTCCGAAAGTTTTGCCACCAACCCTTAGTGGACACGATTGGCGTAGATCCGGCAATCCTCCACCAACTCATTATTTAAAATCGCGCGAAATGAATTATAATGAATTTGACAATGACTTATACGAGTATTATGACCAAGAGTATCACTATTCTGTCCATGACCAAAATTATTTGACATGTGAACGAACCGACTACTATGAAACCCAGGATCCCTACCCTGAAACAGTGCAAGTGACCGAAATTGAAAACCAAAATACTGCTGACGATGTAAATTTTCACCAGGCCCCGAAATTAGAAAAGCCAAAATAGAAGTTAATTTTCATATTCAGAGACAATTAGGTTACATTCAAATATCCGATCCACCCCTTAAGTTTTTAATAGACACAGGCGCTAATCAGTCTTTTATTAGCCTGGACGCTGTACAAAAATATTTTAGGCATATTCCATTAAATTATGACCCTTTCGAAGTTACAAATGTGCACGCTACCAGCAGAAATAATTATTCTATCACTTTACCTTGTTTTACGGAATTTCGAGATAATAGTAATATAACATTATTCGTATATAAATTTCACAACTACTTTGACGGTTTTAATAGGCTTTGATTTATTGGATGTCTTTGGATCAAATATAGATCTTAAAAATAAAAAGTTAATTACCCGTAACGCTACAATTCCTATTCATATGTATGACTCACGTAACGCGAATTTATACGAGGAGGCTATTCCGGCCAACTCATAAAAATTAGTAAGATTACCTATTAACTCTTTAAACGGCGATGTTTTAATTGAAAAGCAAGTAATTTGTAACTGTAACATTACCGAATGTTTGACAAAAGTAATTAACAATCGAGGATGGGTTGAAGTAACCAATCCTACGCATAATGACATTATATTTTCTATGAATAAACCGGTAGAAGCAGAATTATATAATGTTGAGTGCCAGCCAGAAACCATATCTGAACGCGCAAAAGAAGTAATATCTCACTTACGGACAGACCACTTAAATCCAGAGGAACGTGCAAATTTAATTAATTTATGTATTAGTTATTCGGACATATTTTATCTTGAGGGCGAGTCTTTAACATTTACAAATAAAATAAAACATAAAATTCAGACAACCGATGAAATTCCAGTTCATACAAAAACTTATAGGTATCCTTATGTTCATAGGCAAGAAGTAAGAGAACAGCTTAAAAAAATGTTAGAACAAAATATAATTAGGCCATCCAATTCTGCTTGGAGCTCTCCAATCTGGGTAGTACCTAAGAAGGCAGATGCTTCCGGCAAAGTTAAATGGCGTCTTGTAATAGATTTCAGGAAGGTCAATGAAAAAACCATAAATGATAAATACCCCATTCCCAATATATCTGACATACTAGACAAACTAGGAAAATGCCAATACTTCACTACTTTAGATTTAGCTAGTGGGTTCTATTAGGTTGAAATGGTCCCCCAGGATATTCACAAAACCGCGTTCAATGTTGAAAACGGCCATTATGAATTTTTGCGTATGCCCATGGGTTTAAAAAACTCACCTGCAACTTTCCAGCCTGTCATGGACAATGTTCTAGATGGATTGCAAAATAAAATATGTGTAGTATATTTAGATGATATTATAGTATTCAGTACCTCCCTTCAGGAGCACATTATAAATTTAAGAAAAGTTTTTGATAAATTACGTTCATCCAATTTCAAAATTCAGCTAGATAAGTCGGAATTTCTTAAACTTGAAACAGAATTTTTAGGCCATGTAATAAGTAACGAGGGTGTTAAGCCTAACCCTAATAAAATTAATGCTATTCAAAATTATCCAATACCAAAAAACACAACCGAAATCAAACGTTTTCTAGGATTAATAGGCTATTACAGAAAGTTCATTCCGGATTTTGCACGTATAACAAAACCACTAACTCAATGTCTTAAAAAAGGTTCTGAAATTACTTTTGATAAAACCTATACAGAATGCTTTGAACATTACAAAACCCTTTTGACAAACGATCCCATTTTACAGTATCCAGATTATTCAAAAGATTTTATTCTCACTACCGACGCGTCTAATGTTGCTATCGGTGCAATTTTATCGCAAGGAACAGTAGGTTCAGACAAACCAATAGCTTATGCCTCCAGAACCCTTAACTCCAGTGAATGTAATTATAGCACAATAGAAAAGGAATTGCTTGCAATAGTTTGGGCTATTAAGTACTTCAGACCTTATTTATTCGGTCGTAAATTCAAAATCATCACTGATCACAAACCGTTGCAATGGATCATGAACCTAAAGGAACCCAGCTCGCGTCTTACGAGATGGCGTCTTAAGCTTTCCGAATATGATTTTACTGTAGTATACAAGCAGGGAAAAATTAATACTAATGCCGATGCACTTTCCAGAATTGAATTGCATAGTGATGAAACGAACTCTATAATAGTAAATGTGTCAGAAGGATCTCTGGATCCAGAAGATGAATCTAGGACAATTACGAATAGTGTGTCCTCTTCAAGGACCGCCACTGCAAGTAAATCCTCTTCAAGGACAGCTACTGCTAGCGAATCCTCTTCAAGGACTGTGCATACTAGCAACGAGGAACCCATATTAAATATCCCAATTTCTGATGACCCATTAAATAAATTTTCTAGACAAATAGTACTTACCGTTGTAGGCGACATTAAGGGCCGCACCGTTGTCACCAAAGCATTCGAAAACCATACGCGAACATCCATTCAGTTATCAGAATCCAGCTTAGAAGTAGACGTTATCAACTCCATAAAAGAATATGTTAATCCCAATAAAGTCCCATAGTTTAACTAAGAGTAGACCTATACGAGAAAATATGATAGAAAACCGAAATAGAAATAGGGAACCTGAAATTAACTACTTACCTGAACAGACAAGCAAAATACGACCGCAATCCCATACGACAACAGTTTCAATTAGTTCCATCTGCCTCGAAACCATTAGAAATAGTGCATATAGATTTACTCACAATCCAAAATGAAAAATTTCTCACGATCGTAGATGCGTTTTCGAAATACGCGCAAGCCTATCACTTACGCGACTCTACTGCTGTCAGTGTTTTACAAGGTTTACTAAATTTTTGTACTCACCATGGCATACCGATGACAATAGTTAGCGATAATGGTACCGAATTCACGAATCAACTGCTTGCGGAATTCCTGAAATTACATAAAATACAACATCATAAAACAGCCCCTCACGCACCAAATGAAAACGGAATAGTTGAGCGTTTTCATTCCACTATTCTGGAACACCTTAGAATTCTAAAATTAAGCCACACTTCGGAATCAATAGTTAACTTAATGCTTTACGCACTCCTCGCATATAATAGTAGTATACATAGTTTAACTAAGAGTAGAGCTATAGGAGTAATTACAGGACACTTTGACCCACGAGATGCTTTTGATATAGACATTTCCGCCCAGCTTCTACATTTGTACATGACTAATCATAAAGACAAAATGACTTTAGCATACAAGACAATACAAGACATATCTAATGACTCTCGAGAAAATATGATAGAAAACCGAAATAGAAATAGGGAACCTGAAATTAACTACTTACTTGAACAGACAGTTTTTATCCAGAATCCAACAGCCTCACGACAGAAATTAGCTCCACGTTATACCCATGATGTAGTTATGACTGACTTACGTATTCATATATATACAAGGAAAAAACGAAACCCAATCGCCAAAAATAGACTCAAAAGAGTACCTAAATCGGCACAATTGTTACAGGAAACTGCTGATCCTCTTTCTTCTCCTGAGCGTCGTCCGAGCACAAGAGATAAAACTTGAAAGCCTAAACGATGGACCTGGAATTTTACCTTTTAAATTGGGATCCACTAGGATCATTTCCCATTATCATACCTTTTTAAATAAAATTAACCTTAAAGAATTAGAGTCCCAAATTAAGTCTATCGATATTCAATTAGATTCCTTTACTCAAGAATTTCAGAATAAAACAAAATTTTTCCTAGAACCCCATATAGCATACCTTAAAAATAAGCTTACTAGTGTTTTAAATCAGCTAGAGACATTTGTGTCCAACCGTGCTAAAAGAGGCCTTATTGATGGCCTTGGCTCAGTAATCAAAAGTGTCACTGGCAACTTAGATTATACTGATGCTATACATTACAATGAAGCTATTAAAATTTTGCAGGAAAACGAAAATAATTTGATTAATGAATTAAACAGTCATATTAGCTTATCTAAAAATTGGACAATTCAGTATTCAAAAATTATAGAAATTATTAAAGATAATCAGAATAAGTTGATGAACATGGTGAATAAAATTGATGATAACAATGTAAAGCAGAATTTCAGTTTAGTGAAATATACTCGTCTCACTCAAATACTCTTAATATTGAGTGACAATGTAGATTCCATTTCACAGGAAATAATTAAGTTGCAGAACATTTTAGCATTTATTAAAACTTCCACTTTACACCATTCGGCTCTAGATCTAGCTAGCATACGCTCTATTTTAAGCAAACTGTCATCATTGTACGGCAGTGAGCGTATTCTTAATTTAGATGTAAGAGAATATTATGATATAATTAGAGTAGGCTCATTTTATGTGGGTAATGAAGTAGTTTTAGTTTTTAAATTTCCAATATTTCTAGCTAGGATATTTACTTTATATAAGTTATCTATAGTTCCTAATAAGCACCATGAGATCTTTAAACCCACCTTTCCATTCCTTGTTATCCGTGAGAAAGAATTCAGGTACATAGAGGCAGAATGCCCGAAGGCCAACAAGTGGCATATATGTAAGGAACAGCCGAACCCACTCAACCAGCCAGAGGGCTGCGTGCAGCGACTAATATCAACCCAGGAGCGAAGCCCTTCGTGCAAGCCCATCACTGTTACCCTGAGCCACGCGGCATTTGAAGCACTACACTATCAGTTTTCCTGAGCCAACAAATGTCCACATGTTCTGCGAACGTCACCAGTACGAGACTCTCCAAGGCAGCTATCTTGTCATCATCCCAAAGCAATGTTTTATGGAGGCACCAGAATTTACCATTTCGAACTCCAAGGATCGTCTAAAAGGCCAGGCGCTTAAGCTACTGAATATGCCCAACTACACGACTACTGAAGAAGACTCACAGGCTACTCTTACACTTAACTCAGTAAGCCTGAAAAATCTACAAGAAATCAACACAAGAATCTCCATGCAGCAACCTACAAAATTGAAAAATGAAGACAACTACGGTATCTATCACACTACAATACCTATGTATGCATTGATACTATTAAGTGCATGCGCCCTTACTAGCGTGCACTTATGGAAGAAATATACTAGATCCTTGGCTGAAACATCAAATCCGATTGACAATAGCAAGATAGAGATGCCAGCTGTCTACGCTCGACCTAGAAAAATAGATCCTGATCATCCTCCAGCGCAGTTTACGACAACAGTCTTCGACAGGCGCTGTTCTACGGGGGGAGGTGTTACACCATCCTAGCTATGATACACATCAACACAAGTGTATCCGCACCTTTATTTAAACCCAAGTGTGCACACAACTTTACCGCGCAATACCGCACACGGTGCACTATTTCAACATCAATTCAGGGGAATATCCAAGTAAGCAGAAGCGGCCACCACCATCGTGCGACCAGCGGAGGACATCATTCTTTCACTCAACTTCAGTAGAGAATCACTTATATTAACTTGTAATTCGTTCTTAATTTTTATTTAATTAATGTAAAAGTTTTTATTAATAAAGTATAATTTAAAATTTGCTTTTTTTTGGCACCCACGGCTGCAGCTATCGTTACTAGATTCACTACATAATAATAATAATAATAATAATAAAGCCGTTTATTTCCATGCTTTACACAATTTTTTACACAAATAGAATATACTATTTTTTACACAAAAACTAAAGAACAATAATATATATATATAACTCTATTTTAACCTATTTATTTTAATTTTGTTTATTGCCATGGCTCCTCTTCGAATAAAGGCCTCCTCTAACTTTTCCCATGTTTTTCTGTCAGATGCCACTCCCATCCAATCCTTGCCGGCTATATCTTTAATTTCGTCGACCCATCTATCTCTAGGTCTTCCAACGTTTCTTTTCCCGATTGGGCCTTTCCATTTAGTTATTCCATTTGTCCATCTTTTGTCTGTCATGCGCGCAACGTGCCCCGCCCATCTCCATTTAAGTTGTTGTGCGTATTTTAGGGCATCTATGACTTTTGTCTTTTTACGGATATCCTCGCTCTTTTGTTTGTCTGTGAGTTTAATACATGATTCACTACATACTTTGTTTTTTTTACGAGCCTATACTATAATTATTACCATGCCACTGCTGGACAAAGGCCTCCCGCAAGGTATTTCATCTGTTTCGCTCCAACGCTATCGCAGGCCAGCCTGGACATAGTAATATATCTATAACTCTTCCAAAATTTAAATAATTTGTGGATATAAATACTTTGAGGCCTGGAAAATTACATCGGATAGTTTCATAACGGAAAAAACTAATTTCAGCACAACAAAGAATACAATAAATAGTTATAAATCATATTTTATTTATAAATCATTTATGAAATTTTCCAGCAACCTTGTAAGTTGTATGCTATATAACTTAACTTATAAGGGGGTCAGCTTAGTTAAATAAAAATATCTAGACAGTCTGTCTTGTGCTTGCGACAACCCTAATCGATACAAATAAAGCGAAATAGAAAAATACGGTTGTATTTACGTCGACACCCTAATATTTGAACTAGTTTACGAATTTGAATAAACTTTTTCTTTTTCTCAAGGTTTCATTCGGTTTAGACTTTAGTCTTTTGTGATTTGCGAAAATATTTGCTACAAGAGAACAGCATATTATTCCAGTGAATTAGAGCCATTATCGAAAGCATTTTGAATAAAGGCCCAACTAAGCTCGTCGTTATGTAATTAATGTTATAGGTTAAAGTAAGCGAAAGCTATTCTTTAAAGTCTTAATTTATTCGGAATTTTGCAAAGTACTGAGGTCGCTATTTTTCGGGCTTAGTTTTAAGCCTTTAGTGCGAGCTAGTGTTTATTAATAAGGTCACGGGTTAAAATATATCGTATTTAGCAGGGAGAATACAAACAAAACTGCCACATAGTCCCTGAAGTAAGTTCTATTTAGAGTTATTTGTTTTTACTTTGAAATGGAATACATCACTTTTTTAATTCTTTGACGTGACAAAAAGACAAAAGCCACAACATTTCAAGGGAACTGTACGTTTTGTCGCAGAAACAACTATTCTGTCTCTATTCGAAATTCAAAGTATCTATGGAGATATTTTAAATTATGTTGTTGTTAAGAGTACCCATCCAATTAGAGAGGTAACTGACTCTCAGACACACAGAAAATGTAACTTTTATTATGTATTAATAAGAGTGGAAAACAAGACAAATAATTATTATTGGTACGATATTTCTAATACATGTACCTGCGGAGGAGTAACAGGTGCGTTAGAGATACAAACACGTTACAAAAGGTGACAATATTATCCAAAACAAAACAGAGAGATCTAATTCAACCACACAACATCATACTAAAGAGTAATAACAAGTAATAGGTCTAACTCTAACTCTAACTCTAACTCTAGCTCTAACTCTAACTCTAACTCTAACTCTAACTCTAACTCTAACTCTAAATCTAACTCTAACTCTAACTCTATATCATCGACGTACGATAAGTACGTAGATGACGCATCGTCACATTCTCGATAAAAATGTCTTAAACAGGGAAAAGTTGCCTTAACTATACCAAAGTCATGATTTTGCTCTTAGAGGCTACTTTAAAAAAAATTAAACTGTAAATATGCAGGTTCAATTGATACTATTTCATTGTATCGCATATCAATACGTAGTCATTAATATAATAATTTTGTAAAATATGAGGGTAAGAGATTTTATTTCGTACTTTGACAGAAAGTCGTGTATTTTTTGTTTTTAGCAACGAATAAAAAGAGCCTTGTTTTGTATTAACCCACTGGTCTGTCCCAATAGGGATGATGACAAGGTCAAAGATTAGCGAATTTTGTTAATAAAATAAAGAATCACGGTAAAAAATAAGTGTTACCAAAATTTCAGCTCGATAGCATTTGTATATTTTTGTTGTTATGCGCCTTCAAAGTTGGATAATCAAGTCGATTTTTTTTTTCAATTAAATTTCTTAATATTTGTATACCATTCGATAACTTATGCAATTAAAAGCAACTTTTGGTATGAAACCACTTTCATAAGCGCAATATTTAATATACCTATCGAACAAAGTTCTCTTCCGATCCCTACAAACTACGAAAGAGTGACGTCAGTCTTTCGTAGCACTTTGTATGGAGCGTTTCGGGCAGGTCTATTTTATGAGATGTTTGAGTTGTTCATATCTTGGTGAATTTTTAAGCTATCAGAGTCATTCTTTCAGCGATGTTTCTATTTTTAAGGGTCTTTCAATTACCAATAAGAAAAAAAAATGTCATCTATTTCGTTTGGTTTTGAGTAGGCGGCTGCTTCAAAATCATACCTTCAAGGCGAGATCCCTAGCTATGGTATACCAATGCGACATAATATCATAGGTATTACTCCAAATACCGGCGCACTCGTTAACTTTTAGTGTGCGCGTCAGACGGCACATAGATGGTTATTCCAATTTATTTTGTCGACGTAAACTGTTTACTTAACGATTCCTTTGAGGAATTATTTTATAATATAAACTGGCTTAACCTGTCATATTTAATTGCGGTTCTAATTTAGGATTGTGAGCCTTAGGGTTTTAGGAGAAATAGTGGTTTGATTGGTAGATAATCATTTTTGAATGGAGCCTGTACCCAAGTTGTAGCACTTTGAGATGTACCAAATCAAAGGGCTTGAAAAGTTCAATATTTTATAAACCATGAATGAAAAAACAATCTATGAGTACCTTTACACGATCAGTCTGACATAACAGTCCATCAATCTCAGACTGATGCCAGAATGGTGACCGGAAAGTACATAATAAAAAAATGATCAGTCCGTCAGTCAAACGGTTACACGATCATTCTCCCGTCAGTCTGGATCAGACTGGTGGACTGAACTTGTTCCAGACTTATAGGTATATTATTGCATCAATTTATAGAATTGCAGGTAAGTAATTAGTTTCTGGAAAGAGCCAATTTTGATCGTCCGTGACAAAATAAATAAAACATTAAAAATACATTACATTTTTATGAGAAATTGTGATTGTAACATGAAGTTATACATTATTTACAAACAAATCATCACAGTTATATTATTCACGCATTCTTGTCCAAGAGCCGTCGAAAATAAATATAGTTTTAAAAATTCAAACAAACCCCCGTTTTTTTCGATATGTTTATTTGTATGCAAACTAATGTCAAACAAATTCCACCGATCGGAATAAAAATTCCACGAGTAATATGCGCCGAGGATTATTCTATTGCGATGGAATAAATCGCTGTTATGCTTTTTTTGGCTTATGTAAACTATTTTACACTGTGCTATTAGTACGGGAGCCCACAATTTTTTTTATTACTATCAAGCTAATTTTTTGTAAATAGCTTCATTTTGATAAGACGAACGACATTTTTATTTGCGAAAAATCTTGAAAGTGGTAGCTAACAGAGATAGAAGATAGAAAGGATTTCATACTTTGACTTGATGGTCCTAAAATATGGATCGTTCTATTTGTAGGACAATTTTTCGCAAATAAAAATGTTGTTCGTCTTATCAAAATGAAGCTACTCACAAAAAATTTGCTTGATAGTAATAAAAAAAATTGTTCTAGGGCTCCCGTACTATATGCGGTATTGGCGTAAACGTAAGCATAATAATATCACTTCTTTATTACTTTTACAAAATTCGATTTTACACGATTCGATCGCCTTAGGATGATATCGAAATGGATAAGTATTGGGATCAGAAGCTGTACACTTATTTTTCGTCTTATGTAAGTTTTTTTTAATTACCTTCATAAGAGGCCACCTATATCCTTTTTTTCCATAACTTTTAAATTTTTTCACAAAAACAAACAGGGCGATGTATGGCCAGATATATAAGCCAGATGATAAAGTACCTAGTTGACTTGTAAAGTTCGTTAAAATTATAAGAGAAATAATTAGTAATAATGTCTTAGTTATCGGGTTCTTCCACTTACGTCTTTAATAATTGTGAGTGTAAATTCACTTGCCCTAATTCACTGGAAGTTATATCGTACTTAGCTCTGTTACACCCTTTTAAAATTCTTCTTGTAAGCTTTATTAGCGAGATGCGAGCATCTGGGCCCTTTTTACCCCATTTAAAGCTAATTACATTTCAGCTGTACATTATTTTTGCCTTTTATATTACGTGAAGGAAAACTTTTTGTCTTTTTACCCCCGATAAAAAAGAGGGGTATTATAAGTCTGACCAAAGCACGACTAATGGTTCGTTGAAAGTTTATTTTCTAGGAAAAAAGTGTCGAGAAACCGTTGCTTATTTTACCTCCGTTTAAGGTTTTGACGTGGCTGTCTATCTATCTTTACTTGTGCGTTTGGGTGTGCGTAGCACCGTAACATCCAAACTAAAATGATTTTGATTTAGTTTTTATTCTTCGAAAGCTGATATGATCGAGAGAGTTCTTATCTATAGTACTATCAGATAAGTTGATTCCTAGGCACACGGGGACCTACGTAGTTTGGTCGTGTTACGTGAAATCCGGCCGACTGATCACAATAATTAACATTGAATTGACATGATCCGTTAAATGGCGTTGGTCTATCAACTGCCTAGGAAACAATTTCCTCGATGGTACATCACCATCAATTTGCTTAATGCTCAAAACTTTCATTTTTTCTATTCCTTAGTTTATTTGCCTTTTGTATTTACATACTGGAGAGAAACGATTCTGCTTGCCTTTTCTTTTACTTTTCCATTTAGTTTATTTTAAAAGAAAAACCATCTTTCTTTTATTTTATTTTAAAAGGGTTGTGAATGTAGACACTGAATAAAGGAAAATTTTTAAATTCATACATTTGTGAATTCTGAAAAATGACGATACAAATTTAAGCTGCTTTGTGAATTCTAATTTAGGTGAACATTTTTTTTGAGTCTTTTCAAGTGCTAATGTGGGTTTAAAAAAACAGTTTTTTAGAAAACAAAACCTGTGGCTATAATATTATGTATTATATTTTCAAGTATAATAAAAATAAAACTGTAGAAATGAAGATTCTGTACATTAAAGATATTCAAAAAATAATAAGCGGAGGGTGTCACTACATCGCTATAGAAGCCAAAAATGTGTTCAGTTTTTATGTCTGTCTGTCTGTCTGTCTGTCTGTCTGTCTGTCTGTCTGTCTGTCTGTCCGTCCGTCCGTCCGTCCGTCTGTCTGTCTGTCTGTATGTTTGTTCCATTATCACACGAAAACTACTGATCCGATTTGAATGCGGTTTTCCAGATATATTTGTCTTCTTCCAACTTTGTTAAGTAACCAGATGTTTCTGGTGTATTAAAAAAAATCCCCCCACCCCTTTAAAGGGACGAAAGAGAGGGTCAGATTTTGTATAAGACTTTTGCTTTAACACGAAAACTACTGATCCGATTTGAATGCGGTTTTCGCAGATATGTTTGTCTTCTTCCAACTTAACATCTGGTGTATAAAAAAAAATCTCCCCACCCCTCTAAAGGGACGAAAGAGGGGGTCAGATTTAGGCTCAACTTTCGGTCAGATCTAGGCTGAACGTTTTAAGTAGCCCGCAAACGATTAAATTGTTTGTCAAATTTTACGTGTTTGTCAAACAGTTTGATAGTGTACAGCTTTGTTTGAAGCGTTTGTCAAACAAACTACGTGTTTGACCTGTTTGAAGAAGATTTGGATTTGCGGAGCGTTTGACAAACGTGTTTGAACGTGTTCCGCTGTATTTGTCAAACAAGATGTCATGATCTCATACCGATTCTAGCTAATTGTTTGACAAACTTGTTTGATGCACGTTTGTTCGTCTGCGCTGCTGTTTGATGAAAACGTAAATTACATCAAACATGTTTGTCAAACAAATTTGATCGTTTGCGGGGTACTTTAGAGCAATGTACTTCAAGTAATTCTTTTCAATACTCAGTACTACAGTACGGTCAGTTTTCAAACAAGCCGCTTGAAAATCTGCAGCTGAAAGCTACTTTTAGAGTTTTCAGTATTTGTGCAGTTTACTACTTCGTTACTTAATCTAACTTTCTTTTACAAAACTTTTCTGCAAATCAGAAGTTGGACAGTAAAAAACATACTATGTTTTTTATAAACAAAAAATTTTATGAGAAATAAAAATTCAGAAATGTATTAATACATTAATTTTTGTACAGTATTCGAAACTTAAGTCAAATTTAAGCTTGCAGCTTTCTAACAGCGGTGCTACAGTCTCAAAATTATTCAAAAGACTTTATAATTGAAAATGCCATTAAGGCTAATTATAGGATTTTCTTTATGTACCAATAATAATAATAATATAATAATAATAATATCTATGGACGCTTCACACCACGTCAGTCTGACCCCATGCTAAGTACCTGAAGGACTTGTGTTACGGGTACCAGACAACGGAAATATATTTAACGAGCTTTTGCCCGCAGCTTCGCTCGCGTTAAGAAGTATTATCATATACAAACTTTCATCCACTATTTTAACCCCTTGGGGTTGGAATTTATCAAAATCCTTTTTAGCGGATGCCTACGTCATAACATCTACCTGCATGCCAAATTTCAGTCCGATCCGTCCAGTGGTTTGGGCTGTGCGTTGATAGATCACCACCTTTGAGTTTTATATATATAGATACTTTTATACTATACATATATTTAAGATTTTTATTATATCATACATATATTTAATATACATCCAAGACCCAGGAACATTGAAGAATTTTTGTTCCGTCGGCGGGATTCGAACCCGCGACCCCCGGCTTGCGCTGCCAACGCGCCACCAACTGAGCCACAGAGGTCGTCAATAATAATTATTTCATGCCCAAACCACTGAACCGATTTCGCTGAAATTTGGTATGGAGATACTTTGAGTCACGGGAAAGGACATAGAATGCTTTTTATCCCGGAAAAATGTACGGTTCCTGCACGATAAACGAGTTATGACGCAACGGAGTTGCGGGCACCATCTAGTATCTTTCTATAGTAAACGACATTTCAAAGGACACAAGCGACTAATAACATAAGTTTTAACCTACATTAATCTAGATAAATATGCTTGTCATAGACCTAACATAATTCGAGTCCAGTAAGTACTTTAGTGACACGGGTGACATGGGTACAGCATTCGGCTCACGTTCCTGGCTGACATGTGACATAACTATGTTTGATCTAATGTACATACATTAATTGAGTACACCTTAGGGGGTGCTTACTTAGGGTTAGTTCTCGGAAAAATATTATCCTTACTAGTACTTTAGTTCTAAGTAATAGAAACTATTAATTAAAATTATAATAAAAACTAAAATATCTGCAGGCCGAACTCAGGGACATTTATTTACTTAACTTTCATTAAATTAAAATTTCGACACAAATTAATATACTAATATTCTACGAATAATAAAACCAGGAAACGTAACTCCCATACTAATATAATTTTAAATTTGGTTCCATTCAAACTGTCATGTAACGTCAGCCTTTGTACCGCTCAAGGTCACCTAAATATTGCAAATGTATGAAAAGTGAACCTAAGGTACACTTTTTTGACAAGTATTTTGGAGCATGTTTTTTGACGGAGTTACTCTTCCTTAGTTTTTTATTATTCGTAGCTAATATTATATCTAAGTCCTCTAGAAAATCAATATAAAATACTACAATTATTATTGTAAACTTTAATATACTTATTTTTGTATTTTGATAGATACCGTGTTACAGTAATAATTGTTTTTTTTTAATAAATAAGGGGGCAAACGAGCAAACGGGTCACCTGATGGTAAGCAACTACCGTCGCCCATGGACACTCGCAATATCAGAAGAGCTGCAGGTGCGTTGCCGGCCTTTTAAGAGGGAATACGCTCTTTTCTTGAAGGTTTGCAGGTCTTATAGGTCCGGAAATACTGCTGGTGACAGTTCGTTCCAGAGTTTTACGCACGCACGTTTTTTAAACGCACTGTGGAAGACTGCCACTCATCAAGGTGATGAGGATGGTATGTTTTTCGCGTGGGACGATGGCGAAAAGTTGCAGGTGGTATGATTCCGAACAAATCCTCAGAGCACTCCCCGTGATACAACCGATAGAGGATGCAGAGTGAAGCTACATCTCGGCGTAATTCCAAGGGGTCCAAGCTGTTTGAAACACTTTCATTGAATTAAAATTTCGACACAAATACTAATATTATATCTAAGTCCTCTAGAAAATCAATATAAAATACTACTATTGTAAACTTTATAAAGTAACATGTTTAAACTTATATTCATGTATTTCTATACTAATATTATAAAGAGGTAAACTTTGTTTGTTTGTTTGTTTAATTGTAATGAATAGGCTCAAAACCTACTGGACCGATTTAAAAAATTCTTTCACCATTCGAAAGCTACATTATTTACGAGTAACATAGGCTACTTTTTATTGTAGAAAATATAGGGTTCCGTAAGATATTTGGGTTTTTCTGACACAAGGTGAAAAAAATCAACCAGAAAAGTTACTTATTTTGCGTACGCTGCCTAAACTATAAAAGATAGAACCATACAATGTTTCTAAGTAAATGTAGATCTTATCAATATCTACAAAAATGTTTGCAACACACTATACCTATCTATGTCAAATGAGGCACAGCACCCATTTTTTTATTTAAAAATCTTGATTTTTTTGGACTACATTTAAACGCATTTATTTTACTCATGCTGATAATCCTTATTAAAATTAATTATTTCATCACTAAGTACCGTTTGTGTAGATAATATTTGGTAGTTGAATGATTAAAATTGGACGTTTGGTTTAAAAGTTATGGTGAAATTAAAAATTGCGATTTACGCCCGTTTCGAAGTGGGCGCTACCAACTTACCAAGGCGAGGGGTGCGCAGTAACGAAGATTATTACCGGCCTTGCAGCTGGTGAATTAGTTCATATACCGAGAATACCAATGATCTCTACTGATTTTCCTTTACCCTGCAAAAGGCTCCAATTTCCTGTGAGACGTAGCTTTTGCGGCGGTACCGACCAATACGGGCCACGGGTAGTATTAAATGAATATAAAACTGCTGAATCAATCAATTTTAATCATTTCTTCAGTGGCTATATATTTTATACCCGTGCAAAGCCGGGGCGGGTCGCTAGTTGATAGATACAGTGAGACAGTAAGTGACGTAATCATGGCGAACTTCCGCCGCGGAACTTCGGCATGATGTGTTTAGACACTAATTGTGTTTGAATCCCTGCTAAGCTTGATCTTTCTACTCAGACAACCTTTAGTAAAATTAACAAAAGAATATTTTAATTTAACAACTGCATTGATTTTAAAAGACTCAACTTATGAGTACCAGTCTGCCAAAAATAGAAAATAAATGTACCTTTATAGGTATATTTAAAATAAACGTACGTAAAATAAATTTTAAATACATGCAAAAATAACTGAATTCGCTAAACTTCATATTAACATTCTCATTTAGTTTTTACAAAAATAAACTCAACATTCTACAAAGTACTCATAAGGTAAATTATATTAATGTTTTATGCATATATTTTATAGAATAGCCAAACTAAAAGCAAGGAGAATAATATACCAAAATCATTTTGAATTTTCGTTGACGTTGATAGATATCAACGTGCGTTTTTACAAATTACTTCTATTATTACAGCTGCTATGCTAATATAATAATTTCAAAATGATTTTGGTATAGACTATAAAGTATTCAGAAAGACATATCAGTAAATTGCAAATTTTATATACTCATGGCTCTTAAATGAGATGGACAGAATTAGAAAACAAATAACATCGAATTGATTGAGCAACAATTATTGGAAACACATAATAAAAAAGTCTATGAAACAAAATTTTTATCATTTTACTTGAAAACCAAAAGTAGAAGGTTTTGTATATCTAGCCCCAATTTCACCAACGACTGTTAAAGTTAACGCTCGAATTAGTACCACGTTACCTCTTTCGTTTTTCTTATGAATGAAAGAGAAGACATGGCATTTTAACAAGCTGTTAACACTAACAGGCGTTGGTGAAATTGGGGCTTAACCTTCTTATTTTCATTGATAATAAAATTTACGACAAATCTTCAAACTACTTCGTGAAACATTACTACTCGTAACAACATTTTCGACATAGCACGAGTACAGTTCCACTAAGGCGCTTTCACCTTGATCTAATCACAACTATTTTCCATGAACTTCCCCTTATTTTATTGTTAATTTTCCCGAAAAGTGAATTAAGTAGGAGATTTGTTGTATTGAATACTAATTCGCCTCGTGCCAAGTGCTAATGGAATGGTAATTTATTTTTGACATCAATGTAAAAAACAGAAAAAATGAGAATTTATAACTTTGAGATTCTCGGTGGCCCAGTGATTTGTTCAAGCCGCGAGTTCGAATCCCGTCTATAGAACTAAACGTTGTTATATTAAAATATATGAGAATGATAATAATCAAAATCTTAAATGTATGTAAAATCTCAAAGCATTAAATATTTAAAATATTAATGATAATTCCTAAGTTACATGTAAATTATTGATCCACATTACGAGTATAATTATTATATCTGCTCATAATTTGAGTTTTTCAGTGCAAAATAATTTAAAATTTTTAATCCTTATTTCCTTTTCAAACCTAACTTAATTTTTAATACCAAACTAAAACAAATTTTTCTATTGCCCTAAACAAATACTTAAGGTAGTAGAAAACTGGCTCCTTAGTGGGTAAATAGCCTGCTGTTCACAAAAAACGCACCTGAAGCCTGCCGGGGCCAGAAATATGACTTGACAAATCGCTCCATCCATTACCCAAATGCCCTCACTTTGTTAAGATTTCAGTCCCCCGTCCTCAACTATATAATATATTCTCATAAATATACCGTGATTACATAATTTTTTATATCCTTATTTGTTTGAATATCAAAACATTTTATGAGACAAAAGTAAAAGTTTAATCTCAAATAGAAAAACTTGATAATAACAATACACATTTATTTGACATCAAATTCATAATACACTACAGTACCTACACAAAGCACACATGATACAGCAATAAAGGCGAAAACAAAAAAAAGCATACTAGGCCTTACCAAATAATATGTGGTAAAGCCTAGTATGCTTTTTAAAACAGAAAAAAACATAGGTGAAAAGTAAACAAATAGTTGAATTTTAAATATCTGAGGTGCATATTGTTATTATTAATAAATAGAAAAATCTCGTGTCGCGATGTAATTTGCCAAGCTCCTCGGAAACGGCTGGACCGATTTTGTGAAAATTTTATGTACTTTATGTACGTGGGTTTACAAAGCGACCAACATATCTACTTTTTATTTTCGAAATAATTTTGTAGCATACCAAACGACGCAGAATCCTGATATCAAATTTTCTAAGATCAGTGTCATATTATAATACAACGTCTAAAATGATAACAGTGGGCTCAAGCATATTCCCATCCCGCATAAGGCAAAACAACGTACGCCAGATCAGTTAGTAAATAATAAAATTGGCCTAGATCACGAAAGACGTATTAGTAGTATGAACATGACTATAATATTATATCCCTGAGCAACGTTTGTCGCACTCAAGGAGTTGAGATGTGAAACTTGCAGCATCGGAGCTTTCACCAACTTGATAGATGGCGAGCTTTTAAACTTATAACTAGCGAAGATCGAGCACATGTAAATCCCGAGCTTTTATATCGTATCTGTTGGAAGCTTTAACAAGTTCAATTTTGAATGCTACTTGGATGCTGAAGTCAACCCGCACTTTTAGTGTATCTTAAACTTTATGAGAGAAATTTTGGTTTATCGATCTTTTAAGTCGGAAACAACTTTATTTCCATGAAGATATTTATCGAAAAAACGGGATAAGCAGCGCATTTTTGAATTGTGTTTTCTCGTTCGTCACCTGTAAGGTGGGGTAAGACAGTCACACGGGGAAGACTATAACAGTGTAGGTAACTCGTTATACGCAGCTTCATTCTCTTGTTTGTCACGCTGGTAAAGTGGTAAACACTCAAAAAGTTCTCGGCTCAAAACACGGATGTCGATACTTTACTGTGATACTGTGATAGTCTTCCCCGCGTGATGGTCTTACCCCAGCTTACCATAATAATGTAATATTAAAATTACTTGTTGCTGTTTGTCCTAATCTCATAATCATATTAAATGTTATAGTATATTCATATTTAGCATTATACCTTTGTGTATAAAATTTAAAGCATACTTTAGTACGTTATTAAGTACTACAAGAATTAAGAGAGCTACAGTTTTTCTCATAAAAACTCCAACATACCGTAACACATAAAATGTACTACTTTCTCTGGAGAATCCTCAACCTTTATGATGTAAGAGTGTGGTGCGTGCACTTTGCTAGGGTTATAACAATGGGCATTGTCCAAAAAAAAATCACATGTACTTTTTATTTATTTTTTTCGTTAAAATAGGGTATTTTAAGAATATAAATTAAATAATTTTGAAATTCATTGGCTAGTTTTTTCTCAATAAATTTTTAAAGTTTCGCTCTGACGTCATCATCGGCGGCCAATTGACCTCTGCAGTATGTTTTATTTCCTTTCAATCTTATTTATAATGGCTGGTTCGTCAAATGCAAGTTCTCATTATGTGAAAGCTGATACGAGAAGCTTACCAAAAGTTCGAAAAGTAATGTTGGTCGAATTTATTGCTAATTTAACGCCATTGAAGGTCAAACTAAGGTTAAACATATTTGTTCAAAAATATAAGTAACTAATGGGTATTTTTTTCGTTTATATACAGAAAAACGATCACTGACCTTATTCCTCGAAATGTTTTTGTAATGAGCAAAATTAAAAAAAAATGGACAATCCCCATTCAAGTACAAAAAAAATGACTTTTATGCTGCAAACCCTCAAATTTTTAAAATTTTTCAACCCCTTTTATTAAAGAGGGGGTAATCTCTTTGATTAAAATCATTCGGAAGTCGATCTGCAACTTTTTTTAAATATATAAGATTCATATGGTGCAAACAAAAAGAGCTAAGCAATATCGTTCAATGTAAGTCCGTAATAACCGTATGCCACATATAGCTCCGTTCAGAAGACGCAAGTCAAAAGTTAATACAATATCTAGACTTTGATAGGTTCATGTGTAAAAAACACTCCATCGTTTTGTCTAAAATGTGTGTTGTTCTAAAATGTGTTCATAAAACACTCCATCGTTTTGTCTAAACACCATGTCTGATGACCTGATGTATAATAAAATATAAATAAACGCCAGAGCAAGGGAACAAAAAAAGTATTTTGGCCCACCACATATTCTGAAATGTTGAATAAACGGTTATTCAACAATAATCATTTTGTTGAATAAACGTTTATTTATTTACTAGCTGTCCCGGTGAACTTCGTGTCACTTAGAAACCTTCCCTGCATTTCTACGAATATTTTAAGACTAAAATCAGCCCAATCTGTTCAGCCGTTTTCGAGTTTTAGCGCGTCTAACATATTTGAAAATCCATTTTTATTTATAAAGATTTATTTATTTATTTATTTTTTCTTTATTTATTTATTTATTTATTTTTATTTATTTATTTATTTTTATTTATTTATTTATTTATTTATTTATTTAAATATTTATTTATTTATTTATTTATTCTCACCGCTATATCTCCTGTGTCGCCAGGATCGACAGCGGTATCCAACCACGGAAACCCTTGACACATGCTAAAACTGTCGTGGGAAGCAAAGGAATCGGAAAAAGATAGGAGGAGAAGGAATCCAATTTTTCCTTCCCATAAAAGGAAAAAAATATTTTTTATGATTTTGGCAACCCTAGTATCACAGTGCAGTCATGACATGTAGTACAATAACGCTCCCCGCCGAATGATAATAAACCACTTGGCGTGCATGCTACCTAAAAATCGGGGCGTACCGCGGCTTCACGGTGGAAACATACAGGATATATTTTATGTAAAAACGCAACAGTTTTTTGATAGAAGGCTCACTCTAGCAGTTTTCAGGTCGTTAAATTTAATAGTGAGCGCCAAGAATTCGCTGCGAAAAAAACACTTTTAATAGTGATTATTAATTATTATCTTTATTATTATAATTTGAAAAAAACACCTATTTAATCTAGTGAGATTATTAAAGGTGTTCTTTTTTCGAGTTCTCTTCTGTCTGTCAAGCTAAGTGGTGGATAGCCTATTCGGCACTTATCAGGAAGTGGCGAAAGATGCCCTTAGTGAATTTAATAAAACACATTATAAAAGTAATTCTTACAGATTTTAACGGGAAAATTCTACTTCGAAAAATTTCCGTGGCGTGGAGTCCAGAATTTTATCACCATCAATTGGTAGTGATTATTCCGAAATTTTTGCTACGTATGTTTTATTATCTAGTGGCCTACTCAGATAGAGTGCATTATTTAAATTTTATTACAAGTTGGAATGCCTGGCGTCGCATGTAATTGGCTCTTGGTTTGAAAAAGCTAAGTGGGCCAATTGCTACGGGGTTCTCAAATTGCTACTTTCATTGATGTTAATGACAAACATCATCATTTTTGGCAAAGTTGGAGTATACGTGACCTACAATAATAGTAATAGGTTAGTAGGCAGCTTAGCAAGTCTCAGTCAGTAAAAATGGGTTAATACAAAAATAGCTGGATGAAGGTGCAATAAAGTGCATATAAACCGGCTTAGCCGACCCCTAGACGATCAATGGTATTGTGCAATGCATGCTTCAATTTTATTGAACTGTTTATTTGACAATCAGATTGAAGGCGCGCGATGTTCTATATCAACTAGATTTTCAATAATATTATGCAATACGTGATATTGCGCAATAAAACTGCTCGTCTAGTGGCCCGTTTACAGTAATCGAAGAAAAGACGAAATATGGCGTAGACCAGGGGTCACCAAATGGCGGACCGCGGTCCGCATCCGGACCGCCAACACATTGTCTGCGGACCAAGCATTTTCGAAAATGAATTTTGTTAAAAATAAATTTCGGTCACGGGTTACTAATGAACATCCCCAGGATTTAATGGCAATAGCTTGAACCAATTCCACTCCAAACAAGCAACAAAATTGTCATTTTTCTCATTAATATGAAAAAAAATATTTTTTTTACAAAATATGTGGACCACGATAGTCATTTCATTTCTTAAAATGGACCCCGAGCGAAACTAATTGGTAACCCCTGGCGTAGAAGTTAGCCGCGTAGAGGCGCTACCATGCGCGACGTAGCACTACACTTCGGGACGGCGCGCGTAGCGTGCTACGAATATACTTTTTTTCCTTTAGGGTCAATTCCGCAACGCGACGAGGCGAAGCGAGGCGCGAGATTTCGTGAGCGAGACGTCTTGCGAATCTGTCAAATCCATATAAATTTTGAAATGCATCTACGCGTCGCGTTGCGGGCTGAATCAACCCTTAGGGTATGCGCGCACGGGCAACTTAGTTGCTCGGCGATTTATTTGTCTCTTGATCAAGTCTAGGAGCTAGTATGGAAGTGCGCGCACGTAGCGACGCAACTCTGGGCAACTTTTTCGTTGCACAGAGCCCGCGACGCAACTGTCTCCTTCCCTATTGGTTTCTATGCAAGTGCACGCACGGGCAACAAAAAAGTCGCCGACCGGCTAGTTGCCACTCACAGAGTACTTTATTTATCACTCGACCGCCGCAGCGTGAGTTTGTGTGTAAGGCGTAAGCTGCAGTGTACGGACGGATACGCGCGCGCATTCTATGTTCCGAGATGCCAAGTAAAATGCCGGTCAAAGAAGATATTGATAATAGTAGACTAATTGAAGAAGCAGAAAGCAGACCATTACTGTATAATAAAAAAAAATTAAAAGAATACTCAGACGTAAATGCCAAATCACAGTTCATCGAAACTTTCGACACTCATTCTAAAGTAATGGAAATTTTTTTTTGGGTATACTCTCAATTTCATAAGCATAGTATGAAATTTCCCGAGAGTCAGCCAGTAAAAATTTAAATTCTAATAAAAAAAATTAAACACACTAAGGGCCTGTTTCACCACTTCCTGATAAAGTGCCTGATAGGCTATCCACAACTTTTTTGACAGATTCTCCATACTTTGTCAGGTGTCTAGTTAAGTTGTGGATAGGATATCCGGCACTTATCAGGAAGTGGTGAAACAGGCCCTTAACATAATAAAATAAAATAAAAAACATAACAATAAGATCGAAATATTATTTTCATTTGTAATTTTTTTTTTGTTAAATTTCGACAGCAACTGCTCATCAACCTCTAGAATCTAGATTATAGCATGGTTTTGCACTAATCAGTTACTTTGTATGCAAAAGACCTTCAAATTTCAATGGTGTCTGTATTTAGCTTGTTGAGTTGTTGAATTTTTACAAAATTAATTAAAATAATCATATTTACAAAATTCTGTAATTCTGTATCCAGTATTAATTATCTGTATAAATACGGAGAAATCTGCATATATGGCAACACTGGTCTAGAAAAAACTGAAAAAAGTCGGGTTGCTGTCGCTCTCGTGCGCGCACCCCGGCGACAGCAACCCGACTTTTTTCAGTTCTTTCTAGACCAGTGTTGCTATATATGCAGATTTCTCCGTACTTATACAGATTTTTGGCGAGTAATACCGATAATTAATACTGGATACAGATATTTATACAGAATTACAGAATTTTGTAAATATTATTAATTTTGTAAAAATTCAACAACGCAACAAGCTAAATACAGACACCATTGAAGGTCTTTTGCATACAAAGTAACTGATTGGTGCAAAACCATGCTATAGGTAATCTAGACTCTAGAGGTTGATGAGCAGTTGCTGTCGAAATTTAACAAAAAAAATTACAAATGAAAATAATACTTCGATCTTATTGCTATGTCTTTTATTTTATTTTATTATGTTAAGGGCCTGTTTCACCACTTCCTGATAAGTGCCGGATATTCTATCCACAACTTTACTTGACACCTGACAAAGTATGGAGAATCTGTCAAAAAAGTTGTGGATAGCCTATCAGGCACTTTATCAGGAAGTGGTGAAACAGGCCCTTAGTGTGTTTAATTTTTTTTATTACATTTTAAATTTTTACTGACTGACTCTCGGGAAATTTCATACTATGCTTATGAAATTGAGAGTATACCCAAAAAAAATTTCCGTTGCTTTAGAATGAGTGTCGAAAGTTTCGATGAACTGTGATTTGGCATTTACGTCTAAGTATTCTGTTATTTTTTTTTTATTATACAGTAATGGTCTGCTTTGTACTTCTTCAATTAGTCTACTATTATCAATATCTTCTTTGACCGGCATTTTACTTGGCATCTCGGAACATAGAATGCGCGCGCGTATCCGTCCGTACACTGCAGCTTACGCCTTACACAGAAACTCACGCTGCGGCGGTCGAGTGGTAAATAAAGTACTCTATGAGTGGCAACTAGCCGGTCGGCGACTTTTTTGTTGCCCGTGCGTGCACTTGCCTAGAAACCAATAGGGAAGGAGAAGTTTGGGCAACGAAAAAGTTGCTCAGAGTTGCGTCGCTACGTGCGCGCACTTCCATACTAGCTCCTAGACTTGATCAAGAGACAAATAAATCGCCGAGCAACTAAGTTGCCCGTGCGCGCATACCCTTAGGCATGGTGAAGGAGCTTGTAGAACTGAGTTTACTTAAAATAATGATATATATTACGAATGTACTGTAGCGCACTAAACAACATACCTAAATCGCGCTATCGAAATTTCAGAGATCGGTTAATAGAACGAAAATCCATACATCCATGCTTATATTTATTTTAAATGCAAATGTGTGTCTATCTGTTACCTCTTCACGCCCTAACAACTGAACCGATTTTTCTGAAATTCGGTATGAAGATACTTTGAGTTTTTGAAAAGATCATCGGGTACTTTTTATTCCAGAAAAATGTAGGGTTACCGCGTTATAAGCGAAATTTGGCGCAACGGAGTTGCGGGCGTCATCTCACTAGATAATTATTTTTCCTTTTTTCATTCGAATGCTTTCCAAGTATTCTATGTATTTTTCAGCCAATGGCGTAATGCTGTAGTTATTTAAGAATAATAAACAGAATTTAATATTTGGGATGTTTACTGAAGACAAGTATCCCGACAGTCTTGAGAAACGCTTCGAGGAATGAGTTTATGAAATTGTTTAAATTAAATGCAGTTCCCCAAATTGTTTCAAGTTCAGGAGATTGCAAGTTTCAGTAAAGCATTTGATATTTCACGCTGGAAATCGCTGACGTGTTTTAGTACGGTACATATACGTTATGTCTTAATCAATCCATACTTTCGAATTAAGATTATTATAAAAGGAAAAGTTTGCCGTCTGTCTGTTACCTTTCCACCCCTAAACCGCTTAACCGATTTTGGTGAAAGGAATGCTGGAAAAAAACATTAAGTTAGTTTTTTTTAAGAATTATACATTTTCTGAGGAACAGGATCTAGTATAGTTATCTTACTAATAAGTTAACTGTACTTACTGTGTAATAACTGTAACTATTATCTATATCTCCCGCTCGAGAATTTCTGCGAATTGAATTTTTTTTAATGAAATAAGGGGGCAAACGAGCAAACAGGTCACCTGATGGAAAGCAACTTCCGTCGCCGATGGACACTCGCAACATCAAAAAGCTGCAGTTACGTTGCCAGCCTTTTAAGAGGGAATGGAGAGTAATAGGGTAGGGGAGGGTACTGAAGGGATTAGGGTAGGCGATTGGGCCTCTGGCTTCCTTCCACGTAAAACCGTAGCGTATAGCATAGCTCATAATATTATGTTTGTGGATAATGTTATTTTATAAGACAAGTTTATAACTTTATGATTCTCTATAAAAAAGTTAACGTTAAAAATAGCTTTTAATTTTAGAATATTTATTTAATGGAAGCAGTATTATTTTCATGATACAACGCGATGTAAATGCTAAAATAATGAGTAATTACCGTATAAATTAATAATTATTATTATTCAATTAGGCACAAGTGTTCATTAGTAATTAACAAGTAATAATTTATTACCGTAATGAAAGTTTCATGTTTTGTATATTATGTCAGTAACAATATAATTTATCATGTATATAATTTTACGCAAACAATTTTACGTTTTCCTTATATTCCATACTAGATGACGCCCGCAACTCCGTTGCGCTAAAATTCGTTTATCGCGCGGGAACCGTACATTTTCCCGGGATAAAAAGTATCCTATATCCTTTCACGGGGCTCAAAGTATTTCCATACCAAATTTCAGCAAAATCGGTTCAGCGGTTTGGGCGTGAAGAGGTAACACACACTTTCACGTTTATAATATTAGTATGGAAGTATGGATATGTGAATTACATTTATAGCATCACGCGTAAACGACGAGATCGATTTTAATGAAACTTTTTGGCATCGAGACGGACATTAAAAGTTTAAACTTATACTTTAAATGTCCGTCTTCCAAACGAATCCATAGATTCCACACTAATATTATAAATATGCGAAAGTGTGTCTGTCTGTCCATCTGTCTGTCTGTTACCTCTTCACGCCCAAACCGCTGAACCGATTTAGCTGAAATTTGGCATGGAGATACTTTGAGTCTCGAGAAAAGACATGTGATACTTTTTATCCCGAGAAAATGTACGGTTCCTGCGCGATAAACGAGTTTTGGCGCAACGGAGTTGCGGGTGTTATAATATAACATTTTTAACTAAAACATATTAAGTAAATAAATATCGATGTATTCTAATTGTTTAAAAAATATTTAAAAAAACGTGTGTCAGCTCCGACGCACGACTGGAGTTTACTCCTTAAGTACGAGTATAGCAATATAAATACATCGACACTGATAGAAACAAACAAGCCCAATAACATATAGTATATAGGTTTAGTCGCCTATACAGCATACCATATGTACGTCTTAATCATAAAGTTAATATACCTATCGGAATATAATATTATATAATAATATAAAAAAAATCAAAAAGCAATTGAAAGTATTTTATGTGTTTTAACCTGTTAACTAGTAGCTAAGTGTACAGTGACTATGGAAAAATGTTATCCAAGTGAACAATCTACCGACACCGGAAATATGTGAGATAATAAAAGTGACTACAATAGTACGTAAAAATACATTCTATACCAATAAAATCAACTAAATTCAAACATTACCACCCATACTATTAACTGTTACTGCATAAAAGTAAAAAATCTGTGATAAAAAAGTGATAACTGCAAAAATAAAATTGTTGAATGAAGACAAAGGAAGGACAATTGAAGGTCATTGCATAGCACTATTGAACAAGTGACGAATCCCAGTTGCTAGAAAACGTATAAAGCTTTCTACGTTGGCTTAGTGGGCAGCGCGTCGTCCGAGATCCGACAAGTACTGTGTTCAAGTCGACGTACGACTTCACTTTTTCGTATTTTATAAATAAAAGTTATTCCAACTGTAGCTGTTTGAATAATTTGAAGTCATGAGTTCCTACGAGAATGTAACTGTACGCAAAAAGCGCACTACATCACTCACAGAAATGACAGTTGATTACATTCATGATGATACCTTAAACTCATCACTAGATGGCGGCAGCTTACCTAATATTTCCAATGACGACTGTGACGAAATTCAACATTTAAAAGACGAGATATTGAAATTAACTTCCCAACTAAATTCGGCGCACGAAGTGATCAATAATTTATCCATTGAAAATTCCGAATTAAAGAAGACGGTCAGCAATATAAATTTTAAATACGAATTATTAAAAAAAGCAACAAAAAAATTTCACCAAGTAAAAATAATATTGCTAAGCTCAACTCTCCTCTTAGGATTACGAAGGGAAAAAGTAAAACAAGCAAAATGGGTACTCCAAATAAGGCCCAATTAGAAACAATAACACCTACTTTAAACAATCCTGTGGAATTAGAAGTCAATGAAAGAAATTATGAAATTAAACAAAAACATCAAAATAAAATATGTTTTATAAGTAGCAATAAGAGGAACAATATTTTATCTATAGTTAGAGATACATTCCCTAACCAACAAATCTGTCATTATCTCTCACCAGGCGGCGGAATACTACATCTTATTAAAAATCTTAAGTTAAAACTAACAAACTACACCTTAGACGATTACTGTGTTATTATGATTGGACAGGAAGATTTTGTCGAAACTAACAATTATTTTGAAATAATAAAACAAATACGAGTGACGTTACTTCCTTTAAGCCATACCAATATAATTATCTGCGCACCGACGTTTAAATGCTTTGGATATGGAATAATGTTTAATTGGAGGATCGAAATCTTTTGTAATTTGCTCTATCTTGATGTCGACACACATAACCATGCTTTATTGTTTGATACAAATTATGACTTGTCATATGACAGCTCAATGTTTTCTAAATATAAGGGTGTACTTAACAATTATGGAATGAAAAATGTTTTTAGCAACTTGCAGTATTACATTGATTACTATCGCTTTGCCGACTATTCGAATTCTGACAACAATAGCGATAGTGAACGGTTATTTCTGTAATCATACCATAAATATACTGCATCAAAATATAGCAGGACTTTTAAATAAATCTTGTGATTTAACGATTTGCCTAGAAGAACTTTGTGATAACAACATTTCTGTAGATATACTTTGCATTACCGAACATTTTATAAGGGCTGGTTCAGAAAGTTTATTATATTTGGAAAATTTTAAATTAGCTTCATTCTTTGGCAGAGATGACGCAAATCGTGGCGGCTCGTGTATTTTGATAAAAAAGGACTTTTCTATAGAGAACTGCCAGAAGTACTAAAACTTTCTGAATCTGGTGTTTTTGAATGTTGCGGCATTGAATTGGTAGACTCTAATACTATTGTTATATGTGTATACAGAGTGCCTAAACCTAATAAAATAAAGAATTTTTTTGACAAGTTTGAAATACTATTGAAATTATTAAGTAAAAAATCCAATAAATACAATGTTATTATAGCTGGTGATTTTAATATAAATATTTTGATAAAAAATAATGTAACAACTGATCTTGAATGCCTTCTTTTAAACTATAACTTTTAATTAGAGAGAGAAAAGAATTAAACAATTATTACAAAGAAAATCTTGTATAGACAACTTTATACATAACATTGAAACGAAATGTAAGTCCAGAATAATTGAATTATCACTATCAGATCATACTGCACAACTTATGCAGGCACCAATAAACCAAAAACCACTTCGAAATTGGCGAATAAAACAGCGTAATTTTAGCAAAGAAAACATAATCAATTTTAAAAATTGTATGTCTAGTCTGTCATTTAGTGGTCTATATGAAATAAACGACACCAATTAAGCTTATAACACTTTTTTTGACGATTTTAAGCTGTTTTATGATTTATGCTTCCCGTTAAAGTTAACATCTGTAAAGACCATAAACAAGCCAAAGTGGGTATCTAAAGGCATAAATAAATGTAGTAAAAATAAACGAAAACTCCTTTGGAAATACAGGTTGAGCCCAAACAGCCAAAATAAGTCAAAATATCTACGATATAGCGCAATACTTAAAAAAATCGTAAGACTAACACAGCTATCTCAACATAATTGTAAAATAAAAGCAACAAAAAATATAAATAAAACTACGTGGAAAATGATAAATAAACATAAAATTAAACATTCTGATTATATTACCAAATTACCCAGATCAAATCGCCAATACATTTAATAATTATTTCATCGATAAAATAAATCCAATATCGGATTATGGTAAGAACATTTGTGCAAATATTAAGGGACGCAGCGAATCAATGTTTATGGCACCTTGCATTCCCTCTGGCATTACAGATATTATTTCACAATTACCATGTAAAAATAGTATGGGATACGATGACATATCAACCAAAATAATTAAATCCGTAAAAACTATTATTGCTAAACCCTTATGCCATATATTAAACTTAAGCATCTCTACAGGTATTTATCCAGACAGACTAAAGACGACCATCATAAAACCATTATTTAAAAGAGATAAGCGTGAAAACGTAGAATGCTATCGGCCAATTGCTCTTTTACCTGTTTTTTCTAAAATTATGGAAAAATACATATATAAAAAGATATACTCGTACTTCGAAAGCTACCATTTATTTGCTGAAGAACAAAAAGGATTTCAAAAAAATAAAACAATTAATAGAGCAATTTATGATTTTTTGAACACTATAGTCAGTAAAGTAGATAAAAAAATACCCGTTTCGGCAATTTTTTGTGACATGACTCAAGCATTCGACTATGTGGACCATGAGATACTGCTAAAGAAATTAAATGCGTATGGTATTAGAGGCAATGTATTAAAATTAATCAAATCTTATTTAAGTAACCGATCACAATTTACTGAAGTTAAATACTTGAACAAAAATACAAAGACTGAAGAAAAGGTATTTTCCAAGAAACGATCAGTTAGGTATGGCGTACCGCAAGGTAGTGTGTTGGGTCCTTTATTATTTATTATCTACATTAATGATTTACCATTTGCTATTAAAAAAAGATGTCCCTTTTTGAGGATGATAGCACTGTTATAATAGAATGTGATGATAGAAATCAATATGAATATGATATAAATATGACATTAAAATTAATAATAGAATGGATGACTAACAATAATTTAAAAATTAATTTAAATAATAATAATAATAAATCTTTATTTTCTCTCAAACAATCTAACTTAATGGCTAATTTACAAGTTATTATGCTGCCTTACATTAGAAAGTGAGGAGCTGGTGTCTGAATTAGGCAAAGCCTGTGTTACAGATCACCAGGACCCCAATTACACACGCGGACACATAAGCGACCGTTTAGATTATTTATATCTATGATTATGAATACAATTGTAATGAAATAATAGTAGATACTTATGGATTACAATAATTTTAGGTTAAATAAATCGGGAATAAAACTGTCTAAAGGCAAGTGGGTAGTGAAATGTAAAAACAGATAAATATGATTTAAATATGTTGTGAATTGTGATTAATTACTATTGATAAGACTTTCTGTAGATTTGTAATTTAATTTTTGCAGCCAGTCTGAAGTTAAACGCTTGCATTTGTTTTTATTTAAGGGGTATATTGATAAACTCTTGTTGATTTTATTATATAAGTTAGGACCCAGGTAAGTAAAGAATCGGTGGGCAAAGGTGGTTCTGCATAATGGTACCGTGCATACCTTACTTCTTATTCGTTTGTTCTTGTTTTTGTCTGGTTCATAAACTGTAAGAGTGTGTTGTTTAAGAACCGTTTTTAGGATGAAAATTTGTTAGTAACTCCCATTTCAGATAAAGGTCAGTAGTGGGATGATAGTAAGGTAAGAATAAGCCAACCTTTAGAAGTGCTCTCTGTGCTCTTTCTAGTTTTAAGAGATTTGTTTTACATGTCCCGCCCCAAGACGTAACACAATATTCAAGCTGCGATTGACATAGTGCGTAATAAATTGTTTTTAGAGTTGACTTAAGTGCTGAATGTCTTAAAGGGTGGAAAATGGCTATTAGTCTGCTTACTCTAGTAACAAGAAGGTTAATGTGATCGTGGAACTTAAGTTTGTCATCAATGATCACACCAGGTACTTAGTGGGTGTAGTATTTTTTAGCCTTGGACAAAGACAGTCAGTAGATGAATCAGAACACGCATGCGAGACTATAGATAGCTCAGTATTTGGTTTGTCATTATTTCTGACGGAGAACGTCATGCAATTGGTTTTATCGACATTAAGGCTAAGTGTGTTACAATTTAACCATTTGGTAACTGTGTTCATCCCATTCTGAGCACTTAAAAAGACTTCTCGCCAGGAGGTCCACTAAAAAGTAGGGCCGTATCATCAGCAAAAGCGATTATTTTTGCATTAGTAAGTTTAGTCTGACAAAGGTCATTTATATACACGAGGAATAATGTCGGTACTAAGATACTGCCCTGTGGCACACCATAGTTTACAGTAGCTTCCTCACTAATCACATCTCCTATTTTAACACACTGTGTTCTATCTGTCAGGTAATCTCGAAGTAGTTTTAGCTGAATATCTCGTATGCCCAGATTTTCCCGCTTTTCCAAGAGGATAGGAACAGAAACCGTGTCAAATGCCTTAGCAAGGTCTAAAAACACTCCTAGTACTTTCTTTTTTGCATCTAGATTTGAAACAATATGGCTGGTTAAGTCGAGTACAGCGTCTGAGGTGGATTTATTTGTCCTGAAACCAAATTGCGACTCTGCTAAAAGATTTTTACTCTCTAGGTAATTAACTAATCGTTTATTGATTAATCGTTCTAAAATTTTTGATATAACGGGAAGAATGGTCACCATTTTTAAAAACTGGATATATTCTCGACTTTTTATAAATTTTTGGAAATACTCCCGTTGTGAAGGACAAATTACATATATATAAATAAAACTAATATAATACAATTCTGCCAAAAATTGTCTCCTTTGACATTAAAAATAAATTATAATAATATTGACATTACAGAAGTGACTAATACAAACTTCTTAGGCTTAATTATTGACAGTAAAATTAATTGGAAAACACAAATAGATAATTTATGTAAAAAAATTAGCAAATCCGCGTACGCACTGTCTCGACTTTCATCAATTATAAACGCAGATGCTTTGATTACAGCGTATCACGGTTTGGCCGAGTCACATCTACGTTACGGAATTATATACTGGGGCAAATCCGTACAACGTGATTTAGTATTTAAAGCTCAAAAGCGGTGCATCAGATCCATGTTTAAATTGAAAACGACAGATAGTTGCTTACCATGGTTTAAAAAATTTAAAATCCTTACAGTTCCATCCTTATATGTTTACGAAACTGCGGTTTTTGTTAAAAATAATCCTGAATTATTTGAGACCTTTGCGTCTATACCACGGAATCGTAGACACAATAATAGATTAAGAAGTATTAAGGCCAATACCGAATTAATGCACAGAAGTATATTCTGCATGGCAATTCAAATATTCAATAAAATACCGGAGCAAATAAAACTATTACATATCGGACAATTCAAAAAACGTTTAAAGGAATATTTGATGGACAAATGTTATTACTTTGCTAGAGACTTTTTAAATTCATAATAACTAAGTGTTACTAATTTTTTATTTTATACATACTATTTATTGGATTTTTTAAATTTTAATCTAAATTTAATACACTTATTAATATTATGTGATTATTTATTTTTAAGTAGGTATTTTAATAATTACATTATTGACAATGAATTGTTTAAATTGCTATTTGGATTTATTAATTATTATTATTATTACTTTTTTTTTTGAGATAATTTATGGTAAGAAAGTCTTGACAGTAACAATTGTAACTCGTATTCGACAAAATAACTATAATTACGGTGACAATATTCACACACCAATGTAATGGTATGATGTGCACGTACCAACGATAAACTATAAACCATCTTTGTATAACCACATCAAGTGAATAAATGATTATTATTATTATTATTATTATTATAATGAAACTAGTATTACACGGGCGTCATCTACTAACATACTATTTAAGACAATATTTAAGACTTGCATCCTAATATACTCCCGGCCAATTTGCTAAGAAACCAGCTATGTATACTAAGGGCGTGTTTCACCACCTCCTGACAAGTGCCAGATATATCAAAAAAGTTGTGGATAGCCTATCCGGCACTTTATCAGGAAGTGATGAAACAGGCCCTAAGGCTGATTTTAAAGTCACGCTGACCGCTCGCTGACCGTCGGCGCCGACACCGAAATGTATGAAATATCAGCGCTGTCCGCTACGCGTTATTCTTACGCTTCCTACAGTTTCATACATCTTGGGCCATCAGCGCCGACGGTGCGCGCGCAGTCAGCGTGACTCTAAAATCAGCCTGAGTCTTGTGTAAAGTATGTAATATTTTAGTTTTAACGCTGCAAAATGCATGTGCGCTGTTCTCTTCAGTCGGAACCGCGAGTGTCTTCTTCCCCGGAAATTCTATTGGCTCATTACGTGATGTATTCTGTTCGTTAAGAATTCATGAACCTTTTTATACAAGTCTTCGATGCATTCTGATTCTATTGACTTTTATAGGATCTCGAATTTCAATATGCTTAAGTGAAAATGTAATGAAATATCTTATTTGTAACATATCATCATTTCGGCTCACGTCGTTAATCATAAATCTATGTTCATGCATGCTGATATTAAAAGCTTACCGTATCGTTTTCGATGAAAAAAATCATTAAAATTTTGAAATTTTTACGAATTTTTACTTTTAATAATTTTAATTTTTGTTTATGAGATATAATAAAATGAGATAAAAATTGTTTATGAGAGCATCCTAGATTTCGCCCTGTTAGAAACAATGTGTGAGAAACGCTATTTACACCCCTGTAGAATTATTATAGAAACTACCACTTCTCTACATTTTTTTAAGCTAACAACATGTGACATCATTTAATAAAAAGAAAAAGTGTCAGTTTCCCTCTGTGTCTTGTTGTGTTGTTGATTTTATTTTGGTCGTCCATGTTTTTTGTGAAAAATTCCTGTGAGAAACGCACTTAACATCAAGAAAATAATTAACATTTTTGTTTATTATTAGTGCAAAGCATTTTGATAGTAAAGTGATCCCGATACAACAGGGTCACGCTTTCGTAGCATCCGATTTTTAGCTTATAATCAAATAAAGTGATTTAAGAGTTGCATGTTGGCATCATGTTACGTATGCCTGTGAGAAACGGTCGAACAAAAATGTAAAACTAAGGCACGTTTATACTGGTCATATTTCTAACATGACCGTTTCTCAAAGTATTTAATTATATTCCTATTTACATACTTTCTTGTCTTACATAAAAATGACCGGAATGTGATAGGTATATTTTTACCGGACTTAAAAAAAAGGAGATTCTCAGTTTGTATGTATGTATGTGTGTATGTTTGGCTGTGATTATCTCGCGTTTAGGCTGAGCCGATTTTAATGTGTTTTTAAAAAAGTATTTGTTACATATCGAAGAAGGTTCAAAAAGTCAGTCAAAAGGTTGATTGTTTTTTGAAGGTGGTTTTATTTTTAGCCGACTTCCAAAAAATGAGGTGGTTCTCAATTTGTCGGATTTTTAAAAGTGTTCCTCGATTACTGGAAGACGCCTGAACCGATTTGAAAAATTCTTTTTTTGTTTGAAAGGGTATACCTACAGATATACTTTATAGATGGTCCCGTTGTCACCAAGTCTCTGATGATGGAAACCCAGAGATATCGGGGGCGACCCTCAAATTTTATAGGCACGCACGCCGTGTTTTCAAGTATTTAATTAAGTTGTTCTGGTATTTAAGTCTGATAGCTATCATGTCATGGAGCTCAGCTGATGATGGAAGGTCCAATTCCTAAGAAGTTAGGAGTTTGGGTACAACAACAACGTAATAATATCTATATGAGTATACGTATACACATTATATTGGCCTAAATATCTTCCTTAGACTAAACACAAAATATCATGTACATATTTGAATCCTATGTTTATTCCTGTACATCTAAATCATAATTCATAATATGTCATAGGTACCTATTTGTTCATCAGTAAAAAGTTACCTATGTGAACGCATCTTTGTGAGAAATGTGAGAAACGTTTTTGATTTTTGTGAGAAACGTGAGAAATGTTTCTCACAAGAGTCATGTGAGAAAGGTACATTTATTTTGGCTCAAACCCATAAATTATAATGTTATATCATGTTATTATTATAATAATTATAGTACAATGTTATTAGTTATAACAGTCGTTTCTTTTCTTACTAACGTCACATACGTGTACCTAATTTAAGACATAACATATTATTATTATACATACTTATACAAAAAGATTATATTTTGTTGTTAAAGTACAATATTATATTTATAAGTTTCTTTGCATTACAAATATATAGACAAACTACTATGCAGTTTGGCGGGTTAATATTATTATAAGGAAATATATTTTGGTTTTCAATACCGATTAATTATTAGTATTTAGTATTATTATTGTTATGTAATAAAAATGGAGTGGAGTGAAAGGCGAATTTTAGAATTGCCAGAATTTCACAAAAAGGGAGAAAATATAAATATAAATTTCATATATATATGTCACCGTAAGATTGTAAATACAGTTAGATTATAAGCTATCTCGCGAGATTGTAAACTGTCGAAAGATTGTGAACCGCAACGTACTGTTTAGAATTTAACGTATTATTATTCGGTAGATTGTAATCTATCGAAGTGAAACCGTTAAATTACAATCTTAAAATTGTTAAATTGTCAACTGTCCGAAGGCTGTCCCTGATTGGTCGGCCTTACAGTAGACCGTTCTGTGACCATAGAGTTAGGAATGAAACACAGGTGTCAGTCAAATAAAATTAATGCACTTCAAGAATTGTGACATCAATATCCGACATTGTAAATGTTATCAAAAGAGATCACGTCATAGGTTCACGAGCATAATATATATTAAAACACGGAAAATGTATGTAATTTAGGCTATGTTCGGTGACTAACACTAACTTATATTTATCATTCAAACTACACTTCTTTGGTTAATAACAGATTCATTTTACTTCCGCAACAATTTTATATGACTAATTCTAAAGCTGTGAGTTATTTTCATCACGAAATCAATTAACAATCAACCAAAGCCCGTTTGTTTATTTACATTCGACATCAATTAATAATCATAAAAACACTGTTTGTTTACATTTATCAACAAACGAATAAGGCGACACGGGGCATATACCGTTCAACCAATCAGCGCCCGAGGTGCATTCCGTTTCACAATTTGACGGTTTCACTTAGATTGATTACAATCTACCGAATAATAATACGTTAAATTATATGCAGTACGTTGCGGTTCACAAGCTTTCGACCGTTTACAATCTCGCGAGATAGATTATAATCTAACGGTACTTACAATCTTACGGTGACATATATACCAGTTAAGAATGGTGAGTTCTTAGACAAAATATTTTTAATTTTAAAGACTGGTACCGACTTCAAAATTATAAAGATTGTGTACAGAAATAGTAGAGGTTTAGGAGTATTCTGCATAAGGCACTATTAAGAGTAAGAATTATTTCATACTTTTTTGTTCATTATAATAATTATTATTGTTTTTACTCTGTAAGTCGGTTTTAATTTTTTGTTAAAAATAATAATTTCACTCTTTTTAGTAATTTATAAGGTTTTCTTTAAATACTAATGTGTTCTACTAAGTGACTTATCTCCCAAAACACGGCTCTGCCTCTGAGAACCCATCAAAATTGCCTCTTTATGTATGACGCACAACACGTAGGGTTATAAATAATGCCCGTATCAACGCCTGATTGTCTCCTTAGTATTCTGGTCAAAGCCTCTTTTTTTCTTCAACTAATCGAAGCAGGACGCGGAAGTATTAGGTAATTTCTGAAATACTGGCTATTTTTGAAGGGAATGCCAAGTGAATGTTCACACATCGATGTTCATACTGCCCAAGTGTGTGCATAATATCAGTCAATTCTACAAGGCCGAATAAACCGAAATTGATGTGAACAGACATATTATACACTTTCGCATTTATATTAGTGTGGGTGAGGAGAAAAGGGTTTACTTTTCTCACCTATGCTAATATTATAAACGAGTTTTCACTCGCGTTAAGAAGTATTATTATTAATTAGGTATCAAAGTCTCAGCCCGATCGGTTTAAAATTGACAAAGTTTCATATAAACTTTCATCCCCTATTTTGTCTGCTTGGGGGTAGAATTGATCGAAATCTTTTCTTAGCGGATGCCTGCGTCATTACATCTACCTGCATGCCAAATTTCAGCCCGATCCGGTCTGTGGTTTGGACTGTGCATTGGTAGATTAGATGTGCGTTGATAGATTATGTCAGTCAGTGAGTCAGACTTTGAGTTATATTTTAAGTTATATTTAGATGAAGGAAATCCTTAATCCTTCCCAAGTATTAACCAATAACTAAACCAAGTCCTGCGAAGTTTATTAAGTCCTTTGGAATCTGTCCAAAAATAGATCTCGGAGATAAAGTTGTACTTCAGTTCCATAAATATTCATGATATTTAGGCTACGTTGGACCCATTCAATATGAAGAAGAGCCAACTGACTTCTCCAAATTGCAGACTTTTTACTAAGTGATAATATTGTGCTGTCAAAGACCAGATATTAGATTTTAACGGAACAATTTAAACAAACATAATATAATCCATTCTAATATTATAAATGCGAAAGTGTGTCTGTCTGTCTGTTTATCTGTTACCTCTTCACGCCCAAGCCGCTGAACCAATTTTGATGAAATTTGATATGGATATACTTTGAGTCCCGGGAAAGGACATAGGACACTTTTTATCCCGGAAAAATGTACGGCTTCGCGCGATAAACTAATTTTGGTGCAACGAAGTTGCGGGCGTCATCTAGTATGTTACATATTTGTTTATATTTTATTTCAAGCTCTACAGATAAAAATAAAGCAATTTATTATACTTGCCCTTGCAGAGAACTAGAACTATTAAGAGCGAGCTGTCAAATTTTGCTGTGTCTTCAAATAAGTTTTACGATCCCGGAAACGATTGACTTAAATGAAATTGAGATTTATTTAATCATTGTATATTTATCTGATACTAGCCTAACGGAAAACACGATTCACTTATTTTGACTCGATAGTTATATTTTTCGAAATTATGCTTATTTCTGGGCTTTTCAACAAATATCTGTTACACTTATTCAGTTACTATCATTAAATAACTTGCACTGCTACAATCATACACTTTGTAAAATAATAGCTAAAGAAAATATAAGTATTGTATTTAGTTTATAAGTAATCATCAAAAAACAGTTTTGGGACTTACGACCTTTACTTTCGTGCTATAATGCGGGAACCCTTGTTACGCGATATTGTTCACTATTAGCTGCGGCGCAAAATACAATTCATGTGGGCACGATTCATGGAATCATTATATCACGATTGGAGGACAGCGGGGTGTGTAGGCGGGGCTAGCGTGTTTTGATATTTTTGGCAGCCTGGTCTTAATCCTTCAAACCCCATAAGAGCACCGGTGATCGCGACAACAATAGAATACAATAGCATTTCCAAGAATCCGCAATCGAAGGACTAATATACCTACTTATTTTAACCAAAATGCGTTCCGTATTTATGTTTCCAAAAAGTAACAAGTAGCACACTAAAAAAATTCACAAACAAGCTTTATAATTTTATCTTTTATACACACCTAAGAATGGCTTATGAAGATCATAGATCGTGCAAACCTCCGATTTTTGCAATAGTGGATGAAAATTGAAAAGAAAAAAAGGAATGTGTAGCTGATAACATAAATAATAAAGTTTACCTATTGAAAAGTTGTACTTTTGATTTTTAAATTATTCTCTTCCACTTCAAGTAAACTCATAAACTGTAAAATTTTGAAGAAAATTTGCATATTTCTTTCTTTTAAATATATAGCAAAAAAATAAAATATATTATTATTTTTTTGATTTGTATCGTTGCTTATATTCCAAAGAAAGAAAATAAGTTGAAAAAATATATAATTTAGATTTAAAATTAATATTTTTGTATGTAGATGAGCATACCTCCAAATGTGCTTGTTGTGTGCCTCGCCAGGTAAATGGCGTTCCTATTTTTCTTTGGTTTTAAATAGTAAGTTTAAAATTATTTTTTAAGGCTTAACAAAGCCTTCTATTTCTTAATGTATATAACTTTTTAGCTCTTACTTTATAAAATTTTCGGAAAATGTAGTACAAACTTTTCACGGATATTTTGAAGAAAATCTGTATTTTATTTCTTTTGGTTAGGTTTTTACAGAATAAAATTGATTTTTTGTTTATTTTATTTCATTAATTATATTTGCTAAAACATGCTTAAGGAAAAAAATACAAATTAGGCTAAGAACTGATATTTTTTGTATTCAGGTAAGCATTTTCCAAACATAGGTCGCAGCATGCGTCTTTAGTATGTACGTGAGATTTGTAGCACCCAATATTTTTTCTGGCTTTAAGTAGGAAGTTTAAATATATTTCAAAGACTAGAAAAAGTCTTTCATTTGTTGATGCATTTAATGTTTTAGCTCTCACTTAAATAAATTTTCAACAAATATAGAAAAATATTTTCGGTCTATTTTACACATTTTTGGAGATATTTAAACGTTTTTAATTACTTAAAAGTTATCATTTCTCTAAAAATTAAATACACACAACAAGTAAGTTTAACACACTTTTCGTTACAACCCTTAAATCCACCCAAACCCTTTTATCTTGGTTACGACGAGCGTTAATCTCTAAAAACTTTGCAAAAACCTTATAGTTGTATTTTTAAATTTTTTTTAAGAAAACTTTCTTTTTTAAAAATTGTGTATTTGGTTAATTTTCAACGTAAACAACCGGATAAGAGTCATTAAATAACAGGAACAAAAAAATATTTTTTTTCTGGACCGGTTTTATATGGTGAAATATTAATTTTTAATTAAGTAACTAAAAAATTAAAAGCACAAAAAAATTTTTGGTAAACTTTACAAGTTATAGTGTAAAAAAGAAAATGACACCTCAAAAACTAAAATCCATTCACTATTACAATTTTCGGAGGTTAAGACCTCTGACGACTGCACTATACATAAGTTTGTTAGTTAGAATAATTATAATAATATGCAATATGGCATCTTAAATGTTCAGTGTAACTATGATAATAACTTACTCGAATAGTATATTATTATACTTACAACAGGTATTGGTAGTACACCTCTAGTTATAATAACTGTAAATAAACCTTTGTTACTGGCTATTGTTGGCCTGTATCGCGTTGTTTGCTTAAATAACTCAATAACTTACCTATTTGTAGCACAGAGTGGAAAATATTTTGAGTCAGAATTATAAAGTGAAGGCAATTACTATTTAAAAGGCTAGGGCGAAGAAAAAACGAAAACAAATTATGGTAAAGTCATAATTTTCTATTTTTGCTATGTAAAAATGTCTAGAAAGAAACCTTTTATTAAATTTATCTTTAGAATAGAGCCCTCAATTTATTGAGATCTAAAGAGAAATAGAACTTCTTTCAGACATTCAATTAATATCTCTATAACTAATCTATATTCTCTCTGATAGACAAGAGTCTATTAGAGAGAAGATACATTTTAATTACATAAAATAATCAAAAATTCTTACTTGATAATAATCTACTTTACTTTCAATGTACTCCTACCCTTTTTTAAATAATATTTTAAACCATTATGTTTACGTCATAAGTCATAACATTATGTAATGCTAAGTACTGACATACGGTTTTTCTCGATAGTTTTACTCAAAATCGAGCAATAACCACCGTGTGGACCGCAAAACCGACAGCTCGAAGGCTCGCTTCGAGCTGGCTCGATGGAATTAAATATGTCAAATATGTCATTTCCTTCGATTTGGAGTAAAACTATCGAGCAAAACCGTATGTGAGTACTTAGCATAACATGAGGTTGTCATAAGGTAAAATTAAAATCGAAGCATAAAACATCACCCATTATTGGAAGCTTCAATAAGGCTGCAAGAAGGCATGAGAAAAATTGATGTAGTAATTGTAGCGAAAATTCCCGGGAGCCACCCGTCGGCCCGTCAGCCTGTCAAGAAAAACTGTGAAGGCGACTTAAATTGAGACGTGGGTCGCGAAATGATAAGTTACTCACAAATTATGGGCATTTTTCACTTAGAGGTAGTTTGGTGCCTAGCTCCATTTAATACGTGACCTGCCTAAAAATAGGTATACCTATATTAAGGTCAAACTATGCATTTACTGACCCACCTAATAAACATTTTTACTTAGCGCATACACAGACAAATAGCCCTTGTTTTCCATTCATATTTTGTACTAGATGATGCCCGCAACTCCGTTGCGCCAAAACTCGTTTATCGCGCGGGGACCGTACATTTTTTCGGAACAAAAATTATCATATGTCCTTTCCCGGGACTCAAAGTATCTCCATGCCAAATTTCAGCAAAATTGGTTCAGCGGTTTGGGCGTGAAGAGGTAACAGATAGACAGACAGACACACTTTCGTATCTATACTTATTAATATTATAAAGCGGAAGAGTTTGTTAGTTTGTTTGTTTGAACGCGCTAATCTCAGGAACTACTGGTCCGATTTGAAAAATTCTTTCAGTGTTAGATAGTCCATTTATCGAGGAAGGCTTTAAGCTATATTTTATCACGCTAAGACTAATAGGAGCGAAGAAATAGAGAAACATGTGGAAAAAACGGGGGGAAATTATTTGAAAGGACTTATTTGAACGCGCTAATCTCAGGAACTACTGATCCGATTTGAAAAATTATTTCAGTGTTAGATAGGCCATTTATCAACAAAGGCTATTTGCTATATTTTATCACGCTCAGACTAATAGGAGCTAATAAATAGAGAAAAATGTGGAAAAAACATGGGGGAAATTATTTGAAAGGGCTTATCTCACGAACTACTAGAACAATTTTACTGTTATTTGGGTCAGATAAGAAGTGGACCACGTGAAGGATCATAGGCTATTTTTTGTGGACTAATTTGTATGTGAAATATCTAATTTACGCGGGCGAAGCCGCGCGGAACGTCTAGTTTATAATAAGGCAGAAGGCAGTAGATGCAGATCTGAGTAATTATGTAGGTATATATTTCTGTTTGTGTATACATATATGTATACGTGAATGCGAAGGTAGGTTAATAAAACTGTGTCATGTAAATCCAATTATTTTTATCTATTTTCAGAGTTGTCCCTGTATCCAGGCGAGGAAGGCAGTAACGCGGGTATACACGGAGGGCAGGCCGGCAGCACACCCGTCACCCAGGCCGAATGAGACGATGCCCACCTGAAATAAATGTACTATTAGCTGAATCATAAACAGATGGCAGACCTACTTTATTTGGTTGGATTATGTAAAACTAGATGACGCCCGCAACTCCGTTGCGCCTAAATATGTTTATCATGCGGAAACCGTACATTTTTCCGGGATAAAAAGTATCCTATGCCATCCCGGGACTCAAAGTATCTCCATACCAAAGAGCAAAATCGATTCAGCGGTTTGGGCGTGAAGAGATAACAGACAGACAGACACTTTCGTATTTATAATATTGTTGTAGTGTGGATATGCTTAATGAATGATTTGCCGGCTGGCCCTATCATAACTATTATAATATAATATACATAATTACATAGGTCCGCCATCTGCATATGAATCAATGTCACTTATATTATATATATATATATATATATATATATATATATATATTGAATACAGCTGTATAATAAGTTTTCAATATATATATATATATATATATATATATATGGGGACGTTTGAGCATGGTACGCTGCGGGGTGGCCTTTTTGATTAAGACCTTTTGTCTTTCATTTTTTTTTATTCTAATTATTATCATTGTTAAATTATATATATATATATATATATATATATATATATATATATATATATATATATATATATATAACAATAACGTATCAGCAACCGATTTGTAAAGCTGTACAGCTGTGTAATAAGTTTTCAAGTTGAAAACTTGATTTCACTGTGTGAATTGGGAGTGTACTTGGGCACTTAGCACAGTGTACAGTGTTGAGCGAGTGATCAAGACATCTCAGTATGTAGCTGCTTCTATGTCTGTAACTTCATACTTTGTACGCTGAGTTTAAATAATTATACTCGCTCGATGACGTAAAACCTGAAAAAGTTTAATGAAACATAATGCGAGCTTATCCCACTCGAATTGAAACCATTTTCATAATTTCTTGGCCAAACAAATATGAATATGAGAACATTTCAATGGAAAAGCAAACACGAGATTTATAAAATAATGCGGAGTTCAACAGATATGTACACAAACTGACTTTTTCTGACCACTTTAATTCATTATTGTTTGAATTTAAAATTAGGTCAAGTGAATACGGGTTAAGTTAGTGTGCTAAAACTTGGGACTTTAAAACTTAAAAAAATTAAGAAATTTACCATTCTCAACTGTGAATCTTTGAGTTTGGTTTGCGATTTTGATTCAATATCTTATTTCTGTATGCGCAAATCCTTGGTTTAACAATATTATAATATACAAAGAAGGTTATTTGCACATCAATTTACTATAGTTATTGTTACTATCTATAAAACTACATGTAAATAGTGCAGGTTATTACTAACACATTCCGTTGTGTGATGTGTCTATGGTAGTTGGGAGCTTCGACACAGACAGACACATATCAAACTTATTATCCGTCTGATTTTGGGGTATAAATACTTGCAACACCCCTCTGTTTTCTTTAAAGATTGAAAATTTCTGACAGTGGGGTTGTTTTAGTTACAGGCTGAAAACTCACAACACAAGGGGTGTTGCAAGGTTTCAACCCCTAAAGAAAACAGAGAAATATATTTTTTTAGGGGTTAAAACTTTCACTCCTCTGTCAACTTTTAAAAGTCTGTTTTATTTGGGGTTGAAAATTTCGACCCTCTTTTTAACCACTTACTAAAATCCTCTGGTTGTTCCACACCACAGTGAGCGGTCCACCGGAATCCCCTTCACAGGTACCAACACCCCCTGTTCCTTTGGTACAAAGATGGCTGCCGTGGAGTGTGATGTCAAAGGACTTCTGGCACTCGGAGTTGGTGATGATGTTGAGGTTCACGTGGTGAAGAGACGTGGTGGTGGGGAAGCTGGTTTGAGCTGGAAATAATAAGGTATTGATATTTGCTATCCATCAACAAAAGGAAATTGAGTAAGTAGACCACGTCAATACTTCATGTTAACACGTCTTGTCACACAAAATGTCTATGGTGGACCATAGGGTGGGTCCCTTTGATGTTTTGTTGACCATAGAAGAAAAAAAAACACGAAGCAAGTCTCAAAATTTCACACACATAATGGTTCAATTTCATTTCATTTATTTTGCTTCTGTGTAGAAGGACGTATTGTCTGCTCCGTGGGGCGAGACGTGTTCGGAAGTCATGTCCTCGGTCTTCAAATATTTATTGTAGTAGCACATAGGCTTCTTTAGGCATTTAAAAATAACAATATAGATAACAACAATAAATAATATTAAAAAATTAAAAATCGTTCGGGTCTGAGGTCTCGTACGCTTTGATATACAGGGTGCAATTAAACCTTTCTGTCAAATTTTGATATATTGATTGTTTAAAAATAAAAATACACGTATTTTTTCTTTTATAATCACTCAGTACTAAAATGTTGAGAAATAGCTTCCGAAAGTTATCCTTAAAAAACACTACAATTAATGGACACGACGCGTCTCCCGCGCGTGATGTGTCCCCGCGCGCGCGCCTCCCCCCGCGTCAATAAAAAATGTAACACCCAATTTTTTTTGGTTAAATGGACTCTCCTACAAATGATAACTAAGCCCTGGAAAAAAATTGGCAGAAAGGTTTAATTGCACCCTGTATATAGAAATTACCATCGCTGGTCTTCCCGTAGCCTGTAGCAGTTGCCGTCAGTCCGGCGAAGTCCGAGTTGACGTCCGACGTCGCCGGCAGCGGGATCGCCTGGACGTTGTCTGAAAATTTTAAGTCAAGATGAGAACCAAGGTGAAGGTGCTTTGAAAGATATTAATATTAAGTTATTTCAAAAGAAATCAAATCAAATCTTAAAGTCAAAACTCGATCGGCAAATAAATTGAAATATTAGTTAAAATTTACTAAAAATATTTTTTTAAGCTGGAAGATACTAATTACAATTTATAAAATCATAAAATTATCTATGTTAGACCGAGAATATAATAATTTACACACGAAAAAATATGACCAATCGTAATTAATCTTAATATATGGACGCTGCCGCCTTTCCTAGGACGCTGCCGGCTTTGCGGTGGCCTTTATCGGCCTATTTATAAATCCGGGACTGCCTAATGGGCATTGTCCAAAAAAAATCACATGTACTTTTTATATATTTTTTTTCGTTAAAATAGGGTATTTTAAGAATATAAATTAAATAATTTTGAAATTCATTGGCTAGTTTTTTCTCAATAAATTTTTAAAGTTTCGCTCTGACGTCATCATCGGCGGCCAATTGATCTCTGCAGTATGTTTTTTTTTCCTTTCAATCTTATTTATTATGGCTGGTTCGTCAAATGCAAGTTCTCATTATGTGAAAGCTGATACGAGAAGCTTACCAAAAGTTCGAAACGTAATGTTGGTCGAATTTATTGCTAATTTAACGCCATTGAAGGTCAAACTAAGGTTAAACATATTTGTTCAAAAATATAAGTAACTAATGGCTATTTTTTTCGTTCATATACAGAAAAACGATCACTGACCTTATTCCTCGAAATGTTTTTGTAATGAGCAAAATTAAAAAAAAATGGACAATCCCCATTAGAGAGGTGGAATTCGCGGCTTTTGAGTTAGTAGCAATTATGCTACTAACACAAATTTTTAATTTTGATCAAATTAAAAATTCGAACACTGTTATTAAACAGTGTTAGAATTTTTGATTTGATCAAAATCAAAAATTAAAACAAGGTAAACTTGACAAATTTCGCTTTTACGGCCTATATTGTAATAAATCTCTTTTGTCTTTACAAAATACATAGTACCGCTGGATAGAACAAGCGCCTCTCGATATTGGTTTTCTCTCGGAACTTCGCGATATTAATTTGACATCCTAAATCCTACTTCGTAGAATACGGGAACAAGAGAGATGAATTATTATCAGCAAAATCACGCTTTGTGATTATGTGAATTTTTCAGTAAACTTGAATTTTCCAATGTACTTAATTTAAAACCATACTAAGGTTCGCGAAAGTGTGTCTGTCCAAACGGAACATTAAACAACCACTTTACGCTCAAACCGCAAAACCGATTCTGGTGTTTGATATGTAGATTCTCTTTGACTTTGAGTCTCAGGAATTTCAAGTCATACGATCCGATTGCGAGTATCGAGCCGATAACCGTAAGGCTGAATGAAGTCTCGAAACCAGCGGGCAGTGTGGCGGGAGCGGCGCGGCGCGTGACAATGTATATATTTATATGAACCGAGCGGCGCGCGGTGGACTAGACGGCTTATCCATATAAATCTATAGATTGTCACGCGCCGCACCGCACCGCTCTCGCCCTGCTGCCCGCTGGTTTTGAGACTTCAGCATAAGCGCGGTTTTGGGCGCGGAGCCTGTTCCGAGGCGAGGCGATTACGTTACGATTCCGATTAGTGAAAGTTGCTGTAGGGAGTTCCATACATATAAAACTGAACGGCTCAGAGCAATAAGTACGAGTTTACAAAACCCGACCAAATAACGTAGACCTCCCTATTCATCGATTTCATTGATGTATATTACCAGACTCACTCGTATAACTCACAGCGCTGATCTTCACCATGGCTATATCGTGTGTGATCGCCTGCGTGTTCCAGGACGGATGGACGGTCACATCGCTGGTCTCCAGCCTGGTGCCTCCTGAGAAGATGGTGGCGGAACCGAGGACGACGGTGAACTTGCGCGCCTGGGCCTCACCATCCCACCAGCAGTGGGCGGCGGTGACCACGCGCGTGGTGGACACGAGCGCCCCCCCGCAGATGGATGTCCAACCGGTGGTGAGAGTGGCCACTATGCCTGCCTGGGGGATGACAAGAAAGAATAAGTAGAAACGTATAAAAGAGTTAATTATACACTTTTCTATCTATTCCTATTTACTTTTACTATTGCAATTTTTGAAGTAAATGTGATCAGGAAATCAAAGTAGTAGAAGGTTATAAAGAGTAATTTAGCAAAAATATTGTAATTTCAAATTCTTCTTAAAAACCTTTAACTCATGGCATAAAACTTCATAGCTTGTCAATAATATATTATATTGTGTATGCCTTTTTACCCGATTATGACTACAGTTTTAAATATAGCTGTTTTAAATTAGCTATAAAATTGCTATGATTCATGTCCAAACGCAAAATATTTTGTTATAATATATGTACAATGTACACACAAAATATTAATCTATACATATAATAAAACTGTAGAAATGACGATTCTGTACATTAAAGATATTCAAAAAATAATAAGCGGAGGGTGTTACTACATCGCTATACAAGCCAAAAATGTGGTCAGTTTTTTTGTCTGTCTGTCTGTCTGTCTGTCTGTCTGTCTGTATGTTTGTTCCACTATCACACGAAAACTCCTGATTCGATTTGAATGCGGTTTTCGCAGATATATTTGTCTTCTTCCAACTTAACATCTGGTGTATAAAATTTTTTCCCCCCACCCCTCTAAAGGGACGAAAGAGGGGGTCAGATTTTGTATAAGACTTTTGCTTTAACACGAAAACTACTGATCTGATTTGTATAAGGTTTTCGCAGATATATTTGCCTTTTTCCAACTCAACATCTGGTGTATAAAAATCCCCCCCCCCCCCCCCCCCACCCCCCCACCAAAGAGAGGGTCAGATTTTGTATTAAGTAAACTTTTTTCTTTAATGGACTTTATATTATTAACTGTTTTTCCAACTTAACATCTGGTGCTACATAACATTTTTCCCCCCACCCTTCTTAGGGGACAAAAGAGGGGGTAAGATTTTGTATGCTGATGAAGTAGAAATACTTTAAATGGCAAAACAACGTTTGCCGGGACAGCTACTACTTCAAATAAATTACGATTATAATATACAGACAAAAAATAAGACCTTAGCCACAAATACCAAGATCTAGACATTAAAATCGGCACTTACCTGATACGGGTAAGCGGATATAGCTGACACCTGGCTTCCTCCCACAATCCTCATCCCGAAGCTCTCCATCATCATCACTTCCCTCGCCTTCGGTACCCCAACCTCACCATGGTAACCACCAGAACACACCACCACATGGTACAACAGTAGAAGCAATATCATGATTCTGCTGCACTCAGAGACAAATATTAATTACATAAAGCTGGCCTCAAACGTTTTCCGTATTCGATTTCCGAAGTTTTCCGTATTCGGAATTCCGTGAGACTAGCGCAAACGTTCGGTTTTGAAACTTATGAGCGGAATTCGTTTCATACGGAGAAAAACGAACGTGTGCGGCAGTTAATGTATTTTCGGAATTCCGAGTACGGAACGCAAATTCGGAAATCGCATATGGAAAACGTATGTATAAGGCCGAAATAAAGAGTTTGACCGATAATGTATGGTGCGTGTGTCAAAATCTTCATTTAATTACAGTATTTATTAATATCCGTCTCTGAGTGAGTTTGTTTCACAATAAACTAATTTCAAGTGCAAACAATTATATCGTTTATCTTATCGATAAGATAATTCGAAGAAATCGATTGCTCATTGATGGTATCTTTAAATATAAATGATAGAGTACCGTAGGGATTTCCAGGTTGGTTTTCATGGAAATTCTGATATGTAATAATATGTGTGTCTGTCTGTTAACTCTTCACGCCCAAACCGCTAAACCGGTTTTGCTGAAATGGGGATATGGGAATATGGGGATACTTTAAGTCTCGGAAAAGGATATAGGATACTTTTCATCCCGAAATAATGTACGGTTCTCGCGCAAAAATTTTGGCGTAACGTAGTTGTGGGCGTCATCTGGTTTATAAATAGCCATCATAACAAAAAAAACTAATCAAACAACGATAAGCAAATGCAAATATTTAATCAAAGTACGTTATTGAACATAATTTAAAACAAAAGAAAACAAAAATATTTGTTCTTAAAACATATAAATAACTTAGCGACATGTTTAAATATGTTTTCAAAGCGTCTATAATATGTTTCTCGTTTGTCAAATTACACCGAATAGCTGGGATGCCAACCGGTCCTGCTTTCTGCGCTCAAACGGCTAAGTTTGTATTAGTGATGCGCTTTTTACACTCCTTATCGATATCGATAAAATTTTGCATCAATAATTTACAGTATATTTTAATATAATATACTGCAATAAAAAAATGAACAATATCCATACTAATATTATATAATACATTAGCGACCCGCCCCGGCGTCGCACGGGTATAAAATATATAGCCACTGAAAAAATGATTAAAATCGATAGCCTATGATCCTTCACGTGGTCTACTTCTTATCTGTGCCAAATAACATAAAAAATTGCTTCATTAATTCGCGAGATAAGCCCTTTCAAATTATTTCCCCCGTTTTTTTCCACATTCTCCCATTAGCCTTAGCGTGATAAAATAGAGGAGGAGTCCTCAATAAATGGGCTATCTAACACTGAAAGAATTTTTCAAATCGGACCAGTAGTTTCTGAGATTAGCGCTTTCAAATAATTTTCCCCGTTTTTTTCCACATTTTCCTCTATTTTTTCGTTCCTATTCGTTTATCGTAATAAGATATAGCCTATAGCCTTCCTCGATAAATGGGCTATCTAACACTGAAAGAATCATCAAAATCCGTTGCGTAGTTTTAAAGATTAAAGGGAACAAAGGGACATGAGGGAAAAAAAGCGCCTTTGTTTTATAATACGAGTATGTATAGATAGATGCGAGACTGTACTCTCGTATAGATAGATGCGAGACTGTGTCTCCACGCCCACAGCGTTAAACCAAATATGTTGCTGAAATTTGGTATGGGTTTACTTTGAGTCCCAGAAGAGGATTTGGAATTTTTGTATCCCAGAAAAAAGTGCCCGTGCGATTAACGAATTTTGGCGCATCAAAGTTGCAGGCATCATCTAGTTTGAAAATATTTGCTTTTTATCTGTAGTGTAAAAACCGATAAAGTTCCTTACGGTGCAACATAGTTGCTGGCAACAAAATATAAACGAATTTAGGGACAACGAGGTTGCGGGCCTCATCTTGTGTATTATAATATAAAATTTTAAATCAAACGAAATTTCAGTTATTTTACGCTCTTGTATTTGCTTGACAAAAATAAACAATTTCAAGCTTACTTAAAGTTTCTCGATGGAGCACCGTGTTATTTTAGAGAACATTTTAAAAATAACCTTTAAAACTTTTGCACAATGAAATATTCCAAACTTTATTTAAAGTTCATTATTAATAAAATAATACACAATTTGATAAGTAGGTACTATTTTAACGAAAATTTATGTGTGTAAACAAATACAAAAAAAAACGTAATTTGGTTGATAAAATCAATTAACTGTTCCCGTTATTATTCAATGTAATTAAAATACAAATATTTCTATCGACAGGAAATGCACACCACTACAACACTTAAGTGAGCCACGGAAATATTCCGAGGTTATAGAGTAAATATCTTCGTCTCGTACGATATTCACATGTGGAGGCTATGCAGTCAAGGTTTTGTGAAAAGAGGTCGGTTATCTGGTCCCAATTATTGCACCTCGAATCTCGGCTTGATTCTTATTGTAGCATCTGTAAAAAATCGCGACCATAATACTAGAATTAGGTACAATAAAAAAATATTTAATCTAGCCGTTTCTTTGTTAAAACTGGTATACGCAACCGACAGGTAAAAGTTACGTTGACTATTATAAATTAGGCAATTTGGACAATGTTCATTCCCAATTCTTTAAACACAAATCAGACGCAATTTAGTTCCAATTCGGTCACATTTCAGTCACAATTCAATCAAAATCTATTCGCAATTCCGTTACAATTCAAGTGCAATTCAGTCACGATTTACCAAATTTCATTAGAATCGGTTCCTCGGTAATAGCTAGAAGATGACACAGACAAACACACATTTTCGTTTATAATATTAACTAGCTTTTGCCCGCGGCTTCACTCGCGTTTGGGCTGTGCGTTGATAGATCACTATGTCAGTCCTTTGATGTTTATATTATATTTAGATACTTTCAGAAAGTGTCAACCCTGTTAGTTTCTAAGCGTATCGTAGCAATAACAAACCATGTCACTTATACCAACCCATAAACCATTTTTTACATACAATTTATTGGGATGCCGTTTCAGGTTTTATGGAAAATCTGAAAGTGTACTCAGGGCTGGCGCATAAATAATCCTAAAGGGTTCCCGGCAATAAAACCTTCACATAAAATATGTAGCAAACAAAATTATCATAAAAATTGACACATGTACACAGGGGTGACTCCGGATTAGTAGATGCGTGTTCACACAAATATTTCATAAGCAATACATACTAATATTATAAACTAGCTGTCCCGGCAAACGTTGTTTTGCCATTTAAAGTATTTCTACTTCATCAGTTGACACAAAATCTGACCCCCTCTTTGGTCCCCTTAGAGGGGTGGGGTGGGGGGGGGGTAATTTTTATACACCAGATGTTGAGTTGGAAGGAGGCAAATATATCTGCGAAAACCGTATGCAAATCGGATCAGTAGTTTTCGTGTTAAAGCAAAAGTCTTTTACAAAATCTGACCCCCTCTTTCGTCCCTTTAGAGGGGTGGGGGGAAAAATTTTATACACCAGATATTAAGTTGGAAGAAGATAAATATATCTGTGAAAACCGCATTGAAATCGGATCAGTAGTTTTCGTGTTAAAGCAAAAGTCTTATACAAAATCTGACCCCCTCTTTCGTCCCTTTAGTGGGGTGGGGAGAATTTTTTTTATACACCAGATGTTAAGTTGAAAGAAGACAAATATATCTGCGAAAACCGCATTCAAATCGGATCAGTAGTTTTCGTGTGATGCTGGAACAAACATACAGACAGACAGACAGACAAAAAAACTAACTAACTTTTCGGCTTCTATAGCGATATTGTGACACCCTCCGCTTATTATTTTTTGAATATCTTTAATGTACAGAATTGACATTTCTACAGATTTATTATATGTATAGATGCGAAAGTGTGTCTGTCTGTCTGTTACTACTTCACGCCCAAACCGATTTAAACGCCTGAACCGATTTCGCAATTTGGTACGGAGATACTTTAAGCCTCAGAAAATGATACTTTTTTTCCTGAAAAATGAACGGTTCCCGTGCGATTAACGTGATTTAAGCGTTCCAAGTTTCAACCCCGACAAAAAAGAGCGGTGTTACAACTTTGACGTGTATGTCAACAATAAAGAGGAATTTAAGCTAGAACCAAATTATGGGGCGTTTTCATAATTCGCGGCTGACGGACACAGTTCGTACTAGTAGGGGAGGTAGTGCTATCGTTTGCTAAGTCATTTCATACCGACCAAATTTTTGTCCAGCGGTAGCTTAATATTTATCAATCAATATAATCAGCGTCAGTCGCCGCACCCATGGTGAAATGTTAACTGAGAGTATTTCAAAGTTGTAAAAAAAATAGTTGCGAAAAGTGATTTTATACTGAATGAAACTTTGATGAATGATTATTGAGGTGATGTTTAACCAAAAAATCACCGTCAGCCGTATTGCAGACGGGAGATTCAACGTCAGTCGCGTTACTGAACATGTAAAATTTTTTTGAATATAAAGTCATTTTATACCGTACAAAATGTATACAGGTGAATGTTTCTACTTTGTAAATAACAAAGAAAACCGTCAGTCGCTAATACGATGGTGGAAAAACCGTCAGCCAGCGATATAAGTTATGACCAATATAGCCCTACTTCGCGCTCAATCCCAGTAAACACAAAACACCATTATAAGAAACTTATTATAGCACGAGTTAATGTACAAAGCATTCTAACCAAATCGTATATCGGCTGTATATCTTTTATACGACTCTTTTAAGTAAAATTTGGGCCCCCCCTTTAGACAGCATTGAGTTGTATAAAGTCTATTTAATAGCATTATACTCGTAATTATCATATTACTTCATTAATAAAGTCAGTTATGAGCATAGGAATAAACAAATGGCATTTTTTGCGACTTTAATACAGTTAATATATAGCTTTTAAAATGACAAACTGTTTTTAAAATTTCATAACAATGCTTACTGTTTTACTTCCTCTGTAAAAAAGAAAACCATAATGATTTTAAAAATATATTTATTCTGCTGACTGCTTTTGGTCGTGCAAAGTATTGTGTTGACCTGTGTGTTATATCCTTATAATATGTGACAACTAATATTGAATGGGTAAGTAATGCCTTTATTTCTGATTGTTTTGAGTGAAATGAAATGAAATATACATGTTATTAGTAAGGAATACACGCGCCCTCGCTAAAATACTTTATTATAGTATAAAATTTTTAGAAAACATAACCTATAGTTCTAACAAATATGAAAACTAGCCTTTAGCAATAGGTTTAACAAATAAATGTAGCTTATAAAGGTATCCGTACAAAATACAAATAATTTCATTCCCTTTTTAGTCGATCTTATAGTGACTTGTATTCTTTTTGTAAGGTAGTGAAGGCAGCTGGTGGCTCAGGAGCTACCTAGCTACCTACGATTAATATTAATTTACTAGAAATTTACTATTGACTCTAATTTAATTTAACTTTAGAAAAACTGCCAAAACTCAAAATTAGATTTTAAAGGAATTAAATAAAAGATGCCGAAAACAAAACACTCGATTTATTCGCTATTTAACAATTAATCACGGTACGGACACAAAGTTAATTAGTAGACCTAAAAATAGCGAATAAATCGAGTGTTTTGTTTTCGGCATCTTTTATTTAATTCCTTTAAAATCTAATTTTGAGTTTTGGCAGTTTTTCTAAAGTTAAATTAAATAAGAGTCAATAGTAAATTTCTAATAAATTAATATTAATCGTAGGTAGCTAGGTAGCTCCTGAGCCACCAGCTGCCTTCACTGGTGACCCCTAGTCAGCACACGCCCCTTCGGTTCATCATCAGCATCAGCCCAGGTGACCCAAATGGCGGACCAAGGTAGGACACTTCCGGCTGCACCAACCGCTGCACCAGCCGCTGCACCTGCCGCTGGACCAGCCTCCGCGCCTGCGAGTGAACCTGCACCTGCCAAGGACGTTCTGCAAGAAGCATGCCGTGTTGGAGTACGGACACCTACTTTCAACTCAGAAGACCCAATGCTATGGTTTGCACAGTTGGAAGGTCAGTTTCTTTTATCTAATATTACGGCGGACACCACCAAGTTCTACTTCGTACTGTCTCAACTGGACCCCCAGCATACCATGGCAGTTCGGGACCTGGTCGTTTCTCCACCAGCTTCAGGCAAGTATGAGAAGCTGAAGAGCGAGCTGATCAAGAGATTGTCAGCATCACAGGAGCGGAAGCTAAAGCAGTTCGTCTTGCATGAGGAGTTGGGCGATAGAAAACCCTCGCAGTTTCTCCGCTACCTGCAGCAACTGGCCGGTCCCACCGTACCTGAGGATCTCATACGTACGATATGGTCCAGTAGACTACCAACCAACTTGCAAACCGTAGTCGCATCGCAGGTGAATATGAGCCTCGAGAACGTAGCTGAATTGGCGGACAGGATCAACGACATCGTTACAGTGAACGGGCAAGTAGCTGGCGCCAGTGCACCCCCGATGCCCCCGATGGTTGATTTCTCACCTGCTTCGACTTCTACTCATCAATCAATCGAGTTCTTGACCCGGACGGTAGCCGACTTGAGCAGAAGGTTGGAGACAATGAGCATGAAGCTCCGTGAACGCCATCGCTCCCGATCCAGAGGTCCATGGAGATCCCGTTTTCGTTCCCGCTCTCGTTCCCAGTCCAGAGATCGCTCCTTCTGCTGGTACCACCACCGGTTTGGCGACCGGGCTCTAAAATGCATCCAGCCCTGCACCTACAAGAAGAAGCCTGGTAGTTCGGGAAACACCTTGGGCCGCCATTATTGGCGGCGAACGACTGCCTAGCTATTTCGAGCCGCTTGTTAATCACGGATCGTAAAACTAAGGTACAATACTTAGTAGATACGGGTTCAGACCTGTGTGTTTTTTCGCGATCCGCTGTACGGGAGCCACGCATCAAGACCAAGTACGAGCTGTTCGCTGCAAATGGAACAGTTATCGCCACATATGGTTATTTGCCTCTTACCTTGGACTTAGGCCTGCGTCGCGCATTTACTTGGCAATTTATAGTTGCAGACGTCTCCAAGCCCATCATCGGCGTCGATTTTCTAGGTTTCTACAACCTACTTGTCGACTGCCGCAACCAACGCTTGATCGACGGTGTCACATCCATCACAGTTGCCGCACCTCGCGTCAAGGCTGCTGAAAATATTTCATCAGTCCGCACAACCCTGGGGAATACGGACTACGATAGACTGCTGAGAGAGTTCCCCGAAATTACGCGCCCTGCTGGTAGACCAGGTACTCCCAAGCACAACACAGTGCATCATATTCGCACTACTCCAGGTCCTCCAACGTCCAGCCGCCCTCGTCGTCTTGATCCTGCGCGGATGAAAATCGCAAAACAGGAATTCGACGAGATGCTGCTGAGTGGTACAGCGCGCAGATCAGAGAGCGCTTGGTCTTCGCCTCTTCACCTAGTCCGCAAGAAGGACGACAGCTGGAGACCCTGTGGGGACTACAGAGCGCTGAACGCTCGCACAGTTCCAGACAGATACCCCATCAGGCACGTTCAGGATTTCGCTGACCAGCTAGTAGGTAGCACCATGTTTTCCACCGTGGACTTGATCAAGGCCTACAACCAGATCCCAGTCGTTGAAGATGATATACCCAAGACTGCCATCACGACACCCTTCGGATTATACGAATTCCCGTATATGACTTTCGGGCTTCGTAACGCTGCACAGACCTTCCAGCGTTTCATGGACGAGGTTCTCCGAGGGTTAGATTTTTGCTACGGGTACATGGACGATATTCTGGTCTTCAGCCGAGATGATGAGGAGCATCAGGAGCACTTAAAGACTCTTTTCAGAAGGCTAGCAGAGTATGGAGTTCTGATCAACACCAACAAATGCAATGTCGGACAGTCTGAGGTGAAGTTTCTGGGTTACAGAGTTTCTGCCGCAGGTATTCGACCTCTTGAGTCCAAAGTGCAAGCAGTCCTGGACTTCCCAGCACCCAAGACAATTAAGGATTTAAGGCGTTTCCTGGGAATGATTAATTTCTATCGTCGATTCTTACCTTCCGCAGCTTCCTTGCAGGCACCCCTCAACAACCTTTTGACGGGACCGAAAGTCAAAGGTTCTCATCCAGTCACCATGACGCCGGAGCTGCAAGAAGCTTTTAATAAATGTAAGCATAGTCTTTCACAGGCAGTACTCTTGGTTCACCCAGACCCTCAGGCCGAGCTTGCAATCCAGACCGATGCTTCTGACTCAGCGATCGGAGCTGTTCTGCAGCAGAGGAAGGACAAAGACTGGCAGCCGCTCGCTTTCTTCTCCAGGAAGCTCAGGCCATCTCAGAGGAAGTACAGCCCTTATGATCGAGAGCTCCTGGCTATTTACGAAGCGATCAGGTATTTTCGTTACATGGTCGAAGCAAGAACCTTCTCGGTGATTACTGACCACAAACCACTGACGTTTGCTTTTGCCTCACCTAGAGAGAACTGTTCTCCTCGTCAGTTCCGATATCTGGACTTCATCAGCCAGTTCACTACTGACATCAGATTCGTGGCTGGTAAGGACAACGTTGTAGCTGATACCTTGTCACGCATTAATGAAGTTTGTTTGCCCCTAGATTACGATTCCCTGGCCCGCGAACAAGCAACGGACTCCGAGTTGCAGGATTTGCTCCAGAATGGCTCGAGTCTCAAGTTGGAGAAGCTGAGGATGCCAGAGTCAGGTGTCGAGGTATATTGCGACACCGCTGCAGGTACACGACCTTTTATAACGAGATCTTTTCGCAGGCAAGTTTTTGACTCTCTTCATGGCCTGAGCCATCCAGGCGTGAAGGGAACAGTTCGCCTTGTATCAGAAAGGTTCGTCTGGCCTGGCATACGCAGGGAATGTCGACAATGGGCTAAGGAGTGTCAAGCATGTCAGAGAAGCAAAGTGACGAGGCATACGACAGCACCTTTGTCAGCATTTAAGAATCCATCAGCACGCTTTCGTCACATCCACCTTGATATTATTGGTCCCTTACCTTTATCTTCTGGCTTCAGGTACTGCCTCACAGTCGTCGATCGCGTCACCCGTTGGCCTGAGGCGTACCCGCTCCAGGACATCACTGCCGAGACCTGCGCAGCCGCCAAGTTGCCCGACGACTCGCCACAATAGGAAAAGGAAAGCTAATGGCGACAAATAAAATTAAAGCTTTAGGCATTTGACGATAGCATAATAGTGCTGTTAATTTTAATATAGCCCGTTACAAAAATTAGAGCTCGCATCGCACTATACAAGACACTTATTATTATGTTCAGCCATATAACAGCACTTCAGAAATATGTTTTAATGTTTAAACTCATTATACGTAATAGTGACTGATCGTTATCGAGTTTAGCAGGGTACCGTAATCATTTGGTAAAGCCTATATATAATTTATGTTTTTTTGGTATGTACAATTTATAAGAAGGTTAGTACTAACAAGAGTGATGATTTTTTCCAGAATAATGGCTTCAAGCAGTGCAGAAGAGAGAATTTTGAGATGGCTCGAAGAAGAAGACACTGATAATAGAGATATATTTTTTGTTTACTAGAATTATTAATAAAATCAGTATTTAAATCCTTTTTAAGCTTTCTTTTGAATCCGCCTGTTTTTTTTTTTTGTTTTTTTCCAAGCCTTTTTATCCTTTCTTATATATTAAATTAGCCAGTGTGATATATTCACCATTATAAATAAACATTTTGTAAATTCAAATTACGATGTTATTATTGCTCATAGTTCTAACAATACTTTTATTTCGATCAAAATATAGCTATATGCTGTAGAGATGAATAGATCAGAAAGAAAACGGAGCAAAGGCATTATTTGTTATAAAGTCAATATTAATATAGGACTAGCATTAAATTAGCACAACCATGGACTATTAGAAAGCTTTTATTCCTACAAAAAATCAATGTACGTTCAAAAGCACTATAAATTAGTTTATTAATGCTTATTTAAAGCGTAAAGTTTTTTTAATTCCCAATGTAAGATAATAGTCTTAGTATAAGTTTGAAAGCTGTTTTAGAAGCTGTAATTTAGAATTATCCTACGTTAATTTAAGATTTTTGACATTGTAACAATTTTTTGCTAACTATATTATAGCAGTAAGCATAATTTGATGCAATAAATGCCTTTATAGAGTATTCATATTTGGATAGTGACGATTAAAAGAATTAATATGACTTCAAGACATAATTCTGTATCTGTTTTGGTTAATATACAAGTTGTGTGTTTACTGGGATGTATCCTAGGGCGTCGCGTAGACGACATTTCCATCTGCAAACATTCAGCTGACGGCGATTTTCGTTTGAATTAACCATAAAATTATCTCACAAAAATAGCAATTTTAAGTAATTAACTCGATAGTCAATATTTGTGAAGAAGAATTATATACATTTTACTTTAAAAGCGCCATCTGTTGTTATATACTAAAACTTAAATAACACCTACCGAACCTAAACGTGTATAATCTAGATATGAACCTTTATTGGGTGCGAATTGGGATCTTTTTAACGTCAATTCAATACGATTCCCAAGTCCCAACAACAACTTTGAGATGCTCTCAATTTTTATTCCACCCATTATGAAGTGGCTGACGATCAAAGCTGTTATGTATTAGTGGAATACTATTATTGTAACGATTTTTGCTCGGTATGAAATGACTTTTTAAACTGAGCGCGACCTTCCCTACTATACGTCGGCGGATGCAAAAACATTCGGCCAGCCAGATTCTGTTCGGACGTCCGAATGTGCACAGTTTAGTGTATTTTGTATTAATCAGCTGATAGAAACAAGCCGCATCCGATGAAAACTTCCGATAATATTTTGTTTCCAGCTGCCTACCTATAAGTATCTCGTCTCTCTCTCTCTCTCTCTTCTCCTCTCTCGTCTGCCTTCCTATAAGTTTGTGTGTCTGTCAGTGGCATCGGAGCATCCAAACGAGTGGACCGATTTTGATCTAGTTTTTATGATTAAATGCTGATATGATTGAGCGTGTTCTCAGCTATAGTTCAACTTGATCAGTCTGCTTATAAGTGGAAAACTAGGTTTATTTATTAATTATTACATATAAAGGTTGTAACTGATTTCCAGTGATTTCATCGGTGAAATAATGACTCTTGACACCTTAGACTCTAAGGCTGAGGGTGAAATCTATAGAGCGATCTTAGACTTAACTCAGACTTTACTTCAGACTTTACTTTACAAAATCTTTTTTGTAAAGTCTGAAGTAAAGTCTGAGTTAAGTCTAAGATCGCTCTATAGATTTCACCCCAAGAGCCTCCAATCGAGGGTGGTTTTTAAATTTTTTAATTTAGCAATAATATTATGATAACATTTGTAAAGCTAAAATTAATTTTAGGGACTATAAACACAATAGTGACCTAAGAATAAATTACTATTAATAGTCGTTAACGAAAATTAAGTTTACACAGAGTGTACAAGGAAAATCCGTATTCTTAGAACCGTCCAATTATATTTTCACTTTGGGGCGGACATTGTGAAGCAATTACGTTTATTTACATTGTAACAACCAAATCCCTAATAGAGGTTTGCCTCCGCGAAGGCTTTGGACTAATTACGACCCTCAAGTTAAAACAAATTTAATTCCTACCTGGCTTTATTTGGATTTAAAAAATTACGTTACCTTATGTGTATTTATAAATATAAGTATATGTACTCAGTACTATCAGAGAAGTTGATTCCTAGGTAGGCCTAAGCAATTTGATCGCGTTAAGTCAAACCATCCGACCGATCACAGCTAACATTGAATTGACATAAGCCAACCACATGACGTAGGTCCATCAACTGCCTAGGAATTAATTTCCTCGATGGTATACGCTAGAAAAAAACTTAAATAATCTATCCAAATGCTGGCTGTATTTCGCTCAATTCTGCTGAATTTTTAACTTTTTTAAACTCCACACGTTGTCTATTTCAATTAGTTTCTTATGTCAATGATTTCAATTCAAGGCGTGCGATGATCAATATCAATGATGATATAGATTATAGATATAGACAATAAATAAAATTGCTCGTCTAGGCGGCTAAGAGTCTTCATGGCTTGCAAGTTGCAGTATACAATCAGTATAAAGTACTTGTCATCTTTCGTCAACACTTATGATACTGTCTCTTTCTTCTCATAATAATTATTTATTATTTGACACAAAAATACACATTAAATTATAGTTATTTTCATTTCACAAGCTCATAATAATAACAACGATTATTACCAAAAATAAAAAATTACGGCTGACGGAGTGCCATTACCTAGACGTTTGGAGGACATTTTGAAACAAAATGGCGGGCTCAGAAATAACACCTTACGTAATTACGCGTAGGAATTATAATCGGCCAAGTGCGAGTCGCACTCGCGCACGAAGGGTTCCGTACCGTTATAGAGCAAAAATAGGCCAAAAATTGCGTTTTTTGTATGGGAGCCTCCCTTAAATTATTATTTTATTTAAATACTTTTGTGAAAATTTCAAGTGCCTACTTGTTGTCATCGTTGATACCGAGCAAAAAATGTTTGAAAAATTACGTTTGTTGTATGGGAGCCCCCCTTAAATATTTATTTTTTTTTGTTTTTAGTATTTGTTGTTATAGCGGCAACAGAAATACATAATCTGTGAAAATTTCAACTCTCTAGCTATTACCGTTCTTGAGTTACAGCCTGGAGACAGACGGACAGACAGACGGACAGACATCGAAGTCTCAGTAATAGGGTCCCGTTTTTACCCTTTGGGTACGGAACCCTAACAACTTTATTTCGTATGGTGTTTAATTGTAAAGAAAGAATTATATTATGTTCAAATAAAAATAACTCTTTGTGGTTAAATTGTTAAAAACCAAATATTACAAGAATATAATTGTTTAGTTTATATTAATAGGTACATTTAAGATGGCTATAGGCATAATATAGGATAGTTTATGTTGAGCTGAAAGTCACTAATAGGTACATCTTATTTATTTTAAAAATACGTTTGATCTTCATATTCTATACATAAAAAGCAATGTTTCCTGAATATCCACTGTTAATTAACACACTTTATAAAATTATTATATAATTTTTATTGTTAAATGTACCTTCTGGCAGCTAGCTCATAATAATTAACATTATTCAATAATCGGCCAAGTGCGAGTCGGACTCGCGCACGAAGGAATCCGTACCGGTATAGAGCGAAAATAGACAAAAAATTGTGTTTTTTGTATGGGAGCCCCCCTTAAAGATTTACTTTATTTTAATTTCATTATTAATTATTAAAGTACAAATATAATTAAGGATTTTGTGAAAATTACAAGTGCCTAGCTGTTACCCCAACTAACAAAAATTGCTCTTGTAGTGGCTTATATAGCCAAAAATAATATTCTTATTGGAGTCGTATTATCGCTAATAAGGGTGCATTTGGGCACAATTTATAAGGATAATAACCTTATACCCTCCTTATAGTTGCTTTATTGTCCGCTTTTTTCCTTATACGTGTTATATAATGATCCATAACAAGGTACTTCAACTTATAAGAAACATATAGAAAGCGTTAATACGGGCGATCACCCTTATACGTGTTATATTATTGTCCGATACAAGGGAGTTAAACTCCATTTGCCCTTTTTGCCGTCATAAGTGATTTACATTTTCGCAATAGCTTGGAGAAGGAATAGTAACGTCAGCTATTTTACTGTCAAGTAAACGACAAGTCATTATTTTATGTATAGTTTATTTACCTGATTTAGTGCTCGTTTATAGTGAAAAGTGTATGGGAATTAAAATGCATGATAAAATGTGATACGCTGTGTATTTTGGTATCAACTCGCCCTTGAATTTAAGCTGTTTTTGTGCTAAAAACGTCATTAATTATTTAGTCAAGTTATATACAGTGCTTTTAAAAGAACAACAGGATTCATACATCGTCTATAAGGAGTCTATAAGGGTAAAGACTTTATAACGGCATCAATTGTTTCTTATGACATATCCATTTTACATATCGTTAGGGTTCCTTTCACACTAACAAAATCGCACCTAGCTAGTGTTATTCCCGTAATCTATATTATATATAAAAATGTTTTTTTTTCCACTGTAGTTGGGTTGGCCGAAAGAGACCTCTTTATAAGGATACTTTAGCTCACTTTTGCGCACTAATTTTAAGTTTGAAATATTATTAAAAATACGTGATTATCAAATTAATTGTTTTATTTTTTACTTTTCTTCTGTTACCATCGCTCCTTTCCAACTTCTTCCACAGTTTTGAATCCCTTTTTAGGGTTCCGTACCCAAAGGGTAAAACGGGACCCTATTACTAAGACTTCGTTATCTGTCCGCCTGTCTGTCTATCTGTCTGTCTCCAGGCTGTATTTCAAGAACCGCCATAGCTACAATTTTGTAATTTGTTGGGATTGTATGCATTTATTGCCACTATAACAACAAATACATAAAACAAAATAAAATTAATACATTTGATATCTAAGGGGGCTCCTATACAGCAAACATGTTTTTTTCGCTTTTATTGCTTGTCAATAATGGTAACAGGTAGGCACCTAAAATTTACACAAAGGCCTACAAACTATAAAAAAACTTTGGCCTTTTTTTGTTCTATGAAAGTACGGAACCCTTCGTGCACAGGTCCGACTCGCACTTGGCCGATCATTCCGCTGCGCAAGAAATTTACACAATCTGTTGTACGTTTAAAATGGGGAATTTAGTTATGTAAAGCATTTTAATGTAACCTTAAAGAGAATAATATCTTTATAATCACTGTTTAAGGGAATGTGGATTGCTTTCATCCTTGTTAAGGTCATATAAAATGTTAGCATTCGTTTGTTGGATAGATGTCTTATTAAATGCCCCTATAAGTTAAAAGCATTATTAGTTACCTTGTGCATTACTTTTATAAGAATAATTGATCATATTAAAAGCTTTTATATGTCTTTGAATATTATAAGGCTAAAAAGCAATGTAAATAGCCACTATAAGAAGAACATATTTCGAAGCCTTATAGTTGCCGTATAAATTAGAGTTATTAACGTTTACCCAACCAAATTATAAGAATAAAGGTAATATTAGCCAAATCTCCTAATAGTGTGCCATTATAAGTAACATTGGCATAATGAATGCTCTTTTATAACAAGTATATGAGTTTAGACCTTATTGAGTTAATTTTATAAGGTTAGTTTGTTTGTTGGGACCATTATTGATTACGAGCAAAAAAAGCCAAAAAAATCACGTTTCTTGTATGGGAGTTTTGGCCCCCCTTAAATATTAACTACTTATTTTATTTTTAGTATTTGTTGTTATAGCGGCAACAGATATACACAATCTGTGAAAATTTCAGAAGTCTAGCTATAGCGGTTCTTGAGTTACGGCCTGGAAACAGACACACAGACAGACAGACAGACGGACAGACAACGAAGTATTAGTAATAGGGTCCCGTTTTTACCCTTTGGGTACGGAACCCTAAAAAAATACCTATTCATCCTATGACTATGAATACCATTCCTCGTCTAGCATCTAGGTCCTATAATAAAGCTCTAGATTGTCGTGAGCTACCCACATTTACCCTACTTATGTAGATCGGAAATCCTATTCAATAGTCCGTCTTCCACATTCAATGCCTTGAATAGTCAAGATCTCTTGTGGAATAGATAGCTAAATCATTATTATTGCCCACAAAAACATATCTGAATTTCATCGGATTATAAGGATTTAGGCACTTTTTAGACTACGATACGATTGGATATCGTACTTCCATATTCATCCATACTAATATTATAAATGCGAAAGTGTGTCTGTCTGTCTGTCTGTTACCTCTTCACGCTCAAACCGCTGAAGCGATTTTGCTGGGCATGGAGATATTTTTAGTCCGGAGAAAGGACATAGGATAGTTTTATTCCGGAAAAAATTTCCGGTTTTAGCGCGATAAACGAATATTGGCGGATTTGCGGGCGACATCTAGTCGCTTATAAAATCCGATGATGTTACTAAATGCGGTATTATTTGTCTAAATGACTGCACACCTTTACGCGTTAACTCTTGAAGCGATTTTGATGACTACAAAAGCTTACTAAGTTTGAGTCCTGGGAAATGATATTATATCAGGAAAATTTACAGTTTCCTCATTAAAAAGGTCTAGCGTTTCATATAATAGTTCGTTTTCGTATTCAAAATCCCATGGTAACCTATTATTTGTCGTGGTAAGGAGTGCCATATATACTTAATACTCTTTTCTCTAATCAACTTGATGTTTGTGCTCATCAAAATTGGTCCAGCAACGAGCGATACGTTAATGGCTTCCGTTTCTCACAAAGACGCCCTTAAAACGAGATACACCTTAAAAATATTAACAACATAAACCCTTAAGCATTTCCTTTGGATATTGAGCAAAGAGTGAAGTGGGCCCTTTAGATACCCTTAACGGCCGACATCCTGGACCGAACGGGCCCATTCTCCTTAGCTTAGTGTTAAGCTTTCTTTTAAAAGCATTTTCTTTGAATCCTATTAAAATGCGACTTTTTTCTTGATTTTTTGTGATGATAGAAATAATCATGGTGATTTACGTTTAATGTATGGTAAAAAGAGTTAGCTAGCTTTACATAATATTATAGCTATGCCAAAAATATTTAACTTATTACAATATAGGGAAAATATTTGTCAACTTTTATATTATAAGAATAATATATTTACGAATAATTTTTATTTATTAACAATTTTATATTATCTGTACTTATATATTTAACAACTATAACTCCCCAACAAAATACTAATTAAACTTAACCCATCAGTCGTGGCAAAACGAGACACAATAGCTTTTTCATTGTTATCGCGGCCGGATGTGGCCGCTTGGGGCTTCATGAATTAATCTACCATTGTACTGCTTAATATAAAATTAATTCGATATGTAATCTATAATTATAATTAATCGATGTTTAACCAGCGTTTAAAGATGGTTGTTGTTTCAGGTGGATCACGACAATAATTAATCTAACACTGATTATAGGTAAACATTATTGCCAATCGAATTATCTACTTTCAACATATTGGCATATTGAGTATTGACACAGAGGTTACACTCTCTACAAGTGACAATGTGAGCATCTGCGAATTAAATAAGAGACTTAACAAGTCTTTAAAAAAAGTTCAACCAATACGACCTGCAAACATTCAAGAAGAGATTGTATTTCCTCTTAATCCTTCGATCGGGGATTCTTGGAAATTCTATTGCTCGTACGGGGCTTGATGGGTTAAAAGGGCCGGCAACGCACCTGCAACTTCAGATGTTGCCATGTTGTCCATGAGACTCAGTTCCAACTCTCCGTCTGAAGCTGCACTCTAGTCATTTCTGCTGTTCCGTATGAGATATGGTTTCAGACTTTATTTCAGAAAAAGTAGGTACATTGTTCTTCAACAAATCAAAATAATGTTACGCTATGCTAAATTAAAATCTTGGCTCAGAAAAACCGTTTTCCTCACCGAGTCATTCATAAATCATAATATAATATTATTATAACTTTTCTTCTTTACGGCTGTGTATTCTTTGATATTGATAGACTTGCACACGTCAGATAGTGGGATAAGCAGTGTTAAATAAACATATAAACAGTATAATTTAGTTTATTGTTTTCATAACGATTGGGAGCTACCTCAAACTTCCCGTAATAGGTAATCCCAAGCTGTACATTGTCTTTGTTTATAATTTTTATCAAAATCGATCAGATTACAAGTATCTCTGTACCTTTAACATGAATTGCCTTAAACTCTCAATTTTATTAAATTATTATTTTTATTTATTTTTTTACCATTTATTTCAGGCATCTAGGTATTATTATACTCGTAATAAATACCTTACAAACTAACATACATATTTTATATTCACTTATAAACTAACACTGTCACTAATAATTATTGTCGCCGGCGACGTGACTCGACGCTTCGTTCCAGAGTCTCCCCCGGAACCTCCGGTAAACTACATCCATCGGCCAGAACTCCGGCGCCTCGAAAGTCGACAGAAGATTCGTCGGTACTCTCACCACAAAGGAGCTAAAGTTAACCTTGTGGCGAGACTGCAGACGCTCGACCCTCAGGCGTAGTGTCGTCGTCTTTTACTTAACTGACTATTATTATAAGAGTACTTTAATAACTACAAGTAAATACTGTTTATACTTACTTAATATTACTGTACTCTGTCTTAAAATTATATTAATACATAATTTTATGATTCTATAAATGACACTGTGAAATGTGTATAACGTAATAAGGATTAACCCTACTTTGTTTTTGTGGAGCCATAAAGCCATTTTTTCATGACATCGCGTCTCGTAACTCGAAAAAGTTAGGACATTCATACTCGCGTATATCATCCTCATTTCCATACAAAACCTATCTATTACCGGATATCCGGTCGTAAATTTATCCGGGGAAAAATCCGGGTGACAAACCCTAATTGATAATGGCTACCGGTACAATTAGGTACACAGATTATAAAACATGACGGCAAAAAGTCAACACCCTCAATTATGTGACAATAATTTTAAACGTGAAAAGACTTTATGTTTGTCTGTAATAATATATGTATGTAGGTTATTTTTTGCACTTTTAAACCGATTTAGATAAAAGATATGAAGATATTATTGAAGTCGTGGAAAAAGACAGAGGATAGTTTTTAGTACGTTAAATTAACGATTAGTCATGATAGAATAACACGAGCGTCTGCATTACTCATTTTTCCCTAATTATTAATAAACCTTGTTACTTGGCTACTTCGTTATCTGGCTAATATTTCTGGTTACACAAAAAATCTACATTTTTTTTTATTTCGAATCATTTTTCCGGACCTAAAGCAAGCAAGCAAAAGAAGCGTCAATTTTTTTAACTGTTAGTTACCTGCTTCTTGCACTAACACCTTAAATTATAGCACGTTAAAATCATATTAGAGAGTTGTAACTTGTAATACATATTTGTATAGACGTGGCAATGTATTACTTTGATTCGCCAGTCATTTCCGCCGCAGACGTTTTACATAAAACTCTGAAACTATCATATTCGAATAAAACTCGAGTTCATAGAAACCTTTAAAATATCATAAATATTAGCTTTTGGATATTTAAAATACCGCGTGTAAGTCGCGGTGGTGGGTGGGTCCCCGCACGATGGTCCCGGTTAAATGGGTGTGGCTACTTAACCAGCGGTAAAAGACAATTTTAATAACTTTACACAATTCTTTTTTTTTTATTATTAAATAAGGGGGCGAGCAAACGAGTCACCTGATGGTAAGCAACTACCGTCGCCCATGGACACTCGCAACATCAGAAGAGCTGCAGGTGCGTTGCCGGCCTTTTAAGAGGGAATACGCTCTTTTCTTGAAGGTTTGCAGGTCGTAGGTCCAATTCCAAAATAAAGTTCGAATCTAAGCCTTTGCATCCATTGTGGATCATTTATACAGTATTTTCAGAGCGAAGTATAGTTACTAGCTTCGAGCAATTGTGTACTTGAGATCTGAAAATGTCTCATTGGTACACGCCTCCACCCGGGATCGAATCTGGGCCGTCTGCGATTGCGAACCAAAGGTCTACTCTACTCATTAGGCCATGGACGTTCTTAAAGTTCAAATAGCATTTAATCGTTGTTCAACAAACCTGATTGCATTCGCTATAGTTGCTATAGCATAGTTAGACATTAAGAAAATATTGCGAAGCTTAAGGTGAAATCCCATATAACATTTGACTTCTAACTAAGCTATAGAAACTACTACATTTTGACTAAGGACACTAGTTACGAGGTCATCCATAAAGTTTATTCTTGTCGTCATTGTCGTAAATCATTATCGTTTCGATATTTTAGTAATATCTACCGTTAGCTTAAGTGCCTGAGCACTTAGGACTTTCGTGTCACACATCAGTTATTTTTGTAAGAGGGAAAATTGCTATCGGGGAAAGTGGCTTATATTCAGAAGTGTATTTATAATGCTATAAAAAAAATAATTTAGCGTGTATATCTTTAATGGATTCTGTTTTTGACAAATTAAAATCAAAATATTTATTTCTAAATAGGTTAACAAAGTTGACACTTTTAGAACGTCAACGTGAGGCCTAGCACCGGTTCGGAAACTGACCCGGCGAGAAGAACCGGCGTAAGAAACTTATTTAAACTAAGGGCTGGTTTACACGTATTAAGTAGATAAGTAGTAACTAAATTTTAACTTAATTTGAAGTGCCTGCCGGAAATGTGTCAAGTGACAAGCCCCGCCTGCCAACCTTACAGAAAATAGTCAAAATTCTAATTTCCTTGTTTAGTACTTAACTAAATTTTAACTTACTACTTGCTACTAAATTTTGTGTTTACATGCAATAAATAACTTAAAATTTAGTTAACTACTTATCTACTTAATACGTGTAAACCAGCCATAGGTATGTAAGTAAAGTAAGTAAGTAAAAATGTGGAATTTTAGCAATCATCATCAGTCTGTTGTGCTAGAAAATTTGAGTTTATTAATTTCATGCAAGATTGTAAGCGATATCCAGATAGACTTTTGCAGTCAGTTCCTGAATTTCGGACAGCAATTAGAGTTTTGGTTTGGTATTTTTTTTAAATAAACATTTTATGTATGACAAAAGAGTTAGCGTATTTCCCGCTATTCTTATGGCCACACGTTATCGCGTCATACACGTCCTGAGTTGCAGTCGGCGCATACTTTGATAGCTGATAGCTTTTGCCGACGGAATATTTACTTACATACCCCTCTACCCCTCTACCCCTCTACCTCTCTACTCTTCTATATATCTACCCGTGTAGTCCCTTTATTCTCCTATTATAATGCAACATTAATGCAGCATTGTTCTTTGTTCGATCCAGTCATTGCGGCAAATTAGTATTCTTACAAACGTCAACCAAATGTTCATTGACGTTTAATGAGTTCTCTACATCTCTACCCATGCAGTCCATGTACCTAGATTCAGCAGTCTTACTCCCAAAACTGATACGATTTTGATTTACGAGTCTGATTAGTTCCAAATTGAGCCGCAGCACGATCGTGCGCTAGTATAGCTGTCAGGAGTGGGAAAAGCCGTTGAGATCGAATTAGTTCCAAATTGAGCCGCAGCACGATCGTGCGCTAGTATAGCTGTCAGGAGTGGGAAAAGCCGTTGAGATCGAATTAGTTCCAAATTGAGCCGCAGCACGATCGTGCGCTAGTATAGCTGTCAGGAGTGGGAAAAGCCGTTGAGATCGAATTAGTTCCAAATTGAGCCGCAGCACGATCGTGCGCTAGTGTAGCTGTCAGGAGTGGGAAAAGCCGTTGAGATGGAATTAGTTCCAAATTGAGCCGCAGCACGATCGTGCGCTAGTATAGCTGTCGGGAGTGGGAAAAGCCGTTGAGATGGAATTAGTTCCAAATTGAGCCGCAGCACGATAGTATAGCTGTCAGGAGTGGGAAAAGCCGTTGAGATCGAATTAGTTCCAAATTGAGCCGCAGCACGATCGTGCGCTAGTATAGCTGTCAAGAGTGGGAAAAGCCGTTGAGATCGAATTAGTTCCAAATTGAGCCGCAGCACGATCGTGCGCTAGTATAGCTGTCAGGAGTGGGAAAAGCCGTTGAGATCGAATTAGTTCCAAATTGAGCCGCAGCACGATTTTGCGCTAGTATAATATAATATTATGTCGGAAGTAGCAAAAGTTGTTGCTGATACGATTCTCGATTCGATTTTGATTCTGTCGGGAGTAAGGCAGCTGGTATTATTTTGCAAAATAATGTATCTCCATTCTTGTTCGGTCTAGTTAGTTCTCTATAAGTATATTTGACAGCAAAATGCATATACGTAAGGTGAACGTTATAATTTCTTGGTTTTACGTTATATTTTATTATAATTTTGTATGTACTTTGATAGGAATCTGACAGGATCACACAAAACATGAGCTGCATTTTTGTTAAACTAAAAGACTTCCTTCGTTGCACCAAAATTCGTTTATTGCGGGAATCATACATTTTTCCGGGGTAAAAAGTATCCTATGTCTTTTTCCGGGATTCAAAGTATCTCCAACTTTCAGCAAAATCGGTTCATCGGTTTGAGCGTGAAGAGGTAACAGACAGACACACTTTCGCATTTATAATATTAAATTAGTAAGTATGGAAGTGTGGATTGTATGGATTGAATTATTAGAATCAGGATACTGAGCTCGAACAACGATAGAATAATGTGCAATCGTCTGATTCGGAATATTCAAATAGAAAAGAGATTAAAATCGGAGTATGAGCACGATATGTGTAATATTATGACTGTATAGTGTATATTATGTTTGATTCATGTTTTTTATTTGAATGTTTTATAAAAAGTCTAGCCAATTTTATGAGACTTTTGCAGGAAACTCCTTGATGTTTACTAGTATATTATACCTAGTAAACCTCAAGGAGTTTCCAGTTTTACATTGCATAAAAAGTGCATTGTAGGTATACATAGTCCCCTTTTTATTGAGCTATAACTTATAAGTACTTACACGACTATTTAAAACTTGAACAACTAGTAAGCTTGTATGTATATTTGGCAAGAACATAAGGGTTTGTCATACCGAAATTTAAAAAAAAACAAGACTTTGTGCGATGCGTGAAAGCATTGAATATTCATATCAGATACTGTGACACTAAAGGCCGCACACAAAAAATTTTGTGGGAATATGCGTGGCCGCCACAAAGGAAGATCTTCCGACCGAGTGAGGTGGTATGCCCGGTCAGGCCGAAGCCCACGTGATACATTTCAGCTGTCGTATATATACCAACGCGCTCAGAAAACTTCGATAGCGCGATGCAGAAATGTTAGGCGAATTGTGGGTAACGCCACATCACTCCCCCCCGAAGACCGGAGGTCGAATCTTGAAGTCTTGTCGCTTGAGTCGACAGTGCCAGAGAGTTCCAGTAAGTCAGAACTGTTGCAGTGAGTCCCAGTGAGTCGGAACTGTAAGCTGCTGCACGGGATCCAGTGAGTCGGATAGCTGCCGTGCGGGGCCGATGCTACGTGCTGACCAGGAGAGATGTGCTCTGCTTGCTGACCGGTCGGTGTAGTGAGAAAGCCCGATGATGCCGATGCGGAGTCGCCCAGGCCGCGGTACATTGCGGCTAGTGGACGAGGTACCCGATGAGGCGATGCTGGCTGGCGCGGTGCGGAGGGGCGTGGAGTGATGATGATGAAGGAGGCGTGTTCTGTCGAGGGTCACCAATGTGGGAATATGCTTGGCCGCCACAAAGGAATGTTAGGCGAATTGTGGGTACCGCCACAATTTAATGAAGATTAAGCTTCAATTTAATGTGGAGTTTTATAGATAATGTATGGGGCTTAGGTTAAAATTTTCATTTAATTAATTACAGTTAAGAAATTAGTATTCATAGCTGTTGCCCGCGACTTCGTCCGCTTTAGCATAGTAGATCACGTCCCAAGTATTATTGTACAAAAATATTCAATGTACAGAATTGACCTTCCTACGATTTTATTATATTATGTAGATGTTACGAGCGGCTTCGCCTGCGTAATTTAGGAATTTCACGCAACCGTACATTTTTCCACAAAAAATAGCCTATGTCCCTTCACAAATATTGCTCCAGTAGTTTAAGAACTACTGGAGCAAAAAAAGTTAGATAGCCCATTTATGGAGGAAGGTCTATATTTTATCACGCTAAGACTAATATGAGCGAAGAAATAGAGGAAAATGTGGAAAAAACGGGGAAAATTATTTGAAAGGGCTAACTTGAATGCGCTAATCTCAGGAACTACCGGTCCGATTTGAAAAATTCTTTCAGTATTAGATAGCCCATTTATTAAGGAAGGCTATAGGCATAATAGGCTGTGGAAAAAATGGGGGAAATTAAATGAAATTGCTTATTATCTTAAGAGATAATAAGCAATTTCATTTAATTTCCCCCGTTTTTTCCACATTTTCCTCTATTTCTTCGCTCCTATTAGTCTTAGCGTATTAAGTATAGCTTATAGCCTTTCTCGATAAATGGGCTATCTGACACTGAAAGAATTTTTCAAATCGGACCAGTAGTTCCTGAGATTAGTGCGTTCAAATAAGCCCTTTCAAATAATTTCCCCCCGTTTTTTCCACATTTTCCTCTATTTCTTCGCTCCTATTAGTCTTAGCGCAATAAAATATAGCCTGTAGCCTTTCTTGATAAGTGGGCTATTTAACAATGAAAGAATTTTCAAATTGGACTAGTAATTCCTGAGATTAGCGCGTTCAAATAAGCCCTTTCAAATAATTTCCCCCGTTTTTCCACACTTTTCTCTATTTCTTCGCTCCTATTAGTATTAGCGTGATAAAATATAGCCTATAGCCTTCCTCGATAAATGGTCTATCTAACACTGAAAGAATTTTTCAAATCGGACCAGTAGTTCCTGAGATTAGCGCGTTCAAATAAGCCCTTCACATAATTTCCCCCGTTTTTTCCACATTTTCCTCTATTTCTTCACTCTTATAAGTCTAAGCGTAATAAAATATAGCCTATAGCCTTCCTCGATAAATGGAATATCTAACACTGAAAGAATTTTTCAAATCGGACCAGTAGTTCCTGAGATTAGCGCGTTCAAACTATTACTAAGCATTTCATATAATTTTCACCGTTTTTTCCACGTTTTCCTCTATTTCTTCGCTCCTATTAGTTTTAGCGTGATAAAATATAACCTATAGCCTTCCTCGACAAATGGGCTATCTAACAATGAAAGAATTTTTCAAATCGGACCAGTAGTTCCTGAGATTAGCGCGTTCAAACAAACAAACTAACAAACTTTTCCGCTTTATAATATTAGTATAGATTTCACTTAAAATTTTCATTTTCTATCTTAGATAATAGCACCATTGTATCGCGTATCGTTTAGCAGTGAACTAACTAAAATTGACTAGAAAAACCCTCATTAGCTTTGTCCACACTGTGCTTTTTTTTTGTTCATCAATGCGTTATAGCGCAGTCAACACTCAACAGCGAACGTGAGGCATGCCCGCGACGCATGCCCTCTGACCGTATCCAAAACTTTCGCTTTGTTCTTTAATGACAATGTTGGCGTTGCGTTCGTTGACGCATTCAATTATCGAATGCGCCAATACGAAAGTTGAATGACAGAAGATGACGAAAATTGAAGACGAAAGTGCACAGTGTGGACATAGCTGTAACCTTTTCTCACCAACAACTGAAAATTTCCCTCAAAACTCACATGTCAGGATTATGCAGCATGTTTTCAATTCATGCAAAACTTATTTCGCCGTATACCGTATGATAAAACCGAGACAATTTCTCAAACTTGAAAACTAACAATGCCAATTTCGTCCGGGATTTGGAAGACATATTTAGATACGAGACAGGAATAATGCTCAGCTGCATACAAATATGCTTTGTCGTTTGTGAAAGTGCCTCTTTTGCTGGTCAATCAGGCAGTAAGAACTTCTTTGACTGGCAAGCCAATTAGGCCACGAATAGTGGGTCCCTTACAATTTAAATAGATTTATCTATTATAGTCAATATATTGCATCTTTGTGCTGTCTCCCGCTTTGTTTGGGGAGGGATTTGAATTTTTCCGACTGTCCCCCTATTTTCTTCTGATTAATTACGTATTGAGTTATGAATGCAGTTATGTACTTTAGATCATTTAGAACGAGACTGCATTCATCTTATATATAAAATTCTCGTGTCACAATGTTAGATAGCGAACTCCTCCGAAACGGCTTTACTGATTTTTACCTAATTTTATATACATATATTCAGTAGGTCTGAGAATCGGCTACTGGGTACTTTATATATTGATAAGTGTGTTTGTTGAATAAATAATAGTAAATTATTACAACCTGAGACTGACGGCGATCATTAAGTTTGTGTGACGGGATAGCGATCGACGTTGCCATGGTGACATACTTATTTAGTCACTTCAATAAAATAATAATATTATTATGGCAAATATATTGGCAAAGCAACGTTTGCTGGGACAGCTAGTAATTAAATAAAAAAATTGTGGGTAAATACACAAAATATTATGCTTCACAGCGACCATATAATATATTATTGAAATTCTGAGTTATTCCTGTAGAGAGCCTGTTCCTAGAGCATTCCTAAGATCATAATTCATAACAAAGAGACTAGCTATGACGTCCGCCACTCCGTTGCGTCAAAGTTCGTTTATTGCGCTGGAGCACATTTTTCTTGGGATGAAAAGTGGCCTATGTCCTTTCCTCAAAGTATCTCCATACCTGTCAGCAATATCGGTTCAGCGGTTTAGGCGTGAAGAAGTAACAGACAGACACACTTTCGCTTGAATAATATTAATAAAGATGCTCAACGACCCTGCAGTAACCAGCTACGAAAACGTAGCTGGTAACTGCTGTCGACTTTACACAGGACATGGGAAAAGAAATGGAAGGGCATTCCCTTCCATTTCATGCGAAAGCGTAAGAACGCCTCCGTGGTCTAGTGGTATAGAGCGCGGCTCGTGAATTTGAGGTCGTGGGTTCGATTCCCGCGTTGAAAACATGTTATTTCCAAGTTTGGTTAGGACAATGCAGGCTGATCACCTGATTGTCTGACAAGTAAAATGGATCCAAATCCATCCAATTTAAACGTCGGATGGGCATGTAAAAAGTCGGTCCTGACTCCTGCGCCTAATCTCTCGCCAGTCGTGTCGCTCGTTCGTCCCACTAGGCTATAAAACACACTTGGGCACTATAGTGCCCAAGTGTGTGCGCAGTAATTTTATAAAATTACTCCGCGTAGCTGGCCTGATTTCAATGAAACCGGCCACCGGCACCGAAACCGGTGTGGGAGCTATTATATTATAATGGGAGTGCCTCCGCTGCCGGCGCCGGCTCCCAAAAATATCAGTAATGAGAACCGGCGGTAGGTACAATTCCGTGCATCGCGATCGATCGCGGTCGCGCACGACCTACTACTGTCGTCGGCCGCTCGCGACCATAGTCAGCGTATGAAAATGTATGCATGCAAATGCACCGCTTCCGAGGCCCGCGACTGACGCGCGCGGCCTACGACTGTCGTAAGCCGCGCGCGACCGTGCCATATAACTTTGACACGGTCGCGCGGGGCCTACGACAGACGCGCGCGACCGACGACAGTCGTAGGCCCCGCGCGACCGTGTCAAAGTTATATGGCACGGTCGCGCGCGGCTTACGACAGTCGTAGGCCGCGCGCGTCAGTCGCAGGCCTCGGAAGCGGTGCCATACATTTTCATACGCTGACTATGGTCGCGAGCAGCCGACCACAGTAGTAGGTCGTGCACGACCGCAATCGATCGCGATGCACGGAATTGTACGTTTATAAACTGCCGGCAGCCGAGATATAAAACAACGGCTGCCGGCGCTGGCACTCAAAATGGGAGCCGGTGATATAATGGATAAAGCGCTAGGTTCCAGTGCCGACTGCCGATACACAAATTTTAAAAAGAAATAATTATAATCTCAAATAATAAATTCGACTTTACCGACTTCCAAAGGTGAAGGTTAGGTACTTACCTATTCGTTCGACCCCCCCCCCCCCCCTTATATACGCCCATGGCTGTGGATATTTTAGTTTTTTTGTGATGCATTTTCTTAGCTTAGCTTTATAAAGCTGAAATAATCAGCCAAGTGCGAGTCGGACTCGCGCACGAAGGGTTCCGTACCGTTATAGAACAAAAATAGGCGAAAAATTGTGTTTTTTGTATGGGAGCCATCCTTAATTTTTTATTTTATTTAAATATTATTAAAAATTATTAAAGTACAATTATGTTTAAGGCCTTCGTGAAAATTTCAAGTGCCTACCTCTTATCATTATTGATTACGAGCAAAAAAGGCCGAAAAAATCACGTTTGTTGTATGGGAGCCCCCCTTAAATATTAATTTTATTTTTATTTTAGTATTTGTTGTTATAGCGGCACCGGAAATACACAATCTGTGAAAATTTCAGAACTCTAGCTATAGCGGTTCTTGAGATACAGCCTGGAGACAGACAGACGGACAGACAGACATCGAAGTCTCATGAATAGGGTCCCGTTTTTATCCTTTGGGTACGGAACCCTAAAAAGGTAGCTAAGGTATACCTTAGCTACCTTTTTTCAGCTACCAAAAAGTAAGATTTTGCACCACAGCTACAGTTATAAACCCCGTGGTATACTTCCGAAGGTACTGAACAGAACTTCAGATTCCTTATACATATTAGAGAGTTTCAGCGTTGCTTAATGAAGCAAAGATATTGTATTATGCTACTATGCAGATCACATTTATCAGCATCATCATCACCACCATTAACCCATCAAGATTCAAGCCCCATACGAGCACCGGTGATCGCGACAACAATAGAATACAATAGCATTTCCAAGAATCCCCGATCGAAGGATTCAAATATGCATCCAGCATCCTTACAATAATATGACTATTTATGACCTTATTTTTTGTATTTTTCATAGTCCTTTAGCTCAAGACTTTGATAATTATTTTTTATAAAATTCAAGTTTTTGATAATTATTCTGTTATTTGACAAGCGATGTTTGCCGAATAGGCGCCGGCAGCCTATTCGGCAAACATCGCGTGACTTCGGCAAACTTCGGAGTTCGGAAAACGGCGCCGGCAGTGGCGGATTTACCTTAAGGCCCAGTAGGCCCGGGCCTAGGGCGGCCAGATAAAAAGGGCGGCAAATCGTGCAAAAAAAATTGTGATGGGTGCTTCTGCAGTCATGTGAAGCTAGTGGCAATAGGCAATAGTTTTATTTATTTACGTAATATCATAATATTACGTAAATAAATAAAACGTAGTTGGAATCAAGTTTCATTATAATATTATATATTTTTGTTTTTTAACAAACGATTAAAGTTGTGTGCAGTAAAGATGCGTAGTGGCTTCTCAGTTATTAAAAGTTTGCGCGGGTTTTTGTACAGCCAGTTTTTGGTGAGATATTAATTAAAGCTTCCAACCCCCATCTTTCATAATATGATTAAGAGGGCGAATAAAGAAAAAAATTAAACATAGTCCTTTTCTCTTCACACTAACGCCCGGCTTTCATATGCCGGATGAAAAAGAACGACGCAGAATCATTGCAAAGTTAGTTTTTTAGGGTTCCGTACCGTAAAAACGGGACCCTATTACTAAGACTTCGATGTCTGTCCGTCTATCTGTCAGTCTCCAGGCTGTAACTCAAGAACGGTAATGGCTAGAGAGCTGAGATTATGTATTTCTGTTGCCACTATAACAAATATTGAAAACAAAATACAAACCAACTGCAGGTACCTGAAATGTTCACAAAATACTCAACTGTGTTTAAAATACTTTAATAATTCATAATTAAATTTAAATAAAATTAATAGAATAGAAAATATAGAAATTTATAATTATTATTCTACGAGAGTTTATATACACTATACAGGGTACAATTAAGGTTTTAATTGCACCCTGTATGATGTTTTAAAAATGCAGAAAAATGTTCTTTTGCGTTTTAAGGTTTAACTCCGTTTGGTTACATTGGCTCGTTTTGTTGTATTAAATATGTTTTTAAATATAGCCAGAATCGATGATTGTCATCCATCTATAAATAGCTTGCTTTTCTCGTACACGCAATTTTGTATGGGACTCAACAGTCTATCTGGTCTTTTTTAAATGTTTTACTAGCTGTCCCGGCAAACGTTGCTTTGCCATAATATATTTGCCATATTATTTTATTGAAGTGACTAAATATGTCACCATGGCAACGTCGATCGCTATCCCGTCGCACAAACAATGGTCGCCGTCAGTCTCAGGTTGTAATAATTTACTATTATTTATTCAACAAATGCACCTATCAATATATAAAGTACCAAGTAGCCGATTCTCAGACCTACTGAATATGCATAATATAAAATTTGGTAAAAATCAGTAAAGCCGTTTCGGAGGAGTTCGTGGACTAACATTGTGACACGAGAATTTTATATATAAGATAAGATTTAAATGTCCATAAATATAATTCTAAACTAGCTTTATAAGCTAATACTTTTTGTTAAATAATTTTCGGAATCAATTAAAAATTGGACGGGTGCTGAGAAAGGGGCGGCACATGGCCTGGGGCCTACAGCGGCCAGGACTGCAAATCCGCCACTGGGCGCCGGCAGCCATTTCAGCAACCGGCGCCGGCAGCCATTTCGGCAACCAGCGCCGGCAGCGGAGGCACTCCGCTAAAGATTTCACAAAAACACCCGATGTAAAGATACAAAGTCATCGACTTGGCAACTTTACACTTTCGAAGTTGAGAATTCTGGGAGCGGTGGACCCAATTTGGGCAATAGATTCACTTATTTTATGATATTCTCCGAAAAGTCCGATATTTTATTTACGGGTTTTTAAGTAATCAAAACTTCGATGTACGTGACGAATTTTGTGATCAGACGTTGAAGATATTATATTTTTCATTACTTTAGAATGTTTTTAAACAAAGTATAACATAATTTATCAGTGATGAACAGTGAACACTTTCAAAATTGTAGGTATGTGTCCCTTTAGTAAAGTTTACTGTGAAAGTATCAGCGCTGAAAATACATGTACCATCTAAGGAATTTATTTATTGGCAGATGAGAGGACCATGTAATTTTTTCGGATGAAGTCAAACCAATTTAACTGTACCGTGGGTTGAGTACAACCCGACTAAATTACAATAAAGGTTTGCCTTTAAATGAAATTCTCGGTGTACCATCGAGAAATAACGTTATCATAGATTTCACCCGCATATATATAATGTTCAAATTTTCAGCGTTACCAAGCAAATATAAAAAGCACCAAAACTTTTATCCTTTTAACGAAACTTTTCCGTGGCTTTGCTTTGTACTCAACTTTCTATTCTTTGAGTGAACAAAAGTGGTTAGTTTTTATGTATCCTGATTTCCAATGGTATCAGCCAAATATATGTAGCTAATTTGATAATACAAAACTAAGTAATCGTATTTTAGGGTAGGTACATAGAATTTCCTTTGAAAGTAACAACGCTGAAAAATTTACTTTTCACTTCTATTATTCTATGACAAATGCGCGTACATAGAACGGGCATTGTCCAAAAAAAATCACATGTACTTTTTATTTTTTTTTTCGTTAAAATAGGGTATTTTAAGAATATTTTAAGAATATAAATTAAATAATTTTGAAATTCATTGGCTAGTTTTTTCTCAATAAATTTTTAAAGTTTCGCTCTGACGTCATCATCGGCGGCCAATTGACCTCTGCAGTATGTTTTTTTTCCTTTCAATCTTATTTATAATGGCTGGTTCGTCAAATGCAAGTTCTCATTATGTGAAAGCTGATACGAGAAGCTTACCAAAAGTTCGAAACGTAATGTTAGTGGAATTTATTGCTAATTTAACGCCATTGAAGGTCAAACTAAGGTTAAACATATTTGTTCAAAAATATAAGTAACTAATGGGTATTTTTTTCGTTTATATACAGAAAAACGATCACTGACCTTATTCCTCGAAATGTTTTTGTAATGAGCAAAATTAAAAAAAAATGGACAATCCCCATTAGCCAATTACAATATTTTAAAAAGAAAGTAACTCTTTTTAGCTCTATAACTTCTAATCTATAATATAAAGAACGCATTCACACCATAAAGTATTATAACTTATGGTTTATTCAGACTACAACGCAACGCGTAAATGCATTTCTAATAATATATTTCGATGTGTTAGCCACTGATGTTGAATATAATTACAAGCAAATAACGATTCTTATTCTTCTTATTAGCACTTTTTATACTGCGCCTGAAGAAAAAAAGAAAGCAATAAAATAACATGTTAGAAGCTGATATCTTATATATAAAAATGGATTTTCAAATGTGTAAGTCGCGCTAAAACTCGAAAACGGCTGAACGGATTGGGCTGATTTTAGTCTTAAAATATTCGTAGAAGTCCAGGGAAGGTTTTAAAGTGACACGAAGTTCACCGGGACGGCTAGTCTTCTTATATATAAAAATGAATTTTCAAATGTGTTAGTCGCGCTAAAACTCGAAAACGGCTGAACGGATTGGGCTGATTTTAGTCTTAAAATATTCGTAGAAGTCCAGGGAAGGTTTTAAAGTGACACGAAGTTCACCGGGACAGCTAGTCTATATCTTATATATAAAAAATTGATTTTCAAATGTGTTAGTCGCGCTAAAACTCGAAAACGGCTGAACGGATTGGGCTGATTTTAGTCTTAAAATATTCGTAGATTTCCAGGAAAGGTTTTAAAGTGACACGAAGTTCACCGGGACAGCTAGTATTATATAAAAATGGATTTCCAAATGTGTTAGTCGCGCTAAAACTCAGAAACGGCTGTACGGATTGGGCTGATTTTAGTCTTAAAATATTCGTAGAAGTCCAGAGAAGGTTTTAAAGTGACACGAAGTTCACTGGGACAGCTAGTTGAACATAAAAATTACATATCTTGGATACCCATAATATAACGAAAAAAAATGGGGTATGTCTCTTCTGTGTCGGGCCTGGGTCACAAATGACCAGTCGCCTTTGTATGGATTTCAACTGCGTGAGACGTCTTGCAAATCTGTCAATTCAATACGTCTAGAATTCATCTGCACGTCGCGTTGTGGTCTGAATTGAGACTCGATTCATATTCGTCCGCTACACCATGAGATTACGAGATCATAGCTGTGTCGATTTATTTAAACAGCGGCGTGGTCGAAGGCTATTTACATCGTTATATAGCGGCCAAACCGTTCTGTCGCACGGACGAATATAAAACTGTCTGAACTGAAGTGTCTGAACACACTAAGCCGAATTACGCCGGCGTAAATTCTGCCGCGTTAACGCCGCGTTTCAAACGCATACAAAATACGGACGGAACGCGACGGACGACACACTATGCCGAAATTCCGTCGCGAGCCGAACTTCTGTCGAGCCGAGTCGAGCATAAATCATGGGCGCCGGCAGGGGGTGCCAGGTGGTGCACTTGCACCCCTTGGGAATCTCGGGATCAACAGGAATTATTGAAATTAAAAGCCGTCTGTTGGAAATCATTTTTTTAAGAACGAAACATTAGTTCGTAATGTTTCGGTACTAAATGTATACTGTTGACGTAAATAGACAGTCACTGTTGTTCGTAAAAAAAGTAAAAAGAAAAGAAAGAAAACTAAAATCTGCACCCCTTGGAAATTATTTCTGCCAGCGCCCATAGCGTAAAGTTCGTCAGCGATTTGGCGGTAATGTTTTGTATAGCAACACATTATACGCGACGGAAGTTCGGTTCGATTGTCGCCGAAATGTCATGATGACTACATTTTGCCATCTGATATCAACTTCCACAAACTTTTGATCCTACTAATATTCCGCCGCGTAATTTCGGCTCTTCGCGTAATTTATAGTGTGTCGTATCAGATGGATGCGGCGGAACGTAATTTCGGCCACGGAAATTACGCCGCGTAACAAACACACTAGGCTGAATTACGCCGGCGTAAATTCCGCCGCGTTTCAAAATTTCATACAAAATACGGATGGAACGCGACGGAATAGTGTGTCACCCCTCGAGTTCAGCCCATATTTTGTATGTGTTTGAAACGCGGCGTAAACGCGGCGGAATTTACGCCGGCGTAATTCAGCCTAGTGTGTTTCGACACTTACGAAGCCAAACGAGCGTAATTTGTGAGTTGCGAATTTCGGTTCGACAGAATTCTGCAGTCTGCTGCATTCAGTTTCATACAAAAGTCCTGTTTGATTCACACGAATGTAATTTTTGAGTCATGATATTTTGTATGAAAAGATATTTACGCGACAGAAATTCTGCGACTCACAACTCACAAATTACGCTCGTTTGGCTTCATCAGTAGATGTGCCCAAAATATCCACAGATTTCCACGCCTTATATGTTGTAAAATAACTAGGGCAATGTTGTGGTTCCCCGAAATCTGGACTAATTACTTTGTCTTGACGGGAACAAGCGAAACGTCGCGTCGCCGACCCGCCACAAAAGACTGAACATCACTATACAAGGTGTACTGTACTTTCAGACTTGCGACGGATCGCGCGGAGGATATCAGATAGATGTCAGGACTGTGTGCGTTGTAAAATCAAGTGCATTCAACAGAGAAGAGTTAGTTAATAATAATTAATTAATCATTAAGTGATTTAATGATTAATTCTTTTTTGAACTTCTTTATAAATTGCATGGTCACCAGAGGGTCACCATTATATTGCAACTTGACATTTGGGCAAAATTTTAGCGAGAAAAAGAGAATATTGATTTAGTGAAATCAATATTCTCTTTTTCTCGCAAAAATTTTCTTTAATATTTTCATCGCAATCAGTGTGAAAGTTCAGGCTGAAACAGAGATTAATGGGCTCCGTTTATTCCGGGTTGCGGCGAATTCCCTGTTACGCGCGGTAAGTTCCGAAACATAGCTTAGTGTATTGGCCAGTGCTTATAACGCCTAAAAACGACACCATAATTTGTTTCTTTCCGAAATATACATCTTCGTATATGAATTTGGTGGAATAATACGCCACACTAATTGTCTCACCAGAGGCACACTAATATTATAATAATAATATGGCGCCGGATTGAACATAATATCATTGACACTGGTTAGTATACTGGGTCACATTCAGGAACACACACGGACTCGACGTGAGCCGCTATTGATTCAAATCTTTATTTTACTTGCTTGAATACTTTTCAACTTTTGTCATAACCTCATTACATAAATAACCGTTGAAAAGCTTTGGAACTTTTCCTTTGGAATTGATTTAGGCTGGATTTCGTTATGAATACGTTTTTAAAATAGAAATAACTAGCAGTTGCCCGCGACTTCGTCCGCGTTAGCATAGTTTAATAACAAAGATGGATAGTTTCCCCTTTTTGTGGTTCCATAAACAAAGGGTAAAAACAGGACCCTATTTAAGCAAACGTCAAACGCAAACGTCAATAAACTTTCATGTTTTTAACTTAAGTAGCCCGCAAACGATCAAACATACACACGTCAAACACGTAGTTTGTTTGACAAACAGCAGCGCAGACGATCAAACGTGCATCAAACACGTTTGTCAAACAATTAGCTAGAATCGGTTTGAGATCATGAGATTTTGTTTGACAAACACAGCGGAACACGTTCAAACACGTTTGTCAAACGCTACGTAATCCAAATTTTCTTCAAACACGTCAAACACGTAGTTTGTCAAAAAAACTACGTTTTGACGTGTTTGATGTTTGATCGTTTGCGAGCTACTTTAAGAAATGACGGACTTTCATTGAAACTTTCTACCCCAATTTCACCCCCTTGGGGGTAGAATTACCAGAAACGCTTAAATACGTATACATTCATTTTTAATCAGTAGCACAAAAATAAAGTTTCATGTTTCTAACTCAAGAAATGACGGACTTTCATTCAAACTTTTAACCCCAATTTCACCTTCTTGGGGGTAGAATTACCAAAAACGCTTAAACACGTATCCAATCTTTTTTAATCAGTAGCCCAAACATAAAATTTCATGTTTCTAACTCAAGAAATGACGGACTTTCATTCAAACTTTCAACCCCAATTTCACCCCCTTGGGGGTAGAATTTCCAAAAACACTTAAATTACGTACTCATTTATTTTTAATCAGTAACCCAAAAATAAAGTTTCATATTTCTAACTCAAGAAATGACGGACTTTCATTCAAACTTTCAACCCCTATTTCACCCCCTTCGGGGTAAAATGTTCAAAATTCCTTCCTTAGTGGGTGTCTACTTAATAAAACAACCCTATTCACCAAATTTCGTGGCTGTAACTTTAACAGTTTTTGCTCAGTGATGATGAATCAGTCAGTCAGTCAGTCAGGACATGTAATTTTATAAGTATAGATAACAAAATGCATGTTATAAACTTGAGTTACATAATAATATTTTAAATACGAAAGTGTGTCTGTCTATCTGTTCAAGCCCAAACCGCTGAACCGACTTTGCTGAACTTTGCTATGGGGATACTTTGAGTCCCGGGAAAGGACATAGAATACTTTTTATCCCGGAAAAAGTACGGTTCCCGCGTGAGAAACGAATTTTGGCGCAATGGAGTTGCGGGCGTCATTTATTTAAGTATAGTTCTCTGCGTAGGTATTCACGTAAATACGTGATCCATGAGACTCGCGTTAGATCACAAAACGAATTATAAAAAAAATCAAAACCGCAATTTAAGAAAAACCTTGAACAGGTGAGCGCTAACCAATATTTCATAAAACGCTAAGCCAATACAAAAAGCGCGCTCGTAAATCAAACTTTTTCCCGATCTGAATCCAGATAGCTGTAGTTGAGCCTTAATTGCCGTAGTTCGCCAACTTTTATCTGTTGAAGAATGAACGTTAATTATTATAAAAAAATATTATAGTACCCAGTCTGCAATTTTCTGTTTCATGCGGTTTTTCCGCGTTGAAATTGTGTTGGTTTCTTTCAATTATTCATGAGTGTGTTTTAAAAAGTACTTGCATACCTTGTGTGAGTATGAGCTAAAGTAAAAAAAGCAAGAGTCAAGATCTCTGTTTAAACGACTTCCAAAAAGGAGGAAGTTTCTCAATTCGACCGTATATAATAATATTATGTTCTTTTTTTAATTTTTTTTTATGTTTGTTCGCGGATAACTCCGTCGTTTGTGGACCGATTTCCAAAATTATTTTGCTGTTGTAAAGGATATAGTTGTAATTTGGTACCACGTTCACAAAAGTGGTGATCTGATGATGAAATCCATGAGGAATCGAGGGAACTCCTTAAAATTTATATGGAAACATATAGTGATTTAACTTTTTCTGGAGGATTTCAAGTATATGCTACCAAAAAGTAAGATTTTGCACCAATGTATACCCTGGTTCCGAAGGTGCTGTACAGAACTCTTGACTCCTTATAGATAGATGTTCGGGGATTCCGGAGTTATTTAAACAACTTAAAGCAAATGCCAATACATCAATTTCATCAATCATCATCATCACCATAATTATTATGCCACGCACCATCATATTATGAGCCTATTATTGGTACTTCTCGTGGTATTTTCCCGCCGTTTCTTGTTTGATTTTGAAAATTTTATTGTTGTTGTTCAAGATGTAATCTTAATTTGGTACCATGTTTCCGAAGGTCATAAATCATAATAATACATTTCATATCAATGCAGCAATGATCGATATCAATCGATAGAGGGATATGAAATTTAATAGAATATAGTAATTGTGACGTTATTTCAAATAACTCTAGCATAATAATATTTCATATATCCAATAAGGTGTACCCTTAATCCATTGGCACAACACAGACTTCCGGAGCCTTTAAAGATATTATAAGTTTAGAAATTTTATGATTACTGCCAGTTATCATTACAATAATATAACCGTAAAATATATGGAAAATCGTAGTCTTTCTTTTTAAAAGACCTAGATTTATAACTTTTTGAAATCCACCTAGGTATAGTTAACTTTTGTAGTAGTTATACACAAATTAGATAAAATTATGATATACAACTGATTGCGTATTATATGCGTAATGGACATAATTATTATACATATTAACTAAAAAGAGAAAAATAATTATTTTTAAACAAAAAATTGAAACCGACTTCCACACTAAAAACTACGGTGAATAAACTAAAAAGTGTTAAATAATTCTAATTCTATATTAGTGGCTTTTTTAGGATTGGCCTAAGCCTCAACTATATCTGTACTCAATCTTCATACTTTTGAAGTCGGTACCAGCTCCTAAAATTTCTGAGATTTTTGACATAGAAGTTAGCTGGCTGGTACCGACTTCAAAAGTATGAAGATTGAGTACAGGTATAGTTGAGGCTTAGGCCAATCCTAAAAAAGCCACTAATATAGAATTAGAATTATTTAACACTTTTTAGTTTATTCACCGTAGTTTTTAGTGTGGAAGTCGGTTTAAATTTTTTGTTTAAAAATAATTATCCTGCAAGCGGACTATCACAGGAGAGATTGATATTGAGTAAGTATAATATTATTAATTATCATACTCGTAAAATTAAATTTTATCACATATGCCGTTCTTTATACTTAAGTGAATTCTTGTAAGATTTATAGATATTGTAGTGTTTTTGATTCTGGACTGATTAAATATAAATTACTCTTAGATATTATATACTTGTCATAATATTTTGGCTATCAAAAAATGATTAATGTTAATTTTGAAACCATGCTCGCAAAAAGTGCCGAAAATCTTCATTACCTTCGCAATATTTCCGACGCGAAAAATAAATTAACGAGCATTTTTGTGTTGTACGCATCAAGTATCCGAACGATTATTTATTAATTTGAATTTCGAATACCGCGAATTTCAACCAATAACAATTTAATAAAGACGCCATTTCATTTCGGGGGGGAATTTTGGCTCGGAGATCCGGAGTTTGTTTTGACAAACATTTAAATAATTTCACAAATGTAATTAATACCTACCTTTGGAATGTTATTAAAATAAGAATAAATAATATCGACAGGGGCTCGGAAAATGGGGATCGGTGCTATTTATATCGGAAATTTGTGGGAAGTCGGAAAATGTCATGTGTCAATGATAATAATAATATTATTACATATTATAATAATGTTATGATTTTATTTTAATAATAAAAACATAACATTATGTTGAGCACGACAGCCTAATAATCTTGTGAGTCTCATACTAGCTGGGCAACTAATTTCCCCTCTAAAGGGGAAAAGAGGCAGAGGCAGAGTGGCGACACGATGGACAGACGCGATTGGACTGCTTACTGCACGTTCTCGGCGGGGCTAAAATGGTCGCATAGCAATTCCTTTCAATCAATTCACAAAACGAATTGTCAAAACTGTCAAACTCACGAATGTCAAATTTATTCCAATTCAATTGGTATAAGTTCGTCCTAATTTGACATTGGTGACTTTGACAGTTTTGACAATTCATTTTGTGAATTGATTGAGAGGAATTGCTATGCGACCATTTAAGGCCGTCCCCCGAGCAAATGACCTTGGCCATACATTTGCCGCGTTGCCGAGATCGCACCAAAACCCTATTTTTTTACTTATCTTAGTTCAAAATTGTCCTAAAAAAATTTAAAACGGGGAATAGGTAGTTTATGATATTGTCGATCTATTGGCGTGTGTTCCAAATAAAAGTAATTTGTAAATCCTAAGAAGATGCTGAATGTATGCTTGAATTTTAATAAATTGGTTTTACTTTGGAAGCTGATATCATGAGTATAATAAACAAAAATAGAAAATTTAAAACGGGGAGAAGAATGTTGATATACTGAAGATTATTGCTGTATTTTTATTATAACTTAGTAGCTTTCAAATTATGAGTTTATAAGGCTTGAAATACGGTAAATTACGGTATCTCCGTAAGGAACGCCCTTAAGCCCCGCGGGAGGCACTTCATCAGGTCAAAAGAGACATTAAGTAGAGAATTTTAGTAGTCACGTGACACGTCCCTCAGCCATGAGGATACGACAAGAAAAAAAACAAATATTATCGTGTTTTCTATAATGAGAGCAAAACAGATATAGATATATTAATACCTAGCATTACTACTACATTCTGTTACCAGTGATGGATTAATCCTTAATCAAATTAAGCAATTGCCTAGGGCAGCGGTCGGCAACACGCGGCCCGCGGGCCGCATGCGTCCCGCGAATAATTGCGGCCCGTGAATGTTTTGTGAATAAGTTGTGTGTAAGTATCAAAAACAATGTTTTCTAATACTGCCAGTAGTTATCGCCACTTAAGTACTGTTTGTGCCATTTTTAATAAAAACTTATTTCCTTTCAATATGTGTAGGTATATTGAGCTTCTAGGGTTAATACGAGTATAAGGTCTGCGGCCCGCCTTTAGTTTGTTTGTTTTGCCCTTGCCTGCCAAAAGGTTGCCGACCGCTGGCCTAGGGCATCACGTCTGAGGGGGCACCGAAAGAGTAAGATCCGATTTTAGTTGACGTGCAGATAGGAAGGCTCACAGGCCTGGATTGCTTAGGGCATCAAGTGGTCTTAATCCGTCACTGTTTGTTACCCTTAAAAAACCCCTTGGATTGAAACACTTCATTTAAAATAATGTTAATACAGCTTCAACACAGTTCGGATCTTCTTTCATTTCATCTTCGGAACTTCAACAAAAGTCACACAACTTAAGTATGCGAGGTTTGCTTTAATATTATGAGATTTTGTAGTTTTACGTAACCGAGATTGCATCTCAATATTCTTATTACCTTTTCAAAAATGTACCTGCAGTTTCTTTCTTTCTTTCTTTTTCTTCTTTTTTGGCAACTTGACACAAAGGATGTGTATGTTGTGCCACAGACAAGGTAAAAAGGTAAGGAATATGGCGGGAAAACCATATTCCTCCTATTATAATTTTCATCATCGTTTTCATGTATCGTCAGGTCTAAAGTCTAAGTAAAAGTCAATACAGTCACAGGAGTCAAGTCAGTCGATTCAGTAAAGTGGTAGACGCTTTACTGAAACTTTCGATGGAGTTTTGGAGGGAACACAAAATAGCACGTTTCTGGATATTACATCACTTTCCTACACTTGTGCATGAACACGAATATCTAATGGTTAATATTCTACCAATATTACACATTAAAAACCCAGCTAACATAATTTTAAGAAAATAATACAAAAACACAACAGCACTCTTTCACATGCCCGCCAAAACTCTACCTGCAGTTTGTCAAACAATTTTTATACTTTTATTTATTTAACACTTTTTGCACAATGTACAATTAACGCCATAGGGCATTTTCAACCAGTCAACCATTGCTTACTTTTTAGCTTTTTATATGACTTAAAATTATTAACTCAGCTCTCAATCTTTTTTGACAAGCTATATTATATTCTATATATTATATTCTTGAAGACTATCTGGAACTCCATTTAATTATTTCGCCGTATTAAGCGCTACTTATTTGAGAGTTAATTATAACAAGCTTATGTACTTACGGAATTTGTTTTGTTTAGAATTTAAAAGTTACCGATCTGCGGCTTACGGGGTTAAACACAAACATTGACTTCCTCAACTCCTAATAATTAAGAGGTTAATTTTAATTAATAACATACTTAATTAAATGTGCATATCTAACTGGAGGGTAAAATATAATATTAAATATAATAATATAATATATATTGTGCGTCTGTCTGTCTGCCTTTTTATATATCAGTATTTAAAGACTAACCAGCTGAATTATGTATGGAATCAAATCAGAATATTATGTTCCTGACTCTCCAGAAATTTCTAGGCGAACGAACTTGCCGACAATTACATCACTATAAATTCCAGTGTTTTTCAACCTTTGTATGTTTATGAATTTATTATATTCTTTTGTAAAATGACCTCTATCAAATAGTTTATTGTATTTTTACTGAAATAGTTCTCTCATCCTCTGACTACATAGCATAAGCTACGACCCACAGGTTGAAAAACACTTCTATCATTTATTTTATCTATTTCTGAATGAAATTATTTAACTTAAGAAGCCTTTCATTAGTCCAAATGGTGAGTTCTCTTCTTCAAATCTATCAATAGTTGAATAATAATTTCAATAAAGTAATCCGATTTTTTTTTTAAGTAAAGTGAGTGTGGCAAAACGCGCCTACGAGGCAAGTGCGATGCAAATTATAATTCCATACTGCTGATTGAAGATTTCCAATCAGGCATCAGGGGGGTGAGCGAAGATCTTTTCTTTATCGCTTGTTTATAGAATCGCCGATCAAAATGTATGGAATTAACATAAGACGAAACGAACGTCAACGTCATATTAACGAACCGACGAACGCTTATGTCAATTCCATACATTTGGCGGCGATTTGGCTTGGATTCTAAAACGAAGCGATAACTAAAAAGTTTTGGCTAAATGGCCAGCAGTATGGAATTATAATTTATTTATTTATTTATTTATTTATTTATTTATTTGTTTATTTATTTATTTATTTATTTATTTATTTGTTTATTTATTTATTTATTTATTTATTTATTTATTTATTTATTTATTTATTTATTTATTTATTTATTTATTTATTTATTTATTTATTTATTTATTTATTTATTTATTTATTTATTTATTTATTTATTTATTTATTTATTTATTTATTTATTTATTTGTTACCCACCACAACAATACATAGAACAGAATTACAGCAGAGATTGATACCTAATTAATAACACAAGACTTAACTTAAGTAACAGAATATTTTGTAAAACATAAGATAAGGTTGTACAATTACTTAATATAATATTATGGCGCACTTGCCGGGTAGGCGCGCTTTGCCATACTCACTATCTATACTAGAATCGGTGCTACGATTTTAGTAGATTTGAAAATTTAAACGCGTCGCTTCGAATAGATCGTATAACTTGTATCGTAAAAAAATATTTGCGTCACCGCGTGAAATATCACCGAATATACCTGATGTTGAAGCGTTTGACAGAGCTGAATAATTAAAGTCACTTCGTCGGGTATTTTTCACCTAAAATATCCGGAACTCACACGGTGTATATTCGTATTGTTCACGTATTGGACTAAAATATTTTGTGAAGCATTCGTGGAAATTGAAAGAGCCTATGAACTGCCCAATATTGCCTAGTTTGCGAAATTATGACATTTAAAATTATATTAACTTTATATGATTTTTAATATTGTTCACAGTGTTAATTCTTCGATCGCGGATTCTTGGAAATTCTATTGTATTGTATTGTTGTCGCGATCACCGGTGCTGATTAATAGCACGAAAAACCACTGATTACATGCTTTTAATGGCTTTATTGGCTTGAAATTTTTGAAGTTTTAGGTTTAGGTATTGACTATAGTGACCAAATGCATATTTTATTGTCCATTTTTAGAGAGGGTCGTAAAAAACTCTGAGGTGTTGTATATTTTTTCAATAAATGAATTATTTAGAATGAATATTATAAAAAGTTATCCCAGATTTGTGAATCTCTTAATAAAGATATCTTATAATTACTAACGACAGTCGAAAGTTTTGACCCACAATTGTCCAAACTTGGCAAAGTTCGCAGCTAAATCAAGGAGTCTTCTAAAGTGGTTTACGTCTTGTACTTCAGTACTACAACTTTTCTACCTCCAATATATCATCTATGACCACTACATAAGGATCGATATCGTATGACTAGAGGTAAAATAAATCTGAAGGATCTACGTTGGACTGCATCCAAATGGCGAAGCCGAAGGCCTGCGCCCTTGATGGAAAAGTATTTCAATTACTGGACGAGCAGACGAATCGCCTGATGGTAAACGACTGCGGGCGTACAATGACTGGATCCTGGACTAGACGAAAACTGTATCCGGTGCTGTAATCTAGTGATGCAAGTCCTGTAATTAATTTTAATAAGCCTTTACTTTTTTTAAATAAAACAAGGTGGCAAACGAGTAAACGGGTCACCTGATGGAAAGCAACTACCGTCGCCCATGGAAACTCGCAACATTAGAAGAGCTGCAGGTGCGTTGCCGGCCTTTTAAAAGGGGATTACGCTCTCTTATTGAAGGTTTCCAACACAGCAAGCAGGCAACGGGCGTTTGCACACTGCACGATAACGACACGACACGATACCACAGAATAGAGGGCCACCGCACATATTATACAATTTCAAGTAGGCCGACTATCGTACAAACTAAATTGCGTAGTGTCACTTTTGTAGTATTTAATGCACCCAAAATATTCTCCTTTCTTTTCGCCTTCGTTTTATTAGTGCCACAATAAAAGCGTGCTTTTTACGCATTTTAACACGCACGTCGCTAGGCTAGCAACATTGTTACCAAATCTAAAAGTCTGCGGCTGGCAGCGTACACGATGAAGTTGTGAGTTGTCCAATTAAATTGTGACACTACGCAATTTAGTTTGTACGATAGTCGGCCAACTTGAAATTGTATATGTGCGGTGGCCCTTATCTATTCTGTGGTATCGTATCGTGTCGTTATCGTCGCAGTGTGAAAACACCCAATGTCGGCGTCCATTCACCGTACTTAGAGAGATTTAAAGATTCCTTAACTTTAATTTAATGAAATATATGACAGACAATGTATATTGTAATTATTGAAATAGTGCGGCCGTAATTACTATGTAAAGACTTTATTAAACCCAAAAACGTTGTTGTATTTGTTAGATACAGCAACGTTTTTGGGTTAGAACAGATAACTAATGATATTGTAGGCATGTGAAGAGCTGTGAAAGAGTATCAGTTTTCAAATCGCCGGGTATTTAGTTGTTTTAACGGAGCTGTGTCATCAAACGCAGTTCCGATGGAACTACAAAAACTCCATTTTGTTTTTCCGATCGTGCATTTATAACGTACGATTTGGATTATAAAGTATTTATAATCGAAATAACAAGTCTGGTAAAATTTTGTTCTAATTTTTTTAAAGTTTCGTTAATCGCCTCGTGTAAGTTATAATAAGTTTTTTTTTTTTGTTTGCATCGAAAAAGAAACTCCTAAATTACTGGGCACATTTTTATGAAATTTGGCATAGACATAGAGTAGACCACGAGGACGGGCATAGGATACATTTTCATCGCGGCAAAATGTACGATTGCCGCGATATACTGTTTTTAAGGCGCTATATTGAAAAAACTGTCCTTTTTGACGTAATACTGTAGGACCCTCAGAAATGTTACAAATCTAGTAATGAGATATACATATCTTCATAGCCTTATCTAGGTTTGAGAAGAACTAGAAACACGATTAATGTATTTTGCCTCGATACATCTAATTTTCGAAATGACCTCTTAAAAATACGAAATTTGAAGATTATTTTTAAACGAAAATAATCTTCAAATATTATTCAGTATAATATAATTCAGTATTATAGGAAACAGTCTAATTGATAGACACCTTTGCAACTCAAAATTGTATAGAAGCATTTTGCTTAAATGCTCCTAGTTATTTTTTTCCGAGCGAGCCGATAGCTTCTGGCCGCAGCGTATTCACGACTTTATAGTCATACAAATTAAGTATAAAATTGCCCTTGCGGTAAAATTACTTTCGATATAGCGCCTTAAGGCCGTCACAGACAGAGCAGGTAATGTAAAGATGTATATTATAGCACGATACATCTTTCTATAGAAACAGCTATAATGTAAAAATATACATTATAGCTGTGTGTGGTCTCCTGACGATTTCTGTAGAAAGATGTATCGAGATGTATCGTGCTATAATATACATATTTACATTACCTGCTCTGTCTGTGACGGCCTTTAAGAGCAGAGCTGACTAGCAGGCGATATATGTATTTTCTACCTATAGTTATAGTATACTAGCTGTTGCCCGCGACTCCGTCCGCGTGGACTTCAGCTTACCGCGCACGGTAGTTCCCGTCATAGAGTAACTTATATTATATAGTAGGTAGTTCCCGTTGAACCATGTAGGCTACATTACAGCAAATTGCAAAATTTGCACGACAGAGGTGCTTCCGCGGTACGCTTACTTCAAACTTCAATATTTACACTTTACAGACAGACAGACACGTCACACATAAAACGCCCATATTTTTGCGTAGGGGGTTAAAATGTGGGGTCGAAGTCGAACATCAACTCTTCTTAATACTTCAAAAAAAACGTAAAAAGATTCTTCATCCTTACCACGTAAGTTTGGGACGCTTGTGCCACAATTGACATAACTACCAGTAGTTCGACTGCAAAGAAATGGACAGGTTTTAATATCTGTCAAATTCGTCGGGTTTCACTAGGATAAGTTAAAGGCTGGCGCGCTGGCTGGTATAATTTATTTTTAAAAATAAGATTTTGAAATTGAATTCTGACAGTTTTCTTTCCATGTGCCAAAATATAAACAACAACTAAATTTGTAGGTAACGACCCTAGCGACGACTTTTGTCATAATACGTCAAACATAAATTTTTTTACATCAGTTCTAAGTCGGCATACTCTATCATTCTGTCTACTCTGCTTGTGCGATGTAGGAGACGGCACGGCGCCATCTATTATGAATTTTTGAAACTAACTTAATTTGAACAAATTTACGCATTTTCACCCCCTTACAACCCCTTTTTCCAGGTAAAAAGTAGCCTATGTCCTTTCCCAGGCTTTAGACTATCTGTGTACAAAATTTCATTACAATCGGTTCAGTAGTTTTGGCATGAAAGCGAGACAGACAGACAGAGATACTTTCGCATTTATAATATTAGTATGGATTTTCAAATCTTTATGATGCTAACTGTAACTCCAGTGAGGATGCGTCATGCGACTAACTGAAATATTAACTCGGATGAACAGCTAAAAATCCTTTAACAACGTCAATAAGTTTATGAAAAGCGAGAATAAATCAGAATGCATATTTTATCAACAAAAAGTCGCATCGTTCGCGTTACGCTACATAATAAAAGACAATGTTGAAAACCAGTTACGTTCCGACACGGAAATTTAAACCTTATACCGAGGAAACAAAGTAGATGTTCCCTTGAATTTCTCCGCTAATTCTCCATGAATGACACATACGGAATGTTTCCCGTTTAATTGTTATTTGTTTTTGTAGAAAATGATGAAATTACGGACCGTAACGTACTGTTCCTCGCTCCTTGTGCCCGCTTTCTGTCTCGCTAACAATCCCTGACGTTTATTTTAAACGCCTGTTCAAAAGTAATAGCAACGCGCGCAGTTGTGACTTGCTTTTTTTGGCAAAAAGACTTTATTACATAGACGACCTCCGTGGCTCAATGGTTAGAGTGTGTGGCAACTCAAGCCGGGGGTCGCGGGTTCGAATCCCGCCGACAGAACAAAAAGTTTTTCAATGTTCCTGGGTCATGGATGTGTATTAAATATGTGTATGATATAATAAAAATCTTAAATATATGTATAGTATAAAAGTATTAAATATATATCCGTTGTCTGTTACCTGTAATACAAGTCCTTCAGGTACTTAGCACGGGGCCAGACTGACGTGGTGTGAAGCGTCCATAGATATAAAAAGACCGTAGATTACTTTGGTGGGCTACATCAAGTCAATGTTAGTCGTGGCTGGGTTTTATAAAACCCAAAAAAATTTATAGGTCCGCCATGATCTCAATTACTTACTCTGAAATCAATTTCTTAGGAAGTACGTGGGCAAGAATTTGAAAAATGCCAAAGCATGATCTAAAGTCTAAAATAAAAGATGAGTACTAGAAGACCTGCAAGTGTGACTTTAAAATTTTTAAATACTATAACAGAAAAAAATATAGGAAAGCTGATATATTCAATATTTTTTTTAATTTTATTTTATTATTCTTCAAGCCAAAAGTCGAGTAGAACTACGATTTTAAGGAAAAATATACGAATTTAGGGCGAAAACGTATACCTATCGTTATTAGAAAACGTTTGGGGAAGCCCGCTTAGACAATTCCCGGTACAAAATACTGGCTGACGCGGCCGATAAATCGACTTCTTTACTGATTCGAACCCACTTACCACTAACTATACGTTATTTTCACGAAATTTCTTTTACTTTTGGCCTGTTTCAGCGGAGCTTTTTGCTGAGTAATAAAATCTCTAAGGGTAATATAGCTTGATTGGGTGGAACATATCCCAGAGTGTTTTTAAGGAAACGAAACAGAAAACGAGCAGTAGGATTGCTTGATAGTAACTCATAGCCATTGCGAATGGAGACTCGCAACACTCAGGGCCCTCGTAAGGGCTACTGGCGACTGTGTGCAAAAAAAGGATTTTGGCGCCCCTTTAGGCAAATCTTTTGGGTCCTTGGTTTTGGCGCCCCTAAAGATAGCGATCTGGCGCCCCTAGATGATGGCACCCATGTGCATTGCACATTGCACATAATATGGTAGCGGGGGCCTGGCAACACTAGAGGTGTTACAAATACAGTACAATACACTCCCTGATTAAGTATACAAGGTGTAACAAAACTATAGTCCGCGCGGAACTAGTTGGCCGCGCCTTAGGTAGGGACAGGGGTGAGGGGGCGGGTTGCTTGCTGCTCGCAACGCACATATGAGATTAGACAGTGACGACCAATCTCGCGATATCGTGAACAAAAATATTATCTAATTATTGAAAAGAATAAATTAATGACAATTGATCAGTTTTATATTCTAAACTATTGACATCAGCTTTCCGTTTTTTAAAAAACGTATGCACTTTAATTATTATTTCCTTAGATTGTCTTTTTATCGGCGGACTTATCTTGCTATTGCAATCTCTTGTGCGTTTTGTCTAAACTAGCCAGAACTGTCAAAATCAAGCGCCCCTGCCTCTCCGTCCCACCGCTCTCATACCTAAGGCGCGGCCAACTAGTTCCGCGCGGACTTTAAGTGATAATACTTTAGGGTGTGTATGAGTCGCTTATTTTATAGAGTTCACTGTAAAAGTACCAGCGCTGAAAGAGCAAATTTTTTGTGATTTGTATGGGCAAGCGCCCCCGCCTCATATTTTTTTTCCATACAAAGGTGAAAAAAGTTACTCTTTCAGCGCTGCTTCTTTCACATCGAACCCCATACCCATTCATTCTCTAAAATTTTATCACTTAGCTTTGTTACACCCTGTAGAAAATCCCTTTTCGACTCTCTCTCGTTGTATTACGACAGTATTCTGTGAGGCCGTGGTATTGAATATTTTATCAAGCCAGCCCATTCACAGGGAAGCATGAATTTAAACACTGTTCAGACGCTACTTAAACTAAGATGCTATTAAGTTTTTTCTTGCTCTGCCAATCTAAGACTCTAATCACTAGCAGGCTCCATGAAATTCACGGACGTAATATTAAAAGTACACAAGTTAAAAACCATTTCATTCGTTATGTCCTTTAAAATTTAGGGTTATTAATAATACATGCAAACTTTCATCCACAAAAGATTTATAACCCAAAGCTTATTTCTCTGTAATGTAAGTAAATTTCTGTGCAGGCATTTTGTTTTAAAACCTTGCATACAGCACTCGAACGTAGCCTCATTTCGCTAAACTTATGACTTTTACAAATCTATTTGTATTTTTAAAAATCGGCCATTTTTGGCACCGTAGCTGCGAGTACCTATTTGGAATTTATCCAATACATTTTCAAGTTGTGGCCTTTCACACGCAACTGCGTATTAATGTAAGTTTGGATCCAATTTATTTATCTTTACGGGTAATATCTAGTTCCTTGGTCGACTCAAAGTAACTCAATATTCCCTTAAATTAGGTAGGTAAGTGGTTTATATGTGAAGACGTTACCAAGACTGACAGACACACTTTCTTATTCACGATATTAATAGTAGATAAATATTGGGTCAAGATTTAGTATGTTATTATTTTTAGCAATATTCCGCGAAATAAACCTCAACCTGTAAGTATTTGAGTGAGTGTACGCATAGGCATGCCGCAATATGCCACTAGTACCGTACATAAAACCTCTTTGGCATGCCATGGTCTATTGCTAATAAAGCTATGGATTTCCGCAAATTAACGCCTCACGCCTGATTCTATTAACTATTAGGTCAAAGTTTAGTTAGCTATCTGATTTTTTACTTCTATATTTTAATTATTTTTGTTTTATTTTACTTACAAGAAAAATCACTAAGACAACTTTGTTTTCTACGATATTTTCTATATTATATTCGTGTGAATTATCTATTTTTTTCTTAGAAAGTTCCAGAACCCGCAGCTCGTCTGAAGTGCCCTTCCCGGCCTTCGCTACAGCTAAAACTTCAGGGTGAGAGATGAACGTCATTTCTCTCCAGCTAGCAATAAATGTATATGGTCAGATTACCTTACCCTATAAAAATGATTTGCCGGGGATACGGGATAAGGATGGACCCCGTATGGCTGATGGTGAGCAATATTTTAAATGCAGAGTGCGATGATTCAACCCTCTTACAAATTTTTAAAATATGCAGTGTGTACGTTAAAATTGTATTTGTCTTGTAGTTGGCTGATACGTTAGGAAAATGGCTTGACAGATAAGGACAAATCACAAAACCCTGTGTAATGCTAAGTACTCACATACGGTTTTGCTCGATAGTTTTACTCCAAATCGAGTAATAATTACTGTGTGGACCGCAAAACTGACAGCTCGAAGGCTCGCATCGAGCCACTCGAAGCACTTCTGTCTACTCTGCTCGAAGGCTCGCATCGAGCCAGCTTGATGGAATTAAATGTATCGATTTAGAGTAAAACTATCGAGCAATGCTGAATGTGTGGACGAAAGTCCGAGCCGCAGGTTTTGCTTGACGTTATTGCTCGATCGAGCAAAACCGTATGTGAGTACTTAGCATTACATAATGTAAAGCCAGCCTGCCAAGCCAGCCAATCCCAGCGTGCCAGCAAAGCCTGCCAAAGCCAACGCTAGCCTAGCCAGCCAATCACAGCGTGCCAGCCAAAGCCAAAGCCAATGCCTAGCCAATGACCAACCGCTACACTCCCACGCCGGGGTTCGCGGACAGCCACACTATAAATAGCAGAGCTTCCCGTGCGCGCGCCGACGGTCAAAGTTCGTGACGTGACCCAGTTTTTGTTTCTTGTAAATAAAATAGTGATACCTTGTAAATTATAATAGAAAGAACAATCGTGTTAGCTGTAAAATAGACAATAATTGTGGTACCTAACTGTGTAATTATACTGTGTGCTAAATAAAACTCTATACTTGGTGAATTGTGTGATCTCATTTTATAATAGACTGTATCATTGAAAGTGCCTGTATTTGTTTAATTAGACGTTTTATCTCAGAAGCGGGATTACAAACAAGATGAAACGCATTACCGCTAATGCGTCATCCAGACGTTTTGTCCGTCCACCGGAGTTGAACGACAACCACAATTTCAGTGAGTCGGGCGAAGGTGACGACGACGCCACGCCACAGCCAGCTAGAAAAATTCTGAAGAAATTGCTACAGAATGAAGTTCAGAAAGCTGTGAGTGAGCTAAATGCGGACACGCGTAACAATGAAACAAAACTTATACTTATACCTGAAACTACTAATAAATAAATAATAATAAACTTATACCTGAGTTCGACCCCGACAACGAAGATTGCGTCACTGTAACGGCGTGGCTAAAAAAAATTGACCAGCTGGGTGAGATACACGGTTGGAACGAGACAGCGAAAGCGTTCCATTTGCAGGACAAATTGAGAAGGTAGGCTAGAAAGTGGTACAATCGACTCGATGACTACGACTACTCATGGGAAGAATGGAAGCAGTTATTAAGGCGCGCATTTCCCAGAAATCGGGATTATGGAAATATGTTGGAAGAGTTGATAAATAGAAAAAAATGCCCTCTGAAGCAATGACCAAATACCAGGACAAAATCGTGATGTGTTTTCGGTGCAAGTTGTCGGATAACGCAGCTGTTTCATGCATCATCCGTGGCCTGCCGTCGTCACTACAGGCGAATGCCAGAGCTTATCAGTGCGAACGACCAGAGGAGCTATATGAAGGCTTTCTTTCTGCTCTCGGCGATTACCAACAGGCGGCGTCCGTTGGCACACGTGCGCCACTTAAGGACAACGCACAAAACTTTCGATCGTTCGAAAGGAAAAGTGCGCCGACGTCAGTAAACCCAGATATGGTCCCTTGCCCGCGTTGTAAGAAAACGGGTCACATTTTGCGCAATTGCCCGCACCCAGACATGCGTACGTGTTTTAAATGTGGCAACTGGCAAGCAAGGTCATATTGCTACACGCTGTACTAGCACTATGAAAATAGCGACAACGGGTGAAGTTAAAGAAATCAAATTGTTACAAAATTTTAACAGCATTTATGAAAAAATGAGCAAGATCAATGGCATATATGTCAAATCTTATATTGATACCGGCAGTCAAGTTAATGTACTCTCTACACACGTCTCCTATTTGCTGAATCTGGAGGTCATTCCTACTGACGTCGTGCTCAAGGGATTTTCTGGTGTTCACTTGAAGAGTCGTGGACAAGCAGCCTTCCAGCTAGAGGTCGAAGGTCTATCGATTCACTGCGAAGCTCATCTGACAGAAGTCGACATGTGGACACACAAGTGGACGTATCAATCTCATTATTGGACAACCGATTATAAACAGCAAGGGCATGTCGTTGGTTGTCAACAAGGGCTTAGCCGTTCTTAAGCGAGACATAGACGCCACTGAGCCAATGGAACAAATGGATGTGATAGAGGAACGAATTCGGTTCAAAGTGATTACAACATGTAAGGAAAGCCTACCGCCGGGAACTTCCATCATCAAAGTGAAGGTGCTCGACAACGAGGAGAACAATGATGTTGTTACAGCCCCACAACATTATGACCTACAAGGCATCTCCTATTCAATTCCTGCTACTCTGCTGCGTGGTTCTATGGGGTACATCAAGGTCGTCAACGCCGGCAGCCAGAATGTCACCTGGAAACAAGGGGATGTACTGACCAGAGCAGACAGCTGCAACGCACCACCGCCGGCCGATGGGTAAAAAAGCCAATTGTATGCCATCTACTTTCATAGCCAAAGCCAATGTTAATGTCAGCCGGCCCATATCGTCTATTCTATACACAAGCCTAGCCGATATTAATACTATTGGGGGGGGTCAAAGTAAACGAGATCAAATCTGGACCATTAAATAATGATGAGCGCGGCAGTTTGTTAAGTTTATTGTCTCATTATAATGATTGTTTTGCGAGTAGTACTCGAGAGTTAGAATGCACAAATTTATTAGAAATGAAAATAAAATTAACGAGTGAACAGCCAGTATATAGGCGGCCCTACCGCCTATCACACAGTGAGCAGGAGATAGTTAAGTCTAAAGTTTCTGAATTATTAGATGCAGGTATTATCCGAGAGTCAGAGTCTTGTTTCGCTTCTCCTACAATCCTTGTCAAGAAAAAGAACGGCGAGTATAGACTATGCGTCGATTATCGCGCTCTTAACGCCATTACGGTAAAAGACAGGTACCCGTTACCTAACATAGATGACCAAGTTTCGAAGTTAGCGGGCAAAAACTTTTTCACTAGCTTGGATTTAGCACAGGGCTATCACCAGGTTAAGATTAGCCCAGAAGACATACATAAAACCGCCTTTATTACACCACAGGGGCATTTTGAATATACGCGCGTTCCTTTTGGCCTTACTAATGCACCGTCAGTTTTTATGCGACTAATGAATAAAGTAGTGGAGTCCTTGCGTTCTAGTAACCAAGCCAGTGACAGCTGTAATGATAGTGACAGTTCGGAAACTGGCAATACCAAGTTCCGAACGAATGCGAAGTGCTGGCCTTTTTAGACGACATATTGTTACCATCTATAGACGTGCAATCAGGCTTAGAAATTTTAGAAAAGGTTCTGAGTAAATTTAGATCTGAAAATTTAAAACTAAATATAAAAAAATGTTCATTTTTGCAAGATAAAATAACATATCTAGGACACGAGATATCATCGAACGGCATTCAACCGGGTGAGTCAAAGTTGACGGCAGTGTCAAAGTTTCCCATCCCTAGTAACGTACATGAGATACGTCAATTTCTCGGGTTATGTAGCTACTTTCGTAAGTTTATCAAGAATTTTGCAGTAATAGCTCGCTTATTATCAGACTTAACTAAGAAAAACGCGGTTTGGACATGGGGAAACGAACAGTCTAAAAGTTTCGAAGAATTAAAACAGTGTTTATATTCCAAACCTATTCTAGCCCTATACGACCCTGACCTGCCAACTGAGGTTCACACGGATGCATGCAAATTAGGAATTGCAGGTCTATTATTACAGCAACAAATCGATAAGACATTGCGCCCCGTCATGTATTTTAGCAGGGTCACTAGTAAGGAGGAGAGTATGTATCACAGCTACGAGCTGGAAACACTGGTGGTTGTCGAATCATTACGACGATTCAGAGTGTACATAGTAGGAAAACATATTAAAGTCGTAACAGATTGCACAGCTGTTCGAGCTACTCTAACAAAGCGCGACATCATTCCACGAATTGCTAGGTGGTGGCTGTCAATCCAAGACTATGATATGAGTATAGAATATAGGCCTGGGGACCGTATGAAGCACGTCGACGCATTAAGTAGAAACCCAGTCGACACCATGAATATTAATCGCCTAGAAGTAAGTGACTGGTTTTATACTGTTCAGTGCCAAGATGAAAAACTGAAGTGCATAGTCGACCAGCTTAGGGACGGTACGGCATCTACTAACTTAGCTAATGACTATGTTTATTCAAATGAGAGGTTGTATAGAAAGACCCTTGATGGAAACCGCCTTGTAGTCCCAGCATCAGCCAGATGGAAGATAGTGCAGATGCACCACGATGACATAGGACACGTGGGAATACAGAAGTGTATGGGCTTGATCAAAGCTGAGTATTGGTTCCCTAAAATGACTCGTTTTATCCGCAAATATATCAGCTCATGCCTTCATTGTGCCTATGGCAAGGGTAACTATGGAAAAAAAGAAGGTATGTTATTCCCCATTCCCAAGCCCACCGATCCCATGAACACAGTCCATGTGGACCACTTGGGCCCATTCTGTAAAACAAAGAAAGGCCATCAGTACATGCTAGTTCTGACTGATGCTTTTACAAAATTTGTAATTGCAGAGCCTACCCGTACAGTCAACTCTGTAGAAACCATTAGAATCCCAAAAAAAAATGTTTAGCTTATTTGGATACCCCAACAGAGTTATCAGTGACCATGGGAAAGCTTTTACCAGTAGGCATTTTAAAATGTTTTCCAGTGACAAACAGTTTAAGCACATCTTAACGGTCATTGCATGCCCGCGAGCTAACGGTCAGGTGGAGCGCACAAACCGTACTGTACTATACTAAATGCGCTTCGTACCACCGACCCCACTGAGGCTGCTAATAATTGGGCCAACAGCTTACCAGATATCCTATGGGGAATTAATAACACTCCTAATGAGAGCACAACCTACAAGCCCTATGATCTGATGTTTGCCAGAAAGTCTAGACCACGTTGTGATGTCTCCTTTAATGACCCTACTAGTGAGCCAGTGGAGGTCAGGCGCCGAAAAGCCAGTACCCAATTAAAGAAAGCCAGTAATAAAATGAAATACCACTTTGATAGGAAGCGCAAACCTAGCCAGGCCTATGAAAAAGGGGACCTTTTGTTGTGGAAGCAAGCACCTACGAGCAGTGCTGCTAAAGTAAATACTAAACTTGACGACATTTACTCAGGTCCCTATGTAATAACTAAAGTTGGAGGTAATGACAGATATAGAATCCGTAGTATCAAGGGTTTGAGGGGATATAAAGCTTTTGCAGGCCTAGTATCAGCTGATTCTATAAGATCTTATAGAAGTACGGTTCCTATATCTGACAGTGCCAGCAGTTCTGATGAACAACTAGAGACAGATGATCTAATTGATTTACTAGAGAGCTAATTGGATTTTCTCCCCATTGCGGGAGCAATCATTGTTTCAGGACGGCCGAATGTAAAGCCAGCCTGCCAAGCCAGCCAATCCCAGCGTGCCAGCAAAGCCTGCCAAAGCCAACGCTAGCCTAGCCAGCCAATCACAGCGTGCCAGCCAAAGCCAAAGCCAATGCCTAGCCAATGACCAACCGCTACACTCCCACGCCGGGGTTCGCGGACAGCCACACTATAAATAGCAGAGCTTCCCGTGCGCGCGCCGACGGTCAAAGTTCGTGACGTGACCCAGTTTTTGTTTCTTGTAAATAAAATAGTGATACCTTGTAAATTATAATAGAAAGAACAATCGTGTTAGCTGTAAAATAGACAATAATTGTGGTACCTAACTGTGTACTTTTTTTTGAGCTGGCAACTCTCTTAGCTAGACGTACATTTGTATTCTCCCGACTAATATTTAAGTTTTTTTTAAATTATACGCTGTAAATACTATTGTAAATGTGTTAGAAACTTAATTTATAACTCTATAAATTGTTATAACTTTATACTCACGGCAGTGTTTGTGCATAATAGTGTTTTATTACAAATAAAAGTTCAAGCCCGGTACCAGCTGTCAACGACTGGACGAGTTCAAATTTTGGAGATGTGTTTTCTTATGAATTGATAATCCCGGGGAGTATTGTATTTGATTATCATCTTATTAGTCATCTTTTACTAACTAATAATCACAACTCCACTGCACACCGCTCACTTTAGTGAGCTACGTCCCATACACACTTGGCAAAGTTAATTTCTCTCTTGGCTTGACAAGTCTTGGAAGCGGAGTTGCAGATAAAAACAATAAAGCCCACACATACATTACACTAATATACTGTGCACGCACTACACAAGCACAGAGGCATCCTCAAAAACACCTAAATTTAATGCATTTAGTGTTCAGTTATATACAGGTTATAGTAACTAACAACTAACACTATAATTTGTCTATACTGTCTTTTTCTTTTATATTTCACCTTTCCAATCTATTTGTATATCTCAGTTTCATTCTTTAATCTCTTTCTTGTCATTTTGCTAAATTTTTCGCACTACAACTTGTAATTTCACATTATAATAATAATATCTTATTGAGGCTGGCTTTTGCTTTTGATCTAAAGTAAAAGGTGACTTACACCAGATACATTTAGCTAATAAAGCCATTAAACTATTACAATTGTTTTTCAGTGCCTGGGAATAAACATAATATAGCAAAATGATGACCCGTTCAGCCGTGGCCCGTCGTACCGAGGAACAACTACGTGTGGCCCTCGAGGAGTTAAAGGACTATAAAGACCAATGCCAAACACTGCTGAGGGAAAGAGATGACAATGAAAAAGAGATGTTATCTATCTTGCAGAAAAATATGGAATTTAAATCACAACTTAATAAGTTATGTTTAGACTATGAAAATATTCACCAACAAAAAGTGGAACTTCAAAGCATTGTTGACTCTTTTGATCAGTGCAGAGATGAATATGAAGAAACGCTCAAGAACTCTGCTAATCTTAAGAAAAAATTGGACAGTGCTGAGGAATATATACTCCAACTGGAAGACCAATTAGACATTCAGCGATCAAATCAAACACAGATTTTATTCAACCAATTAATAAAAGACAATAAGTGTTCTGTTTCTAACACATCTTGTAACAATATTAGCACCATCGATTTAACTGCAGATGATACAGTACCAGTGTGCATTATGGACAGTAAGAGAAAGCTGAAGAAATATGTAAAAATTAAAAAATTTATAAAGAAAGCTCAGCAATTGTCAATTAAAAATAAAAAAGTAGTTACAAAATTGTCTAAAACAACAAAGAATAAAATGTTTTTGAGTGATAAATTGCTGAAATGTTCTAGTGAATTAGAAGATATAAAATATAATTATGAGGCTGATGTATGCAGCCTTCAGGCTGAAATCTCAAGTTTATTGTTTTCATTAGAAAATATTACAAAAAAATATGAATTATCAAAAAAGGAAATACAGGGACATATTTCTGCCATGGATGATTTGCTTGAAATGTTACACTATAATGAGGAACGAGTGAACTCGTTGTTAAAAGTCAATACTATTTCAGAAATTCAAGAAAATCATTTACCTGGAGGAATATCACCTGATATGAAAAGCCAGAAGGTAAATACTGAAAGCCAGACTAATATCTGCCTATTTAGTGATGAAATAGGAAGAGACTTAGGTACGTATCTTTATAGAATGTGTGGACAATTGGTCACTAACTTTTGTATGCCCGGAGCTACTTACTGTGAGATAATCGACAGGGCATCAACTATGACTTATTGTCCTAACACCACTATAATAATTCTAGTCGGGAGAAGGGGTAAAGTAAATAAGAAACAGATGACTGATCTTTTAGAATGTTTATATAATATTAAAAACTTAACAAACATTATATTATTCACTTTGCCCTATATAAAAATGTTGCCAAAAAGCTGTGCTCATGAAAATCAAATTAGATTTAGGTTGAATAGCATATTGTATAGTGCTGTCAACAACAATTGTATAGTTTTAAGCGACACACAACCAAAATGTCAGGTTGTGGATATAAATAATTTAGATAGTAAATTTATTAATGATATAAGTATAGATAAGTATTACTTATCTCATTACTGTAAGAGACATATAGCAAAGATGCTATCAAATTTTTTATTTTCTTTGAAAGCCAAGAATTTGGCTTCTTTGACTCCTGCTTCTATTGAGCAGTATTCTAGTTATAGTAACGAGTTGGAATATGTTCCAATTAATTATTTAAATTAGACCATAAGACAATGGAGGATGTCTCTTGCACTAATAGCTTAAGTGTGAAAAATCCTACCAAAACTTACTCCAATATAAATAGCAAGAATGTTATAAGCTTGGTGCATCAGAACTTTCAAGGAATGGTAGGTAAAGAGCTTGAAACTGAGTTATTTCTAAAACAATTTCAAATTGATATTATTTGTATTTCAGAACACTGGTTTAGAAAACATGAACTCATTTTCAATCTCAATGATCACCAGGTGGCAAGCTCGTTCAGCAGAGAGAATGCCATTAGAGGCGGATCACTTATATTAATTAGAAAAAATTTAAAATTCAAAGAACGTAAAGACATTGTGAACCTCTCTTCTGAACGGATAATAGAAGTAGCCTGCATAGAGTTAAGTCAACTAATTATTGTAAGCGTATACAGGCCACCATCAGGGTTATATGACTCCTTTGAACAAAGCATGGAACAAATATTATCAAAGATATGTGCATCTAACAAAAAAGTTATCGTTTGTGGTGACTTTAATATTAATTTATTTGACTTGAACTCTACTACTGTTAGATTCACATCTCTATTTAAATCATATAACCTAAATTACTTGTTTTATGAGCCAACAAGAATCTGTGACACAACGGCAACTTGTATTGATAATATTTTTACAAATTTTTCTCCATGTAAAAAAGAAATAATAAATAAGCTTAGCTCTGATCACTGTGGGCAACTAGCCTCATTTAATATACATTGCGATAGTTACCTAGAGGAAAAGCGTGTGTTTGTTCCTGTGAATACAAAACGTATTGAGAAGTTTAGAAATAACTTAAGTTCAAGTATTCAACTATTATTGGATGAGACGAATAGCTCAGATGAAGCATTTAACAAATTGTTTAAGATGATAAGAACCCAATTTAATACTGTATTTACTCCTAGAACGGTTAAAAAAAGCCATAAAAAAAATAATAATTTCACAGTATGGGCAACTACAGGAATTAAAATAAGCAGACAAAGATTATATGAATTGTATGATGAAAAATGCATGAATACTAGTGATAAATTCAAAACATATGTAAAAAACTATTCAAAGATTTTTAAAAAAGTTTGTAAAGCCGCTAAGGCTATTCACATTAGGAATAAAATTAAAAATTCGAAAAATAAAATCAAAACTACTTGGAAAGTAATAGCTGGTGAGACTGGAAACGTCACCTGTCGTAGCTCTGATTTTGAAATTTATTTTGAAAATAAAAAGATTACCAATGATCATGAGGTTGCGACGGTCTTCGAGAAATTTTTTGCTGACATTCCGGTCTCAACTACGAAAAATTTAAACTCCTCACCTGCAGCTGCTGAAAAACTACTCAGAGACAATGTAAAGGAATGTAATGTCAATTTTAGGTTTAGAGAGATTGTCCCCAAAGATATCGTTGATACTTTTAAATTAATAAATATTAAAGATACTACTGATCTCTGGGGTATGTCTACTAAAATTATCAAATCAATAATTGACATCATAGCTCCTCATCTATCAATGATTTTTAATGACTGCATAAAGAGTGGTGTTTTTCCTGACTTGATGAAGCACAGTAAGGTTGTACCTTTATTTAAAGCGGGACTTAAATCTGATCCTACAAATTATAGGCCTATATCGATTCTACCGACTCTAAGTAAAATATATGAAAAAATAATTTTAAATCAGTTACTATTACATTTTAACTTAAATAGTTTATTGCACAAAAATCAATATGGTTTTACTAAGGGTCGATCCACAACGGATGCTGGTATAGGTCTTCTTTATAGTATATTTGAAGCATGGGAGGATTCGCAGGATGCCCTAGGGGTTTTTTGCGACCTCTCCAAGGCTTTTGACTGTGTTGAGCATGCTACATTAATCAGGAAATTGCACCACTATGGCATTAGGGACTCAGCACTCAACCTTTTGACATCTTACCTCAAAAATAGAACTCAAAGGGTTGACATTAATAGTAAAAGGTCCAATGGGACCAAAATAGAATTAGGCGTCCCACAGGGATCCATTTTAGGTCCATTCCTTTTTCTCATCTACATAAACGACTTACCTTATCTTGTTAAGGATAATGAGATAGTACTTTTTGCTGATGACACTTCACTTATTTTTAAAGTGAAGCGACAACAGTCAAATTACGACGAGGTAAATAGTGCTCTCTCAAAAATAGTACATTGGTTTAACGTTAATAACTTACTTCTAAATTCTAAGAAAACTAAATGTTTAAAATTTACTTTGCCCAATGTCAGGCAAGTTAAAACCAATATACTATTAAATGATGAGAAGATGGATTTGGTGGACACCACTGTATTCTTAGGCATTACACTAGATAGTAAACTACAGTGGGGTCCTCATATTGCTAATCTTGCAGATAGGCTCAGTTCTGCAGCATACGCAGTCAGAAAAATACGGGAAATTGCTGACAAAGACACAGCAAGACTAGTTTATTTCAGTTATTTTCATAGTAGAATGTCGTATGGCATCCTCTTATGGGGAAACGCTGCCGACATTAATACGATTTTTGTGCTGCAGAAGCGAGCTATACGTTCAATTTATAAAATGTCAGCTTTTGGATCTCTGAGAGAAAAGTTTAAAGAAATTGGTATTCTAACTGTTGCTTCTCAATACATTTTGGATAATGTTTTATATGTTAGAAAGAATCTTAGTAAATTTACAACCAAAAGTGACAGTCACGGAAGAAACACTAGAAATAAGTACAAACTAGAAATACCGGTGATCAGACTTAGTAAAGTTAGTAAATCTTTTAAAGGTCAATGTGTACGCCTTTACAATAAAATCCCAGAAAAAGTTCAAAATCTTTCCATTAATAAATTTAAAAAAGTAGTCAAAGAACGTTTGTGTGCCAAAGCCTATTATAAGGTCAATGATTTCATAAACGACGGCACATCTTGGGAGTAGGATGGCTGCTTGCAAGGCTACTTCTACATTATTTTATGACTTACAATTATGTATGTATGTTGACATTGTATAATTTTAAGTTACAGCATTGTAAACTTTATTTTAAAAGATTAATTTTTTTCTCACTTTTTTTGGTAAATAAAGTGGGCCCCCTGCGAGTTTCTTACGCCGGTTCTTCTCGCCGGGTTAGTTCCCGAACCGGTGGTAGGCATCATGTAGACTTTCAGAAAATATTTGCAAAAATTTATTCTGAATAAAAAATTTTGAGTTTGAGTTGAGTTTTTGAGTTTGTAATTATACTGTGTGCTAAATAAAACTCTATACTTGGTGAATTGTGTGGTCTCATTTTATAATAGACTGTATCATTGAAAGTGCCTGTATTTGTTTAATTAGACGTTTTAATATAGATATAATATGTACCATCGAGGAAGTTGATTCCTATGCAATTGACAGACCAACGTTATTTGGTCGAATATAATGTCAATTCAATGTTAATTGTGATCTGTCGGCTGGGTTTGACGTAACGCAACCAAACTACTTAGGTCCCCGATTTGCATAGGAATCAACTTCTCTGATAGTACATAGTTAAATAAATTACTGTTAGTGTTTATTTAAAAAATATATTTGTTAAAACAGTAATTTGTAGCCTGGGCTATTTTTGGACATTCTGTGTAGTTAAGTAAGAAGCTAGACACGTAATACAAAACAGCTAGTGGTAAAAAAAGAACAAAATATCACTTGTAACTCCGAGATTTATGAGGGTAGTATGAAATTGCAAGTTTTATATTTTGTCTCAAATAAGGAAACATAAAAATGCAATAAAGAAGTGAGACAGCGTTGAGGTATTCATGACATTTTACCTTAGGGGCCTGGCGTTATGGACACTGCTGTGCCACAGCATATTGAACCTTAGGATTAAACGATAGAGACGATTATCGCGTAGTGATTGGACTACATGATATGTAAGCCTAGGGCGACTATTTTATCTGACTGACTTCATACATTAGGTAGTCTGTAACAAGTCTCAAGATATACACTATAGTCTATAGGTCCCATTGTCAATAAGGTTGTTTTGGCGTTTTGATGATAACGTCAAAGTGCCAAAACAAACTTGTAGGCTTATACTAGTGGTGCAAAAATACACTAACTGCCGCACTCTAAGTAGGTCTACTACGAAACCGTTTTGAGACTCAAACAATCGGACGAGAATGCCGCGCCCTGCTCTAACAACGTCATTTCACGTTTGTTAGAGTAGGACGCAACATTCTCGTACAATTGTTTGAGTCTCAAAACCGTTTCGTGGTACGGGCCCAGAAACGATTATTAGTTACTTAACTGCAATTAAATAAAGAGTTCGACAGATAATGTATAAGGCATAATATTATGATTAAATATTCATATTGTTAGGGTTAATTCTGACCGCAAAGCGACGCGTAGACGCATGAAGTCTGTCAAATCCATAAAAAATTAGAAATGCATCTACGCGTAGCCTTGAGGTCTGAATTGACCCTTACAGACTACAGTTAAACGTTTCTAAGTACGGCAGTAAAATATGACGCATAAGCCATTATGCCATTTACACTGATAATTAACAATTTACTGGACTTATGAACTACAAGTATTAATTATAGTAGGTTAATACATTTAAAAATCTGAATCAATACAAATGAACTATTTGCTGGTCGTTTAAAAAAACTACAGCCTTCTTTGCCAATATTTTAATAACAACTTATATCAGTCCTTCTTTAAAGCTTTATATACATATAACAAAAAACATAACAACTTACAAACTAAGCATAAGTTCACACCGACAATGCGTTTCTAAAATAGAGATTCCAAGTTATCTTTATTCGATATCCAGGAAAATACAAGTTTCATTGTCAGAGGATGTTCGGGCATGTTGCGAGCCACTCAGATTGCACTCAGACACGAATATTAATTACTTAACTGCAATTTAAATGAAGAGTTTGACAGCTGATAATGTTATGGCTTAAGGCTTATGTCAAAACCTTCATTTAATTACAGTTAAGTAATTAATATTGGTTTCTGAGTGCAGCAGTTGAACGTGTATCTTTTTGCGTAACTAATAATAATATTCAATGTAAAATGTCTGCGTCTTGACGCTTCTCGGTGTGAGCTCCTAAATACAAAATGGTTTTAGCTATCTCCCTTTGTGTTGAAATTCTTATCTAAGTCTTTGGTAATGCTTCTATTCGACAACATCTCGTCCTGATCTAACATCGCGTATTCAAAAATATGCCGACTTCTCTTATATTCATACTTACTAATGAGATTCACTTTAGCTAAAATTTCAAATGTTTTCTTGAAGGTGGGTATTGGCAGTACTGGTGGTGAATATTCCTTCTTGTAAATCTTCGATAGCGGTCGAGGGGCAGGACTTCCATGAGTGGTATTTGGCTTTGGCAAATTTTCAGCTATCTTTGCTGTCGATTTCGATGGATTTAGTGTTAGTTTAGCGGGTTGCGCTGGTTTTACGTTAACCTCTTTCTTCTTTACTTCTATTTTACTATATTCTTCTATTTTTCGCTTTTTAACTATCTTTGGTGAGCTTTGGTGTGTTTCTACGTTTACGCATTGCACGGGACTTTGGTATGGCGATATTATAGTGTTTTTTGGACTTTGCCTGTGTGCTGGTAGTTTTACAAAAGACGGCACTGTTTTTACCTTTTCTTCTCCTACAGTTGATTTAGTATCTTTTTTAGCATCAACTTTTTTTATCGGCTCTTCGATTATCTTTTGAGTGTGTGGCTCAAACTTATCGTCATGCTTTGGAGAATTTTTTTGAGCTTCAATTTTTACACTTTGTGGCAGTAATTTTTGAGTTTCTTGGTCTGTCTTCACTATTATTGGAAGGTTTGGATTGGGTTCTATTTCGTTTTGAACTGCACTTTCATGTTTCGTATATACCGGACTATTTTGAGGTTTTGAAAACACTTGTGTAGGTTCTACTATCTGACGATTTTGCAAGGTAGGTATTTGCTGAGGTATTTGATTATTTTCATACAAAAACATCTTTCGTCGGAATTCTTGAATTTCATGTGGGTGAAAACTTGTCGAATTAACGCTATATTTGTTGGGTTGAAGTGTATTTACTTCTGGTTTTTTATTAATTTTAGTTTCTGGTACATAGTTCACTTGTTTATTATCTTTGGCTACTCCATTTTTGAGGATATTAACTATTGTTGGATGTTTATTAGTGCCAATGCTATTGCTATTTAGATCTGATTCATGATGGGTGTTCACATTCATAATTTTATTGGCAATAATTTTATCTTGGTAGCTATTCTGAAGCGATGTCGTATCATTTAACGTTGGTCTTCCAATTTTTTGTTGCTTCAGACTAGCGGACAATCCATAATTATGTACAGGCCTTATTTTAATGCTATTGGGATTCTCATTAGCTTTGGCCAATTTTTGTAAGTGTGGTTTCATGAAATTAATTGATGATAAACTTCTTGGCTCAGTACACTTGGCTGTAGTCTTATCAGGTAAATTCTTAAAATTGTTATTTTGAAGTGCAAAATGTAGATTGTTGTTACTTGAAACTTGTCTTGGTGGTGGCATAAAAGCTTCATTAATATTATTATAATAGTATGGTATTTGAGCGTAAGGGCTTGTAACTATTGGAAGGTTTGAATGATAATATATCGAACTACCAACTTGCATGGTAGCTATTGGATCCATGTTTACATAATTTTCTTGATGCCATTCATACATTGGTGGTCTTGTTGCATAATTTGGTAAAAGATTAATATTATTCATTTGGTTATGACAAACGTTCGAATTATTCAATGGTATAGTATTGTTCGAGAAGTCCAATGGCTTCTTTGAAGACTTTTTATAATAATTATTTTTAAGTTCCTCTACTTTTTCAAGCATATCTGCAATCTTTTTCTGCATTTCGATATTCAACTGTATTGATTTAGTATGATTATTTTTCTTTTTAGCTTTCTTTTTTGTTGAATATTTTGATTTATCTAGTGACCGGTCTTTATTTTTAGTTTGCTTATTACTCTTGGATATGTTGTATTTTTTTGTATTTTCTTTTTTAGTGGATTTCTTGTCGCAGCCTGTAGAATCGAATAGACTGTTAATTTTAGGAGAGTCGATCAAAAATGAATTATCAGGACTACAATTATTATCATTCCTTGCTTGATTCATTATATTTGAATTAACTTCTTTAGCTCTAGAGATCGAGGTGTCTTCATTATTGACACATTTTATTTGTTCATCTCCTCTTCCGTTTTCTTGAACATTGTCGAACCTTATCAAATCTTCCATCTCAACTTCATCAGCAATATCTACATCTAGTTCTATAGTGTCATCGTCACTTATAACATCATCCTTTTCAGAAAGTATTTCTTTAAACTTGTCATTAAAATTTTCTCTTTTCTTAAGATCCTTAGCCAGTTTGTCGTTGTAGAATATCTTAAACTTCTTACAATCGACCAACTGGATCGTCAAAGGGCGACATTTGTCTAACAGCTTAATATTTTGATTTATTCTACAAAATGACTGTGGAAGTATAGCTGTGTCTTTTTTAATAGAGCTGACATACTCATCGAAGTCTTTCTGTTGTAATTTATAAGATATATCCATAATGCCTTCGTCTTCTATAGTTATTAGATCTGTAACAATTAGAAAAGGTATTGGTATAGTATTTGATAGTATGTATGCTGTTATAGAAAAATATGATTGATAAAAATGCTCATTGTACGTAGGGTTGCCAACATTTCTCCGGCGAAATATAGTATTTTTCAAAATACAACTATAAAAAATATAGTACACTTCCAAAAAATATAGTATTTTATGGAAAAATTAAAAAAAATTCAATGAAATATTTAAGTATTATTTGTTTATATAAAAACTATATTTTTTGCACTTCTTGCATTTTTTAACAATGTTTTGTCTAAAATAAAAGTGTCTTATCTCATAATATAATTATGCTTCATCAACATTCAATTTTTAGATACCTCGATCGCGGATTGTTGGAAATCTATTGTTATCGCGGTCGCATGCGACCGCTTGGGGCTTGAGGGATTCATGTAAATTAAAAGCTCTTTTTATTATTAATGAGATACTACTTCTGTTTCTCTCTTCCCGCCATTTCAAATTCATAACCGAAAATACCCTTTCTGTGAATGCCGAAGTGGCGGGAATAGAGAGCAGGAATGAGATAATTTTAGTGTTGAAAATTTTTAGGTTTAAGACATTTATTTCTCATAAGAACTTATACAATTCACTTAATTGAGAAAATGTACAATTAATAACTTATCAGTTTACTAACTCTAAGCGTACCTAGTGTACGGGCTTACAATAATATTAAAAAACTTTGATCAGAACATTACAACACTTGTTCATAAACAATTAACTTATTGTTTTTGTTTTGAGGGTGGACAGTAAAAACCTACGTAAACACAGAATAACATCATAGATCTCATATTACTGGATGTGGCAACATAAATTTTGTTTATTACTTAGTATTTAGTTTATGAAATAATAAATATAGCAAGTATTATTTAGTTATATTAATTATGTGTATAGTTAATTAAGAAATCTATAATAAAATACATACAATATAATTATATAAGCACATAACATACAATATACATATTATATAAATTACCTAGGTGACATGATTTTGTTTATAATATTTTTTTTTTATATATATAAAATAAAGACGGCAAACGAGCAAACGGGTTACCTGATGGAAAGCAACTATTGTCACCCATGGACACTCGCAACATCAGAACTGCAGGTGCGTTGCTGTCCTAAAATTTCAAAGTTTTAATGTGTTGTTTAATAAGATTTTTAAATTTAGACATTGTTTTTGAATCTTTAATGTTTTTTTGGCAGGTGATTATATATCTGTACTCCCTCAAATAGTAGATTCTTTTGACCATAGTTCGTTCGTGGTAAGCTGAGTACGATGTCATTCGAGTTTCTTAATTTTATTCTTTGTATCTGCTGTTTTTTAGTTAATTCTATTTCGGAGTGGATTTCCTTGTTAATAATTTTTCTAATGAGTATAGCTGTGTAGTAAGTATATGTTTGTATGATATTCATTTTGTTAGTTTCTGTATATATTTTATCACTTGGCGTTAGGTAATCATAATTAAACAATATTTTTAGAAATTTATTTTGAGCGGTCTGTATTGTTTTTAAATTTGACTTGGCAGCAGTACCCCAAATTTCTATAAGGAAATCAATATGTGGCTTAATTAATGAATTGTATATTGTAACAGAGGCCGACCCAAGAAAAGGTGGCGCGACGAACTAGATGCGTTCGATAAAGAGTGGCCAGCAACATCACAGGATCGTGAACTTTGGAAGGAAAGAGGGGAGGCCTTTGCCCAGCAGTGGGACACTGTAGGCTGATAATAATAATAATAATAATATTGTATGACGTACTTTCATAGGCAAACTTTGGGCAATACCGTGTAGTAGTCCAGTTAAAGAAGTTATTTTGGATTTGACCTTTTCTATATGAGGTCTCCAGGTTAAAGGTTTATCCAAAATTAAACCCAAGTACTTTTCACTATCTACTCTTTTAATTATTTGATCATCGATTTTCAGTGGTTAAAAGTCATGTATTTTTTTGTTTTTAGCAGTAAATATTATGTAATTTGTTTTATTTATATTAATAGTTAATAAGTTTGAGCGAAACTATGTATTTAAAACATTTAAATCATGTCGTGCGTCAGCAATGACACTATGTATTGTTTGACCAAAATAAAATAAGCAGGTGTCATCTGCGTAAAGTCTAGCATCTCCTTTGAGGCTATTTACGTATAGAAGGAACAGTAGTGGCCCCAAGATTGATCCCTGAGGGACTCCGCATGTGATTTTCACAAGACTACTTTAATATTCATCAATTTTTACGATTTGGTACCGATTATCTAAGTAAGATTTAAACATTTTGAGCGAAACATTACTGAATCCGAGACTTTTCAGTTTGTTTAAAAGAAGTTTATGGCTAACTGTGTCGAAGGCCTTTTTCAGATCAATAAATGTACCTAAAGCTATTTGCTTATTGTCTAAACTGTTTCTAATTTTTGTAACAAGGTCGATAGTAGCAGATAAGCAGTTAGAGCGTTGCCTGAAACCATATTGTTTTTTAAATAAAATTTTATTTGCAACTAAATAGTTTTCTAAACGATTATACAATACCTTTTCAAAAATTTTCGACATAACGGGGAGTACAGATATCGGTCGATAGTTCCCTGGATCAGTCCTTTTACCACTTTTGTAGATAGGGGTAACCTTTGCTACTTTAAGACTGTCAGGGAAAATGCCATCCAACATACATCTATTAATGCAATTAGTTAAGTCCTCTAGTATAATGGGTTTTAAACATTTTATAGATTTAGTAGTTATGTTATCAGTTCCCTTACTTGTATTAGATTTAAGATTGTCAATTATTTTACCTATTTCTTCTGTAGTTGCTGGGTCAAGATTGAATTTTTGGTTTGTATCAGTTATGGTATCGAATTTTTCTGTAGTGTGCACTTTGTTGTTATGATATTTTTTAGGAATTTTATTTGCAAGAGTTGGGCCAATTGTAGAAAAATAGTTATTAAAAGATTCGTAAATAAGTGCTTTATCGGTAATGATGTTATTCTGTATTTGTAAGTTAGTTGGACTCGAGTTAGTTTTATTTTTATTGTGGCACAAACTATTGATAATATTCCACATTTTCGCTGGCTTATCTTTACATTTCAGAAACAGGTTATCATAGTATGCAGATTTAGCTTTTTTAATAGCAATGGTAACAGCATTTCTTTTCTTAATAAAGTCATCTTTAACCTGTTTGTCTTTAGGATTCGTTTTTAGTTTTCGCCATAAATAGTTCCTTTGATTAATCTCTTTTATTACTCGTATATGCTTGTTAATTCATTCTTGTTTTGGTGCATTCACTATCTTAGTTTTATTAATTTTACTTTCATTGATCGCAGCTACAATGCTCTTCTCTAATTCACTAAATTCTGTATAGGTATGATTTTTCTTTGTTTCTTCCATTATTGTACATAATTTTTTATAGTCAATGGCTTGATAAGAAATCTTTTTATTGGACTGTGTCGGGAGTTTCCTCATTTCCAGATATACGTGCTTGTGATCGGACAAAGCTGATTCGACGATAGCCATATGATAAGTATTATCTCTAATGTTTGTACACATATGGTCAAGTACGGTTTTAGTGGTACTGGTCTCTCGTGTGCAGTACTTTGGGTCAATTTTGTTTATAATTTTATATCCATTTTCTGTAAGTGTGTCAATATAATTGGTAGATTGATTATTTTTGTTTAGTAGATCGATATTAAAATCCCCTATTAGTAACGATCTTTTGTTATTCAAGTACGTACCCAAAGTATCAATAAACTTCTTTATATTAGATTTTGGTGTTCGATACACAGCGCCAATGATAATATTAAATTGCTCAATATGTATCCAGAGGAAGTGGTTGTCATCCAAGCAAAGTTCTTCTTTAAGACTATGTTTCAAATTATTATGAACAAAAATAGAAACTCCGCCTCCCCTAGAATTATTTCGAAAGTTGTAATAGTGCGTATATCCCGATAATTGAAGATTTTTAGCCTCCACCTCTGACTTGATCCACGTTTCTGTTAAAACAATAATATGCGCAAAGTAAGGAAGCGAGTGCAATATACATTTTAGCTCGTCAAGTTTACGAGGTTTAATAATACTGCGCATATTAGAGTAGAAAAGTCTTAAAGAGTGCTTCTGAGCTTCAATTTCATGGTAGTTTGCAGCAATTTGGTGGGTAAAACGGTGTTTATGGGGGTTATTAACTGTAGTATTTTTGTGGTAATATTAGTTTTTTGTCTTCTTTGTATCTTTTACTACCTTTGGAGTACCTTTGATGTATTGAATTCGTAGATTTGTTTCCCCATTTTCTACTCGTTTGTTAAGTTCTTCTTTAGCTTTTATATAACATGACTGTTGCAGTGGAGTTTGATCGAGATAGATTTTGTAATTTTTATTTTTATCAAGAAAAGTTTTCTTATTGCGTAATACATTCTTGGCGACAAGTTCTGATTCGAGGAATACTTTTAGTGCACGATTCTTTTCAGAATCATATTTTCCCAAGCGAACAGTTTTTAGTGGTTGAGTGCAGTTGTCTACGATATTGGTGAGTATTTTAAAGGCTTCATTTATGTCATAAGAATTTCTTTCATTTTTATCCTTTGAAATTATTTCTGGTATCCCACTTATTATAATATTTTCACCTCGTATGTTTCGGTCAGCAATTTCACCTAGAAGGTCTTCGCATATCTTAGGGTCGGACTCAGATACCTTGTAATTTATCGACTGCAACTCATTTTCCAACGAAACGACACGATTCTCAATTTTCTTATTTGATTTTATTATGTTTTCCACTTCTAATTTGGTATTATTTTGCTCCTTAGACAATTTTTTTATAGATTGTTTCATTTCATGCAGTTGTTCTTTGATAGAATTCATATCTTGGCTTATTTGGGTAATATGTTCGGTTTGTGTTTTGTTAGAAGTTATTAAAGTTGACATCATTTCAGTGATCTGTGATACTTGATTTTTTATTACAGAGACATCCAATAATTTTATTTTTTTTATCTCAGACAGTTCAGAAACTTGATTACGTATATCCGTTAGTTCCATTCTTATGCATTCGTCGCTATCGGGTAGTTTACGTTTATTACGGAATAAAATACCTGAGTTTTCTGGTGTTTCTGAGGTACTTCTATTTATTGATGTAAGTTCGGGGTACGAACCGCTTCGTCCGGAACCGATGCCGCATCCAGTAGGTGAGCGCAGTGGATTCATGTTGTTCGTAATGTTTGCGCGCCAGTCGATTGAAAAAATATGAGCCCGTCTCTTTTACTCGAGGTGGTGAAGGGCGGTTACGGCAATGCAAGTTATCAGTGCAATGTAGTTGTCTGTAACCATACGTCACAAACGCCACTTTTTGTTTGAATCACTTTAAGACTTGAGTATTTAACACATAAGATATATTTTTGAAAAGCGATAATTTAATGCAATTAAATATTATCCTTAGCCACGTCCACTCCGTACGCCTGCGAGCGCGCTCTGCTACTATATAATAGTTCAACAGTATATAGTACGCAGGCTGGAAATACAGTACAATACTATATATTATAGTACGGTTGGCAACCCTAATTGTACGGAATATAATTCTTACCTATCATACATCAATGATACCGCCATAAGTCTTTTATTACTTTTATTGATATCTCGTTTATTAAAAGCCGAAAATAAGTAAAATAAGTAAGTAAATGCTACGATAAAGTAAACAAACATAAATACAGAGTGTAACAAAAATAAGTGATAATACTTTAGGGTGTGTAGGTGTTCCTTGTAGAGAGTTCACTGTGAAAGGAGCAGCGCTGAAAGACCAACATTTTTTTCACTTTTGTATGGGGAAACTCGTGACGCTCGGGCGCTTGCCCATACAAAAGTGAAAAAAAAATTCGTCTTTCAGAGCTGCTACTTTCACAGTGAACTCTCTACAAGGAACACGTACACACCCTAAAGTATTATCGCTTATTTTTGTTACACACTGTATATCATGCGGTTAAGCCGGCCCTTAGAAGATCAATTATTGTGTTATCACTAAAGATCGGAATCTGGGTGTAATTTTCAATGTAAAGAATATTATGGACAAGACTTGTAATCCCGGGAATCCCGGAAATCCCAGGAAAATCAGAAAATGTCCGAGTACGTCATTTTAAAATAAATGAATCAAAATTATGTTAATTTGTTTATAAAATGATTCATCTATACTAATATTATAAAGAGGTAAACTTTGTTTGTTTGTTTGTTTAATTGTAATGAATAGGCTCAAAAACTACTGGACCAATTTTAAAAATTCTTTCACCATTCGAAAGCTACATTATTCACGAGTAACATAGGCTACTTTTTATTTTGGAAAATATAGGGTTCCGTAAGATATTTGAGTTTTTCTGACACAAGGTGAAAAAAATCAACCAGAAAAGTTGCTTATATTGCGTACGCTGCCTAAACTATAAAAGATAGAACCATACAATGTTCTAAGTAAATGTAGATCTTATAAATATCTACAAAAATGTCCGCGACACACTATACCTATCTATATCAAGTGAGGCACAACAACCATTTTTTTATTTAAGATTCTTGATTTTTTTTTTGGACGACATTTAAACGCATTTATTTTACTCATGCTAATAATCCTTATCAAAATAAATTATTTCATCACTAAGTACAGTTTGTGTAGAAAATATTTGGTGTTTAAATGATTAAAATTGGACGTTTGGTTTAGAAGTTATGGCGAAATTAATAATTGCGATTTACGCCCGTTTCGAAGTGGGCAAGGCGGGGGTGCGCAGTAGCGAAGATTATGATCGGCCCTGCAGCTGGTGAATACCAAGAATATCAATGATCCCTACTGATTTGCCTATAGGCTATAGTCTGTACCCTGCAAAAGGCTCCAATTTCCTGTGAGACGTAGCTTTTGCGGCGGTACCGACCAATGCGGGCCACGGGTAGTAATAATGAATATAAATCAAAACTGCTGAATCAATTTTAATCATTTTTTCAGTGGCTATAAATTTTATACCCATGCGAAGCCGGGGCGGGTCGCTAGTATTATATAAAATAGTTTAAAAAGAAATTTCCAAATATTAGGGCGGAATGAAATAGGAAACATAAAATGAAAAAAAAATCTGTTCTACATATTATACATATACATTACATAATATTATATTGTACATAATTTATGCTGGTAAATAAAGTGAAGAATGTTCACTTATTATTTTTTAGCTCTCCGTAAGAAAAAAGAAAAAATTATTACGATACGTGACGTGTAGTTTCCGACATATTTAATTCAAAAATAAGTGCGCAATTCGGGCTTGGCGCTTGACGCGATGACGTCACAGCACAGCACATCGCAATATTTGCTCTGTCCACTCGCGCGCTCCGGTAACACTGCGTCGCCCGTACCTTTTACCTTCTAAGTATTAATAAAGTTAAAATACTTATGACAAAAAAAATACAAAATAATAATTTTATACAGATTTTTTTTTGTGAAATCACTGTAAAATCATGCATGTTCCTAATCCTAGTAATGTGTTTAATTCTTTTACTACGGTTCTGGATCCCGGAATCCGAAAAACCTGATTCCGGGAAATCCCGGATTTTTGTGGTCATATCCATATTATTCATATCAATCACACCCACGATTCCGATCACTGGTTATCACTTATCAATATCACGCTTCAATTTTATTCAACAGCTTATTTGAAAATTAGATTAAAGGTGCGCGATGGTCAATATCAACCCCAGACGGTCATTAATATTACACAATACCTCTCTAGGTGCCCGCTTAGGCGTGAAGAGGTAAGGACTAAGGACTAAGGACTAAGGACAGACACTTTCGCATTTAGAGATAAACTACGATAACATGGCGCGCACCTCCAAAATTCAAAACGTTTGAAGTGCGTTGTCTTGCGCGGTCGGCTAGTTATGATTAGTTGACCAACAAATCTTGGTAATAAGTGACATTGACGAGTACTGGTTGATTGGTTGAATACTTACTACATACAAACTCTTTCTTAAGGATGTGACTTCACACATTGAAACAGTAATTTGGAAGGGTGCGCCATGTTATCGTAGTTTATCTCTACAATATTAGTATGGATAGCGATGACTTACGTTTTGTCAGATAAGTTAAAAAAAATCACTTGACAGACAAGGCCAAAACATATTATAGCATACTCATTGCGTATCAGTTTTATTATTTTTTTATTTCTATAGATCATAGGTCATACCTTTCGGCAGCTTTCGGTGAAAATAATACAAGCCCCCCTAGACAAGCGGCAAGCGATCATCGTAAACGCTAACGCTAACGCTACAGAATGTATGGGACTTGACATTAGTATACGCAAATACGCTAGCGAAGCGATGACTAATATGTCAAATCGCATACATTTTGTGGCATTATCGTTAACCTAATTACGATAATCGCTTGCCACTTGTCTAGAGGGGAAGGAAACTAGAATAAAAGCTGCCTAAACTAAAGGGAACACAAAAAATACCTTGCAATACCTCGTACTCCTCCGAATTGTTGTTCTTGTCCACGTCCAGCAGAACCACCAGGTCTTCTAATTCGTCCTCAAACTCCATCTTTGGCACTGAAAACAACAATAACTCGATTTTATAATGTGTAACGAGCAGCAGATAACTAATGGTAAGTGGTAAGTTATGTAGAAACTATATTATGACACCCGCAACTCCGTTGCGCCAAAATTAGTTCGTGCGGGAACCGTACATTTTTCCGAGATAAAAGGTTTCCTATGTCCTTTCCCAGGACTTGAATAGATATTCATGAGACTTGAATATATATTCAATAGATGGTATGCAGATCCATACCAAATTTCAGCAAAATCGGTTAGGCGGTTTGGGCACGAAGAGGTAACAGACAGACAGACACACTTTTGCATATTTTATAATATTAGTACTTTGTAAGTATTAGTATGGAGTTATATTCTCTTCAATTATGTCGATGCATGTAAACAAAGTCAGCGGCCGCGGCATCGTTTTAACCTATCAAGCCCCATAAGAGATCCGGTGATCGCGACAACAATAGAATAACAATAGATTTCCAAGAATCCGCGATCGAAGGAGTAATTGCTCCGTATGGAAAACATGTCTGTTATCTTTTTCGTCAGGTTTTTGTGAGATCGAGGGGTCGTACGAAAATTAATGTATGCTGAACAGTAGGTTGTGACTTATGTTTTAGTTGAAACATTATTATTTTTTATTAACCCTATTAAACTACTCTTCTTGGGAGTTACGTTCGAACTACTCATACGCTTTAGAGGCGCATCGGATTGTAAAGCAATTTTTTGCAAAACTGAAAAAGCTAAGCTTGTTTTTCTTTATTAATGACATACCCACGAATGTTTTCTTTAATAAAAACACAAAACATAATCAAATTCAAAATATTTTCAATTCATAAATGAATAAATATCATAGCCCTTACGAAAACTTATTAATTTTACAGTGGTTCATAACAAGGTCCTTTAAATGAAATAATGCAGTCTACACCATATTTCTTTTTCATGGATATCAATTAATATGAAAACAATAAATATAAAAAAATAATTTGTAGAATAATTCACAAAGTTTAAAAGCATTTAAAACTGTAATCAATTTTATGTTTCAAATATTGGAATTTTCGCCCTTAGCTCAGTATTTTTTAGTCTTTAACATCTTTTTTTATTATTATTTAGCTACAATATTTCATTAAATCTTCATTTTAGACAATTTTCATTAAAATATTATTAAATTTTACAATGATCGTACAAATAGTCTTTGGAGGCCAACAGTCTTACAACACGCCATGTTTTTATTTATTTTGAGGTTTTCTTATAATATAATTTATAAAAATACAAAAATTTTAATTAAACGTTACCTATAAAATAAATAAATTGAATAAAAATTACATAAATATTGAAATAAATCTAAATTCCGTAAATGTTTGTTCCGCGTAAAAGTTGCACATAAACTACTCATACGCTTATGGAGCGCACAGGATTATTGTACTAGTAAAACTAATAAACCTACCGTTTTGGCTTAGTTGCCATACTGACCGTATCTATAAAATGGGAGATGTGCGAGAAGCATGATACGATACGAGCGAAAACAAAAAAGAGGCAAGAATTTTTGTGTTTCGTTGGCGCCTTTGAGGCGTAGAGTAGTAGAGTACTAGGGTTAAATATGGCTGACGCTAGTTCAACACGCTTTCGTTCCCAAGCGGTCGCATGCGACCGCGAGAACAAAAGATTTCCAAGAATCCGCGATCGAGGTGATATTAATCATTTTGTGATCACACTGTTCAACTGGCAGAAATTAATTTGGCAGCTTCTTTCATACGGTTTTTTTAAACGAAGTGCCTACTTCTGCGTGTTAAAGCCATTATGAATAATAATATGTATATTTTATAACCTTATCTCATATTTTAACTCCACATATTCAGATACAAACTAGAGGAACATTTACTGTCACAGGGAATATTTTTTATAATTTAAACATACCTTTACTTTAAAACACATTTGACACTTTTAGAAGTAATTTAAATTTGTTAATTATATTTTACAATCACAATCAAATTCTGCATGACTATAATATTACATACTAATGTCGTGAAATGTCGGTAGAACGAAATAATATCTACAAAACCTGGGAATATGTGTAAAAATAATGTGGGTACCTAGTTGTTAATAACATTCAATATTATCTTCCTTATAAAATTTTCGTTAAAATATCAGCTGATTGATTCAAAATCCTACTATTTTCGGGCCGAATGTCAAAAGTTAACAAATAGCTGTGTCCACATTATGCAATTTCATCTTCAATTTTCGTCATCTTCTTTTTATTCAACTTTCGTTTGGCATATTATTCAGTAATGGGCATTGTCCAAAAAAATCACATGTACTTTTATTTTATTTTTTTTCGTTAAAATAGGGTATTTTAAGAATATAAATTAAATAATTTTGAAATTCATTGGCTAGTTTTTTCTCAATAAATTTTTAAAGTTTCGCTCTGACGTCATCATCGGCGGCCAATTGACCTCTGCAGTATTTTTTTTATTAAATAAGGGGGCAAACGAGCAAACGGGTCACCTGATGGTAAGCAACTACCGTCGCCCATGGACACTCGCAACATCAGAAGAGCTGCAGGTGCGTTGCCGGCCTTTTAAGAGGGAATACGCTCTTTTCTTGAAGGTTTGCAGGTCGTATAGGTCCGGAAATACTGCTGGTGACAGTTCGTTCCAGAGCTTTACAGTGCGCGGCAGAAAGTTACACGAAAAACGCACTGTGGAAGACTGCCACTCATCAAGGTGATGAGGATGGTATGTTTTTCGCGTGGGACGATGGCGAAAAGTTGCCGGTGGTATGATTCCGAACAATTCCTCAGAGCACTCCCCGTGATACAACCGATAGAGGATGCAGAGTGAAGCTATATCTCGGCGTAATTCCAAGGGGTCCAAGCTGTTTGAAACACTATGGCAGTCAACTACTCGAGCGGCCCTTCGTTGGATACGATCCAGAGGGAGCAGTTGGTATTTAGGCGCCCCTGCCCAGAGATGAGAACAATATTCCATATGAGGCCGAACCTGCGCCTTGTAGAGTTGTAAGCGTTGGTCCGGACTGAAGTACTGTCTCGCTCTGTTAAGAACACCAAGTTTCTTCGAGGCTAATTTGGCCTTACCCTCTAGATGATATCGTAACTGGACTTCGCTCGATATGTTGACGCCAAGTATCTCAATGCTAGGGGAGATGGTTAAAGATGTGCCCTCGAAACGAGGATATACGACCATTGGTGACTTTTTAGTGGTGAACGCGCAGACTTGTGTCTTGGCGGGGTTGAATTGGACCAAATTACGTCTACCCCACTCAGAGACCTTCTCCAATGAATTCTCCACCTTAGACACAAGTTCGTTTCGACTCTCAGTGACATTTTGCCGAGAAATGTTGGGGGAGCCGGTATATACAGCATCACCTGTACTATCATCCGCATAGCAATGAATGCCGTTGGTCTGTAACATGTCATTGATATGCAGTATGAATAGAGTAGGCGATAGCACACAGCCCTGAGGGACACCAGCATCAACAGACTGAGTTTCCGAGCATTCGCCGTCAACTACGACCTTAATGCTTCTGTCTGCTAAGAAACTAGTGACCCACTTACATAATTTCTCGGGCAGCCCGTATGATGGAAGCTTTATGTCAAACCCGATCAAAGGCCTTCGCAATGTCCAAACTAACAGCCAATGCCTCTCCCTTCGACTCAATTGCCTGAGCCCAACGATGAGTCAGGTACGCCAAGAGATCACCAGCCGAGCGACCCTTACGGAACCCGTATTGTTTGTCGCTTAGTAATCCCTGGCCGTCCAAGTATCGAAGAAGCTGGCTATTGATAATGGATTCCATTATCGAGAGAGGTTATAGCGATTGGTCTGTAGTTGGAAGGATTTGAGCGATCACCTTTTTTGGGGATCGGGTGCACCAAGGCTGTCTTCCAGGAAGCCGGGACGATGCCAGTGGAATAGGAGAGCCGAAAAAGACGCGTCAAGACCGGAGCCAACTCTGGAGTACACTTTTTCAACACAATAGGCGGGATTCCGTCAGGCCCACTCGACTTTTGGATATCAAGGGAACGGGGGGCTTTTCGCACTGAGCGCTGATGAAACCGAATATCCAACATGATGCTCGTGCATCGCGGTATGGTCGGCGGTTTCTGCCCCCCGTCATCCAGGGTCGAGTTTGACGCAAAGAGCTTGCCCAGAAGATCGGCTTTGTCTTTTGCGTCCTGGGCCAATGATCCATTTCCTACGTGTAGGGATGGTAGGGTTGGCTTGCAGAAATTTCCTTCAATAGCTTTGGCCAGAGACCAGAATACACGGGTTCCCGAGGGGAGGCGCTCAAGTCTCTAGCCAATTCTATTGACGCGCTGTTGCTTTGCCCGAGTAATCTCTTTCTTGAGGGACCTAGAGGCAAGGTTGTACTCCTTTTTATACGTGCTGGTATTTAAATCCCGAGCAGACACTGCGCTGGCCCAGGATTGGTAAGCCTCCTGCTTCCGGCGAGAAGCTTTTTTGGGGGATAAACCAAACCAGGGACGAAATCTGCCGCCAGTTGGCACTACAGAGGACGGAATGAAAAGTTCCATCCCTTGCATCACCACATCGGCAACAGAGTTGGCAGTGTTGTCGGGATCATCCGGCGAGAAGCACACGTGCCCCCAAGGATAGGATGCAAAAAACGACCGCATCCCATCCCAGTCCACTGACTTGTAGTGCCACACACGACGGTATTTAACAGCACGCTGTCTTAACACCGTCGCAAGTGGCACAGAACTCCTAACAAGGCAATGATCCGATGAACCAAGTGGTGCGGTTACGGATATTTGGTAGCCGTCAGGATTTGAAGTCAGCAGGAGGTCCAACAAGGAAGGATTTTGAGCATCCACATCTGGGATTCGCGTAGGTGTAGTAACCAGTTGTGTCAAGTCGTTCGCAAGGGCAAAGTTGCAGACAGATCTCCCCGCATGATCGACGAGTTTTACTGGAATTGAGCCAGTCGGCGTGGTGGGCATTAAAGTCGCCAAGTATTATGATCTCTGCGGATGGGATCTGCTGCTGCACAAAATCTGAAGCAGCTTGCAGGTGCTCCAAGAGTCGGTCCGTCTCGGGGTCACCACTATGGGACCTATATAGGCACGCATAGACGCGAGGGTGGTCGTCGCAATCTGTGCGGAGCCGTAAGGTGGACAGGTCCATGACCTCAAGATTGCTGAGGCGGCGAGAGCTGATATCATCTCTGAGATACACACACACTCAAGCTTTGGGTAAAAAGGAGTGCTCGAGATAATACCCAGGGTGGGAAAGGTATGATGTGTCACTCGGAGATGATATCTGCGTCTCGGTTAAAAAGAGCAAAGCCGGCTTTGCCGTCTCTAGGTGGTAATGGACGGCATTAAGGTTGGAGTGTAATCCCCTGATATTACAAAAGTCCATGTTTAATATCGAGGGGGGTGCCTTTGTGTGTTTGCTCTTGCCCCGAGCAGATTGGAGCGCAGTTTTGCCCTCCCCAGAATACGAGGGGCAGCCTGGACGTCCACGTTCAGTTCCAGGGGTTCCTGAGCATGGACGTCCAGAGAGGGACGCAGTTGGTACCCTCCTGGGGTAACAAATAGCTTTTCAACTGCGGCATTTCTAGGGAGGTAGGGGATTGGGCCTCCGGTAAACTCACTCACTCGGCGAAACACAGCGCAAGCGCTGTTTCACGCCGGTTTTCTGTGAGGCCGTGGTATTTCTCTGGTCGAGCCGGCCCATTCGTGCCGAAGCATGGCTCTCCCACGGCCAAATACCGGCTTTCAGCCACCCCTCCCGTGTCACCGTGAAAAAGCTCACGATGGCACGGGGGAGGTGCCCAGGGACACGACGTGGACGGACCGGTATCGCCCCCGAATGTTTTAAATTTCCTTTCAATCTTATTTATAATGGCTGGTTAGTCAAATGCAAGTTCTCATTATGTGAAAGCTGATACGAGAAGCTTACCAAAAGTTCGAAACGTAATATTGGCCGAATTTATTGCTAATTTAACGCCATTGAAGGTCAAACTAAGGTTAAACATATTTGTTCAAAAATATAAGTAACTAATGGGTATTTTTTTCGTTTATATACAGAAAAACGATCACTGACCTTATTCCTCGAAATGTTTGTGTAACGAGCAAAATTAAAAAAAAATGGACAATCCCCATTGAATGCGTCAAAATCCACCCGCGTTAAAAGAAAAGTACATAGCGAGCGCTACGATTTCAACGCGCCCCGGGCATTCCTCACGAGTCACGTTTGCTGTTGACTGCGCATATAACGCATGCCCTTGATGAACAAAATAAGGCCCAGTGTGGACAAAACTAATCAACAACGCTAGTGAAAAGATAAACTTCAATACAGAATGCTTGACACTGGCAGAATGTTGCAAAAAGCGATGGTTTGCCGTTAATAAAAGAAGAAGAAGAAGAAAACATAAACTCCTGTCAAAAAACCTCAGAAACTTGCCATTAAAGTGCGACAAGGCTTTATATGAAAGTGGGCGGGAGCGCTGCCGGTAAAGGAAAACATGTCAAAAATGACGTTTTTGTATGATGGCAGCGTTAGTTCCTTTTTCGGCACGTTCATTTATAACCTTGTCGATCTATAGACTGTTTCATAGGAACAAAACTGCCTGAGCAATCGAGATGTCACTATCAGTAACACTGCGTGGTAAAAAGAGACGTATGATGCATGACATGACAGGACTCTTTTTTTGACGTCCAGTTGGCACTTATCGGCACGTTGACAATAATTTAATCTCATAGAAAGAATATGCTTGTGTAAGTGTATACGTACACAATATATTTTTACACATAGACATTTTATATTTAGATCATATCAAAAAGTTTTCGTGGTTGGTTACCACTATTGATCCTGGCGACACAGGAGTTGCAGTGGTGGGAATGTGTGGTGGGCTTTTTGCCCATAAAAAAAAACATAGACATTTTTACATTTCACAAGTATATTAACTTTATGGACCACACTAGGCGACACAGCACTGCATCGGAGCGACGCGACACGTCACGGTCTAATGAAATTCTATGAGCTACCCGCTCGTTTCGGCAGCGTTCCCACGAGCGACGACACGTCACACGACACGATTTAAAAACTACACGACACATGGGCTGTCATTTGGTCGTTTTCCCACGAGTGAAAATTTCAGCGGCAGCACCGCAAATACTTTAGTAGTTCCACAGACAACTATCATATCGTGTCGTGCGGTCCGTGCAAGTTCATACATGTTCTAAACAGTCGCCAAATCGTTACCGCAAAAAAGCGTGTCAACATAGCAGTTATATCTGACCATATTATATAGCGATTTGTCGTCTGAAATTCGTGTGTCGTGCTGTGCGGCGTCGTTGCGTGCGTTTATACACGCAACGACGCCGCACAGCATAGAAATGTATGGCAGAGTCGTCACCGCATAATTTCTGGTGCCGTGTCATGGCTCGTGGGAAAACACCTATACGTGACACGTAAACGTCAGTATTATAGAACATGTGACACGTCGCCGCGCTGCAGCGTAATGTCGCCTAGTGTGTCTTTATGATTGTCGACAGTTTAGACAGTTTCAACTGAAAGGTCTGATAGACGTACGAACAAGTACGCGGGTTTTGAGTTCGCGAACTTACTCGGCTCGCGTCGGTGACACACGAGAATCGCTCACACTGGATTACCATGCCCCCAGGCTCGCGGCTCGCGGCTCTTTGCTGACACACAGGCGAGATCGTCGAGCCATAAGTTCGCGCACTTACTCGCACGTCTGTCACCCCTTTTAAACACCCCAATTGCAATATAAATAACAAGATGCCGGTTGGCAGCGGGCTACATGAAGTTGCAGGACGACGTGTCGTAGCGACACTATTGGTTTGTATGTATTTCTATGAAATACCCTCCGCAGCTAGTAACACGAAGGTAGCGACACTTATTCATAGAAATACATAGAAACCAGTAGTGTCGTGACTCGCGACGACACGTCATCTGCTTCATGTAGCCGGCTTCCAACTTGTACCTTCACTGTTGTTGTCCAGATAAACTCATTGTAGTTTTTGTGGCAAGATTTCTTGTAATTTTGTAATTATTGTATGTATTGAATAAATAAATAAAATGTTTACCTTTTATGTAGACGAACCAGCCTTAGCATCTCCATGGTCTCACACTATCGTAGGTACTACACTATTATACTACACTACACTACTACGCCAAAACTACAACTACGCCACCGTACTGCTACGCCAAAACTACAACTACGCCACCGTACTGCTACGCCAAAACTACAACTACGCCACCGTACTGCTACGCCAAAACTACAACTACGCCACCGTACTGCTACGCCAAAACTACAACTACGCCACCGTACTGCTACGCCAAAACTACAACTACGCCACTGTACTGCTACGCCAAAACTACAACTACGCCACCGTACTGCTACGCCAAAACTACAAGAACTGTGCACCTTCGTATCAGCCGACTGACTACTGACTGACGAAATTACTATAACTTCTAGGGTCCTGGGTCACTATCCTTTTCAGCTCATCCCTCCATTCCTTTTTTCTGCATTATCACAACTCGAACTTAAACAATAGTCACCATTGTCTTAAATGTAGAAAAAGAATGAACAATAAATTTCGGGTTATGTTTGATGCTTAAAAAATACGAATTGCCTGACGTTGTACAGAGAACATCTGTTCGGACCACGTTCGGACTTATAAGACTTTTAATATTTTACAACTCTTTGTTACTTTTCATTATTATTTAGTTAAAATGAAAAATTTCACAGTAGGTTATCAAACTAACAAACACAAACAAGGCTTTAACTTCTATAATTTTCAAAACCCTTCATATTATGTATTAAAATAATATTTTGTAACGTTTTATTTTGAACGAAAATTACCTTTTCATACGACCATCTTGCTTTTTACAGGTTACAACTTGCATAGGTAGGTAGGTACATAAGCAATATTTTTGGGAAAGAAAAACTTTATTTACATTATAATTTTACGTTAAAAATAAATTAATTTTCTCCCTTGTGAGAACAATAGAAATGACAATTATGTCATTGCCACTTTGACATAATTTTTTTTTCTTTTTCTTCTTTTTTTGGCAACTTGACACAAAGGATGTGTATGTTGTGCCACAGACAAGGTAAAAGGGTAAGGAATATGGCGGGAAAACCATATTCCTCCTATTATAATTTTCATCATCGTTTTCATGTATCGTCAGGTCTAAAGTCTAGTCAAAGTCTAAGTAAAAGTCAATACAGTCACAGGAGTCAAGTCGGTCGATTCAGTAAAGTGGTAGACGCTTTACTGAAACTTTCGATGGAGTTTTGGAGGGAACACAAAATAGCACGTTTCTGGATATTACATCACTTTCCTACACTTGTGAATGAACACGAATATCGAATGGTTAATATTCTACCAATATTACACATTAAAAACCCAGCTAACACAATTTTAGGAAAATAATACAAAAACACAACAGCACTCTTTCACATGCCCGCCAAAACTCCTTTGACATAATTTGAAAATCACATCAATGACGTTATTTTTTTTTATAAAAGGACATAACTTGTGTGCTTTGGACGATAAATAAATAATCGTTTATTTGGTACCAAAACACGTGAAGATCGCAAGACGCAATGCCGCAACGTGGACTAGGAGTAGGAACTAAAACATAATATTATATACCTAATATTTAGGACGTCGGCTAAGTGTTAAACGCAAAAATCCACAGGCAAACATATATTATATCCTTGTCCTTTTTGGAAGTCCGTAAATAAACGAGCAACTTTTTGGAGGTGCTTTCTCCAATCGATAGCTATGGATAGGTAAGCTTCTGAATAGGCTTCCTAAGATAAAGTTGAATCGAAATCAGGCCGTACAGAACGTCAGAATTTCACTTTGTATTGTTTTTTAAGATTTTGCATCAACAGCGTTGATGCAAAATGCAAAAAAGGAGAAAAACTTTTTAATTATACCGAAAAGCATTATATTGAATGGTGTTCCGGACATCCATATCCATACTAATATTATAAATGCGAAAGTGTGTCTGTCTGTCTGTCTGTCTGTCTGTCTGTTTGTCTGTCTGTCTGTCTGTTACCTCTTCACGCCCCAACCCCTTAACTGATTTTGCTGAAATTTGGTATGGTAATGCTTTGAGTCCCGGGAAAAGACATAGGATACTTTTTATCGCGGAAAAATGTACGGTTCCCGCGCGATAAACGATTTTTGGCGCAACGGAGTTGCGGGCATCATCTAGTTCTGAATACAGAATTGGATATAAGTATTACTACCATTGAGATATAAGTATATTACATCTCAATAGCTTTGTCCACACTGGGCCTTTTTTTGTTCATCAAGGGCATGCGTTATAGCGCAGTCAACAGCGAACGTGAGGCATGCCCGTGACGCGCGTTGAAATCGTAGCGCTCGCTATGACACTTTTCTTTCAACGCGGGTGGATTTTGACGCATTCAATTATTGAATATGCCAAAACGAAAGTTGAATAAAAAGAAGATGACGAAAATTGAAGATGAAATTGCATAATGTGGACATAGCTAAAGATTACTGCAATGGCTGTGCGGGCTGCACTTGTTAAAGCGATGATGATCACGACCTGCGCTATACACAGGACGATCCTTATCCCTCGCTTTTCATTCGCAGATCGTAATTATGATAGTATACAGCGGTAACTGACGTAAAAGGACCTTTTAAATTCCCGCAAAGACGCTGAATATTGCGGAACTATTGGCCGACACAAAGAAGGTTTTAATTTAAAATTATTGCAGATTTCCCGTTACCGAATGGTATATTTTCCGTAAAAAAAACTAAATAACTTTACTAGCAACCTAAAATTCCTCTCCAATCGATTATGCGGTTTAAACGTAAAGTAGGTTACAGTCAAAGAGACAATGATACCCCTTAGAGATAACAAAAATTTTCAGTTTTTAACTTGCTCTCTAATCTAATCTTCCAAAATATAACTTCAAAGTCAAAAGATCCCAGTGTTATGTTTCAGAGGGCCCGCGTGCATTGGTCTATCAGTCAATCAGCTTAACTTTGTTTGATTTAGTATATAATCCCACCAAAAACATACCTGTTAAAAATGGGGCCAAGTTCCTATCAGCAAATTTTTGGCCTAAAAAAAGAGTTGAAATCCAATCCAATGCCAAGTTTAGATGCACTTCATCGATCGTAAACATCTTCATCAACAGCCTGATCCATAATACTTTTAAATTTGAACTTGGCAGGTTTTCGTGCTATACGTTACACTTAATTAATTTTTGCATATTTAGATAGTAATGATATATATATATATATATATATATATATATATATATATATATATATATATATATATATATACTTAATTCAATTAACCTGCCAAGTTCCAATTTAAAAGTATTATGGATCAGGCTGTTGATGAAGATGATTACGATCGATGAAGTGCATCTAAACTTGGCATTGGATTGGATTTCAACTCTTTTTTTAGGCCAAAGATTTGCTGATAGGAACTTGGCCCCATTTTAACAGATATGTTTTTGGTGGGATTTCAATACTTTTTTTCAATAAACCATACTGTTTTTTTAATAAGCTATGCAGTGTGCAATATACATGATAATATTTATTTGGTAATCTAACATAATTATAACACACGACCTGTGTGCCAAATTTCATAACGCTAGGACAATAATTGGAAGTGGCCTCTTAATTTCGTAGATGTACCGATTCACGCTTGACCGATTTCTTATATTTCTTAAATTTCTGAATTTTTTGGTAATCTACGTATAACACACGACCTGTGTGCCAAATTTCATAACGCTAGGACAATTGGAAGTGGCCTAGAGGTTTTGATTACTGGTCAGTGAGTGAGTCAGTGCCAAAATTAGCTATTTTTACAAGGACATATTTCAGGATCTACCGAAGCTATATCATACATACTGCTTAAGTACTGGTATATAATTACGTAGGTTTAATTTTATCTTTGCATTCGCAATAGACACTGAGCTACAGGGGGGTCAAAAGTGCGTCGAAACGGTTCGTGTAAATAGTGCACGGCAAGCGCGCGGCCTGCTGGAACTTGGCCGCGCACTCCGTGCGCTTTGATATGTAGGTATATTGTATACTTACCTACAAAACATTATAATTATTAATGCAGGATAAAAATAATTCGTATTATTAATTAACTTACCGAATATGCACGTGTTCCCGATTTGGCATTTTCGTCGCAAAATATGTTTTCGGTATAGATTTATAATAACTTAATAACAGATAAAAAAAAACCACGTAAAAATAATTTGTACTTTATAGGTTACTATATATAAAATATTATAATAAATTATTATTTTCTTAAGTATAGTTCCAATTTGAAATAATTTTAATTGTTTATACCTACATATTGTTTGGTTTAAGGGAATACTGTTTATAACTTTTCTTATTTGACTGATCTGTAACATAAAATGTACCGTCTATAAATACATAAAAATTTAATGCTCTATTTGTAAATCATTTAGTAATGGGCTTTGTTTATTGTTCTTAATAAGTGGGTACTATATCTAAATACTTGGTAATTCTTAAATAGATAAGAAAGATAGATACTTATCTATATTACTAACTAAATAACCCGGCGAACTTCGATTAGTTATCATCATATTACCTCCTAATATAAACCTTCCCTTTCAAGACTAAAACTAGCCATATCGGTTCAGCCATACTCGAGATTAACAAAATTTAAAATTCATTTTTGTTTAGATAGGTATATAGATAGATATAAAAGTATAGGTACCGTACATAAATGCATATTGTAATCCTACGTTTCACGCCTTTTCATAGGAGGAAATGAATTTTTCTGAGAGGAAAAAACGAAACAGACAGACGGACAGATCACAGGACTCATCAAAGTCAAAACCTCGATCGTGGGAATTGCAGACACTATAGATTTTCAATTGTTGTGGCAACTGGCAGCCGGGTGCCGCTTGGGGATTGATGGCTTAGACCCTTTTGAAAAAAAAACTGTTTTTACCCTGTTGGTACGGAACCCTAAAAAGTATGGCGATTTCTAACTTAATTTAAATAAAATTCGTAATCTTACCTCGTAACATAATTTCTTCTGTAGGCAACACCATTTTTGCACATTTCAGCATCGCTGCATCACAAGGTTTGAAGATTTCAGGGAATAACAACCTCCCTCTTCTATGTGTTAATAACAAATGAAACAGGCAACAGCCCGGTAGCCCGTAGGTGTCAGATTATTAAGGGATAAACAATTTACACTTAAATTATTATTGTTAAGGAAATGTTTTTCTTATGACCTGTGTGATTAGGTTCGTTTTACATTGCGTAAATTGTTTTGCTAAGCTTGTATGTAAAAAAGCTTACTTGCAAATTAATGCACTAGTAAACACACCTTACTGTGATTATTTTATTAATATTGTTATTTATATTCTGCAGTATTTTTACTTGTAGTCTGTATACTATAAAAGTATAATATAAAAATGTAAAAAACTAAACTGTATAATAAAAAATAATGAAGATTATATCGTCAAAAACCTTAAGGTTTAGATCGTTTTTATTTTCAGCAACACCTTTCTGAAAATAACTTCGAACAAATACATATTCGGAGGAGTTTTGGCGGGCATGTGAAAGAGTGCTGTTGTGTTTTTGTATTATTTTCCTAAAATTGTGTTAGCTGGGTTTTTAATGTGTAATATTGGTAGAATATTAACCATTAGACATTCGTGTTCATGCACAAGTGTAGGAAAGTGATGTAATATCCAGAAACGTGCTATTTTGTGTTCCCTCCAAAACTCCATCGAAAGTTTTAGTAAAGCGTCTACCACTTTACTGAATCGACCGACTTGACTTTTGTGACTGTATTGACTTTTACTTAGACTTTGACTAGACTTTAGACCTGACGATACACGAAAACGATGATGAAAATTATAATAGGAGGAATATGGTTTTCCCGCCATATTACTTACCTTTTTACCTTGTCTGTGGCACAACATACACATCTTTGTGTCAAGTTGCCAAAAAAAAAAGAAAAGGAAAATACATATTCGTCACTAATTACTACTAGATGTTTAAGATTTGATTTATTTATATATTATTATGTTTACATATTATTATGTTTACCCTTAGAAAATAATGATAATATTGCTATACCTAGTAATTGTTTATTCTTCGATATCTACTTGGTACTTACCTAACGTATGTCATATGTGCTTAAATAACTGCATATTAACTTTTTTTAAATTAATTTTAAGTAAAGAAAACAATAACAATAAATTCTTAATAAGTAAAATATCTAATCTCTCTGTAGATCTTCTGTAATGCAGTTTGCCTGAATACACTGGAGGCTGGATGATTATCAAAATACATTTTTAGTTTTATCACAAAGCGCGACGGTTTTTATATTGTCTGCACCATAGATTTAAATCGTCTATGGTCTGCACGACTATTTACGTATGACCGTTTGTTGGGTACTGATTTATCAGGCAAGCATCTGAATTGAAGACTATAACAGTAATACCATGAACTGTTTATCAAGTAGCCATTAAACACTATAGCGATCTATGTCTCAAGTTTTATCGGTCATGAAAGCGTCAAGTGTCTGTAATGTGCGCTCGCCTTTACTAGTTCTCACTTCTCACTGACAGAAGTGTCGGGTTATTTCGGGGAATGTGAACATAATAGCAAGGTTCAAAGTGCTGACTGAGTGAGAGTTTTTGTTAATACTTGCTGTGAAGAATTTAGACGCTGCGCACAAGCTTAACATTGTTTGGTAAAGTTGGTCCTCAACCTGAAGAACTTGTGACATGGGTACTAAACACCTTATATTTAATATCCTTCCCAACTAGTGCATTTGTTCAACCAATAGGTCACCAGAGGTCATAAAAAATTTCAGTTAACTTCTTTACGTCAAGTAATTAAAAAATCCCGCACTTGGTGACTGTACAGACAAAAGTGATAACTCACTCCTTGCAAAGTTGGATAAAAAGTAACACAAATTACTGTGAAAGAGGTACGAACATCTGGTTTCGATATGCAACTTAAGCCATTGAAATGGACCCTTAGATTGATTTAAGAGGTCCACTACATTAAAAAAACTTGAATTTCTCGAGTCCCGTCACAGAATTGTGAGAAACGATAAATTATTCAGGAAAACTTTTTTACGGACTCTTGTTACTCTTGTATTTTTTTTTTGTACTTAACAAAAAGATATTATGCATTTACAAATGCATAATATCTTTTTAGGGTTCCGTACCCAAAGGGTAAAAACGGGACCCTATTACTAAGACTTCGATGTCTGTCCGTCTGTCCGTCTGTCCGTCTGTCCGTCTGTCTGTCACCAGGCTGTAACTCAAGAACCGCTATAGCTAGACTTCTGAAATTTTCACAGATTGTGATTATCTGTTGCCGCTATAACAACAAATACTAAAAACAAAATAAATTAAATATTTAAGGGGGGCTCCCATATAACAAACGTGATTTTTTTGCTATTTTTTGCTCTTAATCAATAACGGCAACATATAGGCAATTGAAATGTTCACAAAATACTTAATTGTATTTGTACTTTACTAATTAGTAATAAAATTTAAATAAATTAAATAATTAAGGGGGGCTCCCATACAAAAAATACAATTTTTAACCTATTTTTGCTTTGTAGTGGTACGGAACCCTTCGTGTGCGAGTACAACTCGTACTTGGCCGATTTTTTTTAAGTTCTGTTTTTAAGTTTTTAAGCGACAAATTTAAAACTTAATATAACTCAATCAAAATACTTAAATTATAATAAAACACGTTATTACTTAACGATACGTTTAATCACAGAAACAATATTAAGAAAAATCTTATTATGTATTTTACTTATGATTGACATATTTGCTTTACAATTTCTCAAAGTTTTTAAGCATAGATTGATCATTGGTCTTCGCGCCAATGATGACCAATAATTCATCTATGATTTTAAGTTTTCATGCAATTGTAATTGTTCAATTCAAAATATATTCTTTAGACGTTGTGCAGTAACACTTATAAGAATATGTTTTATACTCTCTGCATTTTTGCGTATTTCGATTCTACTTCTGTCTTCTACTAACTTTAAAAAATCAGTGCTTCCACGGATATTCTATAATTAAGTCTAAGTTTGTCATAATAGACTTAAAGTAACTCTTGAGTCAGCCGGGTGTAAGGTCATTGGACAACGAACATCAGCTGGGAACGGCTCTCTGCGACTCGACTTAAGTCTAGATCTTGAGTGAGGCTGAGTACATGATTGTGTGTAGGAGTGAGAGTGAGTACCTGACTCTGGTATAATGTGCGGTTGATGTTGAGAATTTAAATCTGTGCACTTACGGCTTGAGTTAAAGTGAGGTAATGACTCGGTGTCAGATTGAACGTTTGAGTTAGAATGTGTACATGACTCAGACTTTTCTTTAAAATGAGTGCTTGTCTCAAAGTCAGATTTAACGTTTGAGTGAGAATGAGTCCATGAATCTGAGTCACAATTGTCTTGTATCCCTGGCGCTGGACTTATCTTCACGTGTTGTAGTACCTTCACCAGACAGCATTTCATTTGGATTATAGCGAATCTTTTACCTGAAAACGTTAATAATGAGATTATTAAAAAATATCTACAGTCGAACATTAAAAGTCGGGTTACAAAACATAGAATAAAAAATAGGTCTACGTTATAAAATATTATGCTACAAAAATTCTGACAGACAATTTTATCGTGTTTGTATAATTAAGTAGGCATTACTAATCAAAATAAAAAATGCTACAATGCGCATTACTGCAAAATACATAGGTTTTTAGTTTTTGATGTTTTAAAAGCAAAATAATAATTATATTATTAACCTAATAAAACAATAGTTTCGAAATAATATTATGCTTTAGTAACTCTAATTTCATGAAATATATAAACCAACATTTTCCATTTGGCTGATGACAGCTATTGAACTAAAAACTAACACTAAACACTAAACTTGTTTAGTGAGCTTAAACTGGGCAGTTCTGGGAAAATTTCATACATATTAAATATTCGAATTGATAACCTCCTTTTATTGAAGTCGGTAAAAAAAGTTCCGCAATCACAACTACAACTGCCTACCCTCTAGTGCAGATACTCACCGATACAGTACCGAGGGCCCTCTCCAAAGGGCATGTAGACTCCGGGAGGGGGAGGGGGATTCCCCTCCGCCCACCGCTCAGGTATAAACGATGACGCGTTCTCGAAGTACTGAAACAAAATAGACGAAACATCTATTAAAGTTGTTTTTCATATATGATAAGGGGGAAACGAGCAAACGGCTGATGAAAAGCAGTTCTACCGTCGCCCACGGACACTCGCAACATCAGAATAGCTGCAGGTGCGTTGCCGGCCTTTAGAGTTTGATACTGGATTATGGCGCTACTCGTACCACAGTATTACGATATACAGTCTACTCTTACATAATATCGACTTTCTTAATACTAGTAGACTAGATGACGCCCGCAACTCCACTGCGCCATAATTTCCCGCGGGAATCGCACATTTTTCCGGGATAAAAACTATCCTATGTCCTTTCCCGGTACACAAATCATCTTTATTATCAAATTTCAGCAAAATCGGTTCAGAGGTTTGATCGTGAATAGCTAATAGACAGACACACTTTCACATTTATAATTTTATAGTATGGACTAGCTGTATGTAAGTAGTGTAATATAACTGCGAAAACCGCATTCAAATCGGATCAGTGCTTTTCGTGTGATAGATAGTGGAACAAACATACAGACAGACAGACAGACAGACAAAAAACTAACTACATTTTTGGCTTCTATAGCGATGTAGTGACACTCCCCGCTTATTATTTTCGAATATCTTCAATGTACAGAATTTCCATTTCTACAGTTTTATCATATTATGTATAGATTTCCTAATTTGATGAATACTATCGAGGAGGATTAAGAATAAGAATATAGCATTTTAATCTATTATAAAAAAAATAACTAAAGTTAAGATGCCGTTTATAAAAACGGGAAAGTTGCATCAGTCTTGGTAAGTACCGCTTTGAAATATTTCTTCGTAATAATTATAAAAACAAAAGCTCTATTCATTGTAAAAGGGCCCGGGAGTTGGGTAATAAGTTTTACTATTTTATGGTCAACAGATGTTGACAGTTATGCTATAGTCGGGTACGGTACCGTAAAGACATTGACATTTGGGCGCTAAAGTAAATAGAAAAAGATGTAAACACCTGTTGGACAGTTGATTAGTAAAAACTTCAGTACATAATGGTCTCAAAACAACTGTTTAACGCTTCAACTCCCATAAGGCCCAAGTGGGCCGCGGCCCGCGATAACAATTGAATGGCTATTGTGTCTCGTTTGTATCAAGGATTGTAGATGTTTAGATCTTTTGTGGTAAAACCGTTGGCATTGAAATGTTAATTTTGTAATTGTTAATCATTTGTGTATTAATATGCGTTTAGAATACTTAAGATAATTAATTTAAACGTATAAACACTTTTGAAAAACGAACGGTTGAAGTCTATATAATTTAGTTGTAGAGATAGAAATATAGTTTTGTGTATTGAAATAAGTTAAGAATATGTTAAGAGCGCGTACCCGACAATAAACTTTTTAGTTTGGCGGGGAACTAGTTTAAGCAACTTTTCATAATTGTTATGGAATAAACGATAAAAAAAATATATCCACAGCCGAAAATATTATTATTACCTCATAATTTTTAAAAGTCGGTCATCTTATCAAAAATAAAATTCGATCCAGAAAGCGCATTACCGAGTGAAATCTTGAATTTTTATTTTTGTTAAGTATAATGATTATTTTGATTTAAATAAATTATATACTTACCTAATATATTATGGTTATATAATGATATTATATGGGTTGTCTGGTAGAAATTGCTTGTAGCGATAACACCGATTTTTGTACTTTTTAGTTTTTACACTTGGTTCGGGAACTAACCCGGCGAAAAAAGCCCGTGAGGGAACTCGCAATATTAATATTTTACTTTTTTACACGACCGATTTCATAACACAATCATCCTCAGGGCGATTCAAAATGCTAGATAGGCCCGATTTTAGCACTCCAAATCTCGGTTCAGTTAGCGTTGACTCATTCGCATTTCTGTGAAACCGTGCATGAGCAAGCGGGACAGACGATTGGAATTCAAGACGAATCGGCCATCGGGTTCCCCAAAAGCACTGAAAGCCGCCCGAATACTAATTCCTAGGTGTTACTATATACCGTTTAGAGTCGATTTCAAAGCGCCTTTGAAAATGTCACCACAAAGCATTCTACTGTACGCCACTCACACAGTGCGAGCGGAGATATACGCAGCTAAAAATTTATAGCAGTGACAAAATACCGCCGCTTTTTTTAATAATAATTTGTTTATTTCGAAATCCCAGATCATTTGGATGTTAGTGAATTAGGTAGTGCGTTGATGTCTTTTATAGCGCGATTGATAAACGCACGTCAAGTTTGCTATTTGGTAAGCTCTGTATTATAAAAATCAGTTCTCTTTATTTATTAAAATTATTCACACGACAATTAATTAAAAATGATTATAATATCATACTATGATTATGATCACAAAACCCCTTGTTAACAACAAAATTTACTCCACACTTAAAAATGTTTAGTTCTGTCCGTGAAACCCAAGTGAATTTTCAAATGCTATCAGACAACGACAGCAACATTTATTAGCACAAGTGTGGTGGAAATATTTTAATTACCAATATGGATTGAGTTGGAGACTGGTTTATATTCACAATTCGGTATGTTACATTAAACTTGTTCAATTAATTGAGTTTCAGATTACATACTAGCTTATTTCAAAATATTTCTAATAAGGACTTCACTGAATACCTACAGAATCTATGCGATCCACTATACTGTACTCGGCAAAACATGGCGGTAGCGGTCATTGACTCCCTATGGCATCCATTACACGGTAGGTTTTGTTGTCAGTTTTACCACAGTCATAACCTGTCGTGTAATGCAGCAGCAGCTGCAGTGACTGATGGTTGCATGAAATTGATTGACCGTTATCTGTGAAATAATTCCATCACTCACCAACAGTCAAACGAAAGTCATGATTGATGGAATTGACTGACGAGGAACCTACCGTGTAATGGATGCCTATCAAAAACTTGTCATTTTCTATATAAACCGCGATTGACAATGTAGTATCAGATGTTGTCAATCGCGGCTTTGTATAGAAAATGACAAGTTTTTGACAGGGAGTCAATGACCGCTACCGCCATGTTTCGCCGAGTACAGTATAGTAATATTATTTTGTTTATGTTATAGCTTAGCAGTGGAGCCAGCACTAAAATATCTTGGTCACAGTAAAAGCTTAGCAAGTATGCGAGTGTGGGGTGCGGATGCAGTCAGCAAATGTGCTTAGTGCATACCTGTGATTCTTCGTACCAGATTAGGGTAAGCGCATACTATACGTAGTATTTTTATATCGTACGTGTTTACCACCACAACATAGAAAGTAAAAATTTCAAAATTCGATGTTACTTGATATTACTTTTTCTGATGGATTTCGTGATTTATTTTTTATATTTAAAAGTAAGTAAAGGATTATTCATTAAAATTACAAAATGGCTAAAACTTTTGTAATATATTTTGTGTTTGTTAGTAAATTAACGAGTGGCTCTTGGAAGAAACAAGATAAATGAGAAAAAACAAAACTCCGAAATCCTACAAATTCCGTTTACGAAAAGGCCTTAAAGTTTCAAAGATCGCAATTTTGCACCTGCCCTTAATTGATACTTTTGCATACAAGCGACTGTAAAATATTTGAATTTATAAACATTATTTATTTTCCTTGAACTTTCATACACTTCTATGTTAAACGAAAGTTTAAAAATGCATCTTTCTTATTTAACTTGGCATTGTTATAAATAACCTTATAAACTTGGAAATATAAATTGCCTTATATTTTATTTTATAGCCACGACTACTTTAGTCGGTATTACGTTTCTGTAGGTTACTAGAATATTTTTAACGAAACGATATAAGATGAGGCAGAGCATTCAAAATTTAATTTAAATGACTGCACAAGAATATACACGCATTAGTATACAATGTGTAACAAAACTAAGTGATAATACTTTATAGAGTGTGTATGAGTCCCCCGTAGTTCCCTGTGAAGATAGCAGCGTTGTAAGAGTACTTAACTTTTGTTTGAACTTTTATATGAGCAAATTCCTGACGCTGGGGTACTTGTCCATACAAATCACAAAAAAATAGATCTTTTAGCGCTGCCACTTTTACAGTAAACTCTAATAATATGTAGCTGCCACTTTTGAAGTAATTTGTTTTATCAAAATTTTTTGGCGTTAACCAATCAAGAGCCTTAGATAATAAATGGTCGCAGTTTGCTTAACTGCGACCATTGTGTATTAACCCACAAATATTTTGTTTTGTTAAGTAATTATGAATGCAGTGTTGTTCTAAATGATCTAAAGAACAAGACTGCATTCAAACTGAATACCTTAGATAAATGATTGGTCTCGCGGTAGCGCCGAGCGCGATACCAATCATTTATATCTAAGCTGAATACGTAATTTTTGTGGGATGATACACAAATGCTTAACAGCTTAATAAACTTTCTACTTGATTTTACAATCTACAGGGTGTAACAAAACTAAGTTATAATACTTTAGGGTGTTAATGGATGAAACTGTGAAAGCAGCAGCGCTGAAAGAGTATTTTTTTTAACTTTTGTATGGGAAAATTCATGACGCTGAGACGCTTGCCCATACAAATTACAAAACAATGCTCTTTTAGCGCTACACACCCTAAAGTATTACCACTTAGTTTTGTTACACCCTGTAAATCTAAATACCTGTTCATCTCTATGCAGGCCGAGCGTGGGGAAGATGACGAGGGTGTCCGGTTCTATCACGATGTCCGTCTGTCCGTCCGCGAGCGAGTACCGGCGCCGACATTGCCGCTGTATCGCCGGGAACGGCGGGTACAGGCGGAGGGTTTCTGGAAGATGTGTGATGGTCAGTTAATGGTGGCTGGTAAAAGAGGAATTAGCTAAGTCATTTGTCTGTCATCGGTCGTGTCGTATAAATCATATAAATGTATAGGTTAAGCTAAGTATAAATACATTCAATTTTCTATTTTATTTTATTTCACTTGTAAATTTAGTTCTAAGTTACAAATTCTGTTTCTTTTATTTCTTTTCGTTGTGGACACAAAGGTGGCGAGGGCCACATGGAACATTTAGAAAGAGTAGAAATCGCCACATGTACGTTTTTTACTTAAAATTGTAATTATTGTGTACCCTGTAATTTTAGCAACAGATGTTTAACAATGCCCAAGAATTTTTTGTTTGTGAAATTGCATGGGAATGGATTTGAGTAAGCGATGTTTGGTTATTGGTATATTGTCTCAGTCCACAATAGTTTTAGTGCACAATGCGTACAATAGATAATAGTATAAAAAAATGTTAATGAGCGTATTTCGATAAACTTTGGTTAAGCGACGTTTAAAATGTATTAGTTTTTAAGTTTTTGAAATGAATAAATAAATTTTAAAAAAATAGTTAGAGTGACCGTGGCCTAGTGGGAAGACCTTTGGTTCGCACTCGAGAGGGTGCAGGTTCGATCCCGGGTGGACGCGTGTACCAATGAGACATTTTCAGATCTCAAGTACGTAATACGGACGCTTGTATGGTGAAGGAAAAACATCATGGGGAAACCCGCACTTAGTCACAGACGAATAGGACTGGGCTGACTATGTGGTGAGAATGCCGTATGTGCTTTGGGCAACCATTAAAAATCTTGTCCCAGGCACTACATTATTTGAAGTGTAAATGGTGATGCAAAGGCCTTGTTTATTGCATTAGCCAGCTTTGGCAGCGAAGCTTTAAGTTTGGGGTTTGATATAAAACATCGCTAAGTTCAGTGGCGGCCGGCGGGGCAAGACCAAAATTTATATGTGGGCGAGATACATTTTGCGAGGCCCCGTAGGCCCAAAAGAATTAGTTTTAGACAATCATGTTTTTGTAAATAAAATTTGAATCTCAAAACGCGTAAATTCCCAAAAAATCCTCGGGGTCCAAGAGGCGCGAGGCCCTTTGGACCGCGAGGCCGTGGATGGTCGGCGGTCGCCCACATCGCCCACGACTTGCGCCGCCTCTGGCTAAGTTTCATGGCGTATGCTATATTATTATGATTTATGACTAAATGCTCAGCTACGCATTATTGGTATCCGATGGATCGAAAACGAAAGGCCGATATATACTTATGTTCCTAATATTTCTGTTAAAAAATTAATGAAAAGAATTAACCGTACCTTGTATAACCATTTCCATATACGTCAGATCCTGTAGCGTCTCATACGTGATCTTCCCCCCGTGCTTCTCCAGAACCAGATGTATCTCGTCCCTCATCTTCCCCTGGACCTCCGGATGCTCAGCCAGCTCCAGGAACATGAAGGACAGGGTGGAGGAGGTGGTTTCGAATCCGCCGAGAAAGATGATGAACGCGTTGGCTGATATTATCATGTCCGCTGGAAGAATGGGTTTGGAAGATTGATAAAATGTTTAAAAGTAGGTTAATGCCCTAGCCCCTAAGGCAAGAAGTCGCTCTTACATACGAACGGCACTCGGCGGCACGCATCGACGGAACTAGGCGGCTCGCGCCGACGACAGTCAACAGCAACACTTGTTCTGCCGTCGACTACCGACGACAAATGTCGTTCGTAAGAAGCCTAAAATATCCGCTTTATATCCTAATCCACTTAGTAATAAAAAGATCCACACTGTAAATTATACATACTGTGTATAGGTATAATATACTTAAACATTATAAAAATATACTTTTTCTTGCCTGGTTGGCGTGGAATGCCATCAAAAATCACAATACACAGCTTCGATGGTCTAGCTGTCTAATCAATTGTTTTTGCATTGGTTAATAATAACGACATTAGAAAACCTTTAAACATACTTCAATTACATTAAAGTATTCAATTTCTTCAGAACAATATTACAAAACCGAACACAATATCAATTATGCGGAATGACAAACAAAACAACGAAACACGACACGGGCCACGGCTGACAGTTATTTTTTTAATTTATTTATTTATTACAAACTTACATCTAAATACAATTTAAGGTTAGATATGCCTAAAAACTCTTGTCGAGTTTGTCCAGGCATAACGTTCTCAACTACAAAGCTTATAAACTATAGTTAAGTTGATTTCGCAAATATTACATTATAATACTTGTGTAAATAACAATGTGAATGTGAAGGCTAGGCAGTTAATGAATATAATCACAAGCTATTAAAGGACACAAAAGGACATTTTAAGCTATTGCATAGCTTTTATCCCGGGCTTTGAGCGCGGCGACCGAATCAAGAAATTCCGTAACGAAAATAAACCTAACACCACCCATTCCGACCGGCACAGCGGTGCCGGTGTTGCCGTTCCTCCTCTAACGTACAGTTCGGCAGACTTCGGCACGGTGTTTGCGTGCGTGCAGTCGCACGCAGTCTAGTCAGACGTATGCAAATTATAAAAAATGCTATGCAATAGCTTTACCGCGGCAGTCTCCGAGTGCCACACGTATTTTTTTGGTAGAATTTTTAAGCATGTAGCTTCAGCAACGCCGACGCTGACGATGCGATAACGCAACGAGACGATGTGGCCCACAGCATAGATCAAGATAGATACCGCATGTCGCTCCATTTGTATGAAAACGAGCGTGTCACTTTTTTCCTACCACTGTGACGCGGACGTACCGATGATAAGAAACGTGTCCATTATCAAGGCCAACGTTTTATTTGAATTTCTACAGCTCAATACGACACTTTTAGGCATTTAGGCATTTTTAAAATTCCGATTGACGTCCGATTCCGATAGCAGACTAAAGAACAGACTTTCTAAAGACGAGCATTGCTTGTCGTTTGGGAACGCGATATGGCACGCGAAGTACATACACATGCGGTATCTATCTTGAGCTATGTCTTTGATGTGGCCTCATTCTTTGTAGTAGCATGAAATTACATCTGTCTATGTCACCAATTTGTGTTAAAGTTACGAGCGAAAAATTATGACTGAACTTTTACAAGTTGGCGTATTTAAGAACTTAAAGTTTTTTAATTGGATGACTGAGAGAAATTGTGTCTCGACCGATAGCCATGTTAGAGGCACTATGAAGTATGGACAGGGTAGAACTTTGAAGATATTCTTAATTTATCGATTTGAAATCGATTTCATAAAAAATATTGTATACTGAATTTTTACATAATATTTGACATGGAGAAAAACGTTGAAAAACCTCATAGACTTTAAATAACTTTTAAAAAACCTTATATACCTTAAAAGACTGTATAAGCTGCTTAATATGCTACTAAGTTATTCGAATAGAAAATAAATAATCGGCCAAGTGAGAGTCGGACTCGCGCACTAAGGGTTCCGTACCATTATAGACCAAAATTAGGCAAAAAATTGTGTTTTTTGTATGGGAGCCCCCCTTAATGTTTTATTTTATTTTAATATTATTATTAAATATTAAAATGCACAAAAAACTAAAGACCTTGAGAAAAAATCAAGTAAGTACCAAAAAAATCACGTTTGTTGTAATTAGTTAAATATTAATTGTATTTTATTTTTAGTATTTTAAGTTTAAACACTTACGGATTTTGTCGCGGAGCAACAAAATCCGTAAGTGTTTAAACTTATAATATCATGAGTGATACTCGCGAAAACTTAAGAAATCATTTTTAGTATTTGTTGTTATAGCCGCAACAGATATATACAATCTGAGAAAATTTCAACTCTCTAGCTATTACCGTTCTTGAGTTACAGCCTGGAGACAGACAGACGGACAGACATCGAAGTCTCAGTAATAGGGTCCCGTTTTTACCCTTTGGGTACGGAACCCTAAAAAATGATGTTAGCCGATTCTCAGACCCACAGGTTATAAGCATATAAAATTTAAATACAATAATTATTTTTAGTCCAGCCGTTTTAGAGCATTTTGCTAACAAACACTGCGACTGCGACATGAGTTTTTAACAACTGCAAGATTGTATCAGAGTGACCATCGACTAGGTCAAAATTACTCACTGATTCTGACGTCATCTTTGTCAGGTACGTTGTGGTTCCTCTCATCGCTCTGCAGCGCCATCATCATGTCGATGAAGTCTCCCCGCTTGTCATGGACTCCTGAAAAAATAAAAACATTTCAACAATAAAAAACAAAACAATAAAAATAATAAAATCAATCTCATTATAGAATAAAAGAGAATGTTTGTAAATATGTACTATATTCTAAGTTTGTCACTTCTCCAGTTCCACCCAAAACTGCTGAATAGATTTTGACCTAAACTCCTTTTCACCCCAAAAGCATAGTAAAGAACAATGGCCAAATCGTACCAGTTGATAAATGGCGTCCCGATATGCCATTGGTAGCAAAAATTCTCTAATATTTTAAGGCATCGAAAACTATTAGAAATGAGGAATATTATTTTAATGTCCTTTACGTCGATATTCGCACTGACAGACCCCGACCTGCTAATTTAAAAGGATGATTTTTAGGGTTCCGTAGTCAACAAGGAACCCTTATAGTTTCGGTCTGTCCGTCTGTCTGTCTGTCCGCGGTTTTGCTCAGAGACTATAGGACCTACAAAGCTGTAATTTGGTATGAATGCACATATTAATAATGGCAACAAAATGGTACATAAAATCTTAAAAAAATATTTTTTTTATGGTACCTTCCATACACATCAAGCGGGGATGAAAAATTGTTTTCGCGTCCACCCCATCGTGTGGGGTGCCGTTGAATAGGTTTTTTAAAACTATTATGAGTATTCATAGATCATTTTCCGATTTAGGGATCCGTTTGTGAAATATTAAGTTATAAAGTGGAAAAAATCGTTAGAGTCCAGTGCCCACTTTTCGTTCAAATTCCTTTGAAAGTAACTGAGATGATGTTGCTAGTAGTGTAAAACACGTTATAAATGTACATTCATTGATCACACAAAAATTAAAAAAAAAACTAGCGGTATTACGGAACCCTATACTGCGCGTGGCCCGACACGCACTTGGCCGGTTTTTTTTCTTTCTATATAGCAGACTGACCATCTTGGTGCATATACCTGGATTTCAGCGGGGGGGAGGGGGGATGCAGACCATGCTGCCCCCCCCTAGCTGAAATCCTGGGTACGCCCATGGGTAATACTATAGGAAAAATTGAAATAATTAGAAACGAGATCGCCAAATATACACTTGTAGGCTACACCGCAGTCGGGAAAAAGGTAGTCCTTAAGTCTAACCTCAAAATAATTGTCAACGTTATTAATTATTGTAAAAAAAACTGTGGCTATTTAGACATAATTCTCAAACGGAATTATGTTTAGAGCATAAGAACAACCAAATCTAACTATAGTTTACTTTGGGACATCAAAAATAAAAGTTGAGTCCAGACTCCAGCTCCTATACAAATTTGGCCATGATTCTTTAAATATATAGATTTTACCAAATTAAATTTTAATCAACCCATCAATTTCCAAGCGGCACCCGGCTGCCGCATAACAATTGAAAATCTATTGTGTCTGCGATTCCCATGATCGAGGTATTAATATAGGTAAAAACATAATATTTAATGCTCTTACCATTTTGCCTCTCGCGGATAACATTAGCGACGATATTGTAGAAGAAGTCGTGAGTTTTCTTTGGTATGATTCTGATTTTCATGAACATGGCAAACGCTGGCCAGAAGTAGTGTAAGGATCTGGAAAATTATTAAAAACATTAATGCTTGTGCCTATATCTGCACAAAAAAGAATGTCTGATTGTTAAATATTTGTCTCAAAGTAAATTGCTGAATAATATCCAGTATTTATTTTAATAGAAACATTAAAAAGACATTAAAAGGTCATTAAATTTTTATTTACTATAAAAGAACTTCAACGACCATAATCCCTGAAGAAACACGTAATATCTATTAGGAACCTTTAAGGGTCAGTTCATAGCGAAACGAAACGAGACACCAAATTCAAAAGCTATGTCCACATTATGCAATTTCATCTTCAATTTTCGTCATCTTCTTTTTATTCAACTTTCGTTTGGCATATTCAATAATTAAATAGAATGCGTCAAAATACACCCGCGTTGAAAGAAAAGTGTCATAGCGAGCGCTACGATTTCAACGCGCGTCACGGGCATGCCTCACGTTCGCTGTTGACTGAGCTATAACGCATGCCCTTGAATCTTGATGAACAAAAAAAGCCCCAGTGTGGACAAAGCTAAACAGTGTCACGCTATTGGGTGTTTTAATTTTGTAGGTTCGTTTCGTTTTGCTGTATTTTAATATTTATAACCAATTCGTGGTCTTTACGGGATTAACATACTTCTCTAGTACATTACGTAAAGTAAACTCATAGTAGGCACGGAGAGCGACTGCGAAAGGATCCTCTGAATTCTTCATCACATGGCTCTTGACTCCGAAGGCACAGGGTACTATGGCATCAGCGGTGTACCCCCCAAACATCCCACCACATGATACCACTTTACCATCTGTAGGTGTTTCGTTCTCATTCAACAGTTTCCTCACTTGATTGATGAAGTCCATGGCTGTGTTGTCTACTAACGGCAGCATGCCTTTCAGCTTTATTGGTCTGAAAGAAATGTCAAAGTATTTTTATTAAATAAAGGAAAGACCTGAAGATATAGTTTATTAACTGTTTATTGATCGAAGCCTTTTTTGGGCGAGCCTTCACACAAGACACGATAGTCCTAAGACAGACTATTGCTATACGAAATAGTTGTCTTTAGTTTAATGCATTTTGTGTTTAGGTTAGCACTTAAAGTTCTAGAAAATATGCATATTTTCAAATAGATAATATGGCATTTCAAAGAAGAATGAATGAGCCCAAAAAGTAACAAATTTTCGTTAAGGCAACGCGACGCCTTGATAATTTGGCTGTAGCGATATCGATTTTTCTCAGCAATGACTACAGCTAAGAAATTAAAGTTCATTGTCAGTATTCATCATGTCTTTGTCTTTGAATTACCCATAGCATAACACCATTAGTCAACTTTAATAACACAGAATAATCAATCAAAAAGACCTCTGTAAAAAAAGGGATTCCTATTTTGCCAACAGAGGAGAGTGATTTAAGCTTCCAGATTAGTTCAAGCATACACTTTAATTTGCCCATAGCTTATATGAAATGTATTTATCGTTTTTAAATTACGCGACAAAAACCATTTTGTCGCTACGCCCTTTCCATTTTTTGCTGTTCCATTGCTTATCTGTAGCATTCAGCAGCTCATCTATACTTTTTAGGTTTCCGTACCCAAAGGGTAAAAACGGGACCCTATTACTGAGACTTCGATGTCTGTCCGTCTGTCTGTCCGTCTGTCTGTCCGTCTGTCTGTCCGTCTGTCTGTCCGTCTGTCTGTCTGTCTCCAGGCTGTAACTCAAGAACGGTAATAGCTAGAGAGTTGAAAATTTCACAGATTATGTATATCTGTTGCCGCTATAACAACAAATACTAAAAACAAAATAAAGTTAATATTTAAGGGGGGCTCCCATACAACAAACGTGATTTTTTTGGCCTTTTTTGCTCTATATCAATAATGGCAACAGGTAGGTACTTAAATTTTTCTCAAAGTCCTTACTTATATATGTACTTTAATATTTAATAATAATATTAAAATAAAATAAAAAATTAAGGGGGGCTCCCATACAAAAATAAAACAATTTTTGGCCCAATTTTGCTGTATAATGGTACGGAACCCTTCGTGCGCGAGTCCGACTCGCACTTGGCCGATTATTAATATTATAAAGCGGAAGAGTTTGTTTGTTTGAACGCGTTAATCTCAGGAACTATTGTTCCGATTTGAAAAATTCTTTCGTTGTTAGATAGCTCATTTATCGAAGAAGACTGTAGGCTATAAATTATAGATAATAGAAGCGAAGAAACAGAGGAAAATGTGGAAAAAACCGGAAAAATTATTTAAAGGTGAACTACTGAATGAATTTTTAAGTTTTTTGGCACAGATAAAAATAGACCACGTGAGGGTATTTTAGACCACATAGGATATTTTTGGCGAAAAAATTAAGGTTTCCTTATTTATGCGGGCGAAATCGCGCGGAACGTCTAGTCAATTATAAAGATGTAACCAATATTTACATAATTCCATGAGCAATCGAAGCCTGGAAACGTCTGTATCGAAATAATCTACATATTTTATTGGAGACAAAAGAAAGCCGCTCACGTAATAAGAGGTAAACATATAAGTATTTGAACAAAGGGGCATATTTTGGATGTTCCCAATAAATCTAACGTAAATACATATTTGAGTGAACCCGCTGTTGATTTTTTCAATGAACATTCGAGACGCGAAGACAAATATGAGAGAAAACAACGTTAATGCGAATTTGTATGCAGTGAGCGTCCCGGGGGAAATAAAAAATATTTTAGTTAAGCTTTTAAAGAGTTTCCCCGACCTGGCTTATTAGGAGTTTTATGTATTTTGTGGAGTTTGCGTTGAAGTTAGGTTCTGTAGCTCTAAAAAAGCTTTTTAGCGCATGAGACATTTTCAGTTCTCAAAATAAAAATATGTATGCAATATGGACGCACGTACAGTGATGAAAAACATCGTGAGGAAACCTCATGGTTTTGGGTTTAGACGGTATCGCATTCCTCTGGACTAAGCTGACTATATTGCGAGAATACCGGTACTTGGGTAATCGTACGAACATTTAAAATCTTTTCAGGTTCCTCACAGTATCTGAAAAGTGTTACAGTTTAGTTCGGAGTATGCTGCATATTCCATAATGCATTTTAGGCCTTAGCAAAGATTGCAGTTGCATGTGGCTCACGAAAATAGCACTAATATAATAATTGAAACTGTAAATTACGACCAGGCAACCTGATTTGCCGGTTATGAATAAGCCATCGCCGCAAGCGAAAAACTGCAGTGCTCGTTTTGCGCAATGACAATATGAAATGTCAAGCGATGTCCTCTATTTGAACTTTAAAGATGAATACAGTTAAACGGATATTATTGAAAGACAGAATATACAATGTGTAGGCAAACTACACATAATGTTAAGTTATCCTACATTCCTCGCTGTCTAACCATGAGCTCATAGAGATGTTAAACTTTTGTTTCTGGTATCTATGCATGAGGTAATGTTATTAACCCACCTCAAAAGATGCGTTATATCATATCCGTTGCCTTAAGCGCTGAAATAATTATTAAAGGTGCTAAAATCGTTCTTCAACAATCGTTCAAGTTCAATAAACGGATGCAATATGTTCTGTATATCCTTCCTATATTTTTCTTTAAGAAATATAATAGTTTAACCACTAGGAAACTCTTATAATACCTAAATCGAAATTAAGTAAAAATTCAATCATTTCTTCAATCTGCGTGTAAATATTTACAAAAACTTACGAGAATATCGGCGATATTTTCGACCTCAGCGCCTTCCATTCGTTCCCTCGCAGGTACAGCACGGATTCGGCCAACGGATCCAGGTGTCTGTCGAACGAGAACCCTCGGTCCGTGAAGTGCTGGAAGTCGTTGACGCACATCCGCCGGATCAGCTCCGGATCCGTCACGACCACGGTGCGACGGTAGAACTGGTGGATACCTGGAATTGCCGTGAACATCCGGTTTATATTGGTGAAGTGTGTGTGTTCTTTCTACACAGACAGCACCTGTGTTTTTAGTTTTGTCTCTGTTACCACCCAATGGTTGACTAGTAGAAAATGCCCTATGGCATTAAGTCCGCCATTGTACATTGTGCAAAAAGTATTAAATAAATAAAGAAATAGGTAAGTATACTTAGTAAAAGAAGATAATATTGCGGCTGAAGGTATGACATCTTAAGCAATGATGGAAAAGCCTGAAGATATTGCTAAAGTTATGGTGTTTGGCAATTACTGTAAGTGTGAGTATACAAAATGTTACATATAATAATATGGGTCCCCTGTATAGAGTTCGCTTCTTTCTTTCTTCTTCTTTTTTGGCAACTTGACACAAAGGATGTGTATGTTGTGCCACAGACAAGGTAAAAAGGTAAGGAATATGGCGGGAAAACCATATTCCTCCTATTATAATTTTCATCATCGTTTTCATGTATCGTCAGGTCTAAAGTCTAGTCAAAGTCTAAGTAAAACTCAATACAGTCAAGGAGTCAAGTCGGTCGATTCAGTAAAGGGGTAGACGCTTTACTGAAACTTTTGATGGAGTTTTGGAGGGAACACAAAATAGCACGTTTCTGGATAATACATCACTTTCCTACACTTGTGCATGAACACGAATATCTAATGGTTAATATTCTACCAATATTACACACTAAAAACCCAGTTAACACAATTTTAGGAAAATAATATAAAAACACAACAGCACCCTTTTACATTCCCGGCAAAACTGAGTTCGCTTCGTTTTTTTAACATTTGTATTTTTTTTTTTGCGGCCAAATGGCCCACCGCTTTTTGTTTTATGTCACCATCAAGGACCATTTATATATGTTTCGCTTGAATATGTGTGTTACATTTACTATGTTCCTATCATGTCTACTCTGCATGTACTGTACAGTCGAAGTTTGCAGTGGAGCAACTGCAAAAATGACCAATAACGTGCGTGAAGACTGAAGAGGTAACGGACAGACAAACAGACACACTTTCGCATTTATAATATTAGTATGGATGGTGTTAATTGAAAAGACGATAATAATTCGATATCAATTATGAAGTAATCAAAGAACCCTGTCGTGTACATTTCTATAAAAAACATTTGCTAATGTTGCGACTACATTCAACTTAATGGCACTTAAGGTAAGTATGTATTTATTTTAGGTTTATCCAACACCTATCAGTAGCTTTCATAACACCTAGACTCGGTGACAACACCACAGCCGCTGAAATAACAGGGAGGGAGTTACGTAAACACGTTAGTACTAATGGATAGAATATACACAATGTTTGTCTTGTGTAAACTATCCTTACTAATATTATAAGTAAAGTGCGAAAGTGTCTGTCTGCTACTTCTTCACGCCTAAACCGCTGAACCGATTTTGCTGATGATACTTGTAATCCTGAGTTTAACACCTTATACACCCTGTAGAGATAAACATGATAATATATTATTTTAATGTACTAGATGACGCCCGCAACTCCGTTGCGCCAAAATTCGCTTATCGCGGAGGAACCGTACATTTTTGCGGAATAAAAAGTATCCTATGTCCTTTCCCGGGACTCAAAGTATTTCCATGGCAAATTTCAGCAAAATCGGTTCAGCGGTTTGAGCGTGAAGAGGTAACAGACAGACTGACAGGCAGACACACTTTCGCATTTATATCATTAGTATGGAAGTATGGCTGGATAGAATAACATACACAATGTTTATGTTGTGTAAACTATAGTCTATTAGCGTTAAGGTAGTAAAATACAAAGCAATATAATATTTTGATGCATCCGTTGTGTACTCCAATTCTACGTGACACATAATAAGACAAGCTCAAGCACCTCGAGTTCGACAAGCTGTTTAGGCTTTGAGTCTGCCGAGGTAGCATGCATTCAAAATACATGGTTATGTTTTTGAACAAAAATACTTCTCTTTCTTATTTCATTACCCGACTACGGTAAAAATATCAAAATTAATGATGTGACAAAACGGTACACAAATACACGGTACTTTTTTGTGTTCAATATTTACATACTAGAGCAGGGGTCACCAAATGGCGGACCGTGGTCCGCATCCGGACCGCCGCGCCGCGCCGACCCATTGTGTGCGGACCCAAGCATTTTCGAGGAGGAACTTCGTTAAGAATAAATTTCGGTCTCGACTTATAACTGATACACATCTTCAGGATTTAATGTCAATAGCTTGCACCAATTTCTCTCCAAACAACCAACAAAAATTGACACTTTTCTCATTGATATGTAATTAATTAAATAAAATTTACCTTTGTAATGTCCGTAATCAACTTTGTATAATATATTTTTACCGACTTCAAAAAAGGAGGTTATTTATTAGGGTGGAGCGATTTTGTATGAAGAATTTTTTTTTTAATTTTTTTAATGGCATAGCAATAGAAAGTTGCCTTGTTATGAGTAAATTCTGCATACAAAATATGGTTTACTTGTCTTGATGTTTTGAGGTGCCCCAACCCAATTGAAAATTCGAAAAATACGAATTTTTTGAAAACATTGGTCTAGTTTTGATAAATAGTAATTTTCTTGATTTGCTGTTCCTTGTAAAAAAAACTTCATTGTATTATGTTAAATAAAAGACTGACCCCTTAGCCAAGACCTTTTCTTTATCGCTTTTCTATAGAATCGCCGATCAAAATTTATGGAATTGACTTAAAAATTCGCGAATATGACGTTGACGTTCGACTCGTCTAATGTCAATTCTATACATTTTGATCGACGATTCTATAAAGAAACGATAAAGAAAAGTCTTGGCTACAGGCTCTGGTTAGTGGTATTAATGTTTTTATCAAGAAAAAATAAATATTTATGAGATATTATCAAGGAATGATCATCAGAAAAAAATAAAACAAATAATGATTGTTTGGTATTAAATTGTTGTTTTATTTCACAAGTAGGCATTTGAAACAAAAAACTACATTAGTAGTTTGTTAATTACTTCTTCCATAAAACGAATAACATCTTCTTTGAAAACTATTTTCACAACTGTTCCATCACAGCCACCTTTTCTACCATCAAAATAATTTCTGCGTATACTTTTATAATTGCGATCTACATCGTGTGTGCTGATCTGTTTTTCATTATTTCTCATCGCATTTTTAACGATCAATGATAGCAATCGAATCCTTTGATGTAATAATACCAACAATCAACATCTTTTAACACAGATAAAGAAGCAGATAAAGCTATAATAGAAGCTGCACTTGATTAATTTTATAATTAAATAATATAATTATATAATTGAATTATCCTGTATAATTTTCACGCTTGTATAATTTTAAGTCATTATCGATGGTTAGCCCGAATCGATTTGGCAGGTTAATTTAATTAAGTATATAAGTTTTATATAGGTACTTTATTAAATTAACAAGTGTTACGTATAGCACGAAAACCTGCCAAGTTCAAATTTAGAAGTATTATGGATCAGGCTGTTGATGAAGATGATTACGATCGATGAAGTGCATCTGAACTTGGCATTGGATTGGATTTCAACTCTTTTTTAGGCCAAAAATTAGCCGATAGGAACTTGGCCCCATTTTTACAGGTATGTTTTTGATGAGATATTACTTACAGGAGTTTATTTTCTTGTGGGTAGTGCTTAGAATCACTGTTTCGCACAAGCAGAATTACATTAATAGCGCGCACTTTATGGCGTTCGAACAACGATTGAAAAGTGCAATTAAATCACTTCTTCTGCCTCAATCTATGCTATCTATCTTCGCAATATTCAAGCCTAAACAGTAACGAACGTAACGGAATACACATAATATAAATCAGCGTAAATTTGGCAATATTAGAAGTTGGTGGTTTTTGACGAAGTTTTTCGAATTTCTCTAAAGTTCTTGACGCTGGGGGCACCTCTAAATTTATTATGATTTAAATAAAATTTTGTACGTATATTTGTGAGCAGTTACAGCAACTTTTTACAGGTATGCCGAAACGAATATCAAAAAAAATTTTTTTCGCTCCACCCTATAATATTTATAAAATGTGCGGACCGCGAAGGTCATTTCGTTCCTTAAAATGGACCCCGAGCGAAACTAATTGGTGACCCCTGTACTAGAGTATAGAATATAGATACATAGTAGAGTGTTTACTGTGAAAGTAGCAGCGCTAGAAAACCATATTTTTTTCACTTTTGTATGGGGAAATTATCAATCCACACCATAGCTTTATTAGACAAAAGAAAAGAATATAATATTAGCACAAGAGAATACAGAGAAATAGACAAAAAGGTAAAACGCAGTATTAGAAAAGACATAAGAGATCTTAACACACATTTTGTCAAAATAGCATTAGAAAAAAACTCATCACTAAGAATTCTCAAGCAAGGTATCACAAAAGGCAAGTCGTGGATTAACAGCCTGAGGGACGAGGAGGGTAGAAGATATAATAGCCGAGATAAGATTATGAGTATTGCCACCAATTTCTACAAATCACTTTACTATACAAAACATTATATTATATACTAATACATTGCCCGAAAACAAAAACTTTAAATACGTGTGCTCAGAATCAATCCTCGAATATCACAAAAGAAAAAGTAAGAAAGGCTTTACGTGATATGCCCTACAATCGAAGCCCTGGAGAAACTACTGAAGTACTTAAAATCGGGTCACCTATTTTACTACCACATTTAATTTTTTTAACTCAATACTTAAATCCGGTAAACTTCCAAGCAAGACGTACCCGACTAACATTAGGCGCTAACATAAGAGTTAGAACAGATCTACAAGAGAGCTAAACACATCCAATGGTGTTCAATAAGTGCTATCACATGGAGTTATAGCTCGCTATAACTCTACTGTACCTTTGAATTTGGCACAAATTCTTATCGCCTTATGTTCGACTATGACGATATAGTAGAGCTATAGCGTGAATTTTAGAGATACAGTAAAGTAACTGTGGATGTACAATAGCGATAACTGAGCCTTAAAGCGTTTTAAGTGAAGTAATTAAGTGACTAGTGACTCTTCAAGCGGTATAATAGAGTTACAGGCTACCTAAAGACACTTTGAGTGCTACAAAGGAAGCAAAATCACTAATATTAACCCTTTTAGGGTTATAGTAGGCCTATAATGCATCTTACTTACTTTTTAAGCAAAAATTATGATATGTTTTTAACTTTTTTTCTAACTGGCTTAACAATATTGTGTTTATCTATATGTCACACATATTCTTAGTACTTACACTATAACCACCGATTTTATAATGGCGGAGTTGAGTAGTGAAATAAAATTTTGACTTGTTAGTGGAAGGCTGAAGCGGAATTTTCTTTGCGAAGATGAGTTTACTGTGAATGTGACTATGTATTATAAGCAAATAATGAAGGGGCCCACTCTTTGTTGTGTATTTTAAGTAAAAAAGTGTCGCTTCAAATAAAGCAAAACATTTTTATTGATAAAATTGTTTTAATGTTTTACCTATTGTCTTAAAAGTTTCGTGACCCAGGCATCAAAACGCTACAAAGACAAGTAACTTCATTATAATAAGTTTTCATTTTGTACTTTCTTTTTATTATTTTTGTGAATTAATTTTGTGCTCAAAAAATGGTGGACTCATGAATTTAGGGTTTTAATAGGGGAAAATAACTCTAATATACAGCCTTAATTAACATAGAGGAGTTTTGCATCCCTTTAGGAGTTTGGTTTTGCAAAAGAGTTAAAAAACAGCCTTGTAGAGCTAGTAGCATTAATTGCTTCCTTTGTGCAACTAAATGCGCTAAAGGAGTTAATAGGAGATGATAATTTCTTATATAGATCTTATAGTGGTATGATTCGCTCAAAGCTATAACACAAAAGCTCTAGTCTGTACTGTAGGGATAATAATCGCTACAGTTCCACTTTATATTCCTTCTTAATCGCTCTTATAGACCCGTTTTGTCTCTTTAAGTGTTATATTTTATTACTAACTCTGTTTTGTCGCCACAAACTATAATGACAGCTCCAAGTCATCCTTTATAAGTTATAACACTTCAGGTACTAAATAAGGTACTAAATAAGGGTGTCATTCTAATATAGTACTGCTTCATAAAAAAGAAGACAAAAGTAGTATAAGCAACTATCGACCGGTCAGTCTAATTTCCAACAACAACATTTATTAAAATAATATTGAATCGCATTGACCACAAATTTGATATACAACAGCCAGCAGAGCAAACCGGATTCCGTCATAACTTCTCTACCACTGACCACCTTCAGACTCTTAACCAACTTCTAGAAAAACACACTGAATTAAATAAACCCCTTTATTTAGCCTTTGTAGATTTTACTAAAGCATTTGACAGTATAAAACATTCCGCTATATTTTCATCTATATACAACCAAGAAATAGACTCTACATGTATAAAGCTTCTCCAAATAATCTATGACAATAGCACCGCCGACATTAAACTTAGTACCACCGGTCCTAAGTTCAAAATTCTAAAAGGAGTGAAACAGGGACGGAACGGTACGGTGGGTGTGGGTCCCACAACCACCGCCCATGACCTGCAAGCACACAGATTATTCAGAAAAGGTTGTTCAATGTTCAGGAAAGTAGCTAACGGAGTTTTAATACAGCTGAAGGCACTTAATATGACCGATTTGATCGTCAGCATCGCAATATCATATGAGTTTTGTCGCAGATATTTGCGATGCGATGCGAATTCGTACGAATTCGGACTTATATTTATGTGTGGAAGCCCTTAGGCTGGATTTATGCGTTTTGTGTGGGAGTCCTAAATACTGGTACGACTTATTCTGCACTCTTAATTTTAAATGACAAAAACCAAACATTTTTATTACCTACGTCTTAGGCTGGCCTCACACAGCCGGAATTTCATAATCGGAAATTCATATTCTTACAGATCGATCTAAGAAATTCAAAATCTGAAAAAATCAGAATGTGTGTGGAGCGTACTGATATTGTATGGTATTCCGGTCTTTCTGAATCAATAATATGAATTTCCGATTATGAAATTCCGGCTGTGTGAGGCCAGCCTGTTTTTTTACCTTCCTTTGACATTCAAAATTAAAATTTAAATCAGAGCTCTTAAATGCATCAACAAGTAGCACTTCGTTTTGTTTTAATTTAGTATGCTAGCCTTTTTGCCAGTGTTTTTCAACCTTTTTTTGTGACATTGAGTTACTCTGGTCTGTGGTAAGAAAAAATATTTCGCGACCAACCATTTTCTTTGTAGGTATCATATTGTATGTACGTTTATGATTTTTTTAAAAGGCTCTACAGAGTGTAACAAAACTTTGTGATATTACCTACTTTAGGGTGTGTATGTGACATGTGTGCCTTATATAGAGATCACTGTAAAATTTGCAGCTCTGAAAAACACTGCTAACAAAGAAAATAAAAAGTACTACGTACAATTATAGCAGCTGATATCATTTATGAACGTCTTGGCCCTAAAGATTTTGTCTGTATAAGCTCAATAGCTTAAATAGCTTGGTATCTAAGATTGCAATCAATCTTAGATACCAGTCTTATCAAAGTATAAGTAATGACTAATGATACAAGATTTACATGCCCAAGAACATACCTACAATAATTTTCCTAAAAACTAATTTTGTCGCTTGGAATAATTATAGCTACATAATAAAGCTACATAATAACCCGCACTACGTGTTTCGGTACTCGTGTATAATATTTTATTAATTCACTCACCTATAAACCGTTTATGCTTGTAGTTATCATACATCCTTTTAAAAAATACTCCACTGTGTTCCCTGAATGTGGCCATTTTCCAAATATGGCCCACGACAGGCCAAACTGGGGGCGAGAACATACCCTTGTATATCCAATAATCGTAGTCATATGTTAGCAAAGTTAATATCACAGACACCCAAAGAGCACACGAGAATATGAACTGTAAAACATCACCGCCGAGAGCATAGTTTTCCTTGCACCACGCGACCAAAATCACCGTTCGTAAAAAAGACCGTTTGAAATAGAACATTTTGCCAATTCGAAATCGCTGTTTACTTTACCATTTTTATAAAAAAAAAACTGGCAAGTTTTTAAAAAATGAACGGTTCGAAATTTAAAATAGTTGCAGGAACATTTTCCGCGCACGCGTGCTCGCCAAATGCGCGGCAAAACACGTTGTGATGCTGTAAGAGTGAAAGTTGTAGGGGGACTACGTAATTCGGCCTATTCCATTGAACTTGAGTGTATTGTTCGTATTTATGAACATTCATGAATGGTTAACATACTTTCGGACGTTTCGACACTTCGGTCGATTAGTCAACGGTAGTTACCCAAAAACAGTTTCAGCAAGTAATTGTAATGTTTTGTGTGATAGCAATAATTACTAATTACCTTAAAATTCTAAACAATCTTACAAAATTATAAGCGACAAAGAAAAGCTTACGCTATTTTCATGTGGATGAAGATTGTATATTGCAGCATTCAAGATAGTTCCCATCTATGGAGTGTAGATGAAAGGAGGAATAATATCTCTGTTATTCTGTATGTAAAAAGTGTCCCCGGAAATGCGTTAAATTAGGGTGAAACTAAAGCTAAACTAAACTAAGGTGGCGCTACAGTAGCAACAAGGTAAATTTTAAATCACTTAGCAACTTTTAATTCAGCTATTTTAGGTTATATTTTTCAAAATATATTGGTATTAACCCAGTAATTCTAGTAATAATTTATATTTCAGTAATAATTTATATTTTGTCACCAACGGCTATATTTATTCCTACACTCCATAATTCATTCCATACGAGTACCCTTTGGCTGCAGCTAGCGCCACTCTTGGAGGATTTTTCAACTGTTATTTACTGCGTACAGCTGGACACTTTTTCAAATATCCCCCATATAAGATAGTTCTCCTTTCATCTACACTCCATATTCCCATCAGTGACTTGACTAAATAAAAATCACTTCAGTTCTATAACATACGTGCACGTATGTTCAACTGCGTCCGCAGTCGTTGCGGTCATTTTATTTATTTAGCCGTAATGCAAAGGCTTATAGCTGGTCTCAGAATACAGAACAAACGTCAATCTGTATTCTGAGTAGCTGGATAAGCAGTGTTGATTTTGTACAGACATTTAGAGAAAATAAGCCGAGTTTTCAAAGTTCAAACGGTCTTTGCTAGTTTCTAGCAAACGGGATAAATGTACCTACTTACCTATTTAAATAGGCATAATTCAAGTTAAACATTATTTCACTGAGTGTTGACTTACTGTTGGCCTAAGTTTTGAAACTTGTTTACCATTATATTATAAAATTTTAAAGTGGCCACTTAAAACACATTTTAAGTGGTCACATTTAAAATTAGTTGTTACTTTTGTAATACGTCTTTTGATACATAATTATGTACTTTACGCTATTAGCAAAAAAGTACGTTAAGATTTAACATGAACTTAATTACAGAAATCAATTAACACACCGTTAAAACTTTAAAGTAATAAAACCCGACAAAATTACCCAGCAGTCAATAAAAGTGTCGCGACATCGCACACTTTCTTGATTCCACACTGAACCGTGAAATTACATAATCGTTACAACAGTCGCTTATTATATCAAAGTGACCTACAAACCCTCGTAGCAAAAAATTTACATTCAGTCTAGGGCGAATTATTTTCCTTCATCCAACCTTTCGATTAAAATTAATTTCAGACAATCCCGAAAAGAGAAAATTACGTTGTTTATTTAGTATAAGTCCTTCGACTCAATCTTAATTTAAATTACGCCTAGGCGTTCCTCAGGGACGCTATTTAGGCCCGCTCTTTTATATTGCGTACAAATCGGCTATTAGGGTCAGGATTTTATTATCATCGATAAAAATAATGTGCCCTCTTTAATTTTTGTAGGCAACATAAATTAATATCAATTGGGTCTGGCTCAAAATTACTTACTAAATATTATAAATCCCAATAGAATCCTACAGGCTACAATGGTATTTTTGTTAGTGGCCAATATATTTAAATATTAGATCTTATTTCTTCTTGTAAATTGTTTTTTCATAGACTACTGTAGCTACCGAAGCTGAGAATCTTGCGTCCCATGACAGTATCATCCATGTGCCACAATTTCTGTGTATAACAATGACATAATGACAGCACTTATCAAATGCTTAGCCCAAAACCATTTTAAAAACAATTGTCAATTACAAGTTTTAGAAGCGTAAAACCTGTCCGTTTATGGGTTAAGAACATTATAATGAGAAGATTAGAGAAAGGTGTGACATAAAACTGTGTCAAGGCGGTCTACTCGCGCAAGATTTACATACTTAGACGCTTAAACGGTCGTTCAACCGCGGTGACAAAATTAACACTTTGCGCATTTGCTTTACCTTAATCAGCATCTTCCTGCTTGCAGATGTTACTGCAACCTTTTCTGAAGCTTTAGATGTGTAGTTAACATGCTGAGTCTGGTGACAGACAGATGGACAGTAATGTTTCAGTAGTTGGGTCTTATTCTTCCCTTTTGGGCAATGAATCACGGTCTACTTCATCACCTTACTAGCGTTTGTATAATGTATTTCAAGTCTGAAATTATTTGTCTCATTGGTAGGTACACATCACCCGAGATCGAATCTGCATCCTCTCTAGAGAAAATCAAGAACCTACTATCATTTTCCACTAAGCCACAGTCGAGACCTTACAATAAACAGATGTTTATTGTAAGGTCTTGAGTCTTGACTGTAAAAGTAGATACTTTTGATAGCAAACGCAGTTGAAAGTAGATATTACCTATAGGTCTACCAGGATCTGATGGCAAAAAGTGAGAAAAGAAATTATTGACTAGCAATATCGGGGTAATTGGAATAAAACATTTTGATCCTTTTTTTTTTCCTTATAGTGGCTGATTCTGTGTGTGAAATATGCAAATATAAAAGGTTATCCAATGATCAAGGATATTTTTTGAAAATCTGCCATCCAAAGCCATCAGATCCTGGTAGACCTATCATACGCAACTCTGTTGTGCCAAAATTCATTTATCACTCGGGAACCGTAATTTTTTTTCGGGATAAAAAGTATTCTATGTCCTTTCCCGGGACTCATATCTCCATGCCAAATTTCAGCAAAATCGGTTTATCGGTTTGGGCATGAAGAGGTAACAGACAGACACACTTTCGCATTTATAATATTAGTATGGATAGTACGGATTGAAAGTGACTGGGAAACCACACGTATTTAACTGACGAAACCGAACCTATGAAGCAATAACAAGTGAACCTAATAAAAAGTTAGATTTTGAAACAGCCTTCATGAGAGTACGCTATGAGAACAGCTCGTTCACACGAACTATTGAGGTAAGTGTTCATTATGTAATCACTTGCAAAAGATAGCAACGAGACAAAAGATGTCGTAAAGATAGCTTAGGCTGCGACAACTGCTGCAGATCAGCGCCTTGATTCTACTTATGCAATTACTGTTCGTTCTTTGTTCTATAATCTATTCCATCCAGATCCTATGAAATGGTAAAATATCATACTGAGCTATACTCAGTATTTTTACTCAGTAGTTTACTATTGTCGTTGGGACACTTTTCTAATTTTCCTGATCGAAGAATTTTCCACATAATTTTATTATTTTTTATTTCATACTAGCGACCCGCCTTGGCGTCACACGGGTATAAAATATATAGCCACTGAAAAAAATATTAAAATCGATAGCCTATGATCCTTCACGCGGTCTACTTCTTATATGTGCCAAATAACATAAAAATTGCTCCAGTAGTTCGCGAGATATGCCCTTTCAAATAGATTCCCCCGTTTTTTCCACATTCTCCTATTAGTCTTAGCGTGATAAAATATAGCCTATAGCCTTCCTCAATAAATGGGCTATCTAACACTGAAAGAATTTTTCAAATCGGACCAGTAGTTCCTGAGATTAGAGCGTTCAAGTTAGCCCTTTCAAATAATTTCCCACGTTTTTTCCACATTTTCCTCTATTTCTTCGCTCCTATTTGTCTTAGCGTGATAAAATATAGCCTATAGCCTTCCTCGATAAATGGGCTATCTAACACTGAAAGAATCATCAAAATCCGTTGCGTAGTTTTAAAGATTAAAAGGAACAAAGGGACATGAGGGAAAAAAAGCGACTTTGTTTTATAATAAGTATAGAATAGAAGATATAGAAGAACCTTTCTCCGGTATAAGCAAAGACATTAGGAATTAGCGAAATTGGTTCAACTGTTCTCTAGATGCGAAAGTGTGTATGCCTCATCTCATATCCGGAACTGTATCTTCTTATCATTATGACCTCATATTGTGTTGGCAAATGTCAAATCAATGAGTATTTCTCGAATATTCGTCAGAAGTGGGACGGACCACGGAGGTAAACTTGAAAGCGTTGACCGCGGTTATATAATTCGTGGTCTAAAGTTATGATCAACTCAACAATCAATCATTATTCAATGGCGCTTCTTAATTATTCTTGTGTTAACTTAGCTTATAGCTACCGCCGAACAGGACCGGCCGGATTTATATTTTTTATGAGTATATGCCACAGATATAGATCAAGATAGATACCGCATGTGTATGTACTTCGCGTGCCATATCGCGTTCCCAAACGACGAGCAATGCTCCTCTTTCGAAAGTCTGTTCTTTAGACTGTTATCGGAATCGGACGTCAATCGGAATTTTAAAATTGCCTAAATGTCTAAAAGTGCCGCATTGAGCTGTAGAAATTCAAATAAAACGTTGGCCTTGATAATGGTCACGTTTTTTATCATCGGTACGTCACAGTGGTAGGAAAAAAGTGACACGCTCGTTTTCATACAAATGGAGCGACATGCGGTATCTATATCTTGATCTATGTCTGTGGTGTAGGCATAGGCCACTTTAATTTTGCCGCCCCTATTTACGAACTCTGCCGCCATCCTAGGACGCCATAGGACGCTGCTGCCTAAATGTTTTAAGTTTTAAAGCCCAACGAAGTGGACAGAATAAAGACGTAACCTGTAGGCCTACTACGAAACCGTTTGAGACTCAAACAACCGGATGAGAATGCCGTCCTGCTCTAACAACGTAATTTCTCGTTTGTAAGAGTAGGACGCGGCATTCTCGTACGATTGTTTGAGTCTCAAAGCGGTTTCGTGGTACGGCCCCTGTATCCCACTGCTGGACAAAGGTATTGCAATAAAAGACAACATAATAAATTACTCGTTGTTTATAAACATTTAAGCATCGACAACCATGACGGCCGCGGCGGAGTCCTCTTCAATCTGCTGGTCGATCCAGTCCTGGTATACACCGGTTTGCAGGAACACTGGAATGGAAAAAATATAATAAATCAATAGATCAACAAGAAATAAAACTTCTTTTCGAAGGCAGGTCGTTAGAGCCCAACTCACTCTAACATCACTTAAATCAAATCCTCACTACATACCTACTATAACTATAAACAGAAAAAGTCTGTTTGCATCGAATAGACTCCGAATGTACTAGGCCAATTTTGATGAAAATTGGCATAGACATAGATCATATTCGTATCCTTTATTTCCAAGAAATTGATTACAATGATGTTCTGATGATTACAATGATTATCACGGGGAAGGACATTGCTATTTTTTTGAGGAAAAATGTACGGTTTCCGCAAATACATTATTATTTACGCGGGCGAAGCCGCGCGAAACATCTAGTTTACTAAATATATTTTGTCACAGCTTTCTTGATACTGAATCACATGTAACATAAAGGAAATTGATTCCTAGGCAGTTGACAGACCAACGTCATTTGGTCGGATCACGTCAATTCAATGTTAGCTGTGATCTGTCGGCTGGGTTTGACGTAACGCGACCAAACTACGTAGGTCCCCCATAGTTAGGGAGGCGAATAGGGGAATTTTCGGTAATACTCGAGCGTGGCAGTTTAAGATATGAGAGATACCTTGGACCTAATAGAACAACCTTGTAAAGTATTTAACTCTATATGTAGTGACGCGCGCCTAGGATAGACGATCAGATTAGTAAAAAAAAATCGATAGTCTGAAATACTCGAGCGCGTCAGATTAAGATATTGGGGGTTGATTTTAGTGTTTTAATTAACCCATCGATCGTGGCAAAACGAGACACAATAGCTTTTTCATTGTTATCGCGGCCGGATGTGGCCGCTTGGGGCTTCATGAATTAAGACTAAATTTAACTAATCTGACGATAAGTCCTTGACGCCGCCGAGTTATAGGGTCGCAAACTTGAAAAAAAAAACGTTAATCCGGCATTCTCGAGCGCGATTTTTTTATTTTTTATTTTGAAGAATATAATCTAAAACTTACTAAAAATACAAAATCTGCCGGTTTCCTCATGACCGGAAGTGTGGAGGAGCCATTTCGTCTTCCGAAAAACGCGTTGCGGCATATAAGTCGCGAACGATACATTTTACAAAAAAAAAGTTTAAATAAACAAAAAAGAAATTACCTCTTTTGTTTATTTAAACTTTTTTTTTACACAAAAAAGGTCTCTTTACATTTTTGTCCAAAGTTAAAACTTTTTGACTTGAAGCATCATAAAAACTCAAACTCCCGGTTTTTTGAGTATATCTCGAAAACTGAGGGTGTTAAAAAAAATTGATATGAAATAACGATGATTAAATTATGTGACTTTTGTTATATCTCAAAAAAAAATTTCTAAAGCTTCTCGACAATTTTCGTGGACTCGGAAAAAGTTGCGCATATCTGTATACAAAAGTATTATTAACATGTACAGTTTCATGTATGTATATTATTCAATAGCCTGTTGATCCTCAAATTGTTTTTTGGACGTAACGTAAGCAAAACGAAGTGAAGAATTGAAGCAAAAAAGAGGAATTTGCCATAAACATGTAATACAGACTGAGTGCTTCGCGGAAATATGCCGTCCTACCAGTATTTTTCCTTTATTTCGCGACATTAATGGTGGGGAAAGAAGCGGTAAAAGGGATATATACATTTACGTTGGTTGTATGTATCGCTTTATTGTCATTCTTAAATTCCCCGTTTTATCAAGGAGAAAGAAAGGAAAAAAGAAATCAAAAAACCTTTCCGGTCAGATTAATCTCAACCCACCAACATTTTTGTCAGATTAAGAAAATATGCTTTCAGGATACCGAGATAAACCTCCCCTATGAAAATCTGACGCGCTCGAGTATTTAAAAAAAAATTTTTTTTGCATTTTCAAAAATTCATCGTAACTTATCGTCACGCCGAAATCGTCAGTTTTTTTAAAGGGAGCTTCCTTGGGGCCTACTTAACACCCCTTCCGAAAATCTGACGCGCTCGAGTATTTTTTTTTTTTTTGCGTTTTTGACTACTTTATATGACTACCCCCACCACGCAAACCGGCAGATTAGTATACCGATGTTATCAGAGGCACTTGGGGCATACGTAGTATGAACATCTGACGCGCTCGAGAATGCCCAAGTAACTGTTTTTTTTTTAACATTTTTGAGAAACCGTACACGCCAAACCCACCGCTAAAATGGTTTTTACCATACGAGCTTTTCTTTTCGAAATTATTTTATCTTTCGATTTTGATAGGTCTCGACGGCGCCGTTGAATTACGCCATTTAGCTACCTCGCCTCCCTAACTACCATCTGCCTAGGAACCAACTTCTCTGACGGTACTTACCGCTGAGTTCACCAGCGCCAACCAGGATAGCGTGGACGGCGCCGTCAGCGACCACCGCCGCGCCGAGGTCGAACTGAAAATATATGGTCCTTTGAGCCGGATACAATACCATGATATGAATAAAATACAGTCTCAGAGTACTTAAACTCTTTGTATAGACCAGTTTAATTGATAGTAAAGCTTGTATAGCTTACAAGAATACTTATTTGATACATTCTAACTAGCTATATACTTACGAGATTTGCTCGGTATTCGATAAAACACGAATAAAATGACATTTTCTAAAAGTGATTCCTAGCTAGATCGACTTATCGCCCCCGAAACCCCCTATATACTAAATTTCATGAAAATCGTTGGAGCCGATTCCAATTATATATACTTACACAAGAATTGCTCGTTTAAAGATATAAGATATGTATTTTCTTACATATTACACAAAGCCAACAACACGCATTGGTCCTGTCTTATAATTATTAAATCTTCGTATATATAATATATATTCCCACTACTTCACGCTCTTACCTTGGTGGTCTGTTCGTCAGCAATAAGTGCACCAATTGCAGAAGCTTCCAATTCCATTTCCTTACAGATCAGCTGCTCACCGGGAACTGAAACACGACGCAATTAGTGCCCAAGAAATTAAGAAAGTATATTATGGGGGCTACCGCGTGTGAATTTTCCGCTAGAGGCGCTAGTGTCGCGCCAGGTCCAAAAACGTCTATTTTGTACTATAGTTTTAGCGGTCTTCGAAGTTCTAGACATAAGTATAACTTATTATTTATGCAATTTACCTGTTGAAAAGCGATCTCCTTCGTAAAATTATCCCAAAAAGTATTATTTAGGGATCAATGTAAATGTTTTGAGAGCGAAAATGAGAAAAGAAATTAACTATCGTATTAAAAATATTTGGTTATTAAAAAATGAGCAAAAGTGGAGGAGATATTATTTAAATTTAATGAAATAAATAAATGGGATTCTAGATTATTATAAAGTCGACTTTAATAGCTATACTTCGGACCTTAGTCGACAGTTGCGCCATCTAGTGAGCAAAAAACGGTAGCCCCCATTGATAAAACATCAATCATTATTACTTTTATGCGTACTTTCAGAGGTTTGAAAAGAATGTAAGCAGCTTCCAGTAATAAAGGTACAAGTTGGAAGCCGGCTACATGAAGCGGCGGCAGACGACGTGTCGTCGCGAGACTACTGGTTTCTATGTTAGTACTATGAAAGTGTCGCTAGCTGCGGAGGGTATTTCATACAAATACATACAAACCAGTAGTGTCGCTGCGACATATCGTCTGCTGCCGCTTCATGTCGCCCGCTGCCAACCGGCACCTTTATATCGATTCAATATTTTGCAGCCTGAGTCCTGACAGTTATTAGAGTTTTAAATCGGGGGTTGTTAATGTTACTTTATTTAACTTTACTTACCATTCTCAACACCGCCGTAAACGCAGACCTTACCAGAGGAAGGCGCTTCAGCGTCGCTGCCGGCCAGACCAATGGGTTTGATGTTGTCTGAAAATTACATATTGAGTTAGAAGTTTTAGTGACGACTGCTGTTTTATGAGTTTTTTTAAGTTTTAGTTTAAACTAGATGACGCCCGCAACTCCGTTGCGCTAAAACTCGTTTATCGCGCGGTAGCCGTACATTTTCCCGGGACAAAAAGTATTCTATGTCCTTTCTCGGGACTCAAAGTATCTCCATGCCAAATTTCAGCAAAATCGGTTCAGCGGTTTGGGCGTGAAGAGGTAACAGACAGACAGGCAGACAGACAGACAGACAGACAGACAGACAGACAGACAGACAGACAGACAGACAGACAGACAGACAGACAGACAGACAGACAGACAGACACACTTTCGCATTTATAATATTTAGTTTAAATATCTTTATGATAGAGAAGGTATGAATATCAAAGATTAACTGTAAGTTATCTATCTATATTCTATTGTCCATTTAGTATTAACGAGCTTTTGCCCGCGGCTTCGCTCGCGTTAAGAAATATTATTATATACAAACTTTCATCTCCCATTTTAACCCCTTAGGGTTGGAATTTATCAAAATCCTTTCTTAGCGGATGCCTACGTCATAACATCTACCTGCATGCAAAATTTCAGCCCGATCCGTCCAGTGGTTTGGGCTGTGCGTTGATAGATCACCATGTCAGTCAGTCACCTTTGAGTTTTATATGTATAGTTAAGAGTGTAGTGTAATTTAATGAGATATGTATCTATGGTTAGAAAGTTTTGTTTCTTATATTGTGCCAATCTGCTACCTCTTCACAATCAAATTGCTAAACGGATTTAGATGGATATTTCAACTCCGAAAAGGGACATAAAATGTACGGTTGAAGTGCCAAAAACGATACAATATCTAGTTCTAGTTTTTTTAAATTGAAGCTAGGTCACACCTATCCCATATCCCTGTGCGATACAAACACAGAACTCACATTTATTTAATCTTTACGAAGCGTATCGTGGCGTGGCCGCCGGCTGGATAATAAAACCTCCACTTAAGTGCCTATATCTGTGTTGATCTAGTTATTCTAGCCCGAATATCTTGGAAGTTTATAGAAAGAGTTTATGAAGATGTATTTATTGCTGGATTTTAAGGTCTTTAATGCGTACGTGCAATATAAAATCCCATTGGAATCGTACATTTTCCGTAAATTCGTAAATCAGTGCTTTAGAGCGTGACTCTTGGACTCGGAGGTCGCGGGTTCGATTGCGCAAGAAAAAAATTGTTATCATGTTTGGTTAGGACAATGCAGGCTGATCACCAAATCCTGCGCCTGAACTTTCGCGAGTCGTGTCGGTCATCCATCGCAGCCATCATCGAAAAGGATGAGAGTGCTCAAAAAACATCGCTCCTATAACTCCGCTGTCCTGTTCCCCACTGAAACGCAATGAGAGGCATTATTATACCAACTGTCACTCATTACGTGATGTCGCTTCCGCATCCCCTGGTCGTATCCTCACAGCAGTAGAGCTGCCGATCTACTGTCTACCTGTTGTCTACTAGCTGTCTACTAGCTGTCTACTAGCTGTCTACTAGCTGTCTACTAGCTGTCTACTAGCTGTCTACCTGCTGTCTACCTGCTGTCTACTAGCTGTCTACTTACCGGTAGACTCGACGACGCGGTTGAGGCGCACCAGGGCGACGTTGTTCTCGAAGGTGTTCGCGTTGTAGCCGGGATGGACGGCAGTAGAGCTGCCGATCTACTGTCTATCTGTTGTCTACTAGCTCATAGCTGCCTACTAGCTGTCTACCTGCTGTCTACTAGCCGTCTACCGGCTGTCTACTAGCTGTCTACTCACCGGTTGACTCGACGACGCGGTTGAGTCGCACCAGGGCGACGTTGTTCTCGAAGGTGTTAGCGTCGTAGCCGGGATGGACGGCAATAGAGCTGCCGATCTACTGTCTACCTGTTGTCTACTAGCTGCCTACTAGCTGTCTACCTGCTGTCTACTAGCCGTCTACCGGCTGTCTACTAGCTGTCTACTCACCGGTTGATTCGACGACGCGGTTGAGTCGCACCAGGGCGACGTTGTTCTCGAAGGTGTTAGCGTCGTAGCCGGGATGGACGGCAGTAGAGCTGCCGATCTACTGTCTACCTGCTTTCTACTAGCTGCAGAGGCGGTGCAAGGCGTGGGCGGTGTGGGCGACCGCCCACGGCCTCGCGGTCCTAGGGGCCTCGCGCCCCTTGGACCACTAGGTTTTTTTAAAGGTTTTACGAGTTGTACGTGATACTCAAATATTTATAAATAAAAAGTTTTATAAATACAACTTTAAGTACTTATCAAAAAATTATTTCTCTCAATAAATCCGTTCTATAGCGTCATCCAATGGGGGGGGGCCTCGCATAATTTATTTTAGGGGGCCTCGCAAGATATATCTTGCCCACATAAAATTTAGGTCTTGCCCCGCCACTGATTAGCTGTCTATACTAGCTGTCTACTAGCTGTCTACCGGCTGTCTACTAGCTGTCTACTCACCGGTAGACTCGATGACGCGGTTGAGTCGCACCAGGGCGACGTTGTTCTCGAAGGTGTTAGCGTCGTAGCCGGGATGGACGCGGACGGCGGACGTCTCCGTCACCAGCTCGGGATGGATGACGTTGACGGCGCCGTACCGGACCCAGATGAAACGGGCGCTGGGGGTGAAGGTTCACATGTTAAGGTCTGTTCATATTCTAGTCATTGTGGTTTTTAGCAACTACGCGCACATTGTGACGGAGCGCTACGACGTGGGCCGCATTTTTCATCAGTGCGGGAGTGGTCATGAAACTTGTATGAAAACTGTGGCCCGCTTCGCTACGCTTCGTCACAAGCGCTATACGAGTGTCGAGTAATTAAGCTAGTATGAAAAATGAAGCTCTCCCCGCTGCGTCTCCTCATAATGTCATTATTTCTGCCTTCTCCTAATAATGGCCCACCACACATTCCTTTCTCCTAGTAATGTCACAATATTTGTGTCCCAGTTAGCTTTAAATGTGTAATTTAAAGTCAACTAGGACACATATATATATATATATAAGAATATAAATGCAAATTTTGAATAGGCATTGCTAATAGGAATGTTAGATACCGAGTGCAGAATATCACTTTTGTTACTGCAACAATTTTATGGCGATGGTTTAATAGGCAATGGCAACTCGTGAAATACTTGAACATTACAAGCATTTCACGAGTACAAGTTGTACTCCACAATACAGTTACAGTATAACCCGTTTAAGACGATCACGCTTAATACGATTTCCCGCATAATACGCCATTTTGCATGAGTCCCTGCAACTTGAGAAATGTTTTCATACATTTTTTAACGCTTAATACGATCGTCATCCCGTTTAATACGCCCTAACGCCCTAAAAATATCACCTCTTACCTCATCGCCACGACATTGTGTACCACCAAATCAGCGGGAATTGAGATGGTGATAGTTGATACGTGGATGGCAAGTGGCAACACTTCCCGAATTGTTGCAAAATTACGAACCGCGAGACATTTTTAACGCAGACGAATTTGGTTTATTTTTTAAATTGATGCCAGAAAAATCCTATGTTTTTAAGGGAGAGACTTGTCATGGTGGCAAAGCAAATAAAGAGAAACTGACTGTCCTGGCCTGTGCCAATTCTGATAGGTCAGAAAAGTTACGTTTGCTGGTGATTGGTAAGGCGAAAAATTCACGTTGTTTCAAAAACTTAAAATCGCTTCCTGTAACATATTACGATGCCCAATCTCAAGCTTGGATGACGGCATTCGTTGAAACGATTCAATTCGATTCGTTAAAAGCTCTAGATTATCACTTCCAGATTAAATGTGGACGCATAATCTTCATTGATAGGGACACCTACATCCGAAAAAACATAATAAATATTAATACATACGTATGTAGTAGGTTCGTTTTTTATTTCCCTATATCCCGCATAATACGCTTTCCCGCTTAAGACGCGTTTTTGGTTGAGTCCCTGTGAAATCGTCTTAAACGGGTTTTACTGTATTTTGTAACTAAAAAAATACACACTGAAAAACTGTACACATATTTTTCTGTCATGCCTACAACTTTTTCAACGTATCATACAAGGTCAAAACAAAATAATATGGTCTACGCACTCATCAACACAGCTAGCGGTGGTGAGCACCCATGATTCATTATAGAGGGTTCCGACACAGGACTCCAGGAGTCCGCTGGTGGACACCGCGATGCGGAGGTGCACCACCCATTGATTCTCACCCAGCGCCGCGGCAGATGCTGGTTTCACTGGAAAAAATGAAGGGTTAAAATCACGAAGCTAATCACATTTATGCAAAGACACTTCTGAGCTTATACATTGGAAGGAATGTGCTTTTAACACCTTCATCGTGGGTATCGCAGACACAATAGATTTTCAATTGCTATGCGGCAGCCGGCTGCCGCTTGGGCATTGATGGGTTAAGATCCAATAGCATCGCTGCACTCATGGGCGTACCCAGGATTTTAGCTAGGGGAGGGCAACATTACGTTTCGAGAAGATGGTCAGTCTGGTATATTGAAACAAAATATCATGAAAATTGACTTTTATTAATCTGACTGAAAATATATTTTGTTTCCAACACTTCATTTTGTGCAGAGTGAGTAACACGTTTTTAATTCCCACTTTCCAGGAAAATTTACGTTTATTTTATCTTCTAGGGGGGCCGGGAAAGCAGCTACCCCCCCCCCTCTGCCCCTAGCTGGGTACGCCCATGACTGCGCAATCAAAGTCAGACTAATGCAGCAATCCTATTGGTTCTCAAAAACATATTCCTCGCAACAAGGTCCTTCAGTGGAATGCACCTTTAATAAGAAGTTTTGTGGCTCGCTTCCTTGTTTATACCATAGTTCTCCTTCTATGTTCTGGCATAACATAGGTACTAGAAGCTAAGTCTGAATTTTCTGGCACTACCGTCTAATGATCAAGTGATCAAGAAGTTAAAATTCGTATGAATTGTATGACATCCAATTAGTTATGATTGTTGCCGCTAGGGGCGCTGTTTCCATTACAGAATACAGTAGATGGGACAATAATATTATTATTACCTATGCACTAGGCATGATTTTTTGCTTTGATCAATAAAATATTAAAAGCCAACAAGAAATTACTTACATTGAACATTGTTACCGGTGCTGCGAGCCTGAAATATAATTATTTAAAATAAGTAAGTACATAATTATATAATATTTAGAGCAACATTCAACTTGAGATATATTTATCTATACTTATTATAAAACAAAGTCGCTTTTTTTCCCTCATGTCCCTTTGTTCCCTTTAATCTTTAAAACTACGCAACGGATTTTGATGATTCTTTCAGTGTTAGATAGCCCATTTATCGAGGAAGGTTATAGGCTATATTTTATCACGCTAAGACTAATAGGAGCGTGGAAATAGAGGAAAATGTGGAAAAAACGGGGGAAATTATATGAAAGGGCTTATTTGAACGTGCTAATCTCAGGAACTACTGGTCCGATTTGAAAAATTCTTTCAGTGTTAAATATCTCATTTATCGAGGAAGGCTATAGGCTATATTTTATTACACTAAGACTAATAGGAGCGAAGAAATAGAGGAAAATGTGGAAAAAACGGGGAAAATTATTTGAAAGGGCTAACTTGAACGCGCTAATCGCAGGAACGACTGGTTCGATTTGAAAAATTATTTCAATGTTAGATAGCCCATTTATTGAGGAAAGCTATAGGCTATATTTTATTACGCTAAGACTAATAGGAGTATGTGGATAAAACGTTGGAAATTATTTGAAGCGGGGGAAAATTATCTCGCGAACTACTGGAGCAATTTTTATGTTATTTGCATTATTTGGCACAGATAAGAAGTAGATCACAGGCTATTGATTTTAATCATTTTTTCAGTGGCTATATATTTTATACCCGTGCGACGCCGGGGCGGGTCGCTAGTAAGAATTATAAGTGAATTAAGTAACTTTCAAATAAATTACTATTTACTTAGTTGTACGTTTATACATCTACGTATAATAACGTCTTATAAGTAGTAAAATCTAAAATGTAGGTACTTTAAACAACCACTTTCAATAACGGAGTTACTTCCAGTGGCTTTAAAACTTTAAACATTATCTAATAAAGTTAATAACATTTTAAAAGTTTAAAGCTTATAAAATGTTGATGTTTATAGCTCATATGTGATCTCATAAGGTTTAAAATGCCTTTTACGACCAAAACCAAACAGTTCATAGTATTTTATTATTTCCTTTTATCACGGAAAGGTGTCTAAAGCGTTTGCTATAAGGGTAAGGTAGGATTTAGTTCGAATATCCTGCTGTAACCGTACATTTTGGCTTTATAACGGTTCGATAATATTCATGTGAAATCATAAAAATGTTTAGTACCTAGCTGAAACTTTCTTGCAAACATATAATTTAATATTTTCATTTGAAAAGTTTAATGTTAGAATAAAAATTAAATCTTCCATCCTACTTAAATCTACATATTTTGCACTTGTAACAAAATATCATCAATTATACAAAGATTAATAGATAAATTAGATAATACGACTTAATTCAGTAACACAATTTTTGGGGATTTCCTTTACGATAAGATAGTGAATGACCAGAATTATAAATTTTAATATAGATATTGTTTGCAATTATTTGTTCAAAAAATACCTGTAGTGTAACTAGACTAACTACTAACTACTTCATATAAAATAAATTATTAGTTGTATAGCTAAATATACATTAAATATAAATAACAGCTGATAAAATATGTATTTACATTGTTAAAATCATTTAAATAAATAAATAACATAAGCTACATAAATACTGTTACATAAGTTATATTTTAAGATTACATTATTCTAAAATTATCTTAACATCTAAAACCTTACAACTAAATAATAATTTAAGTAAAACATTTCATTTTGTATATTTATTAGACGTGCGACGGACAATCACATTTCGTTATATATAGTTGCGGCCGGGCGGCCCCCCTCCGCCGCGTCTCCTGCGACGCGCCCGAACCGGTCTGGTTAGCGCGAGCGCCGGGCGCGAGGGACGGGGACCGGCCGCCGCAACCGGCCACCGATCGCCAGTAAAAAATATTATCTTGACGCGGTACGTGTGTCGCTCGATACGCGCCCGACACCTTACGCTATCGATTTAATTGTACTTAAAATTAAGTCTTCCTTGTCTCAGTAATTATAGCGAACGTATTGTGCTTTTCTGGCTTTCGCATAAATTGTATGCTTGCTTTAGCCTGTGCTTTAACCGTCCCTCTCCTTCAAATAAACTTTTAAATAGAAGTGCTGTGGTTTAAGTGCTCCCTACCACTATCTCATCTCTACACTGGTGACCCCGTGGGAACACAATGGAAAACGGTGAAAAATCTGGAGTTGGAGGTAGTGTCGATCGTGTCGGAGTAAGGGTACCTCCATTTTACCCCACGAAACCGACACTATGGTTCGCCACATTAGAGAGCCAGTTTGCGATCGCAAATATTACTCAAGACGCGACCAAATATCACTATGCGATATCTCATCTGGAGCCCCATATCGCTGAATTGGTGGAAGACATCATCGAAGCCCCAGCCGCTCCAGATAAGTACGAGCGGCTCAAGACCGAGCTCACAAAGCGACTCACAGCGTCGCGTGAGAAGCAAGTGCAGCAGCTTCTGAATCACGAGGAGCTGGGAGAAAGGAAGCCATCCCAGTTTCTTCGTCACTTGAAGAACTTGGCAGGCCCAGGAGTCCCAGATGAATTTCTACGCAGCGTTTGGAGTAGCCGACTACCGTCTAACGTGCAAACAATAGTTGCCTCCCAGGCGGCGAAGTCAACGCTCAAGGAGTTAGCCGAGCTTGCGGACCAGATAATGGACGTAGTCACGTCCACTCCACAAGTGGCAGCAGCGTCATCACACCCAGGTGCGTCAGAGTCGGCACAGATAGCGGCACTCACAAGGCAAGTCGAAGCACTATCCGCTAAGCTAGACCGAATGTCACGACCTAGGCAACGCCAAACGTCACATCGCCGTGGACGCTCAGCTTCGACCAGGTCACTGTCCAGCTACAAAAAATTTCCCAACTGCTGGTACCACAACAAGTTCGGGTCGAAGGCACATAAGTGTGTACAGCCGTGCGACTACTCGGGAAAAGCAAAGGGCAGTCGGTAGACGCGGCCGACGGCTGTCCAAGTCCCGGTCGCTTGTTTGTGATGGATAGGCGGACAAAAATGCAGTTTTTAGTGGACACGGGCAGTGATTTGTGTGTGTTTCCAAAAAGTTATCTAAAAGTGCACGGCACAAAAACTAACTATGAATTGTGTGCAGCTAATGGTACCGTTATTAGTACGTACGGGTACGCGCACATAGTGCTTAACCTAGGTTTGCGCCGCGACTTCGCTTGGCGATTTATTGTAGCCGATGTGACGAAAGCGATTATAGGTGTAGATTTTCTTTCACACTATAATCTTATTGTTGACGTCCGACACCGACGCCTTATTGATGGTAGCACTATGCTCGCGGCCCCGGGTTCACTTACCTGTAAAAAAGACGTTTCCTCGATAAAGGTGATTTCTGGTAGTACTGTTTACCACAACATACTCGCTCAGTTTCCCGAGGTTACTCGCCCATCTGGCTTACATCGCACACCCACACACAATACCGTTCATTTCATCCGTACTACACCTGGACCACCGGTATCGTGCAGCCCACGCAGGCTTGCGCCTGAAAAGCTGAAAATCGCAAAAGCGGAATTTGAAGCTATGTTACAGATTGGTACCTGCCGTCCGTCGGAATCAGCCTGGTCATCACCACTACACCTTGCCCAGAAAAAGGATAACGGCTGGCGACCCTGTGGCGACTACCGAATGCTAAACGCCCGGACGATCCCCGACAGGTACCCAATCAGGCACATCCAAGATTTTTCACATAGCTTGTCAGGTTGCACTGTGTTCTCAACCATAGACTTGGTAAAAGCGTACAACCAGATCCCCGTTAATCCAGACGACGTCGCGAAGACCGCCATCACAACGCCGTTCGGACTTTACGAGTTCCCGTTTATGACGTTCGGGCTCCGTAATGCCGGACAGTCATTTCAGCGGTTCGTCGACGAGATGCTACGGGGTCTGGACTTCACTTACGCATATGTTGATGACTTCTTGGTCTATTCAAAAGACCAGCAGACGCACAAAGAACACCTGCATCAACTTTTTACCCGGCTGAAAGAGTACGGCATGGTAATTAACACGGCCAAGTGCGTATTCGGTGCCCCTCAGGTCACTTTCCTTGGGTACCAGATTTCGGCCAAAGGGACCACACCACTCCCTTCTAAAGTCGAGGCCATAACTAATTTTCCCACCCCAAAAACCGTTAGGGAATTGCGTCGGTTCCTGGGAATGGTCAATTTTTATAGGCGTTTTATTCCCAACGCAGCTCAGCACCAGGGACCCCTCAACACACTACTGACCGGATCTGTCAAAGGATCGCATCCTGTTGAAATTTCAGGCGCGGCATTGCAGGCATTTCAAGCTTGTAAGGATGGTCTTTGTCAGGCTGCCTTACTGGCTCACCCGAAGTGCGATGCCAAACTCGCCCTCGTCACCGATGCGTCGGACTCTGCTATCGGTGCAGTGCTTCAGCAGCATGATGGGAACGAGTGGCAGCCTTTAGCGTTTTACTCCCACAAACTCAGTCCCACGCAGCGGAAGTACTCACCTTATGACAGAGAACTACTCGCGATTTATGAGAGTGTCAAGTACTTCCGGCACATGATAGAGGCACGCGACTTCGTGATCTTCACAGATCACAAGCCGCTAACATTCGCCTTCCATAACAGAAAGGAAAACTGCTCCCCCAGGCAATTCCGGCATCTGGACCTTATCTCGCAGTTTACCACTGACATCCGCCATATCTCTGGTAAGGATAACTTGGTGGCTGATACCCTCTCCCGAGTTGACGAGATTGCGCAACCCGTCGATCTGGACCAGCTGGCAGTCGCCCAGCAGTCCGATCCTGAGCTTAGTCAACTCATCAAGGGAACAACTTCACTGCACATCAGTAAGGTTCCATTTGCCGGAGCGCAGCATGATATCTTCTGCGATGACAGCAACAACCGTCTGAGACCTTTTGTTCCCAAGAGTTTGCGAAAAAAGGTCTTTGACAGTCTCCATTGCTACAGTCACCCTGGTGCCAACGCTACAGCAGAGCTAGTTTCTGCCAGATTTGTATGGCCGGGAGTGAGACGAGATTGCAGAGAATGGGTACGCTCATGCCAGGCATGCCAGCGATCTAAAACCACAAGGCACGTCAGTGCACCCTTAGGCACCTTCAAACTTCCAGCAGCCAGGTTCAGGTTCGTTAACATCGACCTCGTTGGACCGCTGCCAGTCTCTCAAGGTTACCGGTATTGCCTCACAGCTGTAGACCGATTTACACGGTGGCCAGAGGCGATACCGATACCGGACATGACTGCTGAAACAGTAGCAAAAGCCTTGCTGGGTGGATGGATCTCTCGGTTCGGATGTCCAGCTGACATTGTGACAGACCGCGGTAGACAATTTGAGTCCGCTTTGTTTAAATGTCTGTCGCAAATTGCTGGATTCCAACATCGCCGTACCACAGCATACCATCCAGCATGCAACGGGCTCGTGGAAAGGTTCCACCGGCAATTAAAAGCTGCCATAACCTGCCACGAGACCACTAACTGGGTCGAGACTCTTCCCCTGGTATTACTCGGGATACGGAGTGCCTTCAAAGAGGATCTCCAATGCTCTACCGCTGAGCTGGTGTATGGCGAACCACTTCGCCTACCTGGAGAGTTGTTGGACGCAAAAGCCACGACTGATTATACTCCAGACTTGACTGAATTTTCGTCAAGACTGCGCAGTATAGTTCGTAGCTTACAGCCTGCGCCCACCTCCCAACACACCAATAAAAGGACCATCTTCATTTTCAAAGATTTAGCCACCTGCAGTCACGTATTTTTGCGTGACTGTACTGTCGGCGGTTCTTTAAAGCCATCCTACACGGGTCCTTACGAAGTTATTCAGCGAGGAGATAAGATCTTCACTATTATGGTAAACGGGAAAAGGGTGACGGTATCAGTAGACCGTATTAAACCGGCCTATATACTGTCCGACCCGGATACCCCATTACATTCACCATACACGCAATCAACACTCATACATCCCACACATACAACACGAACACTCACACATACAAAACCAACATCTACTCACACAGACAACCAGAACTTACCTGGATCGGAGAAGCCTATTTTCACTACTCGATCAGGTCGTAGGGTGAGATTCCCTGATTATTATCGCCCGTAACCCGGTCTCTGGAGGGGGGTGATGTAGTGTAACTAGACTAACTACTAACTACTTCATATAAAATAAATTATTAGTTGTATAGCTAAATATACATTAAATATAAATAACAGCTGATAAAATATGTATTTACATTGTTAAAATCATTTAAATAAATAAATAACATAAGCTACATAAATACTGTTACATAAGTTATATTTTAAGATTACATTATTCTAAAATTATCTTAACATCTAAAACCTTACAACTAAATAATAATTTAAGTAAAACATTTCATTTTGTATATTTATTAGACGTGCGACGGACAATCACATTTCGTTATATATAGTTGCGGCCGGGCGGCCCCCCTCCGCCGCGTCTCCTGCGACGCGCCCGAACCGGTCTGGTTAGCGCGAGCGCCGGGCGCGAGGGACGGGGACCGGCCGCCGCAACCGGCCACCGATCGCCAGTAAAAAATATTATCTTGACGCGGTACGTGTGTCGCTCGATACGCGCCCGACACCTTACGCTATCGATTTAATTGTACTTAAAATTAAGTCTTCCTTGTCTCAGTAATTATAGCGAACGTATTGTGCTTTTCTGGCTTTCGCATAAATTGTATGCTTGCTTTAGCCTGTGCTTTAACCGTCCCTCTCCTTCAAATAAACTTTTAAATAGAAGTGCTGTGGTTTAAGTGCTCCCTACCACTATCTCATCTCTACATACCTTCTACTTACTCAATTTATTAAGTCACTGTTGATTGCTTAGTTATTAATAATTAACGACTTTTTTATCATATCGGACAAAGATATGGTAAAAAAGCCACCGGACATTGTATACTCTAGTTATATTTTGTAAATCTATACTTATATTATAAAGAGGTAAACTTTGTTTGTTTGTTTGTTTAATTGTAATGAATAGGCTCAAAAACTACTGGATCGATTTTAAAAATTCTTTCACCATTCGAAAGCTACATTATTTACGAGTAACATAGGCTACTTTTTATTTTGGAAAATATAGGGTTCCGTAAGATATTTGGGTTTTTCTGACAGAAGGTGAAAAAAATCAACCAGAAAAGTTACTTATTTTGCTTACGCTGCCTAAACTATAAAAGATAGAACCATACAATGTTCTAAGTAAATGTAGATCTTATAAATATCTACAAAAATGTCCGCGACACACTATATCTATCTATGCCAAGTGAGGCACAACAACCATTTTTTTATTTAAAAACGTTGATTTTTTTTTTTGGACTACATTTAAACGCATTTATTTTACTCATGCTGATAATCCTTATCAAAATTAATTATTTCATCACTAAGTACAGTTTGTGTAGATAATATTTGGTGTTTGAATGATTAAAATTGGACGTTTGGTTTAGAAGTTATGGTGAAATTAAAAATTGCGATTTACGCCCGTTTCGAAGTAGGCGCTACTGTGTCTTTACTCCATGGCGATACTATAAGGAGTAAGGCAGGGGTGCGCAGTAGCAAAGATTATGACCGGCCCTGCAGCTGGTGAATTAGCTCATATATCAAAAATACCAATGATCCCTACTGATTTGCCTATACCCTGCAAAAGGCTCCAATTTCCTGTGAGACGTAGCTTTTGCGGCGGTACAGACCAATGCGGGCCACGGGTAGTAATAATGAATATAAAGCAAAACTGCAGAATCGATTTTAATCATTTTTTCAGTGGCTATATATTTTATACCCGTGCGGAGCCGGGGCGGGTCGCTATACTCAAATATAAATCTTAAGTGGATACTGGACAGAGAGTAGGGACTAACCGCCGTACTCAGAGACATTTAATTATGATTAACCTTCAATTAAAGTTGAGTTGCACCAACTAACTTTAACTATAACTGTAACTTTAACTTCAATGCAAAATGTCAAATCTTTGGTTAAAGTTAAAAATGGACGCCATCAAGATGCCATATTTAACCATAACCATTAAGCTCGACACGGTTTTAAATGCACGTGGCGAAAAAAGAAACTAACGCTGTCATCATACAAAAACGACATTTTTGACAGTTCTCCTTTACCAGCAGCGCCCCCGCCCACGTTCATTTATAACTTTGTTGGACCAGCTGTCATCTGTCAATTTCTCCGGTCAAAGTTAAGGTTAAGGTTAAAGTATGGAGTGTAGATAGAGGAGAAATATCTCTGTATGTAAAAAGTGTCCGCGGAAATGCGTTAAATTAGGGTGAAACTATGGTGAAACTAAGGTGGCGCTACAGTAGCAACAAGGTAAATTTTTAATCATTTAGCAACTTTTATTTCAGCTATTTTAGGTTATATATTTCAAAATATATTGGTATTAACCCAGTAATTCTAGTAATAATTTATATTCCAGTAATAATTTATATTTTGTCACTAACGGCTACATCCATTGCTACACTCCATAATTCATTCCATACCCTTTGCTGCAGCTAGCGCCACTCTCGGAGGATTTTTCAACTATTATTTACTGCGTACAGCTGGACACTTTTTCAAATATCCCTCATATAAGATAGTTCTCCTCTATCTACACTCCATAGGTTAAAGTTAAAGTTAAATTTAGCCTTAACTATAACCATAACTTTAACCTTAACTTTAACCACGCCTCTGGTGCAACCCAACCTTAATGAATAGTTTGACAGATAATGTATGGGGCTTATGTCAAAATTTTGAATTAATTACATATATAAGTAATTAATGTTCCACTCTCAGTGCGGCAGTAAGTCTCAAAACTATTTTAAAAAGTCTACAACCGTATGCACTTTTAAAAATTCGCTTTTAAAAATTACTTATGCTCCAGTGTAGGTTAAGTTTATTTTCGAATTAGGTATATTAGATCATCTCTCTCACTCTTTCTTCATATTTATGAAAGGGAATGCTATTACATTAGGAAACAATTAGAAGAAACTAGCGCAAGGAGTTTTTATAAAGTAAGTAACTTATTATGATAAGCAAAATATATGAAAGCAAAAGTTCAACGTATATGTATAAGACTATAATATTATAACTACTCGTTATATAAAATAATAACCTTCTTTGGGTATTCCGTTAACTTACCTGAACGGCGACGATCGCACACAGGAGAATAGCGAAACCCTTCATGATTGAAATCTAATTGACCACTAAACTAATAATTACTTACTAATTTTACTAATTAGGTGAACTTATCGAGAACGTCAAACTGTTATCTACAGCGATGTGGATTTGATAGATATTTCAAAGATATAAAACGTTTTCCTAGTAATTTATACATAGTAATTACTTTTAATAGTGGCGTTTTACCTACCAATAAAACGCATATTAATTTACTTACCTTATTCGAAGCTTATTTAATTGAGATAGGCACTACGTTTCCCGCCATTATATCCATACTATTGACTTCCGGTTACTCCCACTTTTGTCCCACCATGGTGAAGAGGTAGGGAGTGTTTATAAAAGCGAGCTATCTCGTCTGCCAGTTTATTGCGTCTTAACTCACCAGGCAGAATTTAAACTATAAGCTTCGAAGAAGGTAAGTAAATTAATATGCGTTTTATTGGTAGGTAAAACGCCACTATTAATTCCCTGTACCGTTATTCGAAGCTTATTTAATTGAGAATTGTTTGTTATCGCCTGGTGGGAACGAAAGTTTACAGAATGTACTATATTAGACGCCAATGTGAAAGATACAAAATTATACTACTATGGGATCGCCAATTTCCCCTAAATAAAATATATTTTATTGAAAAATTGTCCACCTAATTTTTCAATGCAACTGATTGAACACTTCCCGGCGTACCGCGTAGCAGTTATACCCACATCTTTGAAAAGGGATATGATCCACCCTGAAATAATGGTCCTTGAGGCAGGTTTAATCTGACCTCTGCAAGTAATAATAAATTATGTAAATTAATTGTATTCCGCCTAGACTCGCGTACCTTAATAGTTCTTATGACCCAATAAACAGTATTGGGTCAATCACATGGACGTGCGTACCATAAAGGCAAAAAAGCACTGCTTACCTAATGATAAATACTTGCTATACACATATTTTAATTTAACTTTCGTACGTTTTAGATGACTTTAATTATTATTAATAGTAAAAATATGAATACACATTAACGCCTACTTTTATAAAATAGCACCAATTGATTTGCAAAACTACATAAACATAAGTCGGTAAGTGGTAACTAGGCGCGCCGCGCGAAGGTACGCACCAAAATTATACTACATATCTGTGGTTACAGGCACTCGATGTCTCGCAGACCCCGCCTATATGTGTGAGTTAAGATTTTCGTATTCGTACACTGTTCGCAAACGTGTGTGCGTGTGCGATTTACTTGGCCAGGACCTGCCGCATGGTTTCCGAGCTTAGCCGAGCGCCGGCGCGTTCGGAAGTAATCGGATATGTTCGTTGCCTATAATCCGAGTAAAAATAATAGACGGAAATCTAATTAATCACATATGCACATAATGCATTTTTGTTTAGTACGGTTTATATTTGTTTACATTACAGAAGTGTTTTGTATTTTGGGAGGCCATTTTTTCATGTGATGAGCACTGTAACATATTATTTTTGTTTGCGCCAGTATATTTATAGTTTTCTTAGAAGATTTTTATTATTTTAACATTTAAAAGTTTGTACATTTAACAGTTTATTAGATATTAGTTATTACTGAGTTTCTAATTTCTATATTAAGTGCGTTTTTTGATTTCTTAAAAATGTTATTTGACTGTGAGGTTTGTGTTGAAAATGTGTGTTTATTAAAAATTAAAAAAAACAAGTTTTCACAATTGTCATTCAGTGAAAAGATTCTAATTGTGATTTGTGTCGAAAGGTAGGTACGTGTACCTGAGTTACAACAATTAAACCAGCAACAAAAATGAAATGTAAGTAACTCGAAAGTTTCATGTAATTCATATTCATGTACTTATTTATTTTATCATTTTATAATATTATATACTTTATATTAAATGCGAAATTATCTCTGTCTGTCTGTCTCGCTTTCACGCCAAAACTAATGAACCGATTGTAATAAAATTTTGTACACAGTTAGTCTAGAGCCTGAGAAAGGACATAGGCTACATTTTTATAAGACAAAAATATACTATGTATCTAATTTCCATGGAAATATCGATGAAAATGAATTCACATTGCATTTCTAATATATAACAATCTATATTACGCCATACGCCATCTATGGCGTTTTTATTTATTTTAGCTTAGCACACATGTGAACGCAAATGAACTATCATTGTAGTTCCAACACGTGACAACAGATGGCGTTTTTTTGTTTCTTCATAACAGAACGTACTCATATATTATAATAGTTTAGAAAACATAGTTTTTAATTTATATCCACACTAATATTATAATTTATGCGAAAATATCTCTTTTTGTCCGTTTGTCTGTCTGTTTTGCTTTACGCCAAAACTACTAAACCGATACCGCTGCTTACCCCATGTCAAAAAGCTCTGCACGCCTCTGGTCAATCAGTCAATCTCCAACCAGATTGCCTGTAATCAGAAAAGTCAGTTTTTAAACCAAAGAATGGCCAAAATATTATTTCATTACTATTTTGTACACAATGGTCATTATCAATCTTTAGCAGGGTTAGATCATGAATTCTTCTACCAGAACATAAGAGCAGTAAAACGGCTGTATGTCTTTTTACTTGAAAAGGGTTGTCAATTGTCATGCTCTAAACTCTAAAGCGTAATTAGATATGATGCCAAACTATCTTTATTCCATATTGGTGGTTTTGAGCTTGTAGGTTTTTGTAAAGCCATGGATTTTAACATTTGCTCAACTATAATATTAGAACTAATTACTCCAGCCGAATTCGGTTACAAAGACTTGAACCAACAGACTTGTGTAAAATAATAGTGTTAAGTTATGACTTATGAACTAAATGAAGGTCTGATAAAAACCTGGCTACATCTACACCCTGTGGATTACATGATACGACTTGATTTTGGTTTGACCAGTGTAGCCATCGTTTCCAAGCAACATTATAAGCTTTTTGTGTAGAATTACGCCATGACTTACATTCATCTATTTACCGTTCGCTCCAGGTCTTCCCGGACTCCACCCCCACATTTCGGATTTCCAAACTTGCAGTGTCATCTTGTGGACCCCGGGTGGTGGCAGACCCGTCGACACGACGATGAGGAACTTGTCCAGGCGTGGAACTGTGTATGGGGCGGCAATCGCTCGGGCTTTCAGATCTGCTCGCCAGTAGACTTTGCTCCAGCGGGGGACTACCAGCAAGTATATTCCCTGTGCGTGATTGAGATGATTCAAAACTTTGGGTATTAGACATGGTGGCGGAAATATCCAAGCTAACTGGAAAATCCACTGCAGTAAAAAGGAGTCTAGAAAGAGCGCCCCAGGTTCGATTAAATCGAGAGAAATGTAGTTCGTTACCACATGCACCCGGCTGAAAGCAAAGAAGTCGGTCACTGGAATGCCCTATCTGCGGAAAATTCTGTTTGTCCATTCGGACGTCAAATGCCCCTCTGGGTTCCGACGAAGCCTTGACAAATGGTCGCGTGGCTGTTGTACATCCCTGGACCGTGAAAAACTGAGATGTATTTAATATCGTTCTAAAATTTCGAAAATTTTGTAAGGTTTTTGAGATTTGGTGCCGCCTTCGTGACGAAGGTATGCGATTACAGTTTTATTGTCGCCTTGTACTAAAACTGTACTGTTAGTCATTATTTTATGATGACTTTGAAAAACTTTTAATATAGCTAATATTTCTTTCTGATAAGTGATAACAATGGAGCATGATTTCGTCTTACGACCAAAAACAGGTCAGACTTAAATTATTAAGACGAGCGCCCCATGCGATGTCAGAAGCATTAGTTTCAGTTGTAAGATAATGCAATGGTGAAGACATATTATGAATAGCCGAAGGCTTACGGCAATTCGCGAGCCACCAATCCAAAATGTTTCTGGCGTCTGCCGGAATCGTATGTCATCTGGTGTCCGATTTTAACATTCTGTTGAGCAGCATCAAAAGCGCGCGGAAATTGAGCCGACCTGTGGGTACAGTAAAACTAGCAAAGTTTAATAAACCAACTAAGCTCTGTATCTCTTTAAGGGATACACGTTGCTTATAATATTATTAATTTTAAAATTTTTTTGGTTTTTAGAATTTGTAATTCCTCTATAGGAACTTGCTTTATATAAGTAGTAGGATTCCACTCGACTCCTAAATAAACTATTGACTCAAATGGAACAAAGATCGCTTTTACCTTGTTGATAATCCATCCTAAAAATTCCAAGGTTTGTACGGCAACATGAACATATTATGTTTCCTTAACTCATTCTATTTCTAAACTAGCTAAAAGCCGAGCTTTGCGAGGGCTTGCGTCGTCACACCTTCACTGACATAATATAACTATGTTAAATACATATTACTATGTTAAAGCACAAATCAATAGGCGTGATAGTTTTTCCAAAAAGTGTACCACAAAATGTAAAGGTTTGGGATATACTAGGGCTCATTTTGCTCGCCCTGAAAAACCATGTTACGAATACCTGTTTTTTGCGAAGAACTTGAGCCACCCAGTTGGTTATTGTCGCAAAAGCTCTTGGAGCAGAACTCAGTCAATGGTAGACACGTCGTTTCCTAAAGTTGCTTTTGATATTATATCAGGCGTTAGAATCTTCGAGACTCGAATGTGAAAGTATGCCTGCGACAGATCCACTTTGCAGGCTGAAGAAAATCTGGAACTCAAAACATGTTCAGAAGTTTGAACTTCGTTGTTTTGATGTAGTGATTCAGAGCCCTTAAGTTGAAGGCAGGCTGTACAGAACCGTCTGTTTTGCGTACTAAAAACATTGACGAAAGTAAGCTTGGAGATGGATTGCATCGCTCCAAGACTCCTTCTTCGCTCATTTGTGGTCGCGAGAACGAGGAATTTCTACTGTTTTTTGCATCCCCACATGAATAAGGGGGGACTTCTTGCGAAATGTATACGATACCTGGAAATCATTTTCAGTATTGTTTTTGGTGCTCCCAACTGCCTCCATTGATCCACATATTGAGCGAGACCGCCGGCCTGATATTTCGTGCCAAAAACGACTTCGCTTAACATCACCGGTGTCACTTTAATTTCGTTTGAAAATTAAGCATTAGTTAATCTTTTTCAGGAATATCGTGGCTAACATTGAAAAACATTATATATAAGTATATTGTCTTTTACCTTATTTAAATACTGAGTATTATTCTGATGCGGCTGCTATTATTATTGGTTAGCTATAAAGTTCAGTCACTAATTTCTTTTTACATCCGTTTATATTTACAGTCTGAGTGACACCTTCGTTTGCCCCCTCCTTTTTTTGCTACGGTGCTTAGCCGAGTCTGAAGAGCCAGTAGATGAACTATCACTATCGGAGCTAGAATTTAGAAACTATTCGAATCGTCATAAACAACATTTCGCGGTGCAGATGGACCTGCAACTGGTTCGTCACTTTCACATATATTTTACTAGCATTTCCATTCATCCTAAAAATAAAATGCTGAAAAGCTAGTCATTAAATTAATAATTTCATTATATTAAACTAAAATTGCTTATAAACTTGTAAGTAATAAACAAAATTTGTTGTTTAATTTTATTTGAACGGAAAAACCGTTAAAGAATAATAAGATGAAAATATTTTATATTTCTTTCATCGATAGTAATAATTAATTAAAATAATTAAAAACAATTGTCATTATATTAACAAAATAAATTGTTAAATTAGTACTTTTTTCATTTAAAAATAAAAATAATATAACATACCTGTAGATGTTTATTTCATATTTATCCTTGAAATAAATTCAATTATACCTGTGTAATTCCTTGCAATAAATTGCACTTATACCTGTGTACAAAAACACTACCGTGTCGGGCGGGAAACAAGACGCCAATGAACTGGCAGACGAGATAGCTCGCTTTTATAAACACTCCCTACCTCTTCACCATGGTGGGACGAAAGTGGGAGTAACCGGAAGTCAATTGTATGGATATAGATAATAGAAATATATATAGAAATAGATATAGAGAATAAGAGAATAGAAACGTAGTGCCTATCTCAATTAAATAAGCTTCGAATAACGGTACAGGGAATTAATGTCAAATTAAAATTTGAAAAACAACCCCCGATTCAATATACTTAAAAAACATAGGTCAGGAATCAGAATGCAAAATATTGAACCGATGAAATCACTGGATGATGCAGAAGAAAGAAACATGTATACAATAAGCGGGCTGATGATAATAAACTCTCATACACTCGAGCATATCTCGACCATGTCAGCTGCTTTCAAACAATATAAGAACTATGTACACTCGAGGAAGTTGATTCCTATATGCAGGTAGCGGGTCAGCCCAATTTCGCGATTATGTTGGTCGGGAAAAAGAAAAGGACAGAATCGTATTTCTATACTTCCGTCCTAGTCGTTTTGTGTTTGCCAAAATATCAACACAGCGATCTCCTTAGCGACGATAAGTTTATTGGTCGCTATCTGTCGGTTAATCGGTTATACTCGTATGACACGACATAATCTTATTTTATTGGTCACTTTACTTTTACCATATACCGAGAAATATAAACATACGCCGGCTACTTAGCAACCGCCTTAGCAACGAAAGTTTTTACGTTTTGAAGGTTTAGACAGGATTATTAATTTAAGTTTTGCAAATATGGTTCTGAATTTTTTAAGTTCTCAACATGTTCTGAATGATTGGTGTGAAACATTTATTTCACCTATCTGAACTTAATATTATGCACTTCAAACGTGGCTTATCTAAGCATTTATGTGCTTCAAATCATCAACTAACCTAACTGTTCAAAATGTGCTATAAGAACAATGAAGTCATACACAGGTTATAAATTATAATTAAGCAGATCAACCCAGTCTATATCAACAGCACACCCTCATTCTACAATTTTCGTTGATGGTCATGGTTAGAGTCGGAACACTAACGTGACGTTTTGTCTTTAAATTCGTTTCGTGTTGCTGATCGTTTTAAGATCCCAAAGATTTTTTAAATGACCAGAATTGTAAATTGTTAAGTACTGTTTTACTGTGAAATAAAATATTGTCACTTTTTATTTGTGTTGTGATTTTTGTTAAAATATGTTCTTGTAGATTAGAAAAATGCTGATCTTTAGAGCGTTTTTACGTTAAGCAGTAGATAAAAATGGGTAGGTAGTAAGTTGCTTTGGAATAATAGCATTCTTAGATTAATCATTGTGGCCTGTGGGTGGGAGTTTTGGCCTGTGGGTTTAGTTTCATATCATAACTATACGGATTCCGATAGGCTTTGAGGGAATACATTTTACAGTCTCAGAAATACCTAAATTACTTAAATTGCGACAATTTAAATTAAATTTTAGCCTAAAACACCGATTTCATTTTGTCCTATTTTGGATTGTCACAATTTAAGTAACATTAGGTATAAATTGTCTTTTCCATTGTTATGGTCCAAAAATGCCATTAAAGCAAGGCAGGAGCAGTTCAAATCGCATCACTTAGTTTTGTGTTTTTGCCTTGGAGTTTCTATGAAAATGATCTTTAAGACGAGGTGAATAAGGTATGACCCTAATGACCACAGTTTGGTAGAACAACGAACTGAGTCAAGGACACGATATTACTAATTTAGTGTCAATTATTTCAAATTTTAAAATGAAAAATATCAAACAAGAAACAATGATTTCGAATGTAAGGACGAAGCCGGAGTCCCTCGAAATATTTACAAACGAGTGTCTATTCTAAAAGCTAATATTATTTTAGGCCAACTACTTAAAGAGCTTCACTTAAGTTTTAACGGCCTCTCTAGTGTCCGGAAAACATTTAAATTCTAAGCTAACTAAAAGTTTCGGAGCTCTAAGTGAAGTATTCTGATACTTAATAATTATAAAAATGCGTAGTTTCTGAATCGGCCGAAAGTCTTGTCACTACTGGGCGCAGTGTAGCTTATTAGGTGCCATAAACGTATTTTTCAGATCTCGTGAACCTTATGCTGGCTTCTCACGGTGCGTAATTTGAACGAGCGAGCACGAGCCAATAGGTGAGTTCGCGCTACCCGTTCTCACGGCGCGTAATATCACGAGCCGCGCCGAGCCACGTCTTTGAAGTTATCGACATAAATCGGATCGGACGCGCCTGCTCGAGCCAGCCCGCGCCACCTTGAGCCACCACTTGAGTGGCTAGAGCTGGCGCGGCGCGGCGCGTGATATTACGTACCGAGAGAAGTCAGCATTAGACTGCTGATAGAGTCGTTCCATCGGGGCAATCACGTCAAAATATTTAAAATAAGTAGATAAGACCTTTCCTTACTTCAATAATAGCTATACCATGTAAGTTGACAAAATTGACATAATATTATAATTCTGTCTACTCTGCATCAAAATGTATCAATAAGCCTGTTCTGCAACGCGAGGTTGCCAGATTTACAGAGGAACGTCACATGTACCGTGCGGAGAGGCAACAGCGCGCTGCTCGCGAATTTTTTGAAACAATAATAATTTATTGCAAGTACGAATAGTCTCGATTCAATGTGTAAAGGTGCTCCCTCACCGGGAGCGTTTGCGTGTAATGTAACATATTTATAGATTCGCATGGGCGTAGCCAGGATTTTACAATTATAGGAGGGCAAATTAAGAAAATCCTTAACTTCGAATTCTAATTAAAACCGACTTCCAAGTGAAAACAATAACATTACTTATTCAAATAAATGGTATATTAAATAATTCTTACACTTTAGTACTCTAATATTTCGTACTTTTAATACTCTTAACTAATCATTCGTACTCTTTAGTCTCAACTATTTCTATAATATACACTCTTCATTACATAGAGAAATATAAGAGTACTTCATTATTTTGAAGTCGGTCGGTACCAGCTCAGAATCGTGAATTCTATGACAAAATATATTTAATTTTTGGGACTGGTACCGACTTTCACTCTTTTTAAAGCCTTATATTTTATAAGGCTTTCTGTATAAAGACTGTGTTCTGCGTAGTGATGATGATGATGGATGTAATTTGCATAGTATGTAAGTACCTAGTATAAATTATTTCAGTTATTAAAACAGCGCCCCAACCCCCATACTTGTATCTTTAATTATATAAACGAACTTGTGTCTAAGGTGGAGAATTCACTGGAGAAGGTCTACGAATGGGGTGGACGTAACTTGGTCCAATTCAACCCCCCAAGACACAAGTCAGCGCGTTCACCACTAAAAAGTCACCAATGGTCGTATATCCTCGTTTAGAGGGCACATCTTAAATCATCTCCCCTAGGATCGAAATACTTGGCGTTAACATATCGAGCGAAGTCCAGTTTCGATACCATCTCGAGGGTAAGGCCAAGTTAGCCTCGAAGAAGCTTGGTGTTCTGAACAGAGCGAGACAGTTCTTCAGTCCGTACCAGCGCCTACAACTCTACAAGGCGCAGGTTCGGCCTCATATGGAATATTGTTCTCATCTCTGGGCATGGGCGTCAAAATACCAACTGCTCCCTCTGGATCGTATCCAACGAAGAGCCGCTCGAATTGTTGACTGCCATAGTGTTTCAAACAGCTTGAACCCCCTGGAATTACGCCGAGATGTAGCTTCACTCTGCATCCTCTATCGGCTGTATCACGGGGAGCGCTCTGAGGAATTGTTCGGAATCATACCACCTGCAACTTTTTGCCATCGTCCCACGCGAAAAATATACCATCCTCATCACCTTGATGAGTGGCAGTCTTCCACCGTGCGTTTCTCGCGTAACTTTCTGCCGCGCACTGTAAAACTCTGGTACAAACTGTCACCAGCAGTATTTCCGGACCTACACGACCTACAAACCTTTAAGAAAAGAGCGTATTCCCATTTCCCTGTTAAAAGGCCGGAAACGCACCTGCAGCTCTTTTGATGTTGCGAGTGTCCATGGGCGACGGTAGTTGCTTTCCATCAGGTGATCCGTTTGCTCGTTTGCCCCCGTTTTATTTCATAAAAAAATTGAATCCGGAGTTCTCTTAGTATTTTCGGAACCATCTAGCATACCTTGGTGCAAAATTTTACTTTTTGGTAGCATATAATATATGCTTGGGATACTTCTCATAAAGTCAAAATCGCCCTCTTGTGCTTTCATAAATTTTTGAGAAGTTACCTCGATTACTCATGAAATTAACTTTAATACGTGGTAATAAAGGTTGACCTTATTGACTACATCTTAAAGATCATTTTCACAGATACTCCGAGGCGTACTTAGGTGACATACAGGCGAAAAAGATCGTCGAGCCATAAGTCCGCGTACTTCTACGCACGTCTGTCACCCCTTTTACACCCCTTTGAGGGTTCTGTAATTAACAAGACGTCCTCGTTGACTATGGAACCCTAAAACATCTAACCAGCAGATTTTTTTGTATACTGAGAGGTATACAAAAAACTAGCTACTATAGTTATATAATTTAACAATAACATTTTCCTACAAATAGAACAATCATATTTTAGGACCATCAAATCGAAATACTTATTAACTTTCGAGAATTTTTGCACAGGAAATTGTTGTTCGTCTAATCAAAAAAAAAAAAAAAGAAGCTACTCACTAATCACTATGCTACTCACGAAAAATTTTCTTGATAGCAATCAATATCCTAGGCCCTAGGGAATCTGAACCTACTACTTACTATTCATTTTTATGTTTTGCGTAATGTAATAAAAACGCTCTAGAATTATAGATCAACATCTTTCTAATCTACAAGAAACCATAAAAATCGGAACACACTTGTATAATATCGTGATGATATTTTATTTGAGCGTTAAAACAATATTGAAAAACGTAAAACTTATAAAATCATTATGAACTCTTAGGTATTCTTCTTGAGGTATTATTATGAACTCTGGGTTGTTATAATAATCAGCAATGAGAATATAATTCAAAAACATAACTTAAGTTTTACTTAATCCTTTGGGGTAGCCTTTTCCAACTAACCAACTCATGATAATATTTATTCACGAAGATATTGGGAGTAGAATTAGGTTGGCCAGTTTGATCTGCTCAACGATTTGCTGTTAATAAGTCCATTGTTTTGTTGCACATATTGGATGGGTTATAATGTTTCAATAAACACATTTTATATAATATTAAGTATATATAGTACTTAATAATTTTTTCAAAGATTGTTCAGATGAGAGAAATAAAATAGTATATTACTTATTTAAATCAATTCCCAATATTTGCAAAACATTTTTGAAGATGACCGTGTCAAAAACTTCAAAATGTAAATACTTTCGTTGCTAAGGCGGTCGCTAAGTAGATTATATTTTGTCAAAAGCAATGCGACCAATAAAATACGATTCTATCGTGAACGAGCATAGCCGACAGATAGCGACCAATAAACCTATCGTTGCCAAGGAGATCGCAATGTTGATATTTTGGTAAACACAAAATGACCAAGATGGAAATATAGAAATACGATTTTGTCCTATTCTTTTTCCCGACCAACACTGACCACTGACTAGTTTAAGTTGACCCGCGACATGCATAGGAATCAACTTCCTCGAGTGTACTATCAGAGAAGTTGATTCCTAGGCAAATGGGGGACCTGTGTAGTTTGGTCGCGTTACGTCAAACCCAGCCGACAGATCACAATTAACATTGAATTGACATGATGCGACCAAATGATGTTGTTCTGTCAACTGCCTAAGAATCAATTTCCTCGATGGTAATTTCGTGTGCATTAATCTTGTTACAAAAAAAATATCATCTACATTTTTTAAGATATGACAATTTATCTATTATTTTATATCGTTGCCACCTGTTAATACAACATAATCCATAGATAAAGCTTGGATAAAGATACTATTTTTGTTCAATTTATTGATATTATTAAGGTATTTAAAAAACAACATAATTTGTTCGCTTTGCACCTGCTCAACCTGCCTAATGCCCATATAAAACTTGCTTCCTTGCAAACCTAAAAAGTTTCGTTATTAAAATCTAATATACCTTGCCCGCATTCTCGTTGCGCAAGAATTCTATTACCGTAAAAAATATACCATCCTCATCACCTTGATGAGTGGCAATTTTCCACCGTGCGTTTTTCACGTAACTTTTTGCCGCGCACTGTAAAACTCTGGAACGAACTGCCACCAGCAGTATTCCAGACCAATAAGACCTGCAAACCTTCAAGAAGAGAGCGTATTCGCTCTTAAAAGGCCGGCAACGCACCTGCAGCTCTTCTGATGTTGCGAGTGTCCATGGGCGACGGTAGTTGCATTCAATCAGGTGATCCGTTTGCTCGTTTGCTCCCTTATTTTATGAAAAACCCTATTAGAACTGTACACTTTTCCTCCTTCCTTTTTTAAACTATCCTACGTCCTTCTCCGGGACTTATAGTACGTCGGTATCGGAGTCACCAAAGGGACAGACAGACGACATTTTACCCATTTATAAATAGTATGGGAGTTCAAAATATTGTCTTTGCGCTTACTTGGTTATACGTTCACTTGTCTTTCACGTTATTCGATTTTTTTACTCGGATTTAACTACCTGCGCACAAGGGCGTCGCCAGCCGATGGCGCAGGGGGGGGCAAGTTGACTTTACATACTACAATTCATACTTTTCTCATTCTCTATGAATGAGAAAAGTAGGTATGAATTGTAGGTAAAGTGGGTATGAATTGTAGGTATTCTGTGACAGTACAATGCAATAAAAAACTTGTAAATAAGTTATATTAACATTTATTAGAAAAATAGAATAAAAAGGAGTTTGAATTTGAATAAGTGTACAGCGTACAGCGTATTTTTTTTAATTATCAGATTTTAATATTATAATGGTCGTTGTTTGTTTATATTAGGTTAATTAAAATATAATTTTCGGGGATTCATTGTAAACTTCTCGGCCACTTTATTATTAAAATCTTGTAAGTTTCCATGTATAAGTTTTCGGTGCACACTCATCATGGCCAAACCATTGAGGCGATTTTCACTCATAGTGCTTCTTAGTCAGGTTTTTAGTCTCCTAAGGCTGCTAAACGATCGCTCTACCGTACACGTCGTGCATGGAAGAGCGATCAAAATTTTCAACGCTTTTTCCGTGTCGGGAAAGAAGGTTTTTGCTTCTTTCAGGATATCAACAACGGTTTGATCTGTTGAGTTTGGTTTATTATGCCAGAATCGCTGCCAAAGCTCGACTTCAATATTTATGTTTGGTAAATTATAAAACTGAGCGATAGTTTCACAAGTTTCTGTGAGATTTTCGACTGACATTGTTTGCATTTGTGCGGGGTGTAATTTAGATAAAGCAAATGATGGAGTATTTTCTTCAGCAAAGCGTGTTTCCAGCGATGTAATAACGGAGTCCAAGTATGGTATTATTAATGATCTTTTCCAGAATTCTGAAGGGCTTTCTGCTGGGTGATTGCTTCGATGACGTTGTTTCCCAACAATGCGCGGCATTGAAGTGATATCCTCCTCCAGGCCGACTTTCTCCGCAACAACAGTAGCATCCTTTATAATTTCATCTGTGACTCTTTCGGGATTATCACGGTGGCTCTTAAGCAATTGCAAAATGCGTTTGACGTGTTGCGAGGCCTTAACCACATCCAAAGCTATGGATTGGAGTGCGTTGACAACAGGTTCTAACAAAGCAGAGTATTTAGCTATCAAAGTAATACAAAGTATAAACGAAATTTTGAAAGCAGCCGCATGGAGTTGAAAGGCATTTTTTCGAGTAGCACTGTTTCCTTCACGCGATAAGTTTTCTAAGGCTTCCAATATAACAGGAAAATTCTCCTTAAATACTCTGATAGTTTTATGTTTCTCACTCCATCTTGTTTCGCAGAGCCTTGCAATATTAGGTATCAATTTTCTTCTCAAAACAGATTCCCGAAAAAAATTAATAATATCTTTAGTGGTTCCCATGGTGTTTCGAATTTCAGGAAGAATATTGAGATCATTTATTACCAGATTCAGTTTATGGGACGAGCAATGAAAGAACAGTGCTTTGGTATATTTTTTGCGAAGGATCGCTTGTACTCCACCGTCTTTTCCGGACATCGTCGAACAACCGTCAAATCCAAAACCAACGCATTTATCAGCAGGATTAAGGTCTTCTTTTGTCAGAAACTCATCGATGCAATATGCAATAGATTTCGCATCCAGACCTTTCAGCTCAACAAATCCGACGAACATTTCTTGGACCTCATTGGCTTCCTCGTCAAAATATCGCAGCCCAATCGATAATTGTTCAGTACCGGAAATATCAGCTGTTTCGTCTGCTAACACACTATAAGCTTCTGTTTCTTTTACTTTTTTCACAATGTCTGCCTTAATAACATCTCCACAAATTGCGATAATTTCATTTTGAATAGCAATCGATCGATAGCTTGCATTCTTTTTCCCATGCTCAATGTGTTTCTTCAAAACTAAATCTCCCGCGTCAATTCGTAGCTTGTATAAGTCCTCGAGAATACCTTCGCCATAATGTTTTCCTCTCAGAGCTAAGTCGTGCGACCCGCAAAACGTAATGCAGGAAATAATGGATGTTATAATTTTTCGGTTTTCTTCAATAATGCCCCGGGAGTATTTGTTGAGTTGTAAATCTACAGGCACACTTCCAAGAAATGATTTAGCGGCTTCCAGTGCCATCTTATGGAAGTGGGTTTCCATGTGCTTTTTGCAATGCTCGTGAATATCTTTGAACTTACAAAACGGCCTTACGATAAATGACCCTAATACGCCTCTAAAAGAATTTGGATTTGGCGGGAACAATATACAATATTTACAAAAGGCTCCTTTTTGGTGCCTGGAATAGACCAACCATGGAGAGTACGTATCCAACCATGAACAATTGAATTTCCTCTTCAAATGTTTAGCGTCTTTCGCAAAGTCATACGTCGCAGACGGAGACCAAGTGTTTTCAAGCAATTCTTTCTTCATTTCAGTCGATAACATTGATACTTGTCCAATAAATTTACCGATGTCATTTTCGTTGCAGTCATTTATCGAAGAGTCGGGAACTAAGTTCGGTTCTTTGGATGTGCTAGGTCTCGCCAAGTCACCCACGGAATCATCGCTGTCACTGCTTGCTCCTTCAGGTTTCTTTCTTTTTAAAACTGCAAAATAAAATATTTGAAATAGCAACAACTTCTTCTGGTCCGCAATTCACATTGAAAGCATAAATGCCCTTCAAGACGGCGGCAGGCTCATCAACAGTCCTAGCTATTTCGAGCGGCTTAACCGCCGCGGCTATGCTCGCGCGGTCTCGGGCATCCTCGCTCGAGCACTCTAGAGCGGGCGCGACGACACGCACGCACCGGAGTCTCAAACATACGCGAGCCGACTGTGCCGAATCGGCACTGCCGATATTCATTCATACAATTTTCTACTTTAAGCTATGTTAATACGGTCCTATTTTCGATTGAACCATTAAATTGAGCAATTTCCCTTTTGGTTTAAACTGACGACCCTTAAGAATCGGATATCGTGCCTAGAAACGGATCTTTGCGATTTTAAAAACCGATACAAAATCAGCATTTATAATCAAATCAATTGACGTTATTTTACGGACGGAAAATACGAAAACTAAACGCAAGTGATACTCACCACAAAATTTTCTGATGTCCATATTGATTATGTGATCACAGCAACTATTTAGATGTGATAATAGCGCACAAAACAAACGTAAAAGCGGGCAGTGGCAACGCTAACGCACGAATAAATGACAGACAGACAGACGATAAAACAAAGGCGGCTGTGCGGGGGGCGCGGGCGTCACGCAGTTACATGTTGCTTTGCTTCCCCACTCCCTCTCTCCCGCTTCAACGATAGAGTAGAGCAGAGCGCAGCGTAGTACGGAATATTAACCCTTCGTTGGTCGCGCTATGAGCGATTCCCCGGTTTTTTTTTTTTTCAATTTACAAAATAAATAATTTTTTCTAAGCTTCAATAATCCAGCTATTCCTTCTTTTATCTTTTTAGTGTCAATTAAAAACGTTTTCAGTGCTGTAACTATTTTTATTAATTAAATATTCAATAATTAATATGAAAAGAACGTGGAGTTGCGGCGATTCCCCGTGTGCGCGACCAACGGAGGCAGGGAAATTTCTCTCGCGGCATTGCCAATATACGAGAGTTGTCCGCGCGCTAGCCAATGAATAGATTTGGCAACGCTGCGAGAAATTTAACATTACGGCGATTCCCCGCGACGCGACCAACGAAGTGTTAAGAGTGGAATTGGTGAATTCATTCGAGTTTCGACGCACGGGAATGATTGTTTAAGGCTTGAACTTCAAGCAAATCAACTCAAATACTTAGGACTTTGGTTGCATTATATTTGGCAACTTTTTTAGAATCTCTAGGGGGGGGCAGCTGCCCCTCCCTGCCCCCCCTTGGCGACGCCCTTGCCTGCGCATAATTTATGCCTTTCTCGAATCACATCTAACAATTCTAGAATAATGAAAATAAAAATACCGTGTGTAAATGTATCGTATATTCTATTTCTTCGGACTTTTGGACCACGACTTCCTTCCCGCGTCCTTCAGCAGGGACCAACTCTTGGACCGCCGTGGCGTCTTGCTTTTCTCCTTGGCTTTGGGACTAGGCGTCCTAGCTCTGGACTTATCTCTGGACTTAGACCTTGTCCTCTTGCTGCGAGATCTAGATTTCCTTCGGGATTTTGATCGACTGCGTGATCTGAAATAGAGTAGGATAATATAAATAAATAAATAAATTGTTTAATAACGATAATATGACAGTATTGCAGCGACATATGTTTTCTACACGGTGCATAACTTTGAAAAAAAAGACACGTATGACGTATGTATTCTCTTACGTATTGTACCGTTCAAAAGTTTTTGCCCACCCTATATTTTGTGCGATACATAAAAAATAAAAGCAATATGATCGAGTTTGATATTATATTTTAAAGAACATATTATTAGGATTAAAATATAGTAACATGTAAATAAGTCTGCAATGTTTCCATATTAAAAATTTTAATTTATTTATATTATTACCTTCTTTTGCTTTTATTCATTCTTTGCACAATCTTGGCATTCTTAGTAACATTTCGACAAATAATTGATTTCTATTTGGTCCCACTCAATTTTTCAGGATATTTTAAAGGCGTGTTGTCATAATAGGAGTGTCCTATTTTCTTCTTTCTGACATCCCTGTCCGATTCATCCCACAAAAATTCAATGGGATTGAGGTTGGGCGACCGTAGTGACCAAATCATTACGTTTAGTACATTCTTCTTTTCCAATTCTTCTAAATGCTGTTTGTACAGCTTCAAGGTATACTTGGGATCGTTGTCATGCTGGAAAATAAAATTTCTACCGATCACGCTTTGACCAGACCGTACTACATTTTTATTTAATATTTTTAATTCTTCCTTCTTTCTTTAAAATCCGTTCAATTTTCGCCAGGTCTCCAGTCACCCGGCCTCCAAAAAATCCCCAAATCATCGTCAAGCCTCCACCATGTTTTACGTTCTGGATTACACATTAATTAAGCACCCGTTCTCCCTTTGACCTGCGCACGAAGATTTTTCTCTTAAACCCAAAACCTCAAACTTTGACTCATCACCATAAAACTCTCTCCCACTGATCCATGCGTCCAATTTTTACGTCCTTTAGCCCACTGCAACCTCATCACGTTATTTTGACGCCTTAAAGAGGTTTCTTCACTCCTACTCTTCCGAAAAGGCCAGCTTCTCTCAACCTCCTTTTCACTGTTTTTCAATGTAAAAGTACTCAAAGGAAAATCTCTAGTTTCTTTGATCTAAGCTGAAATCTCTAGACCCGTGAGTCGTCGATCACGTTTACTGGTCAATACACTATGCTTATCTTCAACTGTTGTGACTTTGCGAGGCCGTTTTGAACCTTTGCTATCGCTAAAACTCCTGGTGGATGCATATTTTTTCACGATGTAATCCACGATTTTTCGACGTATTTTTAATTTGACGGCAATGTTAGGGTTCCTTTTGCTTGAGTTATGTAGACTAACGATAAATGCATAAGTTTAAACCGATAGTTCCTTGGTTGCACCTGTTTTAAAGCTTATGTGTCTGAATTTTCGAAAGCGAAAACAATTAGTATTATAACTTCACAAAAGAGTGTTTTGGTGTACAAAGTATAAATAAAAGCTTGATTCCTGCGACTCACAGAGCTTAATGGAACTAAACTCAAATTATAAACATGGAAGAAACAATTCACAGTTAAAGAATATTAAACAAATCAGCCATACTTGCAAATTTTAATTTCTCGCACTCACCTACAAAATGTAAACATGCGCTCGTATAAAAGTATACAAATAATGGACACAATTATTTTTGGTTTTAAAAACATCGTTTTAACCTTCGTTTGACAATATAAAAGGACAATTTGCTAATTCGTATATTTTTTTAATAAAATAAATAAATTATGTTGTGGGCAAACACTTTTGACCGGTAGTGTACGTAAACGCACACATACGTATACACAGTTCACACACGCACGTATACGCATTACGCATACGCACACGTACATAAACGCACACGTACGTAAACGTACACGTACGTAAACGTACACGTACGTAAACGCACACGAACGTAAACGTCCACGTACGTGAACACACACGTACGTAAATGCACACGAACGTAGACGCACACGTACGTAAACGCACACGTAGGACGTAGGTATATGCACGTACAGTACCCGGCGATAAATATTGCACATCGACCTTTGGAAAGTGACAGTCGGCTAATTTCGGTTTTGTAGAGCGTTATCTCTAACGCACGAAATACAAAAAGTCCGGTATATATTAGGAGCTGCTAAAAAAACCATAATTATTATGGTTTGCTTCTTTTGACAATTTTATTATTCTTTGTATAAAATACACCAAATTTTCTATAAGTTATGGCTTTAGGTTCGGGTAAAATAAAATAAAAAAGCGTGTTCAAATTATGTTTACGTATTTAATTCTTTTGGAAAATTACAGCTGTAGCAAATTTAGGGGTGTTAACAACTCTAGATATATATTTTGAACTGGACGCGACTGCACTCTATTGAATTTGTCGAATAGGTGTGTGGTACAAAGATAACGCTCTATGAAACCGAAATTAGCCGATTATCTCTTTCCAAAGGTCGATGTGCAATATTTATTGCCGGGTATTGTACGTATACGCAAACGTACGGATACGCAAAAAGGGAAGGTTGCTATATCCCTCACCTGCTACGACGACTTCTAGAGGAAGAGCGAGTATAAGAGGGGCGGTGGGAGCGCGAGCGGGAGTGGCTGTACGAGTGGCGGCGGGAGCGAGAACGCTATATCTCTCCGTCAGCTTTTATGTATTCATCTCTCACCTGCTACGACGGCGGCTTTTAGAGCGAGAGCGAGTATACGAGCGGCGCTGCTAACGGGAGCGAGACCGCGAATATGAGCGGCGGCGGGAGCGCGAGCGGGTGTGGCTGTATGAGTGGCGGCGGTTGCGAGAACGCTATATCTCTCTGTCAGCTTTTATGTATTCATCTCTCACCTGCTACGACGGCGACTCCTAGAGCGAGAGCGCGTATACGAGCGGCGCCGCGAGCGAGAGCGAGATCGCGTGTACGAGCGGCGGCGGGAGCGCGAGCGCGAGCGGGAGCGACTGTAGGAGCGGCGGCGGGAGCGGTCGTCGTGCTCATTGCGGCTTTCGTTCTCCGTCAGCTTCTTGAAGTATCTGAAACGAGACAATTCGTGACGTCAATATTTGTAATAACAGTAATAATTGTTGTTACATAATGGAGTAAAGTGTTGAGTCGAATCGAATTTGCTTACTTTACACTAGCCTAACACAAATCAAAACTGAAACCACAAAGCTGGGGACTGGCGTCACAAAATCGAAACTTAAAATTAATAAACTATTATAGGTGGCAGCGCTTGTCCCCTATAATTCTCTAATACACAATAGCCATCTACATAAACTCACTGGTAATACTGCTGGCTGGCGTCCGGTCCGTCGAAGTACGGCATCCGCGGTCCGCGCCCGCGACCCCGCCCGCGTCCGCACCCGGGCGAATATTTGAGAGAGACAAAATTCATGTCTTTGAAGTTGGGTCCAAAACGCCTTCGTGAATTTGATGTAACATTACACATTTCAATGTCTAATTAACTTACGAAAATGCTGCTAAAACTATTTTAAAGTAGAGTTAATATTTCAAAAGTTATTATAAAAAAAGGACCAAATTGTGAAATTTTTGCGTGTCGTTTCGATACTGCCGCTTACAATTTATTATTTATAAAAATAAATGAGCTAGAAAGGATTAAAAAGTTAATGTTAATTTGAAGATAAAGAACTAATAAACTATTCGATACCAACAAATAACACATCAACTTACATTAAATAACTAAAAATTCTATTTTTAAAATGTTCATAAAATTCGCGTCATTGTCCTATGCATTTTTTGTTTTGAATGCCTTGAAAATTATATATTCGATATACTCTACGTGACGGGTTGAAACCTATTTTGCGATAAAATCTGCTGGCTCACTTTATTTGATCGCAGTGCTTTGGTGTGGATAGAGGTCTTCGTTTTATGCAGGTGAGTCTTTGAAATACGTTCTACAAAAATTTCCAAATTAGACGTCATTTACCTTTCTCGATGTGTGCCAACATTTGTCTGTTTTTCACTACTTTTTTTTATACCAAGTTATAAAGGCTCGCAACATTTCTAAGTTCTTAATAATTTTCTTAGTTTTCTTTTTATCAATACTTAATTATTAAAAGAATTTAGTAAATCCGTCATTTTCCTAAACGTCATTTTCCTGAATAGCCCTAAAAGCATAATGACGATCATTCAGAATAATGACCAAATCTGTAACTGTATTTGTGGAAAACAGGGATAAATATATCGAATCGATGCAATGTCGATATTACAATTAGGTAATTATTTGACACCTTTTCGAAAAGTAGTAGTAGAATAGTAAGAAAAGTAGTAAAAATGTTATCTATACTTCAATATTATAAAGCAGGAGAGGTTGTTTGTTTGTTTGAACGCGCTAATCTCAGGAACTAATGGTCCGATTTGAAAAATTCTGTCAGTGTTAGATAGCCCATTTATCGAGGAAGGCTATAGGCAATATTTTATCACTCTAAGAATAATAGGAGCGAAGAAATAGAGGAAAATGTGGAAAAAAAGGAGAGAAATTATTTGAAAGGGCTTATTTGAACACGCTAATCTCAGGGACTACTGGTCCGATTTAAAAAATTATTTCAGTGTTAGATAGCCCATTTATCGAGGATATTTTATCACGCCAAGAATAATAGAGCCAAGAAATAGAGGAAAATGTGGAAAAAACGGGGGAAATTATTTGAAAGAGGGCTTATTTGAACACACTAATCTCAGGAACTACTGGTCCGATTTGAAAAATTCTTTCAGTGTTAGATAGCCCATTTATTGAGGAAGGCTATAGGCTATAATTTTTCACGCTAAGACTAATAGGAGCTAAGAAATAGAGGAAAATATGGAAAAAACGGGGGAAATTATTTGAAAGGGCTCATCTCACGAGCCACTGGATCAATTTTTCTGTTATTTGGTACAGATAACTGATAAGAATTAAGAAATTGACCACGTGAAGGATCATACGCTATTTTTGTGGACTAATTTGTCTGTGAAATATCTAATTTACGCGAGCGAAGCCGCGCGGAACGTTTGGTAATAAAATATTATTTGAGAAATAATAAATATCAGAATTATTATTTAACAGGTGTACATTTTTTATTGCAGGTGACTCGAAAAGGTAGAATATATTTTTTAAAGGTAGGTTTTGGTATTAGCTATATTTTAGGGAATACATTTTTATAATAAATCAATACTTTTACTAACATACAAGTTTTATTGAAAATCCTATTTTTTACTTATAATAATAATAATAACCCCCACACCGGTTTCGGTGACGGTGGCTGGTTTCATTGAAACCAGGCAAGTTACGCAGGAGTAATTTTATAGCGCCCAAGTGTGTGCGCAGTACACATGAGCACTCTCTATTCCTTTTAACTCTCATAACCCAGTGGGACGGACGACCGACACGACTGGCGAGAGATCAAGCGCAGGACCAACTTTTACATGCCCATCCGTGATCCGATGCATGGATCATCTTACTTGTCAGACCATATTTTTCTGTTCTGAGTATCAGACAATCAGGTGATCAGCTTGCAATGTCCTAAACAAACTTGGAAATAACAATTAACAATATGTTTCCAACGGGAATCGAACCCACGACCTCTGAGTCAAGAGCCACGCTCTTAACCACTGGTCCACGGAGGCGTTTATAATAATAATAATAATATAATCAGCACGAAAATGGATAAGATTTTTAAAATAATCATTATTCTCAACAAATTGTCATTATTCTAAGTAAACACGTCATTTTCCACAAATTTCGTCATTGTCATGAACAACAGTTTTTACTTAATATTAAATATCTCTTAAATTATTTAATTTTTTTTCGTGACTCTTACAGAAAGGGAATTCTATTTCGGTGCCTTTTAACACCAGAAACATTCAGAGCAATATTTAAGGGTTTTTTAAAAAACACAATTTTTGGCCTAAAATTACATTTTAAGTAGATTCACCCACCCGCACCGCTTGTGGTACCGGGGCTCGTTGACTATATTATGTAGGTGTACTATCACCATCTATACAAACTCACTGGTAATACTGCTGGCTGGCGTCCGGTCCGTCGAAGTACGGCATCCGCGGTCCGCGCCCGCGACCCCGCCCGCGTCCGCACCCGCACCGCTCGTGGTACCGGGGCTCGTTGACTATATTATGTAGGTGTACTATCACCATCTATACAAACTCACTGGTAATACTGCTGGCTGGCGTCCGGTCCGTCGAAGTACGGCATCCGCGGTCCGCGTCCGCGACCTCGCCCGCGCCCGCGCCCGCGCCGCTCGTGGTATCGGGGCTCGTAGGCCGCGTAGGTCGGATTCGGCATGTACCCGCGTCCGCCGTAGTACATCGCTGTTATATTGTCACGGTCTTATTGTTCACGTTTTATGTTTTTTTTTAATGAGTAGTCTGTACGCGTAAAGTTCACAATGAACTGTGAAGTTCGAGATAGGTACCATCGAAGAAATTTATTCATTGGCAGTTTAAAGACCTACGTCATTTGGTCGGGTGATGTTTGGAGGGGCGCGCTATGTTATCGTAGTTTATCTCTATATCGAGAATGTGTAACGAGAAATAAACAATTTAAAGAGTTTCAAAGCCGAAAGAAAACTTCTTCTCTGTAAAACGTCACACCTCAGAATATGTCAAAATTTAAAATCACTGAAAAAATAAACTTACAAAAAGGTCTATTGAATCCTCTATAGGGAGATCGCAGACGACACTTTGTGCGATCAAAGTCTGCGGCTTACATACATTCCGCATGGCGCGCGCCATCAGATTGTATGGAAGCCGCAGACTTTGATCGCACAAAGTCTGTCGTCTGCGATCTCCCTTAACATGGACATAACACGACCAAACTACTATACAAACTACCAAACTACTACCAAAATCTGCCTATATGAATCAACTTCTTTGATAGTACATACACTTTAAATATCTTTCATTATTGATATCAAAATAGTCTTGCTCGCTACTTTGTCAATGCAAAACTTTGCAATGAAAACTTGTAGCGAATAGACTAAAGGACACGTAGACGACAGATATGTCGTCAGTAGTTAGAAAATTACAGACAAAAGGCAAAAAAAAGGTACTTTTAAAGGTAGACAGGAGTTTAAATTGCAATCGATTGGGAGATTTTTTCCTGTAAGTGCAAGATATTAAACTAATGTCCACCTTTTGTGATATTAGGTCGGCTAACAGTGAAGTTACACTTAATAACTTCGCCGAAAGCATTTTACTCCTTTCTTCATAAAATATTTAGTCAATGTATCTATCCTTGGCTGTGTTAAAAAAATACTTCACAGACAATGACAGCATAAGCTTGAAGTAAGGGCCAACCCACACGTACCACAACCACACGACAACCACAACCACACCACAACCACACCACGTGGTCGGGTGTATATTTCGTATTGTAAATGAACTGGACCATTCACACGTACCACATTTTGCAATCGTTGTCGACCACTTATCAGATAACTTGTCAGACGCAACCACGGCCGAGCACATCGCAACCACATCGCAACCACAACGCAACCACATCGCAACCACAACCCCCTCCGCTTCATTGACTTCGTACGTAACCACATCGCAACCACATCGCAACTACTGGCGACAACACAACCACGTCGGCATTTTGTCGGAACCACAACGCAACTACAAAAAGTTGCCGCGACACCATTCACACGTAACCACTGCTCAACGACATTTTGTCGTTGCGATGTCGTGTGGTTGTGGTACGTGTGGGTCGGCCCTAAGTGTAATGATGTGTGTGTAATTAGCTGTAAAATATCAATAAAAGTACATACTTTACGAAAACTGTAGCAAAAACCAGTTCTGAAAGATAAAGACATAGTTCCAAATACATATTATGTATTGGAAAGTGCCAAGTGGCTAGAGAACAAAACATTGGTTATAGTCCGCGCGGAACTAGTTGGCCGCGCCGCCGGTATGCTCACATACCGGCGGCGCGGCCCACTAGTTCCGGGCGGACTATAACTAAAACGCCAGTTTACCAATGAGGGATGTTTGGCGCTAGGGTCTTCCGTGTCAAATGTCGTGTCAGACAGACATATGACAGCTATATTGTGACATATTATGACAGCTGTTTGACACGATAGACCCTACGGCTGCATAGCGCCAAACATCCCTCATTCCCCGCGTTCCATTTGGTGTTAAAAAGATCAAAACGCTAAAAATAGGAGACATTTTGAGCGTTTTGATCGCTTTTAACGCTAAATGGAACGCGGGGATTATAGCATAATATAAAGTGTAGATAATATGTTTATGTTTTTATCAGTAAGGAGAGTAATATTAGTGTATACGAAATCTCGATACTCATACTTTGGAAGGGATAACCGGGCGGCGGCACGGCGGCGTACGGGTAACCGAAACTGTACGGGTTGGCCATAGGGTACATTCCTGAAAATTTTCAAAATTCTGTTAAGAGTTTGTTATATGCCGCACATAACTTTAACATCAGTCCTGGACAATAGTGTTCTATTTTTAAATCTCGTTAGTGGAGCGATGAGAAAAAAGCTATTAAGGCTGTCACAGACAGAGCAGGTAATATCTTTATATTATATATATATACATCTCTATGTATATTATAGCACGATACGTCTCGAATCTCGATATATCTTTCTATAGAAATCTTCAGGAGACCACACACAACAGCTATAATGTATATTTTTACATTATAGCTGTTGTGTACGATTTCTATAGAAAGATGTATCGTGCTATAATATACATCTTTACATTACCTGCTCTGTCTGTGACAGCCTTTGGTAGATCATTGTATCATAGAACGTTACAAACAGAAACACGCTATTGGTTATTACATGAATGCATGATGAGCATTTTACGGTTGCGCTGAGCGAATGCGAATTTCATGTTATAACTTATAACATAACATTTGCTTATGCTCGGCAACCTGAACAAATTAAACATGCTGCATTTTTATCTTAAGAAGATAAAAGTAGAATAACATTAGAGTAGTATTTTTAAAACAAAACTAAAGAATTTATTTACACAATTAAAAAAAATTGGTCTAGCAACTTCGGACGAACACTGCGACAGAAGATTTTTTTAAATATGTTGTGACAATTCGCCTAACAATCCTGCATCGAGCTATCGAAGTTTCGGAGACCGGCAAGATATATACGTCTGAAATGACGTCAGTGGGCTTCGGCCTGACCGAGCATGCTATCTCTCTCGATCGGAAGATCTTCCTTTTCGGCCGCCACTTACTACGTTAAAATGTAATAGATATAACTCACCAGCGGCTCTATTGTACTCCATCTCTCTCTCCGGTGTGGTCAACTTTTCAGTTTTCACTCGTTTCGGCAGTTCCACTGATGATATTGAACTGACCGATGACTCCCGTTTTGGCTTCTTAGTTTCTAACGCTGAACGAATTATAATGCGTCCTGGAAAAATGAAAATGATATATATAAAATAAACATGGGACTAGAAATAATAATTGATAAATGATAATTCATAAAATTTAACAAAAAAACGTCTTCAAAGAGTGTTTTCTTATCATGTGAATTGTGACCGCCCTTGAAGTATCCTCTTTCCAACAAAAAAATAATCATCAAAATCGCTTCACAAACAGCGAAGTTAGCCGCGAACAAACAAAAAAAACACGTCATAATTGGACGAACTTAAAAAACTCCTTTATTGCAGTGCAGCAGTTGTTTAAAAAAGTAGACAATACTTTCGTCCAATGCACTCTTGAGTCGCTTCTTTTGCTCGTCATAACTCTAGATTCTAGATAGTTAAACTAAATACGCCAATAGGTATAGTCTGTCAAAAAAGAGTGGACACTGAAATAAATTTTCTAACCATAATCCGTATCGAATGATGGTTTTTTTCACCTCCTATTTTCACTGACAACGTTTGTACACTTCAAATATTATCATTGTAGCACATTTTCTATTTGGTTTAATAAAGTTTTTTAATATTTTATGTAATTTAAAATTTGTGTTCGAATACTACTCTTTTTTGACAAGCTATAGAAAGTAGGTACTCTCACCGTCCAATGCACTCTTGAGTCGTTCCCTCTGTTCCTCATAAGTCCTCTCGTGTTGTCGTCGCACAGAGTCCACTATACGCGCGCGCGCAGCACGCTCGCCCGCTTCCGCCCGGCTATGTTTGTTGCGTTGGAGGTCGGGACGAAGCTGAAATAATAAGTTACATACTTAGATACAAGCCTAGGTCGTAGGCAACGCACGAGTTTAATGCAACATTTATACTGAGCCCTGTTGGGCAGGAAAGTGGCCTGAGAAGTGAGCAGGGGAGTGGGCAAATCGAGAATGTAAATAGTCACTCGCGCTGCCATTCGTCATGCCGCTGCCGCTGCCCGACACGGCAAGTATGTAGAGAGCTGAGTGTAAACGCTCACTGGTATCCATACTGCCGCAGAATTGTGAAGGGAAATATTTGGGGCAACGCGAGGAGCAGCAGCAGTAGCTGAATACGTCCCATAAGGTCGTTAGGAGTAGCTGGAGGGAGGATAGCCACATATTATGTACTAGCTGTTCCGGCAAACGTTGTTTTGCCTTATAAAATACTAGCTGTTGTCCGCGACTCCGTCCGCGTGGGCTTCATCTTATAGCGCGCGGTAATTCCCGCTTATAAAAATTATATTATATAGTAGGTAGTTCCCGTTGAACCATGTAGGCTACGTTACTGTAAATTGCAAAATTTGCATGACAGAGGTGCTTTCGCGGTATGCTTACTTTAAACTTCAATGTTTACACTTTACAGACAGACAGACACGTCACACATAAAACGCCCCTATTTTTGCGTAGAGGGTTAAAAACTGGGGAGTGGGGTCGAAGTCAAACATCAACTCTTCTTAATACTTCAAAAAAAAACGCATAAGAATTCTTCATCCTTACCACCTCTTATAGAAACACGTTCAAGAGTAAGCGCTTGTGCGATGTAGGAGAGACACGGCGCCATCTATTATGAATTTTTAGAACTAACTTAATTTGAACAAATTTACGCATTTTCACCCCCTTACGACCCTTTTTTCCAGTTAAAAATTAGCCTATGTCCTTTCTCAGGCTTTAGACTATCTGTGTACAAAATTTCATTACAATCGGTTCGGTAGTTTTGGCGTGAAAGCGAGACAGACAGACAGACAGAGATACTTTCGCATTTTTAATATTAGTATAGATTATCAGTGTTATATATGTATGTCGGAGAATCATTGTCCTGGTCATCTCTGCCGCCAGCGTTAGGAATTCTAGTGGGCGTCATTTTGGGTAAATGTGGGCACAAACACAATAATTGTCACTTGTAATCACAAATTATTTATTATAAACAATTACGCAACACTATTATAGCACTTTCACACAATTTACTTTATTCTAGAATCGTTACACAAATTTCCAAACGAGCAGTGAGTTCGGGGCACCAATCTTACTTTAGTTAACACAACACCAGAACTAGCCACGATCCAACTCGATCGACTGCTCACACTCGAATGTGCTCCCCAGACTGTCAACCCCTCTAAAGTAAAGATGGCGCCTCGACCCCACTCAAGGCGCACACGCCCTCTGCTCTGATTGGTCCTTAATCAAATAATTACAATTTAATTCAAACCAAGATAATTAGAGCTAGTAAAAATATGACAAAGTAAATTAAATTTAGTTAAGAATTTTACAATAATCACTGTATTTTACAATCATTTTTAAAGGATTATAATCGTGAAGAATCAACACTTCAAACAATCAGAAAACAACTAAACTCATGACTACTCCTGACTTCCTCTGACATTTAGAAATCATAAAAATAACTACACTAATGACTATTCATGACTTCCTCTAAAATTCAGCAACCAGAAAACAACTAGACTCATGACTTCCTCCGACATGTACATATATCTATATTATGTTTATGTTGGGTTATGCCAAGTCATTTATAGTCTTGAATATTATTCTATATAATATTATTCTGTTAATTGGACTTGACATGATTTTACCAATATAATAATATGTAAGTTGGCTCCCTAATCCCTATTCCATCAGTATTCTGAAAGTACAATCTACCCACAAAACATGTCTGATAGCATGCCAGCAAAACTGAGTATAAATGCGTGTTTTCAATACAAAAAGAGATACTCACATGGAACAAGAGAATACGATCTCGCGCGCTGAGCGAGTTCGCAGGTGGGAGGATAGCCGTAGCAGGCACTGAATCTTGCCTCACAACTTTGAACTGTCAACAGTTAAACTAATTGGAATCTGTGCACAGTGATGCAATGCAATTGTTACCGAATTACTTATGTTTTAGAGCATAAAAAATACTACTACATTACTAATATTGCTAAAGTTGGCTTTATGATCTTTGCCGCGAATAACAAATATTCAAATGAAATGCCACTATAAACTAGCCACCACTGATTTGTAGCTATGCCACTACAAATCAGTGGTGGCTTTGGTCGAAAGATGAATGTCAGTACAAAATTAAGCCTAGCCTAGTTAATAGTGGCATTTTATTTGAGTTCTTGTTGGTCGTGACCACATGGTACAAAGATCGGAATGCTACCTTTAGAGACGAGTGCTAATGAAACAATATGTATACCAATTTCTCTGCTTGGCAACCATTCTTTAGGCACAAGTAAAGTATCCCTTTTTGTGTTGAAAACTGGCATAACAAAGTTTATTCATAGGCAGATGGCGGACCAACGTAATTTGGTTACTTTATGATAAATCCAGCTGACAGATCACAATTAACATTGAATTGACATGAACCAACCCACTGACCTCCATTATACAAGTACGCTGGACCTATGATACCCTTTGAAATGACAGCTGTTTTTTGTGCCTATTTGAAGCGGAATCAGCGGCCCAATGTGGGGGAAGAGAACTAAATCTGACGTAAATATAACGTTTAAAAGTCGCCATATTGGCGCTGATAGCAGTAGTGGGAGTACTTGGAACTAATACTAGTTTCTACCACTGTAGTGATTATATACTCTTTGGTTTCTACAACCAATAGCGATTGAGCGGCCATTTGCAAGTTACGTCAGATTTAGTTCTCTTCCCCCGCATTGGGGGTGCTGATTCCGCTTCAAATAGGCACAAAAAACAGCTGGGTATCTTATGTCCAGCATACTTGTATAATGGAGGTCAGTGATCCAACTAAATGACTTTGGTCTGTCAACTGCCTGTAAATCAATTTCTTCAATAGTGCATTATGTAAAATTAAAATGACGTCGATTCTTGAGGTTGATTATTCATGAAGGAATTTGAAAATGTATGTGTGTTAATAGTTACCTCAATTCTTTTAAACAATTCTTCTATCAGTCTCACAGCCTGCAATCTCTTCTGTGCTTTCAACAGTTTTTTCTGTTCGTCCGTGATATTCTTTGCGAGGTCCACGTCATCTCTCTCCATTAGTTTGGCTAGCTGCTTCTTCTTTCTTCTCTCTTCTCTCTCCTTCATTTTTGCTAGTTTCTCTTTTTCAGATTGTTCCAGTTTTGCTCTAAAATTGCAATTAATATAAATGTAATTATGTCTTGTGATATACAGCATGACTGGTGAGACATGATCGATACTTAGGAGAGTATTCGGTACTTGATTCTCATTATAATTATGTAATAAAATTAGGTACTTAATTTTTGACCAAATTTCCTTTTAAATAAATGAATCATGAACACTTACTAAATTACTATGCGGCCGGCGCACACTGGTCCCAAAGTAAAATAAATGGGACATTAAGAATTTTCGGATCGAAGGTCAACGGATCAGGCTGATTTTTTTTTGTAGACAGCTGATGCAATTACAAGTCACTTTTATAGATGTCGTTTTTTTCAAATATGCCGTATCTACAGAGATAAAAAATAATTAAAAAAATTTTGTATGGACGAAATCATAATTTTGTCATTTTAATCCAAGATTCAAACGTATTCAAAATAAATCATAGCACAGCTTATAGAGGGACTCTTGTCGTACATTTTTGTCATAGACACTCAACTGCGATTTTTGCGCCTTTTAGAGCTACAGGCACTTTAATTTTTTTTGTCAGCGGATGAGGCGGATTTTTTTTTTGTAGCATCTGATGCAATTACAAGTTACTTTTATAGATGTTGTTTTTTTCAAATATGCCTTATCTAAAGAGAAAAAAAATATAAATTATTTTTTGTATGGACGAAATCATAATTTTGTCATTTTATTCCAAGATTCAAAAGTATTCAAAATAAATCATTGCACAGTTTTGTCATAGACACTTAACTGCGATTTTTGTGCCTTTAAGAGCTACAGGTACTTTAATTTTTATTGTTTTGTATAATTCATTTCTGAGTATTTCATATAGTTTTTAATAAATATTGTTAAGAATAGACAAATAATACTGTTTTCTTTATTGACAAGTAACTCTTTCTAATGTCTTATTCATAAAAAAGCCTATATATACTAAAACTAAACCAATTAAAGTAGAAATCTCAAAACATGTACGTACAGGTAAATTATTTTATGACTCGTCCAGTTTGCAAATTTTGTTTGGTAATGACTCATATTGTACTTGGAATATTATATATACTTGGAATTTGTGCTCTGTTTTGTTATTCAGCGCTAGCGAACGCTTCGAAAACGTGATCACATGCGACCGCGATAACAATAGAAGCCTTACTATTGGGGCTCGATACATGTTTTGAGATTTCTACTTTAATTTGTTTAGTTTTAGTATATATAGGCTTTTTTATGAATAAGACATTAGAAAGAGTTACTTGTCAATAAAGAAAACATTATTATTTGTCTATCCTTAACAATATTTATTAAAAACTATATGAAATACTCAGAAATGAATTATACAAAACAATAAAAATTAAAGTACCTGTAGCTCCTAAAGGCACAAAAATCGCAGTTAAGTGTCTATAACAAAACTGTGCAATGATTTATTTTGAATACGTTTGAATCTTGGAAGAAAATTACAAAATTATGATTTTGTCCATACAAAAAATAATTTATATTTTTTTTCTCTGTAGATAAGGCATATTTGAAAAAAACAACATCTATAAAAGTAACTTGTAATTGCATCAGATGCTACAAAAAAAATCAGCCTCATCCGCTGACAAAAAAAATTAAAGTGCCTGTAGCTCTAAAAGGCGCAAAAATCGCAGTTGAGTGTCTATGACAAAAATGTACGACAAGAGTCCCACTATAAGCTGTGCTATGATTTATTTTGAATATGTTTGAATCTTGGATTAAAATGACAAAATTATGATTTCGTCCATACAAATTTTTTTAAATTATTTTTTATCTCTGTAGATACGGCATATTTGAAAAAAAACGACATCTATAAAAGTGACTTGTAATTGCATCAGCTGTCTACAAAAAAATAAATCAGCCTGATCCGTTGACCTTCGATCCGAAAATTGTTAATGTCCCATTTATTTTACTTTGGGACCAATGTGCGGCGCGGCGCGGCGACATGCGCCCCGCGCAGCGCACTACCCCTGCCGCGCACGGTGTCCATGCATTGGGTAAATAATTATTTAACTTTAAGCTACATTTACTCAGTGATCAATTATTGATATTATTTTTTTTTCAAATAATATAATAGCCAAGTAACACGTCCTCGAGTATTGAACATGTCTCACCAGTCACGCTGTATAAGCTGGACTTGTAATATGTGTAAAACTCAATTCAAAGAGTACTGACTCTTTTAAAAAGCTAGTTTTTGTATTCGCCTCATACATTTTAATTTTGTTATTTACAAAACAAGAGTATTTAATTTTAAAATATTTTAAAAACACAGATAAAAGATCATTACCTTTCTTTGGCTTCTCTCTTAGCAATTCTTTCTTTTTCTAATCTCTCCTCTTCTTCAACAGCTTTCCTTCGTGCGAACAGCCTCTCCCGGACTATAGCCCTCCTCTTAACAGCGGCATCCGTCATGTGCTTTGTTTTATCAAAATCAACATTAATGGCACACCACTCTGCTAAATCATCATTCTTTCTCACCAGCTTTTTTCCTCGTAGTGCATCCATACATCTGACAAAGCCGACATACTCATTGAACTGGACGTAGCCTTCGAAATACAGCCCAGACTCTGAAGGAGGTATCGTTATTCCCCTCATAGCCTCCTTCATTTGCAATCTGAAAGGATCTGAAGCCGGCACATCCACTTGACGTATGTCACCATACTTTTCGAAACATTTCTTGAATATTGACTCAGACGGTGGGGCGTCATCGTCTCTCTCGCAGTGGTGTACGAACCAGCGGATCGGTAAGTTTCTAATGTGCACCGTATCCGGTCGTTCACCTGGTTTCATCTCGTCCATGTCAGTAGCGTCTCTGAAGAAGGAGTCCCAGGCATGACGGGAGGGATAGTCGGTCTTCACTTCGGAAACCCTGACCTTCAGGGGGTCGGGGTAGTCGTTCAGCTGGATGATGCGGCCCTCCAGCCGCGCCAGCACTCGCTCCAACTTCCCCCGGCTCTCCAATTCCGCTTCGAACCTAATCACTTCCGAGCTAAGCTTCGACACTTTTAACATTGAAAAATTATCAGGTTGGATCATTTTTCGCAACTTTTCCATTAGCTCCCAGTTGGAGATCGATTTCCCGTGTACCTTGTGGGTGGGAAGCTGAACAGAAATGTTAAGCTTTGAATACGATTTGAGATACAAACGCTGTGGCAGATACAGAGCCACAGCGTCTGATGTGTCCCTACATACTTGTATGCTCATTGTAACTAATTAAAACTTAAATCTAAACCTATATCATGAAAGAAATACGCTAAACTAAAGTTAAAAAATTAATGTCTTATGACCAAAAATGTTTTGAAAGTCAGCTCCCATGTTACGCGGCACACGATCTGTATTTATGAAACGATTAACTGAGTTAATTTATCAAGTTTTCACAGTTTTTAGTAAAATATATAAATAATTTCATTATTTTTTGAAGAAAATGCAAACAAGACGCGGTTCGAAGACGAATTTTGACCACAGATTATTATTATATATTTGTAAAATTTTGACTTTGACAATTTCTTTCTTTCTTTTTCTTCTTTTTTGGCAACTTGACACAAAGGATGTGTATGTTGTGCCACAGACAAGGTAAAAAGGTAAGGAATATGGCGGGAAAACCATATTCCTCCTATTATAATTTTCATCATCGTTTTCATGTATCGTCAGGTCTAAAGTCTAGTCAAAGTCTAAGTAAAAGTCAATACAGTCACAGGAGTCAAGTCGGTCGATTCAGTAAAGTGGTAGACGCTTTACTGAAACTTTCGATGGAGTTTTGGAGGGAACACAAAATAGCACGTTTCTGGATATTACATCACTTTCCTACACTTGTGCATGAACACGAATATCTAATGGTTAATATTCTACCAATATTACACATTAAAAACCCAGCTAACACAATTTTAGGAAAATAATACAAAAAACAACAGCACTCTTTCACATGCCCGCCAAAACTCGACTTTGACAATTAGCTATTTGACAAATGATGTTTGACATTGGAATGTTTTTTTTAATTTAAAGTAATATAGTAAATAAAATATTATCATTCAGCCACTGCCGCTGCTCGCGCTGCACTGCAGCACGTAGTACTTTATTATGCGATGGCCGCTGCCGGCAATATTGCCCTTAAACACAAAATACATAATAGTACCTTATGCCTCAAATACTTCTGCGGTGACGCGAGTGAGCGTTTGCACTCCCTATTACTTGCCACTTCGGGCAGCGGCAGCGGCATGATGACTGGCAGCGCTATTTATATTCTCACGCTGCCTATTTCCCTGCCCAACAGAGCTGAATCTAAACATACCTCCCTTGATCGCGGATTCTTGGAAATCTATTGTTATCGCGGTCACATGCGACCGCTTGGGGCTTGAGGGATTTAAATAAACGGCGCATTAGTTACATAAATCCAAGTTATATCATATTAAAGACTGTGTAAAGATTGTAGACCGCCGCGCCGACAGAAAATACCAACTAGGTAGTTAAATAATTATTCATGTTCTGACTTCTGTCTACGATTTCGTTACCATAAGCTTCAGCACTAACCATCATGATGTATCAGATCAGATTGTATAGTTAATAGAATAAGCTTACTAATAAAGCTTACATTAGCCTCCAATTCGTGTCGACAGTCTCCATCTGGAAGCCTGGCATTTTCTAAAACCCGGCACGATACGACACGACATGTCATGACACGATTCGACACGACAGGTTACGTCACGTCACGTCACATCAGTACACGACACGACACGACTTCACTAGACCCTATTAATTTTCAATTCACTCTCAATGAGCCCTTTTATTTAATGCCCATCTTGCAGAAGTGCTTTTTAAAACTATTCCCCTATCTTGGATGAGCAGCCATATTGGATGTAGAATGACATTACATATGTGGAAATTTCAGAAGTCTATTACTATAGCGGTTCTTGTTATACAGCCTGGAGACAGACAGACGGACGGATGGACAGACGGACAGGCAACGAAGTCTTAGTAGTAGAGTGGGACCCGACTACTAGGACGTTTTACCCTTTGGGTGCGGACCCTTAAAAACGATAAATTATGTATGATAGTATATTAATATACTTAAACTAATTATAAACTACGGATGAGTATGTTATCATTTCAACATTCGTAGATAATTATTAATTAGTATACTTAATTAAAAAATATTTTCATATCGATACTACTTTTCGATAACTTGATGCAGCCCTAGTGTAAAATATCTGAAAATTGTTTACACAAAATATCCTTAAATTGTGCACCATGGCTAGTCAAGTTATGTTTTCCATATAAATAAATATTTAAAGAAGTGAATTATGAAAATCAATACCAATAACTCGTAGGGAATTGGCAAAAATAAACTTAAAACTAGGTCCTGTCGATGTAGAATAATTCACCTGTGAAATGAATATTTGTCCGGATTTTTTCGATGTGTGGATCCACAATCATTCCACAAACATTTAACCATGTTTCTAGAGCAGTATTTCTAAAAATTATTCATTATTTAACTTAAAATCACAATTTTTCTGAGAGCCCAAATTGACAACGATCGGCTCAGGGGCAGACAGACTGTCAAACAGATGAAAAAAAGCTATGCAACCTCAAATCACGCTTCTCTTTCTACCACGCAGTGTTACTGATAGTGACATCTCGCTTACTCAGGCCTTTGTTTCTCTATTCCGATAGGTATATTAACTTTATGGGCCTGACCGAGCATGCTATCTCGCTCGGTCGGAAGATCTTCCTTTTCGGCCGCCACTAACAACGATAAGGGCCGATTCACACCGGAATAGCAGAGGCCGGCAGCGGCCGGCAGAGGCCGGCAGAGGCGCGGCGAGGCGCGGCGAGGCCGGCAGAGGCGGCTCGCGTCGCCGCGGGCGGACGCTCGCGGCCGCTTGTGGACGCTCGTGGCCGCTGGCGGCCGCGCGCTATCTCCAGAGCACGCGTGCCTTTCAGTTTAGATTCTACATTCGGCAAGGAAACTCGTGTCGTGTGTTTGCAGCAACATGATGGAATTGGTTATTATTGCACTTATTGCCGAAGAAGTAATACTTATAACTACTATAGTATCGCTTGAAAACTTCAAAAAGGGCTCGAGGCGCCGCAGGCGGCCGCGCGGCGACGCGCGCGGTCGCTGGCAGCCGCGAGCAGTTTCCGCCGACGGACGTGCGGCGCCTCGAGCCCTTTTTGAAGTTTTCAAGCGATACTAGTAGTTATAAGTATGTATATAAAGTTTACAATTATTTCACACTAAAAGTGCTCTTCGCGCCGCTGCCGGCCGCTGCCATTCCGGTGTGAATTGGCCCTAAATTGGTGACCACCGACAAGAACACGCATCCTTCATCATGTACATCAATCATCATCAACACTCCCCGCCCCTCCGCACCACGTCAGCAGACATCAAGCATAACCGGGTCGCCTCGACCATAAGCCGCGTTGGAGGTCCGCACCGGTCGAACCCGTGTCCGGCTTGAACGGGGCAGCCATAGGCTACAACGACCGGTCAGAAAGCAGAGCACGGGGTCCATCTCCTGGTCATTGCACGCGTAGCTTCGGCCCACACCTGACAACACAAGCGCTTCGAAGAATACCACAGGTCTTCGGGGGGGGGAGTGATGTGGCGGTACCCACAATTCGCCTAACAATCTTACATCGCGCTATCGAAGTTTCGGAGAACGGCAAGATATATACGTCTGAAATGACGTCAGTGGGCTTCGGCTTGACCGAGCATGCTATCTCGCTCGGTTGGAAGATCTTCCTTTTCGGCCGCCACTAACAACGTTAAAATCTATATTACATTATCCAATATAAATGACTCAATGATCTAGGATCCAATATAAATGATAATCTAATACCCCCCTTAAAAGGAAGTGCTAAGTGTCTAGTTTCGGTGTGGCTTACCCCATAGGCAAACTTATAGGTAACAAATAAAACATAACATTAGTAAGAATCTTTTTATTTCTTTAAGAGCAATCCCCTCCACAAAAGTTAAACATGTGAAGTGCTTTGCATATTAAATCTAATAAGTCCATAATATTCTAAACCATAAATAACTAAGCTATATACAGCTATTTAGAATCAGAATAGTTATATAAAAACGTGTTTTCTAAGCACATGCATTCTGAAACGGCAACCATTCACAATCATTTTAGCACTAAATGGAATGACAATTTCGATACTCAGTGCTCTCACTAATGTTTTGGCCACTAAGCTATAAAATAAACTATATTTTATAAAACTAAATAAATTACTAATAACCAAGTTGTGTAAAATACAGGTAAATAAAAAAACGCAAAAAAAAAAAGAAAAAAGTACTTGAATTGTTATGAAACCTTTGCTAGAGTTGTTTTTATTTTATATTTTTGTATAATTCAAGTATTAATTTAGATTATTGACAACATAAAACTACAAATTAATTAAACAAGGTGGGATTATAAACCTGTATGTTTTAATATTATATTAATTAACATCAATCATCATCATTGTGCAAATAAACGCCAATACAAAACAATGTAAATGCTATAAAGAAACTTAAATAAAAGAGAGTGGCACTTTTTAAAAATTACTTTAATCCTTTTACTTAAATTTTTACAAATGTTTACATTTCTACTAAAGATTTTGAATATATCACTCAAGATCATAGAATCCTGTTTGAGTAACACTTATTCTATAGGAACCAATAAATAATAATCCCATAGCTTTACTTGTTATAACTGGGCGATTAAACCTAAAATAAATAGCTCCCAACTTTAATACTCGTTTTCTTTATGCTAAAACATAATTATTAAAAGACCAGGATAATCATATTTATAAATTGAATTTGGTCAAATTTCACAGAAAATTTTGTAATATAACATGTACCATCGAGGAAATTGATTCCTATGCAGTTGATAGACCAACGTTATTTGGTCGAATATGTCAATTCAATGTTAATTGTGATCTGTCGGCTGGGTTTGACGTAACGCAACCAAACTACGTAGGTCTCCGATCTGCATAGGAATCAACTTCTCTAATAGTACATTTTTTATCTTGGTTAGGAGTATTATTTAATGGCTAATGAATCCACGCAACCAAAATTATAAATTTCTACAAAGCATTGTTAATCAATGAATAAAAGAGAACAATTTTTTATTTAACCTTTATATTGGTTACCTGCCACTGTCACAAAATATATATTATCGAGGCAGGCCTTAAACATATTTAAGTAAAATAAGTAAGTAACCTAACAAAGAAAAATAACTTAAATTCCTGGTCTTGTGATTTTTGTTGTTTATTGTGTATAAGACGATAAAGAGTGGATTTTTATATTTATTGTGATGTTAAATATTAAGCGTATTCATAATAGCAATGCAATATTGGATAGGAGATACAAGAAAATTTAACATATTAAGGGTTACATCTTTACATGACAAATTATACCTATTATAAGTATTGCTAAGAAACAACTGCAATATGCAGATGTAGGGTTAATTTAGGCTAACCTGGTTAGTATGTCTTAAGATGCAGTGATACGTAATAATATGCACAGTTTGCAAATAATTATTACATTGTAACAATGTATTAATTAACAACACCGGGCCTTATTTAACCAACATCACAATTTAACAAAAATTTGTAAAAAGAATTACACATCTGTCAAGATGTATGATAAGTTTCCTACAAACGTCGGCCCTGGACTTCTCAAGACATACTCCAACATCTCAAGACATACTCCAAGGTAATTTTCTATTTACACTTTACATTAAGCTGGTGAGAATACAGATTGTTATTAACACACCAACTGTTTGAAATAGTGTTCAGATCTTGTCTAAACGTAAACAAAAAATATAAGACTTTATTGGTACTTATTTAAATATCACTCAGGGCCTGTATTCACTTGTGCGAGTGCAGGCGATTAGTGCAAGTGACTATGAGAAATTAAAAGACTTGCACTAATCAGTCGCTGTCCACACTTACTTTCTCCCGATTAATAATCACCTGCACTAATCATCTGCCCTTATCACAAATCAAAGTGAATACAGGCCTTTTTTTGAAAAAATATGATGACAGTTATTTGGTCATTATTCTACTTGTTAACGTTTAAATAAAATTGATCTGAATAGAAAATACAAGTGTATCATATTATGTACAGGTATTTTAGGTAGATACTGTACTCTGTTTCAATAGGGTATTTTAGTGTATATGAGAAAAAATTAAAAAAATGTATTATTATGATAGTTTAGAGGAAAAGCTATCGAAAAATGTTAGTTTGACTTCATAAGATAGCTTATTATATTTTTAAATGTAGTTTAAAGATTTTAGGATTTTTTATCTGTCTTTGAACGCTCCGAAATCTTTCCGCCATGCTAATGACGTCATTGGGATAGTAAACAAAAAAATGACAACTGTGTCAACTGTCAGAGTCCAATGTCTTATGTCAATTGATGCCTGTTTGTTTACTACCGCAATGACGTCATGAACTCATGACCATAGAGCAAACATGGCGTCCCCTAGCGGAAGCGTTTTTGCAAAATACGCGCGAAATTTGAAATTATGTAAAAATAATGTTTTTTTTTTCATACTTAACGTGCGAAAAAAAATTATATTTTATTTTTTAGCGTCATATTATCACTATAGAATTGTTTTTGGATACATTTCAAAAATTCGTGTAATACCCTATTCAATTTAATGTAAATGCAAACAAAAAATTGAAACAATATGAAGGAGACATTAAGTAATTAGTGAATGCTAAAACATTCACAAACGAAATGTGTGTCTTAAATTGGTAGAATTACACATAGACTGAATTAAATTACATTCACATTAAAATGAGTCAAAACAGAGTACAAAACAGAGTATAAAAACTTAAACTCCCAAAAATTTTTTTAATCTATGAGATAATTAGAAATTAAACATTTCTCAGTCTTCTATTGGTATATAGAACAACACTTGAATTAGATCTGTTTTATACAATTTGTACAGTATAAGAAAAATTGACGAGTCTTAATCTTGATATCTACATTTCAGAAGTACTTACTATGTTTGGTGCAATACAACAAAGTATTTCTGAGATATTATATTCTGTCAATCATGCCATATACCTTAATAAACGTTTAACACAATAATTTATACACAGAGAAAAGTTAATGTCTTTTGGAATAATTAAATACTAAGCACTAGCAACTTACAGTATTGCTAACTAAGGCAGTGTTCCGTACCATCCATATTTGCTGACCACTTTTCAATTTTAGTCCTTCGATCACTTTACGTCACTGCTGTGATGTGTCACTGTGTCTTTAACTCACTGAAACCACTAATTCCTTTATAGTGATATCTCTAGTAGAGGTATTTGTAATATTATAGTCTTGAAACAATAAATAAGTCTGTGACTGGCAACTTTTTCATTAGAGAACCAATGGCACTCTAGTTTTATGTAGTAACAGCTTTTCTTGCTTATTTTCAGTCATTTATTGGTAACAATTTACCACTTTTGTATTCATCTTGTTTAGTTGTATTGTCCTATCAAGCATGTCGCCGCAGCCGCACCATCGTTACATTTTATGCCACACAAGTTTCGCCACTCCAAATAATGCAACTTAAATTTCCCGCTAGATGGCGTTAGATGTAAACTGCCGCTTAGATTTCAGCGCTCCGTTTACATTTGCCGCTAGATGGCGCTAGTTGTATGCTGCCACTTATATTTCGGCGCACAATTTCCCGCTAGATGGCGCTAGTTGTATGCTGTCACATAGATTCCTGCGCTCTAGTCTAGTCTAATATCACTTTTCTCGCTACTCGCTAGATGGCGCTAGTTGTATGCTGCCACTTTTCCCGCTACTCCGGCTAGTTGGCGCGAGCGCGTTTTCCGTGTGTCGGGGGCGGGGCATGCGCGGGGCGTGGCGGGTGCGTCGGCTCATCAGCGGCTGGGCCGGACCGCAACATGTATTTGAACTGCGGCATGTGCTGCAATACGTCGCGTATTTGCACTAGGGCCATGCCGTTCTCGCCCGCGGCGGCGGATTTACACTTGCCGGAGTTGCGCAGCACTTGCAGTTGGGTGCTGTAATGAGAAAAAAATAATGTTATCAATTTTAATGTTACAAGTCTCAAGAATGCTATCTCAGAAAATTATACAACTCAATCAACTTAGTAGTTTATTATTATATGTAATACACAATGATATATGCTTACACGTTAAGTTTCAGTAATGTCGCGGATCATATTCATTTCCATGTGAAATAAAGTCAGTTATCATTTATCCATCAAAGGGAGCGGTTTTATTTATCATTTCCAATCGTTCTCCCTTAATTATCATTTATCTTTATCATACATCTTTAATATAATATTGGTTGTAAGGCAGGCTGCAGCAGTAGCCCCTACACACAATATACATATTGATTTGTCTATAATTCATACAGTGTGCATCTATCGGAAAATTTCTAAGCCTGTTTAGCCACTTTAATATCAAACTATGTATTTCACAATTGAGGACCTTGCAGCTAAAGAGGGGCAGATCCAAATTTTAGCCGTTACCCTTTTTTTCGCCAACAATTTAAACAAAAAAATTAGCTATGATTTGGTGCATTCAAGAGGCACGTCCAACGAAAAACAAGCACGCTATAACACAATTTGGATCTGCCACCTTATTCTGCTTGGTGCAAGAAGGGAGCAGGTCCGGACCTGCCTCCTTCTTGCAACAAATGAAACCGCTGTATGATCATGCATTGCCGTTGAAAAAGGGTAAGTCCAACGATGTAATGCAGTTGGTAAAGAACTATGTTCCACCAAATAAACTGTATTTCTACAGGGCCCTTAAGGGTGAAGCAGTCGGACCTACAGATGATATTTCTAGCGAAGACGACGATGATCAAGCTGAAGTTAACCTTTAAAAAATATTTTGTTAAGCAAATCGTTCGTTTTTTGTTTTTCTTTTCATTTTTTAATTCTTTGTGCACTGATTAATGATGCTTTAAATAAAAAAAAATATCGTGTTTACGCGTTTTATTATCGTTAATACAAAGTAGAGTAGTATTTTTCTTGCATCTTGGTGCAAAACGGAGGCAGATCCAAACTTTAAAAAATCGTAGTAATTCTATAACTTCTTTAATTGCCTTAAAATCTCGAGTAAAATGTGTATGTATATGTTCATATTATATATTACCATATAACGATAAGATGTAAATTCATCAAAAAAATTTTAAATACCCAACAATGCCCCCCTTTAGCTGCAAGGTCCTCAATTTATACACACATAGCTCTTTTAAAGTCACAAATAGTTGCTGGTTTGGCTTCCATACATGTGTGTGAGAGTGAGTGTACAGCATATAAATGTGTACTCACGAGTTGGGCCTGTACAGCGTGAGGCCGAGCGCGTCGAGCATAGCGCGGCACGTTGTGAGTGTGACGCGCGGGAAGAAGTGGCTGGCGAGGTCGGGCAGCGTCATCAAGAGTTCCGTATTCTGGTACGGCTTGGCGTTGATGCACGGCACCATCGTGTTCTCCACTAGAGCCTTTTGGACCTAAGGAAGAGGCATAAGGTTACAAACTTGTTTTGTAACGAAGTAAAACTATTACACCAACACGATTAGCATGGCCACAGTAGATATACGAAAGAATAGAAACGCTGGCAGCAGAGTAGACAGAATTATAAGAGTATGCCGACTTAGAACTGATGTTGAAATTTTTAAATTTGACGTATTATGACGAAAATCGTCGATAGGGTTGTTGACTTGTTACCTACGAATTTGAAAATGATTTAAAACTATGACATATTTGCTGGACGTGTTCCTCTTTGGTCGTATTGTTGTTTGTGTTTTGGCAAATGCGATTAAAATTGTCAGAATCCAATTTTGAAATCTTTATTTTAAATATTTAAAAATAAATTATATCAGCCAACGCGAGGCACATTCCGTTCATAATCCTAGTGAAACCCGACGAATTTGACACATATTGAAACCTGTCCGTTTCTTTGCAGTCAAACTACTGGTAGTTATGTCTATTGTGCTGGCAGTTACCTTTGTTACTCCACCACTTTTGTCTACTCTGCCGTAAGAATAAACTTTTTTGTAGTGGCCATACAAGTGTCTGAACTCTGTGTTTTTTATCTAGCCCTAGTGAAATGTGAATAGATCTTAACTTTTGTCAAAAAACCCTCGAAACTATTTATGCATACCAATTCAACATATTATTATGTAATAATACATTAGACTAGTACAATAACAAAAGTAACGAATGCATCATTAACAACAGCTTCACAGTTTGCGGACAAAACATAAGTAGGAAATAGAAATCATTATCTCTCACTACTGAATTCTGTAGAAAATGATTATTTCCCACTCTTTAAAAATATTATTTCACCGTACCTTATACGGCGTATGGTTGCCAGTTATACTGATGTCTGCTATTGGTGTAAGCCTTTTGCGACTGTCCACTGTGTGAGAGGTTGAGTGGCCATTCATCGAACCGCTGACTTGAGGGGACACACTGCAACGAAAACCCAACATTAATACAATGACCACAGAGATTAATCTTAAAACAAACAAAAGGCAACTACTTTTTATAGAACACGAAGATTAATTTGCAAAAGTACTAGACTAGTTTAAAATCAGTTTCAAATATTGAAAATTTATATTATTCAAATACCAACAATAAATCAATTGCAAGACATTCCAAAGCCAAGAATTAATTACAAAATGAATTTAAATATTAAGATGGTATACATGCAACTATCTAGGACAAACTATTAATCACTAATTGAAATAAATGACATCAGTGAACTGTGCAACTAATATTATAACTAATGGAAATTAAATCTCCTATAATACAATGAAAAATGTTTTTATAATATTCAGACTATTATGTGTTGGAAACAAAATATATAACAATATTCTGCTTGGACTGTCATATTATAATATGCACTCAATCTCTATGACTGAAGAAGATTGTTCCGTTAAAAAGATCCGGTTAAAAATAGAATGCTACATCTACAAATAGTTAATTTGTAATATAACTAGAACTATTATATGAGTAAATGTATCAAAATATATAACAGTAAAATATAAGGCCATTGCATTGTGGATAATTTATACAGTCTCTTCTGAGCAAAGTAACTAATCAAAAACTGTAGTGCCTGGGACATGAATTTAGATGTCCGTATGGTTGTCAAAACGCATACTCGCAACATAGTCGGCCTAGTCCAGAGGTATAAGGGTCTATACAGACGGACCGCATTTCAACTGCAATCCAACTGCAAATTGCAGTTCAAGTGCAGTTTGAATGCAGTTGACACGACTGCAATAGAACTGCAAACCAAACGCGCAGTCGGATTGCAGTTTAGTTGCAGTTGGCGTGCAGTCGTGTGAACTGCATACCGGTGGGATGGTGCAGTTTGGATGCAGTCGGTATGCAGTTCACACGACTGCACGCCAACTGCAACTAAACTGCAATCCGACTGCGCGTTTGGTTTGCAGTTCTATTGCGGTCGTGTCAACTGCATTCAAACTGCACTTGAGCTGCAATTTGCAGTTGGATTGCAGTTGAAATGCAGTCCGTCTGTGTAGACCCTAAGCAGGGTTAATACGTCTGAGACCAACATTAGTAGCAAGTAACAATATTATAGGAGACTTGATTCGTCAAGAAAACGAGTTTCCTGAAACACACAGCAGTGACAAGACAATGGCGAATGTACAGTGTACATGGTCAACAAATAGAACACCCTCTATGGTGTTATAGGCTGCAGCGAACAAGCCGTCCAAATAAAAAGTGGCACAAAAACTATTGCAGTGGAAAAATATTTAAAATCAACAGCATGCATAATATGCTGTATTTATTATGTTTTTCTGAACAATATCTCCTTTTTTTACTTCAATTAACTAGATATATTCTACTAAACAAAATATTAAGGTTTTTTTCTCGATTAAGAACAAAATTATATATAGGGTGTGGCTGTACCGTCTACTTTTAACTTCTACGCGGATTCACATTTAGACTATAGATAGAGGGTGTTCCTTTTACTAAACATGTATCTCTTACGCAGATTTTCAACTACAAAACCACACATGAACTATAGAGGGTGTTAAAGTTATGTTACAAGTAAAATAATGTATTTAAATTAATTCGCGGATTAACAACGAAACTCTACACTAACTATACAGAACGAATATACAAAGCTATCATGAACTATAGAGATATACGAAGCTATACATAGACAATAGAGGGTGTTCTAGAGGTGTTCTAGTATATAGAGGGTGTTCGTAGAATATGCTCACTTCATGTTGGTGGTGTTTCCCGTACTCCGCACGAGGGGCGGCGGTTGCTGACTCATCGCCATTGTGATTGCACTGTTCGGAAACTGCAACCAATTTTATACAATGTAACCGACGAAAGCCAAAAAAAACACCAAAATTAAGTTTGAAAATGCGTGATGTATAATTTAATAATTTTCTCTTTGGGAGAGCATATTTATATTTTTTTCTTTCTATAATAATATTATGTTGTTCTCTATGTTTTTTTCTTCATCTTCTCTTTCGACCATTTTAACTGCTGCTAACATAATGTTTTACACCTCTTTCCATTGTCAATTTGATATTGTTTCTTTATATCACACTAACTATATCCATCTTCTGGTCATTACTATTATTGTAACTTTCATAAAACTAGCTTCTGTTTAATTTTTCTCTTATCCATCTCCATCCTTCCTCAGTAGCTCCATGACATTTACCTGTACATTCCGCTGATGCTGCGAGCGGTGCGGCAACGCAGCGGCGGCGGCGGCAATCGCAGCGTTGTTGTACCGCGCCGCAGCCGCCTGCGCCTGCGCAGCTACTTGCGCCTGGAAATGACAAGGATAGATATAGTGTTCTGTCTCTTTTGATCAGTCGATTAAAAGAACAATTTTCAAAGATTACCAAATTATTTTTTTTAAATAATTTGGTAATCATAACATAAACATAATACACAACGTATCACGTACCATGAAGAAAAATGCTTACATATTTTATTTGATTTTAGCGAACGGAACTAAACATCCTGTATTCGTATTTTATACCATACGCGTAGCCCCAAAGCGTACGTCAATCTTCATTCACAAGTCACAACTCAACAGATATAATTGAGCTTTAAGTTACATAATAACCATGAAGTGGTTATTTTAAACGTGCGTGCATCATGGCGGCCGCTGCAGAGTGCAGAGTAATGCTTAGACTACAGTAGTTAGTAGTTACCTGCGCTAGCCGGAGCACCTGCTGCGTCCGCGCCTGGGTGAGCGTCCCAGGCGATATGTTCCAGCCGTTGGTGAGCGCCTGGACGGTCACCGCCGACAGCCCCGCGTGCGGCATCATGGCGGCCGCCGCAGTGCTTAGGACTACAGTAGTTACCTGCACTAGCCGGAGCACCTGCTGCGTCTGCGCCTGGGTGAGCGTCCCAGGCGGTATGTTCCAGCCGTTGGTGAGCGCCTGGACGGTCGCCACCGACAGCCCCGCGTGCGGCATCATGGCGGCCGCGGCAGTGTATAGTGCTTTAGACTACAGTAGTTACCTGCGCTAGCCGGAGCACCTGCTGCGTCTGCGCCTGGGTGAGCGTCCCAGGCGGTATGTTCCAGCCGTTGGTGAGCGCCTGGACGGTCGCCGCCGACAGCCCCGCGTGCGGCATCATGGCGGCCGAGGCGGGGGAGTGGCGCTGGGTGGGACGGCGGCCCCGCGGCATGGTGCCCACGTTGTTGACGCCCGGGGGCGGCGCCGGTGGTGCCCGCGTCCATTGACCACCGCCGGAGACGGACCCTGGAGAGAGAAATATGATTATTAGGGTGTAAGTTTCATACAAATGGCAATTAATAAATATTTGTGTCGGGCGTTACATAGCTGGGTAGAACTCAGTCCTGCGAATTGACAGTTGACTGTGCGTGTGCACCCCGCTAGATTTTTTGCAAACGGTACCGCCTGAATGACGTCACGGCGCGAGGTACACAGTTAATTCGTTAAAACTTGCATGCAAGTTGTGAGTTGGTTTTTGGTTGGACATTATGGTCCAGTAGCCTAGACATGTCTATCAAGGTGCAGCTTTATTATGCAGCTTTGTCTTCACTCTTCACTCTTGACACGTGGATACGACTTAAGACAATAATAGTTTTAATCAGGGGACAGTACAAGAATGATAAGGTGTAAAAAGCATTAGGATCGGGAAACTTGACTGTATAAATTGTTTTTTTTTTTTTTTTTTTTTAACATAAAGCTATATCGTAATTCGTATATTACATCACAAACAATCAATGCAGAACTCTTAGAATATCGTCTATGGCTAGACCACAGTGCCATAAACAAGAGAGAAATAGGAAACGTTGGCAGCACTGAAATAGATGTCAAGGATTCGTTCAAGGCGGAAACCTTGGACTGCCAACTTGTTCCAGATAGCTCTTAGCAAGTTGTTAGAGTATCTAAGCAAATTCTGCTTTATAATGAACGAATAATACGACAGGGGGAGACTACGTTACTCGAAAATAATACCTTTATGGCTTTTGCTCCCAATTTTGACGATAAACTTTTCAAAAACTCATTTTTAAAGTTAAAACGTCGAAATATTGAAATTACATTTTTTCATATTGCTTTTCAAACGTAGAAGACCACAGCACCAACATTATTAACCTCTTATTTTTTTGTGTGCGGTTTCCTATCAAGTAAAACAAAGTGAAACCTAAAAAAAATGCTAAAGCTTGGAATACTAGTAGAGATCAGGTATTTCCCGCATTTTTGCTGTGGTAAATCTTAGAAATCCCATATATAAATAAAATTGAAATTTCCTTCCTCTAGCTGTGAGTACCTAAACGACTGTATATTTTATTATTAAATTACCTTATGTTTATTAAACTATATTATGACGCCCATAACTCCGGCCAAGTGCGAGTGACCCGTGCACGAAGGCCTCATACAAAACGACAAAAAATCACGTTTTTCAGATACACTCCCTTGAAATTAATGTACATAACATAATATTCTGCTTTCAACTGTTGATGTTACAGAAGAAAGAGGCATAATTACTTGAGACTTAATAGTGTTCCATTTGTATTTTGTACCCTTTGGATACGTGGTAACTGGTGCACGTGGTGTATGTAATGGAGGCACTTCACATGGCTATTTGTATTTGCGTATTTGATGTATTCGCCAAACAATCACCATGTGTCTACACTTACCGTAGATACAGACGGTAGACGGTGCCTATTTGACAAATATGACCAATACCAAATACACGTATCCGTAGACCGTACCTTTGTCGGTTTTTGACGCACATCAAAGGCATAGTATAAAATTAAATAGGCAAGTAAATAAAATCAAGTAAAAGTTTGGTATTTGACGTCTATGTATGGAAGGCTGTATTTGCCTTTATTTGCTTGTTTGTGTATACGTCAATAATTTTGCCAAATGCAACAAATAGCCATTGATAGCAAATACAAATAGCCATGAAGTGCCTCCATCAGGTAACCCAAAAAAAATAAAATCTTAGGGCCTGTCGCTGATAAAGTACCGGATAGGCTATCCACAACTTATTTGATAGATTCTCCATACTCTATCACTCCGGCACTCATCAGGAAGTGGTTAGCCTTTAATCTTCAAAAATTCAATGCTTTGAGAAGTTTCATTATTATTATATATTTAACTTTGAACGATTACTATAATTTGTTTTCTTGTTTGGACAAAACTATACCTACAGAAAATAGGTACTTGATAACCCACGCATGACGCAATTGATATTTTCGTATTATCTACATAAATTATTATTATTAACGTTAATTTATTATTATCAGCCGCAAAAAATTCAATAAACAGATAAAGCATATTTTGGCAAAATATACCTAAATTGCAATATAATTAAAAATAATTGTAATTCGGTACAATAAAAAACACAGCAAAGACAATGAGATACAAAATTCAGATAATATCCTACTTAGGATGGATAAATAAGTCAAATAACGTTGAAGATAAGATAAGCAGATAATAATAATCTTATTTTAATTATTTGAAACGAAATTCGCTGTTCGAACTACGAAAGTTGCTGCCAAGGCAAATTTTTTTTTATTCCAAACTTTTGCCATAATATTACAAAAACTTTTTTCTTTTATGGGTCTATAAAACGTGCAGCAATAAAAATAATATTGACCAATCTTGCTCCTTCATTTTAACACCCTTTTAGCAGCTGAAATTTTTAACTAGCATAAGTGATAAAATATAATCTAAAAAGGTACATTATAAAAGTAATATTATAACTATTAAAAATCACTCAGAAATTTTTTATTTGTATGATACAAAAATACATTCAACGAAGGGCGACGTGAGTCGTGACCCTTATTTTCTGGAATTATTTTCGTTTCGGATGGGGATCGATATTTTGGGACATCCCAAAATATTGATCGCCAACTAAACTTTTACAAGTTTAGTTAGAAATATAGTGTGTCGAAGGCGAGGTTAGAAAAACAAAATTGAAAATATAAAAACAAAAATAATATCGTAATAATTATCCCACCAAAACATTAAATGTAAAAGGAGCCAAGCAAAATATTGCATAGCTATGCAATACTTCTGTCGTAAAAAGTTTTCAGATCACATTCAAGCCAAGCCTTCAACTTATTTTGTAATTGAAATCAACATTCAGTGAATGTATCAATAGTTTTCTTTATTTTAAAATTATTATAGTGGCTCGGCAATGAGCACATAATTATTAAGAAACAAATATAAAACTGCATATTTGGAGGAGTTCATACTTACACAGACGGCAAGCGTAAAGTGTTTTTTTAGTTTATCGTAACGACGCATCTGGTCGATGCAGGTACCCATATAAATCCAATTACTCGCTGATTATTTCTCTAGTGCTCATTGCCAAGCTACTATATTAATTTTAAAATAAAGAAAATATTGATACATTCACTGAATGATGATTTAAATTACAAAATAAGTTGAAGGCTTGGCTTGAATGTGATCTGAAAACTTTTTACGACAGAAGTATTGCATAGCCATGCAATATTTTGCTTGGCTCCTTTTACATTTAATGTTTTGGTGGGATTTCATTTCTTTTTTTAAGGTTTTTTTCTTTTCACATTAGGTCACGTTAAAACTATTCTACCATATTATTAACAAAGTCTTAAAAGACTTCGCTGTCTGTCTGTCACCAAGCTGGATCTCGAGAACCGCAATAGCTAGATAGTTGAATTTTTCACAAATTATGTATTTTTGTTGTCGATATAAAATAGAATAGTCCTATTAAAATAAAATAATTTAGGAATATCGGGTCTCGTACAACAAACACGATTTTTTTGCTTTTTTTGCTCTATCTTCATAATGGTAACAGTAAGGTTTTTGGAAATTTCAGAAAATACTCAATTGTATTTCAACTTTAATAATAAGTAATAAAAATTAAATAAACCTTTTATTTAAGGGGGGCTCCCATACAAATTTACGGTACAGAACCCTATCTACGCCAGTCCGACTCGAACTTGGCCGGTTTCATAATTTTTCCTTTCATTGTGAATAAAGACCTGTCCTGGTACCAAATTTCAGGATTCTAAGTCTGCTAGAAGTACCTTAGAATTTTGATGATCTGTCAGTCAGTGACAAAACATAGTAACTTTGACCATCCGTAACTAGTAAACTATTAATCAGAATATAATGTAATTTGGAGGTTAAGCTAGTTTTAATACTTGCTCCTAGTCATCGAAATTCTAAATCTCTAGCCTTGTTAACATCGAAGATAAGGAGGGTGTGAAATAGCCGCGAACCGCTTCGAGAAAACTGCCTTGCCCCCAGATTGTGAATAAATTAATTATGAGTTTATGACACTATCGAAGGTTAATCAATAATATCAAGCTATTTTAGGCTAGACCTAGATTTTGGAATTAATTAAGCTGACCCAAGTTTGAATTATAAATTTTATTATACTTTGCTATTTGTAGGTCACTTAAAAACTGTTCGGTTCAATACCCTTATGGCGTTAGGAGTGGAAATTGTTTCAAGGGGAGTTGGGGTGGGAGGGTTAGTCTCGCGAATATAAACAAATAATTTCAGTGGGTAGAAGCTGCGTCACTACTCACTAGTCACCTCAGACACAGAGAATCACGAATACCCGCTGCGGGCTGCCGCAATAGGATTTCCCATTCCGCGCGGGGTGCAAAAAGGGTATTCTCCTCGAAAAGGGGGGGACTTTAGTTAGCTCTCGGCGTACTCAAGGAAGCGACATACCCCTGACACAGCGAATCACGAATGCCCGCTGCGGGCTGCCGCAATAGGATTTCCCATTCCGCGCGGCGTGCAAAAAGGGTTTTCTCCTCGAAAAGGTTGTCACGGGTAACGGGGAATCAGGGTTCGATTCCGGAGAGGGAGCCTGAGAAACGGCTACCACATCCAAGGAAGGCAGCAGGCGCGCAAATTACCCACTCCCGGCACGGGGAGGTAGTGACGAAAAATAACGATACGGGACTCTTACGAGGCCTCGTAATCGGAATGAGTACACTTTAAATATTTTAACGAGTAACAATTGGAGGGCAAGTCTGGTGCCAGCAGCCGCGGTAATTCCAGCTCCAATAGCGTATACTAAAATTGTTGCGGTTAAAAAGCTCGTAGTTGCATTTGTGCGCCGCGCTGTCGGTGCACCGCATCCGCGGTGATACTGACACGTTTGCGGAGCATATCGTCGGTGAGCCGACGGTAAAACGTCGGTTCAATATCAAAATCCTATCGCGGTGCTCTTCAGTGAGTGTCGAGGTGGGCCGACAATTTTACTTTGAACAAATTAGAGTGCTCAAAGCGGGCTCAAAATGCCGCTTGAATATTTCGTGCATGGAATAATAGAATATGATCTCTTTACGGGGACTTTAGTCAGCTCTCGGCGTACTCAAGGAAGCGACATACCCCTGTCACAGCGAATCACGAATACCCGCTGCGGGCTGCCGCAATAGGATTTCCCATTCCGCGCGGGGTGCAAAAAGGGTATTCTCCTCGAAAAGGGGAGGACTTTAGTCAGCTCTCGGCGTACTCAAGGAAGCGACATACCCCTGACACAGCGAATCACGAATACCCGCTGCGGGCTGCCGCAATAGGATTTCTCATTCCGCGCGGGGTGCAAAAAGGGTTTTCTCCTCGAAAAGGGGGGGACTTTAGTCAGCTCTCGGCGTACTCAAGGAAGCGACATACCCCTGACACAGCAAATCACGAATACCCGCTGCGGGCTGCCGCAATAGGATTTCCCATTCCGCGCGGGGTGCAAAAAGGGTTTCCTCCTCGAAAAGGGGGGGATTTTAGTCAGCTCTCGGCGTACTCAAGGAAGCGACATACCCCTGCACTATTGCACTACCCCGGGGCGACGCCGACGGAGAATGTCTAATTCCGCCCCCTCGACAAAAAAATACTAATTGCCTAATTTTCTGATGTGCTGAAACTTCTTCAGGCGCGTTGAGAGAGGACAAAGAGAGATAGGAAGGTATGCCTTCTGCAACACGTGTACTGTGTACAAGCCATTTATTTCTCACCTGTTTTGGGCGGAGATTCGTCAATCTCCGTGTCAAGCCATGCAGTCATTTTTAGAGCCATAATTATTTAAATTATTAAATTATATCAGACATAAAAATAAGCATCTGTCGTAGTAATTATTATTAAACATTTACTTTCATATTCATAGTTTTATTTAATTAAAATATCAATAATAATGGGTCATGGCATTCAATGGAGTTACGGTTTTAAAATAACTCTGGTTTCAAGCACAATATTATGTAGTAATTTGAATTTCCACCATTTCATTGTCAATACTTCACGTCACATCAAACTCCTCATCAATAATTTCATTTTTCCATCACAGCTTTCTTGCGAGCTCTGTTATCACGGCTACGTTGTGCAGTAGCAGTTAGGACAACGTGATCTTGGTCAGTTTTCTTGAGTTCCCTTTTTCGAGCTCCATTATCACGACTACATTGTGCTATTGGTGGTTGCTGTACTTTGACTGCCTGATTGCTTGACTTCATTGATTCCTGTTCAATAATTCGGTTGAGAATCTTTCTTCTTTCTCTGAATTCCCGACTCCTGTCTGCAGCTGTTTTAGTTGTCCTTTTAACCGTTTTCTGTTGTGCAGTGCTTTCTCGTATCCTTATTTCTTCATTGCCATTTTTCGGCTTCAAACCTGGAAATAAAGAAGAGCGTGTGGACAAAGTACACGTCGTCGCTTGCCTCTCTAACTGACGTAACTGACATTGAGCAAAATGTTCAGGGCAAGCTTTATTCGGTTTATGGTTACCTAAAATCGGAGGCAGCTCAACGTTTATCAGCGTGAACAAAATAAAAATCTGCCTGTACATAGATCTTATCGAGTACTTCGCGTGGGTATAAATTTTATTTCAATATTATTATTATTATTTAAATAATACATTTTCAAAGCAGATACGTCTCTTTGAGAGAACTTTGTTTTCGATTTGGACGGCATTTGGTGTAACTTACGTCGGGCAATTTGTACTATAAATCATGTAATAAAACTCAGGGTATAGAAATAATCAGTTATAATGAAATTACAAGTTACAAATTACAAACACGTAACCATTAGGTATACTGATAGTTTAAAAAAATAACAAATTGTAACTAAAATTTTAAATTTTTGTGTTTTTTTTTTAACAGTTTGTAACATAAGCCTAAAATAACAGTTTTTTTTCTATAACGTCGTTGTTTAGAATTCAAACATAATCAACATCTGTTTAATTAGATAACTAACAGTTTCATAAAACACTATCTTTGAGATCACATCTTAGTTATGTACTTAACCTTATTCGGAAATATCGGTACGATACGCCATAAACGCATAAACTGCATTGATCCTTTTTGGGATGAAGAAAACTCAGATTTTTAGCCTTAAACACTCTGCGGTAGGTTGCAAAACAGGGTTTTATTGCATCGTTCTCTAAAGTAGCCAAAAACATATCATACATCTTACGTATAGTCCATTGAAATGTTACATTTGCTTTGCATTTATTTATTAGAGGACGCAATTTTATTTTTGGAATATGTTGGGGGGGTCAATAGAAGCTTAACCTCAAGTTTGTGGGGTCGCCACCCTTGTCTCCCGGCCCGGTCGCCATCTTGAAAAAAGGGGTGACAACACAATTTTCGTGATATCTTGGAAACTATACGTCTTACAAAAAATTTATGAGGACATGTTCCTACCTAAATTTCCTACCTACCTAAATTAAAATTTTAAAAAGTTATGAGCAAAACAGTAAGAAAATTTTTTAAAAGGTTTATTATCACTCCTTAACTTTGTTTACAATACATTTTACAAAAAAAAATACCTTAGACCAACCTTGTAGATGATCTTTTGAGAAAGAGATACCCCGATCCCATGAAATTAATTTTCTGCAGATACAAAGGAAACTGTGGAACCGTGTGTGGCTGCACAAAAGCAGGCCTGAAATGATTTAAATAGTATAGTAGGTATGTGTAGACTAATTTAGTAGGCATACTATAATATAGTTGCATATATTTATGTACTGTAGTAGGCATACTTGTAGACTGTGGCTGCAGAAAAGTAGGCCTGAAATGCTTTACAGAATAGTAGGCATACTGTAGAGCATCTTATGCCTGCTTTTCTGCAGCCACACATGCTTTCACAGTTTGCTTTGCATCTGCAGAAAATTAATTTCATGTGATCGGGATCTGGGGGATGATTGGGGGATCTTTTTCTCAAAAGATCATCTACAAGGTTGGTCTTAGGTAATTTAATTGTAAAATGTATAAAACAAAGATATAGAGCAATAATAAACCTTTTAAAAAATATATCACTTTTTTGCTTATAACTTTTAAATTCTTTGATTTAGGGTAAAAAATTATAGGAACATATTTGTAGGCAAAATAGTTTGCAACAAATTATGTATTTACAATTTTTTTGTAAGACTTATAGTTTCCGAGATATCACGAAAATAGTGTTGTCATCCCTTTTTTCAAGATGACGGCCGGGGGACAAGAGTGGCGACCCCACAAACTTGAGGTTAAGCTTCTATTGACCCTCCATCATAATATTCCAAAAATAAAATTGCGTCCTCTAATAAATGCAATATTCGGTCCTAAAATTGTAACATTTCAATGGACTAGTATGTCACTTACGTCGCCAATAGATCTTACAAGTACTGCAAACAAAATCTTACTAAACGTCGTAAGTGACATAAGTCTTTTAGTGAGCTCTATAATTCAAGAAAGTGTAGATACGCCTGCCCCAACCTTTGTGATATCTCAGAACTGGTAAAACATAGAGATACGTCGATTATACAGATCGATTCGTCTTGCAAAATTGATTAAGATGGTGTAGATAATTCAGTTTCGAAAAAAATGTCAGATACTTCAGTTAGAGGCAAGCGACGACGTGTCAGATCATGGTGTCACCGCGACACCATCTCGAATTTTCCCTCTCAACGCGCTTAAAGAAGTTTTAGCTTTGCTAATTGCTGGTTTTAATATCCAGCACCATATCTGCGTTTTGAACGGTACTTCAGAAACGCAATAAAGAAAGTTAAATATAAAAGTATGTTTAGGTTTCTGATTCTCTTTTTAAATATTCCAAAACTGTTATGCACTGTTGTTACACTGTTATGCCTCATACATACGTAACGATTTATCGTAGCGATTTCAGACTGTGCAGATAAATCGAACGTTCCTAGTGCCTCCACACGGCTCCGATATCGACGTCGATCGGGCAGTTCTCCGCAGAAGCTCACGCAAGATACATGTTAACAATGGAAGACTATGACGCACTTGCTCTATTAGGCCTGGTAATATTTGTTTAAAGTTTAAAGAAAAAAAAGAAGCGGAGTCTATAGTAGAAAGACTGGCTCATGAAAAGGAAGCAATTTTCTCATACCAACTTGTTATGTGAGTTGAAATTCGCTCCGCAAGATTGGCATAACTATTTAAGAGATGAATGAAGAGGCATATTTAAATCTGCTGGCTTTAGTTTCTCCACTAATAAAGATACAAGACACTGTTATGAGAGAAGCTATAAGTCCTCATGAAAGATTAGGTTTCTGTAGCTTTTTATAAAATCTTGAAGTAGTTCGCGGTGTCCAACTCTTTCGTCTTCCGACATGTTTCTGTGAAAGCGATGTGCACGTGCGCACACTAGCAAGCTCCGTGAAGTATGCCGAACTGAGCGATCGCCGTCCACACGCAACGATAAAACTGTGCAAATGTAATCGACAACGATTTATCTGATAGAGATTGCAACTGCCACCGACGAGCGATTATCGACAACGATTTTTCATACACACGATCGATAAAACTGCGCAAACTGGTCTGCACAGATTTACCGCTACGATAAATCGTTACGTATGTATGAGGCATAACACTTCAAGTTTCAACCTAAATAGTTAAGGAAAGATTTCATCGAATGCTGACAAGATCTGGAACTACCCAAAGATAATATTTTTGCTAAAGATAATGAGCGCCAATGTGCGAAATTTTACAAACTCGGATTTAAACACAAAATACGGCAACGTCATCTTTCTGTAGCCTAGATAATGATTAGGGCCCGGATTTATATGTAAATACATATTTTTATTTTTACGCGATTTTCGATCTAGAATGTGTTTTTACACGAATTATCATGTTTAGAGTGTGAAAAACCAAGTTTTATTTTCCATATTTTAGGGTTTTACAAAGATAAGTCCATATTTTGCATGAAAATGTCACAATCGTCCATATTTTCACAAAAATACAAAAAAAATTATACGTTCCTGCCACCATGCGGCTGCGTACCTATTTCGTTCCTCTCGCGTTTTATCGTCTTATTCTGTTTCCAAAGAAGATTATTGAAGAAATAGAAAATAAAGTTTCAGATGCTGAATATCCTGTTGCTGACATGGCAAAAAAAAACATGAAAGTCTTCGGGTAAAATAAAGGATGTGAATTGTGAGTTGTGACGTGCATGGTGCAGGGATCATTTTGCCAATATTAACCGAACCCAAGACGATCATTACGACGATTTACACAATAATAATTAACACGGTACCTACTGTCACGTAAATGCATGTGCATGCATGGGCCCGATTAAGGCAGCGGTTCCCAACCTTTTTAGAGCTGTTACCCCTATGGCCTGTTAGAGAAACTGATTTTACCCCTCCCCCCCCCCCCCCCCAAATTAAAAAAAAAAGAAGGGTTGCACTCCGGGAGTGCCGGCAGAAGTGAACACTTGATTATTAACGTTGTGCATTTTTTTAACCCATTTTTTATGAAAATCGATTATTAAAAAATCGATTTTTTTAATTAATCGAAACCCTTACAATCAATTCGAGTTCGAGTTCGACACAAAACACTACTCTCCAACCGTCTTACGGTTTTTCCAAGGTTTTTCGATCAGCACGAGAATCTGACGCGAGTTTCACAGTTTTTACCCATCCCACAAAAGTGCTCAACGCCGCAAAAGAAGTTTTCACTTCAACAAGTTACAACTTTACAATTTTGTATTGGTACATTCGTTTTTTTATATAATTAGGTTCAGACTCCAGTTACACTTAACGCGCATCTCATATCATGCTCCACGTTCAGACGGTTTCTTGCCTTTTTTTTAAATGTTACCAGAGTTGAGAGGCCGCTCTCCCATTTACAAGTGGTAACGGTACCAACATTTTCAGATCTCTGTCGCCAATGATAGGGTATTCCGTAGCTGTTTTTCTCCAAAATGTACAGAGTTTATATTTTTTTTCTGCCAATTCATCTATTTTAGGTACCACCTCTGTTACCCCTTTAGAATAGCTATTTTACCCCCGCGGGGGTAGTTACCCCCAGGTTGGGAACCGCTCGATTAAAGCTATATTTAGAACAATATATTTTTTAGTATTATTGGTTGTCAGAGATTTGAAGAAGCACGTCATTGTGTATAGTAACCAATTTATTAAGGCTAATGTAATGGAAGTTAAATAAAACTATTATTTTTAGGGTTCCGTACCCAAAGGGTAAAAACGGGACCCTATTACTAAGACTTCGATGTCTGTCTGTCTGTCTCCACTCTCCAGTGTGTAACTCAAGAACCGCTATAGCTAGACTTATGAAATTTTCACAGATTGTGTAGGTATATATCTGTTGCCGCTTTTTTGTCTACTTTCACTCTATACCGGTACGGAACCCTTCTTGCGCGAGTCCGACTCGCACTTGGCAGATTATTTTCTTGAAATAATAATGTCGCTATCTTTTTGATAGTTTTTTTTTGTAATACAGTAGGTACAGTAATTATTTCCTATATTAAACACTAAAACAATGTTTAATTATTGCAATTTTATACTCCATATTTTTCCATATTTCTATTTTGTACTCCATATTTTTCCATATTTTCGATTTTTTAGTCTATATTTTATGTACTGTATATATTTTGGATTTTTTAATACATATTTTTCCGGGCCCTAATAATGATAAACTTTTCAATGAACGGTGACGATGTGGTGACGATATTGTTAGCGGTTTATAGAATCCGGCTTGATACATGCAAAAACACTCTCTTGAGTCTAGAATATCATCATCATAATATCAATATCATAATTATATTCTATGAGACAAAAGTCCAAAAACCCAACTGCTTTGATGTACTCAGTATTCACTAATCTATCTCTAAGGCTTCTTACAGACGAACGGCACGTGTCGGCGGCAGTCGACGGCTGTCGGCAGCACATGTCGGCGGCAGTCGACGGCAGACGACGGCACGTGTCGGCGGCAGTCGACGGCAGCCGTTGACAGTTTATGACGCTTGCGGAGGGCCTACCACCAACTTTCCTAAAACTATCATGTTTCCAGAACACTTTGTTGTAAGATTACAATAACATTACGAGTACCATACTCACTTTTTAAATATAATTTTACTAAAAAACAGTAAAATATGCAAAACAGTGTTAAATCCGCCGTGAAATATCAACTTTTTAAGATCGCTAGCTTGACGTAAAAGTAATAAATGTTTATCTGTCAAACGGTGTCGCTTAGGAGAGTTGGTGGTAGGCCCCCAGTTGAAACGTACCCCCGCAAGGTAAGCGTCCACAGGTCGGTATCGTACGCAACGGACGTCACGCATCAAACGGACATTTTTTTCACAGTACGTCCGCTGAATTGGCAGCGTACGGATTACCGGCTAGCCTAGTAAATGAATGCTCAAAAGGGGGGTGTGGATAGAAAAGTCGAAAGCAGAAATTTTCGATTAGGAACATTGTTTGGACTAATTTGAAGATAAACATACTGGCTAGTCGGTAATCCGTACGCTGCCGATACAGTGGATCTACTGTAAAAAAAATATCCGTTTGATGCAAAACGTCCGTTGAGTACGATACCGACCTGTGGACGCTTACCTTTACGCGTTACGTCACAACTGCAAGCGTGATAAACTGTCGACGGCTGCCGTCAACTGCCGCCGACTGCCGCCGACACGTGCCGCCGACTGCCATCGACTGCCGCCGACACGTGCCGTCGTCTGCCGTCGACTGCCGCCGACGCGTGCCGCCGACACGTGCCGTTCGTCTGTAAGCGCTCTAACAAGTCACGACTTTTGATACCTCTTAACTTATTCGTGACAAGCCCTCAGAGAAATAATTGAAATGCGTTAAATAATTTATATTATAATTTATAACCCTTCTTCTAGAGCAGTAATAGTATCTACCTAAATGCCTTGGCGGGTAAAAGCTATTTCACAGTCTATTCAGCTTTGCTCTCATAGAAACTCCGAAATAATATAAGTCTGAATATACCACAGAACAATAGTTTTTATTGTTCTGTGGAATATACGAACGGACTAAAGCCTGGTGTAGACGCTAGGTTTCTTGATCAAACAAGTCCAAGAAGAATGCTGTCGAGCTTTCCAAGTTTGAAACCGTGAATCAGTAGCAGCCCTAGGGGGTGGCGAACAGGGCAATCGCCCAGAGGCCTCGCGCTTGCAGGGGGGCCTCGCAATGGCTAAGGCCGCCACTGCTGTGAATTGTGAATAGAAAACCGAACATAATATGCGCCCAGCCTAACAGACAGAGTTGCTAAATTTGCCAATAAAGCTATGACTAAACCATAACACTGGAATTGGAAAAAATAAATTAATTAAAGATCAAAAAACCCGACTGCAAAAAATGTTAACTAAAAAGAACGAAACAAGACCTAATTCTGCCGGAGGCATCGAATCCATGTTTTAATTGATACGACTCTTGCTTAACGAGTTTCATGCCAGGATAAATAGAAGGTTACATAGAAAAATGTAGAAGAAGAAAGTGGATAATAAAATGCAGTCGGAGGCATGTCGCACCAAGTTTAACATTAATTCATAAATCATAAAATATTATGCCTCCGACTGCATTTTATTATCCACTTTCTTCTTCTAGATTTTTCTATGTAACCTTCTATTTATCCTGGCATGAAACTCGTAAGCAAGAGTCGTATCAATTAAAACATGGATTCGATGCCTCCAGCAGAATTACCTAGGTCTTGTTTCGTTCTTTTTAGTTAACATTTTTTGCAGTCGGATTTTTTGATTTTTAATTAATTTATTTTATTTGTGACTTTTTAGTTGTAGTCAATGATATTCTACTTATACAGATCTGTTACGTTCATACTATTTTCCGGCTTAAATCTCTTCCGAACAACATTGACAAATTTGACAGATAAGTGAAACAAAAGATACGAAATGCCATTTACATAAAAGAGACAGACTAAATAAAAGACGACCCAATTGGGTCGTATTTGAATCTTCACAACGCGCGCGGTAGTAACATAATCTGCTAAATGAGTTTTTTTTATATAATATCGTTGGTTGTAGTCATCTAACCATTTCGACAATCAATCTAATAAAAAATTGAAAAACTACCGTGCTGATATAACCATATATCGTAGGTACACTTAGAAAAGTGTACCTACAATACGTTATAATAGGTGCATAGGTTTGGTACTGTTTCAATGTATGTTTCTAGTTTTAAGTACCAAATCATTGTTTTTTTTTAAATACTTTGTCATTGAATTTTCATCTTGTTTCAGCAATGTCAGTTAATTTTTAATTAATATTGGATTTATCCATGCAAGCGGATTTTGGTTTTTTGTTATTTTATTACTAGCGGTCGGCCGCGGCTCCGCCCGCGTGGATGTCGGTGAGCTCTGCAAAAAGCATACCCAGGAAAGACTCGGTCAGCAAAATGATTCCCAGGTCAATTCACAGACTCCGACACTAACATCGACGACGCAGTCATAATACGCAGGCTGCACCCTGCAATTATTATTGTCTTCCTCCCGCACGCGCACGTCCGTCTTGGTGACGCCAAATATCGTAATATTTTAATTTCGCCATAATTTCAAAACCAAATGTCCAATTTTATTCATTCAAAGATCAAATATTATCTACATAAACGGTACTTAGTAATGGAATAATTTATTTTGATAAGGATTAAAAGAATGAGTAAAATAAACGCGTTTAAATGTAGTCCAAAAAAATTTCAAGATTTTTAAATAAAAAAATGGTTATTGAGCCTCACTCGACATAGATAGGTATAGTGTGTCGCGGACTTTTTTGTAGATATTTGTAAGTTCTACAATTACTTAGAATTTTATGGTTCTATCTTTTATAGTTTAGGCAGCGTACGTAAAATAAGTAACTTTTCTGGTTGATTTTTTACACCTTGCGTCCGAAGAACCCAAATATCTTACGGTACCCTATTTTTTTCCAAAATAAAATTCAGCCTATGTTCAGCAAAAATAATGTAGAATTCCAATGGTAAAAGAATTTTTCAAATCAGTCCAGTAGTTTCGGAGCCAAACAAACGAAAAATCAAATCTTTCCTCTTTATAATATTAGTGTAGATTTATTGTTCTATTTAATATTAAAACTGTAAGTTATATACATATTTAGAATCAGTGTTTAAAATCCTTTATTTTGATACCCCACTCGATATGCTTGGTAAATTTTTATTTTTGTTTACCTCACGATATGGCGTCAAACATCCGCCATTTTGGTTTTTTCTTAATATCACCTATCTAAGAACACTCGGGCTATTAAGACAAATCTAACGATACCTCAAATGTGAAAATCCGTTTAGCCGTTCTGAAGATACGAGGTAATAAAGAATATTACATACATAGAAGATACGCGCTAAACACCCCTCCTGGCATGGCAGTCGGGTAAAAATCTATTTGTCAGCAGGTGCTCGGCGCAATAAGGCCACATATAAATGTAACTAATTATTTGAGATTGCATAATACTACCTTGACATCATACTGTTTTAGAGGACATTTAAAGTTCGCCTTGGCACTTTTTTCGTCTTAACCATTCGCTATGCAGTTTTTCCTTAGATAAAAACACGAATATTTAATACAGACAGAGCAAAACTCGGAGGATACAAAACACGGATCCCTCTAAAAAGAAACCAGTTTCAGTTTGTGGTTCTAGGACAACCCCGGATTTATGCACGAAATTACCGCGAAAAATAAAGGTTTTTAGACTAACCGGTTTCGCCAAAAGCCTTCGAAATATTTGCTGGAATCAAAACCCTTCAGGCGACAGGTCGTCACTGTTGCCATGTGATTCAGTCGCAACCTTTCAAGTTCAACTCTGACCGAGTTGATCTTTCAAACGCCCTGGGGCCCAGGCTATTATATATAGGCACAGGTTACACGGTCAAATTTTCATCAATCTGATCCATCAATCTGATTGACGGAATATTGATGGGTTTAAAAAGTTCATATTAAAAATACGATCAATCCATCAATCCGTGGCGTACACGATCAAATTTTTGTCAATACGTACCGGATTGATGGATCAGATTGATGAAAATTTGACCGTGTAACCGGCGACTAAGGATTGACTTGTTGCAATGTGAATAACATCCCAAAAGCTTTGTCCACATTATGCAATTTCATCTTTCGTCATCTTCATTTTATTCAACTTTCGTTTGGCACATTCAATAATTGAATGCGTCAAAATCCATGAAAGAAAAGTGTCATAGCGAGCGCTACGATTTCAACGCGCGTCACGGGCATGCCTCACGTTCGCTGTTGACTGCGCTATAACGCATGCCCTTGATGAACAAAAAAAGGCCCAGTGTGGACAAAGCTAAACAAAATCAAGACATCCTTTCGTAAGTCGGCATGCAATTTTGACAAAGTATTCTTAGAGAATATTGTGGTGTTGGTCAGCGCGAAGTTCGTGTAACCACTTCCTGTCTACTATGCTTATCAGGGTACAATTTTACATCAATTTTGTCACGGAGGATATGGGAAAATGTACACGTGCTAAGAGGTACTGATAATACGCATCCGGTTTCCATTGCAACTACTTGTGTTACTATAATTTAAACTTTATCAACTGTAGTACACGGTTTAATTTTATTTGAAAAATTTAATTTAGGGGAGGTTCTCCGTATGGGCTATAAACTGATAGGTCACACGGCACCAATGATACTCGCAATGGACATAGGCATCATCAGGATAAATTAATTACTGGCTTCATTTCTTAACTTATTAATAACTGATGATAAATAAACAATATTATTTAGTTTTAATTGTCATTAAGTCCACTGTAATTTTCTTACCACTTTTAGTTAAAAATATCAGGGAAATAACGTCATCTATTACGAAAAAAGGTAACGCAACATTCTTACACAAGCACTTGGGCAAGACTTGATATTTTGACATCTAATAAAAGAAATTACAAAAAAAATGTGATATAAAAAGCCTATTGCCTAACCACACAATACGAAATTAAACAAATCTTTGCGTCAAGTAAAACATTTTGGGAAATGGGAATTAAACGAAATTGTTAAGATAACAATAGAAAAGTAAGTGTACAATCACGTACGAAAATTGCTAATATCTAGGTCACTGTCGAAAGATCCAGCTTCAGATAGGTCCCAAATAAACCTCTTCCACCAAAGACCTATCTTCTTGGCAATCTTAACCGTAAGGGCTCTATTAGACCTACATAATAAGTAGATTATTCTAGTTCTAAACCTAAAGCATCTCCGAAACAAGATCAAAATAACGCGTACCGTGTTCTTGATACAGATCGCAATTCCGAAGGGTCTAGAAAACGAGATTCCGAGAATTCCTATTCCCTTGGACACAATGGATAAAACCCACAAACTACCTGAGTTTAAACGCTTTGGGGTTAAACGCTACTCCTCATCAGCTTACTAATTATAATGTTAAAAGATGTAAAGAAAAGTGTCTACTTTTCATGCCAAAGTCGTTGAACCGATTTTGCTGAAAAGGAGATACTTTGAGTCCCGGGAAAGAACATAGAATAATTTAAATCCCGGAAAAATGTACGGTTTCGCGTGATAAACAAATTTTTGCGCAACGTAGTGAGCAACAAAAGTAAACACTAATCTTGTCCTTGTTTATCAAGCGACTTTTCTAAAGCATGAGGTAAGGAGTAAGGACGGTTGTTTTAGCTATCCAGGGTAAATAATCATGATTAGAAGGGTCAGACGCCTTAGCTACAAAACGGCATCCAGGTACTAAAGCTTCACCTACACTTAGCAACAAAATTGTAATTGCAATGTCATGTAATAAAATCAATTTTACGCAGAACCGTAAGCCATATCACGGCCCAAGTACCGTTACCACGTTTCACAACTTTGCGGAAGACACGCTCAAAAGTAAGTCTTGATACGTTTTCGACAGATAATGACCTAGTACTTGGAAATATTGTTGCCACGTTGACTTCGAAAATAGAAAAACCCTGGATTGTGAAGCCCAAAGCAGACATTATGAATATTTCCTCTCTAGTTAAAAAGGTGCCATTCGGATTCGAGCACTGAGAGTTTGATGTCCAGCTCGGAGTGCCCTTAAACTAGGACAAATCTGGAGAAACCTGGACGAACAAAGCACGAACAAAGCTTCGGTTGAATTGGATATGAGGGTAAAAGATATATGTCTAAGATATGATCTACGTTAAGCCAAACTCGATAGCACAAAACGTAACGGCGGCAAGGCGATCAGCGGATTCTTACCAGACTTATCGACTATCGGGAAGATGTCAAAAAGCGACATGAGCTAAGCTGCCTTGCGAGGAATGTGTTTTTGAGGACCAATAGAAACGCTTCATTTGCCTGACCATGTTCAGCGCAACGATTCTATTGGTTTTTAGGGTTCCGTACCCAAAGGGTAAAAACGGGACCCGGGAACGGATTACTGAGACTTCGATGTCTGTCCGTCTGCCCGTCTGTCTCCAGGCTGTAACTCAAGAATGGTAATAGCTAGAGAGTTGAAATTTTCACATATTATGTATATCTGTTGCCGCTGTAACAACAAATACTGAAAATAAAATAAATTAAATATTTAAGGGGGGCTCCCATACAACAAATGTGATTTTTCAAAAAAATTTTGCTCGGTATCAATGATGACAACAGGTAGGCACTTGAAATTTTCACAGAAGCCTTAATTATATGTGTACTTAATTAATTAATAATAATATTTAAATAAAATATAAATCTAAGGGGGGCTCCCATACAAAAAACACAATTTTTGGCCTATTTTTTGCTCTATAACGGTACGGAACCCTTCGTGCGCGAGTCCGACTCGCACTTGGCCGATTATTGTAAAACACATTCCTCGCAACGCAGCTCAGCTCATCTCCAGTGGAAAGCCTTAGGCTGGGATTGCTGGGAAGCTAATCAAAGCGAACGAAAAGCGTCGGATGAACAGAACATGCTACTTTCTAGTTAGGGTAATGCCAGGCTTATTATTAATTGTCTGACGATAAATGATAATGAAGATAATTCCATACATGGCCCACGGACTTGTAATGCGGCCTCCACACGATGGACCATCATGGACAATCAAGAATGTGCCATTAATTGTGACAATGATCGCGGATCTGTCCACACGATCGCTGCACCTCCATTTGTTAATTGTCATCGGTTTACAATTGACGTCGAAACGGCAGCTGCTACTATTTACTTATTTAGTGCCTATAACCATTATATGAATGTTTTTTATCTTGATGATCTTTATCTTTATGATTTTTATCTTAATGATATTTATATTTAGGATTCCAAATTACAGGTTCTTTTTGATACAATTCTATAAATGTAAATGTTTCATTATTTGACCACGTCTCCGACATCGTTGAAAACAATACCTACAGCACGCGTCCGCACCGTACCGTTAACAAATACGAATTACTGAGTGATCGGCGATCGTGTGGACACGCTTACAATCATGGCCGAACTTCCTTTGATGATTGTGCGAAAAACCGACACAACGGCGATTACGCACAATCGACGGCCATCATAGCCAATCGCAAACGATTATGCCCTCCACACGATCGTGATCGCCTGTGATTGTCCATGATGGCCCATCGTGTGGAGGCCGCATAAAAATCTATCTTCCAACCAGGGGGTTTATTCTCCCGTTTCGAATGTCGCTTCGAGCGCAGGCTGCCTCATTCGAGAGCACACATGCTGCTTCAGGCACGATCTAGGACAGTGGTCCCCAACCTTTTTTTTCACACGGGCCACAAACATATTTTGATATTGGTGTCGCGAGCAGCAACAAAAATTTCTTAGGGTTGAAAAATAACGTTCGTCAAAATTAATGATTTAAAAGTGGAAAAAAATTCACGACATTAACGACGACTTTACATTATATTGACGGCGGGCGTGAATTTCAAAATGGTTTAAACTTTAACACCAAGCGGGCCACAAATAAATTCCCGGCGCACAGTGGTCCGAAATCGCTAAATGGTGGACATTCGCAAAAAAGTTGGATTTTGGTGAAGAAAAAAATACCATTCGATAGATTTTAAGAAGAGTTACAATAAATCCTTAATAAGTTTTTTTACAAAAATGTATTTTTTAAGGTGAAAAAAAATAATTACGAAAATGTTGTATGGGAAAGAATCTATAAATAGATTTTTTGCAAAAACAACTACTACATACTGGTTCATTTTTGAAATAAGTAAAGTTCTAGTGGTATGTAAGGTTTAGAAAAAAAATTACTTACGAAAATTTACGTGCAGCCTTTTGCAGTAGAGGGGTTCAAAATTTTGAAATATTTTTACTAACTTTTTAGGTGTGGAAAAAATACCATTCGATAGATTTCTTAAGGAGTAACAATAAATCCTTAATAATTTTTTTACAAAAATATATATTTAAGGTGAAAAAAAAATAATTACGAAAAATTCTATATGGGAAAGAATCTACAAATCGATTTTTTGCAAAAACTACTGAGCCATACTGGATCATTTTAGAAACAAGTGAAGTTCTAGTGGTATATAAGGTTTAGAAAAAAAAATACGCAAATATACGTGCAGCCTTCTGCAGTAGGAGGGGTTCAAAATTTTGAAATTACTGTACTAACTTTTTAGGTTAAAAAAAATACGATTCGATAGATTAATAAAAGAGTAACAAGAAATCCGTAATAAGTATTTTGCAAAAATGTATTTTTTAAGGTGAAAAAAAGTAATTACGAAAATTTTGCGTGGGAAAGAAACTATGAATCGATTTTTTATAAAAACTACTGAACCATACTCGATCATTTTTGAAACGAGTAAAGTTCTAGTGGTATATAAGGATTAGAAAAAAAAGTGCGCAAATTTACGTGCAGCCTCTTGTAGTAGGTGGGTTCAAAATATTGAAATGTTTATACTGTCATTTTAACGATTTTTTGCTATTTCTCTAATGGCTGTTGCTTTATTTTTTAAGTTTTTAATAACCATTTTTGTACAGATTTACAAACCAACTTCAGGGTCTTGGGTCGACCCGGATATTTTTCAGGCTATCATGAACACATTGGTGAATAGGCAGATCCTTACAACCCCTAATTGAAATCCCCTAGGGAAATAGCAGAGCTGTATGTAAAGTTTTATCCATCTCCTTACATGGTGCTGATATTTGTAAGCATTTTGGCTTTATTCCAATTGGCTATTTAAGTGAAGAAGCTTCAGAGGCTATAAAAATTTTCAAATACTAGAGATACATACTAGAAATTAGAGTCGAGCAGAAACTAATGAAGATTTGTTACACAACTCTTTTATAAGCTCTGATCCATATATTTTGTCTTACATTCGACCAAAGTTGTCTAAAAATAAACATCAAGAATTTCATCCAGGCACAGTCGACCTGTTGCTTGAAAGACTTTTTAAGGACTCGTTTTATATATTATGTATACCTAATACGGTTCTGTAAATGGGTGCTTTCACAAAAATAGGGCAACTTTTGAAGGTATTTTGTCTTCATCATTTTTCATTTGTTATTAAATTCCGTTAGTGTACATGATAGGTGATTAATTAATTGTGTCTTATCTAAAAGGGCCAGTCACTATATTATGCATTATTTTAGGAAATTTTTAGAGTTTTGCTGATTTACGCATCTAGGGACTGACAACTTTAAAGCCTTCATGCGCGAGTCTGACTCGCACTTAGCCGATTTTATATTATTTTAGGACTACTTGGTCGAAACTTCTTATAGGATATATAAAGAGTGGAACTGTATCACCAAAGTATATATTTTTCAACATTTGGGCCAGACCAAAGCTGTTTGTTTGACTGCTCTTGATGAGTTTCAGCTTTTGATATATTTTTTTCAATAATTGTTTTTCTTAAGTCTATTATATTTTTTCAGTAAAGAAGGCTTAAACAGTATATGTATTTCGTTATAGTACTGATGTTTTCATACTAAACGTCAGTCCGAGCGCCTTTAGAAGCTAGGGCCTGATGGTCTAGGGACTGATATTTTGGAATAAAATTGAACTTAAAATTCTGTTGCAAATAACATTATAAAGTCTAATATGATATTGCGAACAATGCCGACGTATTACTTATAAATATTGATTAATTCATAAGAATTTAACATCAATAAACAACAAAATTACTTATCTAGGGATTGAACAAGTGACTGGAATTACCACGTGGTGGCCCACAAACTTTCATTTTTGCACTGATTTATAAAATGACCGCCGCAGAGCGAGTGTTGTCAGAGAATAACTTCATGTAATACTCTGAAATTCCCCAACAATATTCAACGCACATTCTAATTATGTCGCGAAATTTTAAAATTCATAAGTGGCTAGGGCCTGGCGAAAAAAGTTGAGGACACTAATCTCATTCGAGAAAAAATAATTATTGTTTATTTTAACTACAAAATACTCACATAATTAGCTGTGAGTACTTAAACATTTTAAAAAATATTAATAAAAATAAGTATAAACATAGTACCTTTTTAAAATCTTGGATTCCTAAACACAAAATTTCGGAGAACGGACACGCCTAGGGCACAATAGACATAACTACCAGTAGTTCGACTGCAAAGAAACGGACAGGTTTCAATATCTGTCAAATTCGTCGGGTTTCACTAGGATTATGAACGGAATGTGCCTCGCGCTGGCTGATATAATTTATTTTTAAATATTTAAAATAAAGATTTCAAAATTGAATTCTGATAATTTTAATCACATGTGCCAAAACACAAACAACAATACGACCAAAGAGGAACACGTCCAGCGATATATGTTTGGAATATGTCATACTCGTAGTTTTAAATTCGTAGGTAACAAGTCAACAACCCTAGCGACGATTTTCGTCATAATACGTCAAATTTAAAAATTTCAACATCATTTCTAAGTCGGCATACCCTATAATTCTGTCTACTCTGCAAATTGGTTGGAGTACCTTTGCAAGTAGGGTTGCTATCAGGCGTTTGGACAAAGATAAGTAGTTTTTTTTAATACGTCATAAATCATAAGCCGCAAATCGCAATTTACCTATTAAGTTTTACGGTCAAAGCTGCGCGTCCACTGGATCGGAGCGTACGCATCGGCATTTCATCATTTACGAAATGCCGATGGGGTGCGTCAATGATATTGTATGTTACTAACGTAACTAGATTGGCAGTTTACGACAGCAACGCGTCACCACTTTGAAGATGCCTGCAGGCATATCTGCCATACATAATGACATAATAACATTATGAAGTGACATTGTCTTTTGGGCTATCAAGTGGTTACGCATTTCTGAGAATCGTTTGTAAGACATTGCCACTCTAGTATTTTAGAAACTCATTGGGGTGCGTCCACTGCATTCGGATTCATCATAGGCAATTTAGTTATTTTTGGTCCGTCATAGCCTGTTAACGTGCATTTGTATTATAGAGGATAGTGGCGAGGATATTGTTGTAACTAGCTCTATTTTATCAGAAGAGGAAAAGAGAAACAAGAGAAAACGAAATTCATTATTTCCCAATTTCATCCTAAATATTGTCTCTCCTCAGTTGGTTATGATGATGTTGAAGTTTTAGACTATAAAGTTCTTCATATTTTTCTACAAAAGTAATTAAAATATCGTCATTCATCGTGAATAAGTAGATACTTATTATATATTATATTATACATAGATATGTATAGCCGTCGCGTCGTCGCAAACACGTCAGAATTTGAAACCTTCGGAATCCGAATGACGCGTTCTCTGCGGAAGACGTCTTCGTCATAAATGCCGGTCAGTATCCAGTGGACGCAGTACCATATAAATCAATACAAAGTAACAAATCCGTACGCTGCGTACGCTCCGATTCCGATCCAGTGGACGCGCAGTTTAAATTAGACCACAACGCGACGAGTAGATGCATACTTCTAAATTTGTATGATTTTGACAGATCAACTACGTGAGACTTTTTTTATAAAATAAGGAGGCGAACGAGCAAACGGGTCATCTGATGAAAAGCAACTTTCATCGCCCATTGACACTCGCAACATCAGAAGCGCTGCAGGTGTGTTACCGGCCTTTAATAGGGAATAGGGTTAGGGGTCCCTCCCCTAACCTATAACCCTATTCCCTCTAGGGTTGTAGGGGATTGGGCCTCCGGTAAACTCACTCTTTCGGCGAAACACAGCGCCTGTTTTTAATTATTAAAATCAGTCAAACTATTTAAATGTCGAACCCAGACACGTTGGTGGAATTGACACGCTTTGTTTCTCCCATGGACCTATAAAAAAAGGCGGACGGAGTCCCACCATACACAATACTGTGTCCTTCAGAGTCGGCCAGCTGACTGTATGTACACGGTCCGCACGCACACATTATTACGCAAGTCCATACCATTTGACAGGCGTCAGAATATGTGCGTGGCCGACTCTGAAGACACAGTTCTGTGTATAACAAGACTCCCTCCAACTTTTTTTCTACGTCCATTGTTTCTCCCACATACTACCCCTGGCAATTCACACATGGTCACTTTATGGAGGACATGGGTCTGGTGACTCCACTGGCTGGCAGCTGGTAAGTTCGTCACAAAATGATATCTTCTTAACATCGTTGAAAGATCACCCAACTTGAGTAACACCAATTGTCATTGTTGTCCTTATAGCTTCTACAGACGGAGAGATCCAGTCCAAAGTGAAGATAGGCGTGGAATGTGGATTACTTTGACAGCTGTCAAAATGGTCCACAGCTAAATTATTAACTTTGTACAATCTTTTTTTCTAAACCTTACATGACACCACTAGAACTTTATTTGTTTCAAAAATGAACCAGTATGTCGTAGTAGTTTTTGCAAAAAATCTATTTATAGATTCTTTCCCATACAACATTTTCGTAATTATTTTTTTTTTCACCTTAAAAAATACATTTTTGTAAAAAACTTATTAAGGATTAGATGATGCCCGCAACTCCGTTGCGCCAAAATTTTTTTCCACACCAAAATCCAACTTTTTTGCGAATGTCCTCCATTTAGCGATTTCGGACCACTGTGCGGCGCGGCGGGCCGCATGCGGCCCGTTGGCCGCGGGTTGGGGATAGCTGATCTAGGATCAAGTGTGAGTATGACGACGCGACGATGTAGCTTACGACTATAGCGACATTGAGCCATGATATTATAGGCCACCAGCCATGTCTGTTCTGGGACTACTCCTGTGTTATAAATATCAATGAAGTATTAAAACTAGAAACAAAAATCGGCGCGGCAGCAATTTTTCATCTCGAGGGCGCTTTAACAAGCTTCACATTACACCAACATAGGTTTATTTCTAGAGAAGAACAAAGTGACTTGACCAAGGAAACTTTTTTCCAAGATGATTTTTATTAATGTAAATTGGACTTTATGTTGACGTATCACGTAACGAATGCGCAAAAAACAAATTCAGACTTTAGAGTTTTGACTTTAAGTATAAGATGTAAGGACTTCTATTATTATTATACTCCAAAAATATAATCACCAGATTTCTGCAGCTCTTATACAATTATATTTATATATATTTTAATTTATTAAATTTAGCTTTACCTTAAATATGCAAATCTCTTTCTATTTTTGATAATTTATTTTAATAGCAGTGCTCATTTTTTTTACATCCATTTTATTATTTTTTAACAATTAGTATAATTTATAATATTTAGTAGTACTCTAGAAAATGGCTTTATTTTTTATACAGTAACAATAACAATTCCCATTATTATTGACCAATGCTAATTGCTAATACTTTGTTGTAAATATATTTTGTTTCAATTATTTTTATTGCAACGTATATAGGTATAATATGTGATCGAAGTGCAACACTCATTAAGAAGGTTGTAAAGTATTTTAGCCTGTTAAATCCGATAAAGAATAATTAAAGACATGAGTGGAAGAATCGAACAAGTAACACATTTCGAATTTCGAGTAAATCGCGTTCAAAGTTTTGAAAAAACTTTTTATGATTTCTCATCACAAATCAAGTAATGGCTTTTGTTAATTGTATCAGGAGGTGTAAATATCTTCCGTTTTTAATATTATGTTAAAAAATATATAAAAAATTCTCCATTCTAGGATAAATTAAGAAAAATGTGAAGTTATTCGGTTCCACACTTTTATATGCAACAAAATCTGTAAAGACTGTCATGCATGAAGTAAACAATAAACATAAATCACTTTTTTTTTATTGAGATGAAACAAAACTCAATTGAAAAGACAAGAAACTCACGGCCAAACAGACAGGCCAAAAAGAAATTTGGATTATACTTTGGAAATTTAATTGGTATCCATTACTCAGTAAACGATTAATGTGTAATGTGTGGTCCTCCATTACACATTTAAAAAAGTAATTAGTAATGCGAATATTCACATTACTCATTACAAAAAAAATAGTAATGGAGTATCTTACATTGACTAAATAATGAGCCATTATCGGACCTTCATTGTCCATTAAATGCAAAGAATGAGTAATATAAAATTTGTCCATTACATTACTATTAAAAGTATTGTAAGTATAGTGGAAGACATCTAATTATGTCAATAAAAAATTTATTAGGATGATATAGTTAAGGAGTTTTTTTTTTTATTTTGATGAGTATACAAACTATTACCGAGTAATAAGGTAATAAGGGCGACAGCTATTTTATTATTCAGGAGAACAGCGAGGGTACCGCACAAGTACCTTCGGGCAAGCAAACTTTCAAGACTTCACCAACATCACTCTCGTGAAACTTGCCCTCCCCCCCCCCCCCCCCCCCCCTGGAAGAAAACCCCACGGCTCATAACCCTGGTCCTGGACCCCCCGAGTGAGGGCTCATTCAAGGAATTTTCCGAAAAAAAATTCTCAATTTTGAGGCCAGGATCGTATAGAGGGGAAAAATCCAGGAAGAACAAGCCGAAGAACCCCATATCCAGGACAAACAGTTGCCGAGTTATAAGCACTCAAACTTTGACATTGACAGCTCGGCAACTGTCAAACGTCGAACAAAAGCGGCCATAACTCCGCTTCCAATAGGCCTAGAGGAACGGGGTTTCTTCTAACATCAAAGGCAACACCTCGGCTACCCCCTCCCTGAATTTGAACAAAATCAGAGACATCAATATTTTTTTCTCAATTCTAAGGCCAGAATCGAATAGAGGAGAAAAGTCCAGGAAGATCAAGCCGAAGAAACCCATATCCAGGACAAACAGTTGTCGAGTTACAAGCATTCAAACTTTGACATTGACAGCTCGGCAACTGTCAAATGTCTTACTAAAGTAGCCATTACTCCGCTCCCAATAGGCCTAGAGGAACGGGGTTTCTTCTAACATCAAAGGCAACACCTCGGCTACCCCCTCCCCGAATTTGAACTAATCAACTACTCTACTACTTTTTTATCTGAATAATGTGTACATTCTATATGTATACCTAATTTTTACCCGGGAATACCCACTCTTTAAACTTTTAAGGATTGTGCATTCAAATCTTGTTAAAAAAATACAGTTGTACTTAGTAAGTACTTTTTTATCTGAATAATGTGTACATCTATCTATAAATATATATAAAACTCAAAGGTGACTGACTGACATGGTGATCTATCAACGCACAGCCCAAACCACTGGACGGATCGGGCTGAAATTTGGCATGCAGGTAGATGTTATGACGTAGGCATCCGCTAAGAAAGAATTTTTATCAATTCTACCTCCAAGGGGTTAAAATACGGGATCAAAGTTTGTATATAATAATATTAATAATACATTTTAACGCGAGCGAAGCCGCGGGAAAAAGCTAGTTCTATATAATATCCTATGCCTTTGACCACCTTGGACCAATAGAATAAAAAAAAGTCGACATATTGCTTAAAAAAGTAAAATATTCAAGCGATCTCCCGTAATACAACACATAATATAATGGCTGTTACCCGCTTCTTGCATAGTCATTTGGACGAACCTTGTAACTTACCTGCTTCATCATCTGGCTAACTTTGTAAGTATACATAAAATTCAAATTTTTTTTGTTGCAAATCATTTTCCAAGTCCTAAAAGCTACATTTATGCAAAAAAACGTAAATTTTCAAAAATGTTACTTAACTCATTCTTCCACTCACCTCTTCAATTGTCAAAAAAATATATGAATAATTATTGTAATTTGTAATAAAACAAAAATAAACAAAAATCCTGTTATTAAAGTTGACCTTTAATGTTGTTGTCCCTCACTAACTGCCGCAATCAGAGATTTTTAATTATGAATATACTTCAATTTAATTATGGAGTGTAGATAAAGGAGAAATATCTCGTCTGTATGTAAAAAGTGTCTGCGGAAATGCGTTAAATTAGGGTGAAACTAATTCACCCTAAGGTGGCGCTACAGTAGCAACAAGGTAAATTTTAAATCATTTAGCAACTTTTATTTCAGCTATTTTAGGTTATATTTTTCAAAATATATTGGTATTAACCCAGTAATTCTAGTAATAATTTATATTCCAGTAATAATTTATATTTTGTTACCAACGGCTACATTCATTCCTACACTCCATAATTCATTCCATACCCTTTGCTGCAGCTAGCGCCACTCTCGGCGGATTTTTCAACTGTTATTTGCTGCGTACAGCTGGACACATTTTCAAATATCCCCTATATAAGATAGTTCTCCTCTATCTACACTCCATAGTGTTAATGAAGAGTTTGTCAGATAAAGTATGGGGCTTATAAATAATATGTCAAAACTTTCATTTAATTACAGTAAAAAAATTCTAATTTAAGTAATTGTTAATTGACAATTTGGTAACTTAAAGACTTTTTGGTCCCGTTAACTGTGAATCAAATATTTTTTTATTCTTCATGTATAGGTACTAACTACTAATGTTATAAAGCTGAAGAGTTTGTTTGTTTGAACGCGCTAATCTCAGGAACTACTGGTCCCGATTTAAAAAATTCTTTCAGTGTTAGAATAGCCCATTTATCGAGGAAGGCTATAGGCTACATATTATTAAGCTAAGATCTGTATTGCCAATTCCACAAAATTAATTATTGTAAACATAAATCTATTGTTGCATGAAGTGGCAAAGACGTGTAGAACAGTAGCGGGTAGACTATTCACTATTCTATTGGAAAATCAAAACATAAACCCTTTAAAAAATATATATAAAATAAAGTTTATACAAAATAAGAACTTGAAAAAGAGTATAATTTAAAATGCTTTTTTAGACAATGATAAAAATACAATATTCAGAGTATTTTTATCTAATTATAAGTATCTAGCTCCTTGCTGTATACTTTATTTATTAGAAAATTATTATGAATCAAACTATTTTCATTTATTTAAATAAAATAATTGATTGGCTTCGATCGTTACTCTCATAAATTAGACGACACCTGTTTAGACTGGAATGTGCCAAATGTTACACAAACAACAATATACATGTTTTCTTAACACATTACCAACCTCCGAATAAAGTCTGTAAAAGAAAATCTAAATAAACTAAGTTAACTTCCTCCGAATAAAGTCTGTAAAAGAAAATTTAAATAAACTAAGTTAACTTACCCTTGGCTGATATCAGCAACTGGGAGTCCACAACTTTGTTTGGCCAGTACTCTTCAAACTCCGTTCCTGGCGGGAAGTAGCTTTTGATGTCCGTTAAACTAATCACAGAACACGTCTCACTAGCGAACAGTTCATTCCGAATACCCTGCACCTTACAACAGAACTTGAGGTATGACAAGTCCCAACCCTTCAACTGGTCCGCTTTCAACTTTAGATTGTCCGTCTCACCCTCGAAATAGAACAGAGGCACAAACTTCTGGTTATCCCGGACCGTGTAAGGAACGACCGACTCCTTGTTGATCCGGATAAACCCACACTTGTCCTTATTGTTCGTCGTACCCCGTAACAACTTATTGTAGCACACGTCTAGGAAATTGTAAAACTCATAAGCGTCCGATAGTCGCACCACTAGGTCCTTCTGCGTGAACTGTTCCCGGCCGAACTGGCCGTCGCAGTGTCTGTTGTTGATGTCGTTGAGCAGGCGGGCCTCGATCTCCGTGATATAGTAGCTCCTGATGCAGGTGCACGAGTAGATGTCCGCGTGAAGGTAGTTCAGGTACTTGTTGAGGAGCTTGATCTCCACCATCCGGACGGCCACGTACCGCTCCCCGGACCGGTAGATGTACGGGATGTGGCACTTGCCCAGCATGTCCCAGCCAAAGTGGCCCTTCCAGCTGGCCTCGTCGGGGGCCGGCGTCTTCTTCTCCTCGGCCGCCGGCCGCTGCTCTGCGGTCTGCGCCCCCGGCTTCCTGGTCAGGAAGTTGAGGATGCCCATCTGCCCGCCCGGGCCCGCGGGCGGCGCGCCCAGCAGGTTGCCGGGCTGGGGCCGTGCCGCCGCGACTGACGCCGCCAGCGCCTTCGCCTTGTTGGCCTCGACCATCTTAGCGGCCAGCTCCCGGATTTCGGCCTCGTCGGGCCGCTCCGTCTTCACCTTGACCATCGTGGTGTCCGTCATCTTGGCTTCACTTCCGTTAGGGAACTCGAGGCACTAGTCCGACGCTCGCACGGGCATCATCTCGACCCTCCACGCACTCCTACATGATGACCGCTCGCCGACGACTCGCACTCGCAACTTGTAAACATTGGAACGACAACGTTAATTAGCACTTCACTATTTGACAGTCCGGTAAAGAAAATTGCACTCCGCGAATATATTATAAAAAGTCTTCGTCTGCGATTATACTTCACTCAACTTCAGTATACTATCACGCTGAAAAGTGTCTCTCCGGCTTCTTATTTATTTCGCACTTGAAACTCGCGCTTTTTTGTTTACTATCTCTTATCGGGACGAACGATCAATAATTCAATAAAAATTTGGAAGATAATCCAGTTTCATTGATAGAAAAATATTTTTTCCACGCCAAAGCGGGCAAAGGGGAACATGAAACCCAAATTTTGTGTTCGCGAGGGAAATGCCCAATACCGTTGTATGTCTCGTGGGGAGTACGCATTTCATGTATATTTTTCACCTTTTGGTGACTCAGCGAACAAAATGGCCGCCGACAAGGCTTTGTTGGCCAATCAGATCATAGCTTGTTCCATAGCATACCTACGAAAATCTCGCTGATGACGTAAGCGTACTCCCCACGAGATAATTCTCAAGGACTTTTTGTACGGAATTTATATATTTCTATGTATTTTTAGGTTTATCGCCGTTGAAATTAAGAAAAAATCATACTGTACGTGATGATTTCATTTACTTTATAAATATTTATAATCAATTCCCTAGTTTTAATTTCTGAAATTCAAATTACAATAATATTAAGATTTATGAATGTACTTACAAAGTAGGTAGTCACTATGGATAGTCTCGTGACTTGACATTCAAGCTTTTACAGCGACGTCATTCTTTTGAACACTCAAAAGTAGACTCTATTTCGTTCGAGGTAAGGATGAACTACTTTTATGGTTTTAAGATTTTGATCCTTACCGTTAATTTTACGAGACTAGCCGACGCGCGCATTCCATGAACAATAATCTCCTGTGAGCGTGAGCGAGATAGGGTTATGTAAAAAGTTGATGTCAAATGTTTAGGTATTTTACTATGAACGTAAAGAGAACGTAGGTATATAGGTACATAATGCAATTACAAACTTATGTAAGCACTTCTAACCTACTTTACAGCAAAATAGGTGCTGTGTAGCGGAATTTGAAGTTGGCCGAAGTCTCTAATTAATAAGTTTGTTTTGACTTGGAAAGTATTTGCAATAAATTGTACTGTATCCGCAATAAATTATTAGCATTTAAACTTAATTAAGTACTTACATCTTTTATTTACTAATAATAAACTTCCTGAAATATGTGATCGTATAATGTATGTAGGTAGTAGGTACCTTAGATGTACTTTTTCAATTATTGTTTAGTAGTCCTTATCTTTCTACCATATACTTACTTAATTATGTATAAGTTACTCTATGTTATCTTTTTGAATCACGGTTATAGTAGGTACTTTACTCATTCATCATCATCATCATATCAGCCTATAATATTCGTCCACTAATTAGTAGGTAATTAATAATTATTAATTAAGTATGTTACTATGGCTTTGTAGCCATTAATCAGTGATCATTAACACGTTCGCTGCGTTGTGACTTTGTGAGGCATTTATACCTCACACGCGTACTATCGCCCAGTGCAGGGACAATTTGCTGCAATTTCCCTCTGGTGCGGAGCTCGTATTTCATAAAGTACTAAGTGTATGAATGAAACAATTAATATATAGATGTGATGGTCTACTTAAACTGTTTACTATTTATAAATAAAAATATGATGAGGCGGAAAGACCACACACCGCACTGAAACAATAAAATTACTTTTCTGTGCGTATGAGTGGCGTATCTGCCTCACGAGGGTATGAGATGTTCCCGCCCCTCACCGCACTGTCGAATTAGATCAGTGTTTACATATTAGGAATAGTGTTGCGCTACGCTCGCGTATGAATGAATTAATTATTGTTATATTATATTATTATAGTGCATTATCAGAAAAAAAAGTAACTAAAACGAAAACTAAAACGATGGTTCTTTATGACACTATACACATTGGTGGAAATTCTATCATATATTTAAGAAATTCTGTAACGGAAAAATCTGACTACATACCCCCAACTCCGACTGGCACAGCGGTGAGGCGTTGCCAAACTTTGGCACGGCGCGGTGTTTGTGTGCGTGCGACCAGAGGTATGCGATTTATAATCGTATAAGTTGATAAAAATTGAATGCAATAGCTTTATCGAGCCGTCCTCGAGTGCCACACGTATTGATTTATAATTTTACCTTCACAAGAAATTTAAAGTTCTTTAAGTCTGTCTGTCTGTTACCTTCACGCCCCAACCACTGAAGGAATGCGAAAAAAATATGTGCCTTGAATGTTTTTATATTGCTCATTCATAATAATAAACAAGTTAAGTAACAAGAGTAAAAAAATAAGTATTTTATTTTTATCGATATACCACTTCGCCTTCACTAGTTCTAATCATAATTAACCTTTACTTACGTGCGTTATGAGGTTTTTCAACCCCACAAATATTTTCTTCATTTTCTCGGCTATCTGTTATCAGATCCCGGGGCGACCTTACATTTAGATTAAGTCACTCTTTAGAATTATGATAATATACAAATTTTAACCGATAAAGTATATTTGGCTTTAGTATTAGCCTCTAAAGGTGAACATATACCATGAGGTTGATAAACCTCACATCGTACCACTGAAAATATACACTCTGAGGTTTTTATGCCCCATAACATTTCGTTAGGTATACCTTTTGAGTATCAATAACAGTAGTTATTATTATTAGTAACTACTGTTATTAATACTTTAAGGGTATTACCATATTTAGTTACGCAGCGAACGTGTTAATATTACCTACTACTAGTATTTACCTACGTCTATACTATGATGCTAGCCATGGCCCTAGCCATGGCCCATGGCCCTAACCATGGCCCATGGCCCATGGGTCCCTTGGCCTTGTTGTTACAGTATCCCAGATCTTAATAGGTTAAAGTCTACGTTAAAGTAGATATTTTAATCTTAACTTATTTATAAATTACTAAGTATGTACAGGTAGGTACTAATTGATGAAGAAATTAGGTCTTGACTTTTGATCGTAGGTCTTGATGATGATCGTAGGACGTCTTGAGATTTTGGAACTCACAGAACATAAAATGTGAAAAAAGTTTAGTGGGAGTTTACGTAAAAATCTTGACAAAACGCATTGAGATAGTAGCTATAGTACATGATAGTACCTAGCTAGTAGATAGTATAGTAGCTGTAGTACTTATATCTCAATGACAAAACGTAAATTTTAACTAGGTACGTAGGTACTCATCCCACCAAAAACATACTTACTTACCTGTTAAAATTGGGCCTAGTTCCTATAGACCAGGGTTTCTCAAACTTTTAGCTCCATGAACCCCTGTTAAACCAGGTGGCAGCGAACACCTTCCTATGAAATCCCCCCCCCCCGCGCCCCCGCCGCCAAGAAAATAATAAAATTGACTGTTGAGAAAATAAGGTTTATTATTTGAATAAAAGGTAACACGTAAAGCTCCGTTTAGACCAAACGAGCGAATGCTCATTCTAGTAAAGCTCTTTTGATGTAAACTAACAACGAGCATTCTTTTGTTGTTCTAGTGTGTTCGCCACGTGTTCGGCGGTAAATAGGTAGAATGCCCTAAGAATCTCGCTCGTTTGGTGTAAACGACGCAAGAGCGCTCGAGCAATTGCCTAGAGCGTTCTTTCGTGTTCGGACGTGCTCGCTCTTCGAGGCGGTCTCTTCAAAGGGATTCTAGTGTTCTTGAAATATTTTACTTTTTGGCGGGTTTTTTAAATTATCGAGTATACTTCTTTTATTAAATTCGTCACCCACCAACGTCTTTTCCTTCTTTTCTTTTTCATTAATTGCGTTATAACAATAAATACAGCACTTGAAATCACAATATCGCTATTACAGTCAGACATAGTGTAGTTGTTACGTAGTTTATATACTCTTTGAGTGTAGTGTGAACCCTACTACTTATCGTTGACGAATGAGTAATGAGCATTCGCTCGTTTGGTCTAAACGGAGCTATGTGATTCTCATCTATAGAGCAAAAATTCTTATTCTTGATGTTCTTGTTGATTCGATTGGTGTAAACGATCTAAAGTATGTTGTAACGAATTATAGTTTACACTAAACGAATACGAAAGAATGTTCTTGTGCTGTTCTTGCTCTATGTTCTTTTGGTGTAAACCCACCTTAAAGTGCCAAAAGAGTGCCGCGCGTGCCGCGTGCCTGCAAGCTATCAAGCCACCATTACCTACATAAATCTTGTCGCGAACCCCCTGCCGTCGAATGGCGAGCCCCACTTTGAGAAACTCTGCTATAGACTAATTTTTGGCCTAAAAAAAAGAGTTGAAATCTAATCCAATGCCAAGTTCAGATGCACCGATCATAATCATCTTCATCAACAGCCTGATGACTGATCCATAATATGTAATTACTTACCTACTTCTAATTTGAACTTGGCAGGTTAATTAAATTCTATAAATATTATCTAACTAGCTGTTGCCCGCGACTCCGTCCGCGTAGACTTCAGCTTATAGCGCGCGGTAGTTCCCGTTTCCATTTATGCTACATTACTGCAAAATTTCCACGGCAAAGTTGCTTCAGCCGGTTCCGCGGTACGATTACTTCAATTCAAAAAAATCTTCTTATAACTTCAAAAAGAACGTGAGAAAATCCTACATCCTTCCTTACCACCTCTTATAGAAACACGTTTGAGTAAGCGCTTGTGCGATGTAGATTACGCAGGGCGACATCTATTATGAATTTTTGGAACTAACTTAATTTGAACAAATTTACGCATAAACGTCCCCTTACAACCCCTTTTTCCAGTTAAAAAGTAGCCTATGTCCTTTCTCAGGCTTTAGACTATCTGTGTACAAAGGGGTATGAAGATTTTTGTATGGAGCCTGGCCGACCTACTATCCGCCATTTTGTTTTTAGGGTTCCGTACCCAAAGGGTAAAAACGAGATCCTATTACTGAGTCTTCGATGTCTGTCCGTCTGTCCGTCTGTCTCCAGGCTGTAACTCAAGGACGGTAATAGCTAGAGAGTTGAAATTTTCACAGATTATGTATTTCTGTTGCCGCTATACTTAACAACAAAATATACTAAAACCAAAATAAATTACATATTTAAGGGGGGCTCCCATACAACAAACGTCATTTTTTCAAACATTTTTTGCCTACCTGTTGTCATCATTGATACCGATCAATGATGACAACAGGTAGGCACTTGAAATTTTCACAAAGGCCTTAATTATATGTGTACTTTAACAATTAAAAATAATATTTAAATAAAATAAAAATTAAAGGGGGGGGGGGGGGTTCCCATACAAAAAAACACAATTTTTGGCCTATTTTTGCTCTATAACGGTACGGAACCTTTCGTGCGCGAATCCGACTCGCACTTGGCCGATTATTTTTTTAATCGCATTCACAAATAATTCTTTGAAAAATGGATAGCTAACATCAATACAAACAAAAAATAATCTTGGACAAAACCGCGTAAAGTGTCACATTTCGAAGATATGAGCTGCCAAAGTTTTACCATTAGAAATAAATATTTAAGACTAGCTGTTGCCCGCGACTTCGTCCGCGTGGACTTCAGTTTATAGCGCGCGGTGTCAACAAAATTGGTGTCAAATTTAAAAGCTTTTTAAAACCCCTTAAATCAAAATACCCAAAAACAGCTGTGCAGTGTGCACATAATATTTCATTTTTTAAATTAAGTAAACTTTATTATTACCAAATTTAAAGCTAATTTAGCCCCCATTACACAACTTTAGCTTTACCCTTTTTTCGAAAGGGTCTAAGCTACTGGTCTGGTTAAGACCGTGGTAGTTTAATCGTGGCTATAACTAGTTTGTTGCTAGTTGGTTTGGAGATAAACAATGAGGGGGCCTGGCCCCCTCCCCTAAAGTCACACGTGTGACATTCTAATCAGGCAATATTGGGGAGAGCTACGAAAATAAGCTATTTTCATCTGACGTGGGGAAACGGGTCCCCCCTGCTCTTAAGGGGTCCGACCCCTTACTCACTCTCTGACGAGTGAGGTTGCTCGCGCGCGGTAGCACAAACTAGCTGCGTACGAGTTATCGCGGTAGATGAGCTCAAGTTATTAATGTTATTGCATAAAAGAGGGCCGTCCCTCTCCCCTTCCGAGTCCGGTTGGGGTGACATACGCGTGTATGTTCTAATGTCAAAGTAATTGGTAGAGCTCTCTACGACAATGTCGCGGTCGCGGTCATGATTTAGGTGTGTTTCTATGCTATCCGCATGCGAACTCAACCCCGGGATCAAGCTCGGCACCGGATTTCGGTCGGTCTGTCTGTTTGTCGTTCGGGTCGTGTTAAGTCCTCGGGGAAGGCGCCGGCGTCGTCCCCGGTGCAGTACTAACCACGCGGGTGAGTGTGATTTGTGTTTACGTAACTGTACACAGTACGTTACGTATTCTGTGATGGGGTCTACAGGGTCGGCTAAGACATGCTTAGGCCGCCTGAAGGGGTATCGGAATGTCCGTGCGTCATGTTCGTAGTCCACAGCCTTACGAATGAGCGGATTGGGATGTACTTTGCCTTTCTCAAAGAATCTCTCCGAGAGTTCTTTGATATAGGCTTTGATAGTGATAAGCTCGCAGTCTCTATGCAAGTCGATGTTTCGCATGTAACGGGGCGCACCTGTTGCCATGCGCAAAAAACGGTTTTGAACTCGTTGCAATTGGTTCATCTGATTGTCACTTATGTGTGCGAAAGAGACGCACGCATAAGTGAGTATCGTTCTTATACATGTTTTGTATAAGGTGAGCTTATGTCTTAAGGACATTTTGCTACTCGCGTTGAGTAAAGGATATAATTTGTATAATACAAATTTCGCTTTACGTACGGTATTCGATATATGGTTCGTGAATGACATCGACTTGTTTAGTACTACTCCTAAGTATTTGACAGCCGTGACTTCGGGAATTAATTTTCCGTGCAGACTAATAGGTTGCATTTTCTTACGTTTTAGTCCGTTAAATAATATAGCGTGACTTTTGTCGGGGTTTAGTTCGATTCTCCATTTAGCGAACCATTTACCGAGTTCGGTAACTGCTTCTTGGAGTTTTTTGGACGCGAAAGCTATTTGGCGATGAGCAAAGAAAAGGGCCGTGTCGTCTGCGAATAGCGCTTTTTGTACTCGAGGGTGGGTGGGCAAATCGGACGTGTAGAGATTGTAGAGGGTCGGGGAGAGAACCGAGCCCTGCGGTACTCCAGCCTCTAGATCTCTAAGTGAAGATAGAATGCCTTCGACTCTAAAACGAAATTTACGGTTTTTTAGGTAGTTACTTATTATTATAACAAGACTATCGGGAATGCCGAGTTTAAAAAGTTTATAAATTAGCCCATTGTGCCAAATTTTGTCGAATGCTTTTGCGACATCAAAGAAAACAGCGCAAGTCGGTCTCCTATTGTTCTTTTGTTCTAATATGTACTCCGTTAGGCGGTGTACCTGAGCGGGACAGCTGTGGAATTCGCGGAATGCGAATTGTTCGTCAGGTAAGCGTCAGCTTTACCCATAAACTATTTATCATTGGTAGGTTTAAGGTTACGTCACTGCATAGATAAAGTACTGAGTAGTGAGTTATTAAATAACGTGAATAACAATCGAAAGAATCGAAAAACTTAGTTCGATATGGTGCCACCTCATATAGAAAGACTTATGAGCAAGCGATAGCGAGATGTAGGCGACTCTTAGCGCCATCTGTTATGAATTTCTGAAACTAACTTAATTTGAACCAATTTACGCATTTTCACCCTTTTAAAAACCCTTTTTCCAGTTAAAAAGTAGCCTATGTCCTTTCTCAGGCTTTAGACTATCTGTGTACAAGATTTCATTACAATCGGTACAGTAGTTTTGGCATGAAAGCGAGACAGACAGACAGACAGACAGACAGAGATACTTTCGCATTTATAATATTAGTATAGTATAGATTACGTATACCTATAATTAATCAAACTGTGTTACGTATAGCACAAAAATCTGCCAAGAAGTATTATGGATAAGGGCCGATTCACACCGGAATGGCAGAGGCGAGGCGAGCAGTTTCAGTGTCATATGATTTTAAACTTTATCTTCATTATTGTAATACATACTACATAGTATCGGTATCGCTTGAGAAATCGACGCAGCCGGCGGCCGCAAGAGGCTACGAGCGGCCACGGGCGGCTGTAGATTTCTCAAGCGATACTATGTATTACAATAATGAACATAAAATTTAAAATCACATGACACTGAAACTGCTCGCCTCGCCTCTGCCATTCCGGATATATTGAATATTAATATTCTTATTTTATGGACTGTTATGGCAAAAATCTCTATATATATAAATATAAATATATATATATATATATATATATATATATATATATATATATATATATTGAAAATGGTCCTTATTTCATGGATATAAAATTCCTAGAGGCAAATTACTCTCAACGATCTCCTCGAGTACGAATATATATATATATATATACTTGTACTTACCGGGCGGAAAGCGTCAACTTTCTTTCCGCCGCACTGCGCTTACCTACCGATGTTGCCGTTTTCCGCCTCCGTCGATGAGAAAAATAGTATACCTACGCACCATGGGCAGTAAATTATGAAAGCCTCAGATGACAGATCACATGTTTGTTGACCTCGACAATTACATGTGATCTGAGTCATTTCTTATTTTCCTGCCCTAGGTGCAGGGCTCCCGCTACCATAATTATGTGCAATGTGTGCAATGCACACGGGCGCCATCCTCTAGGGGCGCCAAATTGCCATCTTTAGGGGCGCTAAAACCAATCTTTTCTAATTGTTTTGCGCCCACGGCGCACGCTTTCGACCATACCGCCTAGTCTTTCGTAGAATTTTCCTATTATTTTAACATTCAAAGGTACCTACTACCTATTAATATGACGTATATTAACGTTAGCAATGTGGCAGCTACTGCAACTTAGAACAATGTATTAGTATAGTATAGTACCTATAAACATATAAATCAAATAATAAATATTTCATAATAAAGGAAAAGACCTAATGGCAGACACTTTAAGGAAACATGAAACATTTGAATGTTATAAAACATATATTTATGAAAATAAAGGATTGATAACTTCTTCCGTATTTTCAGTAACTCTTACAAAATAAAACTATTATAATTATTCTCTGAAAAATCAATAAAATAAAATATTATTGGTCTTTTTGTAAACTTAGTCAAAAGAGCTAATAGATGACATCACAAAAAACGAACATCACTAATAGTAGACACCAATACGAACTAATAACTGACATAGAACATTAGATTACATTTTACATTTTTCATATTATTAGGTCTTTATTTGCCGTTTTTGATAAGATTTCATTTACTTCATCATAATAACTACATGCATCAGAAATATTATCCACGTTGTCTCCAGATTCTATCTATTCTTCTTCCATGCTGAAACTATCTTTCCTTTTATTTTTATTTTTCACATTTTTTCCTAGCAAATTTATTTTCAGTCTTAAGTCTCTATGCTTCTCTTGACTCTTCTTTTTTCTTCTTTTTTTTTCTCAGCTCTCCTTTTTCTTATTTTTACTGCTCAAAAACTAAAGCAATCGATTTTTAAATCAGTACAAGGTCTAATATTAGACACCATGTCCATTTTTAGGTACAGTAGTTCTAAGTTGTTAGTTTGTTAATAGAATTATATTTTCAGAGAATAGTGGTATTAACAAAATAACTTTAGTATGTATTGCAAAACTAAAAGATGAGATCCGTGTCATTTTCAAGAACTAATAGTAGACACCCTTTATATTGTTATGGAAAATGGATAAAAAATCATAAATAAACATTAATTAGTGTATACAACATGACCATTAATCCAATGAAATCAATAGAAATTACAAAAAATCAAATAAATGTATTCAAAACTTAAGTGCAAAATTTCGCCTTCCTTAACCTATTTGCTAAGATATACACCCGAGCGGGTGTTGACGCGGTCACATTAAGGGAAAATACCTAATGCTAGACACTGAACTAATAGATGACACTTATGACAAAAATACCATAAAACTAAGAATTACTCTAATTATTTCTCACCACTGTAAATTTTATAAGCTTCTCAAGCTATCTGTTGAATTGAAAAAATATATTAGAGACGCCTTCGGGAACAAAATTTTAAAATGGGATCTGCAGGCCTACTATCAACTTTTAAAAGACGACTCAAATTCAGAGCAGTTTAATTTGGGTTCCTAAACAAAATCGCTAACATTCGTACCATCACCTTATTAAAACCGCGCCTGAATTGAAACGTTACGGAGCTGAAAAGAACGAATGAAGTCGTCAAAAAAAAACACATTTGTCTCTGAACCGCAATCCCAAAGTTGAAGTGGGAAAGAGACAACGCTATATGAATAATGAATAGGCTGTTTTCTGTTTTCGTAAATAATATGACCGCGTCAACACGCGCTCGGCAATTTCTTAGCAAATAGGTTAAGGAAGTAAAGTAAGTTTTGAATACATTTATTTGATTTTTTGTAATTTCTATTGATTTCATTGGATAAATGGTCATGTTGTATACACTAATTAATGTTTATTTAAGATTTTTTATCCATTTTCCCTAACAATATAAAGGGTGTCTACTATTAGTTCTTGAAAATGTAAAAAACCTAATAGATGACATGGATCTCATCTTTGAGTTTTGCAATACATAAGTAGTAAAGTTATTTTGTACTTTATTCTACTGCAAAAATCATCACTATTCTCTGAATATATAATTCTATTAACAATCTAAGAACTTAGAACTACTGCACCTAAAAATGGACATGGTGTCTAATATTAGACCTTGTACTGATCTAAAAATCGATTGCTTTAGTTTTTTAGCAGTAAAAAGAAGAAAAAGGAGAGCTGAGAAAAGAAAGAAGAAAAAAGAAGAGGCAAAAGATGCATGGAGACTAAAGACTGAAAATAAATTTGCTAGGAAAAAAAATATGAAAAATAAAAATAAAGGGAAATATAGTTTCAGCATGGAAGAAGAATGAACAGAATCTGGAGACAACGTGGATAATATTTCTGATGCATGTAGTTACTATGATGAAGTAAATGAAATCTTTTGAAAAATGGCAAATAAAGACCTAATAATAGGAAAAATGTAAAATGTAATGTAATGTTCTATGTCAATTATTAGTTCATATTGGTGTCTACTATTAGTGATGTTCGTTTTTTGTGATGTTATCTATTAGTACTTATGACTAAGTTTACAAAAAGACCAATAATATATTTTTTAATTGATTTGTCAGAGAATAATTATAATAGTTTTATTTTGTAAAAGTTACTGAAGACATGGAAGAAGTTATCAATCCTTTATTTTCATAAATATATATTTTATAACATCCAAATGTTTCATGTTTCCTTAAAGTGTCTGCCATTAGTTCTTTTCCCTTATTTACGAAAACTGTATCTTTGAAGTAGAATGATCTGAATGATCTGACTGATCCGATTTTAAAATTTTGTTCCCGAAGGCGTCCCTAATATATTTTTTCACATCAACAGATAGCTTGAGAAGCTTATAAAATTTACAGTGTTGAGAAATAAGTAGAGTAATTCTTATTTTTATGGTATTTTTTTCGTAAGTGTCATCTATTAGTTCCGTGTCTAGCATTAGGTCTTTTCCCTTATTTCATCATTTATAAAATAAATAGGTACCTAATAAATAATATTACATTGACAGATTTAGACTAGGTACGTCGCAAATTCTATTTTTGTACGACTTTTTCGTGCAGATTTTGGGCGAATAATTTTTCATTATTGGCGACACCGGCCGTCCGCCGTAAACACTAGTAATCTGTGGCCGTGACCTATATAATATAAGCTCTCGCAATTAAATATCGAGGAGTCCGTCGTAATAAAGTGAGTTGAATTAATAGCTGGTAACAGTCGCGCGTGAAGTACTAGTTACCTACCGATATTAATTGTTATTGCGGAGTTAATAGTTAATAGTTAGTTAATTATAATTTATAGTTAGTTAATAGTTAGTTACTATATAATTGTTAATAAATTATATAGTAACTAACTATTGTGAATAACTTCAAACTTTTAAATAATTAGTGTGACTGTAGGTACATAAACATAAAGTGTAAATAGTGAATAAACTCAGTGGTTCCGTATCCTGCATTTCATTTCTGGACCCGTAACGTAAGTACTGAACAAGTACGTTACATTGGTGACCCCGACGTGATACACAGGTCACTTACATTGGTGACCCTCGACAGAACACGCCACCTTCATCATCATCACACCCCGCCCTCCGCACCGCGCCAGCCAGCATCGCCACATCGGGTACCTCGTCCACTAGCTGCAACGTACCGCGGCCTGGACGACTCCGCATCGGTATCAACGGCTACACCGACCGGTCAGCAAGCAGAGCACATCTCTCCTGGTCAGCTCGTAGCATCCGGCCCGCACAGCAGCTATACGACTCACTGGGACTCACAGCAACAGTTCCGACTCACTCACTCACTCACTCACTCCCTTACACACTACCAACTACGAACAGTGACAAATAGTGACATTTTGTAAAGACAATTAATTAACAGCTGTACACATAAATAAATAAAAAATGGCCACGCCGCAAGAAAACGCCGCGACTAGTAAGGAAGAAAATCCGAACGCGAATTCCCCAAGCAAGGTAGTACCGGCGCCGACGGAGGTATTTCGAGTCGGAGATAAAGTGCCCCCATTTTGGCCAGAGCGCCCGGCTCTTTGGTTCGCGCAACTAGAAGGCCAGTTTCTACTGTCAGGGATTAGTAACGACACAACAAAATTTTACACGACATGCGGTAACCTAGAACACAAATACGCAATTGAGGTGGCGGACATCATAGAAGACCCGCCCAAGGAAAGGAAATACGAAACTTTATAATCCGAACTAATACGTCGACTGACCACCCTACGTGAGGAGAAAATTAAACAGTTCCTCATCAGCGAGGACATCGGCTCGAAAAAACCGTCGCAATTTCTGCGGCATCTCCAACACCTCGCCGGTCCGAACATACCAGAGGAGTTCATACGAACGACCTGGTACAACCGACTCCCGGTATCCGTACAGCCAATAATCGCTTCGCAGAGCGATATGCCTCTAGACAAGTTGGCGGAGTTGGCAGACAGGATAACGGCCATCGCACACCCGACACTCCAGGTGGCAGCAGCGACACCTGGCAGCAGCAGCACACCAGCTAGGGACTCTATGTGGTCGGCGATGGAGGCGATGGCAACACAGATCGAGCAGCTGACCAAGCAGGTAGCAGAACTCAGCACACACCAGTCACGACAACCACGTCGTAGATTCGACAAGCACTTACACTACGACGACAAACAGAGATACAGGTCACGTTCGAGATCTCAATCAAGGAGTAACGATATGTGCTATTTCCACAACAAATTTGGCAACAAGGCATTTAAGTGCACCCGACCCTGCTCGTTCTCGGGAAATGCCGACGGCAGTCAGTAGTGGCCGCACATGACTGCCATGCATGCAACGGCCGCCTCTTTGTCACCGACAGGAAGACCAAGTTGGAGTTCCTAATCGATACTGGCTCCGACTTATGTGTATTCCCTAAGAAAGCGACCAAAGGACACCGTAATAAGACAGAGTTTCAACTGTATGCAGCAAATAACTCCATAATATCGACGTATGGCTACGAAGAACTGCATCTCGATTTGGGATTGCGACGAGACTTCGTATGGAGGTTTTTGGTAGCTGACGTGGAAAAACCTATAATAGGCGTCGACTTTTTAAGTCACTACAATTTATTAGTCGACTGCCGCAACCATCGACTCGTAGACAACCTAACGACTCTTTCGATAGCCCTGCCACATTGTGCCAAGGGAACAGAGGAATTTACCATCAAGGCCGTATCGGGTAAATCGCCATACCACGAGTTGCTGAAGAAGTTTCCTGTCATCACGAGACCCACCGGAGCACCGGTGGAACCGAAGCACACGACAAAGCATCATATACGAATAACTCCAGGCCCACCCGTATGTGCCCGCCCCCGTCGATTAGCACCAGACCGCCTGGCGATAGCTAAAAAGGAATTCGACGAGATGATGCAAAATGGTACTGCACGACGATCCGAGAGCTCATGGTCCTCGCCACTACACCTAGCAAAGAAGAAAGATGATGGGTGGCGACCATGCGGAGATTACCGTTCCCTAAATGCAAGAACCATACCGGACCGCTATCCTATACGTCATATTAATATTTTCACATACGAACTAGCTGGAGCCAAAATATTCTCAAAAATAGATCTAATTAAAGCTTATAATCAAATCCCTGTCTCCGAAGAGGACATACCTAAAACAGCAATCACTACGCCTTTCGGCCTATATGAATTTCCCTACCTGACATTTGGATTGAGAAACGCAGCACAAACCTTTCAGAGGTTCATAGATGAAGTACTTCAGCAACGTATATTCGTTCATAGACGATATTTTAATCTACTCACGCACAGAAGAGGAACATATTAATCCTTCGATCGGAGGTTCTAGGAATTCCCATTGTATTCTTTTGTTCTCGCGATCACCGGTGCTCGCGCGGGGCCTGAAAGATTAAACACCTGGAAGAACTCTTTGAGCGACTCTCCAAATATGGAATACTGATAAATACAGCAAAATGTACCTTTGGCGTGCAGCAATATCATTCCTAGGATATCAAGTAACAGCTGAAGGAACAAAACCGCTAGATGAAAAGGTTGAAGTCATCAAAAACCTGCAACCTCCAACCACAGCGAAACAACTCCGAAGATTCCTAGGAATGATAAACTATTACAGAAGATTCATCCCTCAGGCCGCCAAAATACAAAGTCCTTTAAATAACGCCCTAACAGGAAATATTAAGGGATCAGCCCCTGTAAGTATGACGAAGGAGATGTTAGAAGCCTTCGAATTATGCAAGAAAAGCCTAGCAGATGCCACCCTACTTACTCACCCAGACATAATTACATGCAGAATTGGCACTTTTTACGGACGCTCCAGACCAAGCCATTGGAGCTGTCCTGCAACAAAAAGAAGATGATATGTGGAAGCCATTGTTGTTTTTCTCTCGGAAATTGTCTCCTAGTCAGAAAAAGTACAGCCCATACGATAGAGAATTACTCGCCATATATGAAGCAATCAAACACTTAAGATATATGTTGGAAGCCAGACAATTTACTATTTATACTGATCACAAACCACTTACCTTCGCATTTACAACCAAAAGAGAAAAGTGTTCACCGAGACAATTTAGATATCTGGATTTTATTGCTCAATACTCTACAGACCTGAAACATATATCCGGAAGCGACAATGTAATTGCAGACGCACTATCGAGAATAGAGGAGATCACAGAAGCTATCAACTACAGATATCTTGCAAAAGATCAGGAACAAGATCCTGAATTGCAAAATCTGCTGAAGACAGCAACAGCTCTAAAATTGGAAATACACAATTATGTATACTGTGACACATCTACAGGGAGAATCCGGCCATACATAAAATCAAAATTCCGGAAACAAATCTTCTCAAAAATTCATGAGCTAAGCCATCCTGGATCATCAGCATCTGCAAAACTGGTCGGAGAAATATTTGTATGGCCTGGAATGCAAAAAGATTGCCGCAGATGGGCAAAAGAATACACAGATTGCCAGATTTCCAAAATAACCCGTCACACATCCTCTCCTTTATCCTCTTTTCCAATTCCTTCCCAACGCTTTTCCCAAGTCCACATCGACTTAATAGGACCACTACCTTATTCTAATGGTTACAGGCAGGGATGGGTAAGCTACTCAGTATTTACTCAGACCAGAGTAAATACTCAGTAAAAATGAATTTAGACACTAAGTATTTACTTTTAACTGCGTATTTATGTTTTACTAACCACAATTGAATTATTTAAGGTTTTTCTTTATTTATTATTTATTTGTATTACATTTTAAGTATAAGCTATGTTCTTTTTAAGTGTAACCAGTATAAATTAAAATAAAATTATATATTACATATACTGAATGCAAAATTTTCTTTTGGACTCAGTAACGAAAAATTAGGTACCTCAGCTATAGAATATACCTAATTTTGATGATAGACTACCTAATTTTGGTATTTAGGTAGACGATTTTTACAGTGTCGGTGTTATAAAAAATGTCATAGGTAGCTGTATACATATTATCCTACTAATATAATATTATAAAGGCGAAAGTTTGGATATATGGATGTTTGTTACTCTTTCACGCAAAAACTACTGAACGGATTTTAATGAAACTTTACATTAATATAGCTTATACACCAGAATAGCACATAGGCCACAATTTTAACCGACTTTCAAAATGGAGGAGGTGTTATGTTCGTTTTTTATGTTCAACGATTACTCCGCCGTTTGTGAACCGATTTTCAACATTTTTCTTTTGGTGTTTAAGGTTATCATCCCAATTTGATACCGTATTCATAAAAGTGGTGACCTGATGAAGGGATCCATAAGAAATCAAGGGAACTCCTCAAAATTTTCATTGAAAAACATGACTTCGGTTTCGTGAACAGTATTCTAAGCATATGCTACCAACAAGTAAGATTTTGCACCGGGTAGGTATACTATGGTTTGGAAGGTGCTGAGAGAACTTCTGACTCTTTATAGATACAAGTTTGGGAGTTTCGACGTTGTTTTAAGAACGGAAAGCATATGCTTCTACGCAAATTGCATTCATCAACATCATGATCACCAATCACTACTATAAACCATTAAAGAACCACGTATCGTCCCGTTTTGACCCTATTATTCGTACTTTTCAAAGTTTTTGGTGCTATGAAGAAATTAAGAGAAGCAAAAGGTCGACATATTGACAACCTTCAACACGAAACTACATTAGACCAAGATAATTTTAAAACCAAAGAAATATGGTAGGATGAAACCCATTAGAAAAGGAGGAGAATACTATAAAAATTAAGGGAAAAATAATTTACGGGCGATCTGAGGTCTTAAGGGGCAAAAACGGTTTATCTCGATTTCCGGCAAAACTAATATTCCAAGGAAATAATAAGTTAAATGGCAAGTTGTAGATAAGAAAAAAATCTAAAACTTTTGTAGTCACGCCTTTTTCACATAACCTCAAAATTTATGTGAAAAATTAAAAAAAACGTGTTTTTGGTTTTTTATTTCATATCTTTCAAAAAAAAATTTTAACGAAATTCGGTGAAAACTTAACTTTTTATGTACCAAATAAGCTATAATTTATTTGATAAGAAATATTGATTTTTTCACCTTATTTCGAATTTATATCGAAAAAATACTCTAATGAAAGAGAATACAATCACTACTTTTTAACCCTAATTTTCAATCGAAAATCCACCCGTCAAAATATCAGCTTTTTTTTAAAAATTGGTATGCTTTCTATTCTTTGAAATCTCTACTTTACAATGGTGAATATATATATATATATAATTTTTTTTTCACCATTGGAAAGTAGAGATTTCAACGAATAGAAGGCATACCAATTTTTTAAAACAGCTGATATTTTGACGGGTGAATTTTCGATTGAAAATTAGGGTATTTTTCCGATATAATTTCGAAATAAGGTGAAAAATAAGATTTATTTCTTATCAAATAAATTACAGCGTATTTGGTACAAAAAAGTAAGTTTTCACCGAATTTCGTGAAAAAAAATTTTTTTTTAAAGATATTAATAAAAAACTAAATAGGTAAAAATTGTGCCCAAAGATTCCGAAACGGTTCCTGATATTCGACACCAGCAGAACAAGGTAGCTAGCAGCTGGAAATACTCGCTCAGTTAGTTAGTAAGTTAGTTCAATTGTCATTTAAAGTGAATTATAGGTGAATTGAAGCTAAATTGCCAGTTCACGCACCCCCGCGCGCAAAGTTACGCATATGAATCACATTTCTTTGTAATCCCGCCAGTCCCGCGGGATCCCGCAAAATTTTCGACCGGGATTAGTCCCGCATAATGCATGCGGGATTCCGGTATTTCGGGATCCCGGTATCCCGGTATTGCATTCCCTAGCCGTGACCTATATAAGCTCTCGCAATTAAATATCGAGGAGTCCGTCGTAATAAAGTGAGTTGAATTAATAGCTGGTAACAGTCGCGCGTGAAGTACTAGTTACCTACCGATATTAATTGTTATTGCAGAGTTAGTATTCTTGTACTGGCGCGGGCGTAGTAAATTATATAGTAGGTAACTAACTATTGTGAATAACTTCAAACTTTTAAATAATTAGTGTGACTGTATGTACATAAACATAAAGTGTAAATAGTGAATAAACTAAGTGGTTCCGTATCCTGCATTTCATTTCTGGACCCGTAACGTAAGTACTGAACAAGTACCTACATTACAGCAACAACGTTCCATTCAACAGGATATCAAAAACGCTACATTAATCAAAATATCAAAATATATCTTTTCTATCTGTTTAAATTGATTGTAAAAGAAATTTGATTGAACAAAATCAAACTTAACACAGTGGTAAAAGTGTAGAGTAATGCGGAGGGGTCCGTACGGACCCGTCCGCATTACTCCCTAAACTTCATACAAATCGATCTACGGAGCGATCCGTACCGATGGCCCGCGTGACACTAAAACCAGTCTTAGTGAAATAATTAATTCATTATTTTATTTTAATTGACATAATATTTTAATAAAGTAATATAAATTCCAATTTACGCACTTCTGACTTCTGAGAGTTTTTTTGCGATTGTACCACTTGGGCCATGGCATGAGCATAAAATGGCTATGTTCCGTTATGGACTGCGACCACTGCACAGTGCTATCACTGTAGAAAAAATCGTTCCGTTATGGACTGCAGTAATACTGCCGCAGTATCCTAGTGAAATATATGACGTCATCAATCGTTGCCATATTGTACTGTGAGTACTGGCGTTTTCGAGGTAAGGTACTCGCAGTAGATCACGTGATATGTCAAAAGTCAACTGTCAAGTGTCAAAACCACTCGAGTGTCTAACGTTTTAAAACAACACCTACAATTTAATCCCAAAGTTATAAATTTCTGTAATTAATTTTGATTAATAATAATAAAACAATGGAAGAATTGCAAAAATTAACCTTAATAGACTGTGTTGAAAATGTTCAATACGAGCTGTCAAAAATGCGGCTGATAGTATATTACTGTATTGCGTTCCGTTTTAAATAGTAACCAGTATACCAACAGTGTACTAACTATAGGTCTACCAGAATCTGATGGCAATTTTTGACAGCAGATTTTCAAAAAATATCCTTGATCATTGGATAAATTTTTATATTTGCATGTTTCACATACAAAATAAGCCGCTAAAGGAATAAAAGAGGATGAAAATGTTTTATTCCTATTACCCCGGTATTGCTAGAGTCAATTTATTTTCTCACTTTTTGCCATCAGATTCTGGTAGACCTATACTATAAAGGAACGGCTTCGCAGTATACTAAAATGACGTCACACTCTGTAGTGGCCGCAGTACATATCGGAACATAGCCATAATGTCACTGTCAAAATTGTCAACGAATATGGCGGATATTGGCGTCTTGTGTATTTATAGACATTCTCGGACAATTTATTAATTAAATAATCATTTATCTAATTGCTTATAATTTTCTGTGTTTAAGTTATATTATTTTTGTTCCGTATAATCACCGAAAAAGCCTATGTTTACGCCTAAAATGTTGCTAAAATATTCAATACTTTTGCTCTAGTAGTTCTAATAATTTCTAACTCTATTGCTATAATTTGTTTGTTTATGCCGCGAATATACAAATGATATAGTGTATAGAATTTTCATTGATCGTTTAATTTAAATTTAATACAAAATGAATAATTTAAGAGTGTGTAGAACATGCCTCTCATTAGATGTAAAACTTGTGAATTTAAATTCTCAACCATTACATAATTATTATCAACTGTTATTGGGAAAGTCTGTAAGTATTTAAACCTTACTAGAATTTTTAATACAGCAGCCAATATGAAGATCTTGAAAATATAATTTTTGTTCAAGCCTATCATTGATATCTTAAACTATATATATTTCAGTACCTATACTTAGTTTGAATTAAATAATAAAATTTAAAAACTATAAATTTTTATGTTTAGCCAGAATTAAAATATTAATTTCTCATCTTTTGTCTGCTGATTTAATAAGAAACTAGCTATTTGACCGAGCTTTGCTCGGTATTCGATAAAACACGAATAAAATAACATTTTCTAAAAATGATTTCTAGCTAGATCGATTTATCACCCCCGAAACCCCCTATATACTAAATTTCATGAAAATCGTTGGAGCCGATTCCGAGATTCCAATTATATAATATATATATACAAGAATTGCTCGTTTAAAGATATAAGACTATGCACATTTCCATGTATATAAAGTAAATTTAATACAATATGATTTTAATATTTTAGGTATACTGGGACCCGATACCGGTAACAATTTGTGTAAAATGCACTGCCATGTTTACGAAGTTCAGCAAATTCCGTGAGCAATGCATCAACAGTGAGGGCATACTGAATGCTCTTGTATGCTCCAATGCGAAGGTAATAGATATCTACTTCCATAACAAATATTATTAATATAAAATGTGTCTGTCTGTTTGTTATCTCTTCTTTGAAGACTCTGAGTGATGAGAAATGTCTCAATCGTTTTTTTAGAATAAATGTATACTTAGGGCCTTATCACACTGGCGATTAGCGAGCGATTTGAAAGCTACGCGACTGCGCAGCGCACACGCCGCGACAGCGCAGCGTCGTCGCGGCTTGGCGTTTACGCCATTTTGTACACTCGTCTAGGGAGCCAAAGTCTAAACGCCAAGCCGCGACGACGCTGCGCAGTCGCGTCGCTTTCAAATCGCTCGCTAATCACCAGTGTGATAAGGCCCTTAGTTCTTTTATTTTAAACACAAATTTTGGTGCAAAAAAGTTGAGAACATATCTACTTTTGTATAAAGACTACATGCCACAGAGATAGACTCAGTCAATCAATAATTATTGATTTATTTGCAGCTTACTGACTTCCAAAAAGTTAGTTCCTCAATTCAACCATTTATTTTATTATTTTATTGCTAATTTATTACAGATAACAGACAAAGAGATCGAGAATAGCAGATGCAATCTACGCCTGTCTATAAACCTAAATACAGAAACACAGCAGAATATAGATGTTTTGACTAATTCTGATGAGTTTGATGTTGAAGCGAAGATAGAACCCCACATTGATATAAAAGTAGAGGCAGACTATGACGACTACTATCCTCTGTCTAGTGATGATGAGCCGCTATCAATACACAGAAGCTTAAAAGATGAACAAGAGAATAAAAAAGAAAAAAAGAAAAAGAAGAAATCCGAAAAGAATAGGGAGGTTCCTGTGAGTATTTAAGTGTCAACACACCATGCCGAAATTCGGCGGCGGAAGTTCGGCATGATTCCGCCTGTAATCATAGACGTATAAAAAAAGGCGGACGGAGTCCCACCATACACAAAACTGTGTCGTTCAGAGTCGGCCAGCTGGCTGTATGTACAAGGTCCGCACGCACACATTCTTGTGCTAGTCCATACCATTTGACAGGCGTTAGAATGTTTGCGTGGCCGACTCTGAAGAAAAGTGAAGACACAGTTTTGTATATAACAAGACTCCGTCCGCCTTTTTTTCTACGTTCATGCCTGCAATGTATTTTAAATTACCGATGACACACCATGCCGAAATTCCGTCGTGTTATATTGTATGCATTTGACATTGCTGACGTAATCATGCCGAACTTCGGCCGCGGAACTTTGGCATGGTGTGTTTAGACACTCAGTTTGGGGTGTATTTAAATTTTATTTGTTTTGGTCTGTATTTTTTAGGTTCCATACCCAAAGGGTTAAAACGGGACCCTATTCCTAAGACTTCCATGTCTGTCTGTCTGTCTGTATGTCTCCAGGCTATGTTGTAGAAAGTGCTTAATGAATATTTAATGGGGGCTTCTATACAAAAACCTGGGCCTATTTTGCCTATTTTGGCTCTATGACTGTAGGGAACCCTTCGTGAGCAAGTCTGGCACTTGGCCGATTCTTTGTCATTATTTTTTTGTAGCTAAAGTTAAAAATAAAATTCTTATAAATATTTTCGTCCGATTTTGGGCAACTTGAGTTAAGCTCTCAAGCTTTAATAGTTCAGATTGACAAACATCTTTTCTAGATGGTGACAGTTGATTCTGGTCCACTGGATGAAGTCGAGCCCAGAAAACAAAAACGTGGAAGACCAAAGAAATCTAAAGAGGAATCGAAACCTAAGAAACCGGTGATTAGACGTACCCAGAATACGGGGGGAGTGTGTAATGATGACATGGATTTGGAGACATTCTGCACCATAACAAAGTTGACGGTAATCTTGTATTTCATACAACAGTATACCTATTTTTAGTATGTCTTGTTGCATAAGTAAAAACTACTTGTGGCACTCGCCACTCGGTGACTGCCACGGTAAAGCTATGGCATAGCATTTTTTATCAACGCATTTATTATAATTCATATAGTTCTAGAGCCTAGACTCTAGTCGCACGCACACAAATGAAGTCTGGCAACGTCGCACCGAACGGCACAGTGGTGAGGCAACGCCGCACCGCTGTGCCGGTTGGTGCGGTAAACACCACCCGAGCCGAAGTCTGCCGAACTGAAACGACGTTAGACGAATGTTTGGTGTTTTTCGTTACGGAATTTTTAAGCCCGCGATAAAAGCTATATAGCTATATAGCTTTATACATAAACCCGGCACTGATATACTATATTTTATTACAGCTCGACGAACAAATAGCGGAGGTGGCTAAGCGGCAGAATTCGTCCAATTACAAGAACGCGTTATTCCAGTGTGAGCTCTGTTACAAGGGCTTCATAGACGACGAGGCATGGAAACACCATCTCAACAAACACAGTCCGGTAAATATGGAAATGATATCAACCGGCCCCGGATTTATAAATAGGCCGTATAGGCCGCGGCATAGGGCGGCAGCGTCCTAGGGTGCCGACAGATTTCGTACACAACAAAAAGGGATAGAAGATATCACCGCACTAGTCACTTTCCGTGAGAAATTAACCAGATTAATTTCAGAAGCAATACCGCTCGCAAGTCGCAGCTCGATTTCGATCCGAGCGGACACTTATCCAAAAACCTGGTTAAGTATCGATTCAACCTGGTTAAAAAAATACCGGTTCCAAGCTCTTGTTTCGGAGGTACTGCAGTATCAAAACGCTCTATTTTATCTATCAGAGTTCCGGCGAAATGGAGTGTCCGGTGTGCAAGATGCGTTTCCGGACTAAGCGCACGCTGCAGAAGCATACGTCCAACCACGAGAAGAAGTACGAGTGTAAAGCCTGCTGCTACGTGTCGCAGACCACGTGAGTTAACCTCTTAACGTAAAGCTGGCTTCTCACGGCGCGTAATAAATATCACGAGCCGCGCCGCGCCAGCTCGAGCCACGCGCCGTGTGAAGGAGGTGGCTCGAGGTGGCGCGGGCTGGCTTGAGCAGGCGCGTCCGATCCGATTGAAGTTCGGTAACTTCATATTATGCTAGCTTCTCACGCGCCGTGAGAAGTGAAAGAAGAAGAAGCCAGCATAATGTCAAGAGCCGCGCCGCGCCCAGCCGCTTTGTACGAGCGAGCATGAGCCAACAGGCGAGTCGGCGTTAGCCGTTCTCCCGGCGCGTAAAGCTCCGTTTAGACCAAACGAGCGAATGCTCATTCTAGTAAAGCTCTTTTGATGTAAACTAACAACGAGCATTCTTTCGTTGTTCTAGTGTGTTCGCCACGTGTTCGGCGGTAAATAGGTAGAATGCGCTAAGAATCTCGCTCGTTTGGTGTAAACGACGCAAGAGCGCTCGAGCAATTGCCTAGAGCGTTCTTTCGTGTTCGGACGTGCTCGCTCTTCGAGGCGGTCTCTTCAAAGGGATTCTAGTGTTCTTGATATTTTTACTTTTTGGCGGCTGGTTTTAGGTAGTTTATCAAAGGTTATTTCGTAAATATGGATTGGAGTAATGAAAAATGTTTACAAATGATAGAATTATACCATAACAAAAGATGTTTATGGGATCCAACCTTTGATGACTATATAAATAAATTAACTACTTATCGTTGACGAATGAGCAATGAGCGTTCGCTCGTTTGGTCTAAACGGAGCTATATGATTTTCATCTATAGAGCAAAAATTCTTATTCTTGATGTTCTTGTTGATTCGATTGGTGTAAACGATCTAAAGTATGTTGTAACGAATTATAGTTTACACTAAACGAATACGAAAGAATGTTCTTGTGCTGTTCTTGCTCTATGTTCTTTTGGTGTAAACCCACCTTAATTCATGAAGCCCCAAGCGGCCACATCCGGCCGCGATAACAATGAAAAAGCTATTGTGTCTCGTTTTGCCACGACTGATGGGTTAATATCACGATCGGACGCGCCACCTCGAGCCACCCCCTTCACACGGCGCGTGGTTCGAGCTGGCGCGGCGCGGCTCGTGATATCACGCGTCGTGAGAAGCCAGCATAAGATATTTGAAGGGGGGGGGGGGGGGGAGGATATCTTTCCCCATTTTAACTCCTTCAGTGATGTTGTATTATATAAGTTCTATATGTGTTGAAATTCTAGTAACTTCTAAGGACGAGGTGGTCATTTCTCCTGTGGTGATTCATCATCGTCATCATTGTCACGAATATTGTTATTTGTGACAATACAAATATGTTGTAATAGCTCGCATACCATCAAAGAAATTGATTCATACATAGACAGCGCACTTTTACTTGGACTGATTATGTCAAGTTCTTCTTCATCTTCTTTTAATTTTAATCTTTCATTAATTAATAATTGCTGTATTATTTGTAGAACTCAAGCCAAGCAGCACCAGCGCTGGCATAAAGGAGTGACTTATAAATGTCAGTACTGCGATGAAGTCTCCACGTAAGTTATTTATAACGCATACTTAAACCCTACGGCCTACTTAAATTTAGAGGTTCTATTATAATAAGTGACCAATAGAAGCTTTGACTTTGGTCATTATTTGCCAAATATTTTGCTTGGGCCTGTATCTGTAATCACAAATGTATGAAAAAAAAAACCGATGAAATTGACGTCATCGCGACGCGTAGATGCATTTCTAAAGTATGGATTTAACAGACTTGCATGACGTCTCACGCAATTGAAGTCTGTCAATTCAATACAAATTTTGAAATGCATCTACGCCTCCCGTTGCGGTCAGAATTGGCCCGTGTTGCACGAAATTCACTTATCTATTCAAGAAGAAAAGCATCAATGAACGTTATTTTACCCTTTTGGCCTGTTCATTGGTAGGCTTAGGGCCTGTTTTCACCACCTTCTGATAAAGTGCCGAATAGGCTATTCACAGCTTTTTTGACAGATTCTCCATACTTCATCTGTTAAGTTAAGTGGTGGATAGTCTATTCGGCACTTATCAGGAAGTGGTGAAACAGGCCCTTATGATGATAATGATTAACGTTTTCAGCAAATGGACATCGTACCTCAGCCACGTGCGTATCAAACATCCGTCTGAGCACATCTGTCCCACGTGCGGGTACTCCTTCGTCAGTCGCCTCGGGCTCACCATGCACAGGACCATGATGCATAAAGACCAGGTTAGTAGTCCTTAAGGTGACGCAGCGTTAAAGTAAGAAACCGTGTTGGATATGTTTTAGATTGCTTGTTTTCTATGAGAGGCCGGCCCGGCCTCTCATAGAAAACAAGCAATGGAACAGCAAAAAATGGAAAGGGCGTAAGCGGCAAAATGGTTTTTGTCGCATAATTTAAAAACCATAAATACATTTCATATTAGCTATGCACAAATTAAAGTGCATGCTTGAACCAATTTATGTACAAATTTTGGAACCTTAAATCACTCTCCTCTGTTGGAAAAATAGGAATCCCTTTTTTTACAGAGGTCTTTTCGATTGATTATTCTGTGCTATAAAAGTTGTCCAATCGTGTTATGCTATGGGCAATTCAAAGACAAAGACATGATGAATACTGACAATGAACTTCAATTTCTTAGCTTTAGTCATTGCTGAGAAAAATCGGCATCGCTACAGCCAAATTATCAAGGCGTCGCCTTAAGGCTTTGTGGCGGTCCCCACAATTAGCGCCCTGCGTGTGATGCGCCTCTCTAGTCTCTATACATGGAAAACGTACACACCCTAAAATATTATCACTTAGTTTTGTTACGTGCACTGTATACGACAACTGAAATCTATCAAGTGGGCTCTGGCCTGACCGTGCATAACACCTCGCTCGGTCGGAAGATCTTCCTTTGTGGCTACCACGCACGTTCTGAAGGGTCCTCAAGAATAAGAATCATTGATTCATTTTTAAGTAACAAAAATACCACTATTATCAAGGAAACAAAGAAGAACAACAAATAATAACAACAAAGAAAAAAAAAAAGAAAAAAAGTCTACCAGTAAAATGGTAACGGGAGGTAACGGGTATATAGTAATGTTTTTTATAACTTAAAAACAAGATTGCATAAGCAATATTTATTTACTTCTTTTTATTACATATTATTTCGTCTCTTTCACGTCAATAGAAAACATTTACAACACAAATTATAATATGTAAGTTGTAACTGATTTTCATGTTCATCTCTGTCTATCCCACAGGATCAGAAAGAGACAGACAACACAGACGGAACATACTGCGAACAGTGCGACGTGAAGTTTGAAACGCCTCAAGCTTGGAGGCGACACATGGTCACCTCCGTGAAACACACGCAGAGCCGGGATTTGAAACTAGTGTAAGTTACTTTAATAGTACCAAATAACTACTTATAAGAGCTACGATTTGTGGTTGTAATATTATCAACACCCTATGGGGTGTTGATAATATTACAACCACTATCTATCCTGTTGGGTGTTGATAATACTTAATACTTTATATGTCACAAACACATCTGTCTGAACTTGTGGATTGTGGTTGAATATTTAATAATAATAATAATAATAAATTTTATTTTATTTTCTCACCACAATCACGGAATACATAATTATTAGTACATACAATGATAACAATATTCAATTAAGTACTAGGTACAGATTTCTTATTACAATTGTTTGTGGGAGACTGGTGCCTAAGCTGGGCGTTAACCTGTATTTCAGGTCACCAGGCCTCTTTCCCCGTTTTTTAAATTTTGCAGAGAATTACTAGTATAATCATAATATTATGTAATTATCAATTAATATTCTAATATTGGTGTGGTTGATGTTATAGTTAGTAGAGTATGTCTGGTGAATGTTTGTATTATGTGTGTATTTGTGTTTGCGTGTGTGTGTGTGGGCGGTGGGTGTGCGTGTGTGTGCATGTGTGTGCGTGTGTGTGTGTGTGTGTGTGTTTGTGTGGATTCGCGAGTTATGTTCTAGTAACGGAAATTAGTTCTTCAGTTTCCTCATATGTTTTTGTTTTCAGCCATTCAGTGATGTGGCTCTTGCAGGCAGATTTTGTTAGGGGGAATAGTTTAGTCCGCTTGTTAATTTTACTGTAGACGTGTTTCCCGAGGAAGCAAAAGAACCGCTCAGCAAAACGTGTGCGCAGTTCGTGATTTGTGTCAATGGGATTGTACCTTCTTTTCCCTGCGAACAGTGTAGGACTGTATGTTGTTAGTTCGTGTTGTTTGACGACTGTGTGAAGTATGAATAGTTGACGAATCGTTAGTACCTTGAACACTTTTTTGTAGAGATCTTCTGTAGGGTAGCGGTAAGGTAGGCCATTGGAGTTTGGACACTTTTAGTATTGCGCGTTGGGCTCGCTCTAATTGTAACAGCGTTGTTTTGGGTGCGCCGCCCCATGTTGTTATGCAGTATGTTAGTAGCGATTGACATAGTGCATAATATACCAATCTTTTTACAGCTTCATCCGCAATATCCCGTAGGTTCCTAAACATCGGTATTAGTTTGCGAATTCTAGCTGTGAGTGTCTCGATGTGCGGACAAAAGCTGAGAGTAGAGTCCAAGGTAACTCCAAGGTATTTTGTTGTCGTTGTTCTCTCTAGGGGCTTACAGGTACATTGAATGACGTTAGGTCTTGGACAAGTATGTGCTGTGATTAAGCGGGTGGCGGTCGTGGGATGGGAGTTGCGTATGGTGAATTCTATATATTTTGTTTTGTCGGCGTTTAGAGTCAGAGTGTTGCTCCGTAGCCATTCGGATACCTTGTCGAGTCCACTTTGGGCAATATCATATACTTTTTCCCAGGTATCAGAGTAGAATAAGAGTGCTGTGTCATCGGCGAAGGTAAAAATTTTGCCGTTTTGTAGCATGAGCGCACACAGGTCGTTAATATAGATGATAAATAGGGTTGGGGCGATTGCGCTGCCTTGGGGAACACCATGAGTTGTAAATAGTTCGGTACTAATGTAATCATCTACCTTAACGCTCTGTGTACGCTCAGTGAGGAAATCTGTGAAAAGCTTGAGCTGGGTTCCCCTTATACCCGTTTGTTCCATCTTCTCTATAAGGGTGGCAACAGAGACAGTATCGAATGCTTTGGCCAAGTCGAGGAAGATGCCTTGCACCTTCTGACCTTCGTCTAGTTTTTTAATGACCAGGTCAGTCAAGTCGTGCACTGCATCACCAGTCGATTTGCCTGCTCGAAATCCTTACTGCGAAGTTGACAGAATGTTGTTTTCCTCGAGGTAAGAGACTAGTCTCTTGTTCATTATGCGTTCGAGCACTTTTGATAGGCAGGATAGGACGGCGATTGGTCTATAGTTTGAAACCTGATCTCTGTTGCCAGCCTTATAGATAGGATGTATAATAGCTTTTTTAAAAACTTTGGGGAATACACCAGAGGCGAGTGATTGATTACAAATATGCGTTAGAGGAGGGGCAATTAGGTGTATGTTTTGCTTAATAACATTCGTTGGAATTTTGTCCCACCCCACCGCTGAGCCGTTTTTCAAAGACATTATCACACTTGTTACTTCCTTTTCGTCTGTGGGTAGTAATGTCATGGAATGGCAAGGTGAGTTTTTGGTAGTTGGGTGATTTTGGGATGTGGATGGGATGTTATTAGCTAAGGTCTTACCTATACTAACGAAATAATTGTTTACTAGTTCCACTGATTGATTTGGGGAGGATGCCAGTGTAAGTAAGTCGGAGGAGCTGCTTTTTTTGTGTTTCTATTTGTTATTTTATTGAGTGTCTGCCAGAGTGTTTTTGTGTTGTTTCGAGATGATAATAGCTCGGATTTGTGGTATTCAATTTTTAACTTTTTTAAGATTTTTGAACAATAGTTTCTGTATCGGTGGTAGGTTGCGGCTAGTATAGGGTCATCCGGGAATTTTACTAGTTTTTTTTGCATGTTGTCCTTGTGTTTTAGACAACGAAGGAGGCCCGGTGTAATCCAAGGTTTTATGATTGTTTTTCGATTCGGTATCTTAATTACTTTTGTGTTTTTTTCGATTATTTCTTTAAGAGAGTTCACTAAGAAGTCTGCAGCAGTGTTGGGATTTTGTGTGTTGTATAGTTCGGTGTAGTCTAGATTGGCTATTATATCGTTTGATATTTGTTCGTAGTTTAGTGTACGTGTGATCTTATTTTTCGTTGGTTTTACTGTGGTATTTGCAAGATAAAATATTATTGTGTCATAGTCGGTGATGGTTGTGGGTGCTACAAAAACTATTGCTCGAGAATTTGATTTTAACATTACGTGGTCCAAACAATTGGTAAGACGAGTTGGTAGTGTGTGTGCCGCTAGCAGCCCATAGGATGCAAGGAGAGTTAGGTAATTATTTTTATTAGCGTCAGTGGAGTTTTCACTGATATTAATGTTAAGATCGCCAATGATAATAATGTTTTTGGTCCGGTCTATTTTTGTTAAGGTGTTACTTAAGGATTTCAGAAAAGGTGTTATATCTTTTTTCGATGGTGATCGAATATATAGCTAGTATAATTGTGTGGTTATCGACTTTAATTTGTAGGCAGTTGGCATCTGCTAATATTGGTTCCTGTACGGATGCCGAGATATTCTTTTTGATATATACGACCACACCATCGTTTTGTAGTGTATTGTTTATGCTAGAATATGTGTCGTAGCCCGGTAGGGAAGGGATGTTATTTACTCCTTGTGACCAGCATTCAGTGAGGACGATTAGGTCCCATGGTACCTTGGTCCTAACTAGTAGTGTCTCAAATTCGTCTAAGTTTTTATTGATGCTCTGACAGATAATTTTGAGGTTATTTTTTAAGCTGAGGTCGGTCGGAATGCAGTTGTTAAGATCGCAGCGGAAGGAGTCAGCTATGGTATGAGCATCCACAGAATCTATAATTTTGTTTACATTATCGAATTCTACAGTTTCTTGTTTTATGCACTATTTCGAGCTCGATGTAGAGTCGGAAATGAGGGATCAGAGTTTTTTTAAATTTGTAGCTTTGTCTGTTAACGTCGCACACTTTTGTGTCTGTGTAGTTACTGTGTACCTTTGTATTTGAGTTTATTTGTGTATATGTTACGTGTTTAGTGTTAGTGTAAGTTATTGTGTTAGTCTTAATGATAGTATAATAATTTAGATTAGTGATTACATTATTTAGTTTAATACAATACAGAAATTGTTATTTATAATATTATAATATTTTGTTAGCCTAGTTGACGATACATGCTTTGCTAGTATAGATAGTCAGTTTGTTTTATTTCTTAACTGATCTAGGTCGCTTTCTGAGTTTACTCGAGCAGGTCGGTCGTCTGTTCTTCTGCGCAGATACACGTAGCCATTAGCTGTCCAGCAGAATTCGTATCCGTAACTTTTCCGGAACGCTCTAGCTAAAGCATACAGCTTTTGGGTTTTATTCGTAAGGGTTTCAGATATATATATGGGCTGAGATGTATGTTGTAATCCAATAGATGTTGTGTTAAGTTTTTCTGAATTGATCTTTTTATTATTAAATTCCTTAACGCATTTCAACAATGAATTTTTGGTGTATGCTGAGTCTAATTCTAATATTATTTGGCTGGAGTTATCCTTAGGTTTTACTCTAAAAGCATCTTTTATATTGGAGCTATTTAGGCTAGAGTTTACTGCCTTGCACACTTTCACCGCTTAATTAATTATATTTTTCTTTGTTTCTCCGTTCGCTTTGGGTAAGTTTCTTATTTCGATGCCGCATGACCGAGATTTACGTTCCAAATTTTCTAGGCTATCTTCGAGTGCTTGTATACGTTTCCTGTCCTCCGCTTTCTCGGTCTCTAACTTCTGAATACGTTTTATAAGCTCATCGTGTTTATCGGACATAAGTTGCACACTCTCCTTAAGTTCTGAGTTTTGTTGTATAATGTTATTTATTTTGTCCAACAGGTCTTCAAAACGTCTTTCCTGATCTTTAGAAAAAATTGTAAACGCATTCATCGAGATTGTATCGGTGTTTTTTGCGGTCGTCTTCTTCTTGTTCTTACGATCAGGAGCAGTGGTGAGTAGTTCCGTGATTTCTTTATTTTGTAGGGTCTTGACAGTCTCTGTGTTGGCAGCTAGCATAGTTTTATCGGTTTCTTCGTTGGATGTTGTTGGTTGAGGTGACGGAGGGGGGGTGCGGTTAATGGGCATTTCGTATGATAGTTGGTATCTTACACTAGGCGAACAGCAACCAGCGAGGACTTGACGGTCTGTCTCGAGCTATTGGCGTTCCAGGCGTTGCAGGTGTTCTAGCTGGTCCTCCAGGAGTCCCGTTGAAACAGTGCGTCCCTCCTACTTCATCCGTTCACGATACCCGAAGATTGCTGCTCGCTGAACAACTTTCGCTCTGCCAATCAGTGCGTTGAAAATCTTGCCACTCTGCGATGTCTGTGAGTCGAGATATCAACGTTGTGATTTTTCCAAATATACGGGTTTTTACGGGTAAAGGCTCAGGTGTTAAGATATTATTTCAGTTGTTTGCTGCCCTTTTGCCTTACTCTGCCGGTTTCAGCTTTGAATTTATTACGGTGCAACCCTACGGCTGTGTCAAATTCAAATTTGACAGATGTCACTTGATTCTGACGGTTCAAAATAACTCAGCTGAGGGTAATCCGCGATGCTTCTTGACGTTCGTGTGACCGTAAATATATTGAAGGTAGATAATTTTTACTTGTTTCTAGTAAATTTTGATACACTTCGTGAAAAGTAAACCGTGTAATCAATGTCACAGGTCCTATGTACAGCACACTAAACTTTACTAACAAGTAACTTTCAATATTTCCACTTTTACTATTTTTAAACTTAATCAAAGCGAGACTGTATGTTCAACGTGCCAGGGTTGCCAGCCTAATGAATAATATGATTATCGTTTCATTTCGGTTAGTCAAAAAAATTTATATAATACTAGCTGTTCCGGCAAATGTGGCTTTGCCATAATATAAAGTATTTCGCCCATATTATTTTAGGCTGGCCTCACACAGCCGGAATTTCATAATCGGAAATTCATATTCTTACAGATCGATCTAAGAAATTTATAATCTGAAAAAAACAGAATGTGTGTGGAGCGTACTGATTGTATGGTATTCCGGTCTTTCTGAATTAATAATATGAATTTCCGATGAAATTCCGGCTGTGTGAGGCCGGCCTTATTGAAGTGACTAAATAAGTATCAGTATCGTCAGTCTCAGGTTGTAATAATTTACTATTATTTATTCAACAAATGCACTTATCAATATATAAAGTACCCAGTAGCCGATTCTCAGACCTACTGAATATGCATATAAAATTTGGTAAAAATCAGTAAAGCCGTTTCGGAGGATTTCGTGGACTAATATTGTGACGCGAGAATTTTATATATAAGATATTTAATTGTAATATGGCATTTCATAGACAAGAAGATCTTAAAACAGCTGTCTTTCAAATGTCGTTTAACATTGTTTTGTATTTTAGCCGAAAGAGCCGAAAGCCGATATTTTTTATATCTTATAAAACACTAGCGACCCGCCCCGGCGTTGCACGGGAATAAAATATATAGCCACTGAAAAAAGGATTAAAATCGATAGCCTATGATCCTTCACGTGGTCTACATCTAATCTGTGCCAAATAACATAAAAATTGCTCCAGTAGTTCACGAGATAAGCCCTTTCAAATAATTTCCCCCGTTTTTTCCACATTCTCCTATTAGTCTTAGCATGATAAAATATAGCCTATGCCTATAGCCTTCCTCAATAAATGGGCTATCTAACACTGAAAGAATTTTTTCAAATCGTACCAGCAGTTCTTGAGATTAGCGCGTTCAAGTTAGCCCTTTCAAATAATTTTTCCCGTTTTTTACACATTTTCCTCTATTTCTTCGCTCCTTTTAGTCTTAACGTGATAAAATATAGCCTATAGCCTTTCTCGATAAATGGGCTATCAACACTGAAAGAATCATCAAAATCCGTTGCGTAGTTTTAAAGATTAAAGGTAACAACAACAACAAGGAAAAAAGCGACTTTGTTTTATAATATGTATAGATGTCATAAACAGAATTGTTCGCGCCTAATAACGCCATCATTGTCTATACAAGTATATTTTCCGGTATGTTCATCAAGAAACACTGTCCACTGTTACAGCAACGGCTGCCGTGTCTGCGGCGAACGGTTCGCGGACAGCGAGCAACTTCGGATCCATCACAGACGCTCGCACGCGCGCGCCCGCCCCAAGAACTACGGCAAGCCTCGCAACGAACGCACCTGGCCCGCCAAGTGCACCTATGTAAGTTTAAACTGCACAGTTTGGTCGCATGAATGTTACAGCAACGGTTGCAGGGTCTGCGGTGAACGGTTCGTGCAACGAGCGCACCTGGCCCGCCAAGTGCACTTATGTAAGTCCAAACTGCCCAGATTGGTCGCGTGACTGTTACAGCAACAATTGTCGTGTCTGCGGCGAACGGTTCGCGCAACGAGCGCACTTGCCCCCTTAGACAAGTGGCAAAACGCTAACGCTACAAAATGTATGTGATTTGACATAAGTCATCGCTTCGCTAGCGAATACTAATGTCAAATCCATATTGAAGCGTTAGCGTTTTGCCAGTTGTCTAGGGGGGCTGGCCCGCCAAATGCACCTATTATGTGAGTCTAAATTGCAGAGTTTGGTTGCATGACAGTTACAGCAACGATTGCCAGGTTTGCGGCGAATGGTTCGCGCAACAAGCGCACCTGGCCCGCCAAGTGCACCTATGTGAGTCTAAATTGCAGAGTTTGGTTGCATGGCAGTTACAGCAACGGTTGCTGGGTCTGCGGTGAACGGTTCGTGCAACGAGCGCACCTGGCCCGCCAAGTGCACTTATGTAAGTCCAAACTGCCCAGATTGTTCGCGTGACTGTTACAGCAACAATTGTCGTGTCTGCGGCGAACGGTTCGCGCAACGAGCGCACTTGCCCCCTTAGACAAGTGGCAAAACGCTAACGCTACAAAATGTATGCGATTTGACATAAGTCATCGCTTCGCTAGCGAATACTAATGTCAAATCCATATTGAAGCGTTAGCGTTTTGCCAGTTGTCTAGGGGGGCTGGCCCGCCAAATGCACCTATTATGTGAGTCTAAATTGCAGAGTTTGGTTGCATGAGAGTTACAGCAACGATTGCCAGGTTTGCGGCGAATGGTTCGCGCAACAAGCGCACCTGGCCCGCCAAGTGCACCTATGTGAGTCTAAATTGCAGAGTTTGGTTGCATGGCAGTTACAGCAACGGTTGCTGGGTCTGCGGCGAATGGTTCGCGCAACGAGCGCACCTGGCCCGCCAAGTGCACATACGTAAGTCTAAACTGCACAGATTGGTCACGTGACAGTTACAGCAACGGCTTTCCTGTTTTGCGGCGAACCTGGCCCGCCAAGTGCACGTATGTAAGTCTAAACTCACAGTTTGGTTGCATGACAGTTACAGCAATTGCAGTTGCCGGGTCTGCAGCGAACGGTTCGCGCAACGAGCGGACCTGGCCCGCCAGGGCACCTATATAATAATATCTATAATAATATCTATGGACGCTTCACACCACGTCAGTCTGGCCCCGTGCTAAGTACCTGAAGGACTTGTGTTACAGGTACCAGACAACGGAAATATATTTAATACTTTTATACTATACATATTATATTTAAGATTTTTATTATATAAATATCTACGAAAAACAAAACTACAGGAAACGTAACTCCCATACTTCAACCGTTTTAAATTTGGCTCCTTTTCGAACACTAAAATATGACAATTCAATTCTCGCCAAGGTCGTTTCCCAGGTAACGTATCATAATATTGCGCGCTGGACGACAGCCTGCGCGGTTATTGTCACTGTCACAGTTATGAAACAAAGCCGTGGACAATAATTGTCAAAAGCGGATGGCATTATGCAGTATACACCAAACATATCTACTATCACGAAGAAAGGAGTACATAATTATTATTTTAAAATCAATCATTTTCCTCTGATCCTTAAGTCATCGATAATAATAATATATAATAATTTTCACCAACCTTGTACGACTCGGACGAATTTAAAACTATCCAGAGCACCTAGACAAGACGTTTTCAGATTACAAAAATCTATGTGCTAAATTATTACAGAAATAATACAGAATTAAAATAAAAAACTTACGGTGCAAATGCAGATTTTTGTAATCTCTTTAATTTTCGGTCATTACTCATACAAAATATATCATGACTATTAAAGTGTATGCTACATAAACGAGTAATCTGGCTCGGCATCCAATTCGGTTCGTTTCTTACTAAACGAAGTAAGTACGAACGGCATTATAAAAATAAGATACTCCATACTGATGTCAGTCAGACCCTCGTTTATGAATTATGATTAAATTGTTACATCTTGTATAACACTAACTGTCCATGGCGACTTTGTAAAAATTTTGTAATTATATTATTTTTTGATTATTGCATTTTTACAATAACATGTAAACTTAATAAGACAAACACAAAGAGACCAGCTTAATTTTACGCAAATACCCTGGCATCCAACTTAAATAAACCATCTTTTTGGGCATGTTTTTGGGTCGGAAAAAATACAAGAACTTTACCTAAGCATAATTTTAAAAAATTCACTTACTGATGAAACTTGAAAGGTTATTCCTGTATTAAAAGTCGTATCTGTATGACTTCTACACCATTTCACAGGGCATTTAGGCATTTTAACAACGAAAATTTTGTAAAAAGCTACGTAAAAAGTAAGTAAACAAATTGTAAAATGAGTTTGACAATAATTATCATGTCAACCTGGTTGAATGTCACTCGTGTATATATACACGAAAAATGTGTACCGAACACATGCATAAAGTATACATGTATTCGGGTCACATTTTGTACCCTTTTGGTGCACTTTTTTTGACGGAGTTACTCTTTCTGTAGTTTTAAGTTCACTGATAAATATAATACACATATTTAATACACATCCATGACCCAGGAACTTTGAAAACTTTTTTGTTCCGTCGGCGCGATTCGAACCCGCGACTTCCGGCTTTAGCTACCAACGCGCTCACCACTGAGCCACAGAGGTCGTCAATAAGTGTATGTAAGTGTCTAGTAGTTTGTGCAACAAACACTGTAACAGCAACGGCTGTCGAGCAGAGCTTGACAGAAAATATATACTTTTTACATTGCATTCATTTTCTCTGTCTAAATCTTCATTGAATTAAAGTTAAGTAATCTTTAAATCTCTCCAAATCTTACATTCTGACACCTGCAAAGTTAAAGAGTTTTAAGTTGGGGGGTTATGAAATTCTTCATTTAACATTGACAGTGTCCGGAAGAGATACCGAACGCGCGTGAGTACTGGACCCACTTTCGGCGCGAGCACCCCGACAAGAACTATCCCATACCGAAGGACTACGTGTGCGATATATGCGGGAAGAGTTTCAGGGTGAGTACTGTTGATCTTTTAAAACAGAGTTTACTGTAGATAGCAACACGGAAAGAGTTATGTTGACATAAGCCCCATACATTATCTGTCAAACTCTTCATTAAATTGAATGTTAATCATAACTAAATGTCTCTGAGCACGACAGTAAGAGATTTTATAATAAGACAAACAAAAATATTTATTAACTAGACGATCCGCGCGGCTTCGCCCGCGTAAATTAGATATTTCACTGAAAAATTAGTCCACAAAAAAAAAGGCCTATGATCCTTCAAGTGGTATACTTCTTATCTGATCCAAATAACAGAAAAAATGCTCTAGAAGTTAGTCAGATAATCCCTAGATAATCCCTTTCAAATAATTTCCCCCGTTTTTTTTTAACATTTTCCTCTATTTCTTCGTTCCTATTAGTCTTAGCGTGATAAAATATAGCCTATAGCCTTCCTTGATAAATGGACTATCTAACACTGAAAGAATTTTTCAAATCGGACCAGTAGTTCCTGAGATTAGCGCGTTCAAACAAACTCTTCCGCTTTATAATATTAAGTATAGATAAACAACCGCGAGCGAATCGTACATTTTTCCGGGATGAAAAATATCCTACGTCCTTCCCCGGGACTAAGTATTTAATAAATTATAACCAAATTTCAGCAAAATCGGTTCAGCGGTTTGGTTGCGAAAAGGTACCGTAAAAATAAAAGTGTTTTATGATAGTGAACGGCATTTCGTTATTTTATTGACTACTAGATGACACTCGCAACTCCGTTGCGCCAAAATTCGTTCATCGGGAACCGTACATTTTTCCGGAATAAAAAGTAGCCTATGTCCTAAGTACAATCCATACCAAAATTCAGCAAAAATCGGTTCAGCGGTTTGGTTGAGAAAAGTTAACAGACAGACAGACACATTCTGGCATTTATAATATGAGTATGGATTCTCAAAGGTGAGTTGACATTTTTAATTGTTCTATCTCCATCTTTCAGGGTAACGCGTTCCTAGTCTACCACAAGCGGACTCACTCCAACGAGCGCGGGTTCAAGTGCCCGCTGTGTCCGAAAGCATTCTTCAACCGCTACAACCTGCAGATGCATGAAAAAACCCACTCCGAGAACAGACCGCATCCGTGTTCGGTGTGCTTCAAGGCGTTCAAGAGTAAGGGTGCGCTGGATAGACATTTCAGGGTAAGATTTTTTTATTACAGAGTAAGATTATTTACACCTTTAGAGCTAGTCCACACGGCGCGTTGCGTCAGCGTTGCGCCGACACAGCGCTGCAGTTGCGTTGTTTTACAAATAATCAAGGTGTTCACACGGCGCGCTGCGTCGTCGCAACGCTCACATGACGGACAGCAGCCCCCGAGACGAAGCGGGGGAGGGTGTTGACGTTAAGACTACTTCGTAATAATGATGCGATGCCGCAGCGCCCGTGTGGCCGGCTATGCGTCAAACGACAGCGCTGCGACGACGCAATGCTAATAATAATATATACTAGCTTTTGCCCGTAGCTTCGTCGGCGTGGAATTCTGAGAACGACATAATTGCTGGAAAAACGTTGCCTTAGCGTGGACGTTTCATGATTGCGGTAACAATATTATTATGTTGTGATATGCCACAATAATTCGTTATCACTTATCAGACAGTACGGTCAGTTGAAGTGGGATGGTAAACGCTGCACTGTCACTATCTTGTTTAGTGTTAATGAGCGTAACAGCAACGGTATAATATGCGTTATTCCAATCCTACGATATAACGTGCCGCAATGCAAAGGAGCTATGTAGCTTCGCTATTACGAGCCTTATCTTATATACAAAATTCTCGTGTCACAATGTTAGTCCACGAACTCCTCCGAAACGGCTTTACTGATTTTTACCAAATTTTATATGCATAGGTACTCAGTAGGTCTGAGAATCGGCTACTCGGTACTTTATATATTGATAAGTGCATTTGTTGAATAAATAATAGTAAATTATTACAACCTGAGACTGACGGCGACCACTGTTTGTGCGACGGGATAGCGATCGACGTTGCCATGGCGACATACTTATATAGTCACTTCAATAAAATAATATGGCAAATATATAATGGCAAAGCAACGTTTGCCGGGACAGCTAGTTATTTTATATCTTAATACATATTATGTGTTTATTTATTTGCAGAGTCACACAGGCGAGAAGCCATACGCTTGCGAAGTATGCGGCAAAGCGTTCGCGCAGTCCAACAGTAGGAAGCTACACGTGCGGACTGTTCATCTCAAGCAGCCCTCTCCGTACCTCAGCCGCAGCCGCCAGGAGCGTCGCAAGTGCGCCGCCGCCGCGCTGCAGCTCAAAGACGCGCACTACTGAGCTAGAGAGAGACGGATATAGGTGTGGCGTGCTGTGTGACAGAGATGGAGTATCTCAGCCGCAGCCACTAGCAGCGTTGACGCTGCGTTTTAGGTCAAGGACGCGCACTACTGAGTGCGGCGCTAGAGAGAGACGACTCCGTCTCTCTCTAACGTGTGGCATGCAGTGTGACAGGGATAGAGTATCTCAAGAGCGCCGTAAGTGCGCCGCCGCCGAGCTGCACCTCAAGGACGCACACTGCTGAGCTAGAGAGAGACGGAGATAGGTGTGGCGTGCGGTGTGACAGGGATAGAGTAGCTCAGATGCGCCGCAAATGCGCCGCCGCCGCGCTCCAGCCCAAGGACGCGCACTACTGAGTGGCGCGTTAGAGAGAGATAGCGATACGCGCGGCGTGAGGTGTGACAGAGATGGAGAATCTCAGCCGCAGCCACTAGCAGCGTTGACGCTGTGAATTAGGTCAAGGACGCGCACTACTGAGGGTCGCGCTAGAAAGAGACGACTCCGTCTCTGTCTAACGTATGACATGCGGTGTGACAGGGATAGAGTATCTGAAGAGCGCCTAATAATATGTAAAACGTTGGAGAGTCCTTGCTGCACCAACGCACGGCAAAACAATAAATCTTGTAAAAATTAAGAAGATTTATTTAAGAATCACAGTGGTACACTGGGTACACATGACAATTATTTGTAATTATCTGATAAAGTATTTATATAAAATAATTAGGAAGTAGAAAGTGTATGTACACTGTGGAAAGGTGTAAGTAGATAAAACTTATTGTAAAGTAGGATATCTTTAAAACGGTCAACGAAGATTTAAATCGTTGTTAATACTATTGCTGCAGAAAGTATTCATTAAATTAATTTTATTTTTTCAGTATTAAGGTTTATTTTCAGCAGCTATCATGAAATGTATTTATACAAAAAAATCAAATACTTTACAATAAGTCAATTTATAAATCTGTAAGACTGACCAAGTTATATTATTCAGTATAATATTATTTAAGAAGAAAGTAATTTAGAATTGTAATTAATCTAACTCGCAATAAATTAACTACATAAAAAGAAAATGGTTTGCTTCTTTTTGTCTAAGATCAGAATGTAAATTCAAATTTCAAAATAGCAGTAATATGGCTGCCATACACACTACGGTCTACCGGACAGATCCACCTGTGCAGGTATGCCTGCGCAGGTAGACCGGAATGTGTGTGGGAATAGACACACATTCCGGTGCAGTTTTTTGAGTCTGCGCAGGCGACGGGCGCCAAATCGAAAATCAATTCTTTCGAGTAACTACTGCGTATAGTTACTTGAACGCTACGCGAGTAGTAGTTGTACCTGCGCAGGTATAACTACACAGGTTACCTCTCCGGTAGACCGTAGCGTGTAATGTGTATCACTTGTATGGCGTAGGGATAAACTACGATAACATGGCGCGCCCCTCCAAATTACCGTTTCAATGTGTGTAGTCATATCCTTATGAAAGAGTTTGTAATGTAGTAAGTATTCAACCAATCGTAACATTGACCATAAGAAACAAGAGGACACGAAATGACCACGAAAGAAATGCGCCAGCCTTCAAAATTTGCAAAACAAAAATGGCGGATTTTACTAGAGATGTCACTGAATAATAAAAAATATCGATATCGATACTTTTCCAAATAAAACTAAAGGTGACTATAACGAACTAAAAGCCGAGCTTTGTGAGGGCTCGCGTCGTCACACCTTGGCTGACTGCTAAGTGATAACTGATAACACATCTACAACAGTCAACATCTACATATAACATTTAAATAAAAATTACTATGTTAAAGGGGTTTGAGCCAAAATAAACGTACCTTAGTAAAAAATATCGCGTCCACCGCCTTCAACCCATAATTGTGGCTATGTTTATTGCATTAAACATGTTTATTTTTATTTTTTAATTACACTGGACCATGTATATCAAAAATTAGATGTCCTTTTTACACCAACATGCATAGTTTTTTCTACATAGTAATTTATATTATTTTTAATTTTTTTGTCCATACAAATGAAACATGTCCATTTCACTACCTCGTTACGATAATAGCTCAAAATTTTCAAAATTTCTTAGGAAGCTTAGAATTAGAATTTTATAAAAGGTTCGTGTAGTACCTGGCCTTCTCTTTTGTTGATATTTTACCGCCTAGCTTATCAAATAATAAAAATAAAAATTGTTTATGAGAGCATCCTAGATTTCGCCCTGTGAGAAACAATTTGTGAGAAACGCTATTTACACCCCTGTAGAATTATAGAAACTACCACTTCTCTACATTTTTTAAAGCTTACAACATGTGACATCATTTTTTAAAAAGAAAAAGTGTCAGTTTCCCTCTGTGTCTTGTTGTGTTGTTGATTTTATTTTGGTAGTCCATGTTTTTTGTGAAAAATTCGTGTGAGAAACGCACTTAATATCAAGAAAATAATTAATATTTTTGTTTATTATTAGTGCAAAGCATTTTGATAGTAAAGTGATCCCGATACAACAGGGTCACGCTTTCGTAGCATCCGATTTTTAGCTTATAATCAAATAAAGTGATTTAAAAGTTGCACGTTGGCATCATGTTACGTATGCCTGTGAGAAACGGTCGAACAAAAATGTAAAACTAAAGCACGTTTATACTGGTCATATTTCTCACATGACCGTTTCTCAAAGTATTTAATTATATTACTATTTACGTACTTTTTTGTCTTACATAAAAATGACCGGAATGTGATATATTTTTACCGGACTTAAAAAAAAAGGAGATTCTCAGTTTGTATGTATGTATGTGTGTATGTTTGGCTGTGATTATCTCGCGTTTAGGCTGAACCGATTTTCATGTGTTTTTAAAAAAAGTATTTGTTACATATCGAAGAAGGTTCAAAAAGTCACTCAAAAGGTTGATTGTTTTTTGAAGGTGGTTTTATTTTTAGCCGACTTCCAAAAAAAAAGGCGGTTCTCAATTTGTCGGATTTTTAAAACATACTTTTAAATCCTCGATTACTGGAAGACGCCTGAACCGATTTGAAAAATTATTTTTTTGTTTGAAAGGGTATACCTACAGATATACTTTACAGATGGTCCCGTTGTCACCAAGTCTCTGATGATGGAAACCTAGAGATATCGAGGGCGACCCTCAAATTTTATAGGCACGCACCCCGTGTTTTCAAGTATTTAATAATAATAATAATAATAATAATAGTTTATTCATGCTTTAAGACAATACACAATATTAAAAACTAACAATAATTTCACAAAATTTTTGACACCACTACATAATATAGAAAAAAAATATCATAAATAGGTATATATAAAGATTAAAGATAAAGACTATCTAATAAACTGTAATAACTAACACAATTTTAACATTTACATTTTTACAATAACTAAACAATTATAAAATAAAACGACGAATACAAAAACTAAAAATAAAAAACAAGAACGGCATCAGTAGGCAGTGTACTGTGTATTGCTTAACACAGAAATGGAATACCACTCAGGTGTATCCCCGCAGCGCAGAAACACCACGGTACCTGGTCTTCAGTGGTTCCGTAAACGTATGACGTGCAACAAACTCAACAGACAAAATTCATTAACTAATGATAACAATACAATAATAATATATAATATTATAATAAAATGTACTATGTAATAGTGTACACAAAACATTAAACAATAGCTGCTGCTGTACAAGGGAGTCGAACAGGCGCACACAACCCATGCGCGCCCGTGACATAACCAGATAGTGATTAGTGAGGCATGTACCTATTTCATGGACTTCAGTCATCAGTGCCTGAATCGATATAGTGCGGGGAGTTCGCGCAGGTGCGCGCCCGCGCCGGCTATCTCTGACCTACTTAATTACAATGCAACGTCCATAGCAACTAATTACCGCATACTAAATACTTCTGGTGTGAATAATATCCTACATAAATATTATCATGGTTAGTGTGCTTACATAAAATACATATAACTAATAGTTATACCTAGTATTACTATAAAATATAATATCGATACCGGTAAGCCCAACGACCGCGATGGACATCCAAAACCCACAGCAACTGAACTTTCCGGCATCGATATAATGCATATATAAAGTATTAATACAAGTTTATGTCAAAAATTTAATTATAATAAAATAAAAATAAAAAAACATTTTATTTCAGGGACATAATTATTAGTATTATGGCGTAATTACAACCTAACAACATGAATATAGACTATTATTCTCCAATGCAACGTCAACTCAATGATCCAATAAACCACAATTTACAAAGTTTTATGTTGGTATACCTGGCAAGCATCCGTGAACTACCTGTATCTCCCTGTTTTGGCTTAAACCACGAACGGTAAGTACTACTAATAAAATATTAATAGGTGATGTAAGTAATTTTATTACATCATTTGAACATGACATGATAAATATAAAATAATAATAATATAATGATACGTATAAGATAGAATGAAATTTTAATGTTAATATTAATTATAGGTAAAATAACTAAATATACTTGTACCAACATTAAAAATTAATTCAAATATTGTTGCTCATGAAACAATAGGGCTTTCAATTTTAATTTAAAATTATTTTTTGTTTTCAGAGCTCGGTAAGATGGCGGTAGAAGGTTGTTCCAGATCTTACTTGCCAGGTATCTGAAGCTACCTCTAAATGCAGAAGAATGATGATGTGGAGTATCAAGCAAATATGCGGAGCCTCTGGTAATAGCCTGTCTCTCACTAATCCAGTGCAGTTTCTCAAAGAGGTAGGAGGGAGTTTTTGATTTTATAACCCCAAATAATAAAGAAGCGAAGTGCAACTTTCTGCGGCCATCCATCTTAAGCCAACGCAAGTCATTTATGAATGGCGTCACGTGTGCTCGCGCCGGGATATTACAGCAGTATCTGGCACATGCGTTTTGTACTTTTTGTATAAGTCGCTTGGATCTTGAAAGCAAACAAGGACCCACGGTGACATCTGCATAGTTTAGGTTAGAGAGTATTAAAGATTCACACAAGGTTGTGCGTAGACGTTCCGGGATAAAATTTCTTATTTTATATAATATTTTCAATCGGTAGAAACATCTACTAACTGACTTTGCAACGTGTTTCTCGAACTTCAGACCCTCATCCATCAGCACACCTAAATTACGCGCTTCAGAAACTCGCTCGATTATTTGATCTCGAATCCGTATAATGGGTGAAATAGCCTCAAGATTTTGCACCTGATGTCTAGTACCTAATATCATAAACTTAGTCTTGGCAGGATTAAGAATCAACGCATTGCTCTCCGACCACTCATGTATACGCGCTAAGTCCTCATTTAGCTTTTTTATAGCTTCCTTGACATCACGCAGTTTAAAAGTGATGTAAATTTGGATGTCATCCGCAAAAATATCATAATTACAGAACTGTATACATCTGGTGACATCTGCACTGTAGATTGTATACAGCTTTGGACCGACTACTGTACCCTGAGGTACACCTCTGGTAACTTCCTGCGGATCTGAACGTATAGCTTCCCCTTTATTGTCATTAATTTCCACTATTTGTGATCGGTCATTAAAAAAATCAGAGAACCAATCGATGACATCTTCACCAAAGCCATAATAATGTAATTTTGCCAATAACAAACTTATGAGAGTTTCGAAGGCACGGGAAAAATCTAGTAATACTAAAATAGTGACTTGACCAACATCTTGTGCAGCGAGTATATTATCTACAACATTAGTCAAAGCAGTAACTGTACTGTGTCGCTTACGAAAGCCTGATTGTGTTTTAGGTAATAGGTTATTCTCCTCAATATACACATCCATTTGACCACATATCACTTTCTCAATAATTTTAGAGATACATGGCAGTATATTTATAGGTCTGAGATCCCCAAGTTCCAATACGTTATCTTTTTTTGGTAACGGTCTTACTATCGCCAAATGCCATAACTTAGGGTATTTATGAGTTGTTAAAGACAAATTTATTATTTTTGTTATAACACTTAGGCACTGAGGTATGCGACAAGCCATTTGTAACATGTCCAAGTTAATGTTATCGGAACCCATCGCGTTTGATTTAAGTAACTATTTTGTGCACTTCCTCATCACTGACTACAGAAAAATTAAATTTAGAAGAGTTAAATGTGTTTGATTTAAAAAAAATTAGTGTTGACTCGGATATTACGTTTGAACCAGGAATATTCAAGAAGTGTCTATTAAGGACATTGGGATCAAGAAGATTATTAGGAAGTATCAAAGTTCTCTTTATGTACATTAATTGTATTTTTGAGATGTTTCCACATTATTTGAGGAGAACCAATATTGGAGTTTATGTAGCTGTCAAAGTAAGCTATCCTTTCCCTTGCAAGCGCGCTCGATACTTCCCGCTTTAGATCGTTATAATACTGAATATGTGATTCAATCTTTGTGTTACGCGCACGCTTATGCGCTTCATCTCGACGTTTCATCAGCTGTTTAATATTGTATGTTATCCATGGATATTGACGCTCCTTAACATAAATAGTTTTAATCGGCGCTAATAAGTCAAATACCCACAGAATACTATCATTAAACATTTGAACCATGTCATCGATATTAGGCTGTTGCTCAATACATTGCCAGTCGACTGAGTTCATGATATACTCAAAATCATCATGTGCAATATCTTTTAGAGGACGATATTTAATTTTCTTAGATAGTGTCTTAACTTTAGGTAAGTTGATTTCGAAAGTCAAGAACGCATGGCTACTAAGTTCGGGTGGTCTACCCAAACTCGTTCAAGGTCAGCATTTGTGCAGACCAGGTCGAGTAGGGTTTCTGTGTCAGACGTGAAATGAGTAACTTCTTTAGTGAACTGACGCAGCCGGTGTATGGTCAAAAATTCATCCAATAATTTATAATGACTAGTGCTAACCTTAAGATAATTGATATTAAAATCACCGATGAGATACAAATAGTCATGGCTTGGTAATGCACTAATCGTGTCAGTTAAAGCTTCTATAAATATTCTTGGCAATAGCCATGGAGGACGATAGGCCGTACCAATTAAAATGAACTTGCCGTTGGCCTTAAAGGATAGCCACATCTGCTCCACATTCGGCGATGAAGTAACATGTTTAATTGTTTGCACACTTAATCCTTTTTTTATATAAAAACCTACTCCACCTCCGCGAGAACGCACACAATCCGGCCTGGACAAATGTACGAAACGATAACCTGGAGCTCTGGGCGCCCGACCTTCCTCTCCCGGTCGCAGCCAGGTTTCATTTACTGCAATGATGTCACAATTGTGTTTATCAAAAGCTACCAACAACTCGTCGTGCTTGGTGCCTAGAGAACATGGATTTATGAGGCCAATTTTAAATTTTTTGTTCTTATGCATTTTCATATTGTAAAGGCTTCATTAAGTTTCATGTAAAGGCGTCATATTTAATTAAGTTGTTCTGGTATTTAAGTCTGATAGCTATCATGTCATGGAGCTCAGCTGATGATGGAAGGTCCAATTCCTAAGAAGTTAGGAGTTTGGGTACAACAACAACATAATAATATCTATATGAGTATACATATACACATTATATTGGCCTAAATATCTTCCTTAGACTAAACACAAAATATCATGTACATATTTGAATCCTATGTTTATTCCTGTACATCTAAATCATAATTCATAATAATATGTCGTAAGTACCTATTTGTTCATCAGTAAAAAGTTACCTATGTGAACGCATCTTTGTGAGAAATGTGAGAAACGTTTTTGATTTTAGTGAGAAACGTGAGAAATGTTTCTCACAAGAGTCATGTGAGAAAGGTACATACATTTATTTTGGCTCAAACCCAAAGCACAAATCAATAGGTGTAATAGTTTATAACTAATAATTAGCTGCAGTAAACTGATATTTTTTCAAAAGGATCATGGGCATTTTGGTATATTGCTCAACAGAGATAAAATATATACCATTAGATAGCTCTTAGTGAGTAGGTAAAAAAGTCATATGGAGCCCAGCCCCTAGCAACTGTACTTTTTGAAATAATGTACAGTCAACGTACAAGGCCGGCGTTACCGACGTAGTTTTTGTCGTCTATGTGGTAAGACTTATTTGCGCTTAGAAAGGTTACAGATGTCTTGTCTTAGACAGTACACCTTAGATTTACGCTCACAGTAGTAGTTTAACCCCTCCCTCATAATGCTCACCCTTGGACGGCGGAGCAGGTAACAATGACAGAACAGAAAATATTAATAGAAGATAAGTGTAGACATATAAGACAGTTTAAGTGTATAAATAAATCCCTCAACTTAAAATCAGGGACAGGAGCATTATAAATAGGGAGTGCCTCCGCTGCCGGCGCCGCGCCGGCTCCCAAAAATATCAGTAATGGGAACCGGCGGTAAGTATACTGCCGGCAGCCGAGATATAAAACAACGGCTGCCGGCGCTGGCACTCAAAATGGGAGCCGGTGATAATGCGTAAAACGCTAGGTTCCAGTGCCGATACACAAATTTTAAAAAGAAATAATTATAATCTCAAATATTCGACTTCTTAACCGACTTCAAAAAGTGAACGTTATACAGGGTGCAATTAAACCTTCCTGCCAAATTTTTTCCAGGGCTTAAGTATCATTGGGAGAGTCCATTAAACCTAAGAAAATTGGGTGTTATTTTTTTTTCAATGACATATTTTATCCTATTTAAAATCGTTGCAGAACGGTCACTCGCGGCGCGGGGGAATGAGAGGGGGTGCGCGGGATGAGGCGCGCGCGCGGGGGCATGTCACGCGCGGCCGACACATCGTGTCCATTGATTGTAGTGTTTTTTAGGATAACTTTCGGAAGCTATTTCTCAACATTCTAGTACTGAGTGACTATAAAAGAAAAAATACGTGTATTTTTATTTTTAACAAGGATCAATATATCAAAATTTGGCAGGAAGGTTTAATTGCACCCTGTATTTTGTTCGGCTATGGATATTTTAGTTTTTTGTGATGCATTTTCATCTACCTTAGCTACCTTTTTTCAGGCATAGAATTATAACCTTTAGAAGAGGCATTCCATACAATCGTCAGCGCGAAAATGTGTCACCCTCGAAATGAGTGAGCTCACTCATCTGAGAGCAGTGTGCTTTAGGACGCGGTGACAGTCGCATGTGTTTAATTCATTGATTACCGCGTTGTTTTTCGCTACATTTCGCTCCAGAATGCCGTCGTGTGCCTTCCGACAGTGCAGTAACAACACGAGGAATACAAATAAAGCCATAGGTGTAATATTTCACACGTAATTACTAAGATTTAATTAATATTTATACTCGGCGCGGCGAACCTTGGTCCCTATGACACTGACAGTTAATAACATTGTAGTGGGCTAGTGGATTTAACTTTAACTTAGATTTCATTGTATAGAACTAGAGTCTAGAACAGGGGTTCCCAATTTTTTTTGCCAAGGAACCCTAAATGTGTATATTTTTCCTAGCGGAACCCTAATTTCATAACAGGAAATTTACCTACCTTAAAAAATATCCACAGCCGAACATAGAACCTCCTCCTTTTTGGAAGTCGGTTAAAATAAGGTATAAATGAAAAAAAATTGAACTGTGTGATAAATGATAATATTAGGTTGGCATATAAGTACCTAATTGAGGATTTCACTCATAGATGGCTTCAGTTGAATTTTTGGGTTGCAGGCGTGGTAAAAATGTAAAAAACAATTTCTTATAGTTGGTAGTTCAGCTGTTAATCAGTAATAAAAGTTTTTTGATCGCGATCGGTTGCGTAGTTTTCGTTTGGCCTTGGTTGAAAAATGGAAAATATAAAGAAATTACATTTTCGTCATATTTTGCTTGTTTTATTTCCGCAAAGGGAAAAACACATCGCAAGCTCGTAAAAACTTATGTGCTATTTATGGTGACGAAGCCTTAAAAGGACGGCAGTGTCAAAATTGGTTTGCCAATTTTCGTTCTAGTGGTGGAGTTGTCTACTTTGAACTCTTACCACCCAAACAAACGATCAATTCTAATGTCTACATTGAGCAACTCACAAAACTAAACAATGCAGTTAAAGAAAAGGAATTTTTAACAATTCTTAGCATTTACAAGAAATTATCTCAATCTGAATTTATGTTTACGTCCTGCAAAACTTACGCCGTGTGACATTTAACGACAACGTACGTTATTAACTGTCAGTGTCATAGGGATCAAGGTTCGCCGCGCCGAGTATAAATTATTGTATTCCATTTTAAGAGAAAAATCAAAACGAAGCGTAAAATGAGCGAAAGAGAAAGTAGTATATGCTATTACTGTAAGACAAAAAAGGACAACACTATTTTCTCGATTCGATTAAAGCGTAAAATGAGCGAAAGAGAAAGTAGTATATGCTATTAGTGCCTCCCCCCGCGGACTCGGTACGGTTAACATCGTCTGACGTGCGCTCCGGGAATTAAAATTGTTTTCGGTGGTTAAAATCGATAATTGCGTGCTGAGCGTGTGTAAAAAGCTAGGTAACGGTGTAATCTACGTTTACTGTAAGTTTTTGATCACATTTGCCCGTATTTTACTGGATTTAACTCTGTAAGTAATTCCCTTTTTCATTTTTAACAGTAAGGAATTGTAGGTAGGTAAAAATATTGTATCGTCGGTACCGCGCGCGCAGCGCCGGGCGCCCGGCCTTGCGATCAGCTGATCATAAATAGTGTTATTGTTAACTAAAAACAAGACATAATGTCTAGTCATAATAACATGCCGCCAGATAAAAATACCAACCCATTTGAAAGAAGGGACGGCATACCTCGTTCCCCGCCAACTTCGTCCGGCAAACGTTTGCTGTCCGAACTATCGCCTTCTTCCGTGTCACCAGTAGAAAAACGTCACCAACCCATAAGGGACGAGCCGCAGTCCCCGGTAATTTCACTATTAGACACTAGCAGCGCAGTCGATGATTCGTTTAATTACTGCGAGTTAGTCCGCGAAGCGTCCTCGTACTTGGGAAAAATTAACGAATTCGCTAACGACACTGTCTCGAGGCGCAATAACTTTGCCAATAAATCTGATATAATGAACATGACACAAAAACTGACAACTATAGTTTATCTTCTTGCCATTAAAAACTCGTCACTTGAAACCAAAGTCGCGAATTTGGAGCGGGATTTACTATCCGTTAAACTTAATCAGGTCGTGAAACCGGCCCCCGCGGCGCCTCCGGTCTCTTATTCCGAGGCCCTCAAACTGAAACTCGCGAAATCGGTTCCCCCCGTCGAGACACGTAAACCACTCCCGTGTTTTATAGCCTACCCCACGCAAGAAAAATCGGCGGAATTAAAATCGGCAACTGAGACCAAGCAGGCTTTGATGAATGTCATAAACCCGGCCGACGGTTTTCAATTTCACGGCGTTAAGAAAACAGCGAATTCGGGCGTGCTTCTGCGCCTCACGAGCGAGTCGCAAGTTAAAAAATTAAAGTCAGTCGAAGCGCTTAAATCTGCCGGTCTCCGTCTCGACACACCCAAGGGGCGTAGCCCGCGCATCCTTATCAAAGATATTCCTCAACACATTACAGACGATAATTTTCTTTTATCTCTTTACAACCAAAACGTAAACGGCGAAATTAATGTGACACAAGATCAATCATGAGCTCGACAAAAATAGTAAGACGTCGTATTTTAAACAAAGAATATAATAACCGAAAATGGATAGGTATCGAACTAGACCCTAAAGTGCGTTAACACCTCATTGAAACAAAAGAAAAACTTTTTATCGACTGGGCGATGTGTCGCTTTGTAGATGATGTCGAACTCGTGCGCTGCGCTGTCAACAGTACGGGCACACCGCTAAATTCTGTCGTGACACAAAGCCATGCTGTAAACATTGCGCCGAAGGGCATAGCTCGGATAGCTGCCCAAAAAAAGATAAAGACGACTTTAAGCCGGTTTGCGGTAGTTGTTTGCGATATAAAAAACCGACCGACCACCCCACAGGTTCCCCAGATTGTCCTACGTATAAGTCTAAAATGGAGCAACTTATTTTAACGACTCGGTATGGATAGTTTAAATATAGGACAGTTAAACCTCCACAATAATAAGCACGCAACGATAGAATTAGAAAAGTTGGTTTCCGATTACAATTTAGACTTGGTGCTCGTACAGGAGCAATATCAACTCGCGTCGCTACGGTCGAAGATAGTACAAATTGATAACCTAGCTCGCGCGGCTATTAATACACCTCAGTCTAGATTTTCAGTCACGGCCTTAACTAACCGTTCGACGTCGCACTGTGCGGTAGCCGAGGTATCGTGTCCTCAGTTTAGACTATATGTTGTAAGCTGCTACTTCCAGTACGCGGATTTTGTAAGCCCCCATTTACATCAACTTCGCCGCGTATTACAATCTCTCGCGGGTAATAAAATTATCATTGGCGCCGACGTCAATGCATCCTCGCCCTTATGGCACGGCCAACTTAGGTACACTGACCGCGACCGACGTACCGCTGTAGAAGACTTCATTGCGGAGTTTAACCTCCTTATTCACAACACCCCCGATGCACCACCTACCTATAGTAGCCCAACGGGCGAATCGTCGATTGACGTCACGCTATCCAGCGCGTACGTCCAGATTAGGCATTGGCGTGTCCTTCCTGATGCGTCATGTAGTGATCACCGCTTATTGGTGTACGAGTTTTCTCGTGCGGTCCCGAGTGATACCGTAGTCAATTCTAATGACTATAAATACAATGTAAAGAACGGCGATTGGAATTTATTCCGCTCCCTCATTACCGCTCATGCCGGAGACTTCACTCGGCCGGATTTAAACGTCAACGAGTGCGCGGAAATTATGACAAACACATTTGTTTACTGTGTCGATGTAGCCTTGGGTCGTAGACCTCTTAAAAAAGATCACAACTGTAAATAGTGGAACAGTAAACTTCTTAATCCTCGTCGGGAATTTAGAAGGGCCAGGCGCAAAATTAATAATCTTCATAAATCTGGCCTCAATCGTTCGGATGATAATTACATAATTAGTTTAAACAACCTACGCATTTCAAGGTCACGCTATCGCGCCGCCGTTACGTTAGCAAAAAATAATATGTTGAAGAATGCCGCGAATAGACTAGATAAAGAGGGCCCCTGGTCCTCTTTATACCACGAGCTTAAACCCAGTAGTAGTAATGAGCCGAGCTTTTTCTCAAATATTAAAATTAAGAACTCTTACACTTGTAGTTTAGACGAAACGGCGAAGGCATATCTAAACGTTCTCATCCCAGACGACGAGCCCTCCTTGGATGATGAACACCACCGCGACATTAGGAGTAGAATGTTAGACCCCATTCATACACCGGTCTCAGATTTACCAACTTCGGAGGAGTTTAGTAAAATAGTAAACCTTTTGCCTATAAAAAAATCTGCGGGCGAGGATAAAATATCGAATATTATGATAAAACAAGCGTGCTTAGCGGCCAATTCATCGATTCTACATGTTTACAACAGATGTATCGCAGAAGGTACATTTCCAAAAATTTGGCGCACCGGTTGCTTAAAATTAATACCTAAAGCGGGAAACAAACCTCCAGACGACCCAAAATCTTACCGTCCGATAACGTTACTGCCTTGCTTAGGTAAATTACTAGAACGTCTCATCGTACCTCGCCTGCTACCCGGTGGCCCTAAATTTCATAGTCATCAGTTCGGTTTCACCGCCGGGAAATCGACTGTTGACGCGGCTATGGAAGTAAGAAAAATAGTAAATCTTTCGGAATCGAAATACGTGGTCGCCATTTCATTAGATATCTCCGGCGCGTTCGATCATGCTTGGTGGCCGATATTATTATTTAAACTAAAAAATCGAGGTTGCTACTCTAATATTTATGCCATAATACGTTCTTACTTTTTTAATGGTCAAACTAAGCTTCGACTTGGCCATTGTACACACGCCAAAGATTTAACTTGCGGCTGCCCTCAGGGCTCTGTTATCTCGCCAAAACTATGGAATTTCGGATTTGATGATTTATTAAGTCTTCCCCTACCACCACTGTGCGTACTAGTTGGCTACGCCGATGACGGTTTTCTCATCGTTCAAGCAAATTCACGTTCCGAAATTGAATCTAAAGCCAATGATAGTCTTAATTTAATATCGAGCTGGGGTAAAGGTAATCGCCTGAAATTCGCCGCGCATAAAACTTACCAAATTCTTTTAAAAGGTTCTGTGGGGTCTGTACTTTGAACCCTGTTTGTAAGTGTGTGAATGCTGACGCGTGCGAGTTGCAATTGTGTATGTAAGATGTGACGTATGAACGGAGCTTAGAATAAGTGAAATATTACTTCAATAAATAGTTGGTCCAACGCTCTCGAGTCTTTCACTTGTGCCTTCCTGCTACTGCTCTGTAGTCTATACTCTGTGTGTCCCATATACCACCATAGACATACAGTATAGACATAACATTGGTGACCCCGGTGAACACGAAGACGGCTCCGACTCCGGCTAAAACTAAGACAGCGAAGGCTCCAACCAACGAAGGCTCCACCCAGACGACCACCGGGCTGAAAATATAATGAACGAGCAGCAGCATAACCTGATGGGCGCCGCACCGCAAGCCTCAACAAGCGGATTTTCGCCAGCTATGAAGAAAGAAGATACAGAATTGGCAACAATTTCCATTGGTAGCGGAATCCCAGAATTTTGGAAGGATAACCCTCGCCTGTGGTTTTATCAAGTCGAGGCAATTCTAGCCCCACAAAAGACATCGGATGCGAATAAATATTTTATGTGCGTCGCGAAGCTGAACAGGGACGCCATTCAGCAAGTTGCAGACATCTTGGCAAATCCGCCGCAGCAGAATAAATATGAAGCGCTGAAAAATCGACTACTGCAAATTTATGAAGAATCGGAGGCGCGGCAAGTAAGAAAATTAATTTCCGAAATCGAGCTTGGTGACCAGAAACCGAGTCAGCTGCTTAGAAGAATGAAGGAATTAGCTAGAGAAAAAATCGAAGACGAGACCCTGCAGATTTTGTGGCAAGGTCACTTACCTTCTTCGGTCCAAGCGGTCCTAGCAGTGACGTCCACTAGTAATCTAGAAGAATTAGCAGGAATAGCAGATAAAATCATGGACACTCACCAGCCCTGTAATATCGGCGAAGTAGCAAGTGGTCAGCAGCAGCCGTCGTCAACCAGCTTCGAGGTAGCAGCCATAATAGCAGAGATCGCGAAAATGAACCTGAAAATTAACCAGTTAGAAGCACAAAGAGATGGAGTCCGGAGCAGAAGCAGGAGCAGGAGCAGGCCGACCAGGAACTATGCAAGGGAGCGGACACAATCGAGACCACGTCGAGCGCCAGGGAGTCCAGGTTGGCTGTGCACGTACCACTGGAAATATCGAGGTCGAGCTTTCCGATGCGAGCCCCCGTGCAGCTGGGAGAACAGGAGAGAAGCCCCCGTCCCGAGGCCGGAAAACTAGCAGAGCTGCAGCCGGTGGCGGGAGGCAGCGCAGTTTCCGATCACCGCCTAATTGTAAGTGATAGAATATCCAATTTAAAATTTTTAGTAGATTCAGGTGCATGTATTTCTGTTTTGCCAAAGAGTGTAGTAAAAAATAGACTGGACATAAATTTAAATTCTAATTACTCGCTTTTCGCAGCGAATGGTTCTAAAATTAAGACTTATGGCACTAAAATTCTTACCTTAGATTTAAAATTAAAGAGATCTTTTAAATGGTCATTCGTAATTTGTGACGTTAAGCAGCCAATTTTAGGCGTAGATTTTTTAAATCATTTTAAACTTATTTTAGATATTAATGGACGCTGCTTAGTAGATAAAATAACTAACTTGGCCGTACGTGGAACGATCGTAAACCATTGTGAAAGTACGATTTCCACATTAAAAATTAACCATCCAGTTTACGAAATTTTAAAAAAATATCCGGAAATTCTTAAGCCGATGTCATTTAAAGAGGCCCCAAAGCATTCTATTTATCATTATATTGACACGCAGGGTCCACCCGTTTTTCGTAAGCCTAGACCGTTAGCGCCACAGCGTTATAAAATCGCTAAGGAGGAATTTCAAAATATGTTAGAAGCAGGCATATGTAGGCCGTCTAAATCGGCTTGGGCGAGCCCACTTCATTTAGTTCCTAAAAAAGATGGACAGGTACGCCCTTGTGGTGACTATAGAGCTTTAAATGCAATAACTAAACCTGACAGATATCCCATTCCCCGTGTGCAGGATTTTACGTATTTACTTTCAGAAAAAAAATTGTTTTCTAAGATCGATATAAAAAAGGCTTATCATAATATTTTAATTAATCCAGAGGATATTTGTAAGACAGCAATAATTACGCCCTTCGGATTATATGGATTCGAGCGCATGACCTTTGGTTTGAAAAACGCAGCGCAAACATTCCAGCGTTTCATGTCTAATATCGTGCTATCGGGACTAGATTTTTTATATTGTTACTGTGATGATATTCTTATAGCGTCCTCTAGTGACGAGGAGCATGAAAAACATTTAGAGCAGGTATTTAGTCGATTAAACGAATATGGCATTACAATTAATTTAGAGAAATGTTCTTTTAAAGCTACGAGTGTAGAATTTCTAGGATACCAAGTTTCTACATCGGGGATTCGGCCACTAAAACTAAAGTACAAGCAATTATCGACTACCCTAAACCACGAAATGTTAGCGAGTTAAGAAAATTTTTAGGCATGGTCAATTTTTACAGAAGTCATTTACCTAAAGCGATAGAATATTTAGATAAGTTAAATAGTTATATTCATAAAGCTAAAAAGAACGATAAGACTCCTATACATTGGACACCGGATGCTGAAGAAGCATTTCTAGAGTGTAAACACGGTCTCATGAACGCAGCGATTTTGTCGTTTCCTGCGAACAACGTGCCGCTTGCACTCTTTACAGACGCATCGAATAACAGCGTAGGTGCAGTTTTGCAACAACATGTTGACGGTAAATGGAACCCGTTAGGTTATTTTTGTAGAAAGTTAACGCAGGCACAACAAAATTATAGCACTTATGACCGAGAGTTACTTGCTATATTTTTAGGTGTAGAACATTTTAGAAGTTTATTTGAAGGTCGTGACTTGATAGTTTTTACCGATCACAAACCATTACCTTTTGCATTTTCTAAATTAAGTAAAAATAATAAGAAGGAAAGTCCAAGACGAATTAGGCAATTAAGTTTTATAAGTGAATTTACTACAGATATACGACATGTTAGTGGACAAGATAATATTGTAGCAGATGCATTAACTCGAATAGAAACTATAGAATGCACTTCAAGTTCAATAGATTATGAAAAATTGGCTTTAGAGCAACGTAATGATTTAGAACTTCAGAATATTATTACTAATCCTAAATTCAAATTCAAAAAGATGCCAATTCCGAACTCCGATCATTATATTTATTGCAAAATTTCAAGTAACATAGCTAGACCTTATTTAACAGAATCGTATAGAAAAGCAGCATTTAGTAGTATACATAGTCTTAGTCATCCGGGTCTGCGAACATCGCGCCGCATGATTAAGGAAAGATATTTTTGGCCAGATATGAATAGAGATATAGGTTTTTGGACGAAGACTTGTTTGAATTGTCAAAGGTCTAAGACAACGAGGCATACGAATTCTAGCTATGGTAGTTTTCCACAAGCGGATAGATTCGATCATATTCACATTGATCTGATCGGACCACTTCCGGTTACAGTAGATGATTATAGGTATTGCTTAACGATAATTGATCGAGGCACAGGTTGGCCAGAAGCGTATCCTTTAAAAGATATTTCGGCGGATACGGTAGCGAATGTAATATATAGAGAATGGATATGTAGGTTTGGCTGTCCTGTGAAACTCACTAGTGACCAGGGCAGGCAATTTGAGAGTAAATTGTTTTCTAGTTTAATGTCATACCTAGGCATTCATAAGATTAGAAGAACTCCATATCATCCTCAAAGCAACGGTGCTGTTGAGAGGTGGCATAGAAGCTTGAAAGCATCTTTGATGGTACGGCTTAATGGTAATAAAAATTGGAGCCACGAGCTTCCTAGCGTGATGTTAGGGCTTCGGGCTGCCATTAAATGTGAGACAGGTATGAGCGCAGCTCAGATGGTTTACGGCCGTGCACTACGATTGCCAGGAGAATTTTTTGTAGAAAGTCCTGAAATTCCAGATCCTTATTTAGTGTTACAGGATATTAAAAATAATATTAGACAGTACAAGCCAATTAGTGTTAAAAGTCATAGTTCGAAAGCATTTTTTGTTCATCCAGACCTTAGAAGTTGTTCACATGTATTTTTAAGAATCGATAGAAATAAAACATCCTTAGTATGTCCTTATGAAGGTCCATATAAAGTAATTGAAAGGTCAGAAAAAGTTTTTAAAATTCAATTGGAGGATAGAGTAACTTCAGTTTCGATAGATAGGTTAAAGCCAGCATATATTTTATTAGATAAAAATATTGCAGAACGAGATACCTCTGTAGAAAATGATATTATAGAAAAAAGTAACGTAGAGTGTAATAATCAAAAAATTACAAAGTCTGGAAGGAAAGTTAAAATGCCAGTAAGATTTTTAAATGTATAAGGAAATTGCTAATTTTAGTTTCAAACGAAGCGTTATGTTAAAAAGTATGAAAATATTAATTTTTATGTAATTGTGGTTAAAGATAACCGAGTTAGAGCAAAAATAAGAGTTAATCATTCGTTTAAAGTAACTCTGGTTCAAGACAACTGACTTAGATCAAAACAAGAGTTAATCATTCGTTAAAAGTAACACGTAATTCAAGTTCGATAACAATGGTAGCGCGGCGAAGGTAATATGAGTACCGCGTCATAGCTTATGAAAACAAATGATATAGTATACAGTACAAACAGTAAGACAACCTTTTCATTTTTAATAAGTACAACTTATATTGATCGTTTATAATTAGGTGAAAATGTAATATAAGTTTATTGGAATTTTAAATAAAAAACAAATTTTACTTTAAAACATTTTATTTTTATATTATATACAATTCACATTACACCTTGTTTTTACACTTTTTACTTTGATATACTATTTAGATTAGACTATGATACTTTAAAAATGCAAAGTGAAATTTATTTTACAATAGCATTACTTAGCTAAAATTGATTTCGAAATTTGTTTTTTGGACAAGTTAAAAGTTGATGTTCGAGAATTATTTTATCATTTAATTTTAAATTTTACCTTCTTCCGCACTTGTAAATTTTATACTTACTCTAAATATGGGAAAGGCCTTTAGCAAGGAAGAAGTCATTGTAAACCAAAACGGAGAACAGAGTATTGAACACAAACTTAACCAGTTTGGAATAATGATCATGGTAATTACTGCAATGTTGACTTTGGTTGTCGCTTATGTATTTATGAAGTATTGTCGAAAAAACGTACAAAATTGGTTACGAAGAGAGATGGGGTTTGTAACCAACCAGCCCCCTCAGGTGGTAGTAAGGAATATCCAACCCCAACCAGCCGCTACAGGTACTGCTACCAGTTATATGTAATTTTACCTTTCTATATCTTGACAATTAAATTTTAAATTTCTTTTTTTCGAAAGATTAACTTTTGTTAAATAAATGTAAAATGTAATAAGTAATAATATTTCCCCTATTTTAAGTTAAAATGTTGTGTGACTTGTTTTATAAAGCATTTTATCTTGTGATTAATGATTATTGTAATATTAACAACAATGTAATTTCTGCGTCAGATTTTGTCGAACGTTATGTTATGTAGAGTAACGAGGAATTTTAATGTACTTATACTCAATTAAACATTGAATAAAAATGCTTAATATTAAAGAGAAATTTAATTTTAAAGCAATGTAATATATATATTTTTTTCTCTAAAAAATATGTAAAATTGTAATTAATGGTGTAATCCTGTATTACTTGTGTAATTTTCAGGAACTTTTTTGTATTATGCTAGTAATTTTGGTACTAATAAGTATGTAAAAAATTTTTTCAAAAGGGGGGGAATATTGTGGGGTCTGTACTTTGAACCCTGTTTGTAAGTGTGTGAATGCTGACGCGTGCGAGTTGCAATTGTGTATGTAAGATGTGACGTATGAACGGAGCTTAGAATAAGTGAAATATTATTTCAATAAATAGTTGGTCCAACGCTCTCGAGTCTTTCACTTGTGCCCTCCTGCTACTGCTCTGTAGTCTATACTCTGTGTGTCCCATATACCACCATAGACATACAGTATAGACATAACAGTTCCCTTATATCTTCCCCTAGCATTAAACTTGACAATATTAACGTTAAACGCAAACAGTCGCTCTGTTATCTTGGTTACCAAATTCTTTTAAAAGGTTCCCTTATATCTTCCCCTAGCATTAAACTTGACAATATTAACGTTAAACGCAAACAGTCGCTCTGTTATCTTGGTTTTTACTTGGAAAATAAATTTACATTTTTAGAACATATAATTCAAACTGGTGAGAAAGCGAAGCGCAATTTTTACTCCTTTACCAAAATATCTACGTCGACATGGGGCCTCTCTTTCAAAACCCTAAAATTAATTTACACCACTACTTACCTCGGCAGCATTTGCTACGGGGCCCCCGTGTGGGCCGACAGAGCAACTATCGGCGCGGCTCGTCGCAAGTTGCTACAAAGCCAACGTCTTGCTCTTATATTCTTATGCAAAGCTTACAGGACCACAAGCACCGAAGCCTTGCCTGTGTTAGCCGGAGTTTTACCCGTTGACCTTGAGATTCAGCGTCGTGCGACAATGTATTATCATAACAAAAACATTGACAACCCGTTCTTTTTAAGCGCTCGCGATAAAATTAAAATAGCAAGATTGTTTGAACCGTTAGAAAACTCTGTGCAAAGCCTAATCTCCGAATGGCAGTCGCGATGGGACAGTTCCACCAAAGGGCGACATCTTTATAATTTTTTCCCTAATATTCGTGAACGGCAATCCAAACATTGGATGGATATTGATCACTGCGTTTCTCAATTCCTGACCGGTCATGGAAATTTTAAGGCCAAACTTTACGGATTTAAACTAGTGCCTTCACCCATGTGCGAGTGCTCGACCGAAGGCAACATGTTTGAACAAACCGCTCATCATGTTCTCTGGGAGTGCAGTCTCTGGCAGGACGAAAGAACTACTATGCTAAACAACCTATTCTGTACATCTGAAGTCGCATACTACGGTGATCTCGTGGACAGCGCTAGGAACTTCCGTGCCTTCAAGCGTTTTTGTCACAATTATTATTGGCAACAGTCAAACACAATAAACTCCAATATTAACTTAGCTTAGCTTAGGAGTCACAATTATTAACCTTATTTCCGTGGTGCTCCCCCTTAAGTTCTTTGACTTTCGGTCATTGCAACTTTGTGCTGTCTCCCGCTTTTATGGGGAGGGAAATTGGAATCTTCTTACTCCTCCTATTTTCTTCTGATTAATTTCGTTGCGGGTCCCAAGACAGTTTTAGCATGTCACTCGGACTCCCTGAGATCATATCAAAGGGTTTTCGTGGTTGGATACCGCTGTCGATCCTGGCGACACAGGAGATACAGTGGTGGGAATGTGTGGTGGGCCAAAGCCCGTTTAAAAAAAATGCTATTACTGTAAGACAAAAAAGGACGACACTATTTTCTCGATTCGATTAAAGCGTAAAATGAGCGAAAGAGAAAGTAGTATATGCTATTACTGTAAGACAAAAAAAGGACGACAATATTTTCTCGATACACATTTGCATGCAAAAACATTGCTACAGTTTTGATGGCGTATGCCGTAATAAATCTAAGTATTGTCATCGTTGTTTTCAGCTACCAAAAAATAAGATTTTGCACCACTGCACAGTTATAAACCCCGTGGTATACTTAACAGAGGTAAGTACTGAACAGAACTTCAGACTCTTTAATCCTTATACAATATACATGTTAGAGAGTTTCAGCGTTGTTTAAAGAAGCAAAGGTACTTAAATTATGTTACTATGCAGATCACAATATATTTTATCAACATCATCATCACCATTAAAATATACATCCTTACATTATTACCTTATTATTTGTACTTTTCATAGTCCTTTAGCTCAAGACTGATGTTTTTGATCATTATTCTGTCATTTGACAAGCGATGTTTGCCGAATAGGCGCCGACAGCCTATTCGGCAAACATCGCGTGACTTCGGCAAACTTCTGCAACCGGCGCCGGCAGCTGAGGCACACCCTTATTTTAATCTCTTTTTTTTGACAGACTGCACTGATATTTTTTAGAAATACAACCAATATGAGGTCCGTGATGGCAACCTGCAAATAATTACAGATCGGTTATAGATCGGTGGGGAACCAATAGATAATCTAGAAGTGTCTATCGTTACGCCATCTGTTGCAGATTCTAAAAATTAAAAGAAAGAAAATGCCCTATTATTATGGCTTCTCACCAGTATGAATTACTGAATGTCTTTATAAGTAGCTACATGATGTGAACTTCTTTTGACATAATTATATATTGCAGTTATATGCTTTCTCACCAGTATGAATTAATAAGTGTTCTTGTAAGTGGCTTTTTCTTCCAAATTTCTTTTGACATATGTCACAGTTTTATGGTTTCTCTCCAGTATGAATTAATAAGTGTTGTTTTAAGTCCCCTCTTCTTAAGAATTTCTTTTGACATATGTCACAGTTATATCCTTTCTCACCAGTATGAATTAATAAGTGTTCTTGTAAGTGGCTTTTTCTTCCAAATTTCTTTTGACATATGTCACAGTTTTATGGTTTCTCTCCAGTATGAATTAATAAGTGTTGTTTTACGTCCCCTCTTCTTAAGAATTTCTTTTGACATATGTCACAGTTATATCCTTTCTCACCAGTATGAATTAATAAGTGTTTTTTTAAGTCCCCTCTTCTTAAGAATTTCTTTTGACATACGTCACAGTTATATGGTTTCTCTCCAGTATGAATTAATAAGTGTTGTTGTAAGTCCCCTCTTCTTAAGAATTTCTTTTGACATATGTCACAGTTATATCCTTTCTCACCAGTATGAATTAATAAGTGTTGTTTTAAGCCCCCTCTTCTTAAAAAATTCTTTAGGCATATGTCACAGTTATATGGTTTTTCGCCAGTATGAATTAGCAAGTGTGTTTGTAAGTTGCCTTTTCTTCCAAATTTCTTTTGACAAATATTGCAGTTATATGGTTTCTCACCAGTATGAATTACTAAATGTCTTTCTAAGTTAGAGCGTAATGTAAATTTCTTTTGACATATGTCACAGTTATATGGTTTCTCACCAGTATGAATTAATAAGTGTTGTTTTAAGTCCCTTCTTAAGAATTTCTTTTGACATATGTCACAGTTATATAGTTTCTCACCAGTATGAATTAGCATGTGTCTTTTTAAGTGGCTTGTTTGTGCGAATTTCTTTTGACAAATATTGCAGTTATATGGTTTCTCATCAGTATGAATTAGCAAGTGTTTCTTTAAGTCTGATTTTCCTAAAAAAATCTTTAGGCATATGTCACAGTTATATGGTTTTTCGCCAGTATGAATTAGCAAGTGTTCTTGTAAGTTGCCTTTTCTTCCAAATTTCTTTTGACAAATATTGCAGTTATATGGTTTCTCACCAGTATGAATTACTAAATGTCTTTCTAAGTTAGAGCGTAATGTGAATTTCTTTTGACATATGTCACAGTTATATGGTTTCTCAGCAGTATGAATTAGCATGTGTCCTTTTAAGTGGCTTGTTTGTGTGAATTTCTTTTGACAAATATTGCAGTTAAATGGTTTCTCACCAGTATGAATAACTAAAATATGTCTTTTTAAGTTAGAGCGTAAAGTGAATTTCTTTTGACATATGTCACAGCTATATGCTTTCTCACGAGTATGAATTAGCAAGTGTGCTTGTAAGTTGTGTTTTCTTCCAAATTTTTTTTGACAAATATTGCAGTTAAATGGTTTCTCACCAGTATGAATCACTAAATGCCTTAGCAACATGCTTTTAGTCGGAAACATTTTTAAGCAAACATCACAGATGAGTTGTTCCTTGTGACTCTTGTACTGTACCTTTTTGTCGTCATTTTCTACGCTCTGTTCACCAGCGCACTTCCCCTTGACCCCAACATGTTCTTCTGTGGCTGGGTGCTGCGTGGGGGGACTTTGGCGTGCATACTTGTCAATGACACTTTGACTCAACTTTACTAATTTCAATTCAAGCACCCTTGAGCCTTGCCAAGCATCAATGCGGTCAACGCTCAATGATTCCTGTTTGCAAACAGCATCACTATCTGACACATCATCATCTTCAAATTCTAACACGGGTGCATAATCTTCTCCATATGTATTTGTATTTTCTACAGTTTGTTCTTCAATTATTTCTATAAGAAATTTTTTTTAACATTACAAACTTAAAAACGAATCAATAATTATCAATTATTGATTATAGTCCCCAGTACAAGGAACTAACTTTTTTCTGATACATACAAATTTACCACTTTGTTACGATGGTCCGACAAACTTTTTACGATTCAGAGTCCGACAAACTTTTCTATGCGAAAAATTTCGGCGCTGCTGCGTTTTCGAATGCTTGACTCCTGGAATTGTCGATATTTCGTCACCATGGCTCTTGGTACATACAACTTTTATTTTTTGGAATTTGTTTAATAAAGTTAATTTAAAAACTGTGGTCAACTTGTCCGACAAGAATCACGCAGCGTTTGGAGTGTCCGACACCCTAAAGATGTAGCTATTACGTCACTATGGCTCTTCGTACATACAACTTTCATTTTTTGGAATTTGTTTAATAAGGCTAATTTAAAAACTGTGGTCAACTTGTCCGACAAGAATCACGCAGCGTTTGGAGTGTCCGACACCCTAAAGATGTAGCTATTACGTCACTATGGCTCTTCGTACATACAACTTTCATTTTTTGGAATTTGTTTAATAAGGCTAATTTAAAAACTGTGGTCAACTTGTCCGACAAGAATCACGCAGCGTTTGGAGTGTCCGACACCCTAAAGATGTAGCTATTACATACAATATGTCGGACAAAAATAGAAATGATAGATAATGTTATTTCAAATGCTAATATCAACTTGTCCGACAAATATATTGAGTTAAATAGTCAGTCCGACAAGAAAATGAAAAAAAAAACATTACTAATGGTGAACTTCTTTTTGTCAATTTCTGACTGAATAAATTTTAAATAATAGGTATTCACTTGTATTATTTAAATATTATATTATAGTTAGGGAGGCGAAGAGGGGATTTCGCTACAAGTTCGAGCGTGGTTCGAGCAGATTAAGCTTGTATAGGCTTCCGACATGTCTCTAGTTATCATGGTATAGAAATCAGATTTCTCACGTGGTGAGTTAAAAAAAACTATTTTCGAATATAAATATAGATGATGTTTATTTAAGCTGGAAACAAATTATCAGATGTTTTCATCGTATGCGGCTTGTTTCTATCTGATTAATACATAACTGTATTTTAAAAAGATAAAAAACCGACTTCAAAATTGTACGTAATTGAAAATTAGAAATGTCTATCTCCAAAACTACTAAACCGATTTTGATGAAACTTGCAGTATTCGCTAAGTTGAACAATACCTAGTACAACAAAAAAAAAAAGAATTACTGAAATCGAAATGGTAGTTCCAGTGATATGCGAACACAAACATAAAAACATACATACATACATACACTTTTGAAATTTTGCACATTTGTTCAGACGCTGATTTAGACTAACATATACGAAAATTGGGCAGTTCTGGAAATATGACATACATACGCGTCGAATTGATAACCTCCTTTTTTGAAGTCGTTTAAAATTAATATACACTTAATACACACTAATAAGGCTCTTCGCGGACGCGACCTTAACCTCATATATTTTTTTAGAATTATCATACCCCTATTTTAGAAGTTAGAGAGAAGGGAGGGGGGGCACATTTTACCACTTTGGAAGCTATTCAGCTATTCTCTCTCGCAAACTATTCAGGTTAGAAAAAATTATATTAAAAACCTCAATATGATTTTTACAGACCTCTCAATAGATACCCCACACGCAAAGGTTAGAATTTAGATGATCAAAATCTTAATGCGGTTCACAGACTATATCTACTTACTAAGTTTGAATAGTATAGCTCTTATAGTTTCGGAGGAAAGTGGCTGTGACATACGGACGGACAGACAGACAGACAGATAAACAGAAATGACGAATCTATAAGGGTTCCGTTTTTTGCCATTTGGCTACGGAACCCTAAAAAATAAAGCTTCATATTTTCCTAACAAAGCTTCGCAGATATTTTATGTTGCACTAAACTAAACGATTTAGTTATTTTGTTTAAAATCTTGTTAATTACTTACCTAAATAAGCAATTTTATGAATATATTTTCTTTTTCATAACTTTAAAATGGCTGCAGTCTCTGAACACACCGCTAAAATAAAAAACGCTCTTACTATTTTTGTATCAGTTTTATCTAATGTAAAAAACCTACTTATAGGTCTCCATGATGCTCGAGTGACCACACGAATAGCACTCTGGTCTCCCCTACTACAATCATTGAATCGGTCATTTCAAAAACCTCTTCAGTCACTCAAATTAAATTTTTCAGGAATCAATAAAAACTATTTTATGCTCAAACAAATAACTTTTAAAGGACTTTTTTGTTCTCAATTTACTATCTGGGTGGTAACAATTTAGAAGAAGAATTCCTTGGGAAGTAAAATGTATGGAGATATATGAAGACGGTTTTAACCCTTAATCAGGCTCCATTACCCATGTGCACTGGTGATAGACTATAAAAGAAGATCACTATAAAACTCCAATTACCTAGGTGGTCAATAAATCGTACTATGCCTGATTAAGGGTTAAATTGCCGTCGACGATAACGTCTTGTTTAGGGTTGCGTAATGCGTAGTCAACAAGAAACCCTTATAGTTTCAGTATGTCTGTCCGTCCGTCTGTCTTTCCGTCTGTCTGTCCACGGTTTTGCTCAGAGACTATAGGGCCTACAAAGCCGTAATTCGGCATGAATTCATACTTATAATAATCTTAAAAATATACAGGGTGTAAAATAAGTGATAATACTTCAGGTGTGTATGTGTTCCTTGTATATTTTTTTTTCATTTTGTATGGGAAAACTCGTGACGCTCGAGCGCTTGCTCATACAAAAGTGAAAAAAAATTTGGTCTTTCAGCACTGCTACTTTCGCAGTAAACTCTCTACAAGGAACACATACACACCCTAAAGTATCACTTAGTTTTGTTACACCCTATAATACAAGCTGTTGCCCGTGACTTCGTCCGCGTCAACATAGTATAATAACAAAGATGGATTGTCCGCAAACAAATATGGAAAAAGTAAAATATAATCTCCTCCTTTTTGAATGTCGGTTAAAAAGTAGCCTAAGTTACACCTTACTACATCAGCTATCTACCATAAAAAGTCCCGGCAAAATAGCTCCAGCCGAGATTAGCTGGAACATACAGACAGACAAACTTTCTTTCAATATTACACACAGACACTCCAATTTAATTTATTTGTATACAGTATAGAATATGTATAGATGTACAGTATTCCCAAATTAATAATGCGCATGCAGATCTCCGCTAGTGGTCGTATTCCCGGAAACACCCGAATCATTGAATCGTAAGAGCCCTAAACGACGCACTTGCATTTTCCACTTTGTTCGAAAGGAATAGGAGTCAATATCATGTGTATACAATCGAAAACAATTCGAGCGGTCGGCGGCGGTCGCCGGTCAGTTATAGGTCCGTCAGTCGTCTTTATATATTGGTGGTGACTGCACGTGTTCTTTCTGTGTGGAATTATATAGAGAATATATTTTTAAAGGTAAACTTAATTTCAACTTTAATTATTTTATTCAAATTAATAATAATAAACAAAAAAATAAACACATGCATAAATAAACAAATAGATATAGGAATAAATAATATTATAAAGTATATTAGTACATAATGCAATAATAGAACAGATAAATAAAAATTATATTTTCTTAACATATAATATTTTCTTTCAGGCGAATTCTTCCAGAATGGATAAATTTAAACGTGGAAAGCCGCTTAAGTCACAAGCCCGACAAATGGTATTTAATGTATACCTTTATTTCTTAAATGAAGCTAATGTTTTCAAAAGAGACCATGATGATTATTTTAAAAAAGTTCAGGACCGTATTACAAAAGCTACAGGAATTTCACGACGAACTTTAAGTAATATCTTAAAAGAAAAAAACCAGAATCAACCAATGAAATTTTCCACACCGAAAAAAGGAAAACCTAAAAGTAGATCTCGGCTAGGGCTTGATGATTTCGACTACTGTGTGATTCGTAATATGATATACAATTTTCAGTTGACGCTCAAAGAACTTCCAACTATAAATAATTTGAGAAAAAAGTTGATCGAAGCAATTAATTTCAAAGGCTGTGCAGAGTCTTTAAGGCTGATCTTGAAAGATATGGGGTTTAGGTTTCTGAAAACTGAAAATAACAGACGGTTACTTATCGAAAAGCATGATATACGTTTAAAAAGGATCAAATATCTCAGAGAAATACAACAGATGAGGAATTCTGGTAGAAACATAGTGTTTATGGACGAGTCATACGTGCATACATCACATACTAAGGGTAAAACTTGGCAAGATAGCAGCAAAAAAGGTATCAAACAACCCATTTCCAAAGGAGAGCGAATAATTATTGTACACGCAGGCAATGAAAAAGGCTTCGTCCCAGGGGCTCTAATGTTACATAAATGTGGCGACACAGAAGGTGACTATCATAAAGAAATAAACGCAGAGCGTTATCAAACTTGGCTACGCAATCAATTGATTCCCAACTTGCCTCCTAATAGTGTGCTGGTAATTGACAACGCCCCATATCATAATAAGCTGTCTGTGAAACCACCAAACTCAAACACAACTAAACCACAAATGATAGCTTGGTTACAACAACACAACATTCCGCATGACCCAAAGAAACTGAAACCCGATCTGTATGAAATTATAAAAAGACATAAAGAAAAATACACAGAATTTGCCATTGACCGTATAATGGAGGAACATGGGCATAAAATTGTACGATTGCCACCATATCATCCCGATTTTAACCCCATTGAAAATATTTGGTCCCAAATAAAGCAACACGTAGCCAAAAAAAATATTGCAATGACTGTCACGTCAGTTAAAGATGGTATATTAGAAAAAATCAATAATATAGGACCAGAAGAATGGAAAAAAGTTTGTGATCATGCTGTTAAATGCGAAGATGAATATAGAAAATTTGAGCCAAGAATCGATGGTTTTTCCGATGAAATGATTATTTACACAGGTGATAGCAGTGGGGAAAGTGTAAATGAACAAGAGAATAGTGAAAGTTCTGATGAATCTACGATGTCAGGAATAGAGATCCTCCCTGATTCTGATTATTTTTTTTCTGATTGTAATATTATTCTAGAATGATCAGTGCTGTAAATACTTTTGAATTGAGACTTTAATGATTAGATTTCTAAGATTTTAATGTAAACCTGTGTTTGAAAACTTGTGTTATTTAAACCTTCTTTTCTTCCATCACTACACCAGCTTCGGTAAGACACTTCAAAAGTACTATAACATCTTCGAAGTGAATCAATCCAACAAATATTGTAGCTTAATCGCAATCGTGTGGTTTTCCTATTTACTTACATGGAATTATCGAATCAAATTTCGTTACTGATAAATCAATATTTATCTCTTTTAGAACAAAACACATAATTCTACTAAATTATGCATGAATGCACTTAACCACTCTATATATATATCGTCTTCCGACGCTCGGGACATACGACCGTTGCCGAACAGTGACGAAGATTTCTATGCGCATTATTACTTTGGGAGTACTGTATATGATGCCTACCCTACATATCAAGCGGGCAAGCTCCATTAACGTTACTATATCATACTATTTAAACGTCATTTTTCGGGTTCCATAGTCAACATTATTAAAAATTTAATTAAAAAATAACCTTTTTACAATTTTACATACAGTATTTGTATGTATGGATATATGGATTTTTTTTGCGCAGGGGAAACCCATCATGGGTCCCCCGGGTTGGGTATGTGCCTCAGAAAGCTGAAGCACCCCGGGGGTATGTGAGACTCCTACTCACTAAAACCACCTGCGGTTCGCCTTCAGCCGTATAAGGAGGGATATTCCGGATCTAACAAACACGGGACTCCCTCCACGACCGGCCGGTCTACCTGGGACCGGACTTCCACCAAAAGTAAGGGAATGCTTAGGCAAACTAAAGCGTTCCCGTTAATGGTACGGAACCCTTCGTGCGCGAGTCCGACTCGCACTTGGCAATTAATTAAATGTTGAAGGGCTTTTTCTTCCCCTTCCCCTTATTAATGTTGCTTAAAACTGCCGGTTTTTCTTTAAAATCAGGCATTCTATTACTTTGAAAACAGGCAGTTTTTAAAGCAACCTTAATAAATATTGTGTTTTTGTATTTTTTCCAATGACTGGCACTGTCCAATCACTAGTCATTTACCCTACTTTATTTTAAATCGAAAACTACTAAATTTAAAGTTGTATGTACGGGGAGACATAATGACGTCACATTAACATTTTCGTGGTGGTGGAAACTCCAATATGCAGCGTGATTCTTGTCGGACAAGTTGACCACAGTTTTTAAATTAACTTTATTAAACAAATTCCAAAAAATAAAAGTTGTATGTATGAAGAGCCATGGTGACGAAATATCGACAATTCCAGGAGTCAAGCATTCGAAAACGCAGCAGCGCCGAAATTTTTCGCATAGAAAAGTTTGTCGGACTCATCGTAAACAAGGCACTCACAAAGTGGTAAATTTGTATGTATCAGAAAAAAGTTAGTTCCTTGTACTGGGGACTATTAGTAGATTATAATTATTATAAAATACATTATAATCAATTTCACAAAGTTAAAAGGGGCAAAGCAGTTAAGTGGCAAACAGAACACTACAAATGTAGCCCATCTGGAATATAAATACATATAGTACAGTATAGTATACATTACCGCCTTCATCGTATTGTTCAGTCTTTATGTCCGGCTCCTCTTTTATATTATCTGCGGTAGGATGTGTTGTGGAAATATTTTTCTTCTTATAGATTGATAGTTCTAACAAAGATCCAATTGCTCCAATGTCAGTATCAGTCTATAAATTATAGAATTTAATATTATGTTTTATGAGTCACATAAAAAATATTTTTTATCTACAAATAAAAATATAAATACAAATCTACTATATAAATATGCTGTTGCCCGCTACTTTGTTCCACATCAAAAAATTTTTTTCGTAAAAATATTTTTTAAATAAAAAGTATCCTATGGTACTTCTAATACCTCCAAGAGTATTCAGTGCACAAAGTTTCATGATGATTTGTCAGACAGAATAGGGTCCCGTTTTTAACTTTTGAGACGGAACCCTAAAAAGGGAAAAAAATACACCATTTGTTGTATCTAGGAGCCTTTCTGAAATATTAATTTTTTTATATTATGAGAGACATGCAACAAAAGTACTAAATTAAAGCTGCTAGATAGCTAAATTTTCACCTTTACACTGCAATTTAGCCTGGAAACAAACAACAAAGTGTTTTAGAGTCCCCTTTAACTATTATGTTACATTTTCACTTCTGAAGAACTGGTGGTAGGCCTCATGTAGACGTTCTAAAGTGTAAACCTTGCTAACCTATTTAGAAATAAATATTTTGATTTTGATGATTTTTTTGATTTTACCTTATTCCGGCAGAGACCATCAACAAGGCCCCGTGTCTGTGTGGCCAACTGCTGCAGCCGTTGACACTGCTGCAGTCTCGTCTGGCAGATGTAACACATCCAGCACTCGCTGTCCCTAACCTATTATTGAAAAATCAGAAATCAAAGTATAAGTGACATAGCAAATAATATGTTTTTTATAGTTAGATAGTATAGTAATTATAGAAATATATTTTGTAGTTTCACCAGTGTCACACATGGATAAAAACCGACCTCCCTTTATGTCTCTAAAACTATTTCCAAGCTTTTTATATTCTGTCTGGGAGATCAGATAATGGGGTTCTTTTAATTTTGTTACTCAATTTCTAGATAATGAAAGTTCGCGCGAGCCTTATGCTTTGGCCAACATCTAGGACCGGGAGGACCGGAGCCTCAGAAAACATTTATTCGTTCATTAGCACCACAGATATTATGTACCTAGTAGATTATCAGTGCTACGAGCATTAGCATTTGTTTACGTACCTTATAATTTGCCAGTTGCTCATAAAAGTAAAGCAGATCTGTTCTATAAATGTTAACAGTTCTTTTATTCGTAGATAAGCATATACAGCAACAAGTTTTCTTAAGCATTTTGAAATATTTTCGTGATGAGACCTTGAAAACTGAACCCTTGTTCTAGAGGACTGAGGAAGTTACGTGGCACAAAAAACAATTTCCATACTTAGGTTTTTTTTTCTTTAGTATTTTTTGCAAATTGTTTATAATTTCGTGTTCAATATTTAAAATCTTCTAGTAGCTTGCTACCTAAAATAGTCTGTCTTTTTTTTTTTTTTTTCTTGGCACATCATACGCAAAATTGTGTCAAGTGACACAATTTTGCGTATGATGTGCCACAGACGAGTAAAAGGTAAGGAACTAGCGGAAGGAATAACAGGAACGGAATTTGGAAAAAGTTAATATATGTATAGTTTAAAATTTAAAATTCTACATAAATAAATAAAAGATAAAACAGTAGTAAATATATATTCATATAAGAAACAACTTAAAAACTAAAAAATTAAATATTAATGTTATTTAAAGATAAGTAATTATTTAAACAAATATATACATGTTTATTTTCATAACTTAGAAGTATATTTACAGAAGTAGGCAATGGGATAGGTATTAATGATAAGCTGTGATATAAATGGGAATGATCATGGAGGGGACAGGATAAAATAATATGGTTTAAATCACCAATTTCACCACATTCGCATAAATTATCGCGTCGTACACCGATTCTCATAAGATGCGTAGGAATGCACAAATGACCCAGTCTCATTCGAGTAATGGATGTTGTTGCATTTTTTGAAAGATGAATTCGGGAAAACCAAGGCTTAGTTGGGATCACGGGTTGAATTTTTTGGTAATTAATTGCTTTTGTTTGACTGCTCAGTCTCCATGACTCATCCCATGAGACAACGAGAGAGCTCCTGGCAAGAGCAACCAAATCGTGACTGTAATTTTGAAAGGGGAATACATCCCCACATTCTTTTGCCAATTTATCAGCTAATTCATTGCCTGTAATACCACAATGGCTAGGAATTCATACAAAAGTAATAGAGTAGCCCTTTAATTTACATTTAAATAAAAGATTACGAATCTGAATAATAATAGGAAAACAGTTTTTTAATTTTAAAGGAAACTTATTTAGGGTTTGCAAAGCGCTTAAGGAATCCGAAAATATTAGAGCCTTCTCAAGCCTACCGAGTAGAATGTACTCAACAGCCTTGAAAAGACCATAACACTCCCCAGTGAAAACAGAGGATTCAGGAGGAAATTTAACTTTTTGTACAATATTATATTGTAAATGGTAGATTCCTACTCCTACATGACTGTCTGCAGAATTCTTTGATGCATCAGTGTATAAATGATGCCATCCCTGCCAATTGCTATTAGTAATGTACTGAAATATATTACTAGCAAAATATTTATCGGACTTCTTGATACCGATATCATAGCGAACATCGGGTGTAAGAGTTAGAGCTTCGTATGATGATTCAAATAAAGGAAAAGATGGGGAGCGAAAAGTAGGAGCGTCCAAAGTCAAAAATTTACTATAGCTATGAATGAGTGGGGGCTTAGATTTGTGAAGCCAGTATTTACTATTACTGTAACAAAGTTGATATAGAGTTTTAAGTTTAGGAATTAAAAGATGATTAAGAAATTGATAGCAGCGAAGGAAAAATTTATCTGCCAGATATTGTCGTCGGAGTTGAAGAGGGGGTTCACAGCACTCCAGCTGAAGAGCGTTTATCGGAGATGATTTCATAGCCCCACAGATTATGCGTAAAGCTTTAGCTTGAATTTTATCAACTTTTTGTAATCCACTCAAGTTACATGGTTCTAAAAGAAAAGTCCCATAATCTAATACACTTCTTATCATCGCATTGTAAACTAGTTTCATTGTAAAGGGGTGGGATCCCCACCAAACACCGGAAAGACTTTTTAACATATTTAGGTTTCGTTCACATTTTGAATAGATGTAGTCAAAATGTGCGTTACCATTCAATTTTGAATCTAAATATAATCCTAAAAATTTTACATTCTCTTTTACAGGAATTGGAGTTCCATCATAAAGAATTGTTACGGGAGGTGGTATACGCATACGTGAAAATAAAACTACCGAGCTTTTATTGGCTGACAACTCCAGGCCATTCCTGTCCATCCAGGATTTTAGATTCGTTAAAGCATTTGACAGATCTCTACAAGCATCACGTATAGAATGAGAAATTATATAACTTTATCATCTGCGTATTGTAATAGTTTTATTATGTTTAAGTCCAAACATAATTCCATATCAGCAGTGTATAAGTCGTACAATAAAGGACTTAAAACAAATCCTTGCGGTATTCCTATACGAACTACTCTTGTTAGTGTACGGTTATCTAAATTTAAAACTATAATCCTTTCTAGCAATAGATTTATAATAAAATTTACTAAAATTGTTGGCACCCCTAAGCGAATTAACTTTTCCTTTAATATACTTATATTTACATTATCATAAGCAGAATTTATGTCCAGAAAACATGCAAGAACAAATTTATTCTCTGTAAATGAAATACGAATGTGTGTGGTTAGAATGGCAATGTTGTCTATGGTCCCTCTACCTTTCCGAAATCCAAATTGTGAATTTGACAGGAGGTTATGTTTTTCAACAAACCACTCTAACCTATTTTTGGCTAAATGTTCGGCAATTTTTAATAATACTGAAGATAATATTATGGGACGATACGATGTAGCAGAAGAAGGTGGTTTGTTGGGTTTTAATATAGGAATTACTTTTTGCATCCTCCATGAAGTTGGTATATTCCCTGTTAAAACTGTATTAGTATGGGAGTTACGTTTCCTGGTTTTATTATTCGTAGGCGTCAGGAGACAGCACGCAGTAGGACGGCCGAATGTAATGATTTTCGAATATTTAAAATAATTAGTTAATGTTAATTTGGAGAAGTGTGATTTTATTGTTAGTAAATCAAATTATTTTATATTTACATTTTATGATTAATCAATATTATTTATTGCACGAGTTTATAGGAAGTCAAATTAATTTTAAGTTTACATTTTTTATATTGTTAGTAAATTATTACCTACAGTGCGGTCCTTGCCTGCGCGGGGACGAGTCGTGCGTAGTTATCGTGTGCTTTATTTGTAGTCTATTCGAAGTGTATTTTTGCTGATGGATCCTATTTCTGAGGAGGATGACGGGGAGGATGGGTGCAGTGAATTTTTGTGTGAGGAGACGGAAAGTATAATTATGAGCGTAGACAGAAGATCAAATAAAAGAGCAAGAAATGAATGTGGTTTTGAGAATGATAAAGAATTAGAGTGGCAGGAGGTAGCGAAAAAAGCTAGGAATAGAAAAGAGGGGGATGGATTGTATGACATAATAATTAGAAGTTCTCAAGATAAATTACCTAAGCAGTTTGCTATGGCAAAACTTCTCTCAAGTTTGGGCTTAAATAATATAGAAAGAGTTAAATATATTGGTGCCTTTAAAATTATTTTGAAAACAACGGATTTTAATGAAGCAGAAAAAATTTTAAGTTGCCAGGAATTAAAAACAAAGGGATGGAATGTGTATCGTACCGGTGAAGTAAATATTTCTTATGGTCTTTTAAGGAATGTGGATCTGGACATAGAAGATAATGAAGCTTTGAATTTAATACGGTGCCCTAACAGCATAAGAGTTCAATCTTTTAAGCGCTTAATGAGACGCGATGAGGAAGGCAAGTGGGTGCCGAGTGAGTCGGCTCGTATTGGTTTTATCAGCTCTCAGCTCCCGTCTCATGTTTTTATTAATATGCTACAGTCTAAAATTGAGCCATTTGTATTTCCTGTCACACAATGCTCCAGGTGTTGGAAGTATGGGCATAACAAAATGTTTTGTAGTGCCAAAAAAATTACCTGCCCAAAGTGTGCCGATAGTCATGAAAATTGTGAATCCACAAATTATAAATGCGTCAATTGTCTAGGTAATCACATGGCGCTGAATAAGTCGTGTCCTATGTTCGCGAGAGAAAGGAGAATTCGTGAGTTGATGGCCGAGTTTAATTGTTCGTTTGGTGTAGCAAGTAAAATGTATGTGCGGCCGGAGACTGAATGTGTAGATAAGAGATCGACCGTTAATGTGCCAGTTCAGAGAGATTCAGCTTTAAATTCAAGTAACAGTTTTGATTGCTTAGAAGTGAATCACAACAAAACGTCAGAACATCTTTACACACCAATTCTAACTGACTTTCCGCCATTACGTAAGAAAACTACACAAGAAAGACCTACGCCGAATAAAATTGATAAAAGTAGCGAAATCTCGTCATCAAGTGAGCATCCCTCGACGAGTACTGGCGGCCGTGGAGTGAGTGCAGCGCGCAGTACGTACGCGGAGGTGGTGCGTACACACATACAGAACACACAGGAGCAGGGCGAGGAATGCAGCGATAACGATCAAGCTGATAACAGGAACGAGTTTCATACAAAGGAATTATTGACGCGTTTGAAGGACTTATTATTTTTACAGCAATTATGTTTCATTGAGAAAATACGTAGTGGTGTAAAGTATATTTTAGAATGGTTTTTATTAACTAAAGCAGAGTATTTATCTAAAATGCCAGTTTTACAATGTATCGTAGAAATTCTTAAATCGTACCTTATATAATGGATAAAATTGTTAATATTAAAATATTGCAGTGGAATTCACAAAGTTTAAAGAACAAAGTCACGTGCTTAGAGAATCTTTTGTTGCAGGAGAAAGTACACATAGGTATATTATCAGAGACTTGGCTTAAGCCTGGCAGTAGATTAAAAATTGGGTCTTATAATATATATAGGCAGGACAGGGATGATTCTTACGGTGGAGTTGCAATTTTAACGCACAAATCTATAAAATCACAATTATTCACTGTGTCGTCATCTAATCGGGAAATTCAGTTGCTAGGAGTTAAAATTTTGAATTGTAATTTCGTACAAAATATTATATCGGTATATTGTCCCCCTAATGTTAACACGAGTACAGACGATTGGAGAATACTTTTTTCTAAATTCTCGGTTAAAACAATTATCGCAGGCGATTTTAATGGGCATCATCCAAATTGGTCGTGTAGGATAAATAGTAGAGGATCACAAATATTTGATGTTACTAATGATTTTAATTTTGTATCGCTTAATACTGGACAAAATACAAGGATTAAAATGGTAGGTAATCGAATACAAAGTAGTTCTCCTGATATCACATTTGCCACATCCGATATTGCTTTACATTTTAAATGGATAGTATCTAATGAAAGTTTGAATAGTGATCATCTTATAATATTTTTTTCGACACAAGTGCAATGTTTCAATCATGCTGAAATTAAGAAACGTAATTTTAAATTCGCCGATTGGTCGGAATATAAAAATTTTATACAACTAAATTATTCTTCTATTAATGCAGATCTCACTATTCAGGAGTACTACAATAAGTTATTAAAACTCATTAATGATGCTGCAGACAAAGCCATACCTTTTACTAAGATTTGTAACTTACCAGCTACTATTTTTACTCCAAAATATTATTGGTCCCCATTGCTTTCGCGTTTAGTGGCCGAGCGGAGGCGCGCCCTAGCAAATTTCAGAAGAAACCCAACTCCCCTAAATTTCACTGTCTATAAACAAAGAGGTTCAGCGATAAATTAGAAAAGCTCGAATGAATTCATTTAAATACTTCTGTAGCAGCATAGATTCGACCACATCTACCAGTGACTTGTGGGCTAAAATGCAGTGGGTGAAAGGTTTTCGGAATCATCAAAATTCTAACGTTATGGACTATGATCGAGCATATTTATTTATTAAACAGTTCACTCCGGATTATGTTACTCCAGACTCACCTAAGTTTTTATCGACAAATAGACAATTAGAAAGCCCTATTTCCATGGCGGAATTGATTAACGTATTAAAGAGTAAGGACACCTCACCGGGCACAGATGGTGTCACGTACTCAATGATACGTAATTTCCCTCGTAAGGAGATTTTATTATGTTTTTTTAACAAGTGCCTTTCTTCAGGTATTATTCCGGATCAGTGGAGAGATGTACGAGTGATTCCTATACCGAAACCGGGAAGAGACCCGAACGAAGTATCTTCTTTTAGACCTATATCTTTAATCTCGTGCATCTGTAAGTTATTACATAACATTATTACTAGGCGCCTCGAATGGTATTGTGAACATAATGATTTGTTTTTGGGAGGTACCGTAGGTTTTCGTCGCACGTACTCGTGTTTAGATAATTTAGTTCGTTTTGTGTCGCAGATTCAAGTCGGATTCACCACAAAAGAAAAAACTTTGTCGTGTTTTGTCGATATAAAAAATGCATACAATAATGTTAGTACTGTTAAGTTAGTGCAAATTTTAGACGAAATAGGTATAGGCGCCTCATTATGTAATTATGTATGGGAATACCTGCGTGAAAGGCATTTGGAGATAAAAGTTATAGGTACCGGATGCTCGGTTGTCAGGTACACCTGCGATGGTTTAGCTCAAGGTGATCCAATGTCATCCATCTTATTTAACATTGCGATGCGCGAAATTTGTAGAAGTATAATGAATGTCTATTTTTCACAATACGCCGATGACTTTGTTCTTTATGTGACTGGTATTAACCTACGATTTATGACTCTCGCTATTCAAAATGCTTTAGACACAATGATAAAAATGTTGGAAGAGATTGGTTTAGAGTTATCTCCGTTGAAAAGTAAGGTATGTTTATTTTCGCGGGGTAGACACAGTCAATCTGTCGATTTAGTTGTAAACGGGGTTATTTTAAAAAATGTTGATGTTATTAGATATTTAGGATTGTATTTAGATAGTTCGTTAAATTGGAAGTTTCATGTGAGGCAGTTGTGGGAAACGTCTTTAAAAAAAATTAATGTGTTTAAAGTTTTAGCCGGTTCATCGTGGGGGGTTCATCAATTGCATTTAAGGAATTTATATATAACGTTAATTCGCAGCCGGCTCGATTACGGAAGTTTTTTGTACGACACGAGTGCTAAATGCAATATTAGCAAATTAGATCTAATACAGAATCAGGCCATGAGATTGATTGGTGGATTTGTTAAAAGTAGCCCAATACATGTTATGGAATCGGAACTGTGTCTACCTCCGTTGTTTTTAAGAAGAAGGTTTTTAGCTGGTAAATTTTATTTAAAATCTAAATCTATTAAAAACGGTGAAACTATCTCGAGCATTTCTAAATTGGCATCCTTCTGTTCTAATCATTCATATTGGCGTAGTAAAAAAATTCCGTTATTAGTTAAAATACACAGAGAAAATTGTGACATTAATGTTTATACTTCTTTAAAACCCGAGATGTTTTCACTATCGACCTGGATGATAAATATAGATATTAAGTCATGTATATGTTTAGACATAGAAAAAATAGACAGACCCAAGCGTGCCCTCAATTGTTTATCCATCTTGAGCAATACTGTAACATATTTGAATAAAAATTATAAAGATTATTATAAAATATACACAGATGGTTCGAAGAGTAGTAGCGGAGTAGGCGCATCTTTTTACGACCCGCAGATTAACTTGAAGGCATATTTTTCTTTAAACAGAAAATTTTCAATTATGTCAACTGAATTACATGCAATTTCCGAAAGTCTTTCGTATATTAAAACTTGTTCTTACAGAAATTATGTGATACTTTGTGACTCCAGAAGTGCTTTACAACATTTAGCTCGGTGCTCCTCGTCCTTACGAGGGCTACCGATAGCTTACATTGTAATCAATTCACTTTTGGAGTTACAAAGTATCGACGTGAATGTCAAATTTCAGTGGGTGCCGTCTCATATAGGTTTAGCGGGGAACGAACGAGCCGATGAATTAGCGCAGCTGGGGGCACACTCGGGTATAGTAGTGCAGCAACTGCCTTTCTTCGCGGATTTATTGCCGGATTTAAAAAATAATTGCCACAACTTATGGAAAACTCATTTTGATGAAAGATCTGTGGATAAAGGCATTTGGTACAGAACTCTTTGTAATGAGCCACCTAAGATCCCGTGGTTCATTTCTATAAAAGCAGACAGGATTAGGCTAACGATGCTCATGAGACTTCGCTCCGGGCACGTTCCACTCAATGCATTTGGGTATATGATTAAAGTACGTAATTCGCCAGATTGTAGTTTGTGTCACAGGCGGGAAGATGTTTACCATGCTTTGGTGGAGTGTGTCCGGGTGGAGTCAGAGAGGCGCAGGTTTGAGACTGATGCGGGGGTGGCGCTGACGCAGCTCGGTTGCGTGAGCGCCATTCTCGCTCAGCCTAAAGATCCTGTTTGCTGGGGGTTAGTAAATTTGTATTTATATTTTATTAAGTGTAGATCTGATTAGTACCTCCTTGTAAATCATTAGTCATTACGCTATTATTTTGTAATTTTGATTTTTATGAGGCTGGCATTGTCGGTTTCGACACAAGCCTTTTAAATAAAGAAAAAAAAAATTATTACCTATTGTTATGCTTTAAAATTAATGTTAAGGCTTCTATAATTATGTTTTTATTTGTAATGAATTATTTAACTAAGGAAAATGCCAATTCATTTAATGAAAATTTGTGGGTGTATTTCCGGTCTGATGTAGCCGGAACTGTGTTAAATAAAATATATTTTTAAAATATTATTTCCGGTGAAAGATCAATAAATAGTCGGTTCTTGATTTGGAAGGGGCCAATGAGGTAAATAGGGAAGGGCATTCTTCTTAGAGCAGCCATAGAGTGGACATCACTGTAGAGCTGTCACTGTGAATTATAAGTGTAGTTTTAAATAACTATAAATAGAGTGTTGTGAATAAATTAGAAGTGAGAAATTAAAAGGTGATTTATTATAACTGAAGTGTTTGATTTAATCGCACAAAGAAAACGCCATATTGCTTTTGTCGTTTGACGTTTGTGGTGCTTTATACCATTTTCCAAGTGTTGCCTAGTGTAAATGTAATAAAAATACCTACCATAATTTTTAAATGTCGTGAAATATAACATTTGGATATATCTACAAACTTTTGCATTCAATATTTTTATTAGTATACAAGACGTATAAACATACAGCACGTGATATTCATAAACAAAATGTTTGTCTTTGCTGCGAAAGAACTGTTCTTGAATTTACTACCGATAAACTTAAAATATTTTACATGGCAATTGTGCGAAAGAGACGCACCAAGAAAAAGTTTGTCTTACGTGGGCACACTTCCCAGAGTAAATATTAGTTATTAAAAAAATACTTTAAATTCTTAATAATAAGGTTCATTTTGACACTCAAGAAGATAGCAAGTGAGCATTCCAGTTATACGTAGGAATTAATATATAATAATATATTAATTCCATGGTCGGGACGAATTAAAAAAAAAATGATATCATAGTCGTGTTCGTTACGTTTTTAAACTGCGCATGCGCGGCTTTTTTGTGTGTCAAGCGAGTATCATATTCATAGATAAAGTGTATATTATCTCAATGGTCATATTCTAAAATACCTTGTCATGTTCTAAAATACCATCTATTTCTGTCAGATCAGAGAGAAATCTGACAGGTATTTTAGAACATGACAAGGTATTTTAGAATATGACACTCACACTGACACACAAAAAAGCCGCGCATGCGCAGTTTAAAAACGTAACGAACACGACTATTGTCAAAATCAGCTGCTTCTTTCCGAGTTCTGTCATTTTATTTTTGAGTTTGGTCCACAGATTATTATTATATATTTGTAGACAGATAAGCGTCTTAGAAGAGTTTGACGGCTCACGAATTGACATTTGATGGGACAGCTAGCGCCATCTAGAATTGGTTCGATTAAAACTCCATAGGTGTGTATGTGTGCGTTTATGTTTGTATGTGTGTATTAGGATATTATGGGGATAGGATATCCTTGTCAGATTTTTATGTTTCAATAAACTTGAATTTGTAAAAACTGAGTTTGTTATGTTTAGTTCACATAACAATACCCAATTTTCACAAAAACAAAGTCTTTGAAACATAAAAATCCGACAATATAAAACAAATAAAAACAAAATTTTGACGAATATGATTATTTATTGTTTTTACTTTTTGGTCAATATAAAGTCCCTGCCACCGGTTCGCTGACCCACCCACCGAGAAGAACCGGCGTAAGAAACTCGGTGAGTCTATTTTTTAAACAAACAATGCTAGAATACATACATCATACACACTCTGTTTAGATTCAATTAAATTCGTAAAATAAAAGTTAAAACATTTTGTTATGCATCACTCAATCAAAACTAATTATTTACATTCAATTGAAATTAAACTGAGTTTACAACGTTACATTCATAACACTATTCAATCAAGTGTTTTAAAATAGTTACAGAAATGTTATAATTATTCATAATGACGGGTTTTTTGTTAATCTGGCTCAATCCATAATTTACTGCTAAGATTTAGAAAAATATATATTACGTTATACATGTTTGTACAATTGATAATAAATAGTCTGAAGATTTTTTTTAACAATCAATCTACAGTTTGCATTTTTTCCGTAAAACATTTTGTCATGCATCACTCAATCAAAACTTATTATTCACATTCAATTGAAATTAAACTGAGTTTACAACGTTACATTCATAACACTATTCAATCAAGTGTTTTAAAATAGTTACAGAAATGTTATAATTATTTATAATAACGGGTTTTTTGTTAATCTGGCTCAATCCATAATTTACTGCTAAGATTTAGAAAAATATATATTACGTTATACATGTTTGTACAATTGATAATAAATAGTCTGAAGATTTTTTTTAACAATCAATCTACAGTTTGCATTTTTTCCGTAAAACATTTTGTCATGCATCACTCAATCAAAACTTATTATTCACATTCAATTGAAATTAAACTGAGTTTACAACGTTACATTCATAACACTATTCAATCAAGTGTTTTAAAATAGTTACAATAATGTTATAATTATTCATAATAACGGATTTTTTGTTAATCTAGCTCAATCCATAATTATTTACTGCTAAGATTTAGAAAAATATATATTACGTTATACATGTTTGTACAATTGATAATAAATAGTCTGAAGATTTTTTTAACAATCTATCTGCAGTTTGCATTTTATCCGTTTAATTTTTTTAATGAAGAATATTATGAATAAACTAATTATTTACATTCAATTGAAATTAAACTGAGTTTACAACGTTACATTCATAACACTATTTAATCAAGTGTTTTAAAATAGTTACAAAAACGTTATTAATTATTCATAATAACGGGTTTTTTGTTAATCTAGCTCAATCCATAATTTACTGCTAAGATTTAGAAAAATATATATTACGTTATACATGTTTGTACAATTGATAATAAATAGTCTGAAGATTTTTTTAACAATCTATCTACAGTATGCATTTTTTCCGTTTGATTTCGTTAATGAAGAATATTACGAATAAACTTATTATTTATATTCAATTGAAATTAAACTGAGTTTACAACGTTACATTCATAATACAATGATAATCGTTGGAGCTGATTCCGAGATTTAAAGATATATCGTTTAAAGATATTATAAGATAACGGGTTTTTGTTAATCTAGCTCTATCCTTAATTTACTGCTAAGATTTAGAAAAATATAAATGTTATACATGTTTGTACAATTGATGATTGTATTATTGTAATATTCTTCATATTACGAATAATAAAAACTAAGGAAACGTAACACCCACACTTCAACCGTTTTGAATTTAGTTCCTTTTCGTACACTAAAATATGACAATAGCATCATGTATGTATTCGGTTCTAATTTTGTAGACTCATGGATTTTTAGGGTTCCGTACCCAAAGGGTAAAAATGGGACCCTATTACTAAGACTTCGATGTCTGTCCGTCTGTCCGTCCGTCCGTCCGTCTGTCTGTCTCCAGGCTGTAACTCAAGAACCGCTATAGCTAGACTTCTGAAATTTTCACAGATTGTGTATTTCGGTTGCCGCTATAACAACAAATACTTAAAAAAATAATAATACTTAAGGGTGTCTCCCATACAAGAAACGTTATTTTTTCGGCCTTTTTTGCTCTATATAAAAAATGGCAACAGGTAGGCACATTATATTTTCACGAAGGCCCTTATTGTATGTCTACGTCAATAATTAATTAAATAAAATAAAAATTTAAGGGGTGCTCCCATACAAGAAACAATTTTGGCCTATTTTTGCTCTCTAACGGTAAGGAACCCTTCGTGCGCGAGTCCAAATCGCACTTGGCCGATTATTTTGATACAGTCACCCTTCCTTAGGTTTTATTATCTGTAAGAATAATATATTATTCTATTCAGTAGCGCATTTGATGCGTAGGTCCGCTTCGGCGTTGTCATCCTTTCTCCAAATCAGTATTCATCTCCTCCCATATCAAAACTGTTGGTTTCGTTTTCTGCATGTCACTGTAAAATTAAAATGATTTATTTTAACGTACTGTTATAATATTTGTTTTTTAAATAATACCTTATCTAGACCCTAGAAAATAACTTCAAAAATTATTTTAATCGCCAAATCTCACGGAACACATCGTTTGCGTCCTACGCATAAAAAAAATCTATTCAATAAAGCAAAGAAATAGATTATTATTTGTTCATAATGTTATTTGGTTCCTATACATACATATTTCGATTTTCCATGGAACTTGGCACTCATTTAGATCTCCATCCTTTTTACGGCGAAGTCCATAGACAAGAATAATGTTTGTATGGAACTTGGCTTTCCATTTTTACATATTTTATGTTTTTGGTGGGATCGTCCTTTCTTTTGCTAGTCATCTTCATTATTCTATACATTCTATCCCATAAGCTTTCCTTGTTTTGTGATGTACAGAATTGTTTCCAGCTGGCGGTCTTTGTGGTGAGTATCAGGTCTTTGTACTCTTCTAGTGCTTTTAGGTAATTATGCACCACCATCTCTCTTCTGTCGCTGTTTGCCTTATTGATTTTCCGTCTTAGTCTTTTTACTTCATTTTTCTTTTCTTTCAGTTCTGGAGTTATGAAATTTGGCACACAGGTCGTGTGTAATGGAGGCACTTCACATGGCTATTTGTATTTGCTATTGGCTATTTGTTGTATTTGACAACATTATTGACGAATACGCAAACAAGCAAATAAAGGCAAATACGACCGTCCACACATAGACATTGGACGTCAAATACCAAACTTTTTCTTGATTTTCTTTACTTGCCTATTTGACTCCTTTGATGTGCGTCAAAACCGACAAACGTACGGATACGTGCATTTGGAATTGATCATATTTGTCAAATAGGCAAATAAGGCCAATATTTATCAAACATACCGTCTACACATGGTGATTGTTTGGCGAATACATCAAATACGCAAATACAAATAGCCAAGTGAAGTGCCTCCATTATATGTAGATTAACAAAAAATTAAGAAATTTTAGAAATCGGTCAAGCGTGAGTCGGCACATCTACGAACTTTAGAGGCTACTTCCAAATGCCCAAGCGTTATGAAATTTGTCACACAGGTCGTGTTTTATAGTAGATTAACAAAAAATTAAGAAATTTTAGAAATCGGTCTAGTGTGAGTCGGCTCATCTACGAACTATAAAAGGCTACTTCCAAATATAATAGGGTTATGAAATTTAGAACACAGTTCTGTGACACAGGTCGTGCTCGTGTGTTATATATGTAGATTAACAAGTAATTAAGAAATTTTAGAAATCGGTCAAGCCTGAGTCGGCTTATCTACGAACTTTAGAGGCTACTTGCAAATATCCTAGCGTAATGTAATTTGGCACACAGGTCGTATGTTATTATGTTGTATATATTATATATATATATATATATATATATATATATATATATATATATATATATATATATATATATATATATATATATATATATATATATATATATATATATATATATAATATATACAACATAATAACACACGACCTGTGTGCCAAATTACATTATATAATACAATATATATATATATAATATATATATATATAAATGTATATATATATATATATAATATATATATATATATATATATATATATATATATATATATATATATATATATATATATATATATATATATATATATATATATTATAGTTGGAGTTGGAGTTGGAGTTGGAGTTGGAGTTGAGTTGGATTTGAGTTGGATTTCGAGTTCGAGTTCGAGTTCAAGTTCGAGTTCGAGTTCGAGTTCGAGTTCGAGTTCGAGTTCGAGTTCGAGTTCGAGTTCGAGTTCGAGTTCGAGTTCGAGTTCGAGTTCGAGTTCGAGTTCGAGTTCGAGTTCGAGTTCGAGTTCGAGTTCGAGTTCGAGTTCGAGTTCGAGTTCGAGTTCGAGTTCGAGTTCGAGTTCGAGTTCGAGTTCGAGTTCGAGTTCGAGTTCGAGTTCGAGTTCGAGTTCGAGTTCGAGTTCGAGTTCGAGTTCGAGTTCGAGTTCGAGTTCGAGTTCGAGTTCGAGTTCGAGTTCGAGTTCGAGTTGACGTTGACGTTGACGTTGACCGTTTCGGTTTGAGTTTCGGTTTGAGTTTCGGTTTGAGTTTCGGTTTGAGGTTCGGTTTGAGGTTCGGTTTCAGTTTCGGTTTCAGTATCGGTTTGAGTTTCGGTTTGAGTTTCGGTTTGAGTTTCGGTTTGAGTTTCGGTTTGAGTTTCGGTTTGAGTTTCGGTTTGAGTTTCGGTTTGAGTTTCGGTTTGAGTTTCGGTTTGAGTTTCGGTTTGAGTTTCGGTTTGAGTTTCGGTTTGAGTTTCGGTTTGAGTTTCGGTTTCGGTTTCGGTTTCGGTTTCGGTTTCGGATTCGGTTTCGGTTTCGGTTTCGGATTCGGATTCGGTTTCGGTTTCGGATTCGGTTTCGGTTTCGGTTTCGGTTTCGGTTTCGGATTCGGTTTCGGATTCGGTTTCGGTTTCGGTTTCGGTTTCGGTTTCGGATTCGGTTTCGGATTCGGTTTCGGTTTCGGTTTCGGTTTCGGTTTCGGTTTCGGATTCGGATTCGGTTTCGGTTTCGGATTCGGTTTCGGTTTCGGTTTCGGTTTCGGTTTCGGTTTCGGTTTCGGTTTCGGTTTCGGATTCGGTTTCGGTTTCGGTTTCGGTTTCGGTTTCGGATTCGGTTTCGGATTCGGTTTCGGTTTCGGTTTCAGTTTCGGTTTCGGTTCCGGTTCCGGTTCCGGTTCCGGTTCCGGTTTCAGGTTTCAGGTTTCAGGTTTCAGGTTTCAGGTTTCAGGTTTCAGGTTTCAGGTTTCAGTTTCAGGTTTCAGGTTTCAGTTTTCAGGTTTCAGGTTTCAGGTTTCAGGTTTCAGGTTTCAGGTTTCAGGTTTCAGGTTTCAGGTTTCAGGTTTCAGGTTTCAGGTTTCAGGTTTCAGATTTCAGGTTTCAGGTTTCAGATTTCAGGTTTCAGGTTTCAGGTTTCAGGAATCAGGTTTCAGGTTTCAGGTTTCAGGTTTCAGGTTTCAGATTTCAGGTTTCAGGTTTCAGATTTCAGGTTTCAGGTTTCAGGTTTCAGGGTTCAGGTTTCAGGTTTCAGGTTTCAGGTGTCAGATTTCAGGTTTCAGGTTTCAGGTTTCAGATTTGAGGTTTCAGGTTTCAGGTTTCAGGTTTCAGGTTTCAGGTTTCAGGTTTCAGGTTGAGGTTGAGGTTGAGGTTTGAGTTTGAGTTTGAGGTTGAGGTTGAGGTTGAGGTTGAGGTTGAGGTTGCGGTTGAGGTTTGAGTTTGAGTTGGAGTTGGAGTTGGAGTTGGAGTTGGAGTTGGAGGTTGAGGTTGAGGTTGAGGTTTGAGTTTGAGTTTGAGGTTGAGGCTGAGGTTTGAGTTTGAGTTTGAGTTTGAGGTTGAGGTTGAGGTTGAGGTTTTTGTGCTATACGCAGCACTACATTAATTATATAATTAGATAATATTTATAGAATTTAATTAACCTACCAAGTTTAAATTAGAAGTATTATGGATCAGGCTGTTGATGAAGATGATTATGATCGGTGAAGTACATCTGAACTTGGCATTGGATTAGATTTCAACTCTTTTTTTAGGCCAAAAATCAGTCTATAGGAACTAGGCCCTATTTTAACAGGTATGTTTTTGATGGGATTTTATTCAGCAGCGTCGCGTTGTTAATATTTTAGCTATGGTCAATCAAAAGTGTTAGCTGATATTCTTTTTTTTTAATGCGCAGGGGAAACCCGTCATGGGTCCTCTGGGTTGGGGATGTGCCTCAGTTAAGCTGAAGCACCCCGGGGGTATGTGGGACTCTTACCCACTAAAACCACCTGCGGTTTGCCTTCAGACGTATACGGAGGGATGTCCTGGATCTGTCTAACGCAGGACTCCCTCCACAACTGGCCGGTCTACCTCAAAAGGGACCGGACTTCCACCAAAGTAAGGGAACGCTCCGGCAAACTGAAGCGTTCCCCTCGGCGCCGGGACTAGCTAAGCCGGGCAGGTTTCCATCCTTGCCCGGAGCCCCGGATTAGACGGCAGTTTGGAGGTTCGCGTAACGAGTTAGCTGATATCCTTTAATTAACATTAATTAACACATATTATGCTAAATTTTACTGCATTTCACATTGATACTTTGAGGAAAAGACATAGGATACTTTAAATCCCGGAAAATGGTGCGGTTTCCGGGCGATAATCGAATTTTGGTGCAACGGAGTTGCGGGTCATCTGATATATTATAAATGTACAAGATTGTCTCGTTTAAAGGCGATTTAGGGCGACCCCCAATGTAAGTGATTAACGCCACAATAGACATAACTACCAGTAGTTCGACTGCAAAGAAATGGACAGGTTTCAATATCTGTCAAATTCGTCGGGTTTCACTAGGATTATGAACGGAATGTGCCTCGCGCTGGCTGATATAATTTATTTTTAAATATTTAAAATAAATTTCAAAATTGGATTCTGACAATTTTAATCGCATGTGCCAAAATACAAACAACAATACGACCAAAGAGGAACACGTCCAGCGAATATGTCATAGTTTTAAATTCGTAGGCAACAAGTCAACAACCCTAGCGACGATTTTCGTCATAATACGTCAAATTTAAAAATTTCAACATCAGTTCTAAGTCGGCATACTCTATAATTCTGTCTACTCTGTTAACGTCAAAACATCAGCCAATCCCTGTATCTAAAGGTAGGTAGCTCCCTCACCCGCGGGAGCATTCACGTGTAATGTAACATTATACGAGTATATTCGTTTTTCAGCATTACATTACAAAAATACCTCCCTGACCGACGAGCATTAGCTATGTCCGCTATGTATGTAATGTGTATATATTTATTCAACTTTCGTTTGGCATATTCAATAATTGAATGCGTCAAAATCCACCCGCGTTGAAAGAACAGTGTCATAGCGAGCGCTACGATTTAAACACGCGTCACGGGCATGCCTCACGTTCGCTGCAAGCGCTATAACGCATGCCCTTGATGAACAAAAAAAGGCCCAGTGTGGACAAAGCTATTCACCTGTAATGTAACATTAAAGATTCGACTTCAAGCATTACATTAAAGACTACCTCCCTGACTGACGAGCATTCGCGTGTAATGTAACGTTCGACTTTGAGCATTCCATAGCTAGTTGATGTTACAAGTTTTATCAAGATATTACACACTGTATCATTACAAGGTGCGCACTCGAATCTCCTCTCTCATTGAATGAATGCTCGAAGATTTTTTTTATTTATGCCCTAGTGCCTAGACGATAGCTATTAATCTTTCAGGCCCCGCGCGAGCACCGGTGATCGCGAGAACAAAAGAATACAATGGGAATTCCTAGAACCTCCGATCGAAGGATTAATATACTTTAATCCCTCGATCGTGGGAAACGAGACACAATAGATATTCTTTTTTTTCGCGGCCGCATGTGGCCGCTTGGGGCTTGATGGGTTAAAATAAATTATAAATATGCTGCTTACCTTTTTATTTTATTTTCGATACAGCTCACAACGCCCACAATTGAATTGCAAAAAGTGCCACTGATAGCACCTTTTAACACTGAAAAATTTAAACAAGAAATTAAAAAAAAAAACATAAAATAAGCATGTTCAAGGAATATTTTTTTATGTTCTTTCGTTAATATCAGGAAACTGCAGGCAATATTCAATACTTATAATTATTATGTGCCTGCTTTTTTAGGGTTCCATACCCAAAGGGTAAAAACGGGACCCTACTACTAAGACTTCGATGTCTGTCCGTCCGTCCGTCCGTCTGTCTGTCTCCAGGCTGTAACACAGGAACCGCTATAGCTAGACTTCTGAAATTATTACAGATTATGTATTTTGGTTGCCGCTATAACAACAAATACTAAAAACAAAATTAAATTAATAATTTATTGTGGCTCCCATACAACAAACGTGATTTTTTCGGCCTTTTTTGTTCTTCATCAGTAATGGCAATTGGTAAGCGCATGATATTTTCAAGAAGCTTGATTGTATGTCTACTTCAATAACTCATAATAATATTAAAATAAAAATTTAAGGGGGGCTCCCATACATAAAACACAATTTTTGGCCTATTTTTGCTCTATAACGGTACGGAACCCTTCGTGCGCGAGTCCAACTCGCACTTGGCCGATTTTTTATTAATATTTAATGCGTTAAGTATAGTCTGTCAAAAAAGTGAAGAAATTAAAAAGTGGCAACATCGTAATGTCATCCCTTTTTTCTTAGATTAATTTGAACACTACGATGTTGCCACTTTTTAATTTCTTCACTTTTTTGACAGACTATACTGACGCATTAAATATTAATTTAAAAAAGTACTAGCTCGATATACCCACCGCAGCCGCGCTGGTCCAACGATTTTAGAAATTTTTACTTATAAAATAGTTATTTTTAGAAAAGACTGCTTACCTTCGACGTTTCTTGTCGTCTGTTTTGATGATTAACTACAACTGCATGCGTTGTTTTTTTCATCCCACGAAGAAGGATGCACGATGATATTAAACGAATCGCCCACAAATTACACTGGAAAAAAAAACGTTTAAATCTTTGTTCGCTGCAAAAATAAATAAAAATCAACATGAAACATTACACTTCCCTCGGCAAGCAAGCTCTCACTCACTTGAGACATGATAGTCTTAAGACACAGCTATACAAATCACATGAAGATTTACACAAATCTTCATGTGATCCTCAAGTGAACAAGAGCCGTTTTCTGCTTTGAACATCTTCTGCATCTCTCGAAGAAAACTGTAACAAAAATCAGAATGTTAAATGGATTCAATACTCAACGTAAGAAAGTTATCTGACATGGTGATCTAGTAAAAAAAATATTAATAAACTTGTATTTCAAAATTGTAGGCTAAGAATTTTGATACTTGAAATTTAATATATTATGTCAGATAAGTTTCTTGCGCTGCTTATAAGTCCGACTGCATGAATTTTTTCACTTTATTATGCTAGATACCTATTATACAATAAAAAAATTAACAGAATTTTCGTTGTATTTGCGTATTTGATGTATTCGCCAAACAATCACCATGTGTAGACGGTATGTTGGACAAATATTGGCCTTATTTGCCTATTTGACAAATATGACCAATACACAATACACGTATCCGTACCTTTCCACCACAAAAGAGTCAAATAGGCATGTTTAACAAAATCAAGTAAAAGTTTAGTTTTTGACGTCCATGTGTGGAAGGCCGTATTTGCCTTTATTTGCTTGTTTGTGTATTCGTAAAGTACATTATGTGAATAAATGATTTGATTTGTGATGGTATGATAATAAATTATTACTGGACTCAATAATATTAAGATAATTTATAAAGTCATATACTTACCAACTGGTAAATGAAGTTTTGGAACTGCGGTTCTTTTAAGGCGACTCCCAGCACCATACTTTGCTTTTGCTTCTGGTTCAAAATGTCTATCGCAAACTCTATATTTGCGATAGTCGAAATTTTCCTTATCAAATTTGCTTGGGATGAGTTCCAACCAAGCTCTATATACTAAAGGAAATTTCGGTGACGGAAATCTATGTACGGTCTTCGATCCTAAAAAAATATGGATTATGGATATCATACAGAAAAGAGTCTGAATCATATGATAGAATCAATCAGTCTTGTAGAATAAGAAATCTAGTAGGTATTGTATACTACGTAGTATGTAATACTATGTATTACGTAGTGTGAAATACTATATTATATTATGTGTATTCTTAAAGGTAAAACGAACAAATTTTGCTGATCTGATTTTATTTACAATTAAATACCGTTTATTATTATAATACGAGGTAGCGAGGTTATGAAATTTATATTTATGTTTATATTCCAATACTTACTTTCCTTTCGCGAGCAGCCAAAAATGCAATAACTACTCATTCTGATTAAATAATATCACTGTTAATATAAAATTAAGAGCAATAGACTTTTTTGGAAAAAAATATTTAGAAACCAGCCGCCTTATCGGCAACCATTTTCTAAAGAATGTTGCATAGACTATACACTAAGAATGTTGCTAGCAATATTAATGATTCAAAGGCCTAAATTACACGGTCAATATTATCACGATTCTAGTATCACGGGATTCACAAATAGTACTGCGATACTGCGATTCGGCCTATTATATTGATGCGTGTAATACCTGCCAACGCGATACAAAACGCGCCTAATGTACTCACCCTTTCTTCGTTGTAGTCCCCGCTGTCATCCAACATTGTGGCACGATACATTTAAGTATTTTCATCACTAAAATCGGTCGTTTGTATCGCCACAATATCACGTTTACATCGCTATAAAACAATAACCGTGTGCTAGAGCCCTTTTAAATATTTTTAGAAGTTGGTATCACTTGTGATCAAAGGACTAGTATCCAGCTATTAAAAACATATTTTCTTTTTTCTTAGTAGCCATATATGGCGAGATCGTTCATTGGTGGAACACCGTTTCCACGGCTCTGTCCCCCCCGTGGTTTGGTCGCTAAATTTGCCTAAAAATATATCTCGTAAACATCAACAAATATGATAAAAAGAGGTAATCTTTACTGATAATTAAAATAAATAGAATGTGTGAAAGTGATGCGGTGCACCCAAGATTTCAAAAGAGACCTTTACATTATTCGAATGGTATTGTATGTTAATTCAAATTTAGTTATTTTACCAGATTCTAGAAACATTTATATTTAAATATAATATGCATAAATCTCCCTTCTCGCTTTACATGACCTCTGCTGATATCTCAATAAACATTTAGAACAAATATAACAAAAGGCGGCAAGTTCGTTCTTATCAGTAAACTAGAGTGATAATAATATACACTAACATACATCTATTTGCTATAGCCTATATCTTATATATAAAAATGGATTTTCAAATGTGCTAGTCGCGCTAAAACTCGAACAGCTGAACGGATTGGGCTGATTTTAGTCTTTAAATATTCATAGAAGTCCAGGGAAGGTTTTAAAGTGACACGAAGTTCACCAGGACAGCTAGTCTTATATATAAAAATGGATTTTCAAATGTGTTAGTCACGCTAAAACTCGAAAATGGCTGAACGGATTGGGCTGATTTTAGTCTTAAAATATACATAGAAGTCCAGGGAAGGTTTTAAAGTGACACGAAGTTCACCAGGACAGCTAGTTGTATATATTATATTGTAATAGCCACAGAAATAAGATCTAGTTAGAAGCGCAATGTCGCTCCATTTGTATGAACACGAGCGTGTCACTTTTTTCATACCTACTGTGACGTCACAAGAGCGCTTTAGTGATGGGAATACCCGTACGCGCGGAATCGATTCAAAGGAATCGCCGCGCCCCGCCTCTTGTGCCATTTTAATAGGTATATCGATTTTTTAATCGATTATTATTCGAGTTCATAGACAGAGGAATGATAAATCTTAAGATACGTGCTTGCCAGGACAGCTAGTAATATATTATATTATTCTAAATTAAATCACTAAACAGGAACATAAATACATATTACATAACTAGCTGTCCCGGCAAACGTTGTTTTGCCATTTAAAGTATTTGTACTTCATCAGTTGATACAAAATCTTACCCCCTCTTTGGTCCCCTCAGTGGGGTGGGGGGAATTTTTTTTATACACCAGATGTTAAGTTGGAAGAAGACAAATATACCGTCGGTGGCCAAATTATTATACTCACTTGAAAAACAATACGTTTTTGTGCCTCATAAGGAAAAATTTTTATCTTTAAAAAAGTTAATAATTTTTTTAGCCTTATGGTAAGGTACAGAGTCCTGCATGCATATGCAGGTCCCGTCTGGCTGCTATTCAGCCATCTGGGGATGGAGATGACTTTGTAAAACTAGCAGATATTGGTCTTAATGCTTGGTTCCTTCAACCACGTGTAGTAGACCATTCCCGTTTGAGCTAATCTCTTCCTATGTCGTAACCGATGAAGGAGGTTTCACTCGTTCAATAACACAGTTTTTATAAAAAAATTCATGTCGCCTTCGGTGAACAAACTAGGGATTGTCCTGGAGGATCTGAATCAATTGGGTCATATTAAGGTCACGCCTTTTTCTTCATAATTAAAAGAAATGAAATTAAAATAACTTGTTTTCCTCCTTTCAGTATTCCTCAGGCCAGTGTTTTTACATTGTAGCAAACGCCAATCGCTTAGCATGCATGCATTTGGGGTAAACTTAGGTTTTTCGAAGGACGAAAACAACTGAAATTCAGTTTCTTCAGTTTCGCCTTAGCATTCTGTTAGATAAAGCTACGCCAGCATCATCTAACAAAACTTTTATGACTTTCAGGGGTTTTCTTCTGTTCTCAACAATAAAACGCCTTGTTTCCTCTCCTGTTCAAGCAGTCGAAAGACGTTTTCTACCACATTTATCAACTCGCTATGGGGACAAAGATTTTTTTAGGTTCATCACTTTTTTATATTTCAAAGTGTAGACTGGGAAACGCCTACTAATCTCTCAATTTCTCTCCGGGTATGATTGATATGACTCGAAGGTGTCTAAATTTTAGATTTATTTCTAGCTGAAATATCTGAATTCTTTCCCATGGCTACATCTTTCATTATTTTAACTTAAAATTACATTATCACAAAAAATAACCAAGAAACACTAGAATCATGTGTTAATACCTATTATTTATAAATTATAATAAAAAAAATAAGACTTAAGTGTTGCTTTTTATAACACGTTTCACGCAAAAAACATTTTTAGCGCCTGTGTCTAACTCCCTATTGCACGCACTTCGCACAGGAAAATATGGCAATAGTGACCATCGTACTAAATGGTGTTATTATTACAAGATTATTATTGAATAATAAATGTTACTGACTCACAAAATGTAGAAGACAGCCTAAAGTAATAAAAGAAAAAACTAAAACTAACAACACAAAATGGCTAAACAATCAACCAATACAAATCTATGTAAAAATCTCACACTGAGTATATTAATTTGGCCACCCACTGTATCTGCGAAAACCGCATTCAAATCGGATCAGTAGTTTTCATGTGATAGTGGAACAAACAAACAGACAGACAGACAGACAGTAGACAAAAAACTAACTACAGTTTTGGCTTCTATAGCGATGTAGTGACACCCCCCGCTTATTATTTTTTAAATACCTTTAATGTACAGAATTTTTATTTCTACAGTTTTATTATATGTAAGTATAGAAAATGTATAGAATATTTTATTATATGTATAGAAAATGTATAGAAATATAATTACCGAGTCACAAAATATCCCAAAGCGAACATTATCATTCCTCTGTTTCATGTCTGTTTCGAAAATCGATTAATTAGAATCGAGAATATGTACAACACTATTTGCTTCATTTGACAGAAAAATGAGAATATTGACTGTACTTCGAAACTAAGCGATGAGTGAAAGTATCGATTGTTTTATTTCCATTGCGCGCTCAATAGCGGACAAACAGAACGGGCTCTATAATTTTCAAACTAAAGCGGCAATGTATTATGAATCATGCGGTACACACGCAGTTACGTAGATTTCATGGTAAAAACTACAGCCACACAAGATTTACATTAAATAATTGATTTTAAAATAAAGGACACATGATTTAATAATAAAATTACTTACCGATGATAAAAAACGTGTCCACTGTTTATACCAACGTTTCTATTCGAATTTCCACAGCCCAATACGGCACAATTAGGCATTTTTAGAATTCCGATTGACGTCCGATTCCGATAACGGTGGAGCGCAGACTAAAGAACAGACTTTCGAAAGAATAAAGTTTATACTCTTTTGGGAACGCGATGGCACGCGAAGTACATACACATGCGGGATCTAATTAGATAGAAATCTGTGGTAATAGCGCTTAGGTAACAAAATCGGTAAGTTTGAAGTTTAAGGTGCTAATTATTATTTTATCTGATAGTAAGCCCTAAAGTATAGTTTTCAGAGAGCCAGTACTGGCTGCCAATAAGACTGGCAGCCAGTATTGGCTTGGTATATGCCGCGTGTGAACAGTTTTTCAAACCAGTCCAAACTGTTCACTGGCCAATACTGGCTGCCAGTCTTATTGGCAGCCAGTACTGGCTCTGAGAAGACTATACTTTTGACCTCCTGTTTGTGTGAAGCCTTTCTTTAACTAAATAAAGATAATAATTACTTTTCTTTGGCACATAATTTACTCAAATAAAAGTACATATAATTTGTATTAAGTAAGCCGAACAACTACTTTTTTCTTTCATTCTTATTTAGGTACACCTTAATTATGATAAATTATTCATTTCAGTAATGAAGATAGCGCTAGTACAGTTGTCTGTGGGTGCCGACAAGGCCAAGAACGTCGCAGCAGCAGTCCATGAGATACACCAGGCTAAAGCGAAAGGTGCACAGCTAGTAGCCTTGCCGGAATGCTTTAACTCACCTTATGGAACGAGTAAGTTAGAGTTTTCTTATTTATAGGTAATTTTTAGTTTTGGCACTCTGAACACCTATTATCTAGTCCCTTGAATCTATCAAGTGATTTCCTCCTAAACATCCTGCCTAAACTTGTTTTTTGACGTGACAACGTCTTATAATTCGATGGAGCCGGCTGCACGCACGAAAAAACATGACTCATGCGGCGTTACCTCGCTCTGAGGCGTTCCATTTAAGGCTTTAAGTGCAAGCGAGAGCGCGGAACGAGCGACAAAGAGGCACGTTGTCACGTTCAACTATCGTCAGTAAACCGACTTTACAGACAACCATTTTTTTTTTAAATGAATTATATCAAATTCTTCAAATTCTTTATTAAACATACAATAATATACAATAGCATAAAAGCTAGGTAGCGTACATTACGTCGTCTAATCCCATGCTAAGTAAAAACTTGTGTTATGGCAATCAGACAACGGATGCACGCCGAACAATTTTATCCTAAAATATATTATTTACACATTCACACACACAATCACACTACACTTTATCATGTAATGTCTCTTTCGGCAATGTGATGCGCACTTTGTTCGGGAGCCTCCCCCGGAACCTCCGGTATCATGAGATAGATAAAAAGTCTTGTACTATTAGTCTGAAGGTTACACATTTCTGCATCTCGATTTTTCAGATCCCATAAAATACAATGTTTAAAAACATAAGATAATTAGAAAAAATTTCATCTAACAATATTTAGAATTAAAAACTGTGTTCCAATTTAAATTACTGAAAATTCTCAAATATCTATACTTCTGTACTAATATTATAAATGCGAAAGTAAGTCTGTCTATCTGGCTGTTTGTTACCTTTACACTCCCAAACCGCTAAACCAGTTTTGCTGAAATTTTGCATAGAGATACTTTGAGTTCTTGGAAGGGACATAAGATACTCTTTAACCCAGAAAAATGGCTCCCGTGCGATAAACGACTTTTGGCGCAACGGAGTAGCGAGCGTCATCTAGTTTCATATAATGACATCTTCCAGAGTTCTTTGAGCAGTATGCTGAAGAGGTTCCATCTGGTGAGACTTGTAGAGCTCTGTCTAAAGCTGCTGCAGAGGCGGGGATATGTGTTATCGGAGGCACCGTACCAGAGAGGTGCGGTGATCAGCTGTACAACACTTGCACCGTTTGGGACGGTAGCGGAAAACTGTTGGCGCAATATAGAAAGGTAAATTGAAGAGATAAAGGTGTTTTTGTGTTGTTTAGTCCCAGGAATAAACTAAGAATAGTTGTTATCGTCGTTGTACGGTTCCCGCGCGGTAATTGCATTACTGTTCCTATGTACCATGACAGCAGATAATAAATAAAGAGAAAAAAAAATCGTCCAAGTGCGAGTCGGACTTGCGCACGAAGGGTTCCGTACCATTATAGAGCAAAATTAGGCCAAAAAATATTGTGTTTGGGTATGGGAGCCCATATGGGCATAGCCCTTAATTTTTTATTTTATTTTAATACTATTATTAAATACTAGATGATGCCCGCAACTCCGTTGCGCCAAAACTCGTTTATCGCGCGGGAACCGTACATTTTTCCGGAACAAAAAGTATCTTATGTCCTTTCCCGGGACTCAAGGTATCTTCATGCCAAATTTCAGCAAAATCGGTTCAGCGGTTTGAGCGTGAAGATGTAACAGACAGACAGACAGACAGACAGACACACTTTCGCATTTATAATATTAGTATGGAAGTATGGATTAAAGTAAACATATAACTAAAGATTTTGAGAAAAATTCTAGTACCTACCTATTGCCATTATTGATATAGAGCGAAAAAGGCCAAAAAAATCACGTTTGTTGTATGGGAGCCTCCCTTAAATAATAACTTTATTTTGTTTTTAGTATTTGTTGCTATAGCGGCAACAGATATACACAATCTGTGAAAATTTCAACTCTCTAGCTATTACCGTACTTGAGTTACAGCCTGGAGACAGACAGACAGGCTGACAGACAGACTGACAGACAGATGGACAGACAGAAGGACAGACAGACGGAGAGACAGACGGACAAATAGACGGACAGACATCGAAGTCTCAGTAATAGGGTCCCTTTTTTACCCTTTGGGTACGGAACCCTAAACAGATAGGCAGTTGATGGGGCTACGTCATTTGGTCGGATTATGTCCCTTTAATATTAGTGGTGATCTCTCGGCTGGGTTTGACATAACGTGACCACATTAAATAGGTCCGCCATCTGTCTATGAATCAACTTCTCTGATAGTACAAAGTCTCAGGTAATATCATAATATTGTTTGGTTTCTGTTTACAGATGCATTTATTCGACATTGACATTCCCAATAAAATAACATTCAAGGAGTCTGATGTTTTAAAACCAGGGAATCAAATATCAGTGTTTGAGTACCAAGGTGTCAAAATTGGCCTGGGCATATGTTACGACTTGAGGTTTCCTGAGCTGGCGCAAATTATGACTAACCAAGGTGATATTACTATTAATTTTTGCATGTCTAATTGTGGTAACTGCTAAGGGCGCGTCCACAAATTACGTGAGGTGTTTTTTTTTTATTTTTTGACCCACAACACGTACCTTGGTGAGATTTCGTGAGATTTTATTCAACCCCCCCCCAAATCTCACGTGAGATTTTTCAAAATGTGGGTTTGGTGTCAAAGTCAGATTTTCTTTCGAACGAATTTGTGAATGATCTTAATCGTATAGCGATTACGCTTACGATTTAAGTGCCAACCCACACGTACCACAACCACACGACATCGCAACGACAAAATGTCGTCGAGCAGTGGTTACGTGTGAATGGTGTCGCTGCAGCATTTTGTGGTTGCGTTGTGGTACCGACAAAATGCCGACGTGGTTGCGTTGTCGCCAGTGGTTGCGATGTGGTTACGTACGAAAGTCAATGAAACGGAGGGGAGAAGAGCGCGGCCGGCGTGCGCGCACTGTCGTTGCATCGACGCAACGTTGTGGTTGCGATGTGGTTGCGACGTGGTTGCGATGTGGTCGGCCGTGGTTGCGTCTGACAAGTGGTCGACAACGACTGCAAAATGTGGTACGTGTGAATGGTCCAGTTCATTTACAATACGAAATATACGCCTGACCACGTGGTGTGGTTGTGGTGTGGTTGTGGTTGTCGTGTGGTTGTGGTTGTCGTGTGGTTGTGCTACGTGTGGGTTGGCCCTTAATCTTAATCATACGTACAATCTGCAGGGCTGGCATAACAACAGTGGACATGGAGAAGAATCGATTTAGGCTGTGTTTCCACTGAAGCGGAGCGGAGCTTAGCGGTGCCCGAATTGACCAATCACCATGCTCGAAATCTTCGCTCCGCTTCGCTGTCATTCCGCTGGAATAGCACGATTGGTCAATTCAGGCACCGCTAAGCTCCGCTCCGCTTCAGTGGAAACGCAGCCTTACTGACAGATTTTATCGACAAAATGGCGGATTTCCATTTTCTAACTGTCACTTTGTCTATTCTTCCGTAGAAAGAAACCGTTTACTATGGTGACCATGCTACTCCCGCTGGATGAAATGGACCTGTTGGTCCATTTCATCCAGCAGGAGATACTGTTTAGTATTATTTTGTTGAGAAAAAAATTACGTGAGATTTGCCGAGACCCCCCTCTCCCCAACGTGAAATGATTAGATGAGATTTGACTCGACCCCCTCCCCCCCCCTAAACAAGTAAACACCTCACGTAATTTGTGGACGCCCCCTAAACTGTGCTCGCAAAGCATGATTGAAGAATGGTTACGTAAGACTATGTTCATTTAGTTATACCACTAAACTTAAGACGTGAAAACATTCTTTTAAAGGAAAAAGTTGATACAAAGTTATTAGCTACTAGTAAATTAAACTTTTTCATTATTGTACTTATGGTATAATTTTACCTAACATTGTGTCTGTGTTTCTGCCTCTTCGTGTTGAAATCCGTAATGGAAATACTTTGAGAAAAAACATTAAATGATAGGTTTTATATCCAGGAAAAATGTTTTTTCTGCGCGACAACCGAAATACGGCAATGATACAATATTTTTACTACTTTATAATATTTTCTTCTACTTTTCAGGCTGCTCCCTCCTAATCTACCCGGGCGCGTTCAACATGACGACCGGGCCGAAACACTGGGAGCTACTTTCCCGGGCCCGGGCTACGGACAACCAGCTATGGGTGGGGCTAGTTAGCCCCGCGCGTGACCCCGCGGCGGGGTACGTGGCCTGGGGACACAGTACCCTGGTTAACCCCTGGGGAGAAGTGGCTGGGACGTTGGATGAGAAGCCGGGGACGTTGGTCGCTGATATAGGTGAGTTTATAGTTACTCAAGCATAGGTCCAAGTAATAGTATTAGTCACAACTCACAGTAGACTACGCGCACCCCTCCGTCCCCTTCCCCCTCACTAAAATCTTAGTAATTCCTATGTAAGTATTTTATTCCAAAACAAAATTATGTTAGCTTGCACTATAATTATTTTATTAATTATCATTAGTTTTATTTTTTAAGTTTATGTACACACATACACACACAATTATTTTCATATCTTATATATAAAATTCTCGTGTCACAATGTTCTCGGAATCGGCTACTGGGTACTTTATATATTGACTAGATGACGCCCGCAACTCCGTTGCGCCAAAACTCCTTTATCGCGCGGGAACTGTAACCTTTTTCCGGCATAAAAAGTATCCTATGTCCTTTCCCGGGACTCAAGGTATCTCCATGCCAAATTTCAGCAAAATCGGTTCAGAGGTTTGGGTGTGAAGAGGTAACAGACAGACAGACAGACAGACAGACAGATAGACAGACGGACAGACAGACAGACACACTTTCGCATTTATAAAATTAGTATGGATAAGTGCATTTGTTGAATAAATAATAGTAAATTATTACAACCTGAGACTGACGGCGACCACTGTTTGTGCGACGGGATAGCGATCGACGTTGCCATGGCGACATACTTATTTAGTCACTTCAATAAAATAATATGGGCGAAATACTTTATAATCATGGGCGCCGGCAGAAATAATTTCCAAGGGGTGCAGATTTGTGTTTTCTCTCTTTTCTTTTTACTTTTTACGAACAACAGTTAATGTCTATTTACGTCAACAGAATACATTTAGTGCTGAATCATTATAAACTATCTTTGTACGGCATGGTGATAGGGTTACAAAATGTTCCATGTTCCTGTCGATGCCGAGATTCCCAAGGGGTGCAAGTGCACCACCTGGCACCCCCCTGCCGGCGCCCATGTTTATAATATTATGGCAAAGCAACGTTTGCCGGGAGTCGGGACAGCTAGTTTACTTATAAAAGTTACAGTTCACAAACAATAATAAATTAAACTAAGAATTAAAACAGCCAAGGCCAAGTTTTCACTGCATTTTGTTTAGCAAACGAGGATAATCTTTGACAATTAATGGATTGTAAAGCAGGTTTTATTGCAATAGTTATTATTATTATTATTCAAGCTTTTAAAGTTATCAAAAAAAATAAAAAATAAATAAAGATAAAAAGAATGGAGGATAAATCATAACAAGATAATAATTTACTTTCAGATCTGCAATTGATAGATGAGGTGAGAAGCCAGATACCAATAAGGACACAAAGACGGACAGACATCTACGATATCATACAGAAGTGAAAAGAAAGCAATATATTTGTTAGGTAATATATTTTGTTGTATGTTTATATTTTATATCTTAGATTTGTTGTCAAATATACAAATTTTATACAGTTTGGCCTTCTTTATTCGAAATTAAAAAAAACTGAAATACTCGTTTTGTAGATTTGGGCATGCCACTTTCGACCTTACTTTTTTTTTTGTTAGCCTATACTATCCCACTGCTGGGCAAAGACCTCCCCCAGGGTCTTCCACTTATCTCGCTCCAGCGCCACCTTTGGCCAGCCCGGCTGGTACGCTTCCAGCTCATCGCGCCATCTTTTCCTAGGCCGGCCACGGTTGCGTCTTCCATCTTCAGGTACCCACTCTGTCGAAATCTTTGCCTAGCGGTCGGGATGCATACGGCTAACGTGGCCAACCCAATCCCACTTTAGCTTAGCCGCCTTAACTGCCACGTCCGTGATTTTTGTTACCTCGACATTACTACTTGATAAAGTTCAAATTGGTAGAATAGTTCTATTGGATTGTACCATCGAGGAAATTGATTCCTAGGCAGTTGACGGACCTACGTCATGTGGTCGGCTTATGTCAATCAATGATAGCTGTGATCGATCGGATGGGTTTGACTTAACGCGACCAAATTACTTAGGTCCGCCATCTGCTGAATGAACTTCTCTGATAGTACGTTTATCTATTTTTAATCATAATCATAAATAGAAGAAGAAGAAATACTTTATTAAATCAAGTTACATAGACTCATTTGTTAGTATATATGAAGGCTTATAAATTATGTTAGTAACATTATCTTTTATGTTTCAATAAATATTAATATTTTGACTACATTGTGCATCACCTCTGCTCCATACCGTTAGATATGGCACAGCAGTGACGCACATATGGACAATCGAGTCGACTAGCTATCATAACAAGAATGCTGTTGGTACTCCCCCTCACTCTTCGCACTAAAGACGCGCATCGTTTGCGCATAGTGGCGAAGAAGCAATCCACTCGTGCTTCAGCAAACATCCCTGAAGCGCTGCAGTAGCGGGGAAGCCCCATCAGCATTCTGAATGCGTTGTTAAATTGGACACGGATAGCGTTGTAGGCCCTGAGCGTGTATGTGTTCCACAGGCTGCACGTGTAGAAGGTCGTGCAAAATGCTCTGAAAAGAGTAATTTTGACCGACCTCGTACAGCGCGCAAACCTGCGGACCAACATATTAGCACGAACCGACAACGCCCTTCGTTCTCTTTCTATGTCGTCATCGTCCTTGAGGTCGGAAGTCAGCATATGTCCTAGGTATTTAAACTTGTGTACCCTCTGTAACACGCAGTTATTAATAGATACAGAGGGCACATTCGACCAGCGTCTACTTCCGTCCTCAAAGACCATGACCACACTTTTTTTAACATTGTAGACTAGTCCATGTGAAGCGGCATACGCTGCACACATGGCTACCAGCCTCCTTAGCCCACACACAGATGCACTCAACAGCACCATGTCATCCGCGTAATCTATATGTTTGTCTCTCCTATAATTTACTTGTCTCTTTCTTGCCTAAAACATGTTTTTCTAGAAGCGTTAAAACGTCGGTACTGCAACCCCAGAATAACGTGAATCCACTGCCGCCTGAAACATAAGAGATATTAAGAATGTTTTAATACAGCATTAAAGGCCTGATTACACCTACCGAGTAGTCGGAAGGCTTAAGGCTGTGTTTCCACTGAAGCGGAGCGGAGCTTAGCGGTGTCGAATTGACCAATCACCATGCTCGAAATCTTCGCTCCGCTTCGCCGTCATTCCGCTGGAATAGCACGATTGGTCAATTCGGGCACCGCTAAGCTCCGCTCCGCTTCAGTGGAAACGCAGCCTAAAGGCCGGATAATCATGGATATGCCATTAACCCATCAGTCGTGGCAAATCGAGACACAATAGCTTTTTCATTGTTATCGCGGCCGGATGTGGCCGCTTGGGGCTTCATGAATTAATTTTCTAAGCTGTCTACACTGCAAGACAGAACTTACCATGTCCATAGTTATGTATGAATGCTGTGCCGTTGCGTCGTTCGAACTCAAGTCTGACCTCGTCCCTGCCAGGTCTTAAGCCTGCCCAGTGGTAGATTGTTTCTGCATGCTGAAAGGGAAAATGTGATTAAAGCAAATCTATGTTGTTAATGAGGTTGGTATTAATGAGTAACGAGTGGGAAAATTACAGACGAACGAAAGAAAAAAAGACTTTGAAAGCTGTACATTATGTATTATGTTATAGTTTTAAGTTTTTATTGAAATTTTCATTACATTTCTTTGGGTATTAACACCTAAGGCTAGCTTAACCTAACGTGTTAAGGCAGTGACCAAACAGGTTAGGATAACCTTAGATTGGGTTAGCCTTCGGTTAAGTTAACCTGAGGTTAGACTAGCCAGGTTAGGTTATCCTAACCTTACTTTTCCCCAATTATAATTCCGTCTTCAGATTTACATAGCCAGGTAGATTGAAAATGTATGTCAAATGTTAAAATTGCGAGCTTTAATTGGTAGAAGGAAGAGATTGGTTATTAATTAATAATTATTTTTTTGTGAGCACCTAATAATAAAAGCGCCTAGGGCCGTAATGCAAATAAAAAGATTCACATTGTTTATACAAACGTTTTACAAAAATTCGGCAAAACAACGTTTTTGTCGTACTATACTCCTGCGAAGTTGGCGCAGTTTCAATGAAACTCGCCACCGTCCCTAAAACCGGTTGGCCATTAATACTATAGTTTACCTTCAATCCAGGCATGGTCTTCTGACAGCCGTTAACCACGAACTCCGTGTCAGCTGGGTCCAGCGCCGTACTGTAGTTGCCCACCTGGTGAGTACCACCGAGGACGCAGAAGTTCACACTGGAAATGAAAAGTTCAACAGCCTGCTCAGCATGGAAAGTAAATAAATCTATATTTCGTAGCAAAAAGTTAAGTAGTTCGTAGCAAAATGGTTTTTAGTAGCGTAGTTAAAAAACTTTTCCTGTCCCACATGTTGTTACCCGCGCATGGATCTGGGCCCTGATTTACAATGCGCAATTCGACTCAGATTTGGAAACTTCATCGCGTGACATCCAATAAACGCTCGCCGCGCCAGGCATTGCCCAATAAGAAGACGACCGGCCTATGCAAGCCCCCCATGTAGGGCCTCTGATCGGCCTAGGGGGACAAGAAACCCCAACAGCGTGGGCCTGCATTGGGTGAGCAGGCGAGCGCGGACGGAAGCCACGGAAGACGTGTAATAGGCCCTCGCGTCTCTGTCCTGCGCTGAAGTAGGAACACGGTCGGGTTTTAGTGGGTACAGCTGCGGCCACTTACCATCTCTTCGGCCGTAGCAAGTCTCACATACCCCGGTGGTCCTTCCCCAACGCTGCCGGGGATGCGTAATAGCATTTCCCGACCCAAAAAAAAAAAACAATGACTGCATGGTAAAGTTTCCGAATCTGTGTCGAATGGGAATCGTGAATCACCCTGATGGTCCGCATGCGATTAATGAGCCACGCGCATAATAGAAATAGCGCCCTTAGTGTAGTTTCCAGAATATTTAAACAGCCCATTCTTGCTGAAAAGTAAGAAGCTTACTTCGGTATGATGTAGTGACCCGTCGTCTCGTCTAAGACTGTGTGGTATACCCATGGTGCTTTTACCTGCAAATATCAAAGTTGCTATGCTGTATTGCTAGAATTCATATTTTTATATCTATGCTATACTGCTGCTATATTCTAAATAGCTTTTTGTTTGTGCATGAAAACATTGCTATGAAACTCTTGTTGCATAGGTACTCGTGGAAAAGGACCACACTTTAGCTGCTGCTAATTTTTTAAGGTTTGATGGACAACGAACATTCTGGGTATATTAGGCTGTGTTTCCACCAGAGATGTGGTGCGAGGAATGTGTTTTTAAGATCCAATAGCATCGCCGCGCTGAGCGTAGTCATGGCAAGCTCACGTCAATGAAGCGATTCTATTGGTTCTCAAAAACACGTTCCTCGCAACACATCTCTGGTGGAAAAGCAGCCTAATAATACGTCTACGTATCCATTGATTTTACCAGACTATTGCTATAAATGCTTGTTTACCTTTATGCTAGTACATGCAATTTCCTACCTTACAAATCTGTCCCCTAATCGGCGTGACCTTATCATCAGGGACCACCATCCTCGCTCCAAGCCCGAGGCAGTTGATCACCACATCATATTCCATCAGCTGGTCAGCATTCAGGGAAGAAATGGTAACCTGCTTCAATTCCCCCCCAGCATCTTTAAACCGCTTATAGAAGTACGCCAGGATTGACTGAGGGGATACTACGAAGGATGTGTACGTGTGACCGGCCCTGAAAATGTAAGTACATCTTTTTAAGACCTTTTAGTAACAGCTTAATTCGTAAGTGAGATTGTAATTACTTATGTATGATCAATTTATAATTTAACATGTCGATTGTTAACAAGTTGTGACGGGTTTCATTAGTCGAGTAGCAGCCACTACGCTTTTTATATTGCCCGAGGGTGTGCAATGTGCATTTATTGTGATTTTATAAAAATTGCAATACGGTTGGCCTACATAGTACATTCAGTGCCGTAAATAGCCTTTTTTGCGCCCTGTGCGAGCTTCTTTAACTGCACCATTGTTTTTTAACCGACTTCCGAAAAGGAGAAGGTTATAATATTATGTTCGGCTGTGGATATTTTTTACTACATTGGGAAACATCTCTGGGGCGCAGCGGGAACTTATCGGGTTTCGGGAGCAATTCGAAAAAGTACGAGTCTAGTCTGGCCATTCTTGCGCCCCCCAGAGTCTACGCCCTGTGTCTGGGCACCGGTGGCACCGCCCTATTTACGGCACTGCCTACCTTGAAAAGCTTTGCTTGCTTTCGATTTGAATAATTGATTATAGACCACTGTGAAGAGACTACAGAGTTTGCTAATAGTAATTTTCTAAATTTCTATACTCATATTTTTATGACCCTGAAAAATTCCAATTGCGAACGGTGCAATTGGAAAGTATAATATCATGTCTGTCAAAATCCACGATATTTTCTCCGCCTAAGCTTTACATTAATTGTAGTTTGCCAACTCCACTTACCGATAATTCTTAGAATACGCCCTATTCAAATGGCTCAACAGTTTTTCATCCATGACCGAGAAACCGAACACCAGTTTCGACCATTGTGGTACCCTGTAGCTCCCCTTATCCTCATGTACCTCGTACAGCGGTATCAGACACAGATCCAGACCGCCTTCTAGCCATAACTTGTGGTAGAGTTTGTAGGTCTCATCTCCCCATTTACTGTGAAAATCATAATTATTGTTAGTTGAGATCATGTGGATATAGTTTACTTTTGTGAACGGATTTGCGAGATTTGCTTTGGCATATCATGGAAATGTCATGTTATATATCTAACTAGAAGTTGCCCGCTACTTCGTTTATTGCCTGTACATTTTGCTAGGACAAAACTGCCCTAAGTTTCAGGGACTCAAAGCATCTCCATTTCAGATTCAATCCACATTGTCTCAGCATTTGTTTGTAAAAGACAGTCAAACTTTCGCATTTACACCTCTGATATAGACTAAGAATGTACCAAAGTCAAAGCTCTCATACCTGAGCAACGTTTCTGGTGTTTTTCCACACAAATAGGGATTCCATAGACCTCCCGACCCATCTCCTGTAGTATTGGGAGTAAACGCTTCAGAGAGTACCGTTACCTGTGGAAACATGACTTACTACAATCTATTGTTCGCTGAACACTTAACAAGTCATCCACTACATTCTGTTAGTCGCTCTCGCCTAAGACTAAGCAGCAATAGTTATGTTTATTTACTAGGCAAGTAGTTTGATATGCCAGCTTGCTTTGCTTGCTAACTAGCCATTAAAATGCTTACTTAAATTGCCAATTGGTAATCAAAGTTATTACCTACATGTATATCTGGATATTTCTCCTTTATCTTAACAGCACAGGATATCCCGTTGATACCTGCTCCCAACACTGCAATTTTCATTATATTAATTTAATATTAATTTCACTATTGCTTGTAAACACAAGACGTTCGCTATACTCTGGCGATAATGTTGTAACTAACATCTTTATCTTCAAATTTTCCGTGTTTACTCTACAAGGGTCAACTGTTTTGAACTCTGTTTATCTCATTCCTAATTGTAATGAGAAGAGATCATTAGTAGCTGGTATGAGATTTTAAGAACTCTTTAAGAAGTAGGATTAAGCTTTCTTTGTCCTTACTCTTAAAAGGAAGGTAGGCAGTAGGCTAGACTTAAGTACTGATTTACATCGATACAGTAGTTAGCGCAAGATAATAGTTCCCAAGATCAATGCTGATTTCAGCGTCGGTGGCTGATTCAATTGTTAAATACATAAGGTCATGCCCTGTTTGTCTATCTCATAACCCAGTGGGACAGACTGACGAGAGAAGCGCGCAGGCCGAATTTTCTCACGCCTATCTTATGCATGGATCATCTTTATTCTTCTATACTTATTATAAAACAAAGTCGCTTTTTTTCCCTCATGTCCCTTTGTTCCCTTTAATCTTTAAAACTACACAACGGATTTTGATGATTCTTTCAGTGTTAGATAGCCCATTTATCGAGGAAGGTTATAGGCTATATTTTATCACGCTAAGACTAATAGGAGCGTGGAAATAGAGGAAAATATGGAAAAACGGGGGAAATTATATGAAAGGTCTTATTTGAACGTGCTAATCTCAGGAACTACTGGTCCGATTTGAAAAATTCTTTCAGTGTTAAATATCCCATTTATCGAGGAAGGCTATAGGCTATATTTTATTACACTAAGACTAATAGGAGCGAAGAAATAGAGGAAAATGTGGAAAAAACGGGGAAAATTATTTGAAAGGGCTAACTTGAACGCGCTAATCTCAGGAACGACTGGTTCGATTTGAAAAATTATTTCAGTGTTAGATAGCCCATTTATTGAGGAAGGCTATAGGCTATATTTTATCACGCTAAGACTAATAGGAGTATGTGGATAAAACGTTGGAAACTATTTGAAACGGGGGGAAAATTATCTCGCTAACTACTGGAGCAATTTTTATGTTATTTGCATTATTTGGCACAGATAAGAAGTAGATCATAGGCTATTGATTTAAATCATTTTTTCTGTGGCTATATATTTTATACCCGTGCGACGCCGGGGCGGGACTCTAGTTCTTATCATAAAATCCACATGCAATTATTGGTCTAGTGACATTTATTTTAGTTAAAACGCAAGAATCGTATTCACGCCCGCCGAATCGAGAACCAAGTTCTAAACCACTAGACCGTGGTGGCGCCAAAGAAACATCTTGCATATGATAAAGCTAATGGAATTAAGTTTATATCGATACAGTGCTATTCTTCAGATCTAGAGTTCCTGCGTCAGCTACTATACTCATGTAAATCTAATCAACGACTCTAGAGTTGATGGATATTGGAGACCCATAGCAATTTGTTAGTCGCTGTTCTCGTTACCAATGGCTATGATGATAACATGGTAACCAAAAATATGTTCATGTTGCGACAACCTGAAATAATTGTTTTTGGAGGTATGTGGCTGAAGCGGCATAATAGAGTACGCCGAGACCCGAGTTGTTTTGGTGTCAATTAACCTTTCATAGAAACAAACCCCTAAAAGTTCATCGATTATCCATCAATATTCGTTATCAATTCCAATTATAGCATTCCGTGACAAGTTTGTTTGTTCAAATTACTTTTGAGCCAAACTACTCGTATGTACGAGGTCGTTGGAATCGATATCACCACGTCATAACTCATAGTACCACCAATACCACGACACACCACGATACACCACGTGTTCCAGTGTGGCGCGCGCTGTCATATCAGCGTCACCGATGGAAGGTAGGTTTATTATTATGCCGAAATTTGGAGTAAGGATGAAGCCAAACGAGAGTAATTTGTGAGTTGTGAGTCGCAGAATTTCGGCTGACAGAAATTCTGCTGCATTCAGTTTCATACAAAAGTCCTTGATTTACACGAGCGTAATTTTGTGAGTCATGATTTGTATGAAAAGATATTTACGCGACCGAAATTCTGCGACTCACGAGTCACAAAATTGGGCTTGTTTGGCTTCACCCTTATAATACTTAATAGTATTTTAAATAAAAAGATACCGACTTCAAAATTGTTGTACGTAATTAAGAATTAAAATTCCCTATCTGAAAAACTGTTGAACCGATTTTGATGAAACTTGCGGTATTCCCTAAGTTGAACAATAATAATAACAATAATAATAATTTAATTTATTTATTTCAAATCATAATAATATGTAACATTCAAAAGCTTATACACTGTTTAGTTAATTTCAGTACAAATTCAGTAGTTAGCGTTGGGAGCTGTACTAGTTAAAACTGTGACACAGCTCCCAGCACAATAACTAGTACAACAAAAAAGGATCCCTTAAATCGGATTTGTATTTCCGGAGATATGCGAACACAAACAAAAAACATACATACACTTTTGAAATTTGGCATATTTGTTCAGACGCTGATATAGAGTATAGATTAGACTAACATATAAGAAAACTGGGCAGTTCTGGGAATGTTGGATACGGGTCGAAATTCGATAACCTCTTTTTTTGAAGTCGGTTGAAATTATGACTTGCTTCTTTAATCTTTTAGTTTTGACCCTTATACAGGTGTAACAAAACTAAGTGATAATACTTTAGGGTGTGTGAGTCCCCTGTATAGAGTTCACTGTGAAAGTAGTAGCACTGAAAGAGTATTTTTTAAACGTTTATAGGCAAATTCATAACGCTAGTTAGCTTGTCCATACAAATCACAAATAAAGAAAAATTGCACTTTCAGCGCTGCTATTTTCACAGTGAACTCTATAAATTACTTTGTTTTGTGCATCAACCGAAGTGTGGCATTCGCATGAAACTTAGGTTTGTGTGTTTGTATGGATTGTTCCTCATCTCACGATTTTGACTAAAAAATATAATAAAATAACTGTTTTCTCTCAATCAATACGTGAACACAGTATAAATATTATAGATTAACTTATATTATGCACAGTCATTGTTATATCTAATGTTATTGGGAATTGGGTTGCAAAATTACGTAATTTTACCGAAAACGCTGGTAAAATACGCGTATTTTACGGTAATTTATATAAATTACGGTAAAATTACCGACTACGTATGTATGTAGAATGGTGATATTATGACGGCGGGCGGGGCGAGCGTGTTGCAAGTTGCAACTTGCAACTTGCGTATTGCGTGCGCTTTGCACGGTGCGACGTTGCCGATTAGTGCTGTTTGCCAGAACATTTTGCGCTGTCGCGACTTTTTGGCAGTTGACGACACTCGACAGCGCATACAGCAAGCCAGCTGGCTGGCAGTTATGTTGTTTTGACTGACTGCACTAGACGTGCATTAAGTAACCTGTTTATATCCCCATTATTAATGAAAATTATGCCACGAAATGAAATCGTTTTTTACCCAATCTTACCGTAATTTACCGTAAAATATAATATTTTACGTATAATTTTACCACTTTACATCCCTAATTGGGAAACAAGCTTTTAACATTAACGTACACTACGATCGGTTGCTAATGGAGTTTGACATTATACCTAATTATTATGTAACCAACAACACGAATAAAAAAAAGAAACTATAACGTCGTAACACCCACAATAATTATTATTAACAATGACTAGTATCGTATCATCAAATGGTAGGTAGTCCGTAGTGTAATGTCTTAGTGCCAAAAAGGAAACCATTCAAACGTAACTCAGTAGCTGAGGCACCTGCCTGCTATGTGGCTCCTGGTGTTGTCGTTGGATGAACAGATTTATACATCTATAGATATAATAAAATCGTAGAAAAGTCAATTCTGTACATTGAATACTTTTGAAAAATAATACTTGGGACGTGATCTACAATCGATATGGAAGCCAAAAATATAGTTGTAAGAATTTTTGTCTGTTTGTCTGTTTGTCTGTATGTATGTCCGGGATAAACGCAGAAAGTACTGGATGGATTTACTTCAAATTTTGCACGAATATTACTTAGAGGTCGGGTCAACACATAGGCTGCGCCCTTATTTCTCATTTTTAGGAAAAAATAACTCATCTATACATATTATAAAATCGTAGGAAAGTCAATTCTTTACATTGAATATTTTTGAAAAATAATACTTGGGACGTAATCTACTATGCTAACGCGGACGAAGTCGCGGGCACCAGCTAGTTCAGCAATATGACGTATATAGTTACATACAAATAATATGATGCGCAAATATTTTTGCAACTACTAGGGTAGGTGTTTTATTTGCCTGAGTTCCGCTTCGCATGGGTTTGATTGCATGCATCATCAGCACAGCCAATGACCTAGAACCTGCAGTGTCGGCGGTGCGCGTGACGCGGGGGGAGGTGACGTGCGCGGACGCGGGGGCGTGGCCAGGGGCGGGGCTACTGGCGGCGGGCAGCGGTGACGGGCAACTTCGGCTGTGGCGTTGGCAGCGCGGCGCAGGATGGACGGATGAAAAAGCGACGCGTGCGCATAGATATGGCGTCACGTGCGCGAGATTCTCGGAGGTGAGGAATGTTATGGTTATTATACGGCATGTGACGTGGGTATATGGTGGCATGAACTTACCAAGCAGGGTAGCTAAAGTCAAACAGTACAGCAGCTGTTCTTGTCTTATTAGGAATTTTTGGAATGCCCTAAAACATTTAAAACGTCACAGTCTTAATAATCAAGTAAATAACATAGTAGATGTAGATGCGAAATTAATTGCCTATGATAATGGCGACTTGGGGACCAATTTTCGCGTAATTAAAACACGTACGTTTTTCGTGACATGATGACACAAGTGATGAGAGACAACTACGAATAAAACTGTTTAGTTTTTAACATGCTGTGTCCCCAGTATACATTTATGAACGCACTATCGAAGAAATTGATTCATAGGCAGGTAACGGATCTGCGTCGTTTGGTCGGCTTATGCCAATTCAATGTTAGCTGTGATCGGTCCGAGGTTTACTTAGGTCCGCCATCTGCGTAGTGAATCAACTTCTCTGATAGTAGGTATATAATATGTGTCTATGTGGCAGTTCGAGTTTAGGAGCCTAATCGGCTTATTGCTTTTGAGCTTGAATGGTTCAAATTCTTATGATTTTGAGAGTGACACGTTCATATGAGCCAGGTTCTTCTATTGTGTCATATTATTTGCATGCCATTGTAATGGTAGAATGTTAGATCTTGTAAGTTATAAGTTTTGCAAGACCTTATGTACGCCATATCTATGCAATAAAGACTATTCTCTATTCAGGGTGGTCGTCTCTTGGCGTCCACGGGCGTGGATGGTGCAGCTCGTATCTGGGCGGCGCGGGAGCTGACGGAGCGTCGCGAGCTCGCCGCGCCTGATGCTGCCGCTGCCAGAGCATTGGTGTGGGCTGGCGGGAGACTGGCAGGTGATTATTAAGATCCTATATAATAATAGCTCCCACACCGGTTTCGGTGACGGTGGCCGGTTTCATTGAAACCAGGCCAGCTGCGCAGGAGTAATTTTATAGTGCCCAAGTGTGTGCGCAGTACACAAGAGCACTCTCAAGGACGGACGAACGACACGACTGGCGAGAGATCAGGCGCAGGACCGACTTTTTACATGCCCATCCGACGCATGGATCATCTTACTTGTCAGACAATCAGGTGATCAGCCTGCATTGTCCTAACGAAACTTGGAAATAACATGTTTCCAACGCGGGAATCGAACCCACGACCTCCGAGTCAAGAGCCGCGCTCTATACCACTAGACCACGGAGGCGTTAAGATCCTATAGCGATTGGCAGATACAGTCATAATACTTTTAAGCCGTATTGACACAAGTATACTACTTAGCTGTAATATTTGAAAATTGGTTCCTTGGCCCTTGGGGCATGAATCATGATTCACATGCCTTAACCCATCAATCCCCAAGCGGCACCCGGCTGCCGCATAACAATTGAAAATCTATTGTGCGATTCCCACGATCGAGGTATTAAAATGTGTCGCTTGGATATTAGGCTGTTTTACTTGCGCAAGACAATGTTTGTGCGATAGCAAAAAAAAAAATAGTGTGAGGATTGGGTCTCTGATTTTATTTCACAGTGGGCCACGACGACGGAGCAGTGCGCGTATGGACAAGCTCCGGAGCTTTGCTATGCTGTGTGCGACCACACGAGGGTGCAGTTCACGCATTGGCAACGCTCTCCGCTAACGCTTTGCTGTTGACGGGCTGTACGGAGGGCGTGTTGAAGGTGTTTGACTTTGATGGTAAGTGATGGAAGATATGTTACATAAAGAGAGAGAAAGATAGATTGTTGTGTGCAACTGAAAGTGCTGTTCACGCCCTAGCCACACTTTCCGCTAACGCTTTGCTGTTGACCGGCTGTACGGAGGGCGTGTCGAAGGTGTTTGTCTTTGATGGAGAGTGGGATAGCAGATATTATGTTACACAGAGAAAGAGAGGGACAGATTCTATGGGTAAGGGAAGGCCGCTAGCCACGCTCACCGCTAACGCTTTGCTGTTGACCGGCTGTACGGAGGGCGTGTTGAAGGTGTCCGACTTTGATGGTAAGTGATGCAAGATATGTATTATATCTAGAGAGAGAAAGAGAAACATAGTGCGACCTAACGAGGGTGCAGTTCTCGCACTAGAAACGCTATCCGCTAACGCTTTGCCGTTGACCGGCTGTACGGGGGGCGTGTTGAAGGTGTCCGACTTTGATGGTAAGTGATGCAAGATATGTATTATATCTAGAGAGAGAAAGAGAAACATAGTGCGACCTAACGAGGGTGCAGTTCTCGCACTAGAAACGCTATCCGCTAACGCTTTGCCGTTGACCGGCTGTACGGGGGGCGTGTTGAAGGTGTTCGACTTTGATGGTAAGTGATGGAAGATAATATGTTACATATTATAGAGAGAAAGTGACAAAATCTGATGTCAAAAAGAAATTCAAGTTGTGGAGAATTCTGCCAAAATATTAACACATTTGCATACCTTGTAGTCAGGTAAAATAGGGTAAAAATAAATTGTCATAATAGTGTTTCAACCAATAGTGTTTCAGCCATTTATTTCATATTCAAGTTTAATTTAGATGCAATTTAATGTTAGTATGGCTGGAAATGGTCCAATCGATTATTTATATCATGCATTGCTGTTGGAAACAACAGCTGTTCGCTTCGACATTTTTATTATAAAAGTTAAAAGAGACGATGACTTTATAAGAACTGCTATTAGACTCGTGACCTTGTTTTATCAGTCGTTAAAAAAGAATTGAAAATTACGACTAGTTTGCGTGACTTTGTAAAAAGTGCATTGACCTAACAGGTACTAGGTCACTCATAAGTCATGCCTCGTTACGCACATTACTTTTTTTTTTTTATTAAATAAGGGGGCAAACGAGCAAACGGGTCACCTGATGGTAAGCAACTACCGTCGCCCATGGACACTCGCAACATCAGAAGAGCTGCAGGTGCGTTGCCGGCCTTTTAAGAGGGAATACGCTCTTTTCTTGAAGGTTTGCAGGTCGTATAGGTCCGGAAATACTGCTGGTGACAGTTCGTTCCAGAGTTTTACAGTGCGCGGCAGAAAGTTACGCGAAAAACGCACTGTGGAAGACTGCCACACATCAAGGTGATGAGGATGGTATGTTTTTCGCGTGGGACGATGGCGAAAAGTTGCAGGTGGTATGATTCCGAACAATTCCTCAGAGCACTCCCCGTGATACAACCGATAGAGGATGCAGAGCGAAGCTACATCTCGGCGTAATTCCAAGGGGTCCAAGCTGTTTGAAACACTATGGCAATCAACAATTCGAGCGGCCCTTCGTTGGATACGATCCAGAGGGAGCAGTTGGTATTTTGGCGCCCCTGCCCAGATATGAGAACAATATTCCATATGAGGCCGAACCTGCGCCTTGTAGAGTTGTAGGCGTTGGTCCGGACTGAAGTACTGTCTCGCTCTGTTAAGAACACCAAGCTTCTTCGAGGCTAATTTGGCCTTACCCTCTAGATGATATCGGAACTGGACTTCGCTCGATATGTTGACGCCAAGTATCTCAATGCTAGGGGAGATGGTTAAAGATGTGCCCTCGAAACGAGGATATACGACCATTGGTGACTTTTTAGTGGTGAACGCGCAGACTTGTGTCTTGGCGGGGTTGAATTGGACCAAGTTACGTCTACCCCATTCAGAGACCTTCTCCAATGAATTCTCCACCTTAGACACAAGTTCGTTTCGACTCTCAGTGACATTTTGCCGAGAAATATTGGGGGAGCCGGTATATACAGCATTTTGGGGACGATACCGGTCCGTCCACGTCGTGTCCCTGGGCACCTCCCCCGTGCCATCGTGAGCTTCTTCACGGTGACACGGGAGGGGTAGCTGAACGCCGGTATTTGTCCGTGGGAGAGCCATGCTTCGGCACGAATGGGCCGGCTTGACCGGAGTAATACCACAGCCTCACAGAAAACCGGCGTGAAACAGCGCTTGCGCTGTGTTTCGCCGAGTGAGTGAGTTTACCGGTGGCCCAATCCCCTACCCCCCTAGAAATGCCGCAGTTGAAAAACAATTTGTTACCCCAGGAGGGTACCAACTGCGTTGGAGAATCCCTCTCTGGACGTCCATGCTCTGGAACCCCTGGAACTGAACGTGGACGTCCAGGCTGCCCCTCTTATTCTGGGGAGGGCAAAACTGCGCTCCAATCTGCTCGGGGCAAGAGCAAAAACACAAAGGCACCCCCCTCGATATTAAACATGGACTTTTGTAATATCAGGGGATTACACTCCAACCTTAATGCCGTCCATTACCACCTGGAGACGGCAAAGCCGGCTTTGCTCTTTTTAACCGAGACGCAGATATCATCTCCGAGTGACACATCGTACCTTTCCCACCCAGGGTATTATCTCGTGCACTCCTTTCTACCCAAAGCTGGAGTGTGTGTGTACATCAGAGATGATATCAGCTCTCGCCGCCTCAGCAATCTTGAGGTCATGGACCTGTCGATCTGATGGCTTCACATAGATTGCGACGACCACCCTCGCGTCTATGCGTGCCTATACAGGTCCCATAGTGGTGACCCCGAGACGGACCGACTCTTCGAGCACTTGCAAGCTGCTTCAGATTTTGTGCAGCAGCAGATCCCATCCGCAGAGATCATAATACTTGGCGACTTTAATGCCCACCACGCCGACTGGCTGAATTCCAGTAAAACTGATCATGCGGGGAGATCTGTCTGCAACTTTGCCCTTGCGAACGACTTGACACAACTGGTTACTACGCCTACGCGAATCCCACATGTGGATGGTCAAAATCCTTCCTTGTTGGACCTCCTGCTGACTTCAAATCCTGACGGCTACCAAATATCCGTAACCGCACCACTTGGTTCATCGGATCATTGCCTTGTCAGGAGTTCTGTGCCACTTACGACGGTGTTAAGACAGCGTGCTGTTAAATACCGTCGTGTGTGGCACTACAAGTCAGCAGACTGGGATGGGATGCGGTCGTTTTTTGCATCCTATCCTTGGGGGCACGTGTGCTTCTCGCCGGATGATCCCGATAACACTGCCAACTCTGTTGCCGATGTGGTGATGCAGGGGATGGAACTTTTCATTCCGTCCTCTGTAGTGCCAACTGGCGGCAGATTTCGTCCCTGGTTTGGTTCATCCCCCAAAAAAGCTTCTCGCCGGAAGCAGGAGACTTACCAATCCTGGGCCAACGCAGTGTCTGCTCGGGATTTAAATACCAGCACACATAAAAAGGAGTACAACCTTGCCTCTAGGTCCCTCAAGAAAGAGATTACTCGGGCAAAGCAACAGCACGTCAATAGAATTGGCAAGAGACTGCATTCTGGTCTCTGGCCAAAGCTATTGAAGGAAATTTCTGCAAGCCAACCCTACCATCCCTACACATAGGAAATGGATCGTTGGCCCAGGACGCAAAAGACAAAGCCGACCTTCTGGGCAAGCTCTTTGCGTCAAACTCGACCCTGGATGACGGGGGGCAGAAACCGCCGACCATACTGCGATGCACGAGCATCATGTCGGATATTCGGTTTCATCAGCGCTCAGTGCGAAAAGCCCTCCGTTCCCTTGATATCCAAAAGTCGAGTGGGCCTGACGGAATCCCGCCTATTGTGTTGAAAAAGTGTGCTCCAGAGTTGGCTCCGGTCTTGACGCGTCTTTTTCGGCTCTCCTATTCCACTGGCATCGTCCCGGCTTCCTGGAAGACAGCCTTGGTGCACCCGATCCCCAAAAAAGGTGATCGCTCAAATCCTTCCAACTACAGACCAATCGCTTTAACCTCTCTCTTCTCGAAGATAATGGAATCCATTATAAATAGCCAGCTTCTTCGATACTTGGACGGCCAGGGATTACTAAGCGACAAACAATACGGTTTCCGTAAGGGTCGCTCGGCTGGTGATCTCTTGGCGTACCTGACTCATCGTTGGGCTCAGGCAATTGAGTCGAAGGGAGAGGCATTGGCTGTTAGATTGAACATTGCGAAGGCCTTTGATCGGGTTTGGCATAAAGCGCTGCTATCAAAGCTTCCATCATACGGGCTGCCCGAGAAATTATGTAAGTGGGTCACTGGTTTCTTAGCAGACAGAAGCATAAAGGTCGTAGTTGACGGCGAATGCTCGGAAACTCAGTCTGTTGATGCTGGTGTGCCTCAGGGCTGTGTGCTATCGCCTACTCTATTCTTACTGCATATCAATGACATGTTGCAGACCAGCGGCATTCATTGCTATGCGGATGACAGTACAGGTGATGCTGTATATACCGGCTCCCCCAATATTTCTCGGCAAAATGTCACTGAGAGTCGAAACGAACTTGTGTCTAAGGTGGAGAATTCATTGGAGAAGGTCTCTGAATGGGGTAGACGTAACTTGGTCCAATTCAACCCCGCCAAGACACAAGTCTGCGCGTTCACCACTAAAAAGTCACCAATAGTCGTATATCCTCGTTTCGAGGGCACATCTTTAACCATCTCCCATAGCATTGAGATACTTGGCGTCAACATATTGAGCGAAGTCCAGTTCCGATATCATCTAGAGGGTAAGGCCAAATTAGCCTCGAAGAAGCTTGGTGTTCTTAACAGAGCGAGACAGTACTTCAATCCGGACCAACGCCTACAACTCTACAAGGCGCAGGTTCGGCCTCATATGGAATATTGTTCTCATCTCTGGGCAGGGGCGCCAAAATACCAACTGCTCCCTCTGGATCGTATCCAACGAAGGGCCGCTCGAATTGTTGATTGCCATAGTGTTTCAAACAGCTTGGACCCCTTGGAATTACGCCGAGATGTAGCTTCGCTCTGCATCCTCTATCGGTTGTATCACGGGGAGTGCTCTGAGGAATTGTTCGGAATCATACCACCTGCAACTTTTCGCCATCGTCCCACGCGAAAAACATACCATCCTCATCACCTTGATGTGTGGCAGTCTTCCACAGTGCGTTTTTCGCGTAACTTTCTGCCGCGCACTGTAAAACTCTGGAACGAACTGTCACCAGCAGTATTTCCGGACCTATACGACCTGCAAACCTTCAAGAAAAGAGCGTATTCCCTCTTAAAAGGCCGGCAACGCACCTGCAGCTCTTCTGATGTTGCGAGTGTCCATGGGCGACGGTAGTTGCTTACCATCAGGTGACCCGTTTGCTCGTTTGCCCCTTATTTAATTAAAAAAAAAAAAACCTGTACTGTCATCCGCATAGCAATGAATGTCGCTGGTCTGCAACATGTCATTGATATGCAGTAAGATAGAAGTAGAAGTAGGCGATAGCACACAGCCCTGAGACACACCAGCATCAACAGACAGAGTTTCCGAGCATTCGCCGTCAACTACGACCTTTATGCTTCTGTCTGCTAAGAAACCAGTGACCCACTTACATAATTTCTCGGGCAGTCCGTATGATGGAAGCTCTGATAGCAGCGCTTTATGCCAAACCCGATCAAAGGCCTTCGCAATGTCCAATCTAACAGCCAATGCCTCTCCCTTCGACTCAATTGCCTTAGCCCAACGATGAGTCAGGTACGCCAAGAGATCACCAGCCGAGCGACCCTTACGGAAACCGTATTGTTTGTCGCTTAGTAATGTCAAAGCTTGCTCTCTCGCACTTACGCACGTCGCTAGCAATGCATAAATGCGAGAGAGCATGATTTGACAGTCGTCTAGTTGGTTTGGTCGAGTAGTACCTATAGTCTTATTTATGTTCCGAAATTTAACCCAGTATACATGCTGTTGATTCGTTCCGAAATATGCGCCAGTGCATTAACGTAATTTACTTTGTTAGGATTTCATTATAACACGTCACACTTGTCTCACTGTTGAATATGGCTTAAGCATTTTATAGATGGTCATCTTAACAATACAAAATTTAATACGCTGTAAACTTTTCCAGCACTCACCAAATCCGGCATCGAAGGCAGCTCAGGTCCATCTCCTTTGATCTGGGAGGACGGTGCTCACGACTTAGGGCTCGCCTGCGCGGCTTCAGCGCACAAGATAGCCGCCACTGGAGGCCGAGATGGCCGGATTCGGCTCTGGACTGTTTTGGGAGGAGGACGGGAGAGGCGAGTGGTCCCAGACGGAGTGCTGACTGGACACACTGATGCGGTGACTGCGTTGTACTGGGCAAGGGATATGTTGGCGTCCGCTTCGCAGGTGAGGTGTTGGTAGATATTGTCTTAAAGATTCGTTACAAATGTACTACCCAAGTGCCAAGTGAAAGAGAAAAACGATTAAAAAATTAAGTGTCTAATATCAGCTTTATATAAGTTTTGCTTCACATTTGATCCTTATGAAGATGTTAGTATGATCTCATAGTACTGTATATTAATATGGACGTCAGCATGATAAAAAAAACGTCATAAGAAAGCCCGTACACTGTAGGCGCGCCCCTCCAAAATTCAAAACGTTTGAAGTGCGTTGTCTTGCGCGGTCGGCTAATTATGATTAGTTGACCAAAAAATCTTGGTAATAAGTGACATTAAGTGAAATATTACGAGTACTGGTTGATTGGTTGATTGGTACAACTACATACAAACTCTTTCATAAGGATGTGCCTACCCACATTGAAACAGTAATTTGGAAGGGCGCGCCATGTTATCGTAGTTTATCTCTACGTCCGCCTCGTGCCTCCTGACTAGGCCGATTCTGCCATACGTACTAATTGGCAGGGCCGGATTTATATGTTTTATGAGTATAGGCCATTTTAATTTTGCCGCACCTATGTACGAACTCTGCCGCCATCCTAGGACGCTGCCCCTCCATAGGCCATGGCCTATACATAAATCCAAAGCTGGTACCTGGGCAACCATACGAATATTGGCCGAAAATTTCGATCTCAACACTTTATAAGGTTTTTGTAATTTGCCTATGAAAGCCTTATTTTTATATTCCACAACAATTTTCCAGGATCGTACAGCGCGCATCTGGGACCCACAATCATCGTCCTGCGTGCGAGTACTACACGCGCACAAGCGGTACCTCACCGCTGTGGTTGTGGCCGCTGATCTTCGGTATATCATCACTGGTGAGGCATTTTACATCCAAATATCCAATATTGAACTTAACAGCTCCGTGCCCTAATAGGGACTGAAGGAATTGTAGGCAATTTCAAGTGTCAAACATATTTTTAGGATTACGTACCCAAAGGGTAAAACCGGAACCCTGTTACTGAGACTTCGATGTCTGTCCGTCTGACCGTCTCCAGGCTGTAACTCAAGAACCGCTATAGCTAGACTTCTGAAATTTTCACAGACTGTGTATATTTCTGTTGCCGCTATAACAACAAATAATAAAAACCCAAGAAAGTTAATATTTAAGGGGGGCTCCCATACAACAAACGTGTTTTTTTAGGTTTTTTCGGTCGTAATCAATAATGATAACAGCTAGGCACTTGAAATTTTCGAAAAATCCTTAAATATATTTATTTGTGCAATGTACTTTTTTTTTTTCTTCTTTTTTGGCAACTTGACACAAAGGATGTGTATGTTGTGCCACAGACAAGGTAAAAAGGTAAGGAATATGGCGGGAAAACCATATTCCTCCTATTATAATTTTCATCATCGTTTTCATGTATCGTCAGGTCTAAAGTCTAGTCAAAGTCTAAGTAAAAGTCAATACAGTCATAGGAGTCAAGTCGGTCGATTCAGTAAAGTGGTAGACGCTTTACTGAAACTTTCGATGGAGTTTTGGAGGGAACACAAAATAGCACGTTTCTGGATATTACATCACTTTCCTACACTTGTGAATGAACACGAATATCTAATGGTTAATATTCTACCAATATTACACATTAAAAACCCAGCTAACACAATTTTAGGAAAATAATACAAAAACACAACAGCACTCTTTCACATGCCCGCCAAAACTCCCGCAATGTACTTTTTCTTTCTTTTCTTTTTCTTCTTTTTTGGCAACTTGACACAAAGGATGTGTATGTTGTGCCACAGACAAGGTAAAAAGGTAAGGAATATGGCGGGAAAACCATATTCCTCCTATTATAATTTTCATCATCGTTTTCATGTATCGTCAGGTCTAAAGTCTAGTCAAAGTCTAAGTAAAAGTCAATACAGTCACAGGAGTCAAGTCGGTCGATTCAGTAAAGTGGTAGACGCTTTACTGAAACTTTCGATGGCGTTTTGGAGGGAACACAAAATAGCACGTTTCTGGATATTACATCACTTTCCCACACTTGTGCATGAACACGAATATCTAATGGTTAATATTCTACCAATATTACACATTAAAAACCCAGCTAACACAATTTTAGGAAAATAATACAAAAACACAACAGCACTCTTTCACGTGCCCGCCAAAACTCCCGCAATGTACTTTCTTTCTTTTTCTTCTTTTTTGGCAACTTGACACAAAGGATGTGTATGTTGTGCCACAGACAAGGTAAAAAGGTAAGGAATATGGCGGGAAAACCATATTCCTCCTATTATAATTTTCATCATCGTTTTCATGTATCGTCAGGTCTAAAGTCTAGTCAAAGTCTAAGTAAAAGTCAATACAGTCACAGGAGTCAAGTCGGTCGATTCAGTTAAGTGGTAGACGCTTTACTGAAACTTTCGATGGAGTTTTGGAGGAAACACAAAATAGCACGTTTCTGGATATTACATCACTTTCCTACACTTGTGCATGAACACGAATATCTAATGGTTAATATTCTACCAATATTACACATTAAAAACCCAGCTAACACAATTTTAGGAAAATAATACAAAAACACAACAGCACTCTTTCACATGCCCGCCAAAACTCCTACTTCTTTCTTTTTCTTCTTTTTTGGCAACTTGACACAAAGGATGTGTATGTTGTGCCACAGACAAGGTAAAAAGGTAAGGAATATGGCGGGAAAACCATATTCCTCCTATTACAATTTTCATCATCGTTTTCATGTATCGTCAGGTCTAAAGTCTAGTCAAAGTCTAAGTAAAAGTCAATACAGTCACAGGAGTCAAGTCGGTCGATTCAGTAAAGTGGTAGACGCTTTACTGAAAATTTCGATGGAGTTTTGGAGGGAACACAAAATAGCACGTTTCTGGATATTACATCACTTTCCTACACTTGTGCATGAACACGAATATCTAATGGTTAATATTCTACCAATATTACACATTAAAAACCCAGCTAACACAATTTTAGGAAAATAATCCAAAAACACAACAGCACTCTTTCACATGCCCGCCAAAACTCCAAAACTCCTACTTTTTTTTTTTCTTCTTTTTTGGCAACTTGACACAAAGGATGTGTATGTTGTGCCACAGACAAGGTAAAAAGGTAAGGAATATGGCGGGAAAACCATATTCCTCCTATTATAATTTTCATCATCGTTTTCATGTATCGTCAGGTCTAAAGTCTAGTCAAAGTCTAAGTAAAAGTCAATACAGTCACAGGAGTCAAGTCGGTCGATTCAGTAAAGTGGTAGACGCTTTACTGAAACTTTCGATGGAGTTTTGGAGGGAACACAAAATAGCACGTTTCTGGATATTACATCACTTTCCTACACTTGTGAATGAACACGAATATCTAATGGTTAATATTCTACCAATATTACACATTAAAAACCCAGCTAACACAATTTTAGGAAAATAATACAAAAACACAACAGCACTCTTTCACGTGCCCGCCAAAACTCCCGCAATGTACTTTCTTTCTTTTTCTTCTTTTTTGGCAACTTGACACAAAGGATGTGTATGTTGTGCCACAGACAAGGTAAAAAGGTAAGGAATATGGCGGGAAAACCATATTCCTCCTATTATAATTTTCATCATCGTTTTCATGTATCGTCAGGTCTAAAGTCTAGTCAAAGTCTAAGTAAAAGTCAATACAGTCACAGGAGTCAAGTCGGTCGATTCAGTAAAGTGGTAGACGCTTTACTGAAACTTTCGATGGAGTTTTGGAGGAAACACAAAATAGCTCGTTTCTGGATATTACATCACTTTCCTACACTTGTGCATGAACACGAATATCTAATGGTTAATATTCTACCAATATTACACATTAAAAACCCAGCTAACACAATTTTAGGAAAATAATACAAAAACACAACAGCACTCTTTCACATGCCCGCCAAAACTCCTACTTCTTTCTTTTTCTTCTTTTTTGGCAACTTGACACAAAGGATGTGTATGTTGTGCCACAGACAAGGTAAAAAGGTAAGGAATATGGCGGGAAAACCATATTCCTCCTATTACAATTTTCATCATCGTTTTCATGTATCGTCAGGTCTAAAGTCTAGTCAAAGTCTAAGTAAAAGTCAATACAGTCACAGGAGTCAAGTCGGTCGATTCAGTAAAGTGGTAGACGCTTTACTGAAACTTTCGATGGAGTTTTGGAGGGAACACAAAATAGCACGTTTCTGGATATTACATCACTTTCCTACACTTGTGCATGAACACGAATATCTAATGGTTAATATTCTACCAATATTACACATTAAAAACCCAGCTAACACAATTTTAGGAAAATAATACAAAAACACAACAGCACTCTTTCACGTGCCCGCCAAAACTCCCGCAATGTACTTTCTTTCTTTTTCTTCTTTTTTGGCAACTTGACACAAAGGATGTGTATGTTGTGCCACAGACAAGGTAAAAAGGTAAGGAATATGGCGGGAAAACCATATTCCTCCTATTATAATTTTCATCATCGTTTTCATGTATCGTCAGGTCTAAAGTCTAGTCAAAGTCTAAGTAAAAGTCAATACAGTCACAGGAGTCAAGTCGGTCGATTCAGTTAAGTGGTAGACGCTTTACTGAAACTTTCGATGGAGTTTTGGAGGAAACACAAAATAGCACGTTTCTGGATATTACATCACTTTCCTACACTTGTGCATGAACACGAATATCTAATGGTTAATATTCTACCAATATTACACATTAAAAACCCAGCTAACACAATTTTAGGAAAATAATACAAAAACACAACAGCACTCTTTCACATGCCCGCCAAAACTCCTACTTCTTTCTTTTTCTTCTTTTTTGGCAACTTGACACAAAGGATGTGTATGTTGTGCCACAGACAAGGTAAAAAGGTAAGGAATATGGCGGGAAAACCATATTCCTCCTATTACAATTTTCATCATCGTTTTCATGTATCGTCAGGTCTAAAGTCTAGTCAAAGTCTAAGTAAAAGTCAATACAGTCACAGGAGTCAAGTCGGTCGATTCAGTAAAGTGGTAGACGCTTTACTGAAAATTTCGATGGAGTTTTGGAGGGAACACAAAATAGCACGTTTCTGGATATTACATCACTTTCCTACACTTGTGCATGAACACGAATATCTAATGGTTAATATTCTACCAATATTACACATTAAAAACCCAGCTAACACAATTTTAGGAAAATAATACAAAAACACAACAGCACTCTTTCACATGCCCGCCAAAACTCCAAAACTCCTACTTCTTTCTTTCTTTTTCTTCTTTTTTGGCAACTTGACACAAAGGATGTGTATGTTGTGCCACAGACAAGGTAAAAAGGTAAGGAATATGGCGGGAAAACCATATTCCTCCTATTATAATTTTCATCATCGTTTTCATGTATCGTCAGGTCTAAAGTCTAGTCAAAGTCTAAGTAAAAGTCAATACAGTCATAGGAGTCAAGTCGGTCGATTCAGTAAAGTGGTAGACGCTTTACTGAAACTTTCGATGGAGTTTTGGAGGGAACACAAAATAGCACGTTTCTGGATATTACATCACTTTCCTACACTTGTGAATGAACACGAATATCTAATGGTTAATATTCTACCAATATTACACATTAAAAACCCAGCTAACACAATTTTAGGAAAATAATACAAAAACACAACAGCACTCTTTCACGTGCCCGCCAAAACTCCCGCAATGTACTTTCTTTCTTTTTCTTCTTTTTTGGCAACTTGACACAAAGGATGTGTATGTTGTGCCACAGACAAGGTAAAAAGGTAAGGAATATGGCGGGAAAACCATATTCCTCCTATTATAATTTTCATCATCGTTTTCATGTATCGTCAGGTCTAAAGTCTAGTCAAAGTCTAAGTAAAAGTCAATACAGTCACAGGAGTCAAGTCGGTCGATTCAGTAAAGTGGTAGACGCTTTACTGAAACTTTCGATGGAGTTTTGGAGGAAACACAAAATAGCTCGTTTCTGGATATTACATCACTTTCCTACACTTGTGCATGAACACGAATATCTAATGGTTAATATTCTACCAATATTACACATTAAAAACCCAGCTAACACAATTTTAGGAAAATAATACAAAAACACAACAGCACTCTTTCACATGCCCGCCAAAACTCCTACTTCTTTCTTTTTCTTCTTTTTTGGCAACTTGACACAAAGGATGTGTATGTTGTGCCACAGACAAGGTAAAAAGGTAAGGAATATGGCGGGAAAACCATATTCCTCCTATTACAATTTTCATCATCGTTTTCATGTATCGTCAGGTCTAAAGTCTAGTCAAAGTCTAAGTAAAAGTCAATACAGTCACAGGAGTCAAGTCGGTCGATTCAGTAAAGTGGTAGACGCTTTACTGAAACTTTCGATGGAGTTTTGGAGGGAACACAAAATAGCACGTTTCTGGATATTACATCACTTTCCTACACTTGTGCATGAACACGAATATCTAATGGTTAATATTCTACCAATATTACACATTAAAAACCCAGCTAACACAATTTTAGGAAAATAATACAAAAACACAACAGCACTCTTTCACATGCCCGCCAAAACTCCTACTTCTTTCTTTTTCTTCTTTTTTGGCAACTTGACACAAAGGATGTGTATGTTGTGCCACAGACAAGGTAAAAAGGTAAGGAATATGGCGGGAAAACCATATTCCTCCTATTACAATTTTCATCATCGTTTTCATGTATCGTCAGGTCTAAAGTCTAGTCAAAGTCTAAGTAAAAGTCAATACAGTCACAGGAGTCAAGTCGGTCGATTCAGTAAAGTGGTAGACGCTTTACTGAAACTTTCGATGGAGTTTTGGAGGGAACACAAAATAGCACGTTTCTGGATATTACATCACTTTCCTACACTTGTGCATGAACACGAATATCTAATGGTTAATATTCTACCAATATTACACATTAAAAACCCAGCTAACACAATTTTAGGAAAATAATACAAAAACACAACAGCACTCTTTCACATGCCCGCCAAAACTCCAAAACTCCTACTTCTTTCTTTCTTTTTCTTCTTTTTTGGCAACTTGACACAAAGGATGTGTATGTTGTGCCACAGACAAGGTAAAAAGGTAAGGAATATGGCGGGAAAACCATATTCCTCCTATTATAATTTTCATCATCGTTTTCATGTATCGTCAGGTCTTAAGTCTAGTCAAAGTCTAAGAAATAAAAAAGCCTCGAAAAAAAGATCAGAATAAAATAAAGTCAATACAGTCAGGAGTCAAGTCGGTCGATTCAGTAAAGTGGTAGACGCTTTACTGAAACTTTCGATGGAGTTTTGGAGGGAACACAAAATAGCACGTTTCTGGATATTACATCACTTTCCTACACTTGTGCATGAACACGAATATCTAATGGTTAATATTCTACCAATATTACACACTAAAAACCCAGTTAACACAATTTTAGGAAATAATATAAAAACACAACAGCACCCTTTTACATTCCCGGCAAAACTCCAAAACTCCTACTTTAATAATAATGAATAATAAAATTTCCTTCTTCTTCTTCTTCCATACAAGAAACACAATTTTTTGTCTACTTTCGCTATCTATACCGGTACGGAACCCTTCGTGCGCGAGTCCGACTCGCACTTGACCCGTGACCGATTTTTTAAGTTTCGTTTTTGTGTCGTCAGTTGGAAGCGCTTTCCTTGTGCGAAAAGTGGCAGTTCATGTCAAGTAAATAATAATCAATTAAAATTTCTAATTGGCGACACTACTTCGCATTATTTTCGTAACGCACGTCTATACTATTTTAAAACATCACTAACGCAACCTCTTTCCTTGTTCAATTCAGTCAGTCTCCCATCAAACTACAAACCGGTATTCTCATGACACCAACTTGTTTCAGGCTCAAACGACAAGTCAGTGCGGACGTGGTCTCTCGGCTCATTCACTATTGATGACGACATTGAGCCTGAATGCAATCCACTCAGCCACTTCGCTCTTGGTGATCTAGAAGTAAGTAAAGAAACTCAAGCCTTGGTCTACAATCCCAAGCTACGGTCAACGATTTTAGTGTACAAATATTTTTAAATTCATAACCTATATTTTACACGCACCGTCGTACGCACCGCACAGTACACGAAATGCGGCGCGTACGGTGCGGACGAATGTGCGGGGTTTCACATCATTCCATAGAACGAATTCTAAAATGCGGCACGTTCAGCGCTTGCGTGCCGATGAATGTGCGATCGCAACGATACCGACATCACAATATTCAACCGGGTGTATAGATTTTTGATGATTTAATCACCTTGCTTCAGTTTGGACTCAACGTCTCCCACAAATAGAATAATATGTTGTTTTTTTAGATATTATCATACTATTATTATCACTGATGTTAATAATGATCTAATTCTACAGGGTATCGGCCCAGTAGATGATGCAGAGATTCTCGAAGGCGAAGAGTTAGAAGACAACATAGGGTCAGAGAACACTAAGGCCGTCTGCGTGTGGACGGAGAGCTGCGGCACTGCGGTCAACTGTATAGCGGCGTCGGGGGACCTGTTCGCTGCCGCGTGCAGGTTAGACCCGGTGTGGGGCAAGTTAGACCAATAGGGCGATTCGCAATTTCCACTCGATTCGGATTCGGAAACTTTACCTTGCGGTCATTGGTCAACGTCTAGCGCGGCGAACGTTTATTGGATGTCGGGTGACGAAGTTTCCGAATCCGAGTCGAATTGCGCACTGTGAATCGGGGCCCAGGTGTGGAGCAAGAAAGACTCTTTGTGGAGTAAGTTAGACTCATAAAGTGGGACTCACTAGGGCCAGAGAACACAAAGGGAATTTGCGTGTGCAAAGCGAGTAGCGGTAACACGCGCCGCTTCTTGCAGGTTAGTAAGACTCGTTGGGGACAAGAGAGACATAGTGTCAGTCAAGTACACTCGGTGTGGGGTAAGTTTACCCGATGTGTGGCGAGATACACCCAGGGAAATTCTAACTTTTGTCCCATGTAATAATATAATATTAAATTATTGTAAATAAAGTTTTATTTAGTTTCTGCTTATTATACATGATGTTATATTCCTTAAGAAAATAAATATCTTTAAACCTATTTTCAGCGACGGTTGGGTGCGCATATATCAGGTGTCCGCGGACGGATCCCGCGTGGTGCATGTGCGTTCGCTCGATGCGCACACTTACCCCGCCATGGCGGTGGACTTCGGCGCAGGGGGTGATCTGCTGCTCAGCGCCGGGTTGGATGCCAGCGTGAGACTTTGGGATGTGAAGGTAAAGTTATCATAGTCGTTGTTGTCGCGATAAGAAACCGCTAATATTTTTTGATGAGAAAATTGTATCAGCGATGTTTGCTATGGTTCAAATGTTCCTTACGAAGATTTGATTTGTCCTAACACGGAAAAGCAATTATTATGACAGAGCTAGACATTTAAAATAGCCTTGAGTACCGCTTTACTGGTTAAGAACACTGTAGTAAACCTGCAGTAACCACGTTACTAATTAAACACTAAAGTAAAATCGTGTTACTCGTTAAATTACTACCGCGTTTACCATCGCGTTTACCCACCACAAATTGGTTCTCAATGGATTTTATGCTTAGTATTCCACCTTACAGACGTAGGTTACACGCTCAGTTTCTCAATTCACCTCAGTTCAGTCCATCAATCTGGTGAAGATTGACGTTAAACTGATCGTCTAACCCACTTATTGATGGACTGACCATTTTTTTACTATGTAATTTTCGGTCATCAGTCTGGTGTCAATCACAGATTGATGGAATGAACTGATGCCAGATTGACTGTGTAACCGTTGTTACAGAGTGGCTGCGAGCTCGCCACACTGATGGCGGAGGGCGTATGCGGTGAGGGGGCGGGGGGTGGCGGCGTGCGGGGCGCGCGGCTCTCCCCGCGCCGTTTGCTGCTCGCCAGTGATAACGGCGCCGCCGCCGTCTGGGACATCGACCCACTGACTAATGATCCCACACAGTGAGTTCACTTCCCCTCACTAGTCACACTGATGGCGGAGGGTGTGTGCGGTGAGAGGGCGGGGGGTGGCGACGTAACTTCGTCTCACTTCACTTCACTCCATGTACAAGTGGAATGTGGAGATGTGTGTAGATGCGCGAGATAGCGATTCAACAGAACGAGACAAGTAGCTATAAGTCAGAAGTATGTGGGTGTGCTTATGAGTGTTTGTGTGTTTGGGTACGTGCGTGTAAAGGAGCGTGTGTGTATGTGAATAAAACATAAGAAAGCGATTCAACAGAAATAAACAAGTAGCGATAAGTCAGATGTATGTGAGCGTACGTACGTTACGTGCGTTTGCGTACGTGCGTGCGTGTACGTGTGTGTGTATGTGAATAAAAATATTAGATAAATTGATTTTTAGTGTGTACGGCGATATGGCGGAAGCGGCGACATGTTGCTGCTGGGCGGGCGGCGAGCTGCTGGCGGTAGGCGGCGCGGCGGGCGACCTGCGACTCTGCCGCCCACCACCAGATGCTGCGGAGATTTGCTGCCAGACTGACGCTCATGACTTAGGTCTGTTAACTATATAAGTAAAGGGGTTTACTCAGCTCCTTTTAACATAAAGGTAACTTTCATTTGTCTAATTTTGTTAATATGTAGGTGTCAATAGCTGCGTTAGGCATAATTAAAAGCTAAATTTCTGGTAGTTTTCCGACCGTATAATATTGACTTATATGTCATATAAGTACTTTAAATTTAAATATTTTAATCCTTCACATAACCTCAAAATTTTCCCTCACGTCATATTCTTCAACATTTCCAGGTGTCCTAAGCTGCGACTTCGCACCCGACATTGAGGACGGCGAGTACATACTAGCGAGTGGCGGACGAGACGCGCTAGTGAAGCTGTGGCGAGCAGGCATCGGGCTGAAGTTGCTGAGCTCGCTGCCAGCGCACGCGGGCGCTGTTCATACTGTGCGGTGGGGAGGCAATATCGGTATGTTTGTGCTGAAGTTTGCGGCCCTTTTCGGTGTCAACTGACGCTTATTTCACTCAGAAGCCAAGACACTGTTCGTTCGCGTCTAACTTCACTCGGCAGACGGTACGTTGTACTCCATCGTGTCTTGTGTCACTGTGTTCGCTGTTAACTTTGCTGTGTAGGCGGCATGCTACACATTCCCTCCGTTTTATATACTTATATAGTTTCGCAACTTCATTTCACTTTACAGGTGGCATACTGTAACAAAAAATCTATCCAACAATCCTTTCTTGTGCTGCTTACTGCACAAGACACGATGGATTTTTTGTTTTACATACTGCGTTTCGCATCTAACTTCACACTTTACAGGTGGCGCACGCGTGCTCGCTACCGGCGGCGCGGACCGCTGGGCGCGCGTTTGGCGGGTGAGCGGGGGGCGGGCCGTGCCGTTGGCGGCTGTCGCGGCGCGGGGTGCGGGGGGCGCGGGCGCCGTGCAGCCCATGGGCCAGTGTCTAGTGGTGAGTACTACGCGAGTGAGTACAGTGAAGTTAGCGGAGTGTGAACGTTGTATTCGCTGCTAACTTCACTGTGCTGGCAGTCGTCGTGGTTATATTTACGGATCAATTCGGACCCCAACGCAATGCGTAGATGCATTTCGTATTGAATTAACAGACTTGCATGACGTCTCACGCCTCGTTGACTTCCATCAATCTACTTTCGAAAATTAATCATAAATAAATACATTTCAGGTGGGTTCCCTATCGGGTGAATTAGCGCTATGGTCGCTCCCAAACGCGGCGCTGAGCGAGGACGACGCCGCGGAGCCGCGCGAGTGGGCGGGGCCAGCTGTCACACGCTGGATCATAGAATACGTCACACGATATCCCGGTATAGTTAATTAAGCGCCCATGGTCCAGTAGCTTAGAGCGTGGCTCCCGACTCGGAGGTCATGGGTTCGGTTCCCGCGTTGGAAAAATGCAGGTAGTATTATTGTCTGACGCTGAGCGAGGATGACGCCGCGCGAGTGGGCGGGGCCAGCTGTCGCACGCTGGATCACGGAATACGTCACACGATATTGTTACGGATACGGACACACAGAGCCATCTAGCGTCGAACCGGCAAAACTAGGGGACACATTACACATAAATCCCCTACTCGAAACTAGATGGCGCTAGTTGGTACATGCTCGAATCTCCTAGAAAGTTCCGACCGTTGTTTACTTGTTTACGTGTTTACTTGTTTACGTGAATCGAGTAAGGAACTTTCTAGAATTCGAGTCGCCCATATAAATAGGCGCAGGTGGACGGCCCGGGATTCAGTTTTATCTGAGCGATCTTCGAGGCGACTTCGAAGTGAGAACAAGTGATCAATAGTGAGTGACAGTGATAGTGCTCAGTGATTTGGATCTAGTGCTTAGTGTTTGGACTTAGTGATTTGTGTGAGCTAGTGTTTGTGAATAAAGTCTTCAAGAGAGTCACCAGGTCTTTCTCTCCGAATCCTCGAACCCAAGCACGTAACAATATCCTGGTACGTGAAACGGTTGCCATATTATGTACTATTACGCCTCTAGTCCGCCGACGCTGCGAACTGCGAAACAGCGGCGAACCGATTTGCTGTCTCATCCGCCACACGACAAAGCGTTATATTACATCTCGCTCTATTACAGTTTCGCACTAGTTTCGCGGTTGTTTCGCGTTTCGCAGCTTCGGTGTACTAGAGGCGTTAGTGAAGTTGTAACGCCTCTGTGGTCCAGTCATCCAGTGGTTAGAACATATTGTTATTTCCAAGTTTGGTTAGGATAATGCAGGCCTGATTGTCTGAGAATAAGAGGATCCTGATCTACGTAATTTAGTCTGGTTGTATCAATGCAAATAATTAATATCGACTTAACCCGAAATGGCGTGTGTTCCGAAATTTAAGCCAGTGTTTATAAATCTAACGCTGAAAGGTAAAAATGCGCAAATGTTTTAAAATGTCTTTTACACTGAATTTACATTGTACTTTTTTAAGCAAATACCTTATAATATTATGCTAAAACATTTGTCAGGTTCAACGATTTCGCTGGAAGACGAGATACAAGTGTTAGAGAGGGCGCGCGAGGCGGCTCTCACCGGCGCGAGGTTACTAGACGATCCCTTAGAAGAGATATTGGAGGCTTTGGGATGCGGTACGAACTGAAAGTTAAAAATATTTTTTATTGTATTTTACCTAACAAATTAGCTTGAACTTAGAAGGTGTACTGATTCAATCGGTTCAAAATTACGCATTCTAATTTCTGACACTTATTAGACTTTTGTATCCTCTGTGGCTCAATGGTTAAGAGTGTGTGGCAGCTCAAGCCGGGGGTCGCAGGTTCGAATCCCGCCGACGCACATACGGCAAAATCACTACTTTGGGGCGTCAAAAATCAAAGATGTAAGTTATATGTGTATTTTATGCTTGGAAACGTTTCTGAACTATAAAGGCTACTTATGGCTACTTAAGTTGAGATTTGAAAAAATTTTTAATCTAAAAGGTATTTTATATAGAATCAAAATTGTATTAAAAATGAAATTGAGTATATTTTTTAAAAATACAAACTATCGATCATTCATATATTAACTAACTAGATGACACCCGCTACGCCGTTGCGTCAAAATTAGTTTATCGCGCGAGAACCGTGCATTTTTCCGTGACTTGGTCTACTCCGACTCTACCTGTGAAAAAGGGTCTAGTGTCACAATGAGTTGGTTTGAGTTCCTAGAATTTGCAATACTAACAGACAAAAAACGCATAAATGTAAATATTGAGGACAGAAAGCGGTACTAAGCGGAACTTTTTTTGAGAGACTAAGGAAACACATTTTTTTGTTTAAAAAAACGAGTGGAACGAAATAATTATTTATTATTAACACGGGTTTAAAGTAAGGATAATATATAGTGTTATATAATAAACATGCCTATGGCTTCCATCTCCATAATTAATATTCAGATTTTTGCACGAGGTGAACGAATGTTAATTAAAACACATTTAATTTAAACACATCTTAATGTTTTCGGGTTTCCAGGCACTAGCGGTACACTGCACAACGCTTACTTGTCAGGGCCTCGTGTGCTTTTGTTATAAACATAACAAAGGGTTTTTATGGCCAGTGCTATGGAACAACTACCTGACTTGAAAAATACAAGCAATTTTAGACCTTACATTAAAGTAGAAAAATCTATTTTTGTCGTCCTAAATTGGTCATTTTGCCGTATGTGCGACGGAACAAAAAGTTTTCAATGTTCCTGGGTCAAGGATGTGTGTTAAATGTGTATGATATAATAAAAATCTTACATATATGTATAGTATAAAATATTAAATATATGTCCGTTGTCTGGTACCCGTAACACAAGTCCTACAGGTACTTAGCACGGGGCCAGACTGACGTGGTGTGAAGCGTCCATAGATTATTATTATTAAGTATTCTTTTTTTTAATTTTCAATTTATTAAATAATTCTGACTTTTGACTGTGATTCTGACTGTTTACAGGTGATGATGACGAAGACGAGAGCGAGCTGACGACGCGACTCCGAGACGAGATATTGTGGCTAAGAAGAGACCCACTAGCGTTCGATGTGGTACTTTTTTTTTTTTATTTCAAAGGAAAACTTACAGCTAGTACAGAGGTAGAATTAAAAAGTAACAATACAAATGCCAATTAAAAGTTTTTGCGACTAGGTGATGACTATAAATTAAAAAAAAAAAGAAAAAGAAAAGAGAACAATAAAAATGATAGCTTACCCTTGGATCGTCAGTATTGGTAATGTGCAAATTATTATCATAAACTAAAATAGCTTGTGTCAGTAGTATTAAAGAAATGAAAATTTGATTATAATGCTGTTACAGCGGATGTAAAATTTGACGAATTCGTTTCGTCCAAGAGCGGCGCCGTCGTGTGGCGGCCGTAATGCAGCGGTGAATGACGTCACTAGAACGTTGTCTATGTGGGCGGTATGGCGCAGTTTCCTAGAGAACGGTGTCAATTACCGTTGTCTAGGAAACCGCGCCATATTGCTTACATGGACAACGTTCTAGTGACGTCATTCTCCGCTGTATTGTGGTCGCTGGCTTTTGGAGGAAGCCAGAGCTTTACTAATGCGTTTATACAGGAACGTGATGGATAAAGTATCAGAGTGCTGAGTTTAATATTATTACTCCTGTAGCACAAATTTACAATTTGAAAATTACAAAACTCTGGTTGTTGGTGGGTAGAGAATGAGGGAGACAGGGAGAAAGAGGAGGAGAGAGATAGCGAGGTAGAGAGAGTGAGGAGGAAGAGACAAGGAGAGAGACAAAGTGAGACAGGTAGAGGGAGGGAGAGTGAGAGAGACAGAGGGAGGAAGAATGAGAGAGATAGAGGTAGAGAGAGTGAGTGGTAGTGAGAGGGAGAGAAGGAGAGAGTTCGTTTTTTATGATTTTAACATAATGTTGTCATTTTGGATAATACTTATTTCGCCAACAAACTTGTAAGATTATTTTACTTAAGGTGGGTTTAAACCAAAAGAACATAGAGCAAGAACTGCATAAGAACATTCTTTCGTATTCGTTTAGTGTAAACTATAATTCGTTACGAAATACTTTAGATCATTTACACCAAGCGAACCAACAAGAACAACAAGAACAATAATTTTTGCTCTATAGATGAGAATCATTTAGACTAAACGAGCGAATGCTCATTGGTCATTCGTCAACGATAAGTAGTAGGGTTCACACTACACTATGTCTGACTGTGATAGCGATATTGTGATTTCAAGTGCATTTATTGTTATAACGCAATTAATGAAAAAGAAAAGAAGGATGAGACGTTGGTGGGTGACGAATTTAATACAAAGAAGAAGACTCGAATTCGATAATAATTTAAAAAACCCGCCAAAAAGTAAAAAATTTCAAGAACAAATCCCTTTGAAGAGACCGCCTCGAAGAGCGGACGTCCGAACACGAAAGAACGCTCTAGGCGACTGCTCGAGCGCTCTTGCGTCGGTTACACCAAACGAGCGAGATTCTTATGTCGGCTGTACACTCTCGCCGAGACACAGCGAGGCGGCCCGAGTGCGAGTGTAAATGGGTGCGCTCGCCTCGTCTCGCCTGTCTCGGACCCTCTCGGTCCGGTGTCGGTATTTTGCGCCCGAGACAAAGGGTCTCGCGAGGAAAGCGAGCGCATTACTGTACACTCTCGCGTTTTTCACTACTAGTCGCGCCGCTAGACAGTGCAGAACAGAAAAATAACAATAATAAATGTCATTATAAGTCATTAACTGTGAGAAATAAAATTAAATATTATTATAGATCTTTGGATTACAATGATATCTTTCGATGCAATGGTGAATGGTGATCATTGATCGTAGATACGTTTTTGCCATTTTTAGAAAAATAATGGTCCATCTTCTCTGAGTTCATAGCTGCGATTGAACTAAGCGAGAATGTACATGATCGCACTCGGGCAAGGGGCTCTCGCACGAGACTCTCGCCCGAGAGCTCTCGGCGAGAGTGTACAGCCGACATTAGAGCATTCTACCTATTTACCGCCGAACACGTGGCGAACACACTAGAACAACGAAAGAATGCTCGTTGTTTGTTTACATCAAAAAAGCTTGACTAGAATGAGCATTCGCTCGTTTGGTCTAAACTGAGCTTTAAACACCAATATTGTGTGCATGTTTCAGGAGGCGAGCGCCCCGCACGCGCTGCGGTGCCCGCTGTCGCACCGCGTCGTACGCGAGCCCGTGCGCGCGGCCGACGGCTTCACGTATGAACGCGCTACGCTTTCCGAGTGTCTGCTCGCGCAGGGAGGTAATGGATTTTTGACTCTATTGCTTTAGAGTTTATAAAAAAATATATTGAAACATTTTTTTATTGGTAAAGATGATCGCACATCAGCATTAACGCGCTGAACGCGCCGCATTTTAGAATTAACGTTGTATGAAATGATGTGAGCCCTCGCACATTCGTCACGTCGCACCGTACGGCGCGTACGGTGCTGACAAATATGCGATCAGCTTAGGACTACTTGAAGGATCTTTTGGCGTGGCTAAAACACTGACATCCATTATACAAGTACGCTGGACCTATGATACCCTTTGAAATGACAGCTATTTTTTGTGCCCATTTGAAGCGGAGTCAGCGCCCCAATGCGGGGGAAGAGAACTAAATCTGACGTAAACATGACGTTTAAAAGTCGCCATATTGGCGCTGATAGCAGTAGTGGGAGTACTTGGAACTAATACTAGTTTCTACCACCGTAGTGATTATATTCTCTTTGGTTTCTACAACCAATAGCGATTTAGCGGCCATTTGCAAGTTACGTCAGATTTAGTTCTCTTCCCCCGCATTGGGGGCGCTGATTCCGCTTCAAATAGGCACAAAAAACAGCTGGGTATCTTATGTCCAGCGTACTTGTATAATGGAGGTCAGTGGGCTAAAATAAAAACAACACTGCCATCTACTGGTGTTACCCGAAAACAAAAGTGTTACGCCCGCGCACTAATGAATCCTAGTGACGGTGCCACCTTTTTTTTGTTGGGGCAATGTATTAACAATGTGTTTAACTTCACTCGTGTGCGAATGACGTGGCGCATGTACTTTTGGCACAGAAAACTAATGATTTCTTTTCTTTATCACTTCAAGTGAACTTTAAAAAATGCAAGCGTTACGCATACCCGCCTCCCTATCAAAGTCACTTAAGTCCTAAAAGACCCTTGTAGGGTTATAAATTGAGCAATATAAATTAAACCCGCAATTTAATTGGGAAATATCTTTCTGAAGTCGGTTAATGTTTCTTTCAGACGACATGCGCTCTCCTATGACTGGTCGGCGGTTGGTCAGCGCGCTAGTAGAACCGAACTACGGAGTCCGGGAACAACTGAAACTACTGCATGCTGAAAACCGGTAGTTATTAAATAAATATAAGGTGTGGTACACAGACATAGATCAAGATAGATACCGCATGTCGCTCCATTTGTATGAAAACGAGCATGTCACTTTTTTCCTACCACTGTGACGTACCGATGATAAGAAACGAGTACATTATCAAGGCCAATGTTTCTATTTGAATTTCTATAGCTCAATACGGCGCTTTTAGGCATTTAGGCATTTTTAAAATTCCGATTGACGTCCGATTCCGATAGCAGACTAAAGAACAGACTTTCGAAAGACAAGCATTGCTCGTCGTTTGGGGACGCGATATGGCACGCGAAGTACATACACATGCGGTATCTATCTTGATTTATTTCTGTGGTGTGGTATAAACTTCGGATATTTTGTATATTATAACGTTGAGGAAAAATGTCATACTACAAAGTTAAGTGCGTCAAAATTTGCAAAAAATTAAATTCATGTTATGAATGGGTTACTCTCATCTTGATAACGAAACATATTTATCACTTGTCTCTAAAACCGTCCTATTAGTTTGTCTTATAAAAAAAATGTGATAATAATAATTGAGCTCAGCCCTCAAAACATTGACAAAACTAAGCGTAACTTTCTTTTGTTAAATATTATCTGTAAAAAAGATATTATTTTCTCTATAATACTTTTTGTAATTTTGCAACAATGATTCCAATTATAATATTCTGTGATATTAGCTTGTTTTGATACTTTAATAATAATTATATCTATGAGATGTATTTGTGTAGTCGCGGAGTACGATACAATAGGATTTCATTCATTCACTTAAAGGTACAAGTTGGAAGCCGGCTACATGAAGCGGCAGCAGACGACGTGTCGTCGCGACACTACTGGTTTCTATGTATTTCTATGAAAATTGTCGCCCGCTGCCAACCTGCACCTGGGTGCGTTTCCACTGAAGCGGAGCGGAGCGGAGCTTAGCGGTGCCCGAATTGACCAATCGTGCTGTTCCAGCGGAATGACAGCGAAGTGGAGCGAAGATTTCGAGCATGGTGATTGGTCAATTCGGCACCGCTAAGCTCCGCTCCGCGTCAGTGGAAACACGGCCTAAGTGTGAGGTTTTCTGTCAGGAGTTAATATTATATTCACTAGCGCTTTTGGAAAATGTTAAAAGCTTAACCAATCAACAACGTTGTTGACAAACATATTATACTATCAGAGAAGTTGATTCCTAAGCAGATGGCGGACCTACGTAGTTTGGTCGCGTAAGGCTTCGTCCACATTTGTATCATTTGCGCGATCAGATCTCCGATCAGATCTCCGTCGCGTATCATCGAAGCATGATACGCCCCGATCGCTATTAACCGCGTATCTGATACGTGTCGTATCAAATACGCTCATGATCGGCAGAATGATCTAGTGTGGACGCATTTTGATACGGTGTCATGATACGGCTATGTCACGTGATTGAGGCGGTTTTCCCCCGATCATCAAAATAAATAGATCGATACGAGGATCGGCGAGATGATACGCGATCAAGATACGACGCGATGACAGAAATAGGCGTCCACACTATGATACGCACACTTGATGGTGGTAGGCACCAGTGTAGACCCGACGTTCAGAGAATATTTGAAAAAATTTATTCTGAATAAAAAATTTTGAGTTTGAGTTTGAGTTTGATACGGCGCGATGATCGCGACGGAGATCTGATCGGAGATCTGATCGCGCAAATGATACAAATGTGGACGAGCCTTTACGTCAAACCCGGCCGACAGATCAAAATTAACATTGAATTGACATGATCGTACTAAATGACGTTGGTCTGTCAACTGCCTAGGAATCAATTTCCTCGATGGTACATCAGAAAATTCTACTTCTACATTTTGTTAGCTTATTTAATATACGACAGCTGAAATGTATCACGTGGGCTCCGGCCTGGAGGCCTACTACTAGTCCGTTTTGAGACTCAAACAATCGAACGAGAATGCCGCGTCTCGCTCTAACAACGCCATTTCACGTTTGTTAGAGTAGGACGAGGCATTGTCTTTCGATTGTATTGAGTCTCAAAACGGTTTCGTGGTATGGCTCCTGACCGAGCATAACACTTCTCTCGGTCGGAAGATCTTCCTTTGTGGCCACCAACACATTCTTTGTTGGTCTGTAAACTGCCTAGGACTCAATGTCGAGGGATGGTATACATAAACTCCTGTCAGTAACCCCAGAAACCAAGCTTCAGTAAACTGGAGAAAGAGAAAAGAAGCGGTGTAACAATTACGAGATTTTAAATATTCCGCGGCTCCAGTTTATCATATTTTGTGTATTGTATTTTTACGTAAATTTGTGTGTGTATGTGAAACTGAATAAAGCACATATTTTATCTTGATTTGTAAATATTTCATTTGAATTATAATATTATATCTTCTTCTTCTTTATTACATAAAAAATGGTCTTTCAATTGTGATTTTCAATTAAAACAAATTAGTTGGGGTAGTCAGAAGAAAAATATTAAAATAAGAGGGTAGGTCGAAAAAATGTCGGGAAAAAAACAAAATATTGGGGGTAGTTAGAAGAAAAATATTAGAATTAGTGGGTAGGTCGAAAAAATTGTACTCAAGCACTTATTCATACGTTATGCGTTCCTGGTACTTCATAGTTTAAAACAAATGGGGCTACCCTTATTAATGTGTCAATTCACAAGAATTAAAACAAAATATTGGGGGTAGTCACAAGAAAAATATTGGAATTAGAGGGTAGGTCGAAAAAATGCTGGGAAAAAAAAAACAAAATATTGGGGGTAGTCACAAGAAAAACATTATAATTAGAGGGTAGGTCGAAAAATTGAACGCAAACATCTCTTCATACGTTATGCTCTCTTGGTACTTCATAGTTTCAAACAAATCGGCTACCCCTATTAATTTGTCAATTCACAAGAATTGAGACAAAATATTGGGGCTAGTCACAAAAAATCTTAAAATTTGTAGGTAGGTCGAAAAATTGGACGCAAACACCTCTTCATACGTTATGCGCTCCTGGTACTTTATAGTTAGAAATGAGCTACCCTTATTAATTTGTCTATTCACAAGAATTGAAACAAAATATTGGGGATAGTCACAAGAAAAATCTTAGAATTAGTGGGTAGGTCGAAAAAATTTAACATTGAACCTCTTCATACGTTATGCGCTCCTGGTACTTCAATACTAAATAAGTTAAATAAATAACACAAATGAAAATTATTTGAATTAATGAAAATGTTATAAGAATTTTCTTGTTTAATCTCGAAAGTCCTGAAATTCTGCATTGATCTAGAAACTAGAACATTTGAAAATTATAAAAAAGCTCTAATAATATGTAGGCATGCCGTTCATGGTCAATAGGCAGCAAGTCAGAAAATCGTGACTTTCAACACATAAACCTGCGAAGTTGTTTTTAGTTCATTACAATATATTCACAGTTGAAAATGTCATCTCATTTGACACCTTTTTGGCATTTTTTTCCTTTCTGCTATAATTTCGCTGGTATTCATTTCATCTAAAACGCCATCTACGAGTATTTTCATTTAATGTGCATATTTAACTTTTAAAAATACTTTTTATACTAAGGCTACTAAGCGCCATCTGTTATTAGTTTTTTCTAAACGGAATACCGTAGAGTAGAACGTCTACGCAAGAATAAAAAAAAAATTAAAGGTAGGGGATAGGTGAAAAAAGAAAAGACGCATGAATGTTTCAACGATCTCATCTTTATTTATATTACTTACATATATATTTACAAGTGAGGCAGTAACAGTGTCAACGAACCGAAATTATCAATTCACTGTTTAACAAATCATATAACAGACTATAACTTGTAGCTCGAGCGACAAAACTGTGTAGCGCCGTTTTCAAGTGATTTTTCCTTGTTATTAGTTCTCCTTTGTCAACATTTCTTTATACTAATAAAAATATTTACATAGTGAATAAATATTCACGATCTACTGTCTCTGTCCGCCATGTGAATTTTCCAATATGCTAGAGAGAGAGAAGCAGATCTTGTAGGTATACATAGTTAAATATTTTATCAGTAATAAAATAATATAACAAGGGTTGATACTTGATAAATGGCTTGGTAAAAATCCTTCGAGCTACGAGGTATAGTCACGAGCCTTCATTCACCCGAACACTACCCTTTTTTACAACTGCGAGACAATTTTGTTAATCTAGTTTTAAGTCTATATCGTGTAAAGACTTCAGTTTTATTTACGTTTCTCTTTTAGCAGCTTTCTATGTTGCCATATGAATACACGTTTTATAATACGATGTAAAAATGTTTAGTGTTTTCATGAACATTTACAAGTCTTCTAAGTGTAAGTTGTAACCTGACGGAAAAAGAGTCTCGAACCTAATCATACTGTTGTCCGGGTAAATGGAGGCTATAGTACGGTCGCGGAACACGTATAACTTAATACATTGCTACTTTTCTCTTTTACACAATTCCGCGATAGCATCGTTCTTGCAAATGCACGAGTGTACTATAAGATGATAAGAGATAAGTGTCATGTGAACGTACTAAACACCACGTGCTCCGCGTCCAAACTATAAGAGCTCCCACACAAAACTGCGAATTGGCATCGCATCGCATTTTATTTTTTATTATGAGTTTTGCCGCAGATATTTTGCGATGCGATAAGAATTTGCAATTATGTATGGGAGCCCAAACACAAACAACCACAGATCGCTTGGCGATGAACTCAGCTGGAGACCGAAAGTAACCTTCGATGTTGAGACGAGGTTGCGTACCTCTGATGCGCGGTAACGTTCCGGTTGCTTTCTCCGAAAAATTTTAAACCTTCCGGTTGCTTTTTTCGAAAAAATTAAACATTTCGGTTGCGCTTTTCGAAAAATTTAAACCTTCCGGTTGTATTTCCCGAAAATATGAAACCACTGACTTCGAGAAAAGTCGTGAATTATGAATTAATGTATTCACACATTTTAAATTTCGATTTCTAAATTAGAAATATTAATGAGATGAGTTTGGTTAGAAAACGAAATTCGAAACGTGAGATTTTGATGAGAGTCCTTTTTTATTATGTTCATAGAATCAGTAGCGGCATGGAAGCTTTCTAACTTGGTTGCATAACCATGATTATCTAATTAGTTGGACTTTCTCATCCCCGGAACGCAACCCGCTACCCGCAATACGGAGCGCCTAGTGATTAACTCGAAAGATATAATTTATTTATGTTACTTATAATAATATTATTTATAATAATATGTACAAACTTTACAAAACCCCCGCGGAGGGGGTCTATATCATTAGATACTTGAGTTATAAAAATTTAATTCCGCTCATAAGTTGACTGTCTGTGCTTACTCTTTATTACAATCTATTTGGCTCACCTTGTGAGGTGCCGGGTACTTACGATATCTTACTTGTCGATATTTTCCGAAAGTGATCCGATGATTTCTATACAAGAATTATTATGGACGTAATTTAAATGATTTTAAATATACAATTTAATCGTCTATCTTTTTATATGCATAATATAATAATTTTTACGCCAAGTTCAAGTCAACGTAGGCAAGAAAATAAAATATCATCTTTCTTATCAAGATTCTCGACTAAAGTACCGGGCACCAGCACTCAACCAGCGCCATCTCTTATCGGTATCAGTAAACTGAGAAGACACTCCTTGTTGTTTTAGTTAAGCGCCATCTATTATCAGTTCGCAGTAACTGATGTTTGCGACGGTGGATTGTTCAACGCCATCTATTGTCAGTTCTGTGCAACTGCGAGCGAGCGGCGCGCGTTGGACGGGACGCTAGTGCGGCGCGTCTTCGTCGTGACACTGCAGCCTGGAATTAAATAAACTCATCGTTAGAAACACTTACTATTGTACTATTTTGTATATTATAAAATATGCGAAAGTGTGTCTGTCAGACTTCTACACGCTTAAAGTACTGAACGATTTTGATGAAATTTGGTATGGATATACTTTGAGCCCCGGGAAAAGACAGGATGCCTTTTTGTCCTGGAAAAATGTACGGTTTCCGCACATAAACAAATTTTGGCACAATGGAGTTGCGGGTGCGTCTAGTCGTTGAGACGCATATTAATCTTATTGTTAAGCCGTCAGTCCACCGCAGCGCACGGAGAGACTACGCACGTGCGTCAAGCTTCGCTTTGCAAGAAAATATATATGTGACTGTGTCCACTGCAACCCACGGACACGCTACGCACGAATTGACGTAGTCAAAGTAATAAAAACGGGCTGCGTGGCCGTGCACAGCGTGCGCCGCGGTGGAATGACGGCTTTAGGTCGACAATCGTCCAAAATATAGCTATGAAGTACCACCGAAGAAATTGATTCATAGGCAGTTGACGGACGGAATTCAATATCGCGATCTGTCCGCCGGGTTTGACATAACGCAACCAAATTACGCAGGTCCGCAATCTGCCTATAAATCAACTTCTCTGATAGTAGGCAGTAAGCACATGACATACATAATCAAGACGACGAGTGTGATTATGGAGGCGGTGCGACGCAGCGCGGCTGGCAGCGCGCACAGCAGCAGCGCCGGGCCCGCCCGCGACGCACTGTTGCCGTGTTGCATCGCCGCCGGTTGCTCACCTGAAAAATTAATTAAAAAGATTTTGTAACACCTTCTTAATATATAATAATTTGGAGGAGTTTGCGCTTAAATTCTCGTGTCACAGTGTTTAAGCGCAAACTCCTCCAAAACGGCTCCAAAACCGATTTTAATGAAATTTTGTATGTAGGTAAATTTGTTGGGCCTGAGAATAGGTTTTTATCTGTTTTTTATAATTGATACTTACTAGAAATAATGTATATGGCATAACAACGTTTTCCGGGTCACCTAGTTTTTTAAAATAATATAATACTTAATGGATAGCACGATTTAAAATGACTGGTAGGCGCCATCTATTGGCAAAGCATAAAATAATATGGTAAGCCTGTATGCAGAATTTTAAGTTTACTGCTTTTATATTAATTCCATCTGTTTCTATACGTTCTCTTCTGCACAAAGCGAGTGCTTTCTACTGGCATAACAAAAGAGAAGCTTGTCCTTTATTATTTACTTGGCATATGCTGCTTATATTGTTCCTGCGCGTTTTCGCATAAGGTTTATTGGGGTTGTAGATTATCAGGTTGCCCACCTGGATCACGAGCTGTAACGAGCTGTAACAAGCTACATACCGCTCAGCACGTGCAGCACGACCGAGGCGGAGTCGAGGTTGGAGGGCGAGCAGCTGTAGTTGCCGGAGTCCTCGCGCCGCGGATTGTAGATTATCAGGTTGCCCACCTGAAATATTGAGGTTATATTTACCCTATAAATATAAAAAAGACAGATAAAACTAAATACAGTCTACACGTTGAATGTCAGACACTAAGCACACGTAGATATGCACCAAGGTCTATGATGAATGGCCACTGATAGTGGTGGCAATCCTGGCGGATTCTGTGATTGTTTAATGTATGAACATTGAACTGATGGTAGTTTACTACTAAGTTCAAAAAGAAAAATAAGTATTACTGTCATTTGGTCATTACTCAAAATTATTAACGTTTAAAAATACCGAGATTTGTGTATCCCTCGGTATAGATTCTTTTTGGTTACGTATAGGAGGGATTCATTACGTAAAATCATTGAAATGACATTAAGCAATGCTTAAGCGTATCTAACCAATCACACATTTTTATATAAAAAAAAAAAGACGGGTTGCACTCCGGGAGTGCCGGCAGAAGTGAAAACTTGATTATTAACGTTGTGAATTTTTTTAACCCATTTTTTATAAAAATCGATTATTAAAAAAACCATTTTTTAAATTAATCGAAACCCTTACAATCGATTAAATTTTTAACCCATTTTTATGAAAATCGATTTTTAAAAAATCGATTTTTTTAATTAATCGAAACCTTGCAATTATTTTTAACCCATTTAAAATCGATTTTTTTAATTACTTAATCGAAACCCTTACAATCGATTCAATTTTTAACCCATTTTTTATGAAAATCGATTTTTAAGAAATCGATTTTATTTAATTAATCGAAACCCTTACAATCGATAAAAAAAATAAAAATCGACAATCGAAAAAAAACATATATATATATCAACAATCGAAAAAAAAAAACCAATCGATTGTTCGATTTATCAATTTCGATGTTACAACATCCAACCGTCTTACGGTTTTTCCAAGGTTTTTCGATCAGCACGAGAATCTGACGCGAGTTTCACAGTTTTTATCCATCCCACAAAAGTGCTCAACGCCGCTAAAGAAGTTTTCACTTCAATAAACGCTCCCACGCTCAAGGAATCACATAAACACTCACAGTGGTTTTAGGCGCGAGTCTCTGTCTCTCTACATCTTTATAATCCTCCCTACTCCCTATGTTTGTATGGAACGTCATTTTGGACTTATAGCTCCCACACATAACTGCGAATTTGCATCGCATCGCAAATATTTGCGACAAAATCTATATATATATATAAATGGATTTTCAAACGTGTTAGTCGCGCTAAAACTCGAAAACGGCTGAACGGATTGGGCTGATTTAAGTCTTAAAATATTCGTAGAAGTCCAGGGAAGGTTTTAAAGTGACACGAAGTTCACCGGGACAGCTAGTTCAATGTTCATTATAAAAATAACATTACGATGCGATGCGAATATGCGATGTGAATTCGCAGTATTGTGTGGTAGCCCTAAGCTAATTTTTGGTTTCAAACTACTGCATTGATCACTCACAGTAGTATCAGGCGCGAGTCTTTCCATGCGGATCTCGACCAGACTGCGGTCGTAGTTGAGTACGCGCTCGTCGTTGTGGTACCAGAAGATGTACGCCGGCTCCTCGAGCGCCTGCGTGATGACGCACTTGAGGCTCACCGTGCTGCCCGCCTTCACGTACAGGTCTGACTCGCCCACTATCTCGATCTTGGGGACTGGAACGATAAAGAATGTGAATTTAGCTGGGTCCACACCGGACGATCCGTACGTCTTGGAGCGGCGATCCCGCGATACGCGATCCAGGATCGTGAAGCGTGGATCGCGGATCGCGTTAGACCGATCCAGGAACTTGGAATTGCGATCCTAAATGCGCTCCAAGCGATCCTAAGGCGATCCGTTATTCTGAAGTCAGTCAATATTTTGCACGATATTGAGTCACACGTAAAGCGGCGGCGAATTGCCTTTGCAGCAGCTGGCAAGAAAACCGACAACGTGCGGATCGCGAGCACCAGGGAGCGCGCGCTCCAAAACTTGCGCATGGATCGCGCGCGGCACGTCCACACTAAACGCTCCGTGGAGCGCGCTTCATGCCCCGCGCGACCGGAGCGCGTTGGATCGTTTGGTGTGGACCCGGCTAATGGCTCGCTTGCTGTGCATATCTAACTAAGCTGGGGCCAACAGACAGACACGTCAAACCTACAACACAATTGAAGACATGAGTGGATGAAAGGGGTAGCTAATAATTTAAAAACTGTAGTTTTTTGCCGTCTTTAGGACCGGGAAAATAATTTGAAAATTGAAATAATAATATGGATTCTTTGTATAGCTACATAATATACAGAATGTAACAAAACTAAGTAGGTAAGCGCTGCTACTTTCACAGTGAACTATCTACAAGGAATACGTACACACCCTAAAGTATTATCACTTAGTTTTGTTACACCTTGTATAAGGTAGGTAATGAAGTAGATGAGTTACAAGGTTCATTAAAAAAAGGGAAAAAGTGAGTAATTGCCTTTATGTAGTAAAGTGTTAGTTTCTTCATCTACTTACAATGTGAATAACTCGCTTGCTGTGCATATTATCTAAGCTGGAGCCAACAAACTGACACTCAAACTTAGAACACGACTGATTTTGTCGGGGGTGAAAAACCAGTACTAATAAAGCGTCTCCCAGACAGACGCGGCCTGCGGTGGCGGTGGCGGTGGCAGTCAGTTGGATGACTTGAGAGTTCTAGGAACGACACAGACACACGCGGCCACGCGGCCAAGTCATCTAACTGACCGCCACCGCCACCGCCACCGCAGGCCGCGTCTGTCTGGGAGACGCTTAGGCTTCGTTCAAACCTACGCGACCAAGCAACTGCGAAGCGGGAGCGTCAAGTTCGTCAAGTTGTCAAAATATGTGTGTTTTCAGTTTTGTATTGACGCTCCCGCTTCGCAGTCGCTTGGTCGCGTAGGTTTGAACGAAGCATTTATCCTACTCCTACTCGATATCAATCTTGGCTGATACGCTTTCAGCGTTTTAGGATAGTCTTTAAAGATTCGTTTCATACTATGACTGTGGTTTCATATCAAGAGCGTGCACTCAAGTTATGGTTCGATCGCACTTTCAAGTACCTTTTTGACAGCAAGTTGAGTTTTTGGTTTTGTTTACCTAATAATATGCAGCACCAAAATGTGCCCTTTAAAATCTCCTTGGCTCACTCTCACTCACTCAACTTTTTAGTACTTTTCTCACTTGATTTCACACCAGTTTTTAATGTGACACATACCAACTACGTTGAGCTGGACGAAGTGGCTCATCTTGGGTTCAGTGCCGACCTGGCACTCGTACACGCCTGCGTCGCGAGCCTGCACGTACTTCACCTGGAAATTGTACATTTTGCCGGTTAAAAAGTGTAATCTAAGGTATCAGACAGATCTTTAGGTACATGTAAAATTAGCCCATGTCGGGGGAGTAGTCGAAACTATAAGTGCTAATTTATATGACGCAACGCGCCGTGTAGAGCCAGTCTACACGGCGCGTTGCGTCAGGGTTGCGTCGACGCAGCGCTGTCATTGCGTTGTTTTACATACAATTATCCAAGGTGTTCACACGGCGCACTGTGTCATCGCAACGCACACATGACGGACAGCAGCCCCCGAGACGAAGCGGAAGGGGGTGTTGATGTTAAGCCTGCTCCATAATAACGCTGCGATGACGCAGAGCCCGTGTGGTTGTGGCTGGCTATGCGTCAAATGGCAGCGCTGCGTCGACGCAACGCTGACGCAACGCGCCGTGTGGATTGCTCTTAGAGTAAAAGTGATGACTTTTGTCACAAGCCGTAAAGTTGTTTACTATAACTTGCATTGTTAAAGGAGTTTAGCTGTTTCACAGAAGGACACAAAATTGTGGATAGCTCCGTCACAGCAGTGTCAAAATCTCGTTCTAGCTCATAGATCTAAATATGAATCCAAGTACATATTATGACAATAATTGAACCAACTATCACCATCATCACCTCTCATCATCATATCCCCACCATCATCACCACCCACCTGCAGCGTCCACGTATCAGTGGCCTCCACCAGGAAGGCCTGGAAGCGCTCGTCGGCGATGAACGTGAATCTGTCCACGGTAAGGATGTGGGCGTCGCGCCGCCGTATCCACGACACCGACTTGTTGCTCAGCTGGCGGACCTGGAGTTGAGAATGTTGAGTGAGAGAGATGGAGAGAAAACAGAAAGAGCGGAAAAAGATTTGCATTGATTCACTTACTATAAAAACTCACACTAGTTTCTGTACCAATGTAAACTAGCAGTTTACACTCTGAACAACACACGAGGCAATAACACATTAACCCATCAAGCCCCATAAGCTCACCGGTGAGCGAGACACAATAGAATAACAATAGATTTCCAAGAATCCACGATCGAATGATTATTTTCCATTTTTGAGACACGTCATTCTAAATTTCTAACGTCTCGTTAGCGACTGATTCGCAAGCGAATTTTATTGTTTAACTACCCACATTATTATAATGTGCGATTTATTTTTAAATTTTCGTTTGTTTAACTAAAGGGGATTGTAATATTTTTTATCGTAAATCCTAAAGCTTTTACATGTGCGTTGTGCAAATTGTAATATTATACTACAAAAGCAATTATCCACGTTAATAATCATCAAAGTGGAATTATATATCCGAATAACTCAAGATAACTCAACGAAGAATATATCGTTACCATAAAATTCCTCGTATTGTTTTTAATTTAGCACCGGACCGGACTTTTATTTAATGAGTACATATTAATGATAATTAAAACACGTTCCGTTCTCTGTTCACAATTACAGCGGATGCAATCGCGGTGTTTTATTAACGAATTATAGTGTAATTATAGAACCGACGTTCGTTAAAACAGAATTATTTTGCGCCGACAAAATTAAGTTTATTCAGATAGAAAAAACATGGCCGTAATTGTTCAAGAGAATTCATAATAGGCGGAAAATTAATTAACATAGTATGTGTTCAATATGTCTAAAATTTTGCGAGGGATGGGACACAAAAACACGGCACGACGTCGTACGACGTCGTACGGCGCCGTGTCGTGGAAATCCACGACGCGCGTCGTAAAAAACCACGACACGGCGCCGTACGGCGTCGTACGACGTCGCGTCGTAGAAACTCATCTTGAATTTCTACGTGAGTTTCTACGGCACGACGTCGTACGACGCCGTACGGCACCGTGCCGTGTTTTTGTGTCCCGGCCCTAAAGGAAGATTATAACTACAATAATATACAGGGTGTAATAAAACTAAGTGACGAAAGAGTGAGAGAATCAGTGCATTCGACTAGATTGAACTTGGAAATAAAATGGAGGCATCTGTCTTGGCGTAGTTCTATGTTTGGCGCCACTGACCTCTATAATACACTGGACTGGCGATGCCGTACAAAATGACAGTTATTTCTTGTGCCGATTTTAAGCGCCGCGGTGAGTGTACTGTGAACTAATTACATAGAAAATTGCAACCGCCATTTGCAAAATAGTAGTTCCAAGTACACTCACTACTACCTTTACATAGACGTCAGCGCCAAAATGGCGACTTTCAAATAGGAACATTTTATTGATAGCGATCGCCGGTCCAGTGTATTATAGAGGTCAGTGGTTTGGCGCAGTTCTATTTTTGGCGCAGTTCTATTTTTGGCGCAGTTCTATGTTTGGCGCAGTTCTATTTCTGACGCAGTTCTTGGTTCTCACCTTGCAGGGTAGGTAGGCGTGGGTTCCCAGCTGTGCCGTGATGTTGTTGGGCGCGGAGGAGTCGAAGTACGGCCCTGTGTAGAGGCCCACGTAGCGGCGCGCGCGAGGCCCGCCCGCCTCGCCGCACGAGAGTACTGAAACAACAAAGTACACATTAAGATATTATATTTAGGTATATAGGTATATATGTCTAAATTTATATACTGTTTCAGCACCTCCATACTGAAACAGTATACATACTAGTTTTATTATTGTTTAATTAGACTAGTAAGTCTCTAACACCAGTTTTTCTCGCCGGGCTATTTTCCGATCTAGTGACAACATTGTAGTTTGCTTAATAATGTGGATGACATTACGCATCCACTAAGATCGAGTTGCATTCGACAATTTGACGGCGAAGCTACAAATTTATGGGCATTGCAAAAAAGGACATAAAAACTATCCTGCTTTATTTCCGGAATAAATAGTATTTATTTAGAGCTGCTTTTTAGTAAAGATTATAATAATAATAGCTCCCACACCGGTTTCAATGACGGTGGCCGGTTTCATTAAAACCAGGCCAGCTACGCAGGAGTAATTTTATAGTGCCCAAGTGTGTGCGCAGTACACAAGAGCACTCTCTATTCCTTTACTCTCATAACCCAGTGGGACGGCAGACCGACACGACCGGCGAGAGATCAGGCACAGGATCGACTTTTTACATGCCCATCCGAAGCATGGATCATCTCACTTGTCAGACAATCAGGTGATCAGCCTGCATTGTCCTAACCAAACTTGGAAATAACATGTTTCCAACGCGGGAATCGAACCCAAGACCTCCGAGTCAAGAGCCGCGCTCTCTACCACTAGACCACGGAGGCGTTTAGTATAGATTGGTGTGGAGTGTAGACACCTGCTGAATTGAGTGTGAGGTGTGAAATAGTCACATAATATACAGCTAGTCACTTCGCATTATATTCCCTTGATCGCGGATTCTTGGAAATCTATTGTTATCGCGGTCGCATGCGACCGCTTGGGGCTTGAGGGATGAAATATTATCTTATCATATCATGTCAACTTAACCTCTGTTAAAATAGCGAAGATACACCGTTATTTCTAATACATCTATCTAGCTATCGACAGTGTTCAGACTTTCATAAAATTTGACTTTATATAACGCTAATGTCTCTCTGGATTATCTTCTGCGAACACCAATATTATGTATTTGCATAAAATATAACGTCGGCGCGACGGCTGAGGGTCTGACCCATGTTTGAACTTCGTACTCGAGGGGTACTTTAGATGCCAGTTAAATAAATTGTACATTTTCTTGAAAAAGTCAATTGAAGCAGACATAATATATTTTGTTCCTTTTTCCATTTAAAAGACCGGTAACGCACTCGATACTCTTCTGATCGCAGATCGCAGTTTCCATTAGGTAAACCGTTTGCTTGTTTGCCTTTCAATTTTATAAAAAATTACTATGATAATTAAAATATTAAACTTCTTTATATTATATTATATTATTATTATTATATTAATATAATATATTAATATAATAATAATAATATAATTATAATTAAATATATTATATTCATATTATTATCCTTTATTTCCAAGAAATTGATACAATGATGTTCTTGTTTGACAATATCTATCTCAATGAGGTGTGGAAATGAGTTTATGCCCCTCGGTGACATAATCTAAAAGTAATTTATTACATATTAAATCAGGACTTGCTGTTAAAATTTATAATATAATTTTACTTTAATCAGAAATATCTAACTATATAAGCGTTCTAGAATAGAATAAAAAAACAACTAAACTAAACTACAATTTAAAATATAAGAATCTGTACAAACAGACGGTCTTATCGCTGTAAGCGGCTTCTTCCAGACAACGTTGAACGTTACGTTCGAGAATAGATTGCTGTCAAAAAACCTTACTAATTAGGCATTAATCAGCAAATTAAGCCAAGCTACAAACTACAAACCGCTAATCCCGTGAAATAGCTAACCGATATTAATTAAAAACCCGTGAGTTAATTAGGAAAGTTTAGTAATCACTCTAACGTTATGTATGGTTATGTGGTAGGCGCAGTACGCGACCGGCAGGCGCCGACCGTAAATCTTTATAGCTGTATATGGCTCAACGATCGACGTTATTAGGTAATAAGGCCATATAAAAGTAGCCTATGTCACGTTCAAGATATCCTGGGTGTGCATTGAATGTACCATCCAAGAAAATTATACTATCAGAGAAGTAACGTATAAAATCTTTCCATTAAATTTAAAAAGTAGTCAAAGAGCGTTTGTGTGATAAAGTCTTATTATATTAGGTTAATGATTTCATAAAAGATGGCACATCTTGGGAGTAGAATGCCTGCTTGTAAGGCTATTTATTTCTACATAATATTTTAAATGTAATGTAATTTGACTTACAATTATATTGTAACTATTACTTTTTGGCAAAAAGTGAGTTTGTTACGCCGGTTCTTCTCGCCGGGTTATTTAAAACAACGCGTCAACATTTTCTGATGTTATACCAGAAAGGTCTGATTTTGTTACTAAATTCAACAGTTATTGTTCAAAGGATCAAAATAATTTTCCTAAAACTAAAAGACCTAACATCATAATAAGTTATGTAATTTCATCGAAAACTCAAGAACTCCTGTGGATTTTGCATTTTGAAACTTTCTTGCAGTTCTAATTACATTTATTGTTTGGATATTTACTTTTCTATTATGTTAAGACAACAATCCATACTAATATTATAAATGCGAAAGTTACCTGTTAACGCTCAAACTGCTGAACCGATTTTGATAAAATTTTCTATTCAGATACTTTAAGTCACGAGAAAGGACAGAGGATAGTTTTTGTTGTGGAAAAATGTACGGTACCCGGGCGATAAACTTTTGAAATGAGTTGCAGTCTTCTAACACCTAATAAGGGTCAATTCACACCGCAACGCGACGAGGCGAGGCGCGGTGCGGCATAAATTTGTATGGATTTGACAGATTTCAATTGTGCGAGGCGACATGCAAATCTGTCAATTCAGTACAAATTTAGAAATGCATCTACCCGTCGCGTTGCGGTCTGAATCAATCCTTAGGGCCTGTCCACACGGCGCGTTGCGTCAGCGTTGCGTCGTTAAATTTGTACTGATTATTGACAGATTTCAATTGCGTGAGATGTCTTGCAAATCTGTCAAATCCATACAAATCTGGCCGTAACGCGCGCTTCAAAACGCCCAATGTGTACCAGCTCTTAGGGTGACGAGTGATGAGTGATGACTATTATAATGCTTGTACTTATAATAAGGTATTTATTAAAATCTCATTTAACTTCAAGTTTCTTTGTTTGAGAATTCTTATATTCTTGTATACTTTTTTTTCTATATTAGCGAACAGTATTGTATAACGTTCGTATTGTTCTTATACAATATCCGAGTAAGTTATTAAAAAAATATTTGCTAACAAATGTAACCTACTTCGGGCGGAAATGCTACGATAACGATCTAAAGATATTCTTTAGCCAACTGCAATCGATAAAGGTCAAAATACAAAACGGATTAGACGGATTACTTTACTTGCTAAAAGTTTACTGTCGCAATCAATAAAACTCAAAACATTGCACGAATTGGTTATTTCATAAGGCTTTCAAAGTTAACACTCTAAAGCAAAATCCAAATCTGCCGAAGATGGAAACAGTGAGTACCATAAAAAGGACATTGTCTTGTAATAGATTCTAATTTTGTTATTCTATAAATTAATTTTTGGTATATTAAGGGCGAAGCCAAACGAGGATAATTTTGTGAGTCATGAGCCGCAGAATTTTTGCCGGGCAGAATTTTTTTCATACAAATGACAACTCATTTTGAGTCGCCGTGTGAATCAAACATGACTTTTGTATGAAACTGAATGCAGCAGAATTCTGCCCGGCAGAAATTCTGCGGCTCACGAGCACGACTCAAAAATTACGCTCGTTTGGCTTCGCCCTTAACCCATCAGTCGTGGCAAAACGAGACACAATAGCTTTGTCATTGTTATCGCGGCCGGATGTGGCCGCTTGGGGCTTCATGAATTAATATTTACTTTGACTTTTGCACGTCACCTGGGTGGCAGGATGTTTAGACAGTATTTTATAATTTGAAGACCTATGTTATGCACTACATAGTACATTCTTGCAATAAATAAATAAAAAAAGGCTTTCCACGGAAACCGTACATTATCCCGCGATAAAAAGTAACCTAGTCCTTTCTCATGATCTAAGTACTAATATTTATTATATTGTACGTAATCGTGATCGATTCCGTAATTTCGAAGCCCATAATTCTATTTTGTAGTTTATAATAATGTATTATTTATATATAAATGTGTTATCATCGGTCAGTCACCTTTGGTTACTATTAAAATATAAAAAAAAACTGCCTTACATATTATTACAACACAGAAAAACTACGCGAGCCCTCACAAAGCTCGGCTTTTAGCTAGTTATTATAGAAATCAAATCAAATCAATCAAATCATTAATTTATTCACTTAATGTAGAAGTTAGTAATTGCAATTTACAACTAATGTACCCAAATGAAACATCAAATTACGTACACCATTTTGATGTAATCTAGGATTGCAGACGAAGCCGCGAGTAAACGCTAGCTAATAAGATATTATCGCGCCGCATAACACAACACCAATAGCAATAAAGATCACAATAAGAGACCATTTACTATATTAATATGGGGGATTAAGGTGCTATTACACATGCATGTCGCTTCATATCATGCCAGTTACTCGTAAGCAAAAATATTATATCACTAGATGACGCCCGCAACTCCGTTGCGCCAAAATTCGTTTATCACGCGGGAACCGTACATTTTCCGGGATGAAAATTATCCTATGTCCTTTCCCGGGATTCAAAGTATCTCCATGCCAAATTTCAGTAAAATCGGTTTAGCGGTTTGGGCGCGAAGAAGTAACAGACACACAGAGACACTTTCGCATTTATAATACGGATATGACATGTGACATATTATAGTAGAAGTGTGTGTTTGTGAGGAAAATAACTTTTGAATTACTATTTACTATTTAGTAGAACATAATTCGATTTCGAGGTTTCTGAACTAAATAAATAAATATATAACGTAAATATGACAAAAATTGAGATTAGTTGTTTAATTACCATTTCAGTTTGCTGAGAAATGATTTTAAGAACATGTTTGCGCTAATAATAATGATTTACGCCAGAAGTCTTTAAGCATACGTTTTTCTTAGTAGTGCAACGCAGTACAACCATGCTAACCTCAACAAATATATTTTACTCAATATTTGTAGTAGTTACATTTTTTTAATGCTGCTTACTTTTCGTCACTTATTTAGGTGCCGATTGGCAGCGGGCGACATATTGAAGCAACCGCAGACGACGTGTCGCGACTGCTGCCGCTACATGTAGCCGGCTTCCAACTTGTACTTATACTGTGAACACGTTGCAAACTTTCACTGTAATGCAACACTAGCACAGTGTAAGCGGCCCTTTACAGATATGTTCTGCGGTTGGCGGGTCGCCAGCGCCCGACAGCCCGCGATACAAAACAGACATAGCCCCCGAATAAAGTGGAGCTTATTCTCCCTAAATGAAATTTAGTTTAATGCATAGAAACTGTTACGGGACGTAAGAAAATGCATTGAACGTGAAGGCTTAAGGTTAGATATTGTGTGATTCATATTTTATTTCTGTTATTTTGTATTTTTTAACGAAGCAGACTGATCACATTTCTGGTAAAAAAGGTATCTCATTCAGTCTAATCTTTTCAATTTCTACATCTTATATCTTTATATCCTTAAACGAGTAATTTTTGTATATATGTATATATATTTGGAATCTCGGAATCGGCTCCAACGATTTTCATGAAATTTAGTATATAGGGGGTTTCGGGGGCGATAAATCGATCTAGCTAGGAATAATTTTCATAAAATGTCCTTTTATGTGTGTTTTTTGAACTTTTTGAATACCGAGCGAAGCTCGGTCATATAGCTATGACACTGGTAAAAGCTAGTTAATTCGCAGCACGAAACTTAAACATTTAATGGCCTCATTTAAAGTTTCTCCCAACGTAAGCGTTAACCTAATAAACACAAATACTAACAACAAACATATTCAAAAGACGATTGATATAACACAAAAACAAACCAAAACACCGTTTTATGATTTTGATTGTCTTTCAAGTATCTTTTTCAATGTATCAGACATGGACAAAACTACATAGCATTATGTATACTATAATATGCACTGCTTAATTATTTTATAAGCAAGGGAGTTAGGGTAATTCTGCTATATATGGGATATAGCTGAATGAAATATTCCATCTAATATGATTATTATTTTTAACAAAAAATTAAAACCGACTTCCAATGTAAAAACAATAATAACATCCTTATAATATGAACTAATAAATAAATAAATAAATAAATAAATCTTTATTAAAAAGTATTAAATAATTTTTCCTATCTAATGGTGTCTTTTTCCGAATTCGGCTAAGCCTCAACTATTTCTGTACTCAATCTTCATAATTTTGAAGTCGGTACCAGATATAGCTGAATCCAGATGCCAGAATATTTGAAACATTTGTGACTGGCACCGACTTCAAAATTATGAAGATTGAGTACAGAAATATGTAGTTGAGGTTTAGCCGAATTCGGAAAAAGGCACCATTAGATAGGAAAAATTATTTAATACTTTTTAAATCATATTATAAGGATGTTATTATTGTTTTTACTTTCACTCTTTTTAGTTACCTTAAGTAAAACCATCGCGTACTATACGTAGAATAATACACCTGTATATTATTCAACGTATCTTATTACAATTTGTTAACAGTCACACTTACAAAATATAATATCAGCTGCAGATAATTTAAACAATACATTTAAAAAAAATTGAAGTGGACACGTGCTAGGGCAGCGCCAAACCGGAATAGCAGCGGCGAGGCTTTCAGTGTCATATGATTTTGAATTTTTTGTTTATTATTGTAATACATAGTATCGCTTGAGAAGTCTACGGCTGCCCGTGGCTGCTCGTGGCCGCGATTGGTGTGACAGTGCACTAGCATGTGACTTGTATTATCGAAGCAACTTACTTCTCAGAAGTAATGTCAAATGTGAGCCTTACGCACTGGAGATAAGGTTGAATATTTTGTTATGTTCAATTTTGGTGACATTGGTGACCCTAACGTGGTAATGATGATGATGATGAATGTAATTTGTATAGTAGCATATGCTTTCAGTTCTTAAAACAGCGCCTAAACCCCCAACCTTGTATCTATAAGGAATCCGGAGTTCTCTTAGTATCTTCGGAACCATAGTATACCTTGGTGCAAAATCTTGCGTTTTGGTAGCATATGCTTAGGATGCTTCTCATAAAACCAAAATCACCATACGTTTCCATATAAATTTCGAGGAGTTCCCTCGATTACTCATGGATCCCATCATCAGGTCACCACTTTTGTGAACATGGTACCAAATTGGAGTTGAACCCTATACAACAAAAGAAAAAATTTGAAAATCGGTTCACAAACGGCGGAGTAATCGTTGAACATACACAAATAAAAAAAAACAAATATATCCACAGCCGAACATATAACCTCCTCCTTTTTGGAAGTCGGTTAAAAAGGAACTCCTCTTCCACATTAGCGTGGTTTTTACGTTCACGGGCTAGGTGGGCCAAGCTATTAACCTAATAATTAATAGTGTTTGGCCGCCGCTTCCCCGGAATTATTATATCTCTGCCCTCAATACTTCTGCCAAGGGCTGCAGTTAGCTGGAGTTACATACGTTGTAGGGTTTATTATTTACTCGATGATTTGGCAAAGGTAAAATGAGATTCATTGGTTTTGTTATTTAGTTGTGGTGCTTGACATCTGCCAAAATTCTGGAAAATTGCTTCAAGAGATTTCAGCAATAAAGAAGAAGCATTATTTAGAAATATTCATATAATTTTTTTCTGTCAATTTTTAATATTTCACAAAATACCGTGCTTTTCTATACCAAAATATTAACTACACAACATCGCTCGCGGAATCTAGATTTTTAGTTCACGTCCTATTTATTACACCGGTATTAAAAACGTGCCAAATTTAGGGTAAACCGCAAAGTTAGACCAATATCCGTGTCGGGGGGGTTACACGGGGAAGGTGGGTTAGCTCCCCCGGTGTTCGACCCCCGGGTGGGTCGGACCGGACGCGATAAAACGCAAATTTATTCCGAGTCGCCCGGCCCGCAGCTTTGATATTGGCATACAGCGGCAATGGAGCGTGCTCTAGGGATGGGCAAATGACCGAATACCGAATATTTAGATTGGGGAAATTGTTTTTACCCGACTAAACCAAAGGTGTGTGATTTAACGATGGATGATTATTAACGTATGCATTATATCAAACATAATATGGGTGTGTCATATTTTAAAATAATAATATAATTTGTATTATTATTAACAAAATATATGATGAGCTGCTGCACTTACCATAAACATATTAAGTATAATCATCACTTGTAATTTTTTTTGGCAAGTATTATCAAAACACACCATGAAGCCCACCTGGCTTATAATAATTATTGCGGTGTAATGTGTATAAACACGAGTGAAACTGAAACGTCAAATTAAGCAGTCGGGTTATAATTTTGTAACTTTTATTAATAGTTGTTGTTTTTCAAAATGTTGAATTTCATAAACATAGTATAAACAACAGGCTGGCCTGCGGTGGCGTTTGACTTTGGGGGAGGCCTTTGCCCAGCAGTGGGATAGTATAGGCTCATAAAAAAAAGTATAAACAAAAAGTACTTTTGATAACTGACATTATATTTTGTGTAAAGATTATAAGGTTTATATTTAACATCATGAATCATCAAGTCTTATCTATTTTAAGGTTAGTAAGAAAAAGCCTGCTGTAGGGTATCAGGATTTAGTATCTAACACAACCGAATACTCTACTATCGAATATCTGGCACCGCATTACCGCATATTCCCACAGGAACATCACTAGAATGCACCGATACAACCCGAACATGACGTTTCGAGGCCCTCCCACTAAACATTTTCTATTGAAATTTATTCTTGCCTTTTTATTTTTAAGACATACTCTTTCTTGTTCCGCTCCATCGGGACTGTATTTCAGATGTGACCTAACTGATATTTATTTCTATTCAGACTTAAAATATAGACTTGAATAGGGCGTGAATTTTAAATTCTTTTCTCAATTCACTAAAATGCACATTTGTTTTTTAAATCTTACTTAAAATCTATCCCAAAATGGATACTGGATGAAACTACTGGATTTTGTTGGCAACTTCGTTGTGCCAAGACTTGTTTATCGCGCAGGTACCGTCCATTTTTCCCTGATAAAATATAACTATGTCGTGGGAAATCTGCATAGAATAGGGAATCTGTATACGACATTTCATACTGCTGTAAAGTTATCATTTAAAAATTAGTTGATGGAACCTTACACTTTGCGCGATAAAAACTATCCTATGTATTCGTGCTTTCTTGGGCTTCGAAGTATCTCTATACCTTTTCTCAATATTAATATGAAGGGTTAGACAGGCATGCACATTTTGACGTGTCATGCATAACATGGATATTCCTGTAATATTTCTCAAACATATTATACATACACATTTTAACAATATATCATTCATGTTATCCAATCTAAAAATACAACAGCCCGTACAAACTCGTCCTTGGACGTAACAATAGGAGGGAAAGAGATAGATAATCCCTTCCCAAATATATATTATCCCCACGGAATTGATTTGAATAAATAACATAATATATCATAGCGGGATGTAGTTGCGGGTCGTTAGTATCGGGATTAGAACATCTATACATATTTTATATATATTTTATACCCGTGCGACGCCGGGGCGGGTCGCTAGTATATTATATAATATGTTGGCATATGACGGAGTACTTCTTATGTATAATCATCACCATTATCTTTACGAAGTGAACAATTCATAATATAAAAAGTTTGCAATTATAAAATGTGTATATAAAAAGTAAGCGAGGGAGGACCCATTGGATTTTGTAATATAATTTCTCTAGTGTACCCTTTCTTGTGATTTCATACAAAACGACCCAGTAGTTTCAGAGAGTGCTCCATGCAAACTCATAAATCTTGTCCACAATAACATATATATAGTTTTATCGCTTACATAATTCATGTAGACTTATGATTATTGAGCGCAAACAAGGGCTTACAGAAAAACTGCGTATAATAGCGAAATACATCACGGGGAGCTTTGGAAAAAAATTACAAAACCTAAAAAAGGTTTTTAAAATTTGGAGTTTCAAAATTGCACATGTTTCCATAATCCTTTGAGCTAGGATATTGAAAAGAGTGGTTAAAAACGCGGCCACGGGTCGGCTAATCGACTATTTAGTATCCAGCCGTTTGTGGCTAGCCGTAACGGCTTAGCCGCTATCGCACCCTCACGTGTAACTGCTCGCAGTAAGCGGTAAATTCAGGCTGTATTTGAATAGAGACAAAGTAACATTTTGGCTTCGCAGTACTTGACTACGAAGTCAAAAGGACGGTTAATATCTTACACGAATAATATCTATGGAGTATGGACGTTTCATATCACGTCAGTCTGGCCCCGTGCTAAGTACCTTAGGGACTTGTATTACGGGTACCAGACAGCGGAAACATATTTTTATATGTATGTAATATGTATGTTTGTTTTGTGTTACTAGAAATGTATGTAGGATTGGTGTTAAGCATAACATTATTATATTACTAGCTGTCCCGGCAAACGTTGCTTTGCCATAATATGAAGTATTTCGCCCATATTATTTTATTGAAGTGACTAAATAAGTATGTCGCCATGGCAACGTCGATCGCTATCCCGTCGCACAAACAATGGTCGCCGTCAGTCTCAGGTTGTAATAATTTACTAATATTTATTCAACAAATGCACTTATCAATATATAAAGTACCCAGTAGTCGATTCTCAGACCTACTGAATATGCATATAAAATTTGGTAAAAATCAGTAAAGCCGTTTCGGAGGAGTTCGTGGACTAACATTGTGACACGAGAATTTTATATATAAGATACATGCTATTGTGTCTGTCTGTCAATTATTTACATGGACCGCTAAACTGACTTTGATGCCATTTGATAAGATACTTTAAATGTCTGCAACCGTACCATTGTATTCTATTAAGGAAAACTTTTTAATTGTCTTTACGTCAACTTTAATTGTCATGTAACTATAATTTCCCTAACAAAATATAACAAGGCTAATAAAACTACTCATGCAATGAATTCGGCGCAACAGTCACAGGCAACAACTTGTCTTAAACCTCTCACACATTTCCATATCATCACTTCCCCAAGACTCGTCACAGCTGATCTCACACCAGATATTAATCAACGTTAACCCTAAACCCCCCACCCCCACTCTAGCCCCCATTTACCCCCACACATCCCCGTTTAATCAGTCGGACAGCGAGATGACTTAAGCCTACAATTATTGAGCATCTACTGCCGGTCTATTGATAACGTGACGTCACGTGACGTTACGTGACGTCACGACGTGACCGCAGACGTGACGTGCACAACGACGTGACAAATGTCACGCGGACATTCATGATGTAAGGGTGCATACTGGAGGAAGTGACATCTTAGGCTGTGTTCACAATTGCGTCCTCGACTTATTGAAATATTTGTTTAAAATTTATTTACAAATGAAACAAATCTTATTAGGCGTAAAGACACGCATATTCTTGGGATTATACATAATGTGGTTCGTTATTTATTTATTTATTTCTTATACAGTTAGGTTTTGTATATATTTTGTATCACACACATGAATAAAATTATTAACTGAATATAACAAATATGTATGGGGCTTGAAAGTTGAAATTAGTAACCAACCAATCTTAAACAGAAACTTGATGTAATAAAACTCGCTGTGTCTAACGGTAGCAGCCCTAGGAATATTATATAAGTTCGCTACACACCAACTTCGGTTATTAAATAACCAAAGTCATAATTTACAGCATAAATCATAAGACGTGAAATCATAGCGCTGTTTCTCACTACGTAATTTGTAGCGGCACTATAAGGCCGTGTTTCCACCTGCAAGACAACTGTCGCGAGAAGTGTCTGACAGTCTGTCTGACAGCAGCTTGCAAGTGTAAACCCCGTAGCAAGTGCTGTTGCGACAATTTGTCAAGCGCTTCCTGCGAGTAGTTGCGACAGCATGTCTAAACATGTCTGCGAGTACTCGCGACAGATCTCGCTGCGGGTCACCGCAGATATACTAGTCTAGTTTCGTATAGTATTATCCGCGAGCTTCTCGCACGATATTTTATTGCAGTAAATGTAAACAATATTGCAAGAAACTCACGCAAGACTTCCGCGAGTTTGCTTGCAGGTGGAAACACGGCCTAAGACTCGTAGCAGATCTAGGATAGTAATTATAATGACTTTCCGATCTTTTACGCAGCTAGCCGCGACCGACAAAAATTAAAAAATGAAATGCCACTTTATTTTTCTCTACTGATATATTTTGTGTAGCGGCCCATGCTGCCGCCGCTTGTGGCGTAAACTCTAGTGGTGTAGAGTAAAATGAAACCTATAGAGTATAGACTATGTGTACTTGTGTAGTATCTAATCATAAGGTGGCATTTTATTTGAATTTTTGTCGGTTGCGGTTAGCCGCGGCAAAGATCGGAACGGTACCTTTAGGTAGCACTACTACAAAATGTGTAGCACTGCTACGAGACTCGTAGCAGATCTACGAGACTCGTAGCAGATCTACGAGACTCGTAGCAGATCTACGATAGTTGTACCGCTTCTACGAAATAAGTAATAGTGCTCCTTTGCTACAGCTTTGCTTATATTAATGAAATGACATAATATTTCGTCAGTTCAATTATTTCCAAAATATAATCCGTGCACCGGTTACAGTGGTCATATTCATTGACAGGTTAGCTATGTGGAGAAGTGATTTTATAGTGTTTGCGCTATATATTATGAGAACTCTCTCTTTTTTTTACTGTCTGTGTTATTTGGAAATAACATTTTTCGGGCACGGGAATTGGGCCCATGACTGTCATGCTCGCTAAGTTATTTGGAGCAAAACGGACTTAATATTATATTGCTCATTATTTTTTGTTAGTGTGATAAAATTAATATTTTACTTGGTCAAAAGACATTTTTTTGTCCAAAGAGAGAGTTAAAACTTTAAACATAATCACTGTCTATACAAAACCTTTTTATAGATAGTAATTTGTACTTGATCGTTTTTACTCGTGTATCATAGCTTTGTAGTTCTAGCAATTATGAAATTTTGTTCAGCTGAACTGTAGCCTGCTGTATAAGTGGCCATTTACTTAACAACTATGTAGTTAATTGGTTGTGTACATAATAATAGCTTTCAAATGAAGGATTGTTTTGAATTTTCCAAAATGAATTATCGATATAAAATTTAAACTCCTTTGTCTGTTATTTACAGAGCCTGTAGAAAATATAAAGCTAAGTTTAAAACATAATACGTAAACACAATTTCATCAAAATCCGTAGTTCAAACGTGAAGTAAGAAGCATAGAGACACACATATTTCCACATTTACACCTTAAGTATGTGAAGAAAATTACTCAATAATGATTCTTCGCCATGACCCAATTTAAACACAAGAAAAAATGCCGTGACATCATTGAAAATAAATTTAAAATGCAAAAAGGGAAGTGGACACTGTCCCCCCTTTCCCCCCTCCTACTTACGGCAATTTACGTAAAGTAGGTCAAACGACAGTTGCTGTTTTATTATAAACAGCAAACGTTACTAACACTCATCAGCATTATCACAATGTGACAATATATCTCTTTTTAAAATTCTTCGTGGACACAAATAAATACTATAGGTCTACCAGAATCCTACCCTTTATCAAAATGCTAATATATTATTTTATGTAAACTGTTTTTATAATTTCTATCAATCTGTTGAAATTTTCATTAAATTTACACAAAATATATTTTTATACCAGAAAAATATCTCCAACAAATTTTACACAAAAATAAAATATTTTGATAATTAATAGCTGGCAACACTGTTGCAGTTGGTATAAATCTGTGATATAAAGCGTGGGGTGGTCAGGTGAACAATATTAGCAGGGACTCCCCGCCGCGCCAGAACTCACGGGTTTCGCACAGGGGAGTCCCTGTGTACAGGGTTGTTAGAGCAAAAAAATATACCTCACACAGTATTAACTTTATGTAATTTTGGTACATAATAAGACAAAACATTAGATATAACTAGCTGACCCGGCAAACGTTGTTTTGCCTTATAATTTATTTCTAGTATCAATATAAAAAGTAGATCAAAAGGAGTTCACGCACAAACACTGTGCCATGAGAATTTTATATATTAACCTATAAATCCCAAATAACATTTGAAAATCCATTGTGTCTGCGATACCCACGATGGAGGTGTTAAAGAAGATAAGATATGACATTGTAAACCATACTAATTAGTCTGTCTGTTACCACTTCAGGCTGAAGCCACTGAACCGATTTTATTTAGTATTTTGAGTTCAGTAACTTTTTGCTGCCCTTGCATATAAAGATCTAGTATTGTTTTGAAGTTAAGCATTACGAAAAACAGCAATTATTCTCATATACATAATAATATTTAGAAATTATATTTACTTTTGTTAAAGTACACTATTTTTAATCTTATTTTACACCCAGATACACATCAGCTTACGTATAAAATCATTACAAATTGAATTTACCGCGTATTTTGGCAACCCTAGGCGAGTGGTAGCCTGCCGAGCATCACAAGTGTTTCACTAAGATGAATTAAAACTCAGACAATGGTTCATTTGGAACAGGGTAGAGGTGCTTGAGGTATTGATACTTTTTGCAATTAAAAAAAGAGTATTGAAAATAAGATTTGTAAGCATCATTTTGAAGACATGAGTGGATGAACCATGGAAATAACAACTTGAAAACTGTCGTGTATTTCCATAAATGGAGGCTTAGGATCGCGAAAATTAAGTGAAATCAAAAAATGTTAATTATATAGTTAGATATATTAACCCATCAAGCCCCATAAGAGCACCGGCCCAACCAACACAGATTAGCTGAATAAGTTTTGCGTAAAAGCAATTCTTTTGACTTTAAGCTGGATAAAGTATTTGAATAACTTCTGTGTAAGCGCTTATACAGATGATACTCAAGCAATTTGGGCACAAAATATCTTGCTTCAATTTGGATAACATTTGATTAATAGTCACATAGCAGCTGAATAAATGTACAACACCCTGAATATCTTCTGCATAAATTCTGATTATTCTTTAGTCCAGAAATTATACATCTTTTATGCAGTTGATAATTTGTGAGTTCAGATATTCAAATGATATTCAAAAATCCGATATCAAGAGAAGTTTTATAAAGAAACTATGCAAGTAAAAAAAATAAACATGTCATTTTTCATCGTGACGAGATTATTTTGTGATATACTTAGTTAAAAAAATTGTAATGGTGGTAATTTTCGTCACGTCTTCAAAAATTTGGCAAGTAAATTGCTTCATACATTTTAAATAAGTTTAAGGTGAATTATATAAACGCATGGCACTTTACTGTGAATTATCAATATGATTATTGTACATTTTTTGAGCGCCTTAAGATAAAGCTACAATTTAAAAGGTAAACAAATGTAAATAATATTTAAATTAAATTATCTAATACTTTTTATCAAATTTCAGTCCCGGCAAATAATGAGAATAAAATTTTGTATAACCGCTAATGTTTGCTACTCACTAAACAAGTGTTTCATTATGATAAATGTTGAGGATTTTTATAAAAAGAGGTTATGTCGAACGTTAGTTAATGGAGGACGGCCAATTTGAATAAAAGTGTCAGTTTCGGTGATTATTTTGCATTTTTCTGCATTGGTTCACATACGACTACATATCCAGAAATTATTTGGTTTAAAGTACAATAATTATACATTTCTCAGAAAAATCTCTTAAATTACATAATGCAGTATACTCTTATGCAGCTTGTTAGGGTTCTTTTTGAAGAACATAAATCTATGAATATTTGAGGTTGAGTTACATATGTGACCTATACTAATGTAGGTAGGACCCACTATTAAGTATTTCAAGTTAAGGAGGCATGCACAGTTGTTGATGCAGCACTTATCAAGTTTTGATACAAAATTGTGAAATATCTGGATATAAACATAGATATCTTCGACTAATCAGTTATTTGCTGCTTAAGATACTCACATTTGTAACTGATATTGTTTTAAGCTGAACGTAAAGACAATTGTTCGCTTATAGCGCTATAAGTTAGGTAAAACAAGCAGTTTATTTTCAATTATGCAGAAGTTTGCTGTGTAAAGAAGAAAAAATCTAAATTATTCAGCTTCTGAATAAATTAGTACCATTTCGTACACTATGCAGCGTAAAGAAAATATTTATTCTAATATTCAGCGTTTTGCTGTTTAACCGCTTTGTTTAAATATGTTATACAGGACAATGCAAAAACTTCAGCTACTGTGCAGCTAATAGCTGTTTCAATTACTTTATTTGAATATCGCTTGTTTAGCAGATTCTACTCTTGATTACTATTCAGCTTGAAGAAATACCGCGAACTTTAAACAGAATTTAGTAAGCTTACAACATTATTTTAATTTAAGGCCCTATAGACCCGAAAATTAGCAGGTCGATGTCTGTCAGTACGAATATCGACGTAAAGGACATTAAAATAACATTCATATCAGCGCGCCTTGTACAGTGGCGGTTACGACGCTCGCCGCGTACTTGATAGGGCGAAATAGGAGAAAAAAACCTTTTTTCTTTGATAATTAAACCAAAATGCAAAATGTAACCACAAATTATTGTTCTTTAAGTTATGAGCTTTTCGTAGATATGATTTTTGAAAGTAAAACTATCATAAGCTTCATGAAAAATAAGAAAAATATCACAAAATATTCGAATTTAGCCTCCTCTTTGGAGTTATTTTTGATCGAGTGAAGTTTTCAATATTATGTTTCGAACCACAAATTGTCAAAGTACATTAAGTAAACAACAATGTGTATTTTTTTTGGCTTTTAAAAGTCACTATTTGTTTGTTTATTATTGATTCAAAGTCATGTAAAATTGGGTCTATAGGGCCTTAAGAACTCTCTTATTCAAAATAAAGCCATAACGTCAGCTGTAATACAAAAGTAATAAAGCTTGACACTGCTTATTGTCGTATATTTTCGCTACTATCTGGCTTATGTGTTGGATGGGGGTGATCGCGACAACAATAGAATAACAAAAGATTTCCAAGAATCTGCGATCGAAGCATTAATTAGATATATTAGCTAGATGATAAAGTAGGTAAGTTACAAGATTTGTTTATATTATAAGGGAAAAAATTAGTTTTCATCCACGCATGTCTTTAATTGTACAACCGGCTTCATCCACTCATGTCTTTAATTGTACCATCGAAGAAATTGATTCATAGGCAGTTGACGAACCTACGTCATTTGGTTGGTTTATGTCAATCCAATATTAGTCGCGATCTGTCAGCTGGGTTAGACATAGCGCGACCAAATTACGCAGGTCCGCAATCTGCCTATGAATTCTCTGATAGTATTTAACGCCATGTTGTACGCAAATTCGTTTCGTATTAATTTGTTCTGTACACTTTTCCGTTCAAACTATCCTGTGTCCATTTCCCGGACTCAAAAATATCCACTTAATTTAATTTTAATTAAATCCACTTAATTTAATTTTAATTAAATCGATTCTGTGGCTTAAGGCTGAGGAGGTATCAGATATACATTTGTATAATAACTAAAAACATGGGCATTAGTTTACTATTTGTACAAAATAGCAATACAAAACATTGAAGCTAAAACTAAAAAACGTGAAACGTTTTTGAAGTGAAAACTTCTTTAGCGGCATCCCACTTTTGTGGGATGGGTAAAAACTGTGAAACTCGCGTCAGATTCTCGTGCTGATCGAAAAACCTTGGAAAAACCGTAAGACGGTTGGAGAGTAGTGTTGTAACATCGAAATTGATTAATCGAACAATCGGTTGTTTTTTTTTTAAGGTTTAAGGGTTTCGATTAATTAAAAAAATCGATTTTTTAATAATCGATTTTCATAAAAAATGGGTTAAAAAATGCACAACGTTAATAATCAAGTTTTCACTTCTGCCGGCACTCCCGGAGTGCAACCCGTCTTTTTTTTTATGAGTATATTTCAGCTTATATATGCTTCATATTATGACTATAAGAAATAACTGAAATTCTCAGAAACTAAATAAAATATCCATCTTGCCGTAACCTCTAAAATATTTTGATATTTCTCGAGAGTAAAAGCCCCCAGTATGTAAACCCGAATACCCAGTTTAAATATGGCAGTGGCGGAGTTACACGCGTCGCCGAACATCTTCAAAGTGGGCGCCGAGCGTGACGGGCGACGATTATTGTCGGACCAACAATCACCATCATCACTTTTATGTTCATCATAATTTTTTTATCAGTAACCAATAACCATAGTCTACTGTTTAAATGTAACACATTTTAGAATGATGCCCGCAACTTCGTTGTTCCAAAATTCGATTATCGCGCGGGAACTGTACATTTTTCCGGGATACAAAGTATCCTATGTCTCTTCTCGGGACTCAAAGTATCTCCATATCAAATTTCAGCAAAATCCGTTCAGCGGTTTGGGCGTGAAGAGGTAACAGACAGACAGACGGACAGATAGATACACTTTCGCATTTATAATATTAGTATGGATATCGAACAAGCTGCATCAAACAGCTTTTTACATAGTATTGTTCTATACGATACTTTCACTCATCGCTTAGTTTCGAGGTACAGTCAATATTCTCATTTTTGTCAAATGAAGCAAATAGTGTTGTACATATTCTCGATTCTAATTAATCGATCGACATGAAACAGGGGAATGATAATGTTCGCTTTGGGATATTTTGTGACTCGGTAATTATATTTTATGTAATACTAGCTGTCCCGGTGAACTTCGTGTCACTTTAAAACCTTCCCTGGACTTCTACGAATATTTTAAGACTAAAATCAGCCCAATCCGTTCAGCCGTTTTCGAGTTTTAGCGCGACTAACACATTTGAAAATCCATTTTTATATATAAGTGTCGTTTTAAATAAAACTATTAACTTTTGTATAACAGAGCGCACTTTATTCCGAGAGATTTTACAAAGGAAGACAATATGGAGTCCGGATATGGAAATTAACTTGTCTTTAGTTCTAGTGGCCATAGACTAAAAATGTTTTTTTTTTTTTATGTGAAAGAATCAATAAGCTAAGGTTAAAATTTTTATTACAACACTCTCACCAAATTTGAACCCTTTCATAAACAACCAAAATTAAACAACAAATCTACACATAAAATACAAATAAGTCGAGAAACTCTGGCCAAAATTTAACAAAGTTTTATACATCTTACAGCTATTACTATTTTAGTTTCCTAATTCCAATTTTACTTCTAAGATACTGAAACTTATCTCTAGGCAATGCTTTAGTAAATATGTCTGCATATTGCTCTTTAGTACAAACATAATTTAAATCTATTTGTTTTTCACTGTATTTTTCTTTAATAAAATTATACTTAACATCTATGTGTTTGCAACGTTTATGGTAGTCCACATTCTTAATCAAATAGATTGCACTTTGATTGTCAATGTTTAAACATATTGAATCCTGATTAAATTCACCAATATCTAGTAACATTCTCTTTAACCACAAAGCTTCTTTAGTTGCAGAACATGCAGCCATAAATTCTGCCTCTGTGGTGGACAGCGCAACACTTTGCTGACGTTGGGTTGCCCACGTTACAGCTGCTCCATTTTTAATGAACACATACCCTGTTAATGACTTTCTAGTGGCAGTGTCTTTAGCAAAATCTGCATCACTATAAGCTTCAATTTTATTGTTATGTGTTGATGTATAAAGCAGGCCATAATCTTTAGTTTCCTTTAAATATTTCATTATTTTCTTGACCACATTCCAGTGAGTGTTATCAAAACAATTGAGATATCTGCTTACCAGACTAACTCCATACATGATGTCCGGTCTGCTTACCACAGCCAGATGCATAAGTGATCCGACTACCTCTCGGTATGGAATATTCTTGTCCACAGGTTCAGTGCTCCTTTCCAGAGTAGTGTATGGATCTACATATTTGAATCTGCGTCCAAACCTTCGGGCGGTTACATCACCATATAAGAATGCAGTTTTGACATCAAACTGAGTAATATTCAAATTATTTTGTGCTGCCTCTGAAAGTAAAACTCTAACAGAATCATACCTCACAGTGGGAGAATATATTTCTTTATAATCAATGCCTTGTTTCTGGCTACATCCTTTAGCACACAATCTTGATTTATACAGTGGTCCAGATGGCTCATCTTTTATTCTAAAGATCCATTTACAGCCAATTACTCGGACCCCTTCAGGTTTCTCAATCAAGTCCCAAGTTTTGTTCTTAGCATGTGCCAGTAACTCTTCCTCAATTGATTGCTTCCATTTAGCAGCATTATCATTATTTAAAATCGCTTCATTATATGTTTGCGGAACATTTTCTTGTTCTACGTTTTCCTCTGTACACAAAAAGGTGTTACCTTGCATTTTACACAATCTTGCTTTAGACCTTGTAGTAACATTTGGCATTAATTCTGAGAAATCTATATTTACCTCTGGCTCATACAAAGATCCTTCATCTGAGTAAAATTCATCACTAGATTTATCTTTTGTTTCAACTTCTATGCTTTCCGATGAATTCTGCAAAGTTGTGTCCATATTTTCAGAAGCAGGAGTATCTTTACAAGTATTTGGGACTGACTCCGATAGTGGTACTAGTTCATAATTTCTTTTCACTGTGTTTTCTAGAAAAATCACGTCTCTGCTTAGGATGACTTTTCTTGTTTTGGGATCTAAAAGTCTGTATCCTTTGGTTTGTTCACTATATCCAATGAATATCATCTTATTTGTCTTTGAGTCCCATTTTCTAGCTTTTTCTTTAGGAACGTGTACCAATGCTTCACAGCCAAAGATTTTCATATGTGAAATGTCGGGCTTTTTACCTGTCCACTTCTCTTCTGGTGTTAAATAGGCTAAAACTCTCGTTGGACATCTATTTGTAATGTAGGCTGCAGTTGACACAGCTTCTGCCCAATATTGCTTTTGTAATTTTGCATTTAGTAGCATACATCTTGCCCTTTCTAACAGTGTTCGGTTCATCCTTTCCGCTAAGCCATTTTGTTGTGGCGTATACGGAGTGGAAGTCTGATGAACAATTCCACATTTCTTGAGGAAAGATTGAAATTCATTACTTAAATATTCAGTTCCATTATCTGTGCGGAGAATCTTTATTTTCGAATCAAGTTGATTTTCAACCAGCACTTTAAATTCTTGAAATTTTTGGAATACTTCAGATCTTCTTTTGATTATGTACACAAATACTTTCCTAGTATAATCGTCGACAAAGGTAAGAAAGTAACGAGCTCCTCCAAGAGATGGTGTCTCCATTGGTCCGCAGTCATCTGAGTGAATAAGACCTAATTTTGCTTGTGCTCTGGTTCCTTCTGAAGGGAACGGGAATCTTGTTTGCTTCCCTTCCAAGCATGAGACACATATCACTTTGTCTGTATTTTTTATTTTGACTCCTGTACTTTCTGACAATTTGTTTAAATCTTTAAAATTTAAATGTGCCATTCTTTGATGCCATAAATATATGAGTCATTCCCTGTTGAAGCAGATATGTATGCTGGACTACTGTGTGTAATCAGCCTGTACATATTATTTATCATTCTAGCAGCTGCGACTTGCTTGTTACTTTTATTTAGGATTTTACAACCTTGCTTGTCAAATTGTATTTGACAGCCGCTATTTATTATTTGACTGACAGAGAGAAGATTAGTAGCCAATTCAGGAACATATAAAACATTCTGTACCTTTATCTTTTCCAACTGACCTTGTGTGTTGACAACATTAAGATTTACATTTCCACAGGCTTTCACTACTAACTTTTTGTCATTAGCCACTCTTATAGTTGAAATCGGAGGCGGTATTTCATCTTGTATCAGATCACGGTTCATGGTCATATGCATTGACGCACCCGAGTCAATGTACCAGTAATTGTCATTGTTTACCGTTGCAGATAGCACAGCAACATAACCAGAATCTGTGTTTACATTTGACTTCTGTTCCTTTTTTTATTTCGGCAATATTTGCTTATGTGCCCATATTTATTGCATATAAAGCACCTCGGACCTTTTCCAGTTTTACTATCTTGTTTGACATACTGACTCTTATTACTTTTTACATTTTTCACATACAATGCATTAGATTCAGAGCTTGATTTCACATCTTGCAGAAGCTTGGTCTTTACAGAATCAGCTGTAATTGTCACACCTGAGCTTTCGAGTGCCATAATCATCGGCTGATACATTTCTGGGAGGCCGGCAAGTAATAAAGTTCCCAGCCACTCTTCGTCTACTTTAAAACCGATGTTTCTTAATTTGTGAGCACTGGACATAATTTTGTTCACATATATTTCAATATGTCCACAATTTTCAAGTGTTGTGTTTATTAAATCTCTCAATAGGCCAACTCGCCGTGTTAAACCATTATCATCAAACGCTTTTGCCAAGTTGTTCCACACTTCTTTCGCAGTTTTAGCTTCTTGGATATGTACATAATTGACGGGATGTACTAATAAGATAATTTTCGACTTAGCTTTCGTATCAAGTTTGGAATCAACTTTTTCACTGTCATTAGCGGTGACACAATTCCATAATTCCTCATGTTCGAGATAGGTTTGCACAGCGAATCTCCAAGTAGGGTAATTTTCTCTTCCAGTCAGCTTTTCAATCAGTGCCATCGTATTATTTGACGACATTTTCGCTGATGCAGAATGATGACCTCGTGTGCCGGGTTTTGAGGTTATGCTAATTTTTGCACTTATTTTCAAAAACTTGCACTTTGCGCTTTTATACAACTAATATTAGGCCAAAAATAGTGATCTGGACCCGTAACCTGTCTTTTTAAATAAAACTATTAACTTTTGTATAACAGAGCGCACTTTATTCCGAGAGATTTTACAAAGGAAGACAATATGGAGTCCGGATATGGAAATTAACTTGTCTTTAGTTCTAGTGGCCATAGACTAAAAATGTTTTTTTTTTTAATGTGAAAGAATCAATAAGCTAAGGTTCAAATTTTTATTACAACAATAAGAAGATGTATTTATGTTCCTGTTTAGTGATTTAGTTTATAATAATATAATATTATTACTAGCTATCCTGGCAAGCACGTATCTTTAGATTTATCATTCCTCTGTCTATGAACTCGAATAATATTAGTAATCGATTAAAAAATCGATATACCTATAAAATTTTTACTTTTTACTCTGTGTGTTTTTGCTCATATTATAAGAAATCAGATAATATACCTACTTATCTGTTTTATTAAGATTCTTTATTCGTTTCTGTTTTCCTATATATATGTAATATGTATATACCTACCTATAAAAAAAATTAGATACTAAGTACTTATTCCAATCATGTAAATTTACTTGAAGGGTGGCGAACTTAAACTAAAAACAACCAAGCAGACTGGATGCGCAAGCGCGACCTCTCGCTCCAAAGACTAACGGCGTACTCGCAAACGAGGCGGGGCGCGGCGATGCCTTCGAATCGATTCCGCGCGTACGCGTATTCCCATCACTAAAGCGCTCTTGCGACGTCACAGTAGGTATGAAAAAAGTGGCACGCTCGTTTTCATACAAAGGGAGCGACATGCGGCATCTATCTTGATCTATTTCTGTGGTGGCCAGCGTTGAGCTACGTGTGCACCATATTCGAGCAAGCTACGTGGTGGGTTAATTCGTGCATAGCGTGTCCGTGGGTTGCAGTGGACACAATCACGTCATATATTTTCTTACATAGCGAAGTTTGACACACGTGCGTAGCCTCTCCAGTCTCAATGCGCCGCGGTGGAATGGAGCCTTTATGTGTGTTGATTTGACATTGAAATAGATCATTATGCGCTTTGATACAATATGACGTAACGTGGGTTTAACAATAATAGATATTATGAACTAATGTTAAACCAACTTAACACGTATTCTTATTGGTCAAAACTCCAAAAGCCACTTTTTTACGCTGATTTCATGTTTTATGAAAAATAGGAGTCAGCGAACAGGTTTACAACTTAATTTGCATTATCACCCTGACTCAAAACATAGCCTTAATTAGGACAATAAAGCTATTTCGGATACGTTATAAAAATATTATTAACATTTACCATGCTCATAGCATTGTCATGTTTATTATGCCAATTTTTCTCAAAATTTTACTTCCATAACTAGTGTATTAGTACGCATCATGTAGAACAGTTCGAAAGGATTATTTTACCACTTCCGAAATATAAAATAATTTATTTCTGATTCATAAGAAAATTTTCTAAAGTATTTGTATTAATAGACAGTACATAACGTAAGGCGATTAGCTTCTAGAGTTTCTAGATTGTAGAAAACACGTACCTGTAACAAAAAATTAAAATATTAGGACAATTGCAAATTTTCATAGGGATATAATATTATGTACTTGTAACACAGCTATAATTATTATCCAGCCTTTTAAAATGTTTAATTTTGGTACTAAATCAACTCCAAAACAATCAAGTGTATTCAAACATACAAACTCTTTATATATTATAGATTTAACACTATAGCTACAATGAGTTGGCAAGATTCACCTGAATATCTTGCGCTTCGGTTGCGAGTGCGGTTACGGTAAGTGTTTCGGACAGGGTAAGGAATATAAATCATTTTCCATCCCTTCAGGTTGTTAGGTTAGGCTACTTTACAAAGAAGAAATGGACCAAGTGAAACAAATTTGTTTATTGCAGCACTAAAATTTGTATGTCGCGCTGATATCGTATATTTTTGAGGGACAATAATTATTTTTTGTCTCTTCCCGATTCTCAGAGTACGTAACAAAATATATTCAAATCGGATCAGCGCATGAAGAGGTAACAGACTTATTAACAGACAGACACTCATTTTATCCATCTATATTAATTATAATAATATTATAAACTAAACTAGATGACCTTCACTGGACTTCCATGAATACTTTTCATCTTTCAAGACTAAAATTAGCCAAATCGGTTCAGCCGTTATCGAGTTTTAGCGAGACTAACAAACATTGAAATTAATTTTTATTTTAATACATAGATAGATAATATCGACGGTGGAAATTTCAAATGTCGTAAGGGACAAACCCCGACTTTACAGGAGAGCAAAAAAACATTTTTCTTACTTTCAAACTGGCATAACTCTTTCATTTTACAACCTATTAAAATAATTTCTAGATAGTTTTGTTTCGAATTACATCATTTAAGTAAATAAATCATCAATCAATTAAGTAAATCATTCAAACAAGTCAAGTAATCCTAGAAAAACGCAATAGTTTAGGAGATGATGTCCCTTACACACGGGAATTTTAGAACAAACGTCCCTTACACGTGGCCCTTTTTGAAGTATTTTGTTGTAACCACCGAATATTCTGAATCATCTGGCATTTTAATGTTGTAAAGCATACTTAATAATCAAGATAATAAAGTAACTTCCAAGAACATAATTGTTTTCATTGAAATTACATCATAGGAGATTGCGAAATACTAAATTTTAATTATAAAATAACTACAAAATATGAGTTGGCTGGGGTAAAATTTTCATGAGCTTCCTAATTTAACTATAATTCATTTGGTATGTAATAGCTGGGTTCTTGAAATACTCTAAAAATCGGCGAAGTGCGAGTCTGACTCGCACCTAACCGATTTTTAGAGTATTCCAAGAATGACACAAAGGATTCCGTACGGTTAGAAAGCGAAAAAATAGTGTTTTTTTGTAGGAGAGCCCCCTTCAATTATTTATTTTATTACTATTAAATAACGAACATAATTAAGGATTTTTGTGTTTACTTCAAGTGCCTACATGTAGCCATTATGGATTACCTACGAGCAGAGTTGCAAATAATGCATTACTTTAGTTAATGCATTGACGTTTCATTACTCATTACTTCTAGTAATAAGTAATGAGAAATTTCCATTACTCATTACTTTTAGTAATGAGTAATGTGAAATTTCCACTACTCATTACTTTTAGTAATGAGTAATGAGAAATTTCCACTACTCATTAATTTTAGTATTGAGTAATGGTGTCAGTTCCCATTACTCATTACTTTTTTTTAATGGCATAAAAATAAATTCTCATTACATTTATTTTGTAATGAGAAAAGTGTCATCTTTACATTACTCATTTTTTAATTTAATGTGTATTTTAAAAATGTACATTACAAATTACAATTTTTAATATTAATGAGTACCTACTGTACCATTACACATTATTCTTAAAAGATTTTATTTGACTTGCTCTGTATGTATGTAACTTTTTCAAAAAACCCCCAAACACTCCCCCACGAAAGTACCGGCTACTGCACAAGTACCTTCGGGCAAGCAAACTTTCAAGACTTCACCAACATCACTCTCATGAAACGTAGCCGTACGTACCTCGTAGCCGAGGTATTGCCTTTGATGCTGGAAGAAACCCCGTTCCTCTAGGCCTATTAGGAGCGGAGTTATGGCTACTTTTGTAAGACGTTTGACACTTGCCGAGCTGTCAATATCAAAGTTTGAGTGCTTATAACTCGGCAACTGTTTGTCCTGGATATGGGGTTCTTCGGCTTGTTCTTCCTGGATTTTTCCCCTCTATACGATCCTGGCCTCTCACTCGGGGGGTCCAGGACTAAAGATGGCTGAGTTATGAGCCGTGATGTTGGTGAAGTCTTGAAAGTTTGCTTTCCCGAAGGTACTTCTGCGGTACCCTCGCTGTTCTCCTGAATATGAAAATAGTTGTCGCCCTTATTACTCGGTAATTCTTTGTATACTCATCAAAATTAAAAAAAAAACCTCCTTAACTATACCATCCTAATATTTTTTTTATTAACATAATGAGATGTCTTCCACTATACTTACAATACTTTTACATTACTCATTCTTTACATTTAATGGACAATGAAGGTCCGATAATGGCTCATTATTTTGTAAAATGGCAATGTAAGATACTCCATTACTTTTTTTTGTAATGAGTAATGTGAATATTCACATTACTCATTACTTTTTTTATGTGTAATGGAGGACCACACATTACACATTACTTTTTTTAATGTATAATGCAGGACCACACGTTACACATTAATCGTTTACTGAGTAATGGATACCAATTAAATTTGCATTAAAAAAAGTAATGAATTATTTTTACATGAAGATTTTTGCAACGCTGCCTACGAGTAAAAAAATTAAAAAAAATCACGTTTGTTGTATCAAAATCCTTTCTTAGCGGATTAATCCGCTAAGAAAGGGTTTTGATCCATTCTACCCCCGAGGGGATTAAAAAGGGGATGAAAGTTTTTATGAAACTTTAATAATTTTAAACTGATCGGGCTGAGACTTTTTTTGAAACCGTTTTGGAATCGTACCGTTTGAGTATAACAATCGTTTTAAATCTGTATATTTTGTAGGTGAAATTAGTAGTTTTGTTTCGTACAGAGGTTTCATAGGAACTACTTCACTATCCGGATATTGAGCATGCTCTTGTGAACTCACGTCATTTTTCTTTCCTCTTCTCTTCCTTTCCCCTTCCCTTTTCCTTTTATTATATTAGGGAGTAGATTTTTCTTTTATTAAATATTTGACATCTAGACAACGGTAGCGTGCCAAGCCAAGTTCAAGTAAAACAGTACTGGCGAGCAGCACCGTGTGTAATATTACACGAACCATTTGCAGTCACTTTTGACCCCCTCATAATTCAGAAACTATTTCACATAAACGTGACAAATTTGGCGACTGACTGATTAATCTATAGATTAAAATTCTAACCCACTTCTAGATGACCTAGAAGGCTGAAATTTATGAAGGATAGAAATTTAGAAGAAAGGAATTCACTTCGTTAATTGTGTGTAATCTCAGGAAAAATAAAAAAAAATCGGTCAAGTGCGAGTAGGGCCGAGCAAAAATAGGCAAAAATTTAGTTTTTGTGTGGAAACCCCTTTTAAATATTTATTTTATGTTACTTTTATTATAAATTATGAAAAAAATATATATAATTAAAAATTTTGTGAATATTTCAAGTGTCTATCGGCTGTCGTAAGTAACATGTTGCAATAATTATTATAGCCTAGGTCGTTACTTACGACAAAGTTCATCACCTGATGTTTGAGATTTATTTTCTGAACTTAGTGTCGTAAAGGACTTCATGATTAATAGTAAGAAAAAAAAATACCTTTTAAAATATGTCGTAAGGGGCTATATTAGTTTAGATTGGCTGTTACAACACATATCTCTCACAGTTACAAAGACTTACGACGCCAAAAAAATAGTATTATCAAGGTCATGACCCTTATGGCATAATTGATAATTTTTTTTGTATGTTACGACAAAGTGAATTATGCTACATCTCCTATATTTGAAGAGATATCAAAATTTTAAATATACAGATCGATAGAGGAGAAAAAATGCTATCGGATGGTATATAAAGTGTACTTACGACAAAATGTCCCTTACGACATTTGAAATTTCCACCGTCGAATTAAAGATATGATGTCCATAGAATTCAAGACTGACATGACAAGACTGACAAGAATGAGCACTGGATGAAGCGATTAAGTAACAATTATTTGAAAACTGAAGTTTTTTATATAAGGCTAGGACCGGGAAATGAAAAATGAAAAAAAATTGGATTTTATGTATAGCTAGATATAATGGCCAGATGAAGTAGGTAAGTTACAAGGTTTCGTGGGAATATGCGTGAAGGCCGCAAAGGAAGATCTTCTTACCGAGCGAGGTGTATGCACAGGGTATGCTCGATCAGGCCGGAGCCCACGTGTTTGATTTCAGCTGTCGCATATATACCGACGCACTTAAGAAAACTTCGATAGCGCGATGCAGGAATGTTAGGCGAATTGTGGGCACCGCCACAGTTTGTTAAAATTTTAAGGGAAATTGCTCTTATGTAAAATATTAGTTCCTGTTTATTTCACTAATGTCTTCAATTATAGGCACGCTATAATGCTATAAGTACATCTAATTGTCATATTCTAATAATACGGTATGGTTATTTTGTTCCACAAATAGTTCCAAGGCAAACTCTATTATGGAGTTTGTATCGACGGCCGTATCTGTGTCAGGTCATCAGAAATATCAACGTAGTATCGTAACTTCGCGCAGGAATATCATGAGTACCGTACATTTCGACGACCTATGTGGCTCAATTGGTTGAGTGTGTGGCAGCTCAAGCCGGGGGTCGCGGGTTCGAATCCCGCCGACGGAACAAAAAAGTTTTTCAATGTTTCCGGGTCTGGATGTGTATTAAATATGTGTATGATGTAATAAAAATCTTAAATATATGTATAGTATAAAAGTATTAAATATATTTCCGTTGTCTGGTACCTGTAACACAAGTCCTTCAGGTACTTAGCACGGGGCCAGACTGACGTGGTGTGAAGCGTCCATAGATATTATTATTATTATTTTGACAGAAACTATAATATACAAGGTGTAACAAAACTAAGTGATAATACTTTATGGTGGGTATGAGTCCCTTGTATACAGTTCACTGTGAAAGTAGCAGCGTTTAAAGAGTTATTTTTGTGATTTGTATGGGCAAACGCCCAAGCATCATAAGTTTCCTTATACAAAAGTAAAAAAAGTTACTCTTTCAGCTCTGCCACTTTCACAGCAAATTCTGTATAGGGGACAAATACACATCCTAAAGTTATTTTAGTTTTGTTACACCTTTTTTTTTTGATGCGCAGGGGAAACCTATCATGGGTGCTCCGGGTTGGGGATGTGCAGTTTTGTTACACCTTGTATATATTTGGGATTTAAAATGTCTCCATACCAAATTAAATCAAAATTGCTTTAGTGGTTCGAACGTGAAGAATCAACGGATAAACACATTTTCGCGTTAATAGTTTAATAGTATGAAAATATGGACTCTTATGAGTAAGTCTTGAAACAGCCCCTGTTTCACGACCTACAGATAAGTGTCGGATAGGCTATCCACAACTTATTTGACAGATAGACGCTTGCTGTGTTTGCTGAGCTGGGGCAATGTTTTGGCTACACACAGCATTATAATATAAAATGTAACTAGATCATAATAACTGTACTGTATGTATCGTGTGAACTGTGATACTGGAAATAAAAGTATTCTTATTCTTATTCAGATAGAGTATTGAGTATCTGTCAGATAAGTTGTGGATAGCTTATCCGGAAGTTATCAGTAATTAGTGGTGAAACAGGCTCTTATAATTGCATTTATAGCTCATTCAGGGGCAAATCTCAATCAAAGCTTTACAGCAATTTTCTGTTAAACCGAGCTATTTATATTGAGCCTAGACCACGCAAAGGTTCCTATTAAAAAGCCTTTTAGTTATAAAAAACATTCTCGCATCGAACATTACACATCGCCGCTCTCAATTATACAAACACTACAGCGGGTATTGGAAAACCCGCAATGAACGGCAAACAACAATAAAACCTCGCTAATTTCCACTAGCCGCAAAAGCACTTGAAGGCTCTCGGCACTATTTAAATACCGCTGTTTATCCTGGCGCGGCTCTGTTTGTCTTTTTTACTTCGATTCTGCGAATTTGCGGCGAAATGTTTGTAGTTGCATTATTTAAGTATCTTTTGTAACGTCCATAGCCTTTAAGGTATAATCAAGATGACGAGGCACAGAATTTTATTCTAATATTGTCATTTTTAAACCCCGACAAAAATATGTTATAACTTATAAGTTTGACGTGTCTGTCTGTCTGTCTGTGTGTGTGTGTATGTCCGTGATATCATAGCATCCAAACGGGTGGATCGTTTTTCTATCTGTTTTTTTTTTGTTTAAAAGATTTTTAGTTTAGTTCTTAGCTATAGTTAATCATCATAAGCCCGCTCAGTACTGAAAAATGAAAAAATTGAGTTTCATCTACTTGAAATTGTTGAATCGGGGGTTGTTTTTAAATTTTTTAATTTTACGTTATTATGTTATGAAGTCTTAAGCCTCAATTCAAGGTCAACTTTGGTCAAATAGCATTCGATAGTTTGGATACTAAAAATATTTTATCAAAATTATTGAATGCAACTTGGCTATAAGTATTCTACTAGCCGCGTACTGACCAAGCGAGCAGCCTCGCTGCCTCGTCCGAGCGTGCCGCGGCCGAGCCAAAAGTTGTCGGTTTTTGTCGATGCTCAAAGGCGCCTCGGTACGTTTGCCGTGCACTAACACGTACTGACCGACCGAGCAACTGCGCGCGAGGCTGCCGCGGCGAGGCGGCTCGCTTGGTCAGTACGCGGCTATCTAGGCATGGCGTACACAGAAGACAAAGTTGTCTGTGTCATTTGCATTCTGATATTGAAGTTTGCACACAATATATTAAATTAATAAGCTGCTAAAGTGTCTGTCCGTCTGTCTAGAGATGTAATGTATAAGATTATATATTTCTAGACGTTTATTAATATTAAAATTATCTGTTAAACATATCAAATACCAATATTCACTCGCTTACAATAAATGTGCCAACCTCAACTGAGGCTTCACACAGAACTATAAACCTAGACTTTAGCATTAGAGTTCAGAATACTCTGCACTATATATAACACACCTAGTGTGTTATAACTTATAACAGACGGCAAGTTCAGAAGAACACATCTGTGAGGACACATCCTTTGGAAACTTTATATGGCTCGTATGTTTAATATTTTCACTGCACATTATTTCATTATTTTTCTTACTTATGTGATAGTTTTCTTGACTATGTAAGGTTCGTCTGCAACGGCTCAACGTATCGTAACGTTTAATGCTAGGGATCGACGCTTTTGAAGTGTGGTGCTGGCGCAAAATGCTCGGCATTCATTAGACCGCACACCGGACAAACACGTCTACACTTCAGCAACTCAAAATTACCACCCGTCTGTCCACTCTTTGTCTACAGAGATCACTCGCCTTTTTTGGCCACATAGCCTTGAGAGTCTCATACTAGCTGGGCAATTAGAGGGGAAAAGAGGCAGAAGCAGAGTGGCTACACGATGGACAGACGCGATTGTCAAGGCTGCTGACTGCACGTTCCAGGAGGCACTGCATCAGGCCAAAAATAGAGACAAGTGGAGAGCCCTATCCCGGAAAGCTAATTTTGGTGGTCACGTCCCTCAGCCATGAGGATACGACTAGGAAGGAATGCTAGGGAACTGTACATTTTCCAATAATAGGAAAAAAATATAAGAAAGTACATGAAGCCCGCAACTCCGTTGCGCCAAATTTCGTTTATCGCGCGGGAATGTACGGTTCATATTTACCGAATGAAAAGTATCCTATGTCCTTTCCCGGAAATCTAAGTATCACCATACCTTTCAGCAAAATCGGTTCAGCGATTTGGGCGTTAAGAGGTAACTGATATACAGACAGATGGACAGACAGACACACTTTCGCATTTATATTACTATGGATTAACCTTTCTTGAGGCGCAAAGTATCCGTTACAAAATTCGTGGCAAATGTGAAGACTGAAGAGATACCGGACAGAAACACATATTCACAATATAATAATATGAACATAGACAATAATATAATATTGTATTGTAAATATGTCTCAATTACTAATATAATATCTAACTAGTCAATACAGAATAGAGAAACAATAACATTCTAACACTAAACTTCACGCCGCATCGCAATTTAATGCAATACTCATATCATTAACAGCAGCCTTGCCGTCACGTCGGATTACGTCGGGTCACGTCGCATCACGTCGCGTCACGTGTTGCAATATTGATGTGACGTCACTAAGACGGCCATTGTTTCTGGATTTGTGTTGTATGTTCGTCTTCGATTGAATAATGTTTGATGCTCTTCTATATTGTTGGACATAGAATAACCCCGTTTTTGATAAAAGATACATAATGTTTAATAGATAATAATATACACATTATACATAAATGTTTTATTCTTGAGTGAAAAGTTTAGTTTATTTTTTATTTTTTTTAATTAGTTTATTTATTGATTTGCATAACCATATTTAAAAAAAAAGATGTAGTAAAAATTAATAATAAAGCAAAATAAATAATAATGCTTTCTCGAAATATTGTAGGGGCTGAAAATTTCAATAAAGTGTTACGCAGTCAAATTTCAATATTTTAATATTAGATATTTTTTAAATATTTTAATGTTAAATTTTAATATTAGATTTTATTTATCGTTAAAATAAAGCACGTTACGTTGTTATCTTCAATTCCAAATCTGTTTGTTTATCTTACCGATTTTGAAAAGTTATAGAGATAATTTAGGACCTGAGAAAAGTAATTAGTTAATATGATTCCGAAAAATGAACGGTTTCCGGAACCAAGTAACATATGCATAATATGCACCAATTTGGTAAAGTTTGATTTTATAATTAAGTATGAAAAAAAATATTGTTCGATTTGTTTTTAAAAATAAAGTTTATTTCTGTATGTTCTGATTGTTTATTTATATAGAGTGCAGGTATTTATTTCCATTAATTTCATTCATTCAAGAATTTTCTGTTTGATTTCTGTTACATCTAGGTATGAACTACTTATCTCCTACTGGACTACTTATAAAATTAACTACATATTTTGTCGTCATAAAGTGACTCATTTCACATAGTCTCATTACGGGCACAAGAATGTTCATAACATTCCTTACAAAAGCTCCATTGTCAGCTGTCTCAAATTGTCTGTCGAATTCCGCTCAAATAAAACAATAAGCGGAAAGCAATTAGCGTTATTGAAATGAGCCCATCAATTTAGGGTTAAAATAATTGCAAATGACTTCGGGATTAAAAATAACTGCAAACGACTCCCGTTCGGCGTTTTAGGGTTGAATTAATTGCAAATGACTCGAATTTGGCGTTTTTGGGTTAAAAATGGGTGCAATTATTTTCATTTACCGATTTAGGGTTAAAAATAATTGCAAATGACTGTCAATGATCAGTTATTACTGGTGCTATCAGCGTCAAGTATTTAAGCTCAATTATTAAGCTATTTAAATAATTTGTATGGATTATCCCTGTATACGAGCTATTGCCCGCGGATTCACTCGCGTTAAGAAGTATTATTATATACAAACTTTACCCTCTATTTTAACACATTGGGGGTAGAATTTATCAAAATTCTTTCTTAGCGGATGCCTACGTCATAACATCTACCTGCATGCCAAATTTCAGTCCAATCCGTCCAGTGGTTTAGGCTGTGCATTGATAGATCACCATGTCAGTCAGTCACCTTTGAGTTTTATATATTTAGATTTAGATTAAAATATAATGGGAATGAAAAAAAATGTGAGAATAAACGGATGAATATTTAAATACTCGCCATTAGCCTACTCAAAGACTTTTAATAAAATTTGGTAACATTTGGTTCAGACGACCTAAAACTTTTGCACTCCAGTCGTGCCGGCAGAGGTAGAAAGAGAGAGCGACATTACTTTCTCTCCAACACCGCGCCGGCGGTATATATCCGTCCCTCCGCCGAATCTTAGAGTGGGTCAAAAAAAGTGAACAACGCCGCTAAGGAAGTTTAAAAACTTCAAAAATTTTTTTACAAAATATAATAAAAACCAGTAGTAATCCAATTAGTATTGCTATTTTTTACCGCAATCTCCACAAAAAAATAATAAAGCTTTGTAATAATAAGAGCTTAATATTTTAATCTAAAAAGGGAATCAAAATAAATCTTTCCCTTTATTTCATAAGGTTATTAGCGTCACATTACGATATCTTATTCATTTGAGTCGACTCTAATCCCATAATCGGTTTACCTCAGGTTCCTAAAATTTCATACTCACACATGTACATGAATTCACACACATTCAACTTATATTACTTAAAATATATACATAGGCGCCGGCAGAAATAATTTTCAAGGGGTGCAGATTTTAGTTTTCTTTCTTTTCTTTTCTTTTTACTTTTGACGAACAACAGTGACTGACTATTTACGTCAACAGAATACATTTAGATTTTAGTGTCGAAACACTACGAAAGTATCTTTGTACAGTATGGTAATAGGGTTCCACTGGCGTGCAGTTGACTGTACTAATAAATACCTAACCCGAGATTCCCAAGGGGTGCAAGTGCACCACCTGGCACCCCCCTGCCGGTGCCCATGAATCCCTACTAATATTAAAAATGCGAAAGTCGTCTGTCAGGTGAAGAGGTCTTCACGCCCAAACCACTGAACCGATTTGGCTGAAATTTGGTATGAATAAACTTTTTGTCCCGGAAAAGGACATAGAAAAAATGTACAATTCCCGCGCTATTGATTAAGGTCGTCCCCCGAGCAAACGACCTTGACCATACATTTGCCTACACAATTTGGCAAAACCCTGTCTTTTTTACTTATCTTAGTTCAAAATTGGCCTAAAAAAAAATTTAAACGGGGAATATGTAGTTTATGATATTGTCGATATATTGGCGTGTGTTTCAAATAAAAGTAATTTGTAAATACTAAGGAGATGCTGAATGTATGCTTGAATTTTAATAAATTGGTTTTACTTTGGAAGCTGATATCATGAGTATAATAAACAAAAATAGAAAATTTCAAACGTGGAAAGGAATGTTGATATACTGAAGATTATTGCTGTATTTTTATTATAACTTTGTAGCTTTCGAATTATTTATTTATTTATTTCGATTCACCAACAGAATATCATCTCACACATTAAATAAAGTACAAACAATAGTGACTTATAGGTTAAATGACTTCCAATGACAGGCGAAATACAGCATGTAATGGCGATAAAGAAATTAGTGATGAAAATGAGATGAGATGAAATGAGGTGAGAAACGATTGTTCCATAACAATTTGTTCCATATAAACTTGGGAGATAAACTTTATACGCGGGAGAGCCATGCTTCGGCACGAATGGGCCGGCTCGACCGGAGAAATACCACGTTCTCACAAAAAACCGGCGTGAAACAGCGCTTGCGCTGTGTTTCGTCGAGTGAGTGAGTTTACCGGAGGCCCAATCCCCTACCCTCCCCCATTTCCCTTCCCTTCCCATCCCTACCCTCCCCTATTACCCTATTCCCTCTTAAAAGGCCGGCAACGCACCTGCAGCTCTTCTGATGCTGCGAGTGTCCATGGGCGACGGTAGTTGCTTTCCATCAGGTGACCCGCTTGCTCGTTTGCCCCCTTATTACATAAAAAAATATATAAACTAAACAAGAAAATGACATAAATATAATGCTAATAAACAAGGATGGTTTTGTTTAACTTTTATTAATAGGTCGTCATGACGTGACGACTAATCATAGGCGCTTCAAGTCTTACAAACAGTAATTTTATAAGTTACAAATAAGTAAAAATATTTTTATATTATTTTTTTAATTTAACCACAAAAATGTTAAGTATACTTTTTATTACTTATATTATAGAGTGACCGTATTATATTTAAAAATATTAAGATACTTAGGTGTTTGTTACGTGTTATTGTTACATAGAGTTTGTTTTACTTTACGTTTAAATGAATTTAGCTTGTCAGAAAATATACAAATGTCAGGGTAATTAGATATAGCGTTGTAGGATCTACACAATCTTCTGAGCGGTGCATGGTGATTGGTGACCTAGTTTGGTTCTGGCAAATTTAACATTAAACGGCTTATAATTATTTTTTCTAGGTAATTTGGCAGGAATATTTATAGGAATTTTGCTTAAAAGTCTATATAGCAATATCAATAACACCGCTCAGAATCTTGTGGAGAAAAATAATTTCCAAGTATTTTCGACGATCAAGAAGCGAATCCAGATTAAAATATTTTAACCTGTCGACATAATGGGGTAACTTACTGATCAAGCTATGCTTGTAAGATAGATGCCATAAAAATCTTTTTTGAACTTTTTCAATACGATTTGAATATATGGCATAATATCTTCAACTACGCACTAGTGACTAGAGCATTGTATAGAAGTATTGATGTTTTTGGGTTCCTGAAAGCTGTGGAGTTCCGTTCAATGAAACCCAGCATTTTAAACCCAAGTGATACGATTTGGTCGATATGTTTGTCCATTTGCAATTTGGTGTCGAGAGTGATTCCAAGGTCTCTGATCTCTTTAACCTGAGATAATTGTTTGTTGGTTTGTTGTTTGGTGAGTTGGCCGCTCTGCCCATACACTCATGTACCGGCAGAGCGGCCAACTAGTTCCGCGCGGACTATAATCTGGTAAGTAAATAGGGAGGATTTGAGTTTACGGGAAAAGCGAAAATGAAAACATTTGTTGGTGTTTAAGGTCATTTGGTTGACTTCGCACCAGACGGCTAGTCTGTGGAGATCACTTTGAAGGTGGAAACAATCGAGTTCTTTATTAATTATGAGTTTATGAGGATCTAAATACGGTAAATTACGAAATCTCCGTAAGGAACGCCCTTAATTCTGGCGCAACGGAGTTGCGAGCATCATCTCGTTGTAAATACAGTAAGCTTTTTAACAACAATAATTTGTGAAGGTAATTGACATGTAGTATTTGTAAAACTTTTATCTCTATTGCTTTCATAGTAAGGGAGATAAAGCTTTGTATCTGTCTGATAGAGACATGAACAGATAGCTGTTCCAGTAACATTTACATAATATTATGTTGATGAAAACCTAAAAATTACAAACATTAAAAATCCCTATTTTAACATTTCCTAAAAAATATTTTTTGACTTTTTTTTAAATACTTTGTTGGCAGCTCAAATGTTTTCACAAAACATTTTACCAACCAATCTGATGAAACTGAATTCAGAATGGCGTCAAACAATAAAACTTCAAAAGGGCTTTGTGGAGGTAATTGCACTGCTCTTTAATTTGTTCGGCTGATTGAAGACTGCAGTGCGAATGTTCGCCCATATTGTAGAATTTTATATGAACAATCCATTAATTCATAATTACGTTGAAGAATGTGAAGTAAATATTTTATGTATTACAGTAATTTTTCGTGTATTGACTTGGATAGTTTCTATCTATTCATTTGTGCAGTTGAAAAATCTGTCCTCATTTTGTCTTAGTTATAAGTAAACAATTCTTAGGAGGTTTTTCTATTAATAAGTCTATAAAATTAGTAAAAAAAGTCCTAAATTAAATTAGTGTAGGACACTTGAGTCGCATAACTCCTGAATTAAAATATATTTAAAAGTCCATTTTAAGCACACGTACTCAAAAAATTTCATACTCAAAAAATTATGTCAACCCAAACTTATTTAAACTCATATTCGAATCATTAGCATATTTTTCCATTTCATCGTACGTGGAGCGAAGCTTTTTTGGACTTTTAAGCTGTGACCCGGATCTGGAAAGTTCTAGCTGAACTTTTGAATGTATAGTCGCGAAAGCTCAAGTTTTCCTTTGATAAATATGATGCATCTATCGAAGGAAATATTTCCCACTAATGTTGGAAATGGAAAAGTTTGTGAAGATGGATTCAGCACGCTAATGCCAAAATATGGTCACCCTGGGATTCGTGCGAACATTTTTATGCTAGGAAAAAATAAAACTTAAGGTCGTATTTAGAGAAGTTTAATGAGTACTCAACTTTAATTTTATCTAGAGTTTGACTAAAATTGTATGCAGCTGTTAAAATCAATCATCAATCAAAATTATTCATCGATTAAAATTAAGTAAGCACTTACACTACTACCACGCCACACTTTGCTCAGGTCGAGCTTATTATAAAAACACTCGATATAGTAAAAAAAATATTATACAGCTAGTTATGTATGCTAAAACTAGCTGCAAAATGTTGTTTTGCCTAATATATATTATAATAAAAATTTGATAAAAACCTTTTCTCAGGACTAGTGAATGTACCGATTCAATGTTAGCTGTGATCGGTCGGGTTTGACTTAATGCAACCAAATTACTTTGGTCCGCCATCTACCTGGGAATCAACATCTCTGATAGTATAGTACATACAAAATTTAATTTAAACCGGTTGAGCCGTTTTGGAGGAGTTCGCGCACTAACACTATGACACGAGAATTTTATATTATAAGTCCTTCAAGCTCCATAAGAGCACCGGTAATCGCGACAACAATTACAGAATACAATAGCATTTCCAAGAATCCCCGATCGAAGGATTAGAGAGGTAGTTCGTATTGCTTCAAATTTTCATAACAATGTTTATTTTACGGGCGATTTTCCACATGACCTTTCACAGAGCACTTAACTCAGTAGCCGTATATAATGCGACTACACAAAAAACTTTCATTACACAATAAACCAATATGCAATAAATAAACAGATAAATACAAGCGATATTCATATTCAATATGAACGACCTTAGGCCGCGTACACACAAGACGAAAAATATGGGTACAACTTTATTTTGTGCTAAGTTTTTTGTGTTAATTTTTAAGACGACTTTACCTGTTGCTGTAATTTAAAGTAATATGAAAATTAACAAGATTTAAGCAAAACGTTACAATGATACAAACAACAGTCCGTTACTTCTTCACACTTAAACCGCTTAGTTGATATATCATATAAGTAAGTAATGATTACTCTTTTTGAACTTCTATTCTACAGTAATACCTCTACTCGTTCGGGAACTAGCTCGGCGAGATATCGTTTGAAAGGTTACGAATAATTACCACACCGGTTTCGGTAACGGTGACCGATTTTATTGAAACCAGCCCAGTTGCGCAGGTGTTATTTTTTAGTGTCCAAGTATGTGGGCAGTACACAAGAGCATTCTTTTTTCTTTTACTCTCATAATCCAGTGGAACGGAAGAATACGATACACGACTGGCGAGAGATCAGGCGCAGAACCGACTTTCACATGCCCGTCCGACGCATTGATCATAATACTTGTCAGACAATCGGGTGATCAGCCTGCATTGTCCTAGCCAAACTTAGAAACATGATTCCAACGCGGGAATCGAACCCATGACCTTCGAGTCAGGAGCCACGTGCTCTAAACCACTGGACCTCAGAGGAGTTAAAAACTGAAAGGTCACAGTCAAGCATATTTACGTACATACGTTACCTACGACATCCTGGTACCAGAGTAGACAGAACTAAGGAGTACCTCAAGCAAACGGGTGAATATACGCGAGTTGGGCGTGACTGTCACTTTCAAATTTCAATAGCTTTGTCCACACTGGGCCTTTTTTTGTTCATCAAGGGCATGCGTTATAGCGCAGTCAACAGCGAACATGAGGCATGCCCGTGACGCGCGTTTAAGGCGCTATAATGAAAAAACTGTCCTTTTTGACGTAATACTATAGGACCCTCAGAAATGTTACAAATCTGGTAATGAGATATACATATCTTCATAGCCTTATCTAGGTTTGAGAAGAACTAGAAACACGATTAATGTATTTTGCCTCGATACATTTAATTTTCGAAATGACCTCTTAAAAATACGAAATTTGAAGATTATTTTTAAACGAAAATAGATGTATTGTAGGAAATATTAGTCTAATTGATAGACACCTTTGCAACTCAAAATCGTATAGAAGCATTTTACTTAAATGCTTTTACGTTTTTTTTATTACGTTTTTTCGCAAGTTTTCCGAGCGAGCCGATAGCTTCTGGCCGCAGCGAATTCACGACTTTATAATCATACAAATTAAGTATAAAATTGCCCTTGCGGTAAAATTACTTTCGATATATCCTTAAATCGTAGCGCTCGTTTTGACACTTTTCTTTCAACGCGGGTGGATTTTGACGCATTCAATTATTGGTTGTGCCAAACGAAAGTTAAATAAAAAGAAGACAACGAAAATTGAAGATGAAATTGCATAATGTGGACATAGCTAAAAGTTTCACAATGATGAGTACGCATACGGCGCGCGTTGGCCGATATGACATACTATGTCAAACGTATCGAGATCTCTTCTGAGTCGACCTACTCGTTAGTTCTGTTTACTCTGCTGGCACCTTATATACATTTTGTCCTCAAGTGCGTACAATACACTACACGAAATAAAGTTATTACAGAAAGTAGCGCGCCGCAAAAATGTCTTTGTTCGATATTGTAGATATTGGAAACCGATATTGCCGAGACGGATATCGGTATCGCATAGGTTTTCGCTTATGGTACGGTGGATTGACAAAATATAGAAATCGCATTATCTTTTTAGATAATGGAATAATTAAGTTTAAAGATACCTTGTTTTTAGGGTTCCGTACCCAAAGGGTAAAAATGGGACCCTATTACTAAGACTTCGTTGTCTGTCCGTCTGTCTGTCACAAGGCTGTAACTCAAGAACGGTAATAGCTAGAGAGTTAAAATTTTCATAGATTATGTATTTCTATTGCCGCTATAAGAACAAATACTAAAAACAAAATAAATTAAATATTTAAGGGGGGCTCCCATACAATAAACGTGATTTTTTTTTACTTTTTTTGCTCGATGTCAATAATAGCAACAGGTAGGCACTTGAAATTTTCACAAAGGCCTTTTTTATATGTGTACTTTAATATAGTGTATAATATTAAAATAAAATAAAAAATAAAGGGGGGCTCCCATACAAAAAACACAATTTTTGGAGTATTTTTGGTCTAAAACGGTACGGAACCCTTCGTACGCGAATCCGTCTCGCACTTGGCCGATTTTTTGGATCATATATAGGTGCTACGAACAAGGGTCAGTTCAGATCGCAACGCGATTTATTTCTAAATTTGTATAGATTTGACAGATTTATAAGACATTCACGCAATTGAAATCTGTGATTGAGTACTTTAGAAATGCATCTACGCCTCGTGTTGCGGTCTGAATTGACCCTAATAGTTGGTAGTTATTTCAAATGAAATATTGTTCCCAACACACACATTCCTAAGGTGTCCTAAGTACTGTATATTTATAATATGTATGCACTTTATAATCTGTATTGACATTATGGATCTTTTTATTAGTAACGCGACGGTATATATAGACAGAATATACACCTGTATATTTCACGTCGGCCATTTTTTCATCAGACTTTTTGCACGATATTATCGGATAACGCGATATTAGTATTCATAGAGTTGTGATTGATTCAACACAGTAACGTGTGATTCAACCTGTTTCAACCAATCTGGTTTTATTTTTTAAACCGAGTAGGATAAGGAAAAAAGGGGTAATGATTTTCGAATTCGATCATGTGCTTGATGTAGCTTAGGTGCTGTGACAATACAGTATTTACATAGTATATCTTACAATATATAAAATTCTCGTGTCACAATGTTAGTTATCGTACTCCTCCGAAACGGCTTTACTGATTTTTACCAAATTTTACATGCATATTTAGTAGGTCTGAGAATCAGCTACTGGGTACTTACTGTTTATATGTGTGAATTTGTTGAATAAATAATAGTAAATTATTACAACTTGAGACTGACGGCGACCATTGTTTTTGCAATGGGATAGCGATGGACGTCGGTACCCATACTTATTTAGTCACTTCAATAAAATAATAAAGAACTACATTACAACTACAAAATTATATGGCAACACAACGTTTGCCGGGACAGCTTGTGTATTTAAGTATAGGTTTGTTGTATAGGAGGACATGCTTAGTCAGGCTCACGTTTTTGATTTTAACTGTCGTACATATGCCGAGGCACTTACAATATTATAAATGTAAACGTCTGTCTGTCCATCTGTCTGTCTGCTGTTCATGCCCAAACTGCAAAACCGATTTTGCTGAAATTTGGCATAGATATAATTTAAGTCCCGGGAACATACATAGGATACCTGTCATCCCAGAAAAAAATACGGTTAACCGAATTTTGGCGCATCTAGTTTCCAATAAACCATTAGGAGGCGCAACATGAAACGGTTTTGAGCGATTTTCTGGAATGTTCTGAGAGCCTGTACTTAACAGTACATTAGAGAGCCTCGTAAAGTGTGTAATTATGGGCAATAAACCCACTGCTCGACTTTATGGTCTGATCTAGGCTTTCTTTTATGTACTATACGTCATCTTTGGTCTATACTTGAATGCGATCAATAATAATATTATACAATACAGCTAGAACGCTGAAATTTTCCACATTTTGTGTTTATAATATGTGTGTACTGTTTAGTGATGTTGGTATGAATTAATAAATATTTTTCAAAATGATACACTTAATTTAAAATGCATCGCGGCGCATCGTACGCATCGCGATGTTGCGATGCATTTTTAACTAGGAACAGGTTTAAAACCGTGAACAGCAAGTCCTTTAATTCAATGTCGTCGTGTTGCAAAGTAAGCTAACCCTAAGAGAAATAGGATATCCAATTTTGTGATGCTGCGAATAATATTCCACGCGAAATCGCGGTCAAAAATATACATAGAGTCTGTTCTCTACATGCTACTTTTAAGCTGATCGCACATTTGTCAGAACCGTACGCGCCCTACGCGTCGAACGCACCGCATAGTACACGAAATGCGGCGCGTACGGTGCGGACGAATGTGCGAACTGCGAGGTTTTACATCACTAGCTATTTGTATTCGATAAAACACGAATAAAATGACATTTTCTAAAAATGATTCCTAGCTAGATCGATTTATCGCCCCCGAAACCCCCGATATAATAAATTTCATGAAAATCGTTGGAGCCGATTCCGAGATTCCAATTATATATATAATACGAGTATGTTTATACAAGAATTGCTCGTTTAAAGATATAAGATTTCATACAACGAATTCTAAAATACGGCGCGTACGGTGCTTACTGATAAATGTACGACCACCTTTATGCAGAATTCTTTCAACGCGAACGTCGGATGTAAAGAATTGCGGAATTTCGATTTGAAACAAACATTCGCTGTTTCAAATCGAAATTCCGCACAGGTTAAAACTTATATAGAGCGAACGCATTTCAAAAGACTAAGTAGGTTACACTCCCATTAGAAGTATTGCGAATATTAATAAAAAAAACCGCGCAAATCGTGTCAATTCCGACTTTGTTACGTAACGGTCGGGACGCGAGAATGGTTTGTATTACAGCGGTTTAAGGTTGCATATCGCGTAGCGTTATGGATCTATAGGGTATTCCCCGTGGTGAAACCGGGACGCCACGTTAAATATACATAAGTGTGTCAGTGTGTTTGTCATTTCAGTGGTCGATGTTCGGATTCGTGCTCCGAAGTTTTGTAGGCGTTGTCATAGTTCTGTTTCAGGTGAGATGCTGTGAATGTCAGGGTGAGCATTGACGGTACGTCTATTCATTTGTTTTGTACATAATTTCGTCGTTGGAATATAATATATTTCTACAAAGTATTAACTCTTAAGGCAACACCAGTATACATACAGTAATCAAAAAGTTTTGTTCGACTTTGACACGTTTCTATCAATATTCTGATGTATGCAATATTATGTCGGATTTTGGTCGGATCTTTTTACACTTTACTGCATTAGTACGGGAGCCCTAGAACAATTTTTTTGATTACTTACTATCAAGCTAATTTTTTGTGCTCTCTTTGCTCCGACTAATGCGTTATGTTCTCTATTGTGTTGAAATACTAAAAAAAAACGCTTTTACCACTAAAACTATTGCCAATTTTTAGTCTGAATATCTTATATGATTACTTGAGTGTCTATATTATAGAGTGTCAAATTTATAACAATAATATAGCTTGGTTGTTATAGGTAGCTTGGATACCGTAGCATTTTAAATATTCATACGCACATTTTTCATTAAATAGTCGGGACTATAACCCTCCTGGTTTAAAAGCTATAATGGCTTCGATTGTTCTATATTGTTAACTTTTGTATTTGGTCAGCCATTTTAAAACCATTTATTTATTCATGAAATATTTCACGCACAGTTTAAGCAAACAACATATTGAATATTGATTAACTCAACCGTATTATATTTACTTAATAAATATTTAAAAATAAATACGCCTTACTAACCTAGCTTTACTTTGAAAGATTATTTAAATTATAAAGAGGAAGAGTTTGATTAATTATCTGTTTACATCATTTTTTGCATCACCATAATTATCATCATCATTTTGCATCACCTATATAGCTCTAGGTTCAAAAACTACAAGGCCGATTTTGATCAAATTTGGCGTAGACATAGAGTGGACCATGGGAAATAATTAAGGATGAAACATCTTGTTAATGTTAATGTAAATGGACTAGACAAGGTCTGTTTTCGCAAAATATTTTAAACGGATACTATATAACACAATAGAAACGAGAAATATATTTCGAATACCTATTTCCTGGAAAAAATACGTCACAGCACAGAATGTAATATTAAGATGGGTTTAGTTTAAAATTCCATTTGGGGCGCTCCCGGGGGGCCCATGCGGGCAGATTTGTATCGCGGGTTCTTGGACTTTACGAACAATGTTGTATTATCTATCCCTACTCATATTATAAATCCGAAATGTGTCTGTCTGTCTGTATATTTGTTACCTTCACGTTTAATCCTTCGATCGCGGATTCTTGGAAATGCTATTGTATTCTATTGTTGTCGCGATCACCGGTGCTCTTATGGGGCTTGAAGGATTAAACCACTGAACCGATTTTGGTTGATACGGAAATAGGTACTTCAAGTGTCGGAAATGGACACGGGTATATAAGTTATATGCTGAAAAAATGTACGGTTCACCTGTTATGATACAAGCTTCAACGAAATTAAGTTTTGGGCAACATCTGGTATTATCGTTGATACAAAAGTGTTTGTTATTAACTTTTCACGTTTAATGCACTGCAAGTTGCAGAGAAACCAAATATAAACAAACTAGATGATGCCCGCAACTCCGTTGCGCCAAAATTCGGTTATCGCGCGGGAACCGTACATTTTTGCGGCATTAAAAGTTCCTATGTAATTTCCCGGGACTCAAAATATCTCTTTGCCAAATTTCAGCAAAATTGGTTCAGTGGTTTGGGCGTGAAGAGGTAATAGACAGACAGGCGGACAGACAGACATGCACACTTTCGTATTCATAATATTAAGTACGGATATACAAGATCATCTCGTATTAAAATATATAAGACTATAATTATTTTGTTTTAATATCCGGGATATAATATCCAAAACAGAGTAATTATGGCGGTGAATTGTGAAAATCCTTTGATCTGTAATAATAAGAGTTCGCATTGTTTTCCTTCCGCACTCGGACGGGTTCGGATATTGAAAATGCTTTGAGAACCGGTTGTGACGGGATAAAACGGATGAGTCGCCTAATTCATTACTTTGCTTACCACCAGGCTCGGTTTATATAGATTATTATAGTGTGTAAGAAAGCGTACCGAAACTTGGGGCTGGTGTTACGTATGACAAATAAATTTACCAACATGGGAGCAGTAAGAACATTATATGAAGCTTTAGTAAAGAGTCACTTGGAGTGCAAATCGGTTATATGGTCGCCACATGAAACGAAATATAAATTAATGATAGAGCGGATACAAAATAAATTTATCAGGTACTTGTACTCGAGACTACACGGTGTTTACCCTGGGTTTCCATTGTTGTATCCGTCCTTATTTCTACTGGGTATAACGGGCTATTACAAACTCGAAGTGCGTAGGGAGGTTGCATTCGCAACGTACTTGTTTAAGTTACTTCGAGGTAAGATCAATAATCCTGCAGTTCTGGAAGCAGTGATTGTGTTTTGTGTCCCGGGTGGGTATGCGCAGCGCCGGCGCCGGCCACCTCTGTTACTGGTGCCTCGTTCGCGCACTAATTTACTGCAACGAGCGCCGCTAACACGTGCGCTACAGGCGCTCAACATGTTGTATTTAGAAATAGACTTATTTTTTTGTTCACTGAGTGAATTCACAAGAGCTGCATTTTGTCTTCGGACATAGAGTGTAAAATGTATATTATATTATATAAATAGAGTTCCTAATTGTACTTATTGTGCTAATAGGGGTAAGTTGTAATTAAATTTGTGTTGTAATGCTTAAGTTCCTATAACTATCTTCTGTATTGGGTTATCCTGTAATAGAAGATAAGTTTGTTTAATAAATAAATAAAAATAAATAAATATGCGTCCGCATGAACGCGCGGTTTGGCGGCTACAACGCGAGATAACATGCAATTGTATGTAAATGACGGTGCGACCGCAACCGGTAAAAATTCAAATAAAATGATACTTTATGACATAGATTATAGGTATCATTTTCTACTGACATTTGCGTGGCGACCCACGCTACCGCCAGCGGTAGCGTAAGAGCTAGAGGTAGAGTAAAATGAAACCTATAGCCTATATCATAAAGTGGCATTTCGTTTGAATTTTCGTCGGTCGCGGTCGCTCGCGGCAAAGATCCGAAAGTCACCAGTCCCAATTTCACCAATGTCTGTTAGTGTTAACAGCTTGTTAAAATGTCATGTCTTCTCTTTCATTCATAAGAAAAACGGAAGAGGTAACGTGATTCTAATTCGAGCGTTAACTTTAACTTTCTTTCGTTTAAATCTCACAAGAAAGAGAAAGGTTCAATTAAAAATAGAATGCCATCAATACTTATGTCTCTTTTGTGAATGTTAACGGCCCTCGTAGTGTCCTAGATGCGAGGCCCCGGCGACAAAGAGTGCCCGGAGGCCCCGAGACAAAGCGGGGCCCGGGGCCCCACTACCATCATTGTTAGCTCCATACGTCTCGCGGAACTAACGAAAAGGAATATGGTATTAATATGTAAATTGTATCGTATAATGTATTTGTAAGGAACTTGTATAATATACTATTAACAGAATAAGGTTCTACCTACGTTTAGTGTCAGTTTAGTTCAGAGTCTTGTGAACCCTTTTGCTTCGATAATTAAAAGGTAACTGTCATGTAGCTACGAAATAATATAGGACACAAGAACTGTTAAAATTCTTCTGACACCTTATTTAATAGCTTAGCGGACAAAGGTCAGCTACCAACAAAAAAAAAGGTCACTGGAACTGTTACAAATCGTCTGACACCTCATGTAATAGCCAAATAGCTAACACGGAATAGATATAGGGGAGGTGGTTTATCAATAAGTGACAGCATAAGTTTAAAAAATACATCTCAATTTAGATATTAGAAGCTATACTGTACTCGGCGAAACATGGTGGTAGCGGTCATTGACTCTCTGTGTCAAAAACTTGTCATCTATATAATATATAAAATGGATTTCCAATTGTGTCAGTAACGTCTAATTTTAGTTCTGCCAATTTTAGTCTTAAAATAATCCTTGAAGTACAGGGAACTGGGAAGGTTTTTAAGTGACACGAAGTTCACCGGGACAGCTAGTTTTCTATATAAACCGAGATTGACAATGAAGTGTCAGATGTTGTCAATCTGGGAGTCAATGACCGCTACCGCCATGTTTCGCTGAGTACAGTATAGAAGCAGTCTCTTTTTGTAAGAGAACACGCAGAAACCGTAGGCAGCATAATATGTCAGTGAATAATCGATTGCAAGTTTCGGATAACGACAGCAGTTTACAGCACCTTTGTTGCGCACGTTCCCTATTACCTAATTTAATACCTGCCAAACCGGTTCCGTGATGGTGGATGGTTTCATTGAAAAGATACTAGTTAAGGAGTAATTTTAAAGTGCCCAAGTGTGTGCGCAGTACAATATAAGAGCACTTTCTTTTCCTTTACTCTCATAACCCAGTGGGCCGGACGCGACTGGCGAGATATCAGGCGCAGGACCGACTTTTTATATGCCCATCCGACGCATGGATCATCTTACTTGTCAGACAATCAGGTGATCAGCCTGCATTGTCCTAACCAAACTTGGAAATAACATATTTCCAACTCGGGAATCAAACCCAGGACCTCCGAGTCGAGAGCCACGCTCTAAACCACTGAACCACGGAGGCGTTACCTTAATAATTATTTTATAGGTTACACAAAGCTGTTTATTTAAAATTAAATATAATATTATAATCTACGTCAGAGCTCATTAAATCTCAGCTCGAGCACATATTAAGTTAACACAACAGCCTCATGTATAATGGATGTTAAAAATCGCTAGACAGCGGAATATCGAGCAAAATTTACCTGAACACGTTAACTAGACTGATAAATATATTCTCTTAGGGTGATATCTACTAAATGATGTAGCGCAGTGTTTTTTAATGTTATGTTGTGAATTTTGGACATATTTTGTCGTTGCTTTTCGTTGCGCCGTGCTGTGCTGGATTTTCGATCTCTTATAATATAACGTGAAATTAAGTTTTAGGTAGCCTGCTATGCCCGGTTATAATGTAGTTAAACAACTGCTATTTATTTTATTTTAAGAGAAACGTCTAGGCGCTACACATTCGCTTATGAATCGAATTTATCAGAACTTCATCATCAAAAGTTATTAAAGCAATCCATATTTAATAATAATAATATGACAGTCATGAAGATACTTTAAGGGTGTGTTTCCATTGAAGCGGAGCGTAGCTTAGCGGTGCCCGAATTGACCAATCGTGCTATTCCAGCGGAATGACAGCGAAGATTTCGAGCATGGCGATTGGTCAATTCGGGCACCGCTAGCTCCACTCCGCTCCGCTTCAGTGGAAACGCAGCCTAAGTCACGGAAAGTACTCAGAATAGTTTTAGTCACGTGAGATAAACGAATGTGACAATTTCCGACCCAGCGCCCATTCGTGCCGCGGATTCTGCGGGACGTTCCGCCCCAGTTGTATCGCTCTGCAAAATTGGCTGACATTTCTGTGTCTACAAAATATTTGCCTAGACAGACATATCACCAGTCATTATTACAAATAAGCAAATAAGTAATAAAATTATAAATAAATAATTTATTCCACTTTAACACACATACAGTACCTATATTTATTTAATTTCAGACAAATACTTGTTAAAGTATATCATAATATGTAAGTGGGACCGTGTACAAAAGAAAAAGTTTGAATGTAAAATTGAAGAAAGTACATGATTTTAAAAAGCAAAAAAGTACTAAGACTTTTTTAATTGTTTATGAATTGATTATAATTGACTGTATATAGTATGTTTTTGTAAAGATCTTACAGTAAGTAGTTAAGGTAACTAAAAATACTAAATCAGCGAGTTTTAACAAAAACAACGCTTTTAGCTTTTTCGCTGACGTTACTACGGCGTAGAGCGTGGAGCTACGGCGTAGAGCTACGGCGTAGAGGGTGGAGCTACGCCGTAGCGCTACGGCGTAGAGGGGCTAGGAGCTTATTAGCGTTTGCGCGGCGTTTGAGTTTTTAATTGAGCCGAATCAAATGCGATCAGCTCTGAGGAATTGTTACATCCGGCTCTTTGCCCGGTTTTCATCCGGGCGTTTCACCCGGGCGTTCTACCCGGGCGTTTATACCCGGCCACTTGTACCCATTTGTAAAAACTTTTCCGCTTCCGAACAAAATACGGTCATACCGTTTCAGATATATTGAAGTGCCTTCGCAGGTGCGAGAACCAATTCGGCCTGAGTTAGGACTTAGGATATGTTACAAATTGTTAGCAATAAAATTATAAAGTATATTGGATTGTCGTTTTATATTGTTATTCGCTTAAATTATCCAAAGTAATGTTACAAATGGAAAAGTGTGTCTTTCTGTTTGTTACCTCTAAGCTGCTGAACCAATTTTGAAAAAAAATTGGTAGATAATCCTTAAGTCTCTAATAGTTAATATATATAACTAAAATTTATAAAATTACAAATAATACCATTTATCTATAAATATAATAAAACTGTAGAATTGAAAATTCTGTACATTAAAGATATTTAAAAAATAAAGAGTGGGGGGTGTCACTACATCGCTATAGAAGTCAAAAATGTAGTTAGTTTTTTGTCTGTCTGTCTATCTGTCTGTCTGTATGTCTATTCCACTATCACACAAAAACTACTGATCTGATTTGAATGCGGTTTTCGCAGATATATTTGTCTTCTTCCAACTCAACATCTGGTGTATAAAAATCACCCCCCCCCCCCCAATCCTCTAAGGGGACCAAAGATTTTGTATCGAACTTTTTTCTTTAATGGACTTACTTCATATTATTAACTTTTTGAAGTTATACTTCTTTAGGCGCGTTATGAAAAAATGATGAGAGTGAAATTTTAAGATGCGCGCGCACCTGTGACACAAAATTAACAGTATGAAGCCGTCTGCTTAACCGCTCATTAAGTCTCGAAAAAAAAGCTACCAACAAAATAGGAATTGAACCTCGATATTAGTCGCGCATGTTGGTACGCTCGTCACCTCTGATCACTGTTTTCATATTTATAATATTTATCAACATGTCTCTAGTTTATACATTCACAACACGTGTTTGAGTTTCATACAAGTGCGAATTATATATGTGCTAATAAATTATATTCAGTAGTGATTTAAATTGAATATTTTGATTGATATTACTTACTATTTGTGAATATTAGTGAAAAAAATTGTGCTTATATACTTTTTCAAGTGCTCCAATATAATTGAGGTTAACTATCCGTATGTATTATTTATTGATATAAATTAAAATACTTTTATTTAATATAATTAACACTAAATATTATTAAATTATTAATGTTTAATACTTATTATTGGTTATTTAATATTCACAAAATAAAGAAATAAATTTAATAAAACATTTAATAAAAAGTTTGTGATAAAAATTAAAATTGAACATCAAATTATAATATTAATTTTTAATATTTGCTATTTAATGATGCCAAAGAAGTATAACTTCTCACGCGCGTACATAAGTACACGCACCCATTTTTTTTTTCCAACTTAACATCTGGTGTATAAAATTTTTCCCCCACCCCTCTTAGGGGACAAAAGAGGGGGTAAGATTTTGTATCAACTGATGAAGTAGAAATACTTTAAATGGCAAAACAACGTTTGCCGGGACAGCTAGTAGTGTATAATAATACAATACGATTGCGTGTATTACTTTAAAGTCAGTCAATAAAAACTAAAACGAAAATACATAATACTGAAAATTAATTCTTGGCGACAAAGAGCTAAAAGTTAATAACTATTGGTACACGGGACGGGCACGTCATAATTTAAAGTATTCACAAAACAAACACACGCCTTTGTGACGGGGATGTTTTATAAAAGTTAGCCCGGGCAGAACTTTGTTAGGATTAATTAAAAAAATTCCGAATGCCACGCTTTTTGTTATGAAAATTGAGCAACACGACTGTTTTGCTGTGCTGCGAGGTGTCCCGGGATAACCCGGCGTCCGAGAATCCCAGAAAACCGGGAAGTCCCGGGAAAGTTTAAGCTGACTGTATGTACTTTGATGGCGTTTGATTTACTTTATAAAAAAATATTTCAAAAATTAAATTAAAACAACTGGGTGCGTGTTCCGGGGAGTTCCAGGGTGTGATGGACATCCCAGGGTGCCAGGATACACCGGGGTCCGGAATCCCGGAAAACCCTGGGAAGTCCGGGGAATAGTTTTAAGTGCCTGCATTCAGTTTGATGCCCGTTTGATTTAGTTTAGTTATAATAAATATTGAAACAACAGTTTTGCTACGTTGCTAGATGTCCCGGAGTATAAGGCCTTTCTCGGGATGCCGAGATAAAACCGGGAAGACCCGGGTAAAGTTTTAACTGGCCGCATACTCATTAATGTAGTTTGATTCTAAAAGAACGGTATAGGACTAATAATAAAATTACATTGGAAATTCCAAGTAATTTTCCACTCGACCCTTTTTCAAGGAACAATAGAAATAAATCTATTATTATTATGATTGAAATGGAATTGATATTATTGTTGCATTTCGAGATGAATTTGAACTTTTCTTTCGTTTCACCGAAGCGTCTGAGTATTCTATTTAAATTGTTATTTCAGCTGTAAAGGCTCATTTAATTTTAATATTAGCTTTAGTATACAGGGCTGCATAAATATATATTTTTAATGTAGAAATCATGAGTATCATGTCGTCTTCATTCTATATTCTATTTTTAAGAAAATATACATTTTTTTTACTTCCAGCTTCAAAAGTTAAAAAGAATTTTGCCGTAAGTTGATGCATTCAATTATGTCAATTTTAAATTATAATACATCACAAACGCGCCTAACGTAAACAAGCATCTTTCCCTTTATCTCGCTTTCAACAAACAATTGAAATTTGCAATCAGGGAGGCACTAAGTTTAATTAATACGACAGCAACACGGAAGTCGGAAATGAGCTACTTTCATACAAACTTATCTTTAATAGCTGTCGCGGGGGAGACACATTCCTCACATACATTATCTCATTCGACAAGAAGTTACACTCGAAATAAATCAAGTGGCAAGTAATTGTATAATTCATAAGAGGCACTAAATTCATATATTACTCGAATGAGGATATGAATAAATCCAACGAGTAATTATGAGGAGTAATGACGTAAATCTCTCCCCGATCCCGGGAAAGTCCCGGGGAGTCCCGGGGAGGGGGTTTACGATTGTTTTAATCAATCTGACATACATATTCATAGCCACCATTTATACTGGCTGCCAACAGAATTACGATGAAAAAGATTTATTGTTAACATTAAGAAGATGTAATAAAGCGGACCGAATGAACATTTTGTCTTCAGGATAATTTATATTGCTGTAAGGATAGTTGACAATTTAGCCAGAAAACCTCAATTAGAGACAGACAAATTACTACTTTTGTGATTTCAACAAAGCATGTAATATTCAAAGACTATCCTTTAAAATAAAAACGTAGGTATTGAAATAAAATATCGCTTTATACCAATGTGAAATTACAAATTTAATTTGCTCCAATTAAAAATTTCTTGGAACCTAGATACCTAAATTGTAGTTTTAAAATGTTTTCCTAAATTGGAACAATGAAAATTATTAAATATTTTGTACAATATTAACTTTTTTGATGCATTAATACATCGGTTGGCAACCTTCTGGCAGGCAAACTAAAGGCGGGCCGCAGACCTCATACTCGTTTTAACCCTAGAAGCTCAATTTAACTACATAATGAAAGGAAATAATTTTTTATTAAAAATGGCACAAACAACTACGTTCTTAAGTGGAGATAACTACTGGCAGTGTTAGAAAACATTATTTTTGATACACATAACTTATTCACAAAACACTCACGGGCCGCAAGTAAGACGGACCGCGGGCCGCATGCGGCCCGCGATCTGCGTGTTGCCGATCGCTGTATTAATAATATTTCGCATTCGAATAATATTAACTCTAGCTTATACTTATTCACAAATTGATTTGTAGAAAACTGAAGGGGATATAATGGCTGACAGTCACTTTGGTTTGAACACGGCCAAAACTGAATATGTATGGAAATACAATAAACTGCGTAACGTTCGCTCACATTCGGCGTCTAATAGTCAGTTTGGTTTGAACACGGCCAAAGAGTTTGGCAGATAATGTATGGGGCTTATGTCAAAATCTTCATTTAATTACAGTTAGACTGGCCGCATACACACGTTTCCCGTATTTGTTTTCCGGAATCAGCAATCACAATGGAATCAGTAGAAAATATTAACAAGCGCACACGTTCGCTTTTTTTCGAACGGAACGAATTCCGCACGTACGTTTCAAGTGCAAGCCGGCGCGTTCGCGTGAGGAAAACGGTACTACGGCGTAGAGCTCAAACGTTCGTTTTGCACTAGTCTCATGGGATTCCAAATCGTAATTCCACATCAGGAAATCGAATACGAAAAATGTGTCGGAAAACGAAAGTTATTTGTCTCTGAACGTGGCAATAAGTCTACACATGTTGGCCTGCGATCACTCCAACGGTCCACCAGATCGATCTGCCGCCATTTATGGGGGCCCTTAGTCTATCCGATAATTAATCGTATGCCGTGCCGAGCAGTCGTTACGATAAGATCAAGTACTAATGTGTTTAAAGCAGCCTGTATCAGATGTTGTTGTCATTAGTCATAGTGGGTACTAAATGGTTAATTATAAACATGTTTTGTCATGTATGGTATGACTTTGAAACATGAGCTCGAAATAAATTATTATAAATAAAGTACATTTTCTATTCATTTATAAAATTTTATCAGAGAAATTATAAAGCGTAACGACAGTGCTTGACATAACCTGACTATACCTATGTCTTCCATAGTTAATTCCTTGATGGTGTGAGGGTTGATATTACAATTAGGCTGCGTTATGTGGATCTTCTTTGTTGTCGTCTTAGGGTCAGTTCAATTTTCAACGTGACAATGCAACGCGAAACTGTGCAGTTTTTGATAATCTATTAAAAATTATATCAGGCTGCCGAACAAGGGCGGCATCTGGCAATGTGTACCTTCTTTTACACTAAGTTAAGATTAATGGCTCATTTAAAAATGCATCGCAATGCTTAGCTACGTTTCAATGTAAAAGGAACCTCACTTTTTTGATATTTTTATTTAGACTTTACAATAACTTTCAGAATCTACAACCGATGCTAACTGCTTTCATAGTTTCACAGCTTGTATATTGTAAGGCACACAAATAACACCTGCCCTCCATTTTGTATGAAAGCGGCGCCATTTGTAACTGGTCTTTGTACAGGCGTCATTGCGGAATCGTAATTCATCACCTGCCCGAATATTTCGGGTGTAAAGGTTTCAAAATTTAGAATATAATACGATATAAAATATCTTAGTATCACACCACACACAATACTCTAAAGTTACTCGTCAAAAATAGAAGGGGAAGGCGTAAATTTTCGATTTTAAGGAGTTTTACAAGAATCGACAAGGGCCCGTATCTAAAAGAAAAAGACAAGGATATTTTTTGTTTGGCCGAAATTATAATTATTATAGCCGCCATCTTGTCAAGTCACACGTCCATGCTATCTTGTAAATATCCAAGTATTTAACAGAAATTGATGGTATTTTAGAACATGACAAGGTGTTTTGGAATATGACACTCACACTGACACACAGGGGGGCCGTGCATGCGCGGTTTAAAAACGTAACGAACACGACTATACTTTTTGTAATTTTCCATCTTTTTAATTAAAAGATGGCTCCGTGCGAGTTTCTTACGCCGGTTCTTCTCGACGGGGTAGTTCCCGAACCGGTGGTAAACACCAGTGTAGACCCGACGTTTAGAGAATATTTGAAAAAATTTATTCTGAATAAAAAAATTTGAGTTTGAGTTTGTGATTGAATTATGAATTTTTGGCTGACGAGATATTTTGGAAGAAAATGTTTCGTATCTAATACTCAATGACATTGTCATCCACTTTCCAAATAATTTTTGTAGCTTACAAAAACGAGGTCATTTTTTTTAAATTTCATTACTACATTCGTGGGTTAGACCATAGTCGTTTATTTACGTTTCGTCTGATTTAACATTGGGGCCGCTTGTCAGTTTAACCGAGGTTTAAATCATGTCTGTCACATTAGCACGCGATTCATGACTAGACGTCACTCGGATTTGCGTTTATACTCGTGCAAATGACAGTTAAAGGTGATCGCACATTTATCAGCACGCATGCGCCGAACGCGCATTTTAGAATTCTTTGTATGAAATGATGGGAAACCTCGCACATTCGTCCGGTCCGGTCCGGTCGCTGTGCGGTCACAATTCCCGAGCGTCGGAAGACGTCGCTGCAAAGCGCTGTTTTTAAACTTAACTTTAAGAAAAACACCGCTTTGCGGCGACGTAGAGACGCCAGACGTTGCTTGGACGTTACTATGGTAACGTCACTGGTCACGTCTCGATGGCTTCCCGGTGAGTTATAAGCACTTATTGACGGACCGGCGACAGCGGACAGCCACCGGCTATATAATATATTTTACTTCTACATATTTCCTTTGAACAAGGTGCAAAATGCAAGTGCATTGTTTCGGGTGTTTTCGTGATTACGACAATTAGCGAAGATTTCCATTATTAATTTGGGAGTACTGTACGGTGCTGCCAAATATGCAATCAGCTTAAGGCCCTGTATTCCCAGAAGCGGACGATTTTCAAGATTTAAAAGTGACAAGGAGACATAAAAATATTGTAATTTAAATTCAGAAAAAAATATATGTGTTAGTTAAGGATCTAATACAGTGGAGTTTATATTCCATAACACAATATCATGAACTTCACTTGATAGAAAAAAATCCCGAAGATAGGGGAACTGAAGGCAAAATGGTATATTTAAGGCAAAACTCGTCTTACATAAACAAATATAGCTTTATTATTAGAATTTTTTATAGAATATCTTTATTATTAATCACTCTACAATTCCTATTAATCACACTTTATTCAAATCACGGAATATGAAGATATTGAATGATTTCCAAAATCTTCCTTATGGACCGTTTTGCCCGCGTGGGAAGGTAAAATGGACCACGGTAAAGGGCAAAATGGACCCAATGCATATGTCATCTGGGGAATACCTTTTACAAATAAATGTTGTGTAAAATTAAACTACAATGTGCCTAGAGGAGACAAATCAGGCACTGCACCCGTCTTTTTTGTTTTAGTGCAGTCTTTGGTAACTTATAGATTTCAGCAGTTTTTTAACTCCCATTTCTTTGAATTTTACTTTTTGTTAGCTTTTCTCATATTGCCTTCGCCTATTAGTGGTTCTTATATAATTATGAACCATCTGAAATAGAAAACGCAACAAAAAAGATCATATGTAAAAAATATATGAAGGCCACCCGGTCCATTTTGCCCGGGCCGTTTTGCCTTTTAGGTGCTATTTTGAAGTTAACCATTTTACCCCTTTTCATTCTTTACATACTATTTTAAAGTTAAAATCATGCAGAACACTGTGTTATATCATTAAATAGAAAATATTAATTACAACAAAAGTGCGGGCTGGTCAAAAATTATGTTTTTTACATCAAAATGTGAAAAAAATATTTAACCGCGATAAAAATCCGCTAAAAAAATGTATGGTTCCAGCACGATGAACAAATTTCTGCGCAACGGATTTACGGGCTTCAACTAGTGCAGTTTATAGTGTCTAAACACACTAGGCCGAAGTTACGCGGCGTAGATTCCGCATGATTACGCCCGCAATGTATTTTAAACGAGTTAAGAAGTTCGCGTTAAGAAGTATTATTGATTACAAACTTTCATCCCCTATTTTAACCCCTTGGGGTTGGAATTTATCAAAATCCTTTCTTAGCGGATGCCTACGTCATAACATCTACCTGCATGCAAAATTTCAGCCCGATTCGTCTAGTGGTTTGGGCTGTGCGTTTATAGATCACCATGTCAGTCAGTCACCTTTGAGTTTTATATATATAGATTGCCGACGACACACTATTCCGTCGCGTTCCGTCCTTTTTTTGTATGCGTTTGACATTGCGTCATTTACGCCGCGTAACTTCGGCCAAGTGTGTTTAGACACATAAAAAGCACTCCATGAATTACCTAACGCATAATCTTAGCTGTAAGTACGGTTTAATACATTATACAGGTCTTAAAGTCATACTTAAACTTTTTAAAACGTTTTACATAATATGGCGGTTGTTTATCGTTCATTACGGGATTATTGTGGCGTGACGGTACGCGTGACGACGCAGCGCGGCCGGCACGCACGGATTGTGGAGGTTATTACAAACACAGACGGACAAAGGTCTTGTTATGTAGATCAGTGTTTCCCAATTTTTTTCCGCTACGTACCCCTAGGAAATCAGGCACAGTTTTCGCGGACCCCCTTAATAAAATAAACAGCAAAAAATCGGGTTATGTATGGTCCAGAGATGGACCATATTACATGTATATACTTACTCGCGGACCCCCAGCAGTCCGCAGACCACAGGTTGGGAAACACTGATGCAGGTGATGGAAGAGTCCAAGGCAGAGGTGCGGTATAGCTATCACACAAAATGGACAGTGGTGAACAGTCTTATTACGTAGGTGATATGTGGACCAAGACTTGCGATGAAACGGCTTAACTATGTAGGTGATTTAGGAGTCCCGGGCAGAACACTTGCGAGATAATATCGTAGCAACCAGTCAGTGATAGTCGGTGCATAATCATTCGGACAGTATAGTCAAAGCCTTTTGAGACACAACGATAACAATAATATCTATGGACGCTTCACACTACGTCAGTCTGGTCCCGTGGTAAGTACCTGAACTCTGAAGGACTTGTGTTACGGGTACCAGACAACGGAAATATATTTAATACTTTTATACTATGCATTATAGTACAAAATATATTAAGATTTTTATTATATGATACACATATTTAATACACATCCATGACCCAGGAACTTAGAAAACTTTTTGTTCCGTCGGCGGGATTCGAACCTGCGACCCCCGGCTTGAGCTACCAACAGCCCACCAACTGAGCCACAGAGATCGTCGAAAACGATTTTAACGATTTTATGAAGATGCACGATCACATGAAAATGCACACACAAACAAAGCTATTTTTTCTTGCAATAGTCTGTCTAAAAACTGTTGTGTGTGAAGTGAATGAGAGTTCCTCAAATAGACCGGGCGCCATAATTGTTAAATTATGTACTTACTTACAAACAAGTTTCACTTAGCGATCTTAAATTTGTACACGGTCTAAAAGTACAGTTATATTTTTAGAGAGATTATTAGATAGTACGAGTAATATTACCTTCCGTGAGGAATATAATAGCTGCCGCTTAAGAGGCCGGCCCCCGTATCACGTATCTTGCGAGAGCAATGCGATGGCAATCATTGCGCGATAATTGCTCCAAAATCGCGATTTCGTGTCACGTATCAGCCAAAACAATACGATTGCAATCGATCACTATACATGACACCATTGTTTGTGACATTCATGACAGCCAGCAATCGCTCGCGCGATTATTGCTAGTGGATTGTTGATCGCTATTTTTACGTGATACCCCAGCGGGTACCATCGAAATTCTCATCCATACGTAATACCAAAATCAATTTGTCATACAAATTTTTTAACATGTTTGAGTTATTTTTCAGCTTAAAATAGTAATTACCTAGGTTCCTGCACAAAAATTTACTACTAAAAAATAAAACACTGAAAAATACATAAATAAATAGTAAATTTACTACAAACTATTTAAACATTAAAAATATTTTTAGTGTTTAAATATTTTGTAGTAAATTTTTGTGCAGGAACCTAGGTACTTAATTACTATTTTAAGCTGAAAAATACTTAACTCAAACATGTTAAATATTTTCGTATGAGAAAATGATTTTGGTATTACGTATGTATGAGAATGTCGATGGCACCCGGCCTCTTAACTGAAATTAAATCTAGCAGGGCCAGTTTTATATTTTTTATGAGTATAGGCCACTTTAATTTTCCCTGTAAAATATGTACGAATTCAGCCGCCATACTCGGACGCTGCCGCCCATAGGCCATGGCCTATACTGCCTATACATAAATCCAGATCTGGGTCCTCTAGATAACAATAAGCCCTAGATTTTCGCAATCGCAATAGAAACCGGTCTCTATAATACGTAATGCCTCCATCCAGAGGTCCGGTATTCGCGGCGGACATGACATCGGCATATTTAAACCGTCGCGTGACATGATTAGCCGATGTCACTCCATGTCACGCGGTTATTAACGCCGTGAGATTAATTTCATGATGAAGTGTAAAAAGTTGATGAGTTTAGAGAAGCTACAAGTGAAATAAATGAGAGAAATTTCTATATTTTTAACTGACTTAAAAAAGAGGAGGTTTCTATTTATATATTTGACCTTATAATATACTAGCTGTCCTGGTGAACTTCGTGTCACTTTAAAACCTTCCCTGGACTTCTACGAATATTTTAAGACTAAAATCAGCCCAATCCGTTCAGCCGTTTTCGAGTTTTAGCGCGACTAACACATTTGAAAATCCATTTTTATATATAAGAAGACTAGCTGTCCCGGTGAACTTCGTGTCACTTTAAAACCTTCCCTGGACTTCTATGAATATTTTAAGACTAAAATGAGCTCAATCCGTTCAGCAGTTTTCGAGTTTTAGCGCGACTAACACATTTGAAAATCCATTTTTATATATAAGACTAGCTGTCCCGGTGAACTTCGTGTCACAGGTCACTTTAAAACCTTCCCTGGACTTCTACGAATATTTTAAGACTAAAATCAGCCCAATCTGTTCAGCCGTTTTCGAGTTTTAGCGCGACTAACACATTTGAAAATCCATTTTTATATATAAGATTATTATGCTACTTTTTTATAATGTAAAACCAGCAGCTACGGCAATCTTGGTTTTGGCATACAATATGCCCACATATAAACATATAGATACGCACGTCATACTTATAATATCACTCAGTTTTTTCGGATGAAGATTAAAGTCTGGGAGTGTAAAGTAACAAAATTGTTTAATCAAATACCTTTTTGATTTTCTCCAGAAAAAAGTAACCAAAGTACAATTTAAAACGACGGCGAACTTCTTACAAACGACCTCCAGAATTCTAAGAAAGTTTGATACAAAATTATACCAACTTTTATAGCAGTCCTAAACGTTATGGCTGGAATTGTACACTGTTCAGTTGTTTTGATATAATTCTTTCAACTAAATGGTCTAACTTTAGGAGTTCTAGAATTCTTTTACACCATTCAATTTTGTTTTTGAGTTATGATATATAGTAGTAATTTTAAAACATAATTTTGAGCCATTGTTTAGCTTTTATTGTGGGCTTTGAGCGCGGTGACTGAGTCAAGAACATTCGTAACGAAAAAACCTCACATCCCCCATTATATTCACCCCCCTATAAAACTATCCTATGTTCTGTCCCGAAATTTAAAGTATATGATATTGTTGAGCTATAACTTTACGGCTATCAGCCGTAAAGTTATACTACTCTTAAATAGTAGTACCTACTAAAAACTCACTCTTCCATTTCATCAATAAGGGTGGGTTGCACCAGAGGCGTGGTTAAAGTTAAAATTATGGTTATAGTTAAGACCAACTTAGCTTTAACCTTAACTTTGACCACAGAAATTGACAGATGTCTGTTGCGTTTATTTTTTTATTAAAGCTACAGGTAATGGGATTGAGAGTATAAAAAATTGAATTATCCGTAAAAATCGTCAGGAAAAATATAGCACTGTGAAACATAGTAAATATTTACGAAAAAATTTAGATATAAATTTGAGCGGTTATGCTTAAATATGGCGATATTTAACGGTAACCAAAGATTTGACATTTTGTACTGTTGTTATAGTTAAAGTTACAGTTATAGTCAAAGTAAGTTGGTGCAACCCACCCTAAGGCATTTAAAATTATATTCATAAGCGAGAATTAGGATGTTATAAAAAAGCCCAAGTATCAAACTTTAAACATCCCCTCACATTACTCTCAAGAGTAATCCAACTAAAACTATTCAGTAACCCCGAAGCCTCCCATTAAAGAATTAACCATTCCACAACCACAATATAATTAATACAGTAGGCTAACTTTATAATAGACTGTCTGAATCACACGCACACATTACCGTGGTTTTAGATTTAGAAAGCTTGGAGTTGCAAAGCAATAGACGTACCACGCACGTAAGGTTTGTCTCCGTGCGAGTAATACTGTTATCTGCAATTATTTGTTTCCGTGCGAAAATATGCAAAAGACTGTAATTTATTTATTTTATTATGCTGAGTCACGTGCGTAAAACTTGTGTCTGCGTTTAGCAAGTTTCATTTTAAGCGCACAGTTGACTTACTGTACATATTATAACACTGTCATACAACCGTAGCCATACAACCGTATGAATGCGCGCAATTATTTTTTATCGGTTGCTCGGCGCGCTGAGTCGCAGGAGCAACGTCGTATTAATTATATTAACGGATACGTGAACGGTTATTTCGTGGAAATTTACGGGATTAACCGTAACATCCCGTAACATCATCAGCTTCCTTTATGTACGGACAATGATAATATTTCACGGAAATTAATAAGTAATTTACGTTAATGTATTTTTTACCCGACTTTGCCACGAGTGTTGTGTATTGTGAGTATAAATTTAAATAAATCTTTTAATATTTTTAGTAACATGTATCATTTTTATTGATTTAAGTCGTAAACATATATTAAAAATATGGTTTTACGTATAAAACAGAGTTTTTTTTACGTAAAACTATATTTTTATTTTATTTCAAAGAAATACGAATTTGCCGCCAATAACAGGAAATAAATCTTATTTTTATTTTACCGTAACTGAAAAGCGAGTTTTAAATACTCGAGTATCAAGAGTTTTAAGCAATTTAACAATAAAAGCACAAACGAATCGATGGGCTCAAACAATGGAAGCTGAAACAGCGAGCAACAAGATCAAAATCAATGCAAATAATCGACTGACATGCCGCAAAGAACAGGGCTGCCGCATGCCAAGTATGAAAAACTTATAGACAAAATTTTAACGGTCTTACCACAAAAAACTAAACATCTGTTGAACAGTTGTTTTGAGACCATTTTGTATTGAATTTTTCTCTAATCAACTGTTCAACAGGTGTTTAAATCTTTTGTGGTAAGACCGTTAAATTTTAAATTCTTTAAAACAAATTTTTCGAAATTTTACCCTATTTTATTAATGAATCTATTTGCTACATTTCAAGTGTTTCATTCACGGTGATCGTTTAGACGGACCTGTCCTCCGCTCATTGTACTAATGTCCAGTGTTGTATTTAATGAATAAGTCAAGTCGATTTTTTGCAATACAATTTGTAAATATATTTTGTATACCATTCGATAAGTTATATTTGTAATTTATAACATTTTTTCTGAAAAACCACTTTCACAAAGGCAACATTTAACGTATATATCAAATAAAGTCTTCCTGCGATGCGTACAAACTAGAAGTGTGTGACGTCATTAGTGTGTTGACATTTTGTATGGAGCGTTTTGGGAAGGTTTATTTTATGTGATTTTCGAATTGTTATATCTTGGAAAGTTTTTAAGGTATCAGAGTTATTCTTTCACCGATGTTTCTATTTTGAGAGTTCTTTTAATTACCAATAATTGAATATTTTAGCAGGTGAAAAATTCGAGAATTGGGTCGTGTGGCAACCCTGCAATTCAGATACCTTTATTTATTCAATTAGATATTTCCAATGGCGGGCTCGACCAGTGTCATTATACAAATTGAACTTTTATCCTGCAGTTACTTTGAGTTATTAGCATTAGTTATAGTTTGTAAAATTATTAAAAATCATGTTAATTAAATGCATGATGTCATGTTAAATTATGATATCTTGAAAATCTGCACTACTATTATTAAGAGAGAAGATTTGTATTTTAGTGTGTATGTTTGTAAAGATTAAACTCAAAAACGACTATGCCGATTTCAAAAATAGGCTATATTTATTGCTAAAAAAGTTAGACATTTTTCTGGAAAAATGACATGATATGACAGACTTCTCAGAAAAAGATCTGAAAAATTCTAAATAATCGGCCAAGTGCGAGTGAGACTCGCGCACAAAGGGTTCCGTACCGTTATAGAATAATGATAGGCAAAAAATTGTGTTTTTTGTATGGGAGCCCCCCTTAAATTTTTATTTTATTTAAATATTATTATGAATTATTATTAAAGTACACATATAATTAAGAGGTTTGTGAAAATTTCAAGTGCCTACCTGTTGTCATCATTGATACCGAGCAAAAAGTGTTGGAAAAATCACGTTTCTTGTATGGGAGCCCCCCTAAAATATTTAATTTATTTTGTTTTTAGTATTTGTTGTTATAGCGGCAACAGAAATACATAATCTGTGAAAATTGCAACTCTCTAGCTATTACCGATATTGAGTTACAGCCTGGATACAGACGGACAGACGGACAGACGGACAGACGGACAGACGGACAGACGGACAGACATCGAAGTCTCAGTAATAGGGTCCCGTTTTTACCCTTTGGGTACGGAACCCTAAAAATGATTACCGGCAGTAAATATATAAAAATACTAGCTGTCCCGGCAAACTTTGCTTTGCCATAATATAAAATATTTCGCTCATATTATTTTATTGAAGTGACTAAATAAGTATGTCGCCATGGCAATGTCGATCGCTATCCCGTCGCACAATTCACAAGCAATGGTCGCCGTCAGTCTCAGGTTGTAATAATTTACTATTATTTATTCAACAAAATGCACTTATCAATATAAAAAGTAGCCAGTAGCCGATTCTCAGACCTACTGAATATGCATATAAAATTTGGTAAAAATCAGTAAAGCCGTTTCGGAGGAGTTTGCTGACTAACATTGTGACACGAGAATTTTATATATATAAGAGAATAATACAAGAAAAGTAATGAAATAGTTTACTAAATCAAGTTACATAGACTCACTTGTTAGTAAATTATTTTAATACTAGATATAAAATATAATTTAATATTTCCATTAAAAGATATTTCATTTCCGAGTCGTCGAAACACTCACAGTTTTTATCTATTGACACTTTTGCACATTAAAACTTGCACAAAGGAAACATTCCCGTCTCCCGCTAGAAATGTATGACACATAATGAGTTTCATACAAAGTTTTGTACAAACATAAATTTCATTTCAGCTCAAAGTAGAAGACGAATATTTTGATAAAAGCCTTTTAAAGTTTTTTTTTATGAAGAGGTCGAAATATTAAAATTATTTATGATTTGACATTTTGGAATACAACCTGAAAAAATGCCATTTAAAGCTTGTTTATAATGGTGTTCAATTTATAATTATAAATAAATAACGCTGGCAGTATATTTCAGATCAGTGCCCCCTTAAAAAAAAAAGAAAAAAGAAATGTCAACTTCAATTGACATTTGTAGCTGTTATATCTAAAAACGTACAGTATTTTCCGTTTAGGATTAGGAACAGAACTAATTGCTGTCATGAAAACTGTGTTCTACAATCCGACAACTTTGTTAGTCTTTATGACGTTGGAATAAGGACTATTTTCGTATAAACTCTGAGGTAAAGTACAGTTTTGCTAACGATCTTACAAGTATTGTGGCTTCATGTTGCACATTCGCTATTGTGCTGGTGACACATTGGCGACATTACCTGGAACAAATAATGTCTTGTTAGTAACTAAGTACAGTATAATACAGTAGCTATCTTCACATAGGTATATTATCTAACTTACTTAATAGTATATATTATATTATCAGTATCGACGCAAAAATTGGGCATATAGTAGAGTAATTTCAGGAGATGAGACAGCAAAAAATGCAGGTAACGGTAGCGTAATACTCGATATAGATAAATTGTTAAATAAACTATAGCTTTTTCCACACTGTGCCTTTTTCTGTTCTTCAAGGGCATGCGTTATAGCGCAGTCAATAGCGAACGTGAGGCATGCCCGCGACGCATGCCCTCTGATCGTCCAAAACTTTCGCTTTGTTATTAAAAATGACAGTTGGCGTTGCGTTCTTTGACGTATTCAATTATTGAATGCGCCAAAACGAAAGTTGAATGAAAGAAGATGACGAAAATTGAAGACGAAAGCGCATAATGTGGACATAGCTTATGATTGAGACTATTTTATTTTTGCTTATTTTCACTTATAAAGCTACGAGTATATTAGGACAGGGCAAAGCGGGTCGCATTTTCTGTACAAATTTAATGATCTTTCATGCACTAGATCATAAAATTTTTATGATAAACTCAGCCCGCTCCACTGCACCGTGTCAAAATATCCGCGAAGATTAAGAGGACAAATCTACGCCTAACTAGTGTTAGCATAATTATTATCTTAGCGGCCCTAAGTACAGCAACACACTCTTTTATTAGTTTATATATATCCATGCGAATAAAAACCTTCTTGTCAGTCGACTAACATTTTTCTCATAACAAATTCCCACCTGAGATTATAATATATCACGATATTAATACTGCAACCTTCGTCCGCCATTTTAGGTCGACCTTTAGATGGCGCAGCGTTTGACCTTTACTTAATAATGGTTCATTGAGACTAAAACGTTTCCTTCGTCTTAAAACATTTTCCCCCTATTTAAAGATTACTCACGGATCACTAATTCGGATAATTCCAAGTCGAGTTTTCTATGAGTCAAGTTTTGCAGTAACATTGTTGGTTAATTGAATTCAAGTGAATGCGAGGAACATTTTAATCAATGTCCTTTTAATTCGTTCACATTTAAAAAGCTAATAATCTACTCACTAATTAATACAATACATAATATAATGTAGTAAGATGTTGCCTGCAACTTTATTTACGCTAAAGCTGTTATTGAGTGGAAAAATATTTGGAATAAAAGTATCCTCCAGGATAAAAACTATCCTATGTCCGCGACTCTATTTCTATTCAAAATTTCGTCAAAATCGGTTCGGCGGTTTGAGCGTGAAGATGACGAAATAAACACACACTCTTTCGCATATATAAGTTTAAAGTGTTTAAATAAAGACGACGACCGCAACTCTGTTGCGCCAAAATTCGGTTATTGCACGGGAACCGTACATTTTTCCTGTATGAAAAGTATCCTATGATCTTTCCCGGGATTCAAAGCATGTCAATACCCAGAAAATCGGTTCAGTGGTTTGAGCGTCACAGACAGACAGACGCACTTTCGCATTTATAATATTAGTATGGATATTATACGCTTTTCATAGAAGACATCTAGTTATGGGCGATTCCATTAGCGAGGTGCAACAGTTTGACACACTTAAAGCTTCCTACAGGCAAAATAAAGCATATTTATTAATAAAATATCCCTTGAAGGGATACATTTTGACTAGTTTAACAATGATGTATAAATGAAAACCTTCATCAAATGTATGAAGGGCCACAAAACAGGCCGAAGTGCCATCGCGGGTGCAACCAATTTGACCCTCCATTAAGAACTGTGATGAGTTCATATGTGAATACTGGCTATTGCGAAACTTTTACAAAATAACTTGCCTATATTTAAAAATATCATAAAACAAAGAAACTATGTTACTAGATAAAAGTAATTATAGTAATAAGTACTAGAAATTATTAACCATTTCTACGATCGCGGGTGCAACATCAAAATTCTCAAATCTCTTAAAGGTGAATTAAATCGTGATTCTCTAACAAATTTTAAAAATTTCAATATGGAATATATATATTTATAATAGTAAGTTTGTAATAAAACTGTACCAAATTGCATTTTTTTTTAATTTTCAGTTGTTTATTGGCCTGACAAAATTAATCGTCTAAATCACTAAAAACGATTGAATAGTGTAATTTATACAAAAGATTTCGACGCATTACTGTACAACTATACTACAACTAAACATTAATTTAAAATATATGCTATTTTAATTTAAAAATATGGGAAAAAACATGGCGTCCCTTAGATGATATTGCTTAAAAACGCTCTAAATTATTCGAATTACATTTTTTACCGATAAAAGTTGTTTTGTTAGTAAATACATATCTTCTTACGTATATTCCAATTGAAAAATGTAACTGATGCCGCATTTTAAAAATTCTCGTTAAGGGCCGTCTGCAGCGGAATGGCCCTCATATAATATTAAGCTAATATTATAAGCGATGCACAGTTGCACACCAACTCAACCGCGATGAGTGGCCAGTCGGCGAGATCAAAGGATCTGTGAGGGATGCCAAGTATGATTCAATTTTAAAATGTAGTACTCGTATTTCTTTTATTGTTGTTGAAAAATATAATGTTATAGATTTTTTGTTCTTTAATTTGTTGTTTATTTTTGTTATTTTAATGAGACGTGTTGACAAATGCGTAAAAAGCTTTGTCCACACTGTGCCTTTTTCTGTTCGTCAATGGCATGCATAATAGCGCAGTCAACAGCGAACGTGAGGCATGCCCGCGACGCATGCCCTCTGACCGTATCCAAAAAACAAAAATGACAATGTTGGTGTTGCGTTTGTTGACGTATTCAATCATTGAATGCGCCAAAACGAAAGTTGAATGAAAGAAGATGAAGAAAATTGAAGACGAAAGCGCATAGTGTGGACATAGCTTTAGCTAGGGAACTTACCCTTTAGGGTAAGTTCCGATTTAGCGCGCGTCCAGACGTGATTCAGTACGCTATAGTAATTTCACACGTGCTGAATCCGCGCAAGCAAAAAACGCGCAGAAAACGCGCACGTGTGAACGCGCGCTTATATGCGTTCGCACGAACAAGAGGCTTGGCCATACCAGAGACAAGCCATACAGCCGTACACTGTGAGATCACAAGCAATTGTATGAAAGGTGCGTCCACACGTCCACATTTGTATCATTTGCGCGATCAGCGGGGCTAAAATGGTCGTATAGCAATTCCTCTCAATCAATTCACAAAATGAATTGTCAAAACTGTCAAAGTCACGAATGTCAAATTCAGACCAATTCAATTGGTCTAAATTCGTACTAATTTGACATTCGTGAGTTTGACCAATTCAATTGGTTTATATTCGTACTAATTTGACATTTGTGACTTTGACAGTTTTGACAATTCATTTTGTGACTTGATTGAGAGGAATTGCTATACGACCATTTTAGCCCCGCAGATCTCCGATCAGATCTCCGTCGCGATCATCGCGCCGTATCAAGTATGCGTATCATAGTGTGGACGCCTATTAGATCATTCTGCCGATCATGCGCGTATTTAATACGACACGTATCAGATACGCGGTTAATAGCGATCGGGGCGTATCGTAATACGCGTATCATTTTGACACGCTTCGATGATACGCGACGGAGATCTGATCGGAGATCTGATCGCGCAAATGATACAAATGTGGACGCACCGTACGATTTACTTAATTAACGGCGTGGTTTCGCTGCCATTTAGGTACAAAACCTTGTGATCTCGAGTTGTAGCCGCCAAACCGAGCGTTCGGGCGAAGATATAATATGTATAAATCGAGCCAAAAGGTACAAATTGGAACTGAACGACACGCGGCAACTGCAGACGACGTGTCGTCGCGACACTAGCGGTTTCTATGCATTTCTATGAATAAGTATCGCTAGTTTTTAGTGATGACAATCAATTTAACATGCATAATAACTATCCGTCTATTGTACATCGTTACATATTGTTCAAAGTTCCATCAGAACCGAATTAGCCTCGCTACCTTTGTCGTCGTATCCCGAGGGTCTTAATTGACATAATCATCTTATATTGATTGAACAAGCTCATGAATCACGATCGACACACGTGTTTGACAGGCTTTCGTTGGCTTATGATGGATAACTATTCTGCAATGATTTTAAAGATTTCTGTAGAATGCACAGTCGAAATCATAGACAAACTCTACCTCTTGTGTGTCATCAACGAACACACATTTTGGCTTATACGAGACGACAATAGCGCACGTGTTATATTTAAAGGTACAAGTTGGAACCAAGAGACACGCGACAACTGCAGACGACGTGTCGTCGCGACACTACTGGTTTGTATATGTATATAGTCTGTCAAGAAAGTCATGACAGGCGGGAACATTTTTAAATGAAATAAAAAATATGATAACTTTATTAATTTGAGATAAAAATGTGCAAGGTGACAATATTTAAAATGTGATAAGCATTCTCTGTGAAAATACAAAGAAAAAAATACACCTTAAAAGCGTGTTTAGGTTTAGAAAATTTTCCCGCCTGTCATGCCTTTCTTGACAGACTATATTTCTATGAATAAGTGTCGCTAGCTTCGTGTCAAATTGATTATTATCACTAAAAGGTTATTTAACAGTGAATGTTTATATGCAACCAATCCATACTAATAATATAAATTTGAAAGTGTATCTGTCTGTCTGTGACAGTGTGTAATATCGCGGTGTAGCCGCCAAACCGCAAGTTCAGGCGGCGTTTATAAATCGAACCCAAACAGTGGTGAAGGCAATTCGATGTTCTCAAATATAGCTCTCATTGTTATCAAAAGAATTAGAAAATCGGTCAACAAACAGCGTAGTTATGCTTGAACGTACAAAAAAAATAAATAGACGAACATATGACCTCCTCTTTTTTGGAAGTCGGTTAAAATATTATGAAATCAAACACTCGGTCAAAGAGCTAAGCGCCCTCTTATGACGTGAATATTTTATGTCTATCGATCGCTTGCTGAAGTCGTTCACGTGTTATTATATACTGATTGCGTGTTTATTGTTCATCATCATCATCATCATCATCATCATCATCATCATCATCATCATCATCATCATCTTACTTTGTAACAAAACAAAGTGATAATACTTTAGGATTTTTATCTGTGTCTCTTATATTCTCTGTGAAAGTAGTCACCGCTGATTGAGTTTTTTTTTCTATTTTTGGATGGGTATGGCCAAATTCATAAGGTATATATTTTTTATAGAAATATGGAAGTCAAAAGTGTATCAGCTTTCAGCACTGCTACTTTCACAGTGAACTCTATAATAACTCCCACACCGGTTTCGGTGACGGTGGCCGGTTTCATTGAAACCAGGCCAGTTACGCAGGAGTAATTTTATAGTGCCTCGGTATCAGGCGCAGGACCGACTTTTTACATGCCCATCCGACGCATCATCTTACTTGTCAGACAATCACGTGATCAGTCTGCATTGTCCTAACCAATCTTGGAAATAACATGTTTCCAACGCGGGAATCGAACCCACGACCTCCGAGTCAAGAGCCACGCTCTTAACCACTGGACCACGGAGGCGTTCAAGTGAGTTTAAGAAGATGAGTGAACTCTATACAAGTTGCGCATACACACATAATACATAATTAAGTATAACATAGTTGTTTTATAGTTTCATATTACGCTACAGTTTCACTTATTACGCAATATCTCTAAAAAATATTTGTACAAAGTGTCATGATGATTAGTTTAGCTATTAATTTTACGTTGCCAAAGCGTTCAAAACAGTCATAATATTAAGCCTTATTTTATTTTATCAAATTCGAAAACTTACGGCTACATACAATAATTATTACAAACAGAAGAAAAGTTTTCACATAGTATAGACAACAATGTAACAAGAAATTTAAGTCGGTAGTTAATTATACACGAAGAGTAACAAACATAACAAAATATGCCTAAATCAACCCTTTTTAGGTTCCGTACCCAAAGGGTAAAAACGGGAACCTATTACAAAGACTTCGATGTCTGTCCGTCTGTCTGTCACCAGGCTGTAACTCCAGAACCGCTATAGCTAGACTTCTGAAATTTTCACAGATTGTGTATATCTGTTGCCGCTATAACAACAAATACTAAAAACAAAGTTAATTAAATATTTAAGGGGGGCTCCCATACAACAAACGTGATTTTTTTGCTACTTTTTGCTCTTAATCAATAACGGCAACACATAGGCAATTGAAATGTTCGCAAAATACTTAGTTGTATTTGTACTTTAATAGTAAAATTTAGATAAATTAAATAATTAAGGGGGGCTCCCATACAAAAAATACAATTTTTAGTCTATTTTGGCTCTGTAGTGGTACGAAACCCTTCGTACGCGAGTACAACTCGTACTTGGCCGATTTTTATCAACTTATGCAATTATTTTACGCATTCGTTTAGTTACACGCACACAAGCACCGAAATCTGCCGAACTAAAACGACGTAAGGTGTTTAAGAAATTTCTTTCAAAGTTAGGCAGCAATTAAGTCATAATCAGATATTTTTATTTATTTAATATGACGTGTAGTTAATTTGTCTGTTTGTTTGTCGTGTTTCACCGCGAAATTTGAGTGTGTTTGAATTAGCTAATTGAACGCAAACGAAACCAGTCGTTAAATTTTTACCGGTTCCTCCTACGTTAATTTACTTTGAGATTTCAATTTAGTTCATTCATTTAAATGTGACCATCCTGTATATCCATTATCCATACTAATATTATAAATGTCAAAGTGTGTCTGTCTGCCTCTTATCTCTTCACGCTTGATAAAGGTTTTATATAAAAAAGTATGCGTTGTGTAGTTATTCGCTGTGTGAATTTTATATTTTGAGTAAAATAAATAGCTGAAATGTACGCTCGTTTGACGAAACCCTCCTAATGTGCCTCGAATGACATCGAGTGACGAAAACTCGATATTGATCTAATAACTCATTTATAATTCACAATCAATCACCACTAATGTTGAGTTAAAATCAAAATCTTGATGATTGAACGATTAATATTAAGGTTTACTATAATTTTGAGTGAATTGAAGTAAAAATTAGTACAAAGATAATGTTATACAACGTTTTAACAGAGTAGATAGAATTATAGAGTATGCCGACTTAGAACTGATGTAAAAAAAATCAGTTTGACGTATTATGACAAAAGTCGTCGCTAGGGTCGTTTCCTACTAATTTAGTTGTTGTTTATATTTTGGCACATGCAAAGAAAACTGTCAGAATTCAATTTCAAAATCTTCATTTTAAATTATATCAGCCAGCGCGCCAGCCCTTAACTTATCCTGGTGAAACCCGAAAGAAATGACAGGTATTAAAATATACTCGTCCGACTCTTAGCAGTCGAAGTACTAGTAGTTATGTCAATTGTAGTTTTAACCTATTTATATCTATATCTATATCTATATACATATACATATATTATAAAACTCAATGGTGACTGACTGACATGGTGATCTATCAACGCACAGCTCAAACCACAGGACGAATCGGGCTGAATTTTTGCATGCAGGTAGTAGGCATCCGCTAAGAAAGGATTTTGATAAATTCCAACCCCAAGGGGTTAAAATAGGGGATGAAAGTTTGTATACAATATAACTTCTTAACGCGAGCGAAGCCGCGGGCAAAAGCTCGTTACTTACAAATTGAGATATAATATTAACCTTTCATTTGGCCGCAAAAAACGCGTAACACTTTTTAAGGACAAAGAAAGGAGCAGCTGGAACGCCTGATGGCAAGCGATTGCTGAACACGAACACAAACAAAATCAAAGTATATATTTTGTGACACTCGAGTTTGAAAATCAAAAGTTCTTTAGTGCTCTGGTACATTCATTTTTGGCTCCTAAAATGACTCGATGAAACCACAATGTGGTTTGGCTGGCTGCATACACACGTTTTCCGTTTTCAATTTCCGAATTCGTTCTCCGTAGTTGGAAATGCGAATGCATGGTATCAGTAGAAAATACGTTAATAATTGATGCACACGTTCACTTTTTTCCGAACGAGACGAATTCCACACGTACGTTTTTACGTAGCACATGTAATCGTTATACGCCAGTTTTCTTTGTAGTATTCATTTAGTCAGGCCAGGCATTCGTGCTGAAGCACAATCCTTCTGCGTTACAATTTTAATCCTAGAAATTACTGAGTAGATAAACGTTACTGAATTTTACAAGAAACCATTAAAAAACGCGTTCAAATTATTCTTCCAAAGCACACAAAACTATTACGCAAGTTACGATATATTAGACACATAAAGTAAACGAATACAGAGGCCGCTGAAAAATGTACCCACTTTATCCCGCAAGACAACATCCCTCAGCGAAATCCCACTTCACATAATTCAAAGAGAGAGAGAGATAGAGAGTAAATGTTTACCATTAACTATGTAATGAAAGCTAATAATGTAGTGTTGTGCCGATTGGATTATTGATATCGACAGATTTGTAAAAGTTATGTTATTTTTGAAAGACATTTTATGAAAAAACCTGCAGGGCGGTTCCTATCCGCATTTAGGGCTGCTTTTAGAGCAGCTATCTTACTGCATGCAATGGGCGTTTGACAGATATACAACATTTTGATAGACAGCAGATATTATGCAATATCAAAAACCCGTTGCGAAGCTGTTGCAAGACACATCATACTACCGATCGCTTTAACGTACCTACAATCTAGTGATTGGATTTTAATATAAGAATAATAGTTACATAGATACTAGATCACGCCCGCAACTCCGTTGCGCCAAAATGCATTTATCGCGCGGGAACCGTACATTTTTCCGAGACAAAAAGTATTCTATGTCATTTGCCTGGACTTAAAGTATCCCCGTACTACATATTATCAAAATTGGTTCAGTGGTTTGGGCACAAAAGAAATGACAGACAGACAAACAGACATACATTCGCATAATTATAATATTAGTATGGGTGTAAAAATATTAAATTAAATAATAGCTTTATACTCAGGTGCACTTCTGGGCGATTCCATTAGCGAGGTGCAACAGTTTGACACACTTAAAGCTTCCTACAGGCAAAATAAAGCATATTTATTAGGGAGTGCCTCCGTGCCGGCGCCGGCCCCCGAAAATATCAGTAATGGGAACCGGCGGTAAGTAGTGCCAACAGCCGAGATATAAAATAACGGCTGCCGGCGCTGGCACTCAAAATGGGAGCCGGTGATAATGCGTAAAGCGCTAGGTTCCAGTGCCGATACACAAATTTTAAAAAGAAATAATTATAATCTCAAATATATTCGACTTTACCGACTTCAAAAGGTGAAGGCTAGGTACCTATTTGTTCGGCTGTGGATATTTTAGTTTTTTGTGATGCATTTTCTTAGCTTAGCTTTACCTTAGCTACCTTTTTTCATCTACCAAAAAGTAAGATTTTGCACCATGCAGCTACAGTTATAAACCCCGTGATATACTTCCTAAGGTACTGAACAGAACTTCAAATTCCTTATACCTACATGTTAGAGAGTTTCAGCGTTGTTTAAAGAAGCAAAGATATTGCATTAAGGTGGATTTACACCAAAAGGACATAGAGCAAGAACAGCACATGAACATTCTTTCGTATTCGTTTAGTGTAAACTATAATTCGTTACAACATACTTTAGATCGTTTACACCAATCGAATCAACAAGAACATCAAGAATAAGAATTTTTGCTCTATAGATGAGAATCATATAGCTCCGTTTAGACCAAACGAGCGAATGCTCATTGCTCATTCGTCAACGATATCTAGTTAATTTATTTTTATAGTCATCAAAGGTTGGATCCCATAAACATCTTTTGTTATGGTATATTTCTATCATTTGTAAACATTTTTCATTACTCCAATCCATATTTACGAAATAACCTTTGATAAACTACCTAAAACCAGCCGCCAAAAAGTAAAAATATTAAGAACACTAGAATCCCTTTGAAGAGACCGCCTCGAAGAGCGAGCACGTCCGAACACGAAAGAACGCTCTAGGCAATTGCTCGAGCGCTCTTGCGTCGTTTACACCAAACGAGCGAGATTCTTAGAGCATTCTACCTATTTACCGCCGAACACGTGGCGAACACACTTGAACAACGAAAGAATGCTCGTTGTTAGTTTACATCAAAAGAGCTTTCCTAGAATGAGCATTCGCTCGTTTGGTCTAAAAGGAGCCTTACGCTACTATTCAGATCACATTTATCAGCATCATCATCACCACCATTAACCCATCAAGATTCAAGCCCCATACGAGCACCGGTGATCGCGACAACAATATAATACAATAGCATTTCCAAGAATCCCCGATCGAAGGATTCAAATATGCAACTTTACAATATGACTATTTATGACCTTATTATTTGTACTTTTCATAGTCCTTTAACTCAAGACTGATGTTTTTGATCATTATTCTGTCATTTGACAAGCGATGTTTGCCGAATAGGCGCCGGCAGCCTATTTGGCAAACATCGCGTGACTTCGGCAAACTTCGGAGTTCGGAAAACGGCGCCGGCAGCCATTTCAGCAACCGGCGCCGGCAGCCATTGCGGCAGCCGGCGCCGGCAGCGGAGGCACTCCCTATTTATTAATAAAATATCCCTTGAAGGGATACATTTTGACTAGTTTAACAATGATGTATAAATGAAAACCTTCATCAAATGTATGAAAGGCCACAAAACAGGCCGAAGTGCCATCGCGGGTGCAACCAATTTGACCCTCTATTAAGAACTTTGATGAGTTCATATGTGAATACTGGCTATTGCGAAACTTTTACAAAATAACTTGCCTATATTTAAAAATAGCGTTAAACAAAGAAACTATGTTACTAGATAAAAGTAATTATTAACCATTTCTACGATCGCGGGCGCAACATCAAAATTCTCAAATCTCTTAAAGGTGAATTGAATCGTGATTCTCTAACAAATTTTAAAAATTTCAATATGGAATATATAATTATACTAGTAAGTTTGTAATAAAACTGTACCAAATTGTAGTTTTTTTTAATTTTCAGTTGTTTATTGGCCTGACAAAATTAATCGTCTAAATCACTAAAAACGATTGAATAGTGTAATTCATACAAAAGATTTCGACGCATTACTGTACAATTATACTACAACTAAACATTAATTTAAAATAAATGCTATTTTAATTTAAAAATATGGGAAAAAACATAGATGATATTGCTTAAAAACGCTCTAAATTATTTAAATTCCATTTTTTATCGATAAAAGATGTTTTGTTAGTAAAAACACATCTTCTTACGTATATTCCAATTGAAAAATGTAACTAATGCCGCATTTTAAAAATTCTCGTTAAGGGCCGTCTGTAGCGGAATGGCCCTTCTACGATTTCCAAAATTAATGATACTGTCTGTAAAGTTATGAGAGAAAATACTAAAATGTTAACAAAACAATGAACTTTATGCATTTTCTCGTCTTAATAATATTTGATTGAAATGATGAAACTTTAAAGAAAGCGCGAACTTCGCAAAGAAAACCTACGCAAATTATTCAAGCAATTTTATGAGATTTCAGTTCATAATTTATATTTTTTAAAATAACTTCATTCTTGAAAATTTCTATATCGTTTTTGATATTTAATAAAAATGTATTTTAAAATTACTTTACTGAAAAAGGCGAATGGGCTTAAAATGAAATATTTTAAACAAAAGTTAAAGCGTAAAAAATAAACGCGCGGCGTAACTGTGCTTTTCCAAATGGAAAAAGTATACTTTTAATATTGAACCGGAATATTTACTTTAATTGAAAGATACATTTTGCGATTATTCTTTGTGAAATACGTTTATAAAATAAAATAACACGGATACAAATGAAATGACGACCTCTGTAGCTCAGTGGTTGAGCGTGTTGTCAGCGCTCAAGCCGGGGGTCGCGGGTTCGATCCCGCTGACGAAATAAAAAGTTTTCTATGGTCCTCGGTCTTGGATGTGTATTAAATATGTGTATCATATTATGTATTATGTATACTTATGATAAAAAGTATCCATCCATACTAATATTATAAATGTGAAAGTGTGTCTGTCTGTCTGTCTGTCTGTCTGTCTGTTACCTCTTCACGCCCAAACCGCTGAACCGATTTTGCTGAAAATTGGCATGGAGATACTTTGAGCCCCGGGAAAGGACATAGGATACTTTTTATCCCGAAAAAATGTACGGTTCCGCCGCGATAAACAAGTTTTGGCGCAACGGAGTTGCGGGCGTCATCTAGTTGAATATATTTCCGTTGTCTGGTACCCGTAACACAAGTCCGCCGGGTACTTACCACGGGGCCACACTGAGTCCATAGATAATATTATATTTGCTGCTATAATATAAAATCTTCACTTTAAATGATGTTTTGTACACGTCTGACACGCTAGAAAAGTCACTTGACGGACAAAGACTAATCATGTCTATTATTATTTATTAGTGAGGGTCGATTTATATAGTACGTCCGCCCGAACGCGCGGTGGAGCGGAAACACCGCGAGATCGCAAGATATTGTACGCCGCTATTTAGGCGCAGTGCAGACGACAGACTATTCGTGACGCACTTTTTAGTCCGTGGAAATAGAACCTATGCAATTATATGCAGTAACTGTTGCTGCTGTGCGTCGTGTGCGTTACTGCATATTATAATTGCATAGGTTCTATTTCCACGGACTAAAAAGTGCGTCACGGATAGTCTGTCATCTGCGCCGCGCCTTAAATAAATCGTTAGAAACTGTTGCTTCTGACCTCGCGGTGTAGCGACCAAACCGCTAGTTCGCGCGGACGCACATAACTCCAGCCGAAGTTAAAGTTAGAGAATCCATCCATACTAAGATTATAAATTAGAATGTGACTGTCTGCGTGTTTGTTACCTCTTAACGCCCAAACTGCTGAACTGATTTTGCTGAGATTTGGTATGGAAATACTTTGAGTCCCGGGAATGGACATAGGATACTTTTTATCCCGAAAAAATGTAGAGTTCCGCACGATAAACGAATTTTAGCGCAACGGAGTGGTGGGCGTCATCTTGTTTAGGCGCAGCGCAGACGACAAACTATCTGTGACGCACTTTTGCAACTATATGCATTACACAACACACTATGCAATTATATGCGGATTTTTTGCGCGTCGTGTGCGTTGCTGCATATAATTGCATAGGTTCTATTTCCCACAGACTAAAAAGTGCGTCCCAGATAGTCTGTCGTCTGCGCTGCGCCTTAAACATATTCCAGATATTTAGGTTGATTGTAAATTAATTGACAAAAGCTTTAAAAAATACGTGTAACAATAATTAACAAGATATAACGTGTTTTATGAGGGACATAAAAACAGCTATGAAAAAATCAAATCCTATTTATTCCCTTCAATAAACCCATAAAATACAAATAAAAGGATCATAAAATAAGTGAACACAACTATATAACAATACCTTATTGATTATTCATTTTATTGCCAAAGTTTCTCGTACCTTGTGAAGGTAAAAAACAAACTGCGACAGCAAAAATATACTTCGAGGTTCATTTTCCTTGACATAGGCCCAACTGGCAAAATAAAAAAGATCTTGTAATTAGTTACTAGAGGTATACACGATGCGAAAATTGAGTAATTAAATATAACGTAAAAACGGTATATTTCAATTGAATAAAATCTAAACAAACTATGACGAACAATACAAAAAATTTACATCGACATTCGATAACTTTACATCTCCATCTCCAAGAAGACTCCATCCCTACTACAAAGCAAACTATCTAGAGTTCTAGACATAATTGTATTGACTATACCAGTGTTTTTCAACCTTTTTTTATGATGTGACCTAAAATACAATAACCTCAATAAGCCTCACACCATAGCATGAAAAAATACACCCTGTTTATTATTTTTAACAAAAATATATTATAAACTATTCTTAAAATTAACCTACTTAATACCTTTCTAATCCTTATTTTCTTATCGAAATAGTCTTCTCAGCCCTCGACGACCCCCCAGTGCACGGTGCTCTTCTGTAGGGTGCTACAGAAGCTTGGAAACGACCCACAGGTTGAAAAACACTGGCCTCTTCCATCCCTCCGTTAGCTTAGCACATTAGTGACTCTCGTGTGTAATGACAATTATACGAACAAAGAAACTGGACCGTCGCTTTTGGCCTCCACGCCGTTGGATTTGCTCGCTTGATTAACTTTTTATTTACACTGGACTTGAGTGTGCAAGTTTTAGTCTAAGTAGACGAATACAAGAGTGTTCGTAAGAAAATAGAAGCTATAATGTAGAAGCCGAATTCCATGCTAACAAGAAATAATCAGCCAAGTGCGAGTCGGACTCGCGCACGAAGGGTTCCGTACCGTTATAGAGCAAAAATTGGCCAAAAATGGTGTTTTTGGTATAGGATAAATTTTTATTTTATTTAAATATTATTATGAATTATTAAATAACACATATATTAAAGGCTTTTGTAAAAAATTTCAAGTGCCTACTTGTTTCCATTATTGATATCGAGCAAAAAAGGCTAAAAAAATCATGTTTGTTGTATGGGAGCCCCCCTTAAATATTAATATTATTTTGTTTTTAGTATTTTTTGTTATAACGGCAACAGATATACACAATCTGTGAAAATTTCAGAAGTCTAGCTATAGCGGTTCTTGAGATACAGCCTGGCGACAGACAGACAGACAGACGGACAGACGGACAGACAACGAAGTCTTAGTAATAGGGTTCCGTTTTTACCCTTTGGGTACGGAACCCTAAAACATCTACAGCAGCACAAATAACCTACTCCTTTTTGGAAGTCTGTTACAATCGCATCGCATTTCTCAATGAGCGTAATATGAATTATATTTTCTGGGCGGTTATTATTAAAATCAAGTCGACTACGCAGGACTCAGGAGTATAAGTTAGTGTCCAAGTGTTAGCAATGCCGCTTTTCCTGTCATGTGTGTCATCGCCCGCGCGCGGATTTGCTCCGCATGCAAGTTGCCTACATTCTATAATTTCATAGGTTTTCCTGTCATGCGGGCAACAGCATGTTGTCAACCGCATGAGGACAACATGAATGACAGAAAAAGCACCTCTTTTATTCTTTTCTTTAATTAACGGATAAACCAAGAGCAGGATCGATTTTCAAATGTCAATTCGACGAATTGATCACCTCTCTTATCAGATCAGTCAATCACATGATTTTCGTCGCTCCAAAGGAATTAAGCCTCCAACGGAATCAAGAGTTTGCTCCTAACACTAGTTGATAACAGTAATAGATAAGAAACCTCAGTTCCTCATGTCCAGCTCAAAGTTTCCTGTCTATTGAAATACTTTACAGTTTTATGAAGAGTACACAAACTGTCGTACAAGTTGTAAAGTATTTGCTGACCAACTTGATAGACGGCTTCAAATTCTGTTACAACTTGCACAGCGGCGCGCAAACTTTTTAACTGCACCACACTTAATTTATTTAAGTTTCCGTTATTTAAGTTTATAGTTTATTTTAAAGTTACGATAGGAGATGAACGTGGAAAATATTGGTGATAAAACGGAAATGGATCCTTGAAATTATATTTTCTTAAATAATTGTTATTAACAAAAATTGTCTGACAGGGAAATGCGTTTAAGAATAAAGCCTTTACAATAGTCGACTCTGTGACGAGTAGTTTCGCTTCTGTTTGAGATAATTTGTATATTAGTCGACAGTGAAATAGGCCTCTTAAAACTAATAATATGTTATAACTAGCTGTCCTGGCAAACGTTGCTTTGCCATAATATTGCCCCGTGAATAATTTCCTCTATGCATAATAAATATTTGCTATATTATTTTATTGAAGCGACTAAATAAGTATGTCACCATGGCAACGTCGATCGCTATCCCGTCGCACAAACTTAATGGCCGCCGTCAGTCTCAGGTTGTAATAATTTACTATTATTTATTCAACAAACTACTTTATATATTGATAAGTGCATCAATACGAGTATATAAAGAACCCAGTAGCCGATTCTCAGACCTACTGAATATGCATATAAAATTTGGTTAAAATCAGTAAAGCCGTTTTGGAGGAGTTCGCGGACTAACATTGTGACACGAGAATTTTATATATAAGATAAATTTGTGTTAAGACTAGGATAGTTAAATAATAAATTATGAATCTTACTTAGAGATGTACAAATTCAAATATTAGATAAATTGAGTTTCAAGCAAATTAAAATAAAAATTTACCACGGAACGCTAAAAATAAGGGTTGTATCATAGTAAAAATAGAAATGCAAATGGTTACCAGCTTGATATTGGCAGAGAAATGTAATAGACAAAGTTGAGCACCCCTGCGCTGGGGAGCTCAGCGCTCAAACGAACAGCTTTTTGTTAATTAATTTTTTAATCAGACTTCTGAAGGTTTAGTTTTATTTTGTTAACTATGGACATGTTTTTGGTTAAATAATTCGATACACCGAATGGGAGAATCAAGTTATTTGGTGAAATAGGTGGGATTCTATGAAATTTTGGTCACTTGATGATGTCAGAAACTTAATGGCGCGGGTTTTTTTTAATTTTAATTAGTTTTGGACTATATTATTTCAGACACAGGTACTCTATTATATACTCTATTATATGAGTGTCCAATGTCCATACTTATAACCGTCTTCACGCGCTGAACCGAATTTTTGGGCATTCAGATATTTAGTGTCCTAGGAAAGGATATAGCATAGTTTTTGCTGTGGTAAAATATACGGTTCCCGTGAAATTTCGACTTAGTATGAATATGTGTTAGGCTGTAGCCGAATCGTATAATCAGCCTTATTACATTTTGGTAAGTCGTTTTCAAAAACAGCCATTTTGAAATACGGCGGCTGAAATACACCATGTTAATCTTTTCACTAGTACCAGATATAGGGCTACAAAAGATTTTCTCCAAAAGGAATCTGTTATAACACGTAACCCCATGTAGCTGTTAAGTCTCCAATACAAAGAGATTCGCTCACGTATTTTATGAAAGACATGATGGAGCCGTCTTCGCGCCATTCTGAACACGTAGCGCAAACGGTAGTAAGTGTTATAGCAAACTGAAATAGTTTTACTCTTAAGGCGTTGTTGCACCACACGGAATTTTTCCGTCCGAAAGATTAATAATAATAATAAAACATTTATTCCTTTTTGACCGACTTCCAAAAAGGAGGAGGTAATATGTTCGGCTGTATGTATCTTTTTTTTTTTTTTGTATGTTCCACGATTACTCAGCCGTTTGTGGTCCGATTTTCAAAATTCTTTTTGTGTTGTATAGGGTTTAGCTCGAATTTGGTACCATGTTCACAAAAGTGGTGATCTGATGATGGGATCCTTGAGGAATCGAGGGGACTTCTTGAAATTTGTATGGAATCATATAGTGATTTCGATTTTTTCTGAAGCATTCGAGGTAAATGCTACCAAAAAGTAAGATTTCGCACCAGGTTATACCCTGGATCCGAAGGTACCGAACAGAACTTTTGAATGCTTATAGGTACAGGTTCGGGGATTTCGGCGTTGTTTAAACAACTGAAAGCATAAGCTAATACATCAATTTGATTAATCATCATCATCACAACCATCATTATGCTATGGGTCATCACACTATGACCCAATTATTGGTACTTTTCGTGATGTTTTGCATCGAAGCAGACGTTTTTGATAATGATTTCGCTGTTTGTGGACCGATTTTCAAAATTCTCGTGTTGTTGTATAGGATATAATCTTAATTTTGTATAACAATTACGAAAGTGGTGAGCTGATGATGGGATCTATGAGCAATCGAGGAAAATCCTTGAATTTTATCAAAACACTCATAGTGGTTAAAATGTTGTTTCTAGTAAGTTAAACATAATATGTTACGAATAAGAGAAATTTTATACGAAGGTGTCTCTTGGTCCAAAGGCACTGAACAGAACTCCTGAATCTTTAAAGATAAAAGTATGGAAATTGCAGCATCGCTTAGATAACTGCAAGCATTTACCACAATTTCGCTTACAGTGACATAATGTGAATAGTTAACATTCGTATTGGTTATTTACGCATAAAGCCTAATTTTGTAGATACTTAACTAAAAAGAGTGAAATTATTATTTTTAACAAAAAATTAAAACCGACTTCCAAGGTAAAAACAATAGTAATATGAACTAAAAAGTATTAAATAACTCTTACCCTTTAATAGTGCCTTTTTCAGAATTCGTCTAAATCTCAACTATTTCTGTACTGTATACTACAATCTTCATTACTTTGAAGTCGGTACCAGTCCCAAAAGTTTCAGATAATCTGACATTACTGAACTCACGATTAAATTAGCTGGTACCGACTTCAAAATAATGAAGACTGTAGTATACAGTACAGAAATAGTTGAGATATAGACGAATTCTGAAAAAGGCACTATTAAAGGGTAAAACTGGCACCTACATTTTTTCCTGTATCGCCCAGGGTTTGACTGGTAAATAAAAAATAATGTATTAGGTCCACCTTTGTACATTTAGGTGCATAAAGTTTTAAAGTAAATATAAATAAAATAAATTAATATAATTCAGCCATGCATATTGCATATTATATAATAGTGTTAGCCTGGTCGTCGTTTGCACCGAACCTTTAGTTAATACAGCTAATTGAACTGTCCACGCACCTGGTACTGTGTAATTACCGCTTTATTGCCTTACCGCTCTGTAAATACAGCCTTTATGCTGTTGGAATAAAGGCCATGTCGGAGGTAAAATAGCACTAAACGAACCAATGAACCGGAATACAGCGACGATTATTGGAATTATTGACGGTTATCGGTTAATTTTATCGCAGATAAGATTTTTCTCCGCTTGAATATAAAATTTTATCGCAATTATGAGGAAAAACTTACAATGATTTTTAAAACATTTTACAAATAGTTCGATTTGATCGTAATGAATCTTAAAAATATGTTTTTTTTTATTTGACTCCTGAGTCCTATCGTAGCTGCTGTCTAATAAAAGAAATTTATATAAAAAACTCTCGAGGGGACGCCGATTTTTCATATTCGAATTAACGTATTTTATAGCAAAACAGCATTGCCGGGTCAGTTACTATAGAATCCGGTTATGCATTAAATGTTTCAACTTTGAAGATCAACTGATCATTGATTTTATTAAATCTTGAATGTACCTAGATGTGATTAATATTATTGTGCGCGTTAATTTCAAGGTTTTATTGTTGTAACCATATAGTGCTTCCGTGTCGGACCGCCATTAATATTGCCAGTTACTCTAACAATGACTAATATTAATGAAAAAAGGTTTTACGGGCAATTAAATCTATAATTGCCTCTAAATAAACATTTTAATTAGGTCTTATTTCACGCGACACTAAAATTCAACTTGCAATATTTCAGGTTCCTTAATAGTTGGGGAGAGGAAGAGGGGATTTCGGGAGTAGCTCGAGCATGTCAGATCAAGCTTGCATAGGCTTCCGACATATCTCTAGTTATCATGGTATAGAAATCAGATTTCTCACGTGGTGGGTAATTTTTTTTAATATTGTTATGTCGTTAGATCTGTCAGATTAAGATAGGAGATGTTTAGTATACCCCAAAGAAGCTTCCATATAAAGCACTGACGATTCAAAGGTTAGGTAAGCCTGTAGGGACATTTTAAAATATAAAAAAAGCTTCATATTTTCTTAACTAAGCTTCGCAGATATTTTATTTTGCTTTAAACTAAATGATTTAGTCCTTGTTGTTTAAAATATATTTATAATTTGTCTAAAAAAGCAATTTTCTGAATATATTTTCTTTTTCAAAACTTTAAAATGGCTGCAGTTTCTGAACCTACCGCTAAAATAAAAAAAAAACGCTCTTATTATTAATTTTTTATCAGCTTTACCTAATGTACAAAACCTACTAGGTCTCCACGACGCTCGAGTGACTACATAAATAACACCCTCCCCTCATCTACTATAAGGCGGGGTCCATATCTTTTGGAAATTCCGAACGGAGAAAATTTTGGTGGCTAAAAATGAAAAAGTAATATTCCCTACAAATAAAACGAAAGAAAAAAAATTATCTTTCTGTTTGTTTGTTCTTTCACGTTACAACTGCTAAACGATTTTGCTAAAACTTCGTGTGAAAATACTTTAAGTCCCGGGGGAGTTCGATAGTTTTTTTCGTGAAAAAATGTGTGGTGCCTGCGCGATTGACTAGCTTCCACCAAAAAATCATTATGAAAAAAAAATATAACACTTTTTTGTATTTAAATGATCTAACAAATAATCTTATTTTCAGCGAACTGAATTGAATGAATTTTCTCCCGTCGGCATTCCGAACAGTACAGTCCCAGCTTAAGGTACAATTTATAAAGGGCACGACAAATTAACTCTAATTAAAACTGTAAATGCCATCAATTACCGTTTCAAAGTCCAAACTAGATTAATTCATAATTGAAGGAACTAGACGCTAACTTTATTAAAATTTCCGAGTTGCGTCCAGTTAGTTTTTAATTTGGGTTTTTAACTCGAATGCGTTAACTGGGAAAGTTGTGTTGAATCTCAGGTTACAAAGGGGGATTTGGAAAAATTCAGTCGGAATGTCCTTTGAGCATAAGGAGATTAGTACGATCATACGACTCTTGACTATCTTTTGTTAGTTCCTGGATTTGTGTTTAGTCCAGGAAACAAGAGACACAATTTTATAAGCACAAATTCAAAAAGAGAATATTTAAAGCCCCGCATACCGCAGAGCTTGAATAAGAAAAGTAGATTGCTCGAATTTTAGCGTGAGAGAAGTTTGTTTATTGCGCTGGAAACGTAAATTCTTCCGCGAGAAACCTATCCTACGTCTTTAATAACGCTTTCTAGAATATCATACAATATTATTTTTTTCTATGGTCGCTTCACACCACGTCAGTCTGGCCCCGTGCTAAGTACCTGAAGGACTTGTGTTACGGGTACCAGACAACGGAAATATATTTAACTAGCTGTTGCCCGCGACTTCGTCTGCGTTAGCATAGCTGTAGATCGAATCCCAAGTATTCAATGTACAGATTTTATTATATGTATAGATTCTTTTATACTATACATATTATATTTAAGATTTTTATTATAAAATACACATCTTGAGCTACCAACACGCCCACCAGGACACCAGGACACCAGGACACAGGACACATCAGGACTCCGTTGCGCAGAAATATGTTAATCGTGTGGAAGCCGTTCATTATCCTGGGATAAAAAGTATCCTATGTCCTTTCTTGGGACTCAAAGCATCTTCATACCAAACGGTTTAAGCGTGAAGAGGTAACAGACAGAAACACTTTCACAATTATAATATTAGTAAAGATTATTAAATGTTTAATTAAGCACATACATGTTTAAGAGTTAGAACGTATATCAACATAATTATTTAAATATTAACACATAAACAAAATCGTAAATAATTTCAGTAATATTCATACACTAACTCATTTGACACAACTTCATAAAACGTCCCTCATTTCAGCTCGTCTCGCTCATCTCTATATTAATTTTAATATTTTCATTTAGTATTTATTTAATTGCGTATAGCTCTCGACCTCATTGGAGACATTTGACCCAGTATCCAAGAAACGTGTCACTGGGTAGACGCATCTGTTGGCAACAAATTAACCAAAGTTTAACCTCGATAGTTTTTCGAATGATCTAAATTCGATACTAGGCCAACTTATGTTATTGGGTCAACTGAGATAGTAATTTAACCCTCATAAATATTTGTTTGCAAACAAAAAGGGTAAATGTATAAAAGCGCAGAGTCGAACGCATCGAAGCGTCAAATTCTCAACAAGTCGAACGAATGCGCGCGAATACGCCAGAATGCCTACAGTGATGACGCGTAGATTCGCTTGCAGGCGCATGGATGCGCGAGAATGCGCGCACACCAAAAAGCGTTGGTTAAGCGAATTCACGCGAGGGCGCGCGAATGCGCGTGCCCTTTTAAATTTGCGGGCGTAATATTAAGTGCGTTATTGCTTTGGAGTTAAGGTTGAATTTGTTATGTTCAGTTTTGATAATTCGCTTCGATACGCTTCGACTCTGTGCTAGTATAAATTGACCCTAAGGATCGGAAATGAACCGATTTTGATAATCACAGACATGAAGCGTAAAAGGATACAAACAGACAGATACAATTTAACTGTTAATAACTCCCACACCGGTTTCGGTGATGGTGGTCGGTTTCATTGAATACCTGGCCAGTAAGGCAGGAGTAATTTTATAGTGCCTAAGTGTGTGCGCAGTACACAAGAGCACTCTCTATTCCTTTTTACTGTCACAATCCAGTGGGACTAAAGAACGACAAGACTGGCGAGAGGTTAGGTGCAGGACTTTTACATGCCCATCCGACGCATCATCTTACTTATCAGACAATCAGGTGATCAGCCTTATTGAATTTAACTGTACAGTATAAGAATATATTATAATTATGTACTACTAATATAGTATACTAGCAACAAAACATAATAACTATACGTTTTCTTACAAAGAACCCCAGTAGCTAGAAACTTGACATCTGTAGCAGTTAAGCCTTTTTCTAGCTTCTGTACAAGTGTCCTTGTCCTTGTCCTTCTGACAAACGTGAAATGACGTTGATAGAGCAGGACGCGGCATTCTCGTTTGATTGTTTGAGTCTCAAAACGGTTTTGTAGTAGGCCTCCAGAAATCGAAACAAACCGCGACAATTATCGCAGGGAGAGAGAAGAGAGAGAAATAAACCGCGTAGCTCGTTAGCGTAGTTCCACTTCGGACAGGAAAATGTTTTCATAAATTTTCAAAGGAATTAAACTGTATGAAACTGGGGTTAGAGTGTTGTATAAGTCTTTACATCCAAAAAGGTGTTTTAATACATAATAATTAAAGTTAAAAACTAATGCAAAATTATTACACAGCTTATAATATTTTAACGAATCTTTGGTACGTATTTTGCGACAAATATTATGCAATAGATGTATGACAATAATTGACCACAGACTGACCCCACTGAGTTACGACGAGAGAGAATAAAAAGAGAGATAAAGAAAAATTCGCATATAACAGAAAATCCTAAAGCGTGATGAAATAAAACAAGACTAAGATGAACTTGTAAAATAATATTTTTAAGGTATATACAGTTTTATAAAAAAGTCTAAAGCAGAATATAGGCTTCGGGCTTTTCAAATTTATGATAGAAGAGGCAAAAACAGTGCTAAGCCCACATAATATGCCCTAGGTTTACATTGAAAACGGTGTTTGTAATCTAGGATATGTATATTTTATGTTTATACTAATTTTATATTATATCTATCCTATTCTTAGGTCTAGATCGTAATGCGGGCGACCGCTGTCCTTGCTATTAGCCGCGTTATCTCTACGACTCTGTAAATGTTTAATGGTCGGGAAATCGCGTCTTAAGCAGTGCTTACACGATCCGACTTGCAAGAACGGTGCAAGATTGAAATTTTTGGTTAAAAATCGACAAATACGAAGACCCCGCTTTCAATCATGCTTTAGCTCTAAGAAAACTAGCGTTTAGAGTTTAGACACATTGAAATTATCAGTGAAATGCGTATCGTGTAATACATTTATTTCAAGACCCTAAGAACTCCTCAGACTTGACTCAATTCTCATGTCTCTAAAACACCCTTATGATCAAAACTGCAGGGTATAATATATCTTCAAAATTAAGTAGATTACATTATCATTACGTAGTTACTACGCTATTTGCTACTTCTCTTGAAGAATACTGTTAAAATCATCAACAAAATTTAAACCACACGGGCATTGTCTTGTTCATTGTATTATGCAAAGCTATTGTATAATGCAAGGCGGAGCGTGTAGCGCAGCCATTACACCTATTAGATATTTAGTTCCGAACACTGATTCCTGTGCCACAGTAATTGTTATTGCTTTAGCTTTAATCTGTAATGCCAATGGAAGTTTCCCGGAGTGTGCATATTGTGTTCTATGGTATAAGCTTAGAATGTGGTTAATGTTTGACTTACAAAATGATATTTTCTAGATAATAAAAACAATATTTTCTAGATATTTTCTGGGTGTAAAAATGTGAAGTAAAATGTTTGGGTATATCATGACTTCTTAACTTCTAACGATGTTATACACAGACTGCAAGCATGAAATTATCAGTGGATATGTAGGTGGGTATGGATTTAATTGCAATAGCGTTAATAATAATAATCTATACTCGTACTTTACATTTTATAGCTGAAGAGTTTGTTTAAAAACGCTGGTCTTAACAAATACTGGACCGATTTTTATTTATCTTGGCACAAATATAAAGTAGATAACGGGGACACATACATTTTTTGCGGAAAATTGTAAGGTTTCCTTCCAGATTTTTATGTACGTGGAGGGGAGCCCCGTGTATCGTCTGGTGTTTAATAATTCAGCTGCATGTAGATAACACTATAAAAAATATCTATATATCTAATACTCAAAGGTGACTGACTGACATGGTGATCTATCAACGCACAGCCCAAACCACTGGACGGATCCGTCTGAAATTTGGCATGCAGGTAGATGTTATGGCGTAGGCATTCGCTAAGAAAGGATTTCGATAAATTCCAACCCTAAGGGGTTAAAATAGGGGATGAAAGTTTGTATATAATAATTATACTTCTTGACGCGAGCAAAGCCGCGGGCAAAAGCTCGTATTATATAATATTATATCTAAATTTTGTGCGACGTAATGTGGATCGTCCCTTAACATGGTGACGGCCCTTTTAATGTATTTTCTGATGTGAAATCCTTTACCAGTTTTTTGCTGATATTACTCGCGTAGGATCACGTTCACGTGAAGGCGCGAAGTGCGCGGCTTTTCCGCGTATATTACCTTAATTCAATAAGCACAATATTCGACAGCGCTCAGGGCTGCCACTCGCGAGATATTTCATAATTTATGTTCTTCTAGATGGCCCGGCATACGTTATATAACCATAAAAATTGTTAGTGCAATTTTTATGGCTGAATCACTCTATTTATTAAAAAAATATCTCTTGAGTCCCTCTATTTATTTAAAAAAATCTGCGTCAAAATCTGTTCCGCTTTGGCATTTTGGCAGACAGCGGCAAGTGACTTTATTATGTAGTGATGTTTACTTATTCTTTACAGATAATATAATAATATTATTATGTTACAACTAAGAGTAAATTTTATTCAATAATTATACACTTTTCTTGGACACTCTTCGACACAGGAAAATGAGTAATTATTGAACTGAACATGAATTTCCACCAAGAACTTGCAGTACATTCAATATCATAGTTATTATCCAATTGAATTGCCTGCCATTTCATGTCGAAATCGTTAAATCGAGATTCCCCGGGATCCGACACAATACAAACGTTCCTAATTTTCTCGAGAGTTAAAGTGTTTCTACTATTCGTCCATCCATCCACTACCTTTTTCCCTAGTCTATAATTTAGCCTAAATAAAACTTCAGCTAAGTAATATTTTCTAGGTTTTAGCTGATGTAAATAAATTAGGCTTTTATTTTAGGCATTCACCACAAGTGCCTTGTGGAAAAATATATCTTAAGCAGACGTTAATCAAGATTAAGATTTATTATAAGTAGCGTATTTTTCCGTACTCTTAGAGAATAGATTTTAATTAACTTAAGCATTTTTCCACGTTGACAAGACAAGCGATTACGCTCATGAAGGCTACATAATAAACTCGAAATACATCTACATGTATTTCTTCAGCTATTTACATCTTTATATTTTGTGATTGCCCATTATTATTATCGACGTCATTTAAAGTGTAGACTTCACAAGCATCGTAGCAATTATGGCTATTTACTAAGTCCCAACGTGTAGAGGAGCCTTTAAGCCTTAAGGTCCCATATAAAGAAAAGCCGATCGATCCGATCCTCATCACCTTGATGAGTGGCAGTCATCCACCGCGCCGTGCGTTTTTCGTGAAATATTCTGCCGCGCACTGTAAAACTCTGGAACGAACTATCGCCAGCAGTATTTTCGGACCAATACGACCTGCAAACCTGCAAGAAGAGAGCGTATTCCCTCTTAACAGGTTGGCAACACCAGCTCTTTTGATGTTGCGAGTCTATGGGCGAAGGTATAGTTGATTTCTATCAGGTAACTCGTTTGCTCGTTTGCCACCTTATTTTATATAAAAAAGATCTGACAGATCGCAGGCACTGGCAATACACAAAAAGAGCCTGGTCAGGTCGGCATACGTCAGTCCGAACCGATTCTAATAACTATTTAAAGGCCTGATAGACGTACGAACTTGAAGTATGCGGGTTTTAAGTTCGCGAACTTACTAGGCTTACGTCGGTGACACACGAGAATCGCTCACACTGGATTACCATGACCCCAGGCTCGCGGCTCGCGGCTCTTTGCTGACACACAGGCGATTAAGATCATCGAGCCATAAGTCCGCGTACTTACTCGCACGTCTGTCACCCCTTTTAGGCTAAGGCTCGATTGATATTCACCCGCCCAAGCGCGTGGTTTGGCGGCCAAACAGCTCATTCACGCGGATGTCAACAAATCCAGCCTAATAGGTGTACTATTAAGTTCTGTTATTTATTATAGTTGGCGATAAAAGACTATAACTTAGCACTATTTATGTGTTTACAGATAACAAAAGGAAACCTAAAAAACCCATAGGTCCAGACTTCAGCACTCAATTGACCGGTAATTTATGAAGATGTATATGACAGCAGTGGTCATTAACGAGAGAATGATCGACTGAAATAATATATTATTAAAGTGAAAAATTATTATGAATAATTTATTAATTATTTATTATAAATTATATATTTGCGTTATTACGCAAATCCTCAATATATATTGTTGTGCCATTTACGTTATTGTAGGTATTAAATTAAGCGTTCATCACATGCGATGAAAATTTAAAATTGTATGTATTTCAATGCATAATGATGAAAAAATTATAAATAAAAATTATCGCTATAGTAATGAATTAGGACTCTAACTAGACAGATAGGGCCGCGCTACACCGGAATGGCAGAGGCGAGGCGAATTTTAAACTTTATCCTTATTGTTGTAATACATAGTATCGCTTGAGAAGTCTACGGCCTCCCATGGCCGCTCGTGGCCGCTCGTGGATGCTGGCGGCCGCCGGCGGCGGCGATTTCTCAAGCGATACTATCTATGTATTACAATAATGAAGATAAAGTTTAAAATCATATGACACTGAAAGTTCTCGCCTCGCCGCTGCCCTTCCGGTGTGTCGCGGCCTTTAGAGTATGGAGAATCTGTCAAAAAAGTTGTGGATAGCCTATCTGGCACTTTATCAGGAGGTGGTGAAACAGGCCCTTAGGCTCGTTAGTATAAATCGAGGCTACGCGTTTCCTTGTTAGACATTACTGATATTAAAAATGACAAAGTGTGTTTGTCTATCTGTTTGTTTATTCTTTAAGCATAAACCGCTGAACGGATTGTGACGAATGGTATGGATAATCTTTGAGTCCCCGGAAAGGATATAGGATACTTTTTATATCAGAAAAATGTACGGTTCCGACGTAATAAGCGAATTTCTGTACAACGAAGTTGCGGGCATCAACTATACTGTACTCGGCGAAACATGGCGGTAGCGGTCATTGAATCGCTGTCAAAAACTTGTCATTTTCTATACAAAGCCGCGATTGACAACATCTGACACTTCACTGTCAATTGCGGTTTTATAGAAAATTCCAAGTTTTTGACAGGGAGTCAAAGACCGCTACCGCCATGTCTCGCCGAGTACAACATAGTACTTTTTAATAAATTTCATCTCCTAACTTCTACCTACTAGCCAGCAAGAGTTACTACCTACTGGCTAGCAAGAGTTATTCCACACATGTTCAGCCCTGGCCAGCTGGTTCCTGGTTTATGCGATCGTAAAGCGCTCCATTATCGCGCCCTGCGTAGTACCAACCCTGACGCGTGTTTACACGCGCCAGTCACTTGCTTGCTGGCCGATGGCTTTGTGGTGTAAAGCGATTATTATGGCGGGTAATGGGTATATTTTAGAGATGTGCCGACTAGTCGCCAACTCGACGGTAAAGTCGACAATCCGGCCACTTTCGTAGTCGGCGAATGGTAGGCAAAAAGCGCCGACTATTCGCCGACTTTTAATTTAATTTTTAGTACGGATACCTGTTGTAGATGGCGATCTACGTATTTACATCTGATAAGGTGCTAACATGCTTCTCAATGACTTAAATATAGACAAACTAGCGATAGTTTATTAGTAACTCGCCTCGTTATTTTAACCAAAAGCCAAGTGGTTGTCTATATAGATCTCTAGAGGGTGCAACTTTCGGTTGACGTGTTTATCACGGTCAAATTAACTATACGCATGGTTTAATGACGTCATTACGAAGCTCGCATGTTATTGCATTCAAGCGTTGCGTCAAGTTAATGTGACCGTGTTCTAATGAGATTTTTCTAAAATTCTTTGCTTTTTATTCGCTTTATTACAGTAAAATTTTAGGGTGCCAACATGCATCAATAGAGTTTTGGGACATTTATTATTTTAGCACTATTTTACGAGGTGTAACAAAACTAAGCGATAAAAGTTAAAACTTTAGGGTGTGTAAGTGTCCTTTATATAGAATTCACTGTGAAAGTAGCAGCGATGAAAGAGCCAATTTTTTTGTGATTTGTATGTGCAAGCGCTCGCACGTCATGATTTTTTCCATACAAAGGTGAAAAAAAATACTCTTTCAGCGCTGCTACTTTCACAGCGAACTCTATACACACTCTAGGGGTCAATTTAGGCCGCAACGCAATTTCTAAATTTATATGGATTTGACAGATTCGCAAGACGTCTCACGCAATTGAAATCTGTCAAATCCATACAAATTTTTGCCGCGCCGCGCCTATAACCACCGTGTGGACCGCAAAACTGACAGCTCGAAGGCTCGCTTCGAGCCGGCTCGATGGAATTAAATATTATGTCAAATATGTCATTTCCTTCGATTCGGAGTAAAACTATCGAGCAAAACCGTATGTGAGTACTTAGCAATGGTTAGCTTACAACGTTAATGTCATTCACGCCAGCCACTAGCACGTGTGGCGCCACAACTTTTATTTCAGGTTTTATTCACCTGCGTACAACGATAAATTGCATGAATAATACATCGATCCGCGATTGTGCCGCTAACTACCGCCAATAATAAATTCACGGTTATCGCCATGTATATTTATCACCCTGTATATTATAGCGGCGTATATTATAGCGGCGATTTATCGCGACGTGTAGCATTACGGTGAATATTATCGCACGGTATAATATTTATATACCGTGTACGTTAAAGCAGTTTAAAATATTATAGCATTGGGTTTAGAACACGCAGCTAAGCTAAGCACATTGTAAAGAAACTCAATGAAAGTGTCAAGTTCTTTTTTCGCGCGGTAACCATACTTCCTTCCGGGATAAAAAGTACCTATCCTGTGTCCTTTCCCGGGAATCTAGGTATCTGCATACCAAATTTTAGCGAAGCATCGCACGGGAACTGTACATTCTCCGGGAAAAAACTATCGGATGTTTTCCGGGACTCAAAGTATCTCCATACCAAATTTTAACAAAATCGGGACAGCCGTTTGGGCGTGAAGAGGTAACAGACAGACACTTTCCCATAACATTAGTATGGATATTATCCCAGCTCAAAACTAGCGTACACAACATTCAGTGCTCAGTGATACGAGTACATCGTAGTGATCGCGAGTCGTCTTTGATGTTTCATGTTCTGTTTGCGGTCGGCTTGTTAAAGCCCTACGCTAAATTAAATTTAGTTTGGAACGTGTATTCCCGTAGATAATTCAGAGAAGTTTGAATTTCAATATCTTATTTAGATACTAGATGACGCCCGCAACTCCGTTGCGTCAAAACTCGTTTATCGCACAGAAACCATGTTTTTCCGAGATAAAAAGTATCCTACGTCCTTTCCCGGGACTCCAGCTATCTCCATGCCAAATTTCAGCAAAATCGGTTCAGCTGTTTGAGCGTGAAGAGTTAACAGACATACTGACAGACAGACAGATACACTTTCGCATTTAAAATATCAGTATGGATTTAGAAATGTAAATTTTTGAGTATTACCAGAAGCTAGATCGTATCTCGATTGGAAAATAAAAGAACTGTAATAATATAATGCAAAGTTTCCTTTATAAACATTTAAAGTAACATCTCCGCACTAATAAAATATTTACACAGGAAAAACTATGAAAGGTATGCTTGTCGTTCTCTGATACATTGGAAAAGTTAGGTGACAGATAAAGACAACGGACCTTGAATAGGAATTTGTATATCTTATATCTTTAAACGAGCAATTCTTGTATATAATTGGAATCTCGGAATCGGCTTCAACAATTTTCATAAAATTTAGTAATATAATATATAGAGGGTTTCGGGGGTGATAAATCGATCTAGCTTGGAGTCATTTTTAGAAATTGACTTTTTATTCGTGTATTAGCGAATACCGAGCGAAGCTCGGTCAAATAGCTAGTTTTATTATTATATACATAATACATATAAGTAATTGGGATTAAAGTAAAAGATTGTAACTATCTTAGATACTATAATATTATAAAGCGGAAGAGTTTCTTTGCTTGTTTGTTTGAACGCGCTAATCTCAGGAATTACTGGTTCGATTTGAAAAATTCTTTCAGATTCAGTGTTAGATAGCTCATTTATCGAGGAAGAATGTAGGCTATATATTATCACGCTATGACCAATAGGAACGAAGAAACAGAGGAAAATGTAAAAAAAAAAACGGGGAAAATTTTACGAAACGGCTTATCTCCCGAACTACTGGAGCAATTTTTTTTCATGTTATTTGGCACAGATATGGAGAGAACCACGTGAGGAGACATAGACTATTTTTTTGCGGGAAAATGTACAGTTTCAATTATATTCCTAATTAACGCGGGTGAAGCCGCGCGGAACGTCTAGTATAATAATATTTCAAATAAGTAACAGTTAACCAAGAAATATTTTTACCTAATTTGTTCATTAATGAACCTAAAAATAAATGTCTACAAGAGACACGACACTAAAATAGATCAAAGCCAACACGCGGCTCTTCTTTCGTCAGTTTTGTAAAGTCTTAATAATTATGATGCTGTGAGTTCGTCTGTTCTGTTCGTTCGTCATCTTCTCGATGATATAAAGCGACAAATTACAATGTGACACATTCGAAAATGTTACCTTCGGTATTTAGGCCCTATTTCACCAAAAACTGTTTTTAATGCTCGAATTAGTATCGCGTTACCTCTTTCGTTTTTCATATAAATGAAAGGGAAGACATGACTTTTTAACAAGCTGTTAACACTAACAGACTTTGGTGAAATTGGACCTTAGTCGGATAATATAATGTTAGTCGGCAATCGGTTGTGCTTTATATATTATGAGTTATGACCCAACCTTTCATAGGTTTGCTATTTGCCTGATAAAAATTTTCTCTAATGAAATTGTGTAGGTACCTATAGTAACAGTTTAAGTTATGGGCAACTTAGTAGATGAAATAACTTTCCTAGAAAAGTTGGCACTAGGCTTAAAGTATGTTTTGTGTTTAGATTGCTTCATACTATGGTTGGAGGGATATATTTTGAGGGATACAATTTTATTTATAACAATTGTTAAATTACAAAATAATATTTAAAACTTTCTAAGATATTGTAGTCGATATAACTAGACGTTTTCTGAAATAGACTGTCATCGCTTTCCTATTAATGATTAACTTGCTATTTGACCGAGCTTTGCTCGGTATTCGATAAAACACGAATAAAATTACATTTTCTAAAAATGATTCCTAGTTAGATCGATTTATCGCCCCCGAAACCCCCTATATACTAAATTTCATGAAAATCGTTGGAGCCGATTCCGAGATTCTAATTATATATTTATATATATACAAGAATTGCTCGTTTAAAGATATTAGATATATACCTAATAGATTTAACTTATAAACCCTGCACTGGTACTAGTGAAGCGTCTAATTAATATTTTTTAAGCCCATTAAGGTGGGAGCTCACTTCAGGAAGTTAGCTGCGGTCATTCCACTTTTTGTAAGCAAACTCTTTAATCAAGAGTAACGGGCTACAGGGTGTCGTAAAATAAAACTTCGCCTGCGTATTTTAACGAAAAAACCTTTACAAAGTTGAAGTAACGCATTATACGTATAGAATTTTATAAAGCGGCTCATTTTGTTGATTACTCAGATATATTTAATGGGTATCACGATCTTAATAACCATCCTTTTATGTGATTTAATTTTAAATTTTGATTACACTCCTAGTGTATTTTTGTCAATAAGTAGGTAATTAACGCGTAAAAATCTAAGATCTCGTTCACAAAGTGCTTTTTAACCAACTTCCAAAAAGGATGATTTAAACACTCAAACTCTGTAATACACTTTTATTATTACGGAAGAACACTTTTGCACAAAGGAAATTATTGAAAATCGAATCACAACTTTTTTACTAATTATAACCTCAAAAAGCAGATGTCGTGGAAACTGACATTGACATTTTTTTTTCATGTAAAAACTAACGTAAACAAGGAGGTTAAATTTTATAGACGAGTAAATACTACGCACAAGTCGAGGTATTAGGGCCGGGACACAAAAATACGGCACGGCGCCGTACGGCGTCGTACGACGTCGTACGGCGCCGTGTCGTGGGAATTCACGGAGCGCGTCGTAAAAAACCACGGCACGGCGCCGTACGGCGTCGTACGACGTCGTGCCGTAGAAACTCACGTAGAAATTCAAGATGAGTTTCTACGGCACAACGTCGTACGACGCCGTATGGCGCCGTGCCGTGTTTTTGTGTCCCGGCCCTTAGGGATGGGAAACCGTTGGGATCAGAAACTATTTTTTTCCGACATGCGCAAGTCCAACTATGATCAGTTTCTGTCGCTTCTGACACTCGCCCTTTTATTTGATTAAAGTAAAAATGTTACTAAATCAATGACATTGTTGAATATAATATACACTCCTGTAAAAAACTTCAAAAACCGAGCACGTCTAGTAGAGTGGTATTACCACTCATTTGACAAATACCTTTTTGCCAAGACTTCGCGTGAATTCACTAATTATTAAAATTTAAAACCTTAGAATCAGAACACACTATGCTTAAACGCAGCCATTTTCCAACTCATGTTAAGCCGCTTACACCTTCCTGCACGATGCGTGTATGGATACTTAATCAATCAATTAGGGACGAGACTCAGTGGTTCAGTAAGTGTTGAGGAAGTTCGAACGTGATCGCGATATAATCCCACTTCGAAGTTGCTGTAACTGAGAAGTTACGCTTCCGAACTTCTTGTATATTAAGAGGAAAAGTTTGCGATCGAATACTACGGATATGTAATCACTGAAACAGTGTATTATTAGTAGTGGAGAGATAATAATCTTATATATAAAATTCTCGTGTCACAATGTTAGTTACCGTACTCTTCCGAAACGGCTTTACTGATTTTTACCAATTTTTATATGCAAATTCAGTAGGTCTGAGAATCGGCTACTGGCTACTTTTTATATTGATAAGTGCATTTGTTGAATACATAATAGTAAATTATTACAACTCGAGACTGACGGCGACCATTGTTTGTGCGACGCGATAGCGATGGACGTTGCCATGGTGCCATACTTATTTAGTCACTTCAATAAACGTTTGCCGGGACAGCTAGTACTTTTATATTTATGAACCAACTGTAAGCTTGAATTGCTGCACCGGGTTAGAAGATATTTCGTATGAGGGTACTTTGAGTCTTGGGAGAGTTTGGTTTTTGCGTGGATTAATTCTTATAGTTGAAAGTTTAAACTTAAACACTGACCACAACTTGGTTGTGCCAATTTGTTCACGGAACCGCATCCGTACCGTTTTCGAGGAATCAAAGTGTCTCAGTTCAGTTTTCAAGTTTGCTGTTTAAGCTTGAAGAGAATAGATATAGAATAAAAACAAATAGACCGACGTCCGACACCCTTATTATTAATAATATTAGTATGGATTTGCCGCTGCCCGCTATAATGTGGAGTAAACAGTCCAGGGTCCAACACAATATGTTGTTAAAAAGCGATCCCTTGTCTCGCACGTGACGGGGATACGAATGTGACTTAAGATTCCATAAATCCAATATTTTATCAATTTGCGATATCCATCATTGTTGAGGGAGATGGGAAGAAAAATGGCGGGTCCTCAATACGGAATATTGCAATTTGTCTCGAGAGTATGTGAATAAAATGCACTAAAATACATAGTTTCGTTTGCATGGTGTCTTTGAATACATAAATATAGACATTTATTAATGAACACCCCATGATCACATAAAAGAACATAGAGTTATCCCGCGGCTTCGTTCGGGTGAATTAGGGACGAAGGTAAATTTTACCCCCTTTGGGATGTGATTTTGAAAAATACCTTCAAAATATGTTTACAAAGATATCCCCAAAAAAATAGGCTAGAAGCTCTCGCCTAAAAACTTTACTTACTTAAAATTATTATAAAATAATTTTTATAATAATGCTAGATAACGCCCGCAACTCAGTTGTGCCAAAACTCGTTTATCGCGCGAGAACCGTATACTTATAACCGGGTTAAAAAGTATCCTATATCCTTTCCCGGGACTCGAAGTATCTCCATGCCTTTCATCAAATCGGTTCAGCGGTTTAAGCGTGAAGAGGTAACAGACAGACAGACACACTTTCGCATTCACAATATTAGTATGGATTATTAAGGATTAAGCCTGTTATGTGTATAATGATACTCACATTCCACATTTAAAAGGCGTAACAATATAATTCAACGATGCCCATTTGCCATTCCATTAGCAGCGGCGTTATCAAATTGTGCAAAATAAAACTTTCCACTCACGTCCTTTCCCCGACCGTGTACGAAATATTTATAAAAGTGCAATTAGATAATTAGATGAACCCCCATAATGAGACCCGGCATATTTCAGGGTTTTCATTAGCAGGGTCCACTCAAAAGAGGCTTACGAAATTAAGGTAAAAATTGAAGCCCCTTAAACTTACCCGTTATGTTCCAAAATGTTTTAACTTTAATAGAATATTCTTTTGAAGGTTTAATATTTTCAAAGTTTCGGGTGCTTAGCGTTATCAAAGAGTTGAGTTCTTTGATGTACAGTCACGTGCAAAAGCGGTTAAGCGCCATTATCGTTAACAGCGTGCTGTATATCTATATATTTTATACAGGTATATAATTCGGTAAAATAAATTAAATCTACTGCTTATGTTTAAATGTTTTTGGTAAATAAGGAATGAGTTGCGCTGCAAGAGTGCCGACAGAAGTGACTAAACGGCAGGAGCAGTCATATTTCACCGCGTAGTAGGTAGAGCGCCGGGGTTTTTTTTCCTCCATCTTACTGATTACGACCAGGCCACGTGTCCTTACGCGAGCTTAACATTTCATACTATTCATAAAAATGTGCACTACGCTATTAAAGAAGATTATATTATATACTTCAAAGAGTCTTCAAACAAAAATTCTAACTGCCGGACAAAAAATTCTATACTTACACATATTTTAGAAATAAACTATTAAAATAGAAAAATAACAAGCGATCAAAGCTGTATAGAATTTTATTTGCGAGACTCCTTAATTTCGCGCAGCTCTGTCAACACAGAAATTCCGACGTAGAATTTTGTTTTGAAACATTTCATATAAAAGGTATTTTTGAACGAACGGAACTCGGAACGCTTCCGTACGGTACGAAATGTCCGACATCAAAGGTCCTCATTGGCCCTTCACGTAATAGTTCGCAGAAATATTACGAACAAAAAGACAAGTAAACGCCGCTTACAATAAACGTGGAAAGATTTCGGAGAATCAGGGTATATTTTTAATCGAGGGATACGATTTATTTATAGTATTCTATTGTAGTGCCTGTATAATAGATTACCCTTTGTCAATAAAAAATATTATGTGAATTACATTATAATTTTACGATGTTTATATGGTATTTTGTAACGTATAAAAAAGACACCACATTGTATAATTACTACAAAATGTGTACGTACAGGATACAGGGATTATTTTTCACAGCAGCGTAGTGCCCAGACCCAGTAACCATAAGCCAGAAGCATTGTTGGCAAGAATGGCCAAAAACATTTTCGACCTAAAATTGCACCAAACATTTTTCGAAAATACCACTAGCGGAAAATCCTTCCCGCTTTTATTCGTTTTTTTACTTCTACTCAAAAATGTGCTGCTTCAAAATACCAAGCTAAAACGTTCTTGTAGCACAAAAATACTATTGATTAGACCAAACTCGGCTCAAGCGAGTTACGTAAGTTATCAAACTTGGTCCTCCCGGGGCTTCAGGCTGTTCCGGAGTGACAGCCATAGTAATTATTGGCCTGAGACCATTTCGGGGTGAGATCGAAAACAGCGGTTCGTAGAGAGGTTACGCGGTGAATTATTTGTTAATAGTTAATAAATACTGTTAAAAATAAATTGAAATTATACTAGCGGGATAATCTTGTATATTTATAATAATAATAGTTTCTCGACAACCGCTGCATCCTTGTATCAGAGAAGTTAGTTCATATGCAGATAGTGGACCTGCGTAATTTGGTCGTGATATATGTCAAACCCAGCTTACCCAGCCGACAGAATATGACGACTTACACATAATTCGACCAAATGACGTAGGTTCGTTAACTGCCTATGAATCAATTTCTTCTATGGTACATGAAATTTAGTATGTAGACGGCTTCAGAAAATCTGTTCGCTTCTATCTTCTCTCGATACACGATGCATCTAACCGCTAAGAAACCGTGCATTTGAGTTTTTCTCTTAATTTTCTTTATTCAAGGATCGAGTAGAACCCCCTAATCATTAAAATAATGTTATGTATCAAACGAATTTTATCTCGACAACCGTAAATTACGAAATATATAAATCAAAGATACTTGATAGAGCAGAAACAAAATAATAATAAGTAATGGTAATAGACGCCATAAATAGCCAATAGACAAGAACCTACGACATAAAGACTCATAGAAAACCGTAAATGCTTCAATTCCACTGAAGACGAAACATTTGCCGTACCTTATTGTACCGTTCATAGTATTCTAAATCAACTTAATAGTAGATCAATATGCAGAATAACAATGCAGGTTTTCAATTTTTTTCGTGAGTTAATCGCGCTGGCTCGTTTCCAGGCAGTAAATCCTGTTCCGACTCGTTGGCCGATATTAAATGCCCCCAGTCTCCCCTAAATTGGACTTTATATAAATAACATCTAATTTCGCACCGTATATTGTGTTGCATCGTTCGTTGCTCTGTCATTACTGTTTTATTCCTTTATTCGATGCACTTTGATTCTAATTTCTTTAAAAAATAAATGAAAGTAGTGTAGCAGAATACTTTTGTTAACAGGTTAATTTTTATAAAATTAATCTTCGAACAGTTTTTGAGTTATAAAGCCAACAGTATTGCCAATTTTTTTTGTATAATATAACGTATTGGAGCGAGACAGATGGAAGACTTTGGGGGAGGCCTTTGCCCAGCAGTGGGATAGTATAGGCTCGTAAAAAAATACGTACGGCACGGCTTGCCCATGCGTTTGAACTTGGTGGACTCAGGCTTGTATAATACTACGAATTTAAATACGTACTATCCGTGGAAGGACGAAATATGATGCACAATATTTTTTTAACATTTTTGATCGAGTGTTTAGTCAAATGGCATAGGATAGTTTCATATTGTATCTGTTTACACGGCAGTAAATGAGCACCTAGAGAAATAATTAAAAACTTATTTTTATGCTATTGTTTTAAAAAGAATATCTTTATATCAAATGAAATGACAACCGTAATTGTCCCGAGGGTTCCAGACAAAACTCAGAATGAAACAGAATAAACCCGAGTTCCATATTATATTCGAATTTGAAATTAACATAAAACTACATTTTCATGCATAAATCGTGTAATTTCATAGCCAAGTCCGGAAGTGAGAACTCGCAATACTTTGCCGCTAGAATTTTTCGTGCAAGTTAGATTTTACAACGTAGTTATAACTTCGGAATGACATTTGTATTTATATAAAAGCTGGGCTTATTTCTCGCGTTATGGAAATCTGTTCTACGGGAACTCGCACAAAAAAAGAAGCACTAAAGTTACGAACAAAAATTGTGCATCGGAGTCAGGTGCTATACATATACAGGGTGTAACATAACTAAGTGATAATACTTTAGGGTGTGCAATTGCATGTGTTCCTTGTAGAGAGTTGACTGTGAAAGTAGCAGTGCTGAAAAGCCAAAAAAAAATTTCAATTTTGTATGGGGAAACTCGTGACGCTGGGGCGCTTGTCCATACAAAAGTGAAAAAAATGGTCTTTCAGCGCTGCTACTTTCACAGTGAACTCTTTACAAGGAACACATGCACACCCTTAAGTATTATCACTTAGTTTTGTTACACCCTGTAATCTGTATACATTAAAGACTTAGGGGTTGTTTCACCACTTCCTGATAAGTATCGGATAGGCTATCCACAACTTATCTGACAGATAGAGTGTGGCGTATCTGTCAGATAAGATGTGAATAGCCTATCCAACATTTATTAGGAAGTGGTGAAACAAGCCCTTAGTAACATTTAAATAACGTGAGTTTTGTACCTTTTAAATAAAATTGAGCAAAAATCGTCCTTTCCCGAGGCACAGATTACTAAATAGTTACTTCGTAACCCTTATCTAATCTAATATATATATATGAAAATGGATTTTCAAATGTGTTAGTCGCGCTAAAACTCGAAAACGGCTGAACGGATTGGGCCGATTTCAGTCTTATAATATTCGTAGAAGTCCAGGGAAAGTTTTAAAGTGACACGAAGTTCACCGGGTCAGCTAGTAATAAATGGATTTTCAATTGTGTTAGTAACGCTATAACTCGATAACGGCTGAAACGATTCTGCTAATTTTAGTCTTAAAATAATCCTTGAAGTCCAGGAAGGGTTTTTAAGTGACACGAAGTTCACCGGGACAGCTAGTATAATATATTTTGTTTTATACTCGTACTTTACATTGGCATTATTCATATATTTTATCAAAATCGATTCACGCGAGAATCGTGATACATGGGCCAAAGGAAATAAAAAGGTACTCGTGTATTAGGAAGCAGAGAGAGGTAGAAAGAGAGTCTCCACATTTTGTATTACTGTTTCTCTTAAAAAAGTTAGAAAACCAACCAAGGAAGTTCCACTGGATATAAAGAGATTTTCTGTTAACGAAGATCACGAGTGCGCTCTATTTATGGCTTCGTTAATCAATTGTTAACGGATGATTTAATACGAGCTCTAAGCGCTTAGGAGTCAGTCGCTTAAGAGTTGAATCGGTATTCTAACAAGACGGACTAATACAAGGTTTGAGGCGAAGTGCAGACCGACTGCAGCTGTCGACCTACTAAGTACTAACCTATCAAAATCACATAGTAACCGTACATTACGTGGCTATCACAAATAGCGTAGCTTCTACTTCTTGAGCTACAACATAATAGTAGTAAAAATCTTGAAGATTATGTAACGCAAAACTTAAGTTATAAGCAAACGATTACTCTATCTGAATCACATTGGTATAATAACTTCGGGTTTAACAATACGGCAGTGTCTGCACAAGTGAGAAAGAAGCGGCAGAGGCTAGCATATATTTTCGTCGTGCGGTAGTAAGAGAGGAAGATATAATATAGCCTACTCTCCTTTCGTCTCACAATTTTTTGATCTTTCTAGCTTGACACATTTATTTTACCTATTCAAAAAAAAAAAATATATGTGCAACTGCTGAAGTTTTCACTTGAAGGTCGCAATGTATGGGTAGTGCTACCACAATAGACAGAAGGAACCAGTAGGCCGACTTAGGGTCAATTCAGACCGCCGCGCCGACCGACAAGGCAAGGCGAGGCCCAGTGCGGCATAAATTTGAATGGATTTGACAGATTTCTATTGCGTGAGAAGTCTTGCGAATCTGTCAAATCCATATAAATTTAGCAATGCATCTACGCGTCGCTTTGCGGTCTGAATCAACCCAGAAGTGTTCTCGATACGTTTGACGTAGTATGTCATATCGGCGCTTGTGACTTTGATGGTGACTTGCTGAGCCGTTCATAGCATGCTTGCAGTACCCGCCCCGATTTGTCAGTTTGTTTGAATCCTGCCTACTGGTTCGTTATGTCTGCTGTGGTGCTGCCAAGTACCAGTGGTCCGTCTGCACTAACCACAATCGATATTCCAACAAGATCGGCCACAAAGATCGAGAGGTTAACTCTACTAATTGAAAGTTTCGCCGAGGAATTTCCAGTAATTTCCAACCGGACGTTGCGTAAGCGAATTACTTTCGCTCCAGAACTTTCCAGAAATAGATCAAGTTCCAATTTTGAATGGAAAGGATAAACAATTTTGTATTGTCAGTGACTGCGGGTAACGAGGGGTGAAATTTCTTGCGATAGAAAACAAAATATTATTGTAAGTTATACAATTCATGTAGGCGTTTATTTGTAAAGATTGTTGTCTATTTTTTTTTTCATAAAAAGTCAAATAAAATGCCACTTTGACCTATTGGCTATAGGTTTCATCGCTGAACTGAACAATCACTGAACTGATTTCGATGAAACTCACAATGGTAATACTAAGTCTCTAGGATACTCATGAGAAAACCTTATCGCAATTGAAAACATCAGTGGAAGAAGCAGGTAAGTAACAGTTGAAAAAATGCAGTTTTTGCATTAATGGAGACATTAGGGCCGGGAAAATGATTTGAAATTAGATATATGTGGATTTTATGTGTTGCCAGATATATTAGCCAGATAATGAAGTAGGCAAGTAACAAGGCTTGTTCAAATTATAAGGGCGAAAATGAGTAATTGTCCTTATGTTACAAAATGTTAGTTGTCTGGTTAATCCATTCACGTCTTCCATTTTGATGAAATTTCGGCGCAACTTAATAGGCAACATCTTAACCATGATGACGAATCCTCGGTATTCATATTCGTATTCCTCGACATATGAAAAACATAATTTTGGGGAAACGACGTCGTATGTTCCGTGTCAAGTGATTGCGCAATTTGTATGAGGACTTCCGTTATTTCTCCTGTTATGGCATTTTGAGAGAAAACTGTTGAATCTTGTATAATACTAGCTAAAAGCTGAGCTTTGTGAGAGCTCGCATCGTTTTTCTGCGTGGTAATAATCTTTAAGGCAGTTTAACCAAACCTTGACTGCCCAATGATAATTGATTAAACATATCTACATAAAAATTACTATGTTAAAGCACAGATCAATAGCTATGTCCACATTATGCGCTTTCGTCTTCAATTTCGTCGTCATCTTCTTTCATTCAACTTTCGTATTGGCGCATTCAATAATTGAATACGTCAACGACCCTCAAACCCGAAAAAAATTGCATAATATTATAATGGTTACAGCATAATTTTTATCACAGCGAAATCTACCATTCTATTAACAATATTTCTACAGAGTTGTGGGCAACATCCAGTTAAGTTATAACTTATAATTTTATAAACCACAAGTATAATATCTTTGGAATGCTCGTACGATACTCGGAATTCTAACTTCGGTGAAACGCGACATGTATTATTGATGTGAAATATCACTTTACTAGACTAATGCCTGAATACTGACGCTTAAGGCGTTGCGAACAGCTATAATATTTATTAGCTTTGCAACCATCGAATAAATATTAGTTATTTTCAGTTTTTCTAGCGTTATGACTGCTTTAAAAACACAGTATTAGTTTCATAGAGAAACTGGACAAAGCATTTTGAATAGATGTAACATTCTATTCCGAAAAAGCTGGAAGAGTACATTAGTAATTGCAAAAATAAAAACAAAATATGCGGACAGAGTTGTGGGCAACATCTTGAGTAAGTATTGCAAATGCGAAATCTGTCTCTGGTTATCTGGAATTAATTCTACTATCTAAGGTATAGCAGAATCTCTTCTGATTAAATTCGTTGCGGGTCCCAAGACAGGTTTAGCATGTCCCTCGGGCTCCCTGAGATCATATCAAAGAGTTTTCGTGGTTGGATACCGCTGTCGATCCTGGCGACACGGGAGATACAATGGTGGGAATGTGTGGTGGGCCAAAGCCCGATTATAGTTTCTACTCCTCCTATCTTCTTCTGATTAAATTCGTTGCGGGTCCCAAGACAGCTTGAGCATGTCCCTCGGGCTCCCTGAGGGCTGAGATCATATCAAAGGGTTTTCGTGGTTGGATACCGCTGTCGATCCTGGTGACACAGGAGATACAGTGGTGGGAATGTGTGGTGGCCAAAGCCCGATTAAATAACATAAAAAAACCGTCTCTGTCTATTAACTATTTTTACGTTAAAGTTCAACCGATTTGAATATAATTTAGTATAAATATACTCTAAACCCCGGGAATTGACACAGAATACTTACATTAATATTACCGCGCGTTAAATCGAATTTGTGAACTTACTTTAAGTTCCGGAAGAGGACATAGGATATATACGCGAACAGAGTTGCGAACAACATCGAGTATAATATATATAGTAAGTATATAATATATAAACCGCAATACGTTCGCAATAACGTCCCCTAGGCGTTTGTATCATTACGCGCGGCGGGGGACGACGTTATATGACTTTTGTATGATAAGATTTGCATTTTACGATTCAGAAACTAAGTCTATTTTCCAGGGAACAGTTCCATATTCGTGTTCTCTTATCAAAGTGAATCTATATCTAGATGTTTCTTACGGCTCTGTATTTAATGGGGTTAGCACTTTTAAGGGATGAAAAAGTAGCTTATGTTTTAATGCAAAGCGTAAGCGAGCATCATTCTAAATTTCATTTTAGCCCGTTATAAATTTTATTGCTAATGGAAAAACTACGCCATTGTTACACTAACCTAATTTATTGACATATATACGCTTACACACACACATGCACTAAACTACGATACTCTCGATCACACAAATAGAAAATAAAACCGGGTCACTTTATAGTTCGTCTCTATCCTATAGTCTATACTTTTTATTTGATCTAAGGTCTCACTTAAATAATATTATGCTTATTAAAGATAATATATTGTTGCTTCAAAAGTCCCTAGTTAGACACAACAATACCCCTTATGTCGCTAAAACATTATGAAGTCTCAGTATAATTAGTATCACGTACTACTAATTCTGTCTAAACTTTATACGTAAGAGCCTTTCCGTCAGAGCTCGACTGTGACTAAAAGCTTAGATAGTAATATCATTATATTTCAATAGTTATATTATAAGCGTTATTAATATTTTAAGGTTAAAAAGTGTCCATCTGTTACCTTTTCAGGACTAAACTGCTGGAAAAAACTATTTGGATATTTGGCTTGGATATAATTCAAGTTTCATATTGGATTGGTTCATGGGTAACAGCTATATGAAGGATAGTTTTTATCCACGTAGATAAAAGTAGGAAACTGCTCAGTTTAAATTTTCTGTATAATGTTATTTTTTTTTAATCAGGCCTTGGCCCACCAGACATCCCCACCACTGTATCTCCTGTGTCGTCAGGATCGACAGCGGTATCCAACCACGAAAACCCTTTGATATTATGATTGATGAAGGGAGACCGAGGGACATATGCTAAAGCTGTCTTGGGACCCGCAACGAATTTAATCAGAAGAAGATAGGAGGAGTAGGAAGTATGCAATACAGGTACATAATATATTGTATAATATATAATATAAGTTAGCTAGCAAATAGCATCAAATAAGTATATTTAAACTTCTCCAAGTGTGTCTGTGTGTTGATTTATTTTAGTGGATTAACCACTAAAATAAATCAACACACAGACACACAGCACCCTCAAAACAACACACAAACAAACAAACACTTATAACACCCCTGTTATCTTCGACAAAAAAACAGACTCTTCATTTCCAGCAGATCATTAGCAAACAATATACCGTTATCAAAATATTATTTTTGAGCCACATCCGAGGCAGACGCACCATTAGGAAAAAACAATGGCAGAACAATGCCTCGCCCCTCGCCTCGCCTCCCCGCCCCCTTTTCTCTCCCGCGCCCAGTGTTGCCAACCACAGAAAACCGAAAACCCTCATCATTGAAAAGGCAGTAGAAAACAGTAGAATTAGAATGCCTCATTTTATGTTATATAGTAATCTTATATTTAGGATTCATACTAATATTATAATTTATAAGTGTGGTTGTTGCCTCTTCACGCTTAAACCAATAAACCGATTTTGATGGGTATGGAGATAGTTTGAGTCCCTGGGAAAGTATCTACCATCGAGGAAATTGATTCCTAGGCAGTTCTGTCAACTACCTAGGAATCAATTTTTTTGCCAACGTCACTTGCTCGGATCATATTGTAAATTCAATGTTAATTATTGTGATCTATCGGCTAGGTTTGACTTAACGCGACCAAACTACGTAGGTATCAACTTCTCTGATAGTACATAGAATACTTTTTATTACAGACGGACATACATCGAAGTCTTAGTCTCAGACCCATTTTTACCCTTTGGGTACGGAACCCTAAAACAGTAGATCTACTGTTAAAACGAACTGTCACCAGCAGTATTCCGGACCAATACGACCTGAAAACCTTCAAGAAGAGAGCGTACTATTCCCTCTTAAAAGGCCGGCAACGCACATGCAGCTCTTATAATGTTGCGAGTGTCCATGGGCGACGGTAGTTGCTTTCCATCAGGTGACCCGTTTGCTCGTTTGCCCCCTTATTTTATAATATAAAAATAAAAACTTGAGAGGTGTCAAGGGCCACCCGAATAGAACGAAGTTATTTCTTATGTTCAAAAAACCTGTAAGTATACATAATATACACACCAAAAAACGCCATCTATTGACGCCCAGGAATACTAACAATGCGTCGCTGTTTATTTTAAAAAACAGACTTGACGCACAGAAATACTATCAGCGCCCTTTGCCCCTACCATGCATGTGCTAATAAAAAAGTGTCGTTACAACTTTTTCGGTCTAGCCACCTTTCGCAACGCGCGATAAGGAACTTCGTTCCAAAAACAGTAGGGCTGGCAACACTGCCCGCTCCCTCTCCTCGCGTCTCTCTCTCTCTTTCCGCGGCTCTCTCGAGTTCTCGCGCCCTTTTCGCCGACATAAAAACTTAATAGAGTTCTTAGCCGTCGAGGTCAGAAGCTTTCAATGTTTTATAGACTCATCAATTTCAGCTTGTTATTTTTATCACAATTAACTGAGTGTGCTATAAAAGTTGAAAAAACTGAAGTGTATTCAATGGGTATTGTGCTTTTACTAGCTCTTACCCGCGACTTGCCTTCATGAATACAAAGTATTTGTACTATTGTCATCACGATATTGGATAAGTATGGGACAGTCTACGACTTATATTTGACAGAAATGTTCGTTTTTTTTTAATATTTTTTTTATAAAAAATACTTTATATTCTTTTTTATAAAGTAATCGCACAAGGAAAAGACCGTTATCAACATCAATTTCAAACTCTACATGGTCCCTAAATCACAAATTGTGGCTTTTCAGGTGTATATTTTTATTTAATGCACAGGATGGTTTACATTTGGAAAAATGTATGGTTCCAGCGATATAAACGATTAACGCAACGAAGTTGCAGATATCCAGACTTTGTTAGGATGTAGTCTAGATAAAAAGCTAATTAAATCCTAGCATCAAATCAAACAGTGATTATCAAAACATAATATTTTGTCAACCATACTGATACAATAATCAGACTAACAAAAAGGACAAATAAAAACTAATTACATTGAACATGTTAATGTGGCAGAGCAATTATCATAATAGTATTATTTATTACACAAATTAGTGCTCAAAGCGGTACTAAAACAAAATTGTTTGTTAATTAAACAAAATTTCAAATGAAAATTAGCTTTACAAAGTGCATCCCTGTAGGAAGCCAGCGTTACAATACCTGAAACTAATGTTATAAACGTTATGGTATTGTTCAAACGCTTTCAGGTGTGAAAAATGTGTATGTGGAATTGTTAAATAGGCAGATCGGAGAACTACGTAATTTTGTCGGGTTCTGCTAAGCTCAGGCAATTGATCGCGACAACAGACCTCTATCTAGATCTTATTTCTGCGATCGCGACTATTTACTCGACAAAACCCGATCAAATAATGTAGGTCCGTTATCTACCTGTGAATCAATTTCTGTTCACGGAATTAAAAACTTGCAAACGAAAATCATTTAATAGTAATTTATTTTTTTCTAGATGACAAACCTGTTGTGCCAAAATTCGTTTATCGCACGGAAATCGTAAATTTTTACGGGACAAAGACAAGGATACTTTTAGTATCCGGGACTCAAAATACCTCCATACCAAACAAAGAAATCGATTCAGGAGTTTGGACCTTCGATCACATATTATGTTTGGACGTAAAGAGGTAACAGACGGACAGACAGCCAGACAGACACACTTTCGCATTTATGATATTAGTGTGTATGATTCATGATTTAAAGACTATATTATATAATACGAGTATGTACTAGTAATATTCCTACCCTTCGTACAAAAAGTATAAACAGAGTAACAGATGACCAAAACTTTGTCGGGGGTTGACTTCACAAAAAACAATATTTGCACAGAATATTGTAGACCGGGTGTATGTAAATCGGGTAAGGGATGAATAACTCCAACGTTACCAAAACAATATTTTCGGGAATAATTTTTAAAAGCACGCGACAAAAATTCACGCTTTTATTACTATGTATCATTGTACTTTTATTTGTTTTTACTATAGTGAAATGTAGTCGCGTGTTTTATAAAAATAAAAATTGATTTAGTTGTTACAGTTCCGAGAATAAAGGGTACAGTTATTTGTTAAAATTAGTTCTGGTCGAGGTCTGAACTCTGAAATATTTGTTTTATGTGCGTTGGTTTGATTTTTTTTAAACATAGCTGTATTTAAACTAGAATGGTAGAGTATTTTTTGGCTTAAAAAATCTTCACAATTTACCGGCTTAGAGCAAAAAATAGGTATTGTGGTTATTAGAGTCCCGGAAAGGAACTTTGCATAGTTTAAGAGTCCGTATACGAAATTTTGCCGATGAATACGAAATTGCAAAGGTTCGCTACAGAAATATTTATAAGGTTTTTTCCCCTTATTAGACTTAAAAAATATATATTAATTATTAGATTTAAAATATATTTAAGCGCGGAAAGCCGACTCGAGCCTTGCGGCGAGTAATATAATGTGAGATTCAGGTTGTTTTGAATCGTGTTTTTTGGCACAATCTTTTTTTTTTCTTTTTTCTCGAATTGGATAGAATTTTATCTATAGAATATTTCTGTCGTTTTCTTTTTATGAATTACAGCTCCAAGTTGCCGAAATTAACAGCAATTCTTTGCCCATTTTCTCTAAAAATTTGCCGAGTTACATATTTTTTTACTCAACGTGGTAAAAAGTAATTCCAACATTTTATAGACGACTTTCTCAACAGCACATTGTATTTTTTTCATACCGTTAAGATGTCAATACAGTCCATAAACAGGTGATATTCTAAACCTTTTACAGCAAAAATCACAAAACTGTCGCGGGTTTGAGTTGGATTATTTAAAAATACTTAAAAAAAAAACTAGCTCCAACATTAGATTATAATTGAAATGATCTTACATGTTGTGCATTAAAACTTATATAAATACTGTATTTTAACTGTTAAATCACGTCTGTTGAATCAGCGAAATCGGCAAATTTCGTATACGGACTCTTTAGGGCGAAGCCTAACCAGCGTAATTTGTGAGTTGTGAGTCGCAGAATTTCGGTCGCGTAAATATCTTTTCATACAAATCATGTCTCACAAAATTACGCTCGTGTGAATCAAACATGACTTTTGTATGAAAACTGAATGCAGCAGAATTTCTGCCAGCCGAAATTCTGCGACTCGCAACTCACAAACACTCACACTTCACCCTTAATCCTGGGACAATCCTGGAAAAATTTTTCGATTTCCGAGCGTGCACTTAATTTCTGCTCAAAAAAGTTGCTGGCAAAATCAAGTACAGTTCGAGAAATGGATTCATAGGTGGAACTACGCTAATTTGTCAAGTTATGTCAAACTCAGCTATAGTTTACAAGTAAAATTGACTTAACAAAACCCAATCAAACAACCTTCTTAATCTATCTACGTAAATTTTTTGATGCTCAATTTTTTTTTAATTAATTATTAGACTGTAGGTACCTTGTTTCTTCACCAGTCCTACAATATAGAGTTGAGTCTACACAAAATCACCCTGCCATTGGTAACTGAGGTCACCATAATAAAAAAAAAAGAAAATGAAGAAGAATTAATTTGACGATAAATAAAAACTTTATTGCCGCGTACTTAATTACATACTTGTGAGTACTAAGTATGTTATTAATTATTGTAACAAATAGAATCACTTACACGGAACGAAGCACTCTCATAAAATCAAAACTTTTGATGTCTCTCATATTATGTAATGTAGCATACAACGTTCAAACAGATTCCACGTAAGCTAAGCGCAGTTGTTTTTGACCTAGAATGTTCTTATATTTCATCTCAAAGGGGAATGCATCTTAAAATTTGAGTGGACTTGAAACTTACTATGTAAGTTTATACTTTCTTCTAGCTTTTATACATTTGATATCAAAGGTATAAAAGGTAGGCAGGCATTTTTGACTGAAAGATCAATGCAAAGATTTCTTAGATCTATAAACTTGAAGTTGTACAAGTGTTTCTTTTACGACGGAGGCATACAATAATATAATTTTTTAAATGACACCCCAGTTAGGGGAAAAAAGCTTCAAAGGATTCAATAACATTTTTCTTCAGCTTATTAGGCCAGTCATTAAAGCCAAAACCCGAAAGAAATTAGTAACTTGATGAAATTTTAGGGGGTTGTTAAAGAAGGTAAAATAACTTACCGTGTGATTTTGCAGCGTTCTGGGGTGTACGGAAAGGGTTGAAAAGGGGTGAAAAAGGTTTTTTGTTAATAGCATTGCGTAAAAAATTAGTAACACGCTGCAAATTTGGAATTAGGTTGTTCTTACCGTTTTGTAACGTGTATTAAATTTGCAGCGTTTTGCAACATACGGAACATTATTTATTATTAAAAAACAATAAAATTTGTAAATAACAGGGGTAAAAAAAAAATTAGTAACACGCTGCAAATTTGGAATTAAGTTGTTCTTACCGTTTTGTAAAGTGTATTAAATTTGCAGCGTTTTGCCACATACGGAACATTGTTTATTATTAAAAAACAATAAAATTTGTTAATAACAGGGGTAAAAAAAATTAGTAACTCGGTGTAAATTTTGAATTAAGTTGTTCTTACCGTTTTCTAAAGTGTATTAATTTTGCAGCGTTTTGCGACATACGGAACATTGTTTATTACTATATGAACAAATATTTCATTTAGTATTGATAACGGTAAAAACAACTTAATTATAAATTTGCAGCGTGTTACTACATTTTTTACCCTTGTTAATAACAAATTTCATTGTTTTTTAATAATGAACAATGTTCCGTATGTTGCAGAACGCTGCAAATTTAATACACGTTAGAAAACGGTAAGAACAACCTAATTCCAAATTTGCAGCGAGTTACTAATTTGTTTACCCCTGTTATTAACAAATTTTATTGTTTTTTAATAGTAAACAATGTTCCGTGTATTGCAAAACGCTGAAAATTTAATACACGTTACAAAACGGTAAGAACAACCTACGGTAACGGTACGGTACGGTAACAACCCAGCGTTCTGGGGTGTACACCCCAGAACGCTGCAAAATCACACGGTAAGTTATTTTACCTTCTTTAACAACCCCCTAAAATTTTATTAAGTTACTAATTTCTTTCGGGTTTGGCTTTAATGACTGGCCTATATCCACAATTTCATCATTCTATTTCTATGTCTAGTGCATAAGCTAAAAAAAGTTAACAATCGCAAAATTTTAAAAATAATTTATTGCTAAACTATAAAAATATAACATCCAATCTCGACGTTATAAAATTGAATATTCGGACTATTTATTGCTATAAACAGTTTATTCAATTTTGGAACGTATTTGTGAAATTGGGAAACTAAATAAAATACAATAAAACCGTAAAAATAAAAGTGTTTTATGATCGTGAACGACATTTTTCTATTTATTGTTGTACTAGATGACGCCCGCAACTCCGTTGCGCCAAAATTCGCGCGGGAAACGTACATTTATTCGGGCTATCCTATGTCCTTTTCTGGGACTCAAAGTATCTCCATACCAAATTTTAGCAAAATCGGTTGAGCGGTTTGGGCGTGAAGAGGTAACAGACAGACAAACATACACACTTATAATATCTGTATGGAAGTATGGATAATAAGTATAGATTAATTCATAGGACAATGAAAATAAATGGTATCACGAAGGGAGTAGCAGCCGCAAATTACTTGAGTTATAACTGTTAGTAATGTGCTGCTATTAGTTTGAGGATAACCCACATAAGGACGATGAATAAAATATACGCCGATTCTATAGGAATAGGACAATCTCCGACGCTAAAGGTATGATTCGGATCAAGGCAGCATGTAGCGGGTCGCCGCGACCCGCGACCCAAACAGCCACTGCTCACTATGAAGTTGTATGGAGGTCTAAACAATCACGGCGACCCGCGTCGCGAGACAGAGAGACCGGTCGCCGCGTAAAATAGCATACCGATGTCCGCGACCCGCGACCCGAGACTGTCGCCAAGCCACTGCTTTGTATGCGTTTATATGGACGACATTCCGATTACCGCGACGCGCGACACGAGACCGGTGGGCGTGGCGCGGCAAATTTCGATGAGCGCGACCCTGTCGCGTCGATAGCAGTACCGCGACAGCCCCAGGGCAGCTGTGGTAGATATTCTATCTAGAAACACGCCGATAGCACAGAATATATTATATTAGTTGTACCAACAGAATTCCCACTAACGAAACCCGTTTAAAGAATTAACGTCTCATGCTACGATGCTATAAAGTTCAAATTCCGACCGCGCAGTGCTAGGTGCCTACAATTATATTTGCCTACATCTCCGCTCTCTTTCTATCGCATAACTCGTACCTTTTCTGAAGAAATCAGGGTTGTCTCTTTTTAAAAATAATATTATAATCTTTATATTTAATTAACTACATTTTATTTAACTCGAAATAATCTAAGATATTATGTCTTAGTACTATGACGTAGATTTAATTATCATAAATTCGCGTGTAACTAGTAACGCGTACTTAGATTCGATAGGTACCGTATCTTAACTATTGAAACCGGTCTTATATTACGAGTTCCTACTTAAAGTGTTTGTATAACTTAGTTATTTTTGTAAACAAATGAGGTTTCGAATAGTACGCATGAACTGAAGAAACTGAAAAAATAAGCCTATAATAATAACTTCTCACACAAGACCTTTAACGATTGCAGTGGTACAAAAAGTAACTTTTCTAACATAATACACAATAAAGTTAAGTAAATCTTAGATACTTTATCAAATGTCGCTGGTGATAAAAAATTAGAAATAATAAACAATAAACATTACAGACCTCTGGAAGTTGTAACAATAATTGGTCTGCATTTTACTTTTAAAGCTACTAGTAAATATGGAACTTCCACTTCAGCCGATTTTAATTTTATTTTGTATCTACATATTGATCTGTGATCATCTGGTATTTCCAGAAAAACTAACACAATATTATCTATAGAACTTCAAATAGTAATCATCTGATATTCCCAGAAAAACTAATGCTTATACATAATATAATATATATCGCGTGACAACGATTTCTGCATTATAGCACGAAAGTAAAGGTCGTAAGTCCCAAAAATGCTTTTGATGATTAGGTACTTAAAAATTAAATACAATACTAATATTTCCTTTAGCTATTATTTTATAAAGTGATTGTAGTAGTGCAAGTTATTTAATGATAGTAACTCAATAAGTGTAACATGTATTTGTTGAAAAGCCCAGAAATATTCATAATTTCGAAAAATATAACTATCGAGTCAAAATAAGTGAATCGTATTTTCCGTTAGCCAAATATCAGATAAATATACAATGATTAAATAAATCTCAATTTCATTTGAGTCAATCGTCTTCCGGGATCGTAATACTTATTAGAAAAGAGCAAAATTTGGCAGCCCGCTTAAGAGCGGGCTGCAATGTTAAGACATAAACTTATCGCCGCCCTAGTGCTTGAATGGCCAATCCCCTAGACTTTTAGAACAGTCGGGCATGATCAATTCCCAAGAATCCCAATCCTTAGGAGTCCCTTACCTAAGAAACTCGAGTCCAATTCAGGATAGTTCAAATTTAAACTCTCAATGTTACAATTTTATGTACGAGTACATACCTTAAACAAATAAAAAGCTTTTCGGAACTGCTAATGATTGATGTGCCTTTTCTTTTTGGTTTAATGTCGTTATCTATTAAACTTAGAACAAAATAAAATTGCTCGTGGCTTAATCTGCAATACATTCTAAATTTTTCCTCATTACACATTAAGTGACGTGCAATGAGTATATTGTAGCATCCCTCTTCGACCCGCGACGTAAAAATAGGGTCAACCTTTCTCCTCTTTTCCGGAAATGATAAAAAATACAAAATAATTTCGTCATCCTCTTCATCTGCCAACAGTTTTTGGATAATTTCTTCCCTTAATACTAAATTCCCTGCCATAATATTATAAAATAATTCACAATTATTGTTTTGTTTACACTCTTAGTTATGGTGGAAAAAAGGGCAAAGCTTCTGTCTGCGCACAATATCACAAAATTGTAGATCGCAACATAGTTTGAAATGCTACCTAGTTACGTAGTTAATAATGTTGCATTTTGTTCAAATGTACTTATTTACGCGGCGCACTTGCATGCCGCGGGTCTCTGCGGCAAGCGACGCTGGCCACGTGGTTATTATAATACTACTTAGTGACTTAGACAAAAATGATAGCTATAATCATGTTAATAAAGTATCATTTTAATTAAATTTTTGTCGGTCGCGGCTACGCGGTCGCGGACATTGGTAAGCTATTTGCTGCTCCGCAGCAAGCGACCGGTCGCTTACGCGTGACGCTATACGCTTGCCTCACAGATCCGAATGGTACCTTAACTAATAGAAAATAATTGAAGACGTGAGTGGAAGAATCGAACAAGTAACATTTCGTAACATTCGGACAATAACGATTTTTTTCCCTAATTATTTTAATAAAACTTGTAACTTATCTACTTCATAACCTAGCTAATGTATCTGGCTACACATGTAATCCATAGTTTTTCTATTTCAAATAATTTTTCCAGCCCTAAAGCCTCCACTTAAGCAGAAAAACGGGAAGTTTTTTCATGTTACTTACCTTACCTTCCACTCACGTCTTGAATTATTACAGGAAATATGCACTAAAAATACAAGTTTCGTTCATATTACTATAACTTAAACAAATATGAAAGCAGTCAAGAAGTGGACCTATTTGAAAACTAGTCAAAAGTTTTTACTACTCACATTAAATCTTAATAATATTCTTTTTATGGGAGGGAAAAAAGTCATAAAATATGCTACGGCATTTTAATCTGATTCTGCGTTTGACGTTCGACCCGGCAAATTTTGTTTTGCCATGTTGTACACATCATACACGACACTAACCTGCTTTCTTTAAGTCTACCTATTAAAAATAACATCAAAATCCGTAACGTACATTTAAAAGTAGCGTATTATAATACAGGGACAGACAGGAAAAGCGAATTTATACTTAGCGAAGGCCATATTTCAGAAAATAGGCTAGAAATTATTGGTCCGAAACGCTTACCGTAATAGTGGTAGGTCAGACGTATGCCGTGAGGCATCACGTTACTGACACGTATCACGCTAGCATTATCCTAATTCGTCTTTTTATGGCCCCCGTAACCAAACAACGGGTAAATTGGCAACATGAATATTGAGTATAATGGCCCCATTTCCAGGGCTTTTTTACCTCAACTTTTGCGAACTCGAATCAGGAGCTGGAATTAGGGATTAATATGAGTTTTACGTAATCCCATTATGAACCTAATGCCTCACACCGTGGTTTCCTTGATGGTGCTTTTTTTAATCCAGGAATGAAGGAAATTTTTTATAGAGTCTATGTTTGTACAGTAAACAAGAGCCTTATATTGCTTGTGCTCTCATAGCCTCGTAGGACGGATGACTGACTCGACTCTTAAAAATCTGGCCCAGGTAGCGCCTCCTCCTATTATAAATCTAATACCTGCTAATTTTTCGCTGACGATAGCTGGTTTTATTGTAGCCAGGCTAGTTATACACTAGATTTTTATAGTGCCCAAGTGTGTGTAGTAAAATTTTCTCTTGCTTGTACTCTCGTCACTGAGTAGGACGGATGACCAACACGACTGGCAAGAGATCAGGCAAGACCGACGTTAAATGGCCAACTGATGTATGGATCCTGCCAGACAATTCGGTGAAAGCCAGTCCTAAACAAACTTGGAAACTTACTTAAGCTCTAAACAATTAATTAGACTACGACCTCGTTAATAATTATTAAAATTAATCAAGTATAAAAGGTTCTATCTTTTATGATATTAATACGACGAATAAGTAAACAAACGATAACTGTAAAATTAAAAATCAAAACTCAAAAGAGAACGCCAGCGAGAACTGAAATTCCAAATGCAAAATTCAAATTTCAAATTCGGATTTAGAACGTAAGCCGACACTAATCGGGGCGTTTGATTACTATCAATTATTAGTTATCGACCAATAAATAGCTCCTGGGTTCGCGGCGACCAATCACGGCCTCATTATGTTAATTTAGTTCCGCCAGAAGCGTTTGACGCCAGCTTAAATAAATATTTCGCGGCCGACTGCACTTGCGGTTTATTCGGACGTGTGATTTTGTACATGAGCATCATCATTCATCATCATCAGGGGGTCTAAAATGACCGCCTTTTCATAATAATGTTTCATTTCAGTTAAAAAAAAAGCTACATGTCAGATGAAGTATGAAACATCAATCAATTGGCCGATTGTAAGAAGTTCCTATGGAGACCCGTTATTGCTAAAACATTATTTGATTGACTACATCCACCAACATCTAAGTTGGTATGTAGTTAATCAAATAATGTTTGATTGACTACATACCTACCAATAATGTTTTAACAATAACGGGTCTCCACAGGAACTTCTTACAATCGGCCAATTGATTGATGTTTCATACTTCATCTGACATGTGGCTATTTTTTTTAAACCAACCTAAATCTTTTTTTTTAATTTTATTTGTATCGATCATCTTACATCTGCAGTTCATCATCATCTTCAGCTAAGTGCAATTTGGTTTTTCATGCAAGTCTATTTTGGTAATTTTCCATATACGATTTATTCGTTGTAGCCTCTAAGTAATTCACAGCTTCCATTTCCTTTTCAACACCAAATAAAAGAACTAGAACTTACAAAAATACCTTCGCGAATTGTATACAAAAAGCGTGTTTAAAATTCAGTTTTTGTATATTCCGTACTCCGCCCCGAGCTAGCTGTATACTAGCTGCATAGTTGCTATACAACGCACTTCGCCTTGACCGAGTTCCGTGCGAATTAGTTTCACGTCTTTACAATCAACGTGTCATTTAAGTTCTTGTCTTGAATGAGAAAACTCCTAAAAAAGTAAGTCCGAAACGACTAAAATAAGAACGCTTGGTTGAACATAAAGAGGTAAAATAAAAATGTTTGACTTACCAAACCGACGTCGACCACGGTCAATCATAGAATCAATTTTGGGCTGTCGATAGACCAAATAAGGTAATCAAACTGCAAGCGTGACTGTCCAATATCCTAATTACCAGAAGCAATTATAAAAGAGTTACAAGAGCTTTTTTATTGTTCAAATTAATATGTTAATCATCATTATATGTCTTTAAATGCGTCCGGTAGAATTCTATATTCTTGTGTGCGACGTTCGACAGATTTGAAATTTCCTCAATAATTGATTTACTAAAATCCTTACTAATATTATAAATGCGAAAGTGTGTCTGTGTGTCTCTCTGTTACCTCTTCACGCCCAAACCGCTGAAACGGTTTTGCAGAAATTTGGTATCGAGATACTTTGAGTCCCGGGAACAGACATAGGATACTTTTATTCTTGAAAAATGTACGGTTCCCGCACGATAAATGTATTTTGACGCAAAGGAGTTACGGGAATCATCTAGTCGCTTATATAAAAGGTATTAGTTTTCCTTCCACAACTTCATCGAACATCCCATAAAAATTAATCTATGCGTGAACGACCGAGTGCGAAAACTCATTAATAAGTCAGTGCTGCATAAATTTGCGATTGAGGATATTCGTTATTCAATGGTGTTGACAATTCTAGTTGCAATTTTAAACCAATCTAACTTTTATGGACGCAAATATGAAAAAGTTTATGAAATTAAGTTTAAAATTTCATTAATAAAACAAGCTCTTGTAATTTTATAACAGGTAACGATACTTATGTCGAAATCTTCTTAACGGTTAACTCATTAAATATTCGTCTTTGAGTGCGGAAGTATATTGTATATTACTATAAAGGCTATTTCCCGAGTTTTATGCAATTATAATAAGTCCATTCTAGTCAGGCCCTGTGGATAGAATCCATGTTTTCGGTGGCTTCGTTGCATCTTAATACGTTTATCTAGTAGTGGAAACCGTACACAATATGTTCGCTGTGAACGGTTATTTCTTTCGCAGGACTTAAAGAATAATTTAGACTGGATATCCCAAGCCGCTTTTATGCGCGGCAAGGCTGAAAACTATCCTATTTTTTTAAGATAAGGTTTTCATTTTTGATTTTAAAAGTAAAACATAATGCTTATAATTTGGCCCCGTCGTTATTTTTTAAAAATAATTATTATTTTCCAAGATATTAAACATAAATAGGTGATTTCCAATTTTGGTGGCTTGTCGTCGACCCATTTTACTCAATATCCATACCGATTTACAAAAAACTTGATACTGGATTGGATTTTTATCTTTATGTAGTCGTTTAATATAGTTGACTCTTGATAATATATTAATTTTATTGTACTAAGTTCTGTAGTTGAGTTTTTATGATACAGTTTAGGTCTGTCGTGGAGATTTTACCAATTTTGGTGTCATTTACGAAACGTTGTTTCTACAAAATACCATTGATCCCTAAAACACAAAAAATTCACAATTTACTTCATTCAGCCACACGCTAACCTGTTAAGGAAGTGGCTGTAGGCTGGATCGTACCAGTTTCCAGCCAGACATGAAAGGAAACCGTTTTATCACAAAACCCCCGATTTTATGCAATTTTGGTTTGGTGGAAACAAAAAATTCCACCAAAATTATATAAAAAATGCGAGTTGTTGAAATCCACTCAATAATAAATAATGTGTATGAATAAATAATGTGTATAAATTATGAATAATGAATTCGCTTCAACGAATGAAGTGTTTGATTAAGTTAGCAACTTAGCATTAATACTTAATATTGATGGGATTATGGAAGTAAATAACAATGTTGATGATGACGATGTCAAAAATGATGACAACGTCGAAATTGATTGTGATGCTGATGTTGACAATGATAAATCTCATTTCCATCCCAATACATAACCGGGTAATGAACCGTTTGTAAGAATTACCGCGAACTGAGCTGAGTCATTTTACATTATTAATTACCATCTGACCGACGCGCCGGTCGAATTAATACCGGCATTAAGCGTAAACATCGTACCTGAAACAAAAATAACAAGCGTTAAACATTTTTTAGCTAATCAACAATAAATATTTACTTTTATGCTGCCGTTTGCGAATTAGGGGCTTCCCCGAAATACAATTTGCTCATTTTTGGACGGATTACTTTTGGGCTTAAAATGAGTTTTTCTGGGTATTATCGGGATCGCGGGAAATTTCTTTGGGAAATTGTTGAGCTCGTCGTAATGCTCAAAATACCAGGTCCTTTTCGATTGAAAAGTGTTTTTCTTGAAATGACCGAATCGGTAGTATAAGAAGACGAGCATCGGGTGAGATCGAAGCTTTCGTGCTTTCAGTTGGCTATCAAAGTTGGGTCAATCGTAAGATAATTTTTACTGTCCTAGATAATACTTGTATTTATGTAAATAGCTGGATCCATATTATATGAGCAGTTAAAGTAAGGTTACCGTTCTATGCTGTATTCTTTTTCGATAGATGAGCCCAAGTTTTTCTCTAAATTGTAATCATTACTTTATCAATTCGTGTGAAATATATATAGGAGTTGCACATTTTTTAATTTACAAGTTGCGATAATGTTACGAATACTTACACTTAGGGCCTGTTTCACCACTTCCTGAGAAGTGCCAAATAGGCTATTCACCACTTAACTTGACAGATCAAGCATGGAGAATCTGTCAAAAAAGTTGTGAATAGCCTATTCGGCACTTTATCAGAAAGTGGTGAAACAGGCCCTTAGAGAATTAAGCAATACCCGTATAAAATGTAACCAATAAAATGGTCCTAAATTAATTTCTATCTTAAGTAATGAAAGACAAGGACAACAATCGTTTCATCTCTCTTACACTTTCCTGTTATTTACTTGACAGTTAGATAGGGAACGCTCTATTCATTGTAAATCTATGACGATTACCACAGTAACTCATGCTCTACCATTCTTTTGGCAGGGACAGTTATTGCTAGCAGTTAGAATGAAATGGGGATAGATATACAAGCGTATAGAAGCGTATAGGCCTGATATTAATCTGAGGCGGGTTTATTGATGTTTGCTCATCGCTTACGGGGGATGTGGTCGTTATTGCTAGTCGGGGGAGAGTCCATAAACAATACTTTGTTGCAACAACATTTATGAGAATCTTGTATGCCCAAACGACAGTGACGTTTTGACTGATACGAAAAATGATTTTTTGTAGGGCTATTATATTAAAAGTTGAAAAATTGTCTGTCCATCTTTGCTAGATGTAAAGCTGAACATTTAAATAACATTAGACAATTTTAATGGAATTTAATTTACTAAGTAAACAAGCGTTGGAAGAATATAATACATTTCAACGCTTCTTTGCTTAGTAAGTATACCTGTATATTCTTCCAACACTTGGGATCTCATAGTTACAACTTACAACCCTTTGAAATATTTTGTACAATGTACCATCGAGGAAATTGATTCTTAGGCAGTTGATAGCCAAGCGTCATTTGGTCCAATCATGTTAATTCAATGTTAATTGTGATCTGTCAGCTGGGTTTGACGTAACGCGACCGAAATACGTAGGTCCCCCATCTGCCTAGGAATCAACATCTCTCATAGTACATTGTACAATATATAAGTGACTGGCTCTTCACAAGAGGGAAACACTAACATTTGTTTGGATAACAGGTAAGCATACAATCTTTAAAATGCAGGAGCTAAGAAAAGCCAATAGAATTTAGGTTATATAAATACCACGCCACTGCTCAACGCATTATATAATTCATGAACACAATAAAAAATTCTATGGTTTTCCAACAAAAAAGGTTGTGCAGTATCGGAAAAGTTGCCATTTTCTAAGCATCACTGTTAGATTAAATTGAAATATTCTCGTACCAAAACGCGAATATTATTCAAAATATTACAATTTAAAACGCATTGAACTGAAAAATCAGGACCATTGTGAATTCAGTGAATAAAACATGAGATGTTTTGAAACAGAGTAAGAATATGATTTTAGAACTATGTGATTATATATCTAGGTTTTAAGTAGCATGGTTTATTTTAAGAACCGTATAAGCCGCTCTTGCCACTAAGGCTATGCTTAAGATTCTTAAGATGTTCTTTTGACTGATTCCGAATAACTCAAGATGAGCTGAAATAGTTATTTGGTATGTGTGAGTTGGACTAAGACTAATTATAGCAAGAAGCATTTCGCACTATACAGGGTGCAATTAAACCTTCCTGACAATTTTTGATATTATATTCATCATTGTTATAAATAAAAATACACGTATTTTTTCTTTTATAATCACTCAGCAGTTCAGTACTAAAATGTTGGAAATAGCTTCCGAAAGTTATCCTAAAAAACACTGCAATTATATTTACAATTATGTATTATATTAATGGACACTACAAGTCGCCAGCGCGTGACGCGCGCCTCCCCCCGCGTCACCCCCTCTCGTACCCACCGCCGTGAGTGACCGTTCTGCAACGATTTTAAATGGGATAAAATATGTCATTAAAAAATAACACCCAATTTTTTTGGTTAAATGGACTCTCCTAATGATACCTAAGCACTGGAAAAAATTGAGAGAAAGATTTCTTAAGTTTTCGCGAGTATCACTCATGATATTATAAGTTTAAACACTTACGGATTTTGTCGCGGAGCACTTTTATTAATCCCGACGTTTCGGCTACTTTACAGCGGCCGTGGTCACGGGCGGACTGAGGTGACAGGTGTCCAATTTCTTGAAGTTATCCAACTACCCAACGACTCATCAATATGCTCCACGCATATCAATATCATGCTCCGCGACAAAATCCGTAAGTGTTTAAACTTATAATTGAGAGAAAGGTTTAATTGCACCCTGTATAGTATTAAGTCAAAGAGAAACAAAATGGCGTCTCACATCAGGGGGCAAACGAGCAAGCGTGTCATCTGTTGGAACGCAGCAACCGTCGTCGATCAGGAGAGCTGCAAGTGCATTGCCGGCCTTTTAAGAGCCTACGTTTTCTTGAAGTCTTGCAAGCTTGTAATGGTGCCTGACTACTAAGAGAGTACCCAGATTTAGTCTCGCGTCAAATATCCTTGTGGGATTGTGATCGAAGAAACCATCACATCGATTGCTAAAATCGTGAATGTCGGTCGTAACAAAACTACGTTTACTTTATTAAGCCTTATGTCCTTGCCATAAAGGTTATGTTAGAGGTACGAAATACAACTGAACGGTCCCTAGTGTGGTTTATCGCGTTTATTTTATGGTTTTATATTCGATGGCTATATTTTATTCATACACGCGACTCGAGTTTGGAGTGGTTGTATGATATTGTATGGGGTATGTCATGAATTTGTCACTGGAAATGAAAAGTTTTCGAAGTTGAACGCAAATAATATTTCTGGTATAATATTATTTGCATTGTCATAGTGAATCAAGTAAAATGTTGTTTTATATCTCCATCGTAAATGCGATGTATGTCTGTCAGTCTATCATTGATACAATTATTATTTTTTACCAAAAAATTAAAACCAACTTCCAAGGTAAAAACAAAAGTAATACTTATTCATAATCTAAAAAGAATCAAATTATTCTTATTCCTCATTATAGTGGCGTCTTCAGACTTCGCCTAAGCCTCAACTATTTCTGTATTCAATCTTCGTACTTTTGAAGTCGGTACCAGCCCGGAAAAGTTCTGAGATCCTTGACATAGCAATTACGCTAAGGTAAGCTGGTACCGACTTCAAAAGCATGAAGATTGAGTACAGAAATAGTTGAGGTTTAGGCGAAGTCTGAAGACGCCACTATAATAAGGAATAAGAATTATTTGATTCTTTTTAGATTATGAATAAGTATTACTTTTGTGTTTACCTTGGAAGTCGGTTTTAATTTTTTGTTAAAAAATAATAATTTTACCTTTTTTAGTTACATAATATGAGACGACAAGGCTATATTATAGCTTGTTGTCTTAGAGTTGTACATATTACTAGCGGTCGCCCGCGGCTCCGCCCGCGTGGATGTCGGTTACGGCTGCAAAAAGCCTACCCAGGAAAGACTCGGTCAGCAAAATGATTCCCACGTCAATTCAGACTCCGACACTGACAAGGGTGTACAGAGCACACTGCATAGATTGTCTTCCTCCCGCAAGCGCATCCCGCTTGGTGACGCCCACTATCGTAATATTTTAATTTCGCTATAATGCCAAAACCAAACGTCCAATTTTAATCATTCAAAGACCAAATTTTATCTACATAAACTGTACTTAGTGATGAAATCATTTATTTTTAGCATGAGTAAAATAAACGCGTTTAAATGTTGTCCAAAAAAATTCAAGATTTTTAAATAAAAAATGGTTATTGTGCCTCACTCGACATATGCTAAGTACTCATATCCTAAGATCCGACCGTAAAATCCTGCATGAATCGTTTTTTTCGATCAAATATATTTTAAAATAATCTTTAGAACGTATAGAATGGATTAATGTTGGGTTGCTTTGTTAAAAGTAGCCGCAAGTACCTCTAATTGAGCAAAATGAAAGCCCGTAATACAAACTTGCGTGTATTCAATAGAAAAGTAAGAACTAAGAAGCAATGACATTGAGGAATGACAGGACACTACGCACAAAAAATAAAAACGCCAGTTAAATAAAAATAGCAATCTTGCGTGTTCTCGACGTCCTCAAATCCGGCCAGGCATAATAATTGTAGGCCTGAACATTTGTCATATACAAAAGTGATGGCAACCTCAGTTTGCGGCTATCGTGCAACTGGCAACCATGGATATTCATGTACAAAATGCATACAACTTTAATTTTGTATCAAAATTATAAAAAAAAATCGATGCTTCAATTTTGATGAAAAACTACATGTCTGTTTACGGGCTGGCAACCCTAGGTTGCGGCCGACTTAGAGCTGACAACCATTTATACCTTATTTTGTCTCGTCATTTTCTTTCAAAGGATGTAAATTTATTGAAAAAAGATACATGCAAATTTATGCATTTATCTCATGAACATTAAACTTAATTAGAGGTACTTGCGGCTACTTTTGACAAGGCAACCCAACATAAATCCATTCTATACATTCTAAAGATTATTTTAAAATATATTTGATCGAAAAAAACGATTCATGCAGGATTTTACGGTCGGATCCAATAGTATCACATACGGTTTTGCTCGATAGTTTTACTCCGAATCGAAGGAAATGACATATTTGACATATTTAATTTCATCGAGCCGGCTCGAAGCGAGCCTTCGAGCTGTCAGTTTTTGCGGTCCACACGGTGGTTATTGCTCGATTTGGAGTAAAACTATCGAGCAAAACCGTATGTCAGTACTTAGCAATAGATAAGTATAGTGTGTCACGGACTTTTTTATAGATATTTATAAGATCTACAATACTTACATTGTATGGTTCTATCTTATATAGTTTCGGCAGCGTACGCAAAATAAGTAACTTTTCTGGTTGATTTTTTCACCTGGCGTCCGAAAAACCCAAATACCTCACGAAACCCTATTTTTTCCAAAATAAAATTTAGCCTATGTTTAGCAAAAATAATGTAGGATTCATTGGCTTTTGCTTGGAGTAGTTTAAATAAAGCCAAAATCCTCAAACTTGTATCTATAAGGATTCAAAAGTTCTGTTGGGTACCTTCAGAACCAGGGTATATCCTGGTGCAAAATCTTACTTTTTGGTAGTATATGCCTGAAATACTTCAGAAAAAATCGAAATCACCATATGTTCCCATATAAATTTCAAGGAGTCCCCTCGATTCCTCATAGATCCCACCATTAGATCACCACTTTGGTGAACATGGTACCAACCTCGGATTCAACCCTGTACAACAACAAAATAAACATGAAAATCGGTCCATAAACGGCGAAGTTATGGTTGAACATACAAAAAAAATATATATATAAACAGACGAACATATAACCTCCTCCTTTTTGGAAGTCGGTTAAAAATATAACAAGTTCTATCAAATGCTGTAAATTTTTCCGTGACAAAACTTTACTTTGTTTCCCGTGACTCTAAGTATTCCTACGCTAAATTTCATATTATTTTTTCAGAGGTTTATGCATGAAGAGGTTACAGGCTGACAATAACACAGACACGAAGATAGACATACAGACAAACTTTCATGTTTATTGTGTGAAAGGTGTAATAAAACAAAGCTATAATACTTAAGAGTTTGTATGTGTTCCTTGTAAAGAGTTCACTGTGAAAGTAGCAGCGCTGAAATATATATTTTTTTCGTTTTTGTGTGGGAAAACTCGTGATGCTACGGCGCTTACGGATTCCCCAAAAAGGGAAAGATTGGTCTTTCAGCGCTGCTACTTTTACAGTGCAGCAGCGCAGGGGAAACCCGTCATGGGTCCCCCGGGTTGGGGATGTGCCTCAGTTAAGCTGAAGCACCCCGGGGGTATGTGGGACTAAAACCACCTGCGGTTCGCCTTCAGCATAATATAAAGGAGGGATGTCCCGGATCTTTAGTCCGCGCGGAACTAGTTGGCCGCGCCGCCGGTATGCTCACATACCGGCGGCGACTATAACAAACACAGGACTCCCTCTACGACCGGCCGGTCTACATCAGAAGGGAAGCACATTGCACATCCTAGAGTATTATCACTTACTTTTGTTACACCCTGTATAGATCGCTTAAACCCTATTTTCAAAACCCACAAACAACTAAATCAAAGCCACTCAGGTGCAACAATACCGCCGCTTGAGGGTTAGAAATATGACGTGCTACGTGACGAAATGCTCCCGACGTAATCACCCCATACATAACCCTGCGGGCGGCGTCGCGTGCCGCACGAGCACTGTACCTGTCACATTAGACCCCGTAGTAGCCGGAGATAACGGTAGGGTTAATTCATAAGAAGTGCAGTGTAGTTCTAAATGCGAATGGATTTTAAGGGCAAAGGGGGACTGCCGCGGTAAAACTATTGTATGGCATTTTTTATCAACTTATGCAATTATAATTCAAATACGTCTAGTCGCACGCACACAAACACCGTGCCGAAGTCGCCGCATTGACCGGCAAAGTGCGGTAATGCGCCAAAGTAGTGCGGCTACGCCTCACTACTTTGTGAATTGCCTGTCTTAAAAATAATAAAAAAATTAAAAATAAAACAGAAGGCAGTAAAAATAAAAAAAAAACTTGATTTTTTTGGGCCAGCAGAAGTGAAAATGAAACAGCAGAGACAAGCATACCAGAGAGGGAGATTACATTCTCTCCTATGCCACCCCAGCAGTCTACTCCCGCTTTTCGATCAGATCACATGCCTTGACCGTGACGGGTGTTGAAAATGTTCACCCCCGCAAACTTTCAGCAATGAGCAGGCTGACGATGATTAACTAAAGGCAAAAATACTGTCGACCATGTCGCAAAAGGTGGTCATTTAATGGTGGTAGAATAAACGTTTATTTATTTAAAAGAAAACACTTAAAAGATGATCACTGATCAGTGATCACACATATTTTGTCAGCACCGTACGCACTGTACGCGTCGAACGCACCGCGTAGTAAACGAAAAGTGGCGCGTGCGGTGCGGGTGAATGTGCGAGGTTTCACACCATTTGAATATGCGATCACCTTTTGGAACCTACGATGCCACAGACATATACATACATAGACGGACACACGCGTCAAACTTATAACCCTCTTTTTTCGTCGGGCATAAGAATCCCTCGCCTGAATAAAACTTAGGCTATCGTAAGCAACGACCGTGCATCATTTAGCAGTATTAAAACAATCTTAGCATTAATATTATGCTAAGCTCTTATGTGTATTCTAAGCGTATTAAGAGTTTTCAAGTTTTTATGTTAAAACTCCTAGCGCCGCTGTTAAGCTAAAGACTTGGCTTTATGAAAAAAACTTTGTTCTGAATTTAAAACGTCGTTTACTTAAAACCTCTTTTCGTAATATAAGACTATAATTATTTTAATGTTTGATTCGAGTGAATTTTGAATATATGCTAGTTTTTCATGTTAAACTATTAATTAAAAACATAATAATGGAAACTATCAGCTGGATGACCAAGGTTATGTAATTGGGGGCGTACATAATATTCCCAAAATCAATATTTTAAAATAAAACCGGAAAGGTGAAGTTTGATATAATTACTTTATTATGATTTTTACGATCAAATTTTATTTTATGACCAAATTGAATATGAAATGAAACATACTGCGAAATAATTGTAGCTTTTGTGTACCATCGAAGAAACTGATTTATGAATCCGTTAATCATCTGCCTATGGGCACCTAAGTCATTTGGTCGGATTGATCTGTCGGCTGGGGTTTGACATTATTATTATTAATAGCCGATGGTGTCCCATTGCTGGGCAAACGCCTTCTCTCTTTCCTTCCACATATCTTTATCATTTGCTGTATTTTGCCACTCTTTATCAACAGCGTCTAGTTCATCGCGCCACCTTTTCTTGGATCTGCCCCTGTTTTGCCCACCGTTCGGTAGCCACAACCCAGACGTGCCCAACGACTTGGTTTGACATATCACGACCAAACTACTTGGGTCCGCCATCTGCCTATAAATGAACTTCTCTGATAGTACATAAAAAAATACACATAGACCGTAGTGTACAAGATGTACACAGAATTTTTGCTAATAAAATAAAACATTCTCAATTTCTTCCAGCATAATATGTGTGGACATACAAAATGGCGTCTTTACACATCCCCGCAGGATACAAGTCCATTTGTATGTTAAGTGCTGAGCTAAATCAATGTTAGTTTTGCCCCGGGCGTTTGGCGCAGTTCGATAAATTGTATATTATCTCGACAGGTGTATTTACTGTATTTCTTGAGGGTTAAATTTTGAAGCGTTGAAATTAATAAATATGTTAAGTTATTGTATAGCATTATACTATAAACTAACTTATATTATACTGTACTCGGCGAAACATGGCGCTAGCGGTCATTGACTCCCTGTGAAAAACTTGTCATTTTCTATACAAAGCCGCGATTGACAACATCTGACACGTCTTCATTGTCAATCGCAGTTTATATAGAAAATTACAAGTTTTTGACAGGGAGTCAATGACCGTTACCGCCATGTTTCGCCGAGTACAGTATAGGTATTATAATATTTACGTATCCACCTACAAATAATAATTAACGGTGGGAACCTTTACACTTGGCTTAGGGTAATTTTTTTAGAATAAACCTTTATTGTTACAAAGTTCTCGCAGCGTCCATATTTCCATTGAATATTGTGATTTCAAGAGGGCGCTTGTCTGTTTGTGTGTTATTTCTTCAAGCTTAAGCCGCTGAATCGATTTTGATTAAATTTGGTTTACCTCTACATTACGTCATGAAGTGAAAATTACGTATAATAATTTCATATCCCGAAAAAAGCTACTGTTTCATTGTGATTATTAAATTTTAAAGCAACGAAGTTTCGAGCGATCTAGTTTATACAATTTTTTTTTCTCCTAAAGTTCGTGTAATTGATTTTACCAAACCTCAAATGCAATTTGCATGAAATTTCTTGTATTTCCTCACCGTGCTGTAATTTAGTGCAAGTTTGCGGCGGGGGCGGCGTAAGGCGGGCGGGAGCGGAGAGCGGGGCCGGCCACAGACACGAACGCGGAATCTCGGCGCTTCCCAACTGTTTGCTAGTAATTAAATTGTTTATTGATTTTAAATGTTACTTAAATATCCACACTAATACCTATACTTGATATTATAAATGCGGAAGTCTGTCTGTCTGTCTATCCGTTATTTCTTCACGCCCAAACCGGTGAACCGATTTTGTTGAAAGGCATGGAGATTCATTGAATCCCCGGATATTTGTTTCTTTTTATCCCGAAAATGTAGGGTTGCCACGCGATAAAAGCGCAACAGAATTGCGGGCGTCATCACACACGTTTGCTGGAACCTTAGCGAGATAAACAAAGTGTTCGTTGTCGACAGATATGGCGCAGGACCAATTTTTTACATGCCCATTGCAATGCATAATAATATTTTGTTAGAAAATCTGAGTTTCAAATGCGCTGTTTAAGACCTGAGACCAGATAAGATCTGTTGTCTGTACTATAATGTGATATTATAATTCTCCAGATCAATTTGAAATTACGTTAGTACAAACATAAATAAAAATTATTACGTCGTACAAACATACACACATACAAGCAAGGCCTCCATTCCATGCATCCGTTGTCGATGATATAATATACAGTATGTTCAGAGCGAAGTAACCACTCTTCAACTACTGTAGAGTCTGGGACAAGATTTTAAATGTCCTTATGGTTCTTGGTACACGTCTCCATCTGGGATCGAACCTGCACTCTCTCGAGTGAGAACCAAAGGTCTACCCACTAAGCCACGGACGCTTTTACACTCACACACATACATAATACAATAAAGGTACAAGTTGGAACCGGGCGACACGCGACAACTGAAGACGACGTATCATCGCGACACTACTGGTTTCTATCTCTTTGAAATACCCTCCGCATCTAGCGACACGAAGCTAGCGACACATTCATAGAACATAGAAACCAGTAGTGTCGCGACGACACGTCGTCTGCAGTTGTCGCGTGTCGCCCGGTTCCAACTTGTACCTTAATGATGACGATCATTAACGTATGAATATACCGCGAGTATAACATACAACCATTTAAATATTGCGGTTTATTAATTACTTTATTGTGGTCTCATCCGCAGCACCGGGGGAATTTCAGGATTAAACATATCCGTGTCAATGTGTCGAAATGAGTGCATTCATCCGGTACATTATATTTTTAAATACATACATTAAATTGCAAAAAAGTATAAAAAGTGATTTTGTCTGCTACGTGGTAACGTTTAAACTGTTATTTCGATTTTGATGAAATTCAGCACCGAGATTTGTTAATGATAGACCACAGGCCACAGGGATGCTGATTGGTTTGCTATTAACATGTCTATAGCTTGAAATACATGCCCAAGAAACAAACTCACATATTTTTTATATTATGAAGTATCGTCACATATTAATACATAACATGGTAGGTTTTAAAACTGTAATTATAGTAATAATTAGAGCTAATACTTCCTGAACAATTGTCGGTCTCATAAATTTTGTATATTACACAAGTTCCAGCCAAAGTTTCGGGTGTAGGTGTAGGGAAGCCAATTTTGTTTGAGTCGTTCGCCGCAACAGCGCCCTAATATTGGCCTTGCCTTGAAGGCTTAATCTTGAATAAAACCGAAGTACCTACATGTTAGTTTATTAGTATGTTGTAAGTACCTTGGAAGTTGGGCTTATAGTACTACGCCTTCGTGGTCCAGTGGTCTAGAGCGTCGCTCTTGACTCGGAGGTCGTGGGTTCGATTCCCGCGTTGGAAACATGTTATTTCCAAGTTTGGTTAGGACAATGCAGGCTGATCACCTGATTATCTGACTAGTAAGATGATCCATGCGTCGGATGGGCATGTAAAAAGTCGGTCCTGCGCCTGATCTCCCGCTAGTCGTGTCGGTCTTCCGTCCCACTGGGTTATGAGAGTAAAGGAATAGAGAGTGCTCTTGTGTACTGCGCACACACCTGGGCACTCCTGCGTACCTGGCCTGGTTTCAATGAAACCGGCCACCGTCACCGAAACCGGTGTGGGAGTATTAATATAGTTATACTAAAACTAGATGAGGATGATTTATATTCTGACAAAACTACAATTTATAACGATGACTAGCTAAACTAGAAACACATTACTAATTCTAGTCTATCAATAGTACCTAATGATCTTTTATCATGTAATATTTCATCATAACTCATCAAACGAAAATCATCATCATAGAACACTAAATCATAGAGAATATTATATATATATATATATATATATATATATATATATATATATATATATATATATATATATATATATATATATATATATATATATATATATATGACGTGATGGTAGCCGCTGTCTTTATTACCAAGAAACGCTGGACCTATAATTACGCCAAAGTGTCGACCAATGAGTAAGAGAACTTTCTTCTGCTCTCGTAGCTCACGTGCCCATATTATATGATCACAATATAAGTCCATTCGATGTATCTGTCTAGTCAGAAAATCATTACGCTTATCGCCACCAAGGAAAGTGTTCATTTCTATACGTAAGATAAAATGACAGATGAACAAGTATATCTGTCATCTTGTCCCTAAAGGCTGTCACAGACAGAGCAGGTAATGTAAAGATGTATATTATAGCACGATACATCTTTCTATAGAAATCGTACACAACAGCTATAATGTAAAAATATACATTATAGCTGTTGTGTGTGGTCTCCTGACGATTTCTATAGAAAGATGTATCGAGATGTATCGTGCTATAATATACATCTTTAGATTACCTGCTCTGTCTGTGACGGCCCTAACATCTATCAGAGTTTCTGTTCATTCGCATTTTTACTACGATCATAATAAGCCTGTTGATATTTTTGTTCCAACGAGGTGATAAAACAACTTCAAAATCTGTGACAATTAAGGCACCGACAGTTTAACACAACTGGAAGTTTTGTCTCAAGGGGACTTTATAATTGGCTGCACTTCCGACACGTTCAATTGATTGATAAATTTCGTATATAGGGTAGATTGTAGAATACTTTTAAATTGAAACCGTAAGCGTAACTACGCTGCGGTAGAGTGATATGACACTTCAAGTTCCTTAAAGGTACTGTTTCGATCAACGCGGCAAGTGACCATGCACGACAAAAAAAACTACTTTATGACATAGGCTATAGGTATCATTTTCGCTAGACCTATGTCGGTATAGAGAGGCGTATCTACACTACGGTTTTTGTCATGCACATTGTACAGTGTAGGTCATTATGTCGTAACTCGGAAGCTACAGTGTAGTTACGCCTAGTGCGATCTCACTTTTATATAAGTGGCAGTAGCTATGTTTTACATAATATATAATCGTCTGAACTGTTGAAAACGCTTCAGTCGACCCTTCTAAACTAAATTAATATATAATCTAATGCTCAGTACTGACATACGGTTTTGCTCGATAGTTTTACTCCAAATCGAGCAATAACCACCGTGTGGCGTGTGGACCGGAAAAACTGACAGCTCGAAGGCTCGCTTCGAGCCGGCGGTCAAATATGTAATTTCCTTCGATTCGGAAACTATCGATACGTACGAGCAAAACCGTATGTGAGTACTTAGCATTAGATTCGATATTGTTTTGATGTAGTAGGCCTGTTTCACCACTTTCTGATAAAGTGTCGAATAGGCTATTCACAACTTTTTTGACAGATTCTCCATACTTGATCTGTCAAGTTAATTGTTGGATACTAGCCTATTCGTCATTTATCACAAACAGGCCCCAACTGTCATGTTTTATTAGCATAGACAAAGCGCTATTAAAGCTGTACCTGGCTATACTGGCTATAGCGTCCAAGTGAACGGGAGTGCAATTTTACGACGTGACGTTGGAATTACGACTTCATTGAAATGCAGAGTTATTTAAGTTACTACTTAAATTAAGTTACTGCTCAAGTAGTCATTAAATATCTCTCTGTGCGACTGTAAGTCATTAAAAGTTTTTTGGTTTTATAAACGTTGCGCGTTCAAAAACGAAGAACTTTTTCGAAATACCCTCAATTTCCTTACTCTAAAAACGTCAGCATCGAGCTAAATCTCGGCTAAAACTCTAGGTTTGAAGGAACGCTTTGTCTATTGAATTAGGTCGATGGCTCTTCACACGAGAACTGGATCCGTTAGCTCTGGCTGGTGCAAGGAGGGTCTCGTTTTGGACCGTCGCTTCCGTGATTGTGTTGTGTTAATTCATAAAGCATGGAAGTGTTTGTATCGTTATTGGAAATTGCATCCAAATGAAGCAGTTGAATTAATACATAACATTGTTGTATTTACTCTAACATGCACATCATGCATTTTGATCCCTTGTTACATCCATACTAATATTATAAATGCGAAAGTTTGTCTGTCTGTCTGTTACCTCTTCAAGCCCAAGCCGCTGATTTTGCTGAAATTCGGTATGGAGATATTTTGAGTCCCGGCAAAGGATATAGGATACTTGTTACACACGTAATTCTTGCCTATGATCTTTATTTCGAAAACAAAACTGAGTCACCCCACTGCTTGATACTAATACTAACTCAAAATAACCTGATCATAGTGGAAAGTGGCAAAATACACTTGCAAGAAAATCTTCCACTCTTAATAAGTATTGACAAAATGAATATTTCATAACCTCATAAAAGCGTTACAAAAGCAGCGGATTAATCTACAAAAACTCCTAGCGCCAAGATCAAAAATAAACTCTCAACCAAAATGAAAACTGATAAAAAGCCGAACGGAAGATATCGTGTAATTGAAAAAACGAGTTAACCGCGGAATATCAATCTCTATCACGATAAAGAGTTAGTGTTAGTCGAGGGGGGAAAAGTGGGGAGGAGCGGGGAAAAGCGAGGAAAAGTGGGGAAAAGTGGGGAAAAGCGACAAAATCGTGGGGCTAAATAAATCGCGGCTAACGCTGTCAAGTGCTTACCGTCAATGGCCGCGGGGTTTTTATTTCAGTCAATTATTTAGCCCGAGCGAGCGTGAAGGCTCCGAGGCTAGTTTTATTTTAAACTTTGTTGTTCGTTTCAACTTTTATACTCTCAAGTTAACGTATAAATTGGTATAAATCGATATTAACGAGCTCGGGAAAGGTTTTATTAATGTCACGGTTTGAGTACGAAATCTTTTACGAATTTTCGAGTGAAGCTCAAATATTTTGTTTTACTTTATTCAATGCTGTACATACTCGTATTTGCAGTGAAGCTTTTATTGATTAACTGTTTTGATTAATTTGCAGTAAAGTACATTTTTACATACGAATTGCTTCATAATTAGATTACAGGCCCACATCGAAAACGGAAAATGGATGGGTCATATGAACCACCTGGGGACGTATATAGGACGATATTAGAGCATAAAATAAGTAATAAGATTTAGCACTATGCCGTCACTTGTAAGCTGTCCAACTGAGTGCTGGTGAGAATTCAAAAGTGCATGTAGGGTGAGTACATTTTGGTCATATGATCCTGTACGGCATTTTTACCATCGATAGACACATGAAAAATAATAAGAAAGCCCGCAGTGGCGTACAAAAATGATGCGCCAACAAGTCGGTATTTTTATTTTATTTTCAGCCAATTTCCATGGTAAATTTGGTCATTTGATTCTACACGGAATACGTTTCATACTGTTTGGATACAGCTTCGAATCAATTATTCCGCAACGCCGTACAAAAATAATGCGACAATAGAAAAAAATCGAGGGTTACAAACCCCTGTTTTTCAGGGGTCCGGGAGGTCATCTGAAACAGTACGGCTTCGGTTCCAAACATTATTTTAGCACTCAAAAGTACTATTAAAAATAATGCCGTCAAAACTTTTTTGTCCATTTTAATAATAATCTTAATTACATGGTATACTTGATTTTTTAAGCTGTAAAATTATTTGATTCTGTACGGCGACTTTATTTTTAATATGATATTGTAAAATACAATTGTTATAGAGTATTGCCGTTCAAAAGAAACTGTTCTAAAAAAAAAAAAACAGAAATACAAAATCTGAAATTTTAAATATTCATAGAATAATAAAATAAAGCAATTTTCTACATTTTTCCTTCGTCTTAAATAGTATTAAGATAAATAAATTAGGAAAAAATTATGCCGTACATTTTAATGCAGAGTAAGTAAAGTTCCAAGTACCATTATAGAGCAAAATTGTGTTTTTTTTTGTATGGGAGCCCCCCTTATTATTTCTTTTTTTTAAATTTTACTATTGAATATTAAATTAAAAATAAAATTTAGTATTTTGTGAACATTTCAGGTGTCTACCTGTTGCCATTATTGATATCGAGCAAAAAATTGAAAAAAAATCACGTTTGTTGTATGGGAGCCCCCCTTAAATATTTATTTTATTTTGTTTTTAGTATTTGTTGTTATAGCAGCAATAGAAATACATAATCTCTGAAAATCTCTAGCTATAACCGTTCTTGAGTTACAGCCTAAAGACAGACAGACATCGAAGTCTTAGTAAAATTAGGTATCCGTTTTCACCCTTTGGGTACGGAACCCTAACAAAACAACTATTTTTTAGAAAAAAAATCGATATATTTCGTTGGATGGACTTTTCTTACATTTCGTTCTATGGATATTTGCTTGAGTTTTTTTTTCTCCTACAAACCTTTGGACTAACGAAAATGTACGGCATGTAAAAAAAAGACGGGTTGCACTCCGGGAGTGCCGGCAGAAGTGAAAACTTGATTATTAACGTTGTGCATTATTTTTTTAACCCATTTTTTATGAAAATTGATTAAAAAATAATAATAAAAACGATCGTTTTAATTAATTAATCGAAACCCTTACAATCGATTGAAAACTATCGACAATCGAAAAAAAAAGCTGCTGTCAGACAGACTGTGAGACACTTCTCGCGACAGTTGTCTTGCAGGTGGAATAACTCATTTCCCCGACTGTACATTTCTGCTTAGCACAATTTTCCCCGACTTTACATTTCTGCTAAACAACTCATTTCCCCGACTGTACATTTCTGCTTAGCACAATTTTCCCCGACTGTACATTTCTGCTTAGCACAATTTTCCCCGACTGTACATTTCTGCTAAACAACTCGTTTCCCCGACTGTACATTTCTGCTTAGCACAATTTTCTCCGACTGTACATTTCTGCTAAACAACTCATTTCCCCGACTGTACATTTCTGCTTAGCACAATTTTCCCCGTCTGTACATTTCTGCTAAACAACTCATTTCCCCGACTGTACATTTCTGCTTAGCACAATTTTCCCCGGCTGTACATTTCTGCTAAACAACTCATTTCCCCGACTGTACATTTCTGCTTAGCACAATTTTCCCCGACTGTACATTTCTGCTAAACAACTCATTTCCCCGACTGTACATTTCTGCTTAGCGCAATTTTCCCCGACTGTACATTTCTGCTAAACAACTCATTTCCCCGACTGTAAATTTCTGCTTAGCACAATTTTCCCCGACTGTACATTTCTGCTAAACAACTCATTTCCCCGACTGTACATTTCGTTCGAGTTCGACACAAAACACTACTCTCCAACCGTCTTACGCGTTTTCTATGGTTTTTCGATCAACACGAAAATCTGACGCGAGTTTCACAGTTTTTACCCATCCCACAAAAGTGCTCAACGCCGCTAAAGAAGTTTTCACTTCAAAAATATTATCTATTCATAAGATACTTTCAAAATTAATTAATTTTATGTTGATTCAAATCACCCCCCTGGACCACTGGAAAAGAGGGGGTTGTAACACTCGATTTTTTTTCATTGTCGCATTATTTTTGTACGGCGTTGTGGAATAATTGATTCGAAGAGCCTGCATTTAAACAGTATGAAACTTATGCCGTATAGAATCAAATGACCAAATTTACCATGGAAATTGTCAGAAAATAAAATAAAAATACCGACTTTCCTATTGTTTTTCATGTGTCTATCGATGGTAAAAATGCCGTACAGGATCATAATATGACCAAAATGTACTCACCCTACATGCACTTTTGAATTCTCATCAGCACTCAGTTGGACAGCTTACAAGTGAAGGCATAGTGCTAAATCTTATTATTTTATGCTCTAATATCGTCCTATATACGTCCCCAGGTGGTTCATATGACCCATCCATTTTCGACGTGGGCCTGTAGTCTAAATGTAATTAACAAAATTATTATCCTTGCATCATAACCTACAGATTTGGAACAAACAATTCCGAAATCCAAAATAATAAATTAGATGTTTCACCTGAATTAATTTGCACAGAATTCTTTTATCTCAAATTTCATCCGTTAAAAAAACCTGCCTATTTATGCGATTCAAGCAAACAACAAACCAACAGATATTCCACGTTGAAATAAGTACTCGTATACAGAAGTCGCACGTTGGTTCAGGTGTCATGTTTCATACACGAAAATAGTGTTGGTTTGTGGCAAAAGCCTTTCCCAGAATTGGAACATTCAAACTTTCCCGTTGAAAACAATATGCGTAAAATATAATATTTCGTTATTAAAATTAAAGAACATGAATAAAAATTGCTACAATTTAAGATAAGTAAAAACCTGTCCATTTGTGAATAAGATACATAATTACTTTTGAAAAAAATCGTCTTCTTGTATGGGAGCATTATTATTAAAATAATGAATGCAGATAATATTATTATTATGTCATTACCAAGTGCCAATGGTCCAAATCATGAAAAGAGTTACAAAACTCAAAACTGTCAATCCCCAAGCGGCAGCCGGCTGCCGCATATCAATTGAAAATCTATTGTGTCTGCGATACCCACGATGGAGGCGCTACCCTGCGTTTTGAATCCAAACACAAAATTTGGTGGAACAAAGTTGCAGGCAACTTATTACAGGTAATACGAGTCGTATTTGCTCCTGAAGAGCGTCGGTGGCCTAATGGGTAGATATTTGGTTCGCACTCGTAGAGGGTGCAGGTTCGATCCCGGGTGGAGGCGTGTACCAATGAGACATTTTCTTATTTCAAATACATAATACGGACGCGGTCGTGAGTAAGCCCGCACATAGTTTATCCCAGACGTATTTACTAGTTCTTTCCTCTGGACTAGGCTGACTATGTTGCGAGAATGTCGTATGTGCTTAGGCAACCATACGTACATTTAAATCTTGTCCCAGGCACTACAGTATTGAGGAGTGGTTACTTCGCTCTGAAAACACTGTATAAATCATCCACAACGGATGCAAAGGCCTAGTTTTATTTGCCCCTAGCCGTTTTACCCTTAGTTGAGCTAGGTGTACGTTTCTATTAAAAAGCCCGTAATTAAAAAGTCGGATACATTATGAGTGAGAGCCCTCTGCACGCTAAACCCGGCGAATGTAAACTGTTGCTGTACGAGTGACTTTTAATGTGGCGCTAATGTGAGTTTTTTATGTAGTCATTATAATTTTGTATGCTCGTAATCCCGTGAACATCGTACATTTTGCTGTAAGAATATGTCCATGTGATCTACTGTGTCTGTACCAAATGAAATAAGAGAATATTCAATGCAAAAATAAACGAAATTTGGACGAAAATCTTGGTTTAGAGTATTAGTATTAAGTAAATATAGATATTAGACGAACTGCCACAGTGTTACCAGATGTCGGAAAAAAATCTTTTAACAGTGGCTTTGAATCGAGTTATTGCAGACATACTCATTGTGATATAACTAGTCACTATTTCACCTGCAGTCATTGCGGTCACTTCCTTTGTCGCAAAGTTTTGGAACAGGATCCAAAACTATACAAAGAGTAGGAATCATGAAACCGATTTATCATCGAATAAATTGATTCATACGCAGATGGCGGACCTTTGTAATTTAGTTGCGTTATGTCAAACCTGGTCAAACCCAGCCAATTGATCACGACTACCATTAAATTGACATAACTCGACTAAATGACGTAAGTCCGTTATCTGCCTACAATTCAATTTCTTCGATGGTACAAGGGAATCATTTAAATCGAATTAACTACTGCAAAGTCTTAACGAAATGAATACAGCATTTCTCCGGTCTAAAATATACATCTAATCCTAAGGTATGTGAGTATGTGAGGATGTGTGTGTAATTTAATACGTACCGTTCAGTTCCGTCTAATATTCATGTCCATTAGAAGGACGTAAGCGGATTAGCATTCATTACGTGAATGTGTCTTTACCTTTGCAATTGGAATTATTCTTTTTGCATAACGAAATTTTATGATTTTTTTATTATTATTAACTAGATAACCCGTGAGCTGTGATACGTCACTTATCTTATCGCTGTTCAGCATTTTATGTTTGGTAGGTACCTATGTTACTTTGACTTTCGGCAAAAAAGAAGAATTATTTTACCAAAAATGAACGGTTTCCATGCGTGAATTCTGCACTTTGTTATCTGCAGGAAATATCTAGTAGAATAAATATTAAGAGAGAGAGTAAAACTTGTTTTCGTTGCGGAAAAAAACGCGCGATAAAGGATTTTTCACATTTCATACCATAATACAATAGTTGCCCTTTGGCAATTAGGAAATCATTTGAATGAAATTAACCCCTTCCGGGTCTAATAAATACAGGCATCCTTTAAATAAATAATATGCGGAGATTAACCCTCCGACGGTCGTGTGTGCATACATAATCAGAGCAGGGTCATAAGTACCATGTAATATTGATGGCACACTTTAACGCAGCATGCTAACGCACGCTTAATTACATGCATGTTCATGCATGCCGCAAACATGCATATGCAGAGAGTCTTAAATTAACTACAGCGAAGTTTATCACACTCGTTATAAATTCGCTTCAGAATTTTGGGTACATTAACAATGTAGAATTACCCACGATGTAAAGGAGTTTTGTTTTGATAAACATACTAATTTGTATATAATGAAAGTTTTTATCTTTGAAGTATAACATACATATAATTTTCATGTTATACTTCAATATTTTCACTTTTTCTTTCGGAGGCTAGTGTGTATTTAGGATTCGAAAAGATTTTGAAACGTTTATATTTTGTTTATTACTCATAATATTCACAAAATATTATAAGTAATAAATAAAAACATTACATTTATACACAAAACGCTACAGATATTACATTTATAAAACGTTTTGTCTGATAATATCAGACAAAATAACATATTATGTTACAATAAAAGAAACAGAAGAGTAACAGAAAAATCATAACACTGTACTATAGAGGTAAATATATTAACTAAAACCTCTGTATAGATATTTATATTTGTAACGGGGAAAAGTATATTTTGATCGCCCATATTTTAATAACAAAAGTTTCATAAAATTTTCCTTGTTTTAAATTGCGAAAAATATGGAATTGATGGATCCATTAGATGAAAGGCTGCTCGTCGAAGTAATTAAAAGTATTAACGGCTCCACTTACATCTTTGTCAGTTTTCTGATGATTTTCCAAGTAATTATAATTTGGCAAGGTTTCAAGTATCGATTGCTAGAAAACAATTGGTTAGAGTCTAATAAAATTATCAAACGTCTTTGGCATAGCAGGTGTAGCATGAAAAAATTATATTATATGTTTATTGTTTAAGCCTAAATTTATTTTATTTTGAAATATTATGTTTATCACTCGTTTTCTGGGGTTAAAAACTGTGAATCATCCTTTTTAAGGACTTTAACTACCTCCATACTAAAATTAATAGCATCAAGATTGATTCAGAAGTTTGAGCGTGAAGAGGTAACAGACAGACACTATCTCTTTATAATATTCGTATGGAATAAGTAATATTATATTTAATATTCATACATATCCGTGATCACAACACTGCTCATCGTACTAGAACATTCTTTGGTCACATTAAAAATGAAAAATCCGTTTTGTTGCCAGCGGGGAATTCATCAAATATGAAAGGAATGATACATTTAAAGTCCCAATTCCGTATTTCACACAATATTTCATTATTTTCGTGTCACTCGCACCGGGCTCCGGTCTTTTTTGAGCAGAAAAAAGATTTCAAATGCGAGCGAATGACATTTGTAATTTGCTTTTCCGCCTGCCTTGTGTGTTACGTGATACGATATCGCTCACGACTTATCGGAATTAAAACATGTCACCCACATATTTGCAATAGATCGATTCAACTCCACTCGTTTTCAATGGATCGTTTCGGTCTCTCGCAAATGAATTATGAAGTTGTGTTCTTTGATGAACTTGGGTTCTTATTAAACATACTCCGTTTGTTGTTTCTTATATGTATTTGTTTCTAAAAAAATATTTATCAGTTTCTTATTGTTTATACCAGTAGCTCATTGTTTTTTTCTATCTTTATAACACTAAGATGTTACCTTATAATACCTGTCTTTCAGACTTTAAAACTTAACCCCGCAATAGACGATATCGTGTCGTGCAGTATAAAAACTCTCTTATGTTTTCCTCCTGGGAAAACGACTGTCAATTTTAATATTAAAGAAAATGAAGGAACAAAAGAAAAATATTATTCATTTTGTGTAATTCATTATCTTGCAGCATCTATAAACATTGCTTAATAACCTTTGTATGTTTTTACCCGATGCGCTGGAATATTATGGAATATGACGGTGGAGGATATTATACCTACATGTTTTTTTTAAATATACTATTACTACTGAATATTAGCAATAAAAAAATACTTGGAGAACTTAGAACATTACTGCCAGTATAAGCGAAGCTTGAAGGAGCTAAGAACATCACAAAGTTAGTGTCTTAAACTTTCAGTAATACTTTATTAAACCTTCAAGCCCCATAAGAGCACCGGTGATCGCGACAACAATAGAATACCATAGCATTTCCAAGAATCCCCGATCGAGGGATTAAAGACTAATAACGAATAAATTTATTGGCGTTCTCGTTAGGATAATTATCCCTCACGTATCCGATACGATATTAATTCGGCACCCGACTAGATAGACCGCAGAACGCATTAACGCTAATTCTCCAATTACAGACTACGACATGCACAAAGTTACCTCAAATTGTCTAATGGCAGAGGTTTATTAAAATACTAGTTAAACAAGAATTTAATCTATACATATAATAAAACTGTAGAAATGAAAATTCTGTATATTAAATATATTCAAAAAATAATGAGTGGGGGGTGTCACTACTTCGCTATAGAAGCCAAAAATGTAGTTAGTTTTTTGTCTGTCTGTCTGTCTGTCTGTCTGTCTGTATGTTTGTTCCACTATCACACGAAAACTACTGAGTCGATTTGAATGCGGTTTTCGCAGATATATTTGTGTTCTTCCAATTTAACATCTGGTGTATAAAAAAATTTCCCCTCACCCCTCTAAAGGGACGAAAGAGGGGGTCAGATTTTGTATAAGACTTTTGCTTTAACACGAAAATTACTGATCCGATTTGCATACGGTTTTCGCAGATATATTTGTCTTATTCCAACTCAACATCTGGTGTATAAAAATCACCCCTAAAAATTTTCCCCCCACCCCTCTTAGGGGACAAAAGAGGGGGTAAGATTTTGTATCAACTGATGAAGTAGAAATACTTTAAATGGCAAAACAACGTTTGCCGGGACAGCTAGTTACTAATAAATAATAAAAATTAATGATTTTATTTCCAAATAAATCTAAGACATCATGCTACCTATAGATTAACTATTATTACGACGGCGAAATTAGGGCCAATTCAGACCGCAACGCGACGAGGCGAGGCGAGGCGCGGCGCGGCATAAATTTGTAGGGATTTGACAGATTCCAATTGCGTGAGACGTCTTGCGAATCTGTTAAATCCATATAAATTTAAAAATACATCTACGCGTCGCGTTGCGGTCTGAATCAACCCTTAGAAATGAAAAATATAATTTGAAATTAACCATTGCAATTGTCATATCACATAGCGATGCGTTATGTCAAACCCCAAAGTTAGGTTTATATCTTCATGAGCTTTTGCCCGCGGCTTCGCTCGCGTTTAGAAGCATTATTATACAAACTTTCATCCCCTATTTTAACCCCTTGGGTTTTAACCCAAGGGGTTTTAACCCCTTGGGTTAAAATAGGGGATGAAAGGGAAGGTTAAAATAGGGGTTGGTAGAATTGATCAAAATTCTTTCTTAGCGGATGTCTACGTCATAACATCTACCTGCGTGCCAAATTTCAGCCCGATCCGTCCAGTGGTTTGGGCTGTACGTTGATAGATCACCATGTCAGTCAGTCACTTTTAAGTTTTATATATTTAGACTATCGAAATTATTGAATTCAAGGTAAGTATCTAATTACCCTGGTCCTGGAAAAATGTTTAAAAAACTAGATTGATCGACCAACCAATCGTCCAACGTTCACCGTGCATGTGCAGTCGCCAACAGATCGGCTGACAGATTGGTCAACAGATCCACCAACTGGTGAGGCGACTAGTCGAGATTCACCTTTGATGAGGTGTGCGGCGAGCACGAGCACGGTGGCGAACAGACACAGCCGCCACCCAACAGATCGTCCGACAGATCGGTCAACTAGTCTAAACTCACCTTTGATGAGGTGTACGGCGAGCACGAGCACGGTGGCGAACACACACAGCCGCCATCCAACAGATGGGCCGAAAAGTCGGCCAACTAGTCTAAACTCACCTTTGATGAGGTGTGCGGCGGGCACGAGCACGGTGGCGAACACACACAGCCGCCACCCAACGGATCGGCCGACAGATCGGTCAACAGATCGGGCAACTAGTCTAGACTCACCTTTGATGAGGTGTGCGGCGAGCATGAGTGCGGCGGTGAACGCGTGCAGCCGCCACCCAACAGATCGGGCAACAGATTGGCCGACTGATCGGTCAACAGATCGGGCAACAGATCGGCCGACTGATCGGTCAACAGATCGGGCAACTAATCGGCCGACTGGTCGGTCAACAGATCGGGCAACAAATCGGCCGACTGATCGGGCAACAGATCGGGCAACAAATCGGCCGACTGATCGGGCAACAGATCGGGCTACAGATCGGGCGACTGATCGGTCAACTGGTCGGTCAACAGATCGGGCAACAAATCGGCCGACTGATCGGGCAACAGATCGGGCAACAGATCGGGCAACAAATCGGCCGACTGATCGGGCAACAGATCGGCCGACTGATCGGTCAACAAATCGGCCGACTGATCGGGCAACAGATCGGGCAACAGATCGGCCGACTGATCGGTCAACAGATCGGTCAACAGATCGGGCAACAAATCGGCCGACTGATCGGGCAACAGATCGGGCAACAGATCGGGCAACTGATCGGTCGACTGGTCGGTCAACAGATCGGGCAACAAATCGGGCAACAGATCGGGCAACAAATCGGCCGACTGATCGGGCAACAGATCGGGCAACAGATCGGGCGACTGATCGGTCAACAGATCGGTCGACTGATCGGTCAACAGATCGGGCAACAAATCGGCCGACTGATCGGGCAACAGATCGGGCAACAGATCGGGCGACTGATCGGTCAACAGATCGGCCGACTGATCGGTCAACAGATCGGGCAACAGATCGGCCGACTGATCGGTCAACAGATCGGGCAACAGATCGGGCAACAAATCGGCCGACTGATCGGGCAAGAGATCGGGCGACTGATCGGTCAACTGGTCGGTCAACAGACCGGGCAACAAATCGGCCGACTGATCGGTCAACAGATCGGGCAACAGATCGGCCGACTGATCGGTCAACATATCGGCCGACTGATCGGGCAACAGATCAGCCGACTGATCGGTCAACAGATCGGGCAACAGATCGACCGACTGATCGGTCAACAGATCGGGCAACAGATCGGCCGACTGATCGGTCAACAGATCGGGCAACAGATCGGCCGACTGATCGGTCAACAGATCGGGCAACAGATCGGCCGACGGATCGGTCAACAGATCGGGCAACAGATCGGCCGACTGATCGATCAACAGATCGGGCAACAGATCGACCGACTGATCGGTCAACAGATCGGGCAACAGATCGGCCGACTGATCGGTCAACAGATCGGGCAACAGATCGGCCGACTGATCGGTCAACAGATCGGGCAACAGATCGGCCGACTGATCGATCAACAGATCGGGCAACAGATCGGACAACTAGTCTAGACTCACCTTTGATGAGGTGTGCGGCAAGTACGAGCGCGGCAGTGAACGCGTGCAGCCGCCACCCACACGCGCACATGTTGCGCCGCCAACCTGACAGACAAACAGACAATATTTAATTTAACCCATCAGTCGTGGCAAAACGAGACACAATAGCTTTTTCATTGTTATCGCGGCCGGATGTGGCCGCTTGGGGCTTCATGAATTAATAGAATTACAAGTCAAATCTGGGATATAGCAAATCGTGGATCGAGTTAATAGGATCCTTTATTATTTTATCGTTATCTACTTTATTAAGTTAGTTAAGTATCTACTTTATTTATAAAGGGAACGGAAAATCTTTTGACTTATCGCTTATTTTATAATATTGTTTGCTGGCATTGTCGGTTTCGACACAAGCCTTTTAAATAAAGAAAAAAAAATATTGTATATATTTATGTATCATCTTTAGGCTTTGTCCACATTTGTATCATTTTCGCGTATCAGATCTCCGATGATCGCGATAATTTTGCGTCCACGCTAGCGATCATGATACGCTACGATGCTACGCGACGGAGATCATCTGAGATCCATACGCGAAAATGATACAAATGTGGAAAAAGCCTAATGTACTGTAAACCATATTTTTGCAAATGAAGATTATGAATTATGAATTATGAATGACAATGTACGTCTTATATCTTTAAATTACTTCCGAACCCACTGAAAAACAGTATCGCAGAAGTGACATTTTGGTATATTGTCGAGTAGTTTCAGCGTATAAATCAAGCATTAGAACTTGCCTTGTTGTAGAGAATTATTAAATAAGTATTTATAAATTATTTCATTAACAAATTAACAAACATCTATCTTCAATATCTCAAGATAATGCTAACACAACAATGTTTCAAGCAGATAAACAGAATAGCTGCTAAAAGTATGTAATTATTGGAATAGTTGTGTAAGTCTTGCAGCTTCATCGGGTTATTTTTGTTCGTAATTTTGTCCGGGACTGAATCACTAATTAAACTTCGAACTAGTTTAATGGAATGTCAGTCAATAATTACAGCTTGCCTCGTTGAGTTTTCCCTAAATAAAGCTTTTGAAATGGTTTTTATCTTAGTGTCACTTTATATTGCATCGTGACAAGACAGTATTGCCATAGAAAAATTGAATAAGCCAAACACCGCAAGCGGTTATTCTATGAATTCAAATCTTTTCGTTATCGTATTAATTCATGTCTTTATCGTTCAATTTTTAATTGCTCATTTACATGCTTTGCATCTTTACGTTCCAAAGGAAATTGCCCGTTACAGGCGTTGGCAAATTAAAAAATAATAAAAATAATGAAAAAGCTAAAATATTATATCGATTTTTTTTATCTGACCATTTCAAGAACGTACATTCGAAAGCCTCAAAATGGTTATTTCCAACCACCCAACGATATCAACAAGTCCATAACATGTAATACACAAACATTATCCCTTGAAATTGAAAAATAACAATAACCGAAACGAGGGTCTTACGTATTGATTGTACAAGTTATGACCGAACTAGTAATCAAAGTCTCGTTAGGGTAGGATATTGGGGCACTTGGACGTAATTTAGGGTTTCCGGTCTGACGTGACACTGTACAGGAAATGTATTAGTGCTCCCGATATCTTGGAGTGCTGTTGCGTTTTTATGTGTGAGGGAATGATCATAGATATAATGATAGGTGATGCGCGGAACTTTGTTGTGAAGAAATTCGTTAATCGAGCGGGAACCGTTCATTTTTCCAAGATAAAAAGTATCTCTTTTCCAAGATAAAAGTAGCAGTTAAAGGGTGAAGGGGTAACAGATAGACAGACGGATATACTTTCGCAGTTATAATAAGTATTTGTAAGAATAATGATATTGCCCGCTACTTAGTTTTTCGAATACAAAATATCTTTCTCCTTTCCCGGGACTCGAAGTGTTTATTTAAAATACGCCAAAATCAGTATGGCGCTTAAGTCATGAAAAAATAATATACAGAAAGATACACTTTGACATTGTTAATTGTAATTATTACGATTGATATTTATATCTATCTAAACTTTAAACTGCCGTTTATGTTTTGATTAGATAAGATTTAAGTGAATTTGTCTTTCTAAAATTGAGCTGAAAGCACCGATTTATTTTGTGCGCATTTTCTGCTGTCCCGCTTCTTTTCTCAATTCATTTCGGTAAAGTGAATATAAATCTTATAAAAACACTGCATTGCGATAAAATCATTATAAAGTGTGAACATTATTTACAACGGACGTTAACACACGTAACAGAGGCAGTAGCGGACACCGGGACAAGGCCTGAAACGACGTGTGCCTCGAGTGGGTCACGGTATTATAACATCGTATCGTGACCGTGTCGTGTCGTGTGCCGTGGACGGGTCGCAGCCTGACGTGCATCCTGGATAAAACTTGATATTATACAATATAAAATATCAAATTGGACGTTTATAATATATTATGTATTTTAAATCGCCTCACAGACACAAGATTTACACGCATTTTGCATCATTCAGCTATTTGAACTGAACACGTATGGTTCTTTTCACCAGTAGTTTTTACATCGTAGGCTCGATATTTAAATAGAGAAACGTACAAAACCGGATTGAAATAAAGAAAAAAATAATTTTGAAATCGTCAATCGATTAAATCGAATACCGATTCAAGTGTTCCAGTATGAAGATGCGGTGTATTTGTGTTATCCGACAAATCGTGCACGATATCGTGACCCGCACAGCGCGTATCGCGTGACCCACCGCGATAAGCGACCGCTATCGCTCTGTGTCAACTGACCGATCGTTAGGGTTGCCACGCGCTATTAATTCTAACTGCAATCGCACAATACATTTACTTCGCGTTAACAATACTAATAAAATACGTGTGCGGCGAGAATCGAAATTAACGGCGACCTTGAATGTTATCTGTGATCGAAAACAATTTTTCTTTTTTTTACACGTAAAACAAAGATTTAGTGATTTTTACGCCGTATTTGACTTCGCCCACCTGCTGTTAGATGATTGACCTAATGTTTATTTTGTCCCCGCAATTAATTACTCTTGCCCGTGATTTTCCTTCGTTACGATTTTTTTGTGATTTCGGGAGCGTACAATCATGGAAATTGATTCATAGGCAGATGTCGTACCTGCTTTATTTCGTCAGGCTATATTATAAGTCGTAAATTATTTTAGCTGGACTTCAATACAGTTCAATCAAATTCCTTAGATCTGTCATCTGGCTATGAATCACTTTCATGGTTGATGATACATTGGAAGGCTCTGTGTATTCTATATTGTTGTTTATTTAAAATCATCTCACATTTTACTTAATATCTCGATATTTACCTTAGTAAATATCAACTATTCACGATAGAGCAGACTAAAACCTTATTACCGGGAAAATCAATAGTTAAATAGACTAGAACAGTGAACATAATCCGAGTTGATTAGATGGTAATCATGCAATTAGCCTTCATCATTTCTGCTCAAAATATTTCATATTTATGATTTATGAAAACAAATTCTTACAACAAAGTGCTAATTCTAATTCCCTAAAATGTTACCAATGTTAGTAACTAAAGTTCACCATCAAATTAAATTGATATAAAATAGTTAACTTTATGCGCTGAAAATAGAAATCCTGAGCATTATTCATTACTTTGCAAGCTCATCCAACCTAAGACTTATGCACCAGCCCTGCGATAAGATTCTACGTTTTAGTTTCGTATGTAACAACCTACAAAACACTCTCTTATTAAAGGTCCCGGGTCTTTAAGAATGTGGGATTGGCGATTAAAAACGTCTTTCATCACGTTAGTAAACACTTTCGGAGAAATAGCATCTCCCTGTATCCCTCCTCGACGCAGTTGGATTGGTTTTGTGTTTAATCTTTGTCTTAGATGGTCATTGTTGCGGTTTTGACCAATTTAAGCAAGTCACAGTAAAATCTGCAATAAAAAACTATATTTCCGAATTCTAAGGCGTTTTCCGTTCAGAAAATTCACTCAAAAGCTCTACTTAAATCCGTGTGATTAATAGATTTCATCTGCGAGATAGATTCGATTTCACTTAAGGGATTACGGGGTAAATACCTAATACGAGTCGTGGTGGGAATATTCAATGGAGAATATTTTTAAAACTACCCCTCTGAACTATTTTTAATATGGCTTAGGTATCTGTGTCAGGGATGCATATAAAATTGAGGATATAATAATATTGTTTTACTGTCCTAGAATAAATTTATAGAATAAAGAGACAATAGTTAGAATACTGCATTTTATTACTTTATGCTTTCTGAAAATATGATGCTTATGTGTGCGTGCGACCATTTCGGGCATCTAGTGTCGTGTTGATCTAATGAATGATGACGAGCTGTTCTAATACTGATAAGACTCTGCTTTTAAACTTGCTCAATAGCTTACAAACTATCTATATTGATTAATTGTTATATAAATTATTAAAATAGCATATTGTGTCTCAATCGATTCCTCTGACTGTACATAAAGCTAATTCACACTAGCTCGTTGGAGTGTGGTATTAAAAGTGCAGTCTAATCCCACATCCGCTCTGCCCGGGCGGTTGATTAGTGCGGCGATACCGATAATGGGTTCTGGACTGTTAGATTTTACTAAATCTTTTGGTACTTTATTTATTTATTTATTTATTACACTTCTTGCATAATGTACAATGGCGGACTTAATGCCATATGGCATTTTCTACCAGTCAATCATTGGGTGGTAACAGAGACAAAACTAACATCACAGGCACAATAGACATAACTACCAGTAGTTCGACTGCAAAGAAACGGACAGGTTTCAATATCTGTCAAATTCGTCGGGTTTCACTAGGATTATGAACGGAATGTGCCTCGCGCTGGCTGATATAATTTATTTTTAAATATTTAAAATAAAGATTTCAAAATTGGATTCTGACAATTTTAATCGCATGTGCCAAAACACAAACAACAATACGACCAAAGAGGAACACGTCCAGCGAATATGTCATAGTTTTAAATTCGTGGGTAGCAACTAAAACAAGCCAACAACCCTAGCGACGATTTTCGTCTTAACACGCCAGATTTAAAAATTTCAACATCAGTTCTAAGTCGGCATACTCTATAATTCTGTCTACTCTGTCACAGGTGCTTTCTGTGTAGATTCTCTGTTCAATATAACTAAACACATTAATTAATCACATTAATTAATCATTAATGCGAAAGTGTGTCGAACGTAGGTCTGTTACTACTTCACGCTTACACGGCTGAACCGTTTAATACGGATATGGAGATACTTTTAGAAACAGGACAGGCCCCTTAGACAAAGTATTTTTCGTTAAAAACGATGACGAAATTCGTTATCAAAATGTATGCGGTTTGACATAAGTCATCGCTAAATGACATTTCGCTTTCGAAGACTAATGTCTAACCCATACATTTTGATAACGAATTTCGTCATCGTTTTAACGAAAGGGACTTTGTCTAAGGGGCCAGGTCATAGGGTACTTTTTGTTACGTCAATGAAAAGCCGAGATCCCGAGCAGACTGATTTATTAATTGTTCACAATTACCCACAATATTACAAGTACCCACTTTATACATAACACCTCCCTTCTTATTATATACTACACTTTAACATAAAATAAATGATACCATTAAAGTTGTACGAGTACACTATTAGAAAATATTTTAAATGTTAACAACAACATCAGTTTTTTGTTATTTCGCCAATAGAAACGAATACATAACCTCAGGCTTTTATCTTAAAGTAATATAGTAAAAGATAACAAATACACGAATACAATATCTATAATCTATGTAGGTTTTTAGCTACCGGGAAGCAACAATTAACAACATCTAGGTACTAAAATGGGTAGATTACACACTATATGAAACTTATGCATTATGTCTTAATCACTTTGACAACTTCTACAATAATTAAGTAACCATTATATTTATAATCTAAAAATTATTTTGTATTGAGTCATTGCAGAGACATTAAGGTAATGTTACTTATGTTTTATTTTTAATTATTTTTTGCAAGCATTGCAAAGCCGCCTGCCGTCGGGTGCGACCCTCAGATTCTCCCGGAGGTGACGGGACCTCATCTAGGTCGTCCCTCGCCAAGTTAGACACCGGCGGGGACCGGTCACCCGACGCGGACGCCTCCTCGTACTCATCTCCACTATCCTCCCCCTCGACATTCACTTCCGGCCCATCGGGTGTTTTAATTTTAGCCAAAGAAAAACGCGACGGACGACTTTTATTAGCAACTAATTGGTCAATGTGCCTCTTATGCACCTGACTGTCGTTCGCTTTGACCGCTTACGACACGGGGCTCTCTCGGTCGAGCACGACGCCCTCGGACCACTTCCGATTGCGACGGGAGTAATCCCTAAACAGGACGGTATCCCCGGGCGCGACAACCCGCGGGCGGGCGTCGCGGTGCCGCTCGTTGACGAGCTGCCGGTCCCGGACCAGCTCCTCCGTGTCGGGGCGCAGCAGGTCGAGGCGCCCGCGCAGCCGCCGCCCCAGCAGTGCCACGGCCGGCTCGCGACCGGTCGTGCTGTGCATCGTGTTCCTATACGTAAATAGAAATCTACTCAAAGCGGTATCATCGTCTACGTTATCGACGACAGCCTTTTTTAACGCCCTTTTTACCGACCGCACGGCATTCTCGGCCACGCCGTTGCTGGCGGGTTGGTACGGAGCGGTGAGCGTGTGTCTGATTCCGTTTTTCTTAAAATAAACCGCCAACTCCGCCGAAGTAAAAGGAGGCCCGTTGTCGCTTACGACTCTTTTCGGAAGGCCGAAACGAGCAAATATTTTTCTAAAACTAGAAATGAGCGTCGCCGCGGACGTGCCACTGACTCTCTCGGTCTCGATCCACTTGGAATGCGCATCGATAATAATAAGATAGTACTTGTTATTGAACGGTCCTAAGTAATCGACGTTGAGACGGGACCACGGCTCGGCCGGCCAGGGCCACGAGTGCAGCGGCGCGGGCGGCGCGGGCGGCGGCGCGGGCCGGACCGCGCGGCACGCGGCGCACTCCCGCGCCGTGCGCTCGATGTCCTCGTCCAACGTACTCCACCAGACGTAATTACGAGCTACCTGTTTCATCTTCACTATACCGGGATGCCCCTCGTGAACTTCCTGTAAAACGGAACCCCTGTAGCCCCAAACTAGGCAACCCTGATCCATACTGAGATTTCCTTTTCGCAAAAAGAAAGATTAAAAAATTTTATCGGCCGTCGGGGGCCAGCCGTACATAACGTAGCCACACACCTTGCTCAGTATTTCGTCTTTTGCCGTCTCAATTTTAATATCCTTAAAACTGAGCGGGAAATCTTCCGCGACGAAATTTAAGTAGCTAGCCGCCTCGTCCTCCCGCTCGTTTCGACCGCTCGACGAACTCAAGGGGAGACGTGACAGCGCGTCGGCCTGACATTTATCAGCCGATCGCACAAATTCTATAGTACTCGTAAAGTTGTAGGCGGCTAGTATCACTGCGTAATGTTGAAGCCTACTAGCTGCGGTCGTCGGAATGCCCTTCTTCTGACCGAAGATATAACTGAGCGGCTTATGATCGCTCCGTAATACGAAATGTCTCCCGTATAAATATTGTTACGTGCTAGGGTTCGAGGATACGGAGAGAAAGACCTGGTGACTCTCTTGAAGACTTTATTCACAAACACTAGCTCACACAAATCACTAAGTCCAAACACTAAGCACTAGATCCAAATCACTGAGCACTATCACTGTCCTAGGTCGTAGCCGAGTCACTATCACAATCACAATCACTCACTATTGATCACTTGTTTTCGCTTCGAAGTCGCCTCGAAGATCGCTCAGACGAAACTGAATTCCGGGCCGTCCACCTGCGCCTATTTATATGGGCGACTTGAATTCTAGAAAGTTCCTTACTCGATTCACGTAAACAAGTAAACACGTAAACAAGTAAACAACGGTCGGAACTTTCTAGGAGATTCGAGCATGTACCAACTAGCGCCATCTAGTTTCGAGTAGGGGATTTATGTGTAGTGTGTCCCCTAGTTTTGCCGGTTCGACGCTAGATGGCTCTGTGTGTCCGTATCCGTAACAATATTGATGGTGCTTCGTCACCCCAAACATGATAGCGAGAGCTTCCTTATCGAGTTGGGAGTAATAATTGCGCTCGGCCGCGTTGAGCGTCCGCGAGGCGCAGCTGACGGGTCGCTCGCGACCGTCCGCGTCGCGCTGCGCCAGCACCGCGCCTAGTCCGTACGTGCTGCTATCCACCGAGAGGACCAGTGGCAGCGCCGGATCGTAATGAGCTAGCACCGTGGCGCTACTCAACACCCGTTTTACCTTATTAAAAGCCGTCTCGCAGTCGTCGGTCCACGACCACTCGGCGTCTTTCTTAAGCAGGTCGTACAACGGTTTTAAGATGTCACTCATATTTGCACTAAACTTCGCATAAAAATTGACGAGACTCATGAAGCTCTTCAACTGCGTGACGCTGACGGGCCGGGGCGCCTCGACGATCGCTTTGATCTTTTTGAAGTCAGTGTGTAGGCCGTGCATATCTATATTGTACCCTAGGTACGTTACGCTATCTTTGAAGAATTGACATTTCTCAAAATTAATGCGGAGTCCGTTTTCTCGGAGTCGGTGTAGAACCGCCCTTAAGATGACTTTCTCGGTCTTTCCCAGTAACGCATATGTCATCAGCGAAAACGGCAGTAGACGACAATCCGCTCAGCGTCTCCTTCATGATTTTCTGAAAATTCTCGGGAATACATTTTATGCCGAAAGGTACCCGCCGATATACGAACATTCCTACGTGCGTCGTGATGGCCATCATCGCCTGAGATTCATCATCGAGGAGACACTGCTGGAAAGCGTTAGACAAATCGAGCTTCGTGTACTGCTCCCCGCCGCCTAAAGTAGAAAATATTTCCTCGATACGCGGGAGCGGATAGTGGAAATCTTTAAGAATCGGGTTAATACTAATTTTGTAATCGCCGCAAATACGAATACCTCCGTTCGATTTAACGACAGGCACGATAGGAGTCCCGTAGTCCGAGCGTTCTACCTTATAGATAACGCCCTCGCGTTGCAGCCGATCGAGCTCGCTCTCGACGCGCGCGCGCAGCGCCAACGGCAGGGGCCGGGCTTTTATAAAAACCGGTTTGCTATCTTTTAAATGCAGACGAATGAGCGATTTAAAAGTACCTAATCCCTCCGCAAAGACTTCAGGAAATTCTTGTTTTAATTTTAAAGCTATCGAGTCGCTATCGGTCGTATTAATGTTGTGACATTCTACGATACTTAATTTTAATTTTTTAATCCACGTCCGACCCATCAGAGGCGGGCCGCCGTTCGCCACGACGTACAGCTAAAGCTCCGCAGAATTACGTCCGCAACGCACACTAACATTAATATAACCGAGAGTCTCGATAGTATCTCCAGTATAAGATTTTAAAATTAATACATTTTTATGCAATTCTATGTTTCGAAAATATTTATCGTATAACTTTTGAGATATAGCAGATATTCTACTTCCCGTATCTATTTCAAATTTACACTTAAAATAATCATTAATGACCAATTTAATATAGCAGGGTCCGTCGCCGTCGCCCCCCGACACTAAGTTATAAAAGTTGTTTTCTTCCTCCTCGCAATCACTATCAACATTAATAAAGTACTGACCTTTCGAAGTCGACATACCGGAGGATCGATCGTTATCACTCCTGTTCAGGCACATCACCTTTAAGTGACCTTTGACACCGCACAAATCACACGTAAAGTTTTTATATCGACACTTGTTCGGCGCGTGAGTAGCCTTCCCGCAGCGTGCACACGGCGCCCGCGCGCTGCTCGGCCCCGCACCGCCGGCGCTCGGACCCGCGCGGCCGCCGCCCGGCGCCGCACCACCGCCGCCCGCACCGCCGCGCCCGGCCGCTCGCGCCCGCACCTGGCCGCCGCCGCTGACGCGGTGCAGCCCGTCGTGTTCCGCGCCTCCTCCGCCTGCCGAAGAGCTCGCCGTGATCGCGTGCCTCTCCGCCGCCTCGAGCGCGCTCGCCAGTTCCACGGCCCTCTTGTTACATGTACATTAAAAAGTAACGATATTGTAAGTAATCAGACGCTAAAAAAACTTTTTTTTATGACCGAGATTACAGTGAACTTCTTAACTCCACACAATATGTAAAAACCATACACCACTGTGACGAAAGCTGTACTCTGTCCAGGATTCAAACTATCTTCATACAAAACTTTATTATCTCGGCTAAGCGGTTTAAGCGTAAAGATCTTTCGGACAGATAAAGAAACATAAATTCACATTTCTAATAATGAGTGTCTTGCTTAATATTACGCCATGTCACTTTGTCGCCATCTCATAATATTGAATCGTGTCTGTATTTTCACTCATAATGGCAATATTGCGTTTCGTTTTTCAGCCTCCCTCGGTATTCTTAGAAGGTGCCTTATTTTGGCGAACCCGCTGAGCAGGAAAAATCGATACTGTAAGTGCTGTGACGTAATGGAACTTCTTAGCAATAATCCAATGGAACTATTGACAGTATTTGTAAAATATTTTGTTAAATAAAAATGGTGGTCTTTGTTTGAATGTTAAATAATTCTTCACCGTGTTTCGACTTCAATCACTTAATATCAGACGATTTATTTATCTGTAACTCGATGTACCTAGAACTCAATGCATTTTTTATCATCATAAATGAGCTAAATTAAATTAGATAGCTTTTAGACGGCTTAATGATTTCTTAAGTTTTCGCGAGTATCACTCATGATATTATAAGTTTAAACACTTACGGATTTTGTCCCGGAGCACTTTTATTAATCCCGACGTTTCGGCTACTTTACAGCGGCCGTGGTCACGGGCGGACTGAGGTGACAGGTGTCCAATTTCTTGAAGTTATCCAACTACCCGACGACTCATCAATATTTGTTTGCGTTCCGATCTACGCAGAACGAACTCACAGTGTCTTGAAGCCGAGGTATCATAGATTTGTGCTTTAGTTTGTTTATCACTGGATCCCAACTAGATGGCAGCACCCAACCATCTTCGCGGTTGAAATTAGGGTGTTTTTTAATTTCTATGGCCTCGCGTATCATTCGTGGGCGGTATCGTGCTTCTTTTGCCAGTACTTGTGGCTTATCAAATCTTATGTAATGGCGAGGTTGATCCAGTGTGTGTTCACAAATTGCGGACTTGTTGTTCCTACGGTGTTTGACATCTGCAATGTGTTCCTTGATACGGGTTTTGATGGCCCTTTTGGTTTGCCCTATATAAGAGAGGCCACAATCACAGTCGAGTTTGTAGATTCCTGCATCTTGAAGGGGTAAGTTGCATTTGCAACTTACCCCGCCCGTGACCACGGCCGCTGTAAAGTAGCCGAAACGTCGGGATTAATAAAAGTGCTCCGCGACAAAATCCGTAAGTGTTTAAACTTATAATATCATTTTAGACGGCTTCCTATAATAGTGGTACCTACTTAGTATCTTAATTATTACTGAGCCGGGCTCTATTAAAATTGTATATTTTATACTGTCCTGATTGATATTACTAGATTACTTGGTGGAACCGGTGGTAGGAGTCACGTAGACGCGACGTTCTAAAAGTGTTAACTTTGTTAACCTACTTAGAAATAAATATTTTCATTTCATTTCATTACTTTCGTAGTACTTTCGTATCTGAAAAAAAGCAGCAATTGTTTCCCCTACTTTTCTTTCACCAACTACGTATTATATTAAACAACATTCCTCACTAGTAAGTGCCTACATGTTATAATGTATTACTTTCACGGTTTCCTCGACCACGCGAATTACTCCAAAAGCATATTCTGAGTCATTTTACCCCTAAAGTGACCTTTATTCCGACACATTAAGAACCACTCTCATAGAGGTAGAGGAAAAATAATTGTGAACGGTGTAACGGTGCTGATTTCACTGTAATTTGTTGATTACGTAAACATTACTTTGACTTTCCCTAATTTAATCATACGTAGCTGAATTGTGCTTGTATTTCATTATTTTTGCTCATAATATGAGAATATGAAATGAATAGAAGACTTGTTTATATAAATTATTATAATGTTATATTTTCTTGTGTTTCATTGACAAAAAAGATAAACAACGAATATCGATTTATATTATTTTATTTCAATGGAATAGCATAAATCGATATTTTTATGATAATGAAATAAATATTAAGGACAATTCGGAATTACAAGAATATCAAATTTTTAATTTAAATATTTTTAATAATTTACACATTATATTTCACGCCAGTAATACACACGGGTGAAGTCGCGGAAAAAAGCTAGTTATCATCTAAATAAGGATAATCATAGATACAGAAAAGTAACAATAAGAACGGAAATAAAATCTGAAATAACTTGTGTAGGAAAGATATTGATAACTATAACTACAATATTTGACCTCATCAAATCCAAGTTATAAGAGGATCATTACTAAAAACATGTTTACCAACAGAAAAATATAAAAATAAAACTGTTCCGCAAGTAACAAGAAAACCAATAATGAACCAGCGCAAACTTATAATGATAATTGCTACAAAAAATATAGAACGGAAACTTGAAACAAAAAGTAGTTTAGTAAACGAGTGCAGATCGGTACACGTGCGAGTTTCATGGTAATATTGCAAATGGCCGAAGCTCGCTTCCAAACTGCTAATCTGATATGGAAATTTTTACAGTATCATGTTACAGTGGCATTAGCAGTGATTGAAAATAACTATGCATTGATATTGTTTATTACAAATACTGCTACTAGTAATAGGGAACGCAAAGTGATTTGACTAATCTATACTAATATTATAATTGGGAAGAGTTTGTTTGTTTGAACGCGCTAATCTCAGGAACTACTGGTCCGATTTGAAAAATTCTTTCAGTGTTAGATAGCCTATTTATCGAGAAAGGCTATAGGCTACATTTTATCACGCCAAGACTAATAGGAGCGAAGAAATAGAGGAAAGTGTGGAAAAAACGGGGAAATTATTTGAAAGGGCTTATTTGAACGTACTGGAGCAATTTTTATGTTATTTGGCACACATGAAGAATAGACCACGTGAAGGGACATAGGTTTCTTTTTTGCGGAAATATGAACGGTTTCCGTGACATTCCTAAATTACGCGGGCAAAGTCGCTCGGAACATCTAGTGATTAATAATGCTGATCCAAATGCAAAAAGCCTAAAAGATGATAAAGTTCAGTGAGAAAAAAGCTAAAGGAACGTTCCGGCACCTTTTCATACAAAAGAAGAAGGTTAATCAAAAAGGGAAATTCGAAAAGGCCATTATATTCCAAATGTACCCGCATACGTCATGAACATACCAGAAAATGTCAACGCCACCTTCAAATTAATCATTTCAGTATATTTCTTTGGCAAAATGGTATTTTCGCCGTGTTGGATTTAAATATGCGAAGAATTTTTCGCGACAAGTAAATGTTTAAGTATAAGAGTCTATCACTTCAGCTGCTTCCATTTTAGGGCAGAGATTTTCATAAAAAGCTTTAGTTTCAAGGAAAGGTTACCGTGAAGCGGAGGTCTCATTACATTTCTTAATAAAAGTGACACTGAGATAAAAATATTGCTTTCATAAAAAATAAGAATTTTTCAGAGGGCTCGAAAGCGGGAGAAATGTATTTTGGGTAATTTTAATTAAGGAAGAAAAGGCAGGCAGTAAACAGGGAGGTCAGAAGGTAATAAAGGATCTCGTAAACTAAACTCATCTTAAGGATAAAGTACAGAGTGAAATAATCTCTACGCGTTCGTTCAAGAGGAAAACGATGAAAGATCACTCGAAAATCGTTCGTGCGTGAAGTGTGTTCTGTAGCAATATTTTTTATACTAACTTTTAATGTCAGATTGTGGTCAATGTTTTATTTTGCTATTATGTTTTGAGTAACTAATGTGAATTTGTTTTCGTTTCCATAAAATTAAAGTTATATTATAAAACTAGGTGACGCCCGCAATTCAGTTGCGCCAAAATTCGATTATCGCGCCAGAACCGTACATTTTTTCGGGATCAAAAGTATCCTAGGTATGTCCTTTCCCGGGACTTAAAATATATCCATACCACAGCCAAATCAGTTCAGCGGTTCGGGCGTGAAGAGGTAACACACAGACAGACAGACAGACAGACACACTTTCGCATTTATAATATTAGTATGGAAGTATGGATTACTCATCATTTGTAATGTAACAAAAGCTAAGTTAAATATTACCAGCTTATAAAAGTGTGTCACCAAGCAGCACTAGATATTTCACAAAAGATCTCCTTCAAAAAAATTATATTGATACAGCCTTCCAATAATTCACTTTGCTCTCGATTCTATCCTATCTGTATTTAATTTAATGTACAAGCAAAAAGTATCTCGAAATTTAATTATTTCCTCGCGAATTTTCTCGTACCCCGGGTACTTCTGATTCTATTGGTTAATTCGATTTCATTTTCTATTAGCGCTGGCGGCCATATCGAATTCTTGTAGTGACATTGAATTTCACTTTAAAATTTTAAGAATTCTCCGAAGACCTTCTTTGATATACTTTTTGCGACCCTTTTTGATAGTAATTCGTTTAAGTTTTTAGGTCTCAAACTGGAATTTGTTTTAAAGACATTTTTTATACATTCAATGTTCATTGATTGATTTCAGTTACTTTACATTTGAAAACCACTATGGCTCATATTAAATGTCAAAGTTAATAAAGCTCGAAAACACATACGTCTTTAATTAGTTTTGAATTAAGCGACAGAAAATAGCTATAATATTATGATTATAGCTATTTTCTGTCGCTTATATATAATTATATTCATTGTACCGAAACAGCAATTCAAATCTATAATCAAAGTGAAATTAATTCTTCGAATCCCAATGTTATAATGAAATTTTCACTCACATGAAGCCAATTACCAAATACCTCCTCACCTTTCCAACAATAGCGAAACCATTTCTCTAATTAATTATCGTTTCAATTCAAATTTCACAATTCCACGGCCATTTGAAACGATTAAAATGAAAAGTGTTAATGTTATAAATGTAGATTTCTGTAATAATTTGCTGCTAAATGCACTAATTACTAGTTTATTACCACAACTTAATTCAGTAATAGTAGTATGAGAATATTCAAATAGTTATGATGTAGATATCTGCACTCAAATTGTAAAGTGGTGTGAGCACGAGCGATGCCATGTATTATTCAAAGTATTTTCCTGACGTAAGTAAATCAATTTTAAACCTTGCACGGATATAAAGTGAGCGAGCAGCTCGGCGGCGGAAGAAAGTGAAGTATTATACTCGTATCAAAATGATTCACCTGATAAAACTCGTTTTAGTGAAGTATACGGTAACTACAATAGAATCCTACAATTCAGGGATAGGCAGATAGAACGGGCGTGTTATCAAAGCTTAAAACTATCATAATTTTCTGTTTCTTTGTAACAACGATTATCTTATGATATTATAAGTTTAAACACTTACGGATTTTGTCGCGGAGCACTTTTATTAATCCCGACGTTTCGGCTACTTTACAGCGGCCGTGGTCACGGGCGGACTGAGGTGACAGGTGTCCAATTTCTTGAAGTTATCCAACTACCCGACGACTCATCAATATTTGTTTGCGCTCCGATCTACGCAGAACGAACTCACAGTGTCTTGAAGCCGAGGTATCATAGATTTGTGCTTTAGTTTGTTTATCACTGGATCCCAACTAGATGGCAGCACCCAACCATCTTCGCGGTTGAAATTAGGGTGTTTTTTAATTTCTATGGCCTCGCGTATCATTCGTGGGCGGTATCGTGCTTCTTTTGCCAGTACTTGTGGCTTATCAAATCTTATGTAATGGCGAGGTTGATCCAGTGTGTGTTCACAAATTGCGGACTTGTTGTTCCTACGGTGTTTGACATCTGCAATGTGTTCCTTGATACGGGTTTTGATGGCCCTTTTGGTTTGCCCTATATAAGAGAGGCCACAATCACAGTCGAGTTTGTAGATTCCTGCATCTTGAAGGGGTAAGATGCAGGAATCTACAAACTCGACTGTGATTGTGGCCTCTTTTATATAGGGCAAACCAAAAGGGCCATCAAAACCCGTATCAAGGAACACATTGCAGATGTCAAACACCGTAGGAACAACAAGTCCGCAATTTGTGAACACACACTGGATCAACCTCGCCATTACATAAGATTTGATAAGCCACAAGTACTGGCAAAAGAAGCACGATACCGCCCACGAATGATACGCGAGGCCATAGAAATTAAAAAACACCCTAATTTCAACCGCGAAGATGGTTGGGTGCTGCCATCTAGTTGGGATCCAGTGATAAACAAACTAAAGCACAAATCTATGATACCTCGGCTTCAAGACACTGTGAGTTCGTTCTGCGTAGATCGGAGCGCAAACAAATATTGATGAGTCGTCGGGTAGTTGGATAACTTCAAGAAATTGGACACCTGTCACCTCAGTCCGCCCGTGACCACGGCCGCTGTAAAGTAGCCGAAACGTCGGGATTAATAAAAGTGCTCCGCGACAAAATCCGTAAGTGTTTAAACTTATAATATCATGAGTGATACTCGCGAAAACTTAAGAAATCATAACGATTATCTTTTCAGAATTTTCTAACAAAATTCAAACAGTTAGTAAAATCAGGCGTTACTTAGCGGAAATCCATAGCTTAAAATTTAGTATATTATTATGTACGCGTAGGCAGTGTGAGAGAGGAGTGCTGTACGCATGCCTATGCGTACACTCACTCATTTACTTACAGGTTGAGGTTTACTTCGCTGAAAATTGCTAGAAGTATTAATATACTAAATTTTAAACTTTCAACTATCCTTGCAAACAACTATAAATCTAACCACATAACCTTTTACACAATACCCTTTTGTTGGCGTATTTAGACACTAAAATATTATAACATTTAGCCACCCATTTAGTTGAAAATACCAAAACATTATCACAATCATCTCTATAACAATCCTTTCTACTCATCCCAACTATTCAAACGAGAATATTCTATAGCAGTTTCAGACATTTTTAAAACTAAACGTGAATAAAAGCGGGCAGACAGCACACGAACCCTATTTACGTCACCCTCGACTGCCGGTGATAGGAGGCTTGAGGTCCTCCCGACAGATACTTTGAACAATGTACTTTGTGCGCTTTTACTAAACGCTCGGAAAAGAGATGAAAACCACAAGATATTCCAACGATATGCTTAAGATAAACGTAATAAGATTCAGGTGCGGTGCAGGGATTTTTTTGTAAAGTAGGCATTGACAATAAGCAAGTGACAATCAACTTAATCTTAAGGTACGCGTTATAAATCTTAATACTCGTAACATCTAAATGCAACACTTGTTCAATTGTAAAGCTTAATTAAGTAAGGTTTAATGTCACTCTTAATTCCTGAGCAAACAGACCCAATATTGTAAAAACGGCTACAAATTCAAAAGAACAAAACGTGTCCTTTGCATATATTAACGAACAGCGGGTGTATTTCAAAACAACGGGACACAAAACATCGTAACATAATTATAAAATCGCGAAATTAGGAGTTGCGGGTTGAATATCTTTAATCATATTTATACAAATGTCACGTGATAATAAATAATGCGGGTAGAATGTAAAACAAAATGTCAAAGCGTGCGGACGATACTCGCCTTTGTTTGTACGGGAGTAAGGTCGTCCGGTTAGATGAAGGGGTGAAGGAGACGGCAGGCGTGACCGCTGTCGCTCGGTCCATTAATCAAGGCGCTCCATGGGGATAATTATTCACGACACGTCGAGGAAACAATAATGTGTATACAAGTGCAATTGATTTAATCTGTTCAGAAGAAGCGAATAATAAAGGAAATGCTTCCGTGCGGGAATGTTACGAAGTTTGTTTAACCTAATTTTTTTCCGTAATTTAACTGCGATTTCAAACACGTAGATGGCTAGATAGTCAGAAAAATTACGGAAAAGAAACCTACATATGGACATGATAAATTATGGTGCTAAGTTAACCCGTTATTTCGGAATTGGATCGGAAAAAATCTAATTCAAAATTATAAAAAGAAAATTGAAACTGAACGCAAAGCTTAATTCAAATAAATATCTAAATATGTTGAAATGTATGCAAATGAAAGCACGAAAGCAAAATATAATTTTACTATTAATACCCCATTTCATTCGTAATGCAACAAGCTAGCATAGTAGTTGAAATGAATACTAAGCATCTTATAAAAAATCTCAGGTTATGACTTATGACTGAAGGACTTGCAACTGAAAAGGAAAACTTGTTCTAAATATTAATGTCCGAGATCATAAGCTACATTGTAGACTTTAATGCTCAGTAATGAGAGTTGCATAATTTAATTTGTGTTTGGCTTTTATGTTATATTAGACGTTGGTTGATTGCAACTAAGTTTCTCGTGCGCGAGTAGATTTTGATTAAAAAATACCGTCCATTTCCAGGACTCTAAGTATTTTCTCACCAAATTTCTTCAAAATTGATTCTGCTCGCTTGATTCTTGCTGTCCATCAGGTACGTTTGCTGGTTGGTTTTTGTTTTAAAAAAATCATGCTGTAAATATTATTCTAATATTACAATTGCAAAGTATTTTAAGTGCAAAGTATTATAACATAAGCAGTTGCCACAAATTAAACATTTTCTCCAAAGTATTTTTCGTTTCCACTCTACAAAATAGAACACATCCGTTCGGTATTGTATATCCTTTACCCGAAGCGCGTTGTCTAGAAAATATAGCTCTTTAGTGATAAGACCATTCTTTGTGCCACTTCTTTTATTGCCCGCTATCGTGTATACTTGTTCCTTATCTTCGGTACCCAATAAACTATTTTCATTCGGATATAAATCACGGTCTTAAATAGAATTTTGTTCATCTATTTCTGGATTTCGTTCGCTATTTTTATTTTTATCCTCAAAGGATATTATTGAATTATTTGTAAGCATACTTTTTGTTGATATTTTTTCTTCATTTTTGGATAAATCATTTCAGCTTCTTTGTTTGTTAATATTTGTGATCTCTCTGATTTAAACATAATTTGTTATGGAGTTATCTCCATTATTACAATCTACATTATTACTGAAAGTATTTACAGTCCCGGAAAAATACATAATATAAGATAGCTTAAGTTGTGATAATAATATTTACTCACACCAAACATTAAGTTTTTGTACAAACAAAGTTGCTGGTTAAATCTAAGGCATAAAATGTATTTGAGTAAACATTATTTCGGCTAAACTTTAGCAGTTAGCACTCAAACAAAACTGAAATTCCAGGCAAAACGTTTACGATGAAACTAAGAAGATTTTCCAAACGACCCGCTGTCCAAATATAGAATGGATTCACGAGAAAGTTACGTAATTAAGCATCACCCTTTCCAGATTTGTCTTTACTCCGTTGCGTCGCGATAAAACGCCTCACAAAAATCCTAAATCATAAAAACTTTTAATAAATCGTGTAACTTAAAATTCATTGGGGAGTATAAACTTCCGCCGTGTTTTCAGATACTGTATACAATGTAAGTTATGGTGCTCCCACACCGCCGTTAGAAAATGTTTGTAAACATTTTCTTACATAAAAACATTCACTAATAAATGTTGTCAATTGTTAAATTTTGTTAGGAACTATTATGCTAAGTACTCACATACGGTTTTGCTCGATCGAGCAATAACGTCGAGCAAAACCCGCGGCTCGGGATTTCGTCCACACATTCAGCATTGCTCGATAGTTTTATTTCAAATCTATATATTTCATTCCATCAATCCGGCTCGATCCGGTTTCATCAATCCTTCGAGCGGCTCGAAGCGAGCCTTCGAGCCTTCAGTTTTGCGGTCCACACTGTGATTATTACTCGATTTGGAGTAAAACTATCGAGCAAAACCGTATGTGAGTACTTAGCATTACATGTTATAAGTGCTCCTACACTAATAGAAAATGTTTACTAATGTTTACCAACATTTAATAACATTTAAATCTGGTATTGGCTCACCGCATACCTCGTCGTCGTTTATAAAAAGTTTACAAACAAAAGGTAACACAATATGTTTTATTTTGTTATAATTTGTTTTGTTATAATTAGTTAACTTACGTTTACTAAACATTTTTTAACATGAAAACATTTTTAACATTTTTTAACATTTGCGATTAAATGTTTGCTAACAAACGTTTACTAACGTTACTAAACATTTTCTAACTGCGGTGTGGGAGCACCATTACGTACGGTAAACTATATTCCTGCTATAGGGAATAGTCCAAATATACTGCTAAATCAAGTGCAGACACACATAAGAATGATTTCAGATCATTTTCGGTACAAACAAGGTACAATATCACGTCGCAGTAACATCAAGCGGTTCTGGTTTCAAGAAGCGGTTGTTACTCTACTGTATAATATTACACTGTGTACTGTAGCTGTTTTCGTCCTTGCGCTCGTACGGTGTAAGTTATACGGTTCACGCTCCAAAGACTCTTCCACTTTGTTGGGAACTAAAGAGTTATTACGTAGGATGATGTTACTTGATAATGTCAATTTATTCCACATCATATTTCGTAACGAATGTTAAATTATGTCTTCACTTTAATTGAAATACACAACTTTGTATGAATTTCACGGTATTTTCGTGTTTTGAGTAATATTGAATATCAAACCATTTGTTGGTTTATTTAACAATGCCCAAATGCCTTTAGTACCCCGCAAACGATCGTTTGACAAACACGTTTGATGTAATTTACATTTTCGTCAAACAGCAGCGCAGACGAACAAACGTGCATCAAACAAGTTTGTCAAACAATTAGCTAGAATCGGTTTGAGATCATGAGATCTTGTTTGACAAATACAGCGGAACACGTTCAAACACGTTTGTCAAACGCTACGCCAATGCAAATTTTCTTCAAATAGGTCAAACACGTAGTTTGTTCGACAAACCCTTCAAACAAAGCTGTACACTATCAAACTGTTTGAAAAACACGTAAAATTTGACAAACAATTTGATCATTTGCGCGGTACTTTTGTCGTTAGTTTGTTAAGTTATAATACGGCCTTTCTATTTTGGCTCATGTTAGACTGTAAGGCGATAGCGCGGAGAGAAATCTTAATGTTTCTTTGAAAAATAATAATATTACGTAAAGTGATGATGTTGAATTTAATAAATGTTATAATAGAGGAATACCGTTAGTAAACTCCAGAGAAATAGCGTTGGAAATTAATGACGTGCTTATGTCTCTTTGATAAGTGATATCTATAAATAAAATAGAAATTATTACCGACCGCAATCACGAACTAGCAAGTTCTCTTTATTATAATTTGCTTTGGATGTTATTTATAGCTTGTGTGTAGTTCAGTGGCTTAGAGCGCGGATGTAGATTCGGAGGTCGTGGGTTCGATTCCGCAGTCGGAAATAATATGGTGTTTCCAAATTCGGTTAGGACAATCAGCCTGCCAATGCATAAAATACAAAATATAATCTTACTGTCCGACAATTCTGACAGTAAAGGTACAATTCCGTGCATCGCGACAGTCGTAAGCCGCGCGCGGCTGACGACTGTCGTCGACCGCTCGCGACAAAAGTCATTGTATGAAAATGTATGGCACCGCTTCCGAGGCCCGCGACAGACGCGCGCGGCCGTGTCTTGAATTTCATACGTGTCTTGACGGCCGCGCGGGGCCTACGACTGTCGTCGGCCGCGCGCGTCTGTCGTAGGCCCCGCGCGACCGTGTCAAAGTTATATGACACGGTCGCGCGCGGCTTACGACAGTCGTCGGCCGCGCGCGTCTGTCGCGGGCCTCGGAAGCGGTGCCATACATTTTCATACAATGACTATTGTCGCGAGCGGCCGACGACAGTCGTCAGCCGCGTGCGGCTTACGACTGTCGCGATGCACGGAATTGTACCTTAAGATTATCGACGCCCCCAAGCAAAAAGTCGGTAACCGAAAAATCCAAATTTTACAGGAGCGATGATTTACTGTTTTTTGTGTATATTTTGGCAACGCGGGGAAATATTTAAAACATTGATATATGAAATAAAACCTAATTTTTTGGTGCATGTAATTGTTTAATCAGTATGCAAATATGTTTAATCTTAAGCTAGTAATCTGTGAAAATAAATAATACAGGATAAGTCATGAGTAAAAAATTACGCTATTAACACTTACAGGGTTTTTACAGTAACTTTACAAAAAACTACCATCCGTAACATTATATTATGGACTTTTATAACGTAATTTATAATGTCAAACAGGGCGCGTATGTTAATACGAGGGCTGCTATTTATGTATCCGGAATTAAAAAAAGAAACAAACATATATCATTTAATATGGTTTTATTGCTTTTCAAAATATTCGCCGCGATGATCGACACACTTTTGCATACGCTGGAACCAATTTTCATAGCACTTTTTCCATTCTGATTGAGGTATCTCCAAAACGTGCATTTTGAACGCATCAACAGCCTCTTCGCGGCTCGAAAAACGTTGACCACGTAATTTGTTCTTCGCGTATGGAAATAAAAAGAAATCGTTAGGTGCCAAACCAGGGCTGTACGGCGGATGATCAGTAAATTCGATCTTTTGACCCTCCAAAAACTGAGTTGTTTCAGCTGAGGTGTGACAGCTAGCATTGTCGTGATGTAATATGATGTTGTCGGTTGTCCTTTCTTATTTCTTCAAAGACTTCTGGTAAACAAATGGTCGTATACCATTCAGAATTAACCGTTTTACGATTATCTAATGGCACTGTAGCCACATGTCCATTAATTCCAAAAAAACAGGCGACCATTTGCTTCAAAGTACTTTTTGCAAGTAACTTTTGTTGGTTTCGGCTCATCTTGGAACACCCACACCGTTGACTGTTGTTTAGTTTCAGGGTCATATGCATAGATCCAAGATTCATCACCTGTGTAGATATTATAAACGGCTTTTGACGTACCACGGTTGTATTTTTTAATCATTTTTTTGCACCGATCGACACGAGCCCGTTTTTGATCGATTGTCAAGTTGTGCGGAATCCAACGCGAACATATTTTTTTTACAGCCAAATGTTCGTGTAATATCTTATGTATGCTCGTTATACTTATGCCTAAGGACGCCTCTATCTCGCGATATGTAACATGACGATCACGCATTATTAGTTCCCACACAGCATCTATATTTTGTGGGACAACAGCTGTTTTTGGGCGACCTTCTTTATTTTCATCCGTGAGCATAGACCGCCCACGATTAAACTCACTGTACCAGTGACAAACAGTGGTTTTTGATGGTGCTTCATCTCCAAAAGTTGCGGTGAGTTGAATAAAGCACTGTTGTTGATTTAGCCCACGCCGAAAATCGTAGTAAATCATTGCACGAAAATGTTCACGCGTTAAATCCATGGCAAATGAAGACACGCAATTTTCAAAATGACGCCACAATGGAAAAATAATTGACAGTCACATAAAACAAAATGTATTCTTCAACCAAAGAGTTCTATTTTCAAATGTTGTAATTACTTTTTAAATATTGTTCTTGTAAGTGGCCAGTTCCGGATACATAAATAGCAGCCCTCGTATTACGATGTTATTGTGGTTATATAATATTTATGCAGAAACTGTATTGCTAAATTACATTAGTTTTAATAAGAAATTTAATGCAGTGTTAGCACTAATACCGATATTTATTCGACAAATTTATTAATTATAATATTACAAGGTTTGAAGGAAATACACAGAATATTGTGTATTAATAAGGTTTATTCATATCAAAACAAATTATTGAACTCTCAAATCAGTTTTATGAAAAACACAAAGTAATTAAGGGGGTCTAGGTCAAGAAACGGACGATTTTCGAGATTTAAACGGGGGACAGGAGACATAACAATATAGTAATTTTAATTATGAAAAAAATATATGTGTTAGTTAAGGATCTAACACATTGAAATTCATATTCCATTACACAATATCATGAACTTCACTCGATAGAAAAAAATCCCAAAGTTACATCTTCTTTTAACAAAATTGCCATACTACTTACGTCCAAATTGTTTGGAATTTTCAGATAATTTTTGTAATGAATTAAAGACAAAGAATATATCTAGTTAGTATCGTTTATTTCACTCGATTTAATTGATGTATAAAATAACGACGATCAAAAACTATAAAATTGGTTCGGCTGGTGCTTTCAGTCACACACTTTGCGTCTGCAATTTTATAGTTTTTTGATCATCGTTATTTTATACATCAATTAAATCGAGTCAAATAAACGATACTTACTAGATATATTCTTTCTTTTTAATTCATTACAAAAACTATCTGAAAATTCCAAACAATTTGGACATAGTACTATGGCAATTTCGTTAAAAGAAGATGTAACTTTGGGATTTTTTTCTATCGAGTGAAGTTCATGATATTGTGTAATGGAATATGAATTCCAATGTGTCAGATCCTTAACTAACATATATATTTTTTTCATAATTTAAATTACTATATTTGTCTCCTGTCCCCGTTTAAATCTTGAAAATAGTCCGTTTCTTGACCTAGACCCCCTTAATTACTTTGCGTTTTTTATAAAACTGATTTGAGAGTTCAATAATTTGTTTTGATATGAATAAACACAATATTCTGTGTGTTTCCTTCAACACAACAATATTTTATTCTTTAGATTTTTTCTATACAACCATGCATAGAATCCCCCTCGTTTTGACTATGGCCTGTTTCAAAAAATCTATGAGTCGCAAGAAGTTGAGCAGCATAAATACCGCAAATAGGTAAAGCGCAAAAATATAACGATTTTTGTTTTGTCCATACCATCCATCTGAATATAGTGATAATTTATTAAAACCTCTCTCTTTTTCACTTTTCAAAAATAATAATAAGGCACTTCCTATTTCTGTGCTACCTCTTTTGGCTATTTGATAATGCCACACATAACAATATCCTATTTTCCGAATAGCATCGTAAACAGTAAAATTGTAGCAAGGATATTTCCGTTTGTAATAGAACGCTGACACTTCAGATTGAGGTATACTCAATACCTTAATTGCATAGCAATTAGCATTTATCAAAACCATAATGAATTTATTTTACGGCAATAATCCGGTAAACAGGTGTTACCAAAATAAGATGAATATATATTTATTTGTAAGATTGGGTTACAGTACTTTTGCTCGTAAAGTTTTATAATTTATTTCCGTGCAATAAACATATATTTCATTATATCTTCATAAATATCACTAAGAAAAATCCAGAAAAAATTCACAAGGTGTATTTTGGTCTTCTGATTACGAATTTCACATAACAGGAAAAAGTCCATACTAACACATTACGGACTTTTAAATGCTTGGGGGCGTCGATCTATGCACCGTATATGCATATAAAAAGCGCTCCAACGCCTGATCTCTCTAACCAGTGACATCGGCCATTTTTTCCACTGCGTTATAATAGTGTGTTCTTCTATACTGCACACACACACAAGGGCATTATCAAATTACACCTACGTTGCTGGCTGGGTTAAATGTTACCGAAATCAGTGTAGGAGGCATTATAATTATAGTGAAACAAACAGTGGAGAGTCAATGAACATTTATTTACTGAAATAATGAAGAATGAAGTAGCTCGGAAAGCTAAATTCACCAAACTGTTGCCGACGGTAATATTTAAAGCAATCTGAATTATATATAGCATAATCTCCCAGTACTTACGGCTCTTCTGGAAGTAGTTTTCGGTAATATTGTAATACTCTTTGCATTGCTAAAAGCATTTCCAGCAAATCTCGAGTTAACACCCTCCTGTATTTTAACGCAAAATGCTATTTTTAAAGGATAGGGAATAGCAAGTCTAGCTCTCGAGGGTTCCCTGAGATGCTGAGTATTTAAAAGTGGCAGGCAGGCTCTTATATAACTCGCAACGACGCGTGTAGGACTTATGTAAAATATAAGCGCGTATAACAGGATCGCTTAGATGCTTGCGTAGATTTCTGTTGAGGTTTGAAATCGAAAATGTATTATATTAGACACATAGGAAATCGTAAATGACATGTCACTTAGCAATATCATAATTTTAGTTGCGAAGCCCCTCAGGCTTCAGGCTAGATATTATCTAAATCAAAACTATATTTTTTTTTTCTGTTTATCATTGTAAATATTTAGTTGAATTATTTTATTATAATTTGTAGTATCTATTTATAACTCCAGAAGCGCCACGTTTTATATTGCACACTTAAAATCCATTAGCGAAACCGTGAATAAACCTTTACGACACCAAAAAGTACAATGAGCAAAAAGTATTTTGGCGTACCACAGGGCATGTCAATTAGCCCGCTTTGTTTTTACATTTATAACACTAATACACAATTGGCACGATGTCGGTGCGGACAGGCGTATAATATTAAATTACGATTGTAATTGGGCAAATAGTCGAGCCCATTGTTGGCATTAACATACGTTTGTATAGCACAGTTGACATGACCTGGTCGGATATTGGTGAGCTTTGGCATGGAATAAATGCAGACGGAAGTTGGGTTAGAAGATTGACGCATTAATTTACCAATCAACTCCCAAGCGGTCGAATTCGACCGCGTAAACAATAGATTTCCAAGAATCCGCGATCGAAGGATTAAACGCTGAAGAGAAGCCACATTTATACTGTGATATTACAAACACGTGAGATAAAGAAAAAAATTGTGAAAATTAAAATAAAACTACACATGAAACTCTACGATATGACGCAATTCTTAGAGCAACACTACGAAAATGGTTTAAAAATTAGCGAATTACGCATTATAAATCAGGTTTCTAAGCAACTTTTGAAGACAAAGATATAGAAATATATACTGGTTAAAATGGTCAGACTATAACAAGAGTCTTTATGTATCAACCCTTACGGGTATGCACTATTTGTATGATACAAAATATGCTACTGCCAAAGCGAGGTTTACCTTCTGTCCTCCCTATATTCTATGCTATTATTGAGCTGTAGCGTCAAATTCCTGTAACTACAGGTGTGCATAAATTATATCCGCTACAGTTGTCAATGGTAATGCCCTCGCCTGCCACACTTAATCCATTTTAGCCGGTAGTATTACGTTGTGGATATGTTTAGAAATAACTAAACCTAGTACTATAAGTTGTAGTACAATATTTTATGATTATAATTACGTATTGGCTTTTGAAATTATTTTAAGTACATACAATTTATATCTATAATATATATAAAACTCAAAGGTGACTGACTGACATGGTGATCTATCAACGCACAGCCCAAACCACTGGACGGATCGGGCTGAAATTTGGCATGCAGGTAGATGTTATGACGTAGGCATCCGCTAAGAAAGGATTTTGATAAATTCCAACCCCAAGGGGTTAAAATGGGGGATGAAAGTTTGTATATAATAATACTTCTTAACGCGAGCAAAGCCGCGGGAAAAAGCTCGTAGTTTATATACTTTTGAAATTTATTCTTTTCTATACTTATTATTCTTTTATACACTTTTGAAATTCTTTTTTTATATACAATTAGGGGGCAATCGAGCAAACCAGTCACCTGATGGAAAGCATCTACAGTCGTCGATGGACACATGCAACATCAGAAGATTTGACAGCAGCAGTACCACAAACATGCTAATTGTCCACAAATAAAGAGCCACTTTACAAATATCTAATAAGACTAGATTAAAATCTTAAGCACTACAAATCCGACACAAATTACTGCCAACCGAAGAAAATCTAATATTTAGCATCACATACACCTAAACATAAATAAAGCTTACACAAATTTATTCATCGGCATGTTTGAGTCGATATCGGCTCGTGTAATATAAAATATCGTCGATTCGGCAGTTATCGGCGATAAATCGTGCACATGTTGGATATTAAATTGCTGCTTTACGCCCCGTCAGCGGAGTCGAAAAAACAAAATTACGCTTTTTGTTACGAGAACACGTGGGATAGTGAGTTGGGGGTGATGAATGGCCATGATTGTGAAGGTTGAGAACCCCCCACTTTATATTAGTACTAGATGACGCAACCCCGTTGCACCTAAATTTGTTTATCGCGCGGGAACCGTACTTTTTTCCGGATTGAAAGTATCTTATATATTTTCCGGGACACAAACTATCTCCATACCAAATTTCAGCAAAATCTGTTCAGTGAAGAGGTATCAGACTCATTTTCACATCTATAATATTAGTATATATAATAATATTATGATGGGTAGACATGATTGAGGAGGTGTCGATAGCAAGCAGATTCTGACAAAAAAAGTAATCCATGCTTTAGATGGGCATGACTGAATCAGCCCTATACCTGATAGCCAGTTGGATGTTCCACCCCCTGGGTTATGATATTAAAGGAAAAGAAAATATTGTCACTGTGTATTGCGTAGGTACTTGGACACTATAACAACCGCTCCTGCGTAGCTGGCTTCGTTTTTATAAAACCACAAAACGAAATCGGTGTGGGAGCTACTATTACGAGCGTAAATCATCATCATAATCATATCAGCCTATATTCGTCCACTGCTGGACATAGGCCTCTCTCAATTAACGCCAAGATGACCGAATAACGTAAATAATACAATACAATAACAAGCATCAAAACAAGAATTATTATTCCCAGAAAATAAAACCTCTAGTCGTTAAACTATAAACTGTATAGCTACAAATTGTATAGCTATAAAAAAACTTGACTATTAAATGCTGCTGAATTCCGAAAAATGTTTAAACATTATTAAATTTCTCCGTCGTTAGAAACGCCCGAGGGAAGCGTTTTTAAAGTACAATCTAAACATAAAATTTATTTCAAAGAGCGATTGTTTTAATATTAAGATAAATATCTGCATTGAGACCGTGAAAGGGGAGGATATTAGAGGAAAAGAAAGATAAATTTACTTAAAATCTGCAAAGCTTTATTGTGTTTGCGAGTGTCGTGGGCTGCTCTTTTAATTTAAGGCTGCTTTACATTGATAAAGTAGCTGGCGCAAGCAAGTTTCAGTTTAACAGTATCCATTATATTGAGTTTGAGCAATAATATTCCAAAAAACATCCATGAATGGCAATAACTCCGAGATATTTTTCCATTTACAAGTTGTAACAAAATTAAGTGATAATACTTAAGGGTGTATGTCGCATATCTAGTTAACTTTGAAAATAGCAGCGCTGAAAAAGTTTCTTTTGACTGCTGTTTCTTTTTGAAATGTACCAACGTCATAAAGCCTATATAATACTATCAGCGCTGCTACATTCACAGGAAACTCTGTGTAAGGGACACATACACACCCTAAAGTCTTATCACTTTGTATATTTGCGATCTAGAATCCAGTAATACTGGCGCTAGCTACTGTATCAATGTAAGTACTAACTCCAAGACAGCCTCGACTACAGACTGAAGATACATTGACCTCTGTCGAAACTTTGCCAAATGTGCTTACTTTGGTAGCAGTGGGCGTAGGTTTCCCGTTAAAGATAACATGGTGATAAAACAGAAGTCAGATAACTTTACGCATAATGAAACAGAATATAATAAGTTAAATACCTTAACAGCGTTATAAATTAAATTATAATGAATATGAAAACAAGCACGTACCTGGACGTGCGAGTGTTACCCTAAAAAAAAACGGCCTTACCTTGTTGCTAAAAAGTTTTGTCCACACTGTGCCTTTTTCTGTTCGTCAAGAGCATGCGTTATAGCGCAGTCAACAGCGAACGTGAGGCATGCCCGTGACGCATGCCCCTGACTGTATCCAAAAAACAAAAATGACAATGTTGGCGTTGCGTTCGTTGACGAATTCAATTATTGAATGCGCCAAAACGAAAGTTGAATGAAAAAAGATGATGAAAATACATATTAATAGTTTAGGCTCTTACAAAAATATATTTTAAAAATAAAGAGATCGTTAAAGTGTATTTTTGTGTTCTATTCACTTGAATACTAGACCTATTCACAACATTTAAGGGATGCCGTTACAAAAGAAACAATCGCAGTATAAAATGCGGAATTTTTCGTAGTATTTTTTCAGTTGAAATATCATGCGGTCGGTTTGGGGATCAAAGCATCGGGAATGGATTCCCGACTGTGCGGTGACGCAGTGGCCAATACTGCAGGATTAAAAACTGAACCAAAAAATACTTGTTCTATTCACAAGCTATACTAATATCATAAACTACCTGGTGCCCGCGACTTCGCGTAAGCATAGTAGATATTATTTTTCAAAAGTATTCAATGTACAGAATTGACTTTCCTACGATTTTATTATATGTATAGATGAGTTAGTTTTTTCCTAAAAAGGAGAAATAAGACGCAATACAAACGCCTTTCGAAAACTGTATGTTTAGTTTAGTTTCACACTTTGTTCTTAAAAAAGGAGAGATATAACGCCGCGAAACCGTTTTGTTTTAAGCAAAATGTGCAGGAGGAGGCGAAGCCCCCCCCAAGAAACGACTGATGCCGAAGCTCGTCGCATATTAATCAAACGACACTCGAAATCGGTAAAGATAAGATAGATAAAAGCTCGTAGCAAGGCAAGGAGTGGAGATAGATACAAAGTGTAAAGGACAAATTTGTAGGAAATTTTATGAGCTTTCATTATGTACCGGACTTTTTTTTCTCTACGACGCGCCGTTTTAGCGATATGAGCAAAAAACTAAAAATATGGGAAATTGAGCCCCTCCCCCCACCCTAGGTGATATCATTAAAATTTATAGCCTATGTATTGACCCGAGCAAAATTTGAAGTAAATCCATACAGTACTTTCTGAGTTTATCCCGGACATACATACAGACAAACAGACAAACAGACAAAAATTCTAAAAACTATATTTTTGGCTTCCTTATCGATTGTAGATCACGTCCCAAGTATTCAATTTTAAAAATATTCATTGTACAGAATTGACTTTCCTACGATTTTATTATAATATTATGTATAGATGTCTGCCTGTTACCGATAAGAATTTTTTCACGTTGAGGTATAAGTATTTTTCACTACATAATATAAAACAAAGTAGCTTTTTTGTCTGTTCCTATTTACTTAAAACTTGCATTGTACATAACAGATTTTAACATCAATTAATACGATATAAGAGTTTAAAACTCTTATATCGTATTAATTGATCATTATATTTTTATGCACGATATTACTCTGCCGTTTGTGAACTCATTTTCCAACTATTGATTTTTCTTTGTTCCAAATTATTGATTTCAATATTTTTGCACTATAATAATGTTATTATAGTATGTAATTATATTTTATACTTTTCATGCAGACCTAGCCGCACGGGTCATCTAGTATTACGATACATTAGTTCGCGTAAGCGCAAGCAATATCTAGTCTTATAGCGCTTTTATATAAAACGCTTACCCATTTAAAACTTTCAAAATAATTGTAATTATTTTAAATTCTAAATGAATTCATTAATGTGAGCATAATTGTAGTTATTTGAGTGAGTCGTTTCACAGTTCATTACCGAAGCTCGCGTGCTCTATTTAGTTTACAGCAGCTAAAAATTCCAACAACTCTTTTCAAAGCTTAATGTTAGAGTACCTAGGTTTTTAGGTCCATTTATTTAAAGTTACAATATAAAACCTATCACCGAATTTAAGTAAGACTTACGCAAGTAGGATTTAAGGTTAATCTTGTGTTAAATATTCTACATAAGGTGAACGCAGATTTGGGCCGCACCGTACAATCAATATGTAATTTGCCCTCCGAATAAAGACCTACCGTTATTTGACGTGATGAATCGTTAGGCGGGCATGTCAAGAGGTCACAGAAAAATATTTACTAATTGCTGCTTTTGAGAAATACAAAAAAAAAAAAAAAAAAAAATTGAAATGCTTTTTTCTCGGAAACTATTGGTTTTAGAAAAAATTGTTATAAATAAAAAATGTAGAAGGCATTGCGAACTACATTTTTTGTCATTGGAGTGACGTCATCCGACTTGAAATACAAAAAGTAGAGGGCGCTAATGGATCAAAAAAGTGTTACAACGGTATTTTCGATAGGAAAAATTATTTTTTCATAATAATGTAAATTAGAAAATTGTTCGTCACAAAATTATCTACAACTTTTATTCAAACAAAATTTTTATAAAACTCACTGTTTTCGAGCCGGAACTTGTCGAAGTGTACAAATTGTACATTATGGTACCGTGTCGTTGCACAGTCCTCATGCAATGCATTTTTTGAAATTCAAATGAAATATTAGTAGTTGTTTTCTAATTTTTATATCAAAAATTTTTCGATAACATGACTTGATTTTGATGACTTTTGTTGAGCAAAAATTTGAACTTAGGTGAATTCTGTGGTAATTAAGAAGAACGAAGAAGTTAAGTGGTTTTGGGACTTGACATTTTGAAATTGGATGAGAAATACGATTATAAATTTTAAGTACCTACATTAAAAATGAATAATATTTTTTTTGTCAATTTGAAGTTTGTATTAATGAGTGAATTAATGACATTTTTAAAAGCAATTTTTTACATAGAAACTGGTATTTCTTAATTAATTGATTTTGCTTCATGCTAATAATTGAAAGTTTTCTTGTTCATTATTTACTTTATTATTGATGCTTTAGAAAATTTCTTTCTTATTTCTTCGTTTCGTGTTTCTACTTTTGATTCTTTTGATTTTATTTACTCTAAATGTTATTAAATGTTATAGAAACAATAGAAACAAATACAACAATAAATTAAAATTGATAAACTTAATTTGTGTGGTCAGTCCTTCTAGGTATACGCAAAGTCCGGTCTTTTTAGTGTTTCTGGTGCTGACTTACATACCTTTTAAAAAAAAAATTGTTTGAATAAAAGTTGTAGCTAATTTTGTGGCGAACAACTTTCTAATTTATATTTTTATGAAAAAATCATTTTTTCTATCGAAAATACCGTTGTAACATTTTTTTGATCCGTTAGCGCCCTCTCCTTTTTGTATTTTAAGTCGGATGACGTCACTCCAATGACAAAAAAATGTAGTTCGTAATGCTCTTTACATTTTTTATCTAACAAACTTTTTCCTAAAACCAATAGTTTCTGAGAAATCAGCATTTCAAATTCCGCACGCACCGCAGTCGCCGCATTCGCAATTCTTCATATTATTATTATGAAGTTGCAAAGACTGCGGCGCGGGTAGGTAGGTATGCGAGCTTGCCTATAACTTCATATAAAGAATTCGAAATGCGGCGACTGCGGTGCGTGCGGTGCGGCCAAATCTGCGTTCACCTTAAATCTGCGTTCACCTCAAATCTGCGTTCACCTTTAAGGTGAACGCAGATTTGGCCGCACCGCACGCACCGCAGTCGCCGCATTTCGAATTCTTTATATGAAGTTATAGGCAAGCTCGCATACCTACCCGCGCCGCAGTCTTCGCAACTTCTACATTCTTTATATGAAGAATTCGAAATTCGGCGACTGCGGTGCGTGCGGTGCGGCCAAATCTGCGTTCACCTTTATTTCTCGTTTGCCGTATTTATGAGAAGGACGAAAAACGTGCCCATCAAACTTATGGTTTATATCTTTGCATGTTCTTCTCAGACAATCAGGTGTTTAGTCTGCATTATATTACAAGATTCCAACTTGAAAACATTTTTCGGGTTGCCCGAACAAAGAAAGTAAAGGCTATAAAGGAGCTGCACAGTAGCGTTTAGGCTATATTTTGTTCATTACAAAAATTATAATTTTAACTAAACCCTTTCCTCCATAAAAATAATATACCTATCTTAATTATTCGGTAACATGTTTTCATTTGAGTTCGTTATCTTTCGCGTGCGGGCCGCACTAATACAAAAAGGGTAACATTATTAAAAGCGACCCATTGTTATTTGGGTCGCGGACCGTTTGTGTATTTTTTCCCTTCCCAGACATTACACATACGCCTGCATAATTTGCGAATTCATTTGCGTATGCTAATTATTTCATTAGCTTTGTTTCAAAGTATTTGATACCGAAAACCTTTATTTAGTTTTTTTCCTTATTGTTTTTAGGGTTCCGTACCCAAAGGGTAAAAACGGGACCCTATTACTGAGACTTCGTTGTCTGTCCGTCAGTCTGTCCGTCTGTCTGTCTCCAGGCTATATCTCAAGAACCGCTATAGCTAGACTTTTGAAATTTTTACAGATTATTAATCAATATAATATTATCTGTTGCCGCTATAACAACAAATACTGAAAACAAAATAAAATTAATATTTAAGGGGGCTCCCATACAACAAACGTGTATTTTTCGGCCATTTTTTGCTCTATATCAATAATAGCAAGAGGTAGGCACTTTTTCACACATTCTTTTGTTATTTGTTTATTTTAATATAAATAATAATATTAAAATAAAATAAAAATTTTAAGGGGGGCTCCCAACAAAAAACACAATTTTTAGCCTATTTTTGCTCTGTATCGGTACGGAACCCTTCGTGCGCGACTCCGACTCGAATTTGGCTGATTTTTTATGTTCTTATGACTTATTCTACTATAAAAAATAGAATATCATACACAAATAGAACGGAAACTTTTATAGAGATAAATTAACACGCCCTTCAACCAAGACCTTTTCTTTATAGAATCGCCGATCAAAATATATGGAATCGACATACATTCGATATTATGAAGTTGACGTTCGACTTGTCTAATGTAATTTTACATTTTGATCGGCGATTCTATATAGAAGCGATAAAAAACTTGGCTACAATCTCAGATTCAGTAAGTTTTGTCTCGCCTTCTGTATATAATACTAAATTTGGACAACCTTAGTACCATTACACATAAATATAACAAAGATAGAATAACAAAGATAATTAATAATTAATTCATTGTAATCAGAAACTTTAGCGTTTTATATTGAAGCTACAAACTTTTAATTCTCCACATTCGACTTCAAACCGTCTATAAATACTTGTGACTCTTTGTGACGTGAAATCACAAAAGAACGGAAGCGTCGAACATCAAACGATTCTTACGTTTCAATTAGCCCCAAGTCCGTGGAGTGTCTTTTGAGTATAAAATCTCGTTATAAAACCCTCTCCACTCAGATATTTTTAGTGCCGAGAGGTTTTATGCACGGAGCGATGAGATTTAAACTATAAAATATAAGTGCGATTCGAACTATAAATTATTTGAGAGGTTTTTTATGCACGAGTTGTATAAAAACCTGATAGTACTTTGAATATGTGATGAACTTTTCAATCTCGAAAAAGTTGCGTCTGCAGCCTGACTTTAAATGTCAAATGGCCCCAAAACAATCCAATAGCTTTGTCCACACTGGGCCTTTTTTTTTGTTCATCAAGGGCATGCGTTATAGCGCAGTCAACAGCGAACGTGAGGCATGCCCGTGACGCGCGTTGAAATCGTAGCGCTCGCTAGGACACTTTTCTTTCAGCGCGGATGGATTTTGACGCATTCAATTATTGAATGTGCCAAACGAAAGTTGAATAAAAAGAAGATGACGAAAATTGAAGATGAAATTGCATAATGTAGACATAGCTTATCGACTTTTAGATATTTTGCCTCAAAAGATAATAATCAGCGCCTGGAACGATTTTGCTAAATTCTTGACATATTCATGGAAGTCCAGGGAAGGTTTATATTAGGAAGTATGTTTAATAGAGACGTTTTTATTAAAGTGAATAAAGTTCGATGGTTCATCTATTTAAAAATAACTAGGAACAATCTTGAGTCTGCGTAATGATAAACAGAATTAAAGTTGGGTAACCGTCCAAAGTTGTGAATTGTGTTTCGTCGCACATGGCGCTCTCTGTGTATAGCAGCACGCTCGCGCTAGACTGACGCGGGAAACTGTTCTCGCCGTTAACCACAGCTTAGTTTATAGTTAGATCATTATCATCATTGACTACCAAGCTGATGCGGAGTTTTTAAGCTATTACATATCTTTTATCGCGGGCTTTGAAGGCGGCGACCAAATCGAGAAAATGCGTAACGAAAAACACCTACACTCATCTAACGTCGTTTTAGTTCGGCAGACGTCGGCTCGGTGCTACCCCACCGCTGTGCCACTCGATGCGACGTTGCCAGACTTCAGCACGGCATTTGTGTGCGTGCGACTAGACGTATGCGAATTATAATTGCTTATGTAGATAAAAAGTCGCCGCGCGCAAACCCGCAATAAAGGCTATGCAATAGCTTAAAAGTTACTTCTTCAGCATTATACATTTACAGCAAACTCTATATTATACGCTACCCATACACACACAAAGTCACTTAGTTTTGTCACACCCTTTCTTCTTCTTTTTCTTCTTTTTTGGCAACTTGACACAAAGGATGTGTATGTTGTGCCACAGACAACGTAAAGAGGTAAGGAATATGGCGGGAAAACCATATTCCTCCTATTATAATTTTCATCATCGTTTTCATGTATCGTCAGGTCTAAAGTCTAGTCAAAGTCTAAGTAAAAGTCAATACAGTCACAGGAGTCAAGTCGGTCGATTCAGTAAAGTGGTAGACGCTTTACTGAAACTTTCGATGGAGTTTTGGAGGGAACACTTTTGTGTTCCCTCCAAAACTGATGTAATATCCAGAAACGTGCTATTTTTAGCACGTTTCTGGATATTACATCACTTTCCTACACTTGTGCATGAACACAAATATCTAATGGTTAATATTCTACCAATATTACACATTAAAAACCCAGCTAACACAATTTTAGGAAAATAATACAAAAACACAACAGCACTCTTTCACATGCCCGCCAAAACTCCCCGTCACACCCTTTACATTTGTTGTACCTATTGTGTTAACCGTTTGAAACATTACGTGCTACACACAGGTCATAGTGATCATATAGCACAGGTGGATGTACAGCCAATATCCTGCGCCGCAGTTCCGGTGTGGGCGCAATGTTTCAGCTACTTCCGGCCGCCATGACAGCTCCGCGGGTGTTTATTTTGACTTTATGGTTTGTGGTGGAACATGGTGATAGAATATTACTATGTTGTTTTTGTTAAATAATATTTTTCTCTTGTAATTTTTTTTTGTTTTTACATTGGGCAAAAAATATATTATATTGTAGTGTACATATCTAAATTTCTTTTATAAAAACCTTTTTTATATTATTTTGTACTCTTTAGTTTATGGTATTTTGACTTGTTTACTTTTTGATAGATTTTGTCATGAGATTATAACAATTCATCTTGAACATCGAGTGCGTTATTTTACAAGATTCTCCTTTGCACCTTCTAAACAAGAAAGTTGGGCAAGCGATTCACCTCGCAACGACGCGAGGACCGTGCTCACTTCATTGGTGACCCCGGAAGGAACACAGGATGGAGAATCTGAAGGAGAATGTAACCAGCGAACAAGGAGACGGCGCAAGACATCGGTGACCATACACGCCATCTCCATCACCATCACTCCCCGCCCCTTCGCACCGCGTCAGCCAGCATCGCCTCATCGGGTATCTCGTCCACTAGCCGCAATGTACCGCGTCCTGGACGACTCCGCATCGGCATCAACGGGCTTTCTCACTACACCGACCGGTCAGCAAGCAGAGCACATCTCTCCTGGTCAGCACGTAGCATCGGCCCCGCACGGCAGCTATCCGACTCACTGGATCCCGTGCAGCAGCTTACAGTTCCGACTCACTGGGACTCACTGCAACAGTTCCGACTCACAGGAACTCTGGCGACTTAAGCGACAAGACTTAAAGATTCTACCTTCGGTCATGTTTACTGACTATTATCGCCCTTGACGGTCTCTGGAGGGGGGTGATGTAGTGTACATATCTAAATTTCTTTTATAAAAACCTTTTTTATATTATTTTGTACTCTTTAGTTTATGGTATTTTGACTTGTTTACTTTTTGATAGATTTTGTCATGAGATTATAACAATTCATCTTGAACATCGAGTGCGTTATTTTACAAGATTCTCCTTTGCACCTTCTAAACAAGAAAGTTGGGCAAGCGATTCACCTCGCAACGACGCGAGGACCGTGCTCACTTCAATATTAAGTATAATATAAAATGATCGTGTTGCGGTGTTTGTCAAACTCCTTCAAAACGGTTGGACAGATTTTGTCGAAATTTAGTGCGCCTATCGGGTAAGTCTAAGGCCGTGGCCACCTGCAAGACAATTGTCGCGAGAAGTGTCTGACAGTCTGTCTGACAGCAGCTTGCAAGTGTGAATCCCGTAGCAAGTGCTGTCGCGACAATTTGTCAAGTGCTTCCTGCGAGTAGTTGCGAAAGCTCTCGCAACAGATCTTTCTGCTATATCTCGCAGCAAGTTATTGCACGTATGGCTTGTGTTTTTGTTTAAAATAATGATATAGTTCCTATCTTGTTTGCAGGTGGAAACACGGCCTAGGAATCTGGTTTTTATACCCAAAACTATGTTGTTATACCCAAAACTATGTTGTTATACCCAAAACTATGTTGTTATACCAAATAGCGCCTAATCCCAAATCGCGAATACAGAAACGTGTCTGGAGGCTCTAAAATGAGTTATCACAACGTCTGTAATGCCATTAACTTCTCGCTCGAATGACCTTTCTTTAAGGCTCTCAAGCACATTTCCACAATGTTTGCCTTTTCAGCTTGTATAAATTAATAACTGTTAGCATTAAGCTAACAAAAAAAAAGAATTATTAGAAAATTTTTCATAACGCGCCTGATAACGATCCGTCATGCAACAAGATGGTGCGATACGGGGTATTCGGAAAAGCTTTTAGTTTTTGCGAGAATGTGCCGGTTTGGGCCAAGGATTAAGCTTGAATGTAAAATTCCTACCTTACTAATAAAATATTTTTACTACAATCCATTCTTACTAATATTATATTACGGTCGAAAATGATTCTGTATTTCTGTCTGTTGGTCTTATGTTAAAGCAGTTAACACCCGAAGTAACCTTTTAATGCTTAAACACATAAACCGATGTTAATGAAATTTGTAAATAATAATAAAAATATTAATATCTATGGACGCTTCACACCACGTCAGTCTGGCCCCGTGCTAAGTACCTGAAGGACTTGTGTTACAGGTACCAGACAACTGAAATATATTTAATACTTTTATATATTTTATGCTATACATATATTTAAGATTTTTATTATATCATACATATCCAGACCCAGGAACATTGAAAAAACTTTTTGTTCCGTCGGCGGGATTCGAACCCGCGACCCCCGGCTTGAGCTGCCACACACTCAACCAATTGAGCCACAGAGGTCGTCAATACTTTAAAAGCTAGAAAGGACATGGAATAGTTTTTTTTTCGGTGAAAATACAGTCCCGGCGATAAACGACAGTGCAAAGGCGAAAATTTGTGTGTGTTTGGTACAGCTCACTTTCCTTCTTACGAATTTTCGACTAGGTCACATGTACTGACTTTTTTACCCATCTCGAAAAGTGCTACATAGAAGTTATCACTTTATAAATACACGAAAATACTAAATATCCACAGCCGTATGTTTCAAGAACAAAACAAACAGGTGAAGAGCCTTGCACACATTAATAAGGCCCGGCTCAACATCTGCCAAAAGAGGAGATTCATTCCCACTGTCAGCTTAGTTCCGTTATACCCGTTTCGCACCTGACACATACACACAAACACACACAACGCGGAATTCCAATTAATAATAGTTTACGATTTATATTCTAGTGTTTAGAAGATGCTAGGTTGGAATTATTCACTAAGTATTACATATAAGTTACTAAATTTACCTAGTATACGTATCTAACAATATATTCTTTACTCATTCTTATATAGGTACTAGCTGTCCCGGCAAACGTTGTTTTGCCATAATATAAAGTATTTCGCCCATAATATTATTTCATTGAAGTGACTAATTAAGTATGTCGCCATGGCAACGTCGATCGCTATCCCGTCGCACAAACTTAATGGTCGCCGTCAGTCTCAGCTTGTAATAATTTACTATTATTTATTCAACAAATGCACTTATCAATATATAAAGTACCCAGTAGCCGATTCTCAGACCTACTGAATATGCATATAAAATTTGGTAAAAATCAGTAAAGCCGTTTCGGAGGAGTTCGTGGACTAACATTGTCACACGAGAATTTTATATATAAGATAATATTTGAATAAAAAGTTATTTAGTATTGACTAGGCGGCCATGTCGATTTTAATATTTGTCACAGATAATAAAACAAGGAGGTACAAGGCTATTTATGTTCCCAAAGGAATTCTTCTGACGTACTAGGTAAAATTGGTAAAATGCTGCAACAGCTAAAGTTATCAAGTGATTAACCGTAGCAGATTGTTTCATAGGCATTTCGTAGCACCGCTACGAAATATAGATTGAACCTCAATCTACGAATAATAAAAACTAAGGAAACGTAACTCCCATACTTCAATCGTTTTGAATTTAGTTCCTTTTCGCACACTAAAATAAGGCAATCTAGTTACGAAATACTACATTAAATTGACAAATTAAAGCCGTTGACAATAATTGTCACTTCTATAATTATAGTCCGCGCGGAACTAGTTGGCCGCGCCTTAGGTATGTGAGCGGTGGGACGGAGAGGCAGGGGCGCTTGATTTTGACAGTTCTGGCTAGTTAAAAGCACAAGAGATTGCAATAGCAAGATGAGTCCGCCGATAAAAAGATAATCTAAGGAAATAATATTTAAAGTGCATACGTTTTTAAAAAAACGGAAAGCCGATGTCAATAGTTTAGAATATAAAACTGATCAATTGTCTTTTATTTATTCTTTTCAATAATTAAATAATATTATTGTTCACGATATCTTGAGATTGGTCGTCACTGTCTAATCTCATGTGCGTTGCGAGCAGCAAGCAACCCGCCCCCTCACCCCCGTCCCTATCTAAGGCTCGGCCAACTAGTTCCGCGCGGACTATACACAAAATTCTTGCATGTATTCGGGCCTCTTTTTGCAGTATGCATGTATTCGGGTCACATTTTGGAGAATCGGAACAAATTTTTCGACACAGTCACTCTTCCTTCGTTTTTATTATTTTTAGACCTCAATAAATTAATTCGTAGCAATCTCGTAGCACTGCTACAAAACACGAAGCCTTTTTCGTCTACAAGCACATCTACAAGACAACGTCAGCATTTGGATTTTGGAGACATTTAATAATTGCTAAACTCTAATTTAATGAAGATTTTTGATACAAAATATTATGCAAAATTTGTGTCAAAAGGTTCATTTTTAAGTTAATAAGTCACTAAAAGTTTTTTAGTGCGGCGTAGAGGTATTCGGATAAGCTGGGGTTCTGACTATCGAGGAGAGCCTGCATTGTGACAAAACTAAAATAGAAGAGAACTTCATAATTTTAATATTTTTAAAGAACTTTTGTGGCTTGTATCACTATAACAAGATGAAAATCATGTAACATTACACCATAAAATAACTTTCTTATAATCGAGCGTGTTTTACAACAGACTATAAAGTTGATGTGCCCTAAAAATGACATGTAACTTCCGGTTTTCACGTTTGCTATTTTGTTTCTTTCCGATAGTCGTAAACTTACAAAGTAGTGTTATATGGATTGTAGGAAAGCATTTATTTGTTAGTCACTACAATATTTTGTAAATAAAATAACACTCGTTACATATGGACTATTTTTTCAGTCAATTCATATATTTTTATTTTATTTTCGTTTATTGGGGTCTCCAAACAGTCTTACATATTTTTAAAGTAAGGTGTACATTTAAAAGATTAACTAAATGTAAAACCAACGGCGGTGACCACAGATGAATAATTAGTATTTATACGAGTAGGAATAAATTGAGAAATTTAGTTTAATGAACTGTGTCGGTTAGCTTTTCACGCTTTAACCACTAAACACATTTCGATGATATTTGGTTTGAAGGTGCTGTAAGTTATAAGGACTGTTTTCTTAAAATGGGATCAATGTGATGCAATGTTTAAGTTATTTAATACTGATTTAATTTTTATTCTTCGATAGCGGATTCTTGGAAATGCTATTGTATTCTATTATTGTCGCGCTCGCCGGTGCGCGGACCCATAAAATGGGTCTTGAAGGATTAATATTAATTTTAATATACTTGGTAATATTTTGAGTAGCTTGAGCTGAATTATTTACGTGATTGTTTTAGAGCTCTAAATTTTTAATACAAAATTTAATTACCACTAAAACTTTGAATATAACATTAAGGTTTCTGTTACAACTCAACTCTATGTTTATATCGAAAAGTCACCCATTCGGAAATAAATTACCCATTCGCTTCGCGTGACACGTAATAACTTCACGTCTGTTATGACCTGTCAACCGCCCGCTACTGTCAAACAACTGTCACCAGCTATGGCCTGTCAAATGCGTTATGAACCTGTCAAACCCGCGTCTCGCGCCTCGATAACCTACGTGCTCATTTACAGTCATCCTACCTTGGAGTTTTTATATATTATAATAATTCTTTCATAAAGATCCTGTTAGAGTATAAGTAAAGTAATTCACGCCTTGCCACGTTCCAAGGTAAGAGTATGGAAGAAGTAAGGTAAGAGTGAGCTTACAACAGCGTCACGAGGTAATACGATGCATTTTAAATGAGTTGTTCGGAATAGGAAACTCAAAACTTCAGGCGGTAAGTCCATCAATTTAACGTGAGTCTTCTAATGTGGTGAATAAGCTTCAGTTTTTATTGCTCATTCAGAAATGCATGGCATCGCATCGTAGGAGTCACGTTGCAAAGGGAACCAATCCTAACTTACATTAACGTTTTTAAAGATCTAAGCACAATATAATATTAGTAAAGATACTTACAACTGCAGTAAACGGCTTTGTTCTATACTATGTAGTAATCAAAATGATTACAATTACGTAAATAGTAAGCCCGTATTACGCATTGAATGTGTAAATACTTTAAGTCTGACCAAGCTGTCGAGGTCTGTTGGGAAGGGTTAAATTATTATTCATAACATTATTCAAAGCGCGGCAGCCCTGGGCAGCTGGTTCCGGATAGGCCAACTTTAAATTTAGTTAAAAACTTCCCCCAAGAATAAGATTGTTCTATGCTTTTCCAGAATATTATAAAATAAAACGATTTGCCTCGTGAAAATGGTTTGCGGCGCGTATTAAGGATTTTATGAGTTTCGGGTTAATATTTTATTATCTATAGTAGCTTCTTCACTTACGGCCGTTCCCAATATTCAATCTATCTCTGGTTTGACATACGACCGATCGCAGCTAAGTGCGACCGCACATCGGAGACATGACTGTAGTTAGACAGTCTTGTTTCACATAGACAAGTCAGTCTTACGACACAATTAAAACAGTTGTGTCTATCATGTGGCGCACACCAAGTCAAAACTGTCTTGACTACGATGACGCAACGCATACAATTGTATTATATTAAACAGTAGAGAACGCCCGGACAGAGTAGACAGAATTATAGAGTATGCCGACTTAGAAGTTAGAAATTTTGAAATTTGACGAATATATGACGAAAATCACTAGGGTTGTTAACTTGTCACTACGAACTTAAAACTATGACATATTACAGGCACTAGGGTTTCCTATTACTGTATTTCTCTGGGATGTTAAACATGTTAAACACGTTAAAAACGGGTTGTGAAACACGTCAATTTGAAATAATTTATATTTAGAACTTAGGTTTTTCAAATAACAAATATAAAACCGAGTGCATTTTGCGTCTATTGCGAGCAGTTCTGAAAAATTTTATAGATATAGATAGAAAAGTTCTCATTCGGATAAAAATAACTTCAAAAATAAACGGGAAAGACTCGACGGGAAAGATAGTACTTGGATCGCTGGACGTGTTTCTCTTTTTGGTCGTATTATTGTTTATGTTTTGGCACATATGATTAAAATTGTCAGAATCTAATTTTGAAATCTATAAGTATTTAAAAATAAATTATATCAGCCAGCGCGAGGCACATTCCATTCATAATCTTAGTGAAACCCGACATTTTATATTGAAACCTGTCCGTCTCTTTGCAGTCGAAGTCCAGAGCTCGGAACCGGTACTTTTTTAACCAGGTTAAAACGCTCTATAACCAGGTTTTTGGATAAGTGCTCGTTCAGAGCGAAATAGAGATGCGAGCGGTATTGCTTCTGAAATTAACCTGGTTAATTTCTCGCGGAAAGTAACTCTCGGAACCGGTATTTTTTTAAACAGATTAAAACGCTTTATAACCAGGTTTTTGGATAAGTGTTCGTTCGGAGCGAAATAGAGATGCGAGCGGTATTGCTTCTGAAATTACCTGGTTAATTTCTCGCGGAAAGTAACTAGTGGAGTGATATCTTCTATCCCTTTCTAGTGCACCATCTAATAGCCAATAGGCCATAACTTATTTATGTGTGGACAATGGGTGATGGTCGTGGTGTGTGTGAGTGGGCGGGGCGAACATAACTGCGAACGGTTCTAACCGGTATTTTGAGTAGTGAGCAATTTAATTTTGCTCTTAGAACAAAACCAGAAATAATTTCGGACCGTTCAGAGCGCTCTTTTGGAAATGTATGGCGTTTCTAACGAACAGGATCGCGAAGATAAACCAGGTTTCCGAGCCTTGAGTCGAACTACTGGTAGTTATGTCTATTGTGGCTAGACAGTTTTGTCGTAGATGTGCGCGCTCGCATACACTTTAAAGGGAAGCCGACAGTCGTTAGTCAGACTTGTCGCGGGGCGCATTAGACAACTTTGTCTATTAGACGTTTTGTCTCAAATGTGCGCATCTAGTGCATTTTATTAAGCGATAGTCTGTCTTAAGACAATCATGTCTCAGGTGTGCGGTAGCTCTAACATTGAATTGACATAAAATAGATAGCTATTCCTATCTCTAGTAGGGCAAAACCAGAGATAGATCAAATATTGGGAACGGCCGTAAATAATTAACATTGAAATAAAATCAGCTTTGAAGGCTCTTAAGCCTTCAGAGCTGACTTGAACGCGTGACCGCTCTCTGTCTGGTAGGTCCTTAGACCTACCAGATAGAGAGCGGTCACGCGTTCAAGTGTTCTGCGTTCATTCTACGTTCGAGCGGTCAGTCACACGGAAGCAATTTTGTCTTTGTGAATATATCTATTATCTATGTAACGTTATACTATACAAAGATCGCAAAACTGACCGCTTGAACACTTGACCGTGTGACCGATCTCTAGCTGAATCGCCTATGAAAAATGAAATTGACACAAAACGCGCTTACCAAAGAGTTATAGCGGTCTTTGAGTTTTCCTATCTTGATATCAGAGTCTCCCTGTCCCATTATTTATAATACCCCTCATGATTTACAGGTGATAAGGAAAAAAACTACAATCATGATTGTCATTTATCAATGTGGCAAACAGCATTCCCCTTAGTTTGGTATGAATATTATTGTGCAATCATAACACAGAATAAATAATACCTGCCTTTTTGCAACATTATTAACTGTTTGATTTTAACTTTATTTTTCAATAATAAACATTTATAGCAAGTTTTATTTATATAAAACATAAAAAATATACATTTTAAAATACGTTTGGTATTCAAAGTTGTGTAATGTGAATGTGTATGTTTTATTATTATTAAAATCACGCTCACCCTATATTAAAAATATTGCGATGGTTGAAATATGAACATTTTTTTTGGAATAAAACTTTTTTTCAGATATTATATTTTACTAAATATATACTTTATTTTAATATAGGCTGATATGATGATGATAATGAAATATTTACTTTATCGCTGTTAATATAAAAAAAAAGCAAACGAAGACTACATATTAAAATAGTTTGAAATTTGTTTTGAAAATACAACATTCAACATTAGCATTATAGGCCAGTCATTAAAGCCAAAACCCGAAAGAAATTAGTAACTTGATGAAATTTTAGGGGGTTGTTAAAGAAGGTAAAATAACTTACCGTGTGATTTTGCAGCGTTCTGGGGTGTACGGAAAGGGTTGAAAAGGGGTGAAAAAGGTTTTTTGTTAATAACATTGCGTAAAAAATTAGTAACACGCTGCAAATTTGGAATTAGGTTGTTCTTACCGTTTTGTAACGTGTATTAAATTTGCAGCGTTTTACAACATACGGAACATTGTTTATTATTAAAAAACAATAAAATTTGTTAATAACAGGGGTAAAGAATTAGTAACACGCTGCAAATTTGGAATTAGGTTTTTGTTACCGTTTTCTAACGTGTATTAAATTTGCAGCGTTTTGCAACATACGGAACATTGTTTATTATTAAAAAACAATAAAATTTGTTAATAACAGGGGTAAAAAAAATTAGTAACTCGGTGTAAATTTAGAATTAAGTTGTACTTACCGTTTTGTAAAGTGTATTAATTTTGCAGCGTTTTGCGACATACGGAACATTGTTTATTACTATATGAACAAATATTTCATTTAGTATTGATAACGGTAAAAACAACTTAATTATAAATTTGCAGCGTGTTACTACATTTTTTACCCTTGTTAATAACAAATTTCATTGTTTTTTAATAATAAACAATGTTCCGTATGTTGCAAAACGCTGCAAATTTAATACATGTTAAAAAACGGTAAGAACAACCTAATTCCAAATTTGCAGTGTGTTACTAATTTTTTTACCCCTGTTGTTAACAAATTTTATTGTTTTTTAATAATAAACAATGTTCCGTGTATTGCAAAACGCTGCAAATTTAATACACGTTACAAAACGGTAAGAACAACCTTATTCCAAATTTGCAGCGTGTTACTAATTTTTTACGCAATGTTATTAACAAAAAACCCTTTTCACCCCTTTTCAACCCTATCCGTTCACCCCAGAACGCTGCAAAATCACACGGTAAGTTATTTTACCTTCTTTAACAACCCCCTAAAATTTTATTAAGTTACTAATTTCTTTCGGGTTTTGGCTTTAATGACTGGCCTACTACGCCACGAATACGTTGTAACCAGTCGTTGCTCGTTACTCTCGCTTAAGCTGATCGCACATAATATTATTTTGTCAGCACCGTACGCGCCGTACGCGTCGAACGCACCGCCGCGCCTATAGTACACGAAATGCGGCGCGTACGGTGCGGACGAATGTGCGAGGTATCACATCATTTCATACAACGAATTCCAAAGCGCGGCGCAATCCGCGCGTGCGTCCTGATAAAAGCACGATCACCTTTAATCATACAATACTCTACAAAATCACAACAAAACACGATTTTCCAGTAAAAAACAACAAAAGGCGCCCAATTACAAAGACACCTGTCGCGATTCATCAAGATACCTCTCGCTGTCAAATTTGTTAAGAAGTGTCCCCGCCGGGGGACATCTGACCCCCCAGGGGGACACCTGCCCCCCCGACGAAATGAAGTGTCGGTACGTGACTCCGAGGCGCCGATAAAATTACTCGACACTTACGCTACATTTTAAAGAGGGGAAATCTATACTGAAGATAACTGGCTGATCATTTCGGTGTTCGAGTGTGGAAAACTTGGATGGAATATTATTGAGAGTTTTTATTAACCTTATTTCTTGTTCGTATTAAATAGATTCTTGTTTTTAATATAAAATAACTATTGCTACAGAGCCTATAACGTTGATATTAAACTTAGGTAATGTAACCTACATCGCTAAAAATCATGTTTGGCTAAAGATGAACAGTTCTATTGCTCTGTTTCGGATCAATTTTACATTCATTTCTGTTACATAATGACTAGTTTCGATAAAACTATCCCTTTAAAAAAACAACTCGTAATACATCAGAAATTGTGCAAAAAGACTTTTTTAACTAGTATGAAGTAGTAACTTTTAAGCTGGCTAATACTAAAGCCATAGCGACACATACGTATTTTGTATGCCTACATAGAAAGAAGATATGAACATTTCGAAATTCAAAATACGAAGCTAGTTTTCAATTATTTCCGTGCTGTCTACGGTTGGGGTAAGTGAGGCGTGTGTGATGACGTTTCCTCTGTGGTGTGCCAGCACTGCATGCCAACATTCAAATTCCTAAGTTCCTTGTTATTGCGTAATATACTATGCAAGGAAGTGTTTCTTTAGGGTGGTATTACATATATCAAATATTTTTAAAGGGATTTTGAAGACTTTATTCAAATATCTTGGAAAAAAAATTGGGACAGAAAAAAGGAAATGGACAAAAATTTTTATCATAATAAACGAGTTTTTATTTTTTTCATAAAAATGGTTAATAGAAGCCTAAAGGCCCATCGGCCAATGACGCGAAACTGCCTATATGGCCAAGCATTAACGTAGATTAAGGGCTCCTCCCACACAAAACTGCAAATTCCCATCGCATCGCATTTGCGTTTTGTTGCAGATTTTTGCGATGTGATGCGAGTTCGCAGTTTTGTGTGGAAGCCCTAATGTCAGTCATATTATACGAATACTATTTATTTAAATCATAAAAAAGAAGTTATAGATAAAAAAAATGGTTATTTCAATTAAATTGAAAGGTAATTTTAATCTGCCTTCAACTGCAATTATTAACTGTTATCCACTATTTTCAGTTCCTATAGTTAGTTTAGATTCATTTTGATCTCAAACTAAACAAAGCTCAGAATTTTCGTATTTTACAATGAGAAAACAAATACAAAGGCAGATTAATTTATTCTTATTTGAATTTAGTAAAAAATTTCATAAAAAAGGATTGGAGCAAAGTGTGTAAGAGCACTCTTACCACGAACTCGCAAGGAAGTGTTCAATGTTTCTTTAGGAAAGTTTGGCTTCGAACTTCATTTTTTATTCTGTTTGAGGAGTCGTTTGTTGAGATGTGCTTCAATTTTTCCGTTGAAAATATTTTACGTGGCGCAGGAAATATGGTTTTATGTGCTCGAAGAAAAATTTATAATATTTACATTTTCAGTTCATCTGTTCATCATCTTAGAAAGGAAATACTAATTTATAAACTGAAGGAAAAGAGAATACAAAAGTTAAAACAAAGACCCTTGTTTCCGTTGAGGATGATTTCATACAGATTTAAAATATCCTAATCTGTAGCTTGGCTAATATAGCCTAAGTCGAGTCCTGAAAACGAATCTGCAACCTCTCAACTGCAAACCAAAGGACCACTTAGCTATGAACGATCTCACCAAAAAATCACCAATGTTAAAAGACAGCTTAATTAAACTGAAAAAAAAAACAAAACCTTACATAAATTAAATCATTTCAAATTATAATGAATCTACGTTATACAATAAAATAACAAAATTAAGAAAACAAAACGAGAGGGTAATTCCCGAGCTAGGTACATTAGAAGCGTAGTTTTTGTTTGAATATTTTAAACTTGTAAAAATGAAAGTTTTCGCAACTCCTGAAAGGGTTTTTGTTGAAACGAAAGTTGATAGCTCCAGTGTTTGCCCGTAAAAGAGGTTCTTCAGTTAGTTTGCAGGTTATTCCCAACTTTAAACTGTCTTGTTTATTGTCTTGTTTGCGGGATTCCACGTAATGATATTATAGATTTCTGGCAAAGATTTTAAAACTAAGGATGCGCAACGTATAATAAAAAGACTTTATGCAAGATTACGTCACCTTTGTATGTAACTCTTTGGTCTTCCTGCTTAAAGTTTCAACTCAACGACAACAATATGACGAGTTTTCAATCAATTTGCATAAGTGTTCTCTAACTTGATAAGAACTGATATTCTTTAAAAATCCTGAAAAAAAACTCGAGTAAGCAATATCCCCAGACATCATTAAACCGAATAGTCTTTCCCGGGTTTTCATCCGGAACAATACCTCCATTCAAATATGCACCCCCGTACAAAAAATACTTCCGCGTAATTGTGCACAGACAACATCTTAATTTGTTTGCTGTTTATTATTCAGGGAGTATGTGAAAACACTTGCAAACATACAGGGGATTAGGGGAGCGATACCCTCTTTTGATGAGCCGTACACACTTGCCCCATCCCTGTCCCCTCTTACCCCTCAGCTATTTTAAACAATCTGCGAGCCGTCTACATTCGGCTCACGTTTAGCTTGATTGTTTGATCTGGAGCCTCGCGAGTAATGTATGCGATGGGCCCTCTAACTTTTAATGTGCGTTGTTCGCACGCATTCCGAATAATGCCGCCATCAGGGTTGCCTATTGCCGGATTATGAATCGTATTGCTCGTCGGTCGGTCGGTCGGTCGTCGATCGTACTCGGTATCCCTGCGCTTACGACTCGGCGTCCCTATGCTTACTATTATACTCTTGCTCCTGTCATTAACTTTTAGATACAAACGTCAGCCAGCGGTCAGTGAGCCGTAAGTGTTGTCACCTAGCCGTAGCCGAGTAGGCCTTAGGTTGACAACGAGGAGATAGGGTGACAATCTTTTTTCCAATTTGTGTTTTTTTCGCCTGCCAACCCTGAAGCTTCCACATAATGAACGGAACGTAAACCCATTTGGTAATGGAGATTAGGGAGCTTGAAAAATTAGAGCCCGAAATCGGTTTCAACGTTAATTTGTTGCGGTAGGTACGGTTCTATTGTGCTCATTAAGACGGATGAGCTTGGCCGTTCCGAAGAAAAATGGCAATCTAAATAACTTAGAATTTTGACCCTTCTTTTTGCAATTCATGCAAATTCATCTTTGTTCTCATGTAACGAGGGACTTGGAAAGGCCTAGGGTAAATTTTGGTGAAAACAGTATCATCAAGACAATAGAGTTCACGTCACACATGAGTCAAAACAGTGAGAAATTATGTTTAAATTAAGTCTATGAAGCTAGAAGAAATATGTCTACAGATAATCGAAATGATTGGACTGGACACACAATTCTGTACTTTAAGGCGCAGCGCAGACTCCGTGACGTGAGATCCGTGACGCACTTTTTGTCTGTGGAAATAGAACCCATGCAATTATATGCGGACTTTTTGCGCGTCGTGTGGGTTACTGCATAATATAATTGCATAGGTTGTATTTCCCACAGACTAAAAAGTGCGTCACGGATAGTCTGTCGTCTGCGCTGCGCCTAAACATTATACATAAAGTTTTGTGACTAAAAAGTAATTACTTTTTATAGTCACAAAACTTCAGGTGTGTGATTTAATGAAGACAATTGTCTTCATTAAATCACACACCTGATTAAAAACTTTTAGTATAAAATTTTTAGCGGCATAGTGCACTTTCTTTGGGATAGGAAGAAAAATATTAAACACGTGACCTGATCTAAAATATGTAAGAAGGTTGGAGAGTAGATCGTTGGCGAGGCGTAGGAAGTTACTACTTTTCTTTTTTTCCATCGGAATCCCGGATTTCAACCCATTTTTTTGTACGGAACCACGTATACACACTCCAACTCGCGCCTGGCGACCCGACCCCACAATATCAGGCGCCGCGGAGCGTTTCATTTGAATAAAGTTCTGTCGGCGGATTATTTTTGTATTTTGTTTTAATTTGTCGCTCGCCCGTGGAGGGTGCGGTATAATTTTTTATAACTCCCATTTAATGGTATTACTTCCGCACTCTGGCTTCTCTTTTATAGATATCTATTGGTATTTGGTGGGCAAAGTTTTTCACAGTTTGAGCCGTAATTGAAATTATAGTGTGCATTTTATTATAATGGTAAAAGGTAATCAGATTCAACGCTTAAAAATTGATATTGTCGGTTGCTTTACGCTTAAGCCACCGAATAGAGGTATTTCGAGTCCCGAAAGATCATGTCAAATTATCGTGACAAGAGTAACTGCACCAAAAACAAATTTCAAACGAGGCTTAAATCCCATCACATCGTATATCACCCATACGTACCCATCACAAACGTGGGAGAGCCATGCGTCGGCACGAATGGGCCGGCTCCACCGGAGAAATACCACGTTCTCACAGAAAACCGGCGTGAAACAGTGCTTGCCGATGTGTGTGATGTGATGCTGTGTTTCGCCGAGTGAGTGAGTTTACCGGAGGCCCAATCCCCTACCCTATTCCCTTCCCTTCCCATCCCTACCCTCTCCTATTACCCTATTCCCTCTTAAAAGGCCGGCAACGCACCTGCAGCTCTTCTGATGCTGCGAGTGTCCATGGGCGACGGAAGTTGCTTTCCATCAGGTGACCCGTTCGCTCGTTTGCCCCCTTATTTCATAAAAAAAAGCAGATAAACGTAATGTTTTCTGTAATTCTTTTATTGATTAACTTCAATTATTTACAGTAAGCAAAGACTTAAATCCCATCACATCGAGATAACAGACCGCTGACGAGTGACGACGACTCAATCTTGTTAAAATTAATAATTCAGCTTAAAGCGCTTTCACGCTGATTAATGTTCCGGTATTAAGCCTCTTGAAGAGCTGAATTTTTACTAATATTCATGCGAAAGTATGTCTGCCTATATTTAAGTAATTTGGACAATGGTTTGGAGTTGTAATGTCAGGCTGTCTATGTCATGATTCATTCTTTGGGAGGTTCTTGGCGGACAGAAATAGGCGCGATAGCTATATTGAAGTAAAAGAATCACATGGTCATTGCCGAGACTAGACCATGTCCTCTGTATTCCCCCCCTGTTTATTAGTGAATAAAAAACAAATTCGAAAATACCTTCCAAAAGTGCAAAATACTTATTCATGCTGAGTCACCGATAAAGTTACCTTATATCTATGACTATAGGGATTAAAATGCATCGTAGTACAATGCAAGATGGAGCGATCCCACCGTATCTACCGAAGATATATCTTAGAGTCTACAATTCTACATACATTATACTGATAAGTGATAACATTCAACGCGGTATGGACTGGAGTTGAATCGTTCAGTGGCTTCAATATATTTAACTTGAAAATATCAAAGCAGCTGCCTCGATTCTTATTCAAGTGCAACATTGATACAACTTAATTCCTATTTGGATACAGTCAGTATTATGTAAATAATAATAATAATATCTATGGATACTTCACACCACGTCAGTCTGGCCCCGTGCTAAGTACCTAAGGGACTTGTGTTACAGGTACCAGACAACGGAAATATATTTAATACTTTTATACTATACATATTATATTTAAGATTTTTATTATATTACTAGCTGTCCCGGTGAACTTCGTGTCACTTTGAAACCTTCCCTGGACTTCTACGAATATTTTAAGACTAAAATCAGCCCAATCCGTTCAGTCGTTTTCGAGTTTTAGCGCGACTAACACATTTGAAAAACCATTTTTATATATAAGACTAGCTGTCCCGGTGAACTTCGTGTTACTTTAAAACCTTCCCTGGACTTCTACGAATATTTTAAGACTAAAATTAGCCCAATCCGTTCAGTCGTTTTCGAGTTTTAGCGCGACTAACACATTTGAAAATCCATTTTTATATACAGTAGGGCCTCGTTAATCCGGAGAGGCAAAAACACGACCCATTGCGGATTATCGAGGCGTCCGGGTTATAGTATGCAAATATTTAATGTTAATAAAACACCATTGTTTGACCTTAGTTTCTTTAATATATTTTTTAATATCAATGTCGAATATTTACGTGGCGGTGCCATGATCTTAGCGAACGTATTACCACAGAATCCAGAATTATGGCCGGTTCACAAGTAGGTATTCAGTTAATAAGTAGTCAACTAAATTTTTACTTAATTTGAAGTGCCTACACAAATGTGTCAAGTGACAAGTCTCGCCTGCCAACTTATCAGAAAATTAGACAAAATAATTAGTGTCCGATCGAAATTGATTTTTCAGCCGAAACCGAAACCGAAACCGAACTTTCGGCTTTACCCTTAGTTTCGGCCGAAACCGAAACCGAAACCGAAACTTGACAAAACATGTAAAATGACGATTATTTACTGAAATTTACTGTTCTGTTGTTCTGTATCATTTGTTAACACATAAGAAAAAGTGCCAAATTAGATTTTTTGTAACATTTCTTAAAATTAATATTATTAATCTTAGACTCGAATATGCTCCCTAGAAACTTTTCAATATCATATTATTCAGTTTTTTTATCCGATTCAAGTTTTTAATGTATTAGAATAAAGGATTACCCTAAATAACATGAGCAGAATTTATTTCAAGACATTTACTACTGAAAACACAATCAATTGCAGACATAATATCCTTTGTATGGGAAACACGGACATGCAGGCTCACAGACCGCGGTCGAAGTTCAATACAAAATTACTAAGTAAACTTGCAGTAAATTTGGCGTCACAATTTTTTGGTTCAGGAGACGTTTTGCCACTAAACCTAAGATAACACTAGTCAACACGATTTTTGTGCCTGAGTTCTATGTACGTAATTTGGATGTCTAACACTAAATTAATTAGAGGAACAATACGTCTTTTTACGTCAATTTTTCACATTTTTGAAGATATTTTTACGCTTTAAAGTACATACAACTCATAATTTGACTAAAAATTAAATACGCACAGTAAGTGCCAGCAGCAAACTTCCCGGTCCAACTCTGATATCCCCCCAAACCCCTGTATCTTTGGTCATGACGAGCGAACGTCTCTAAGAATTTTGAAAAAATCTTATACTTTTATTTATCATCGCCTAGACTCTAGAGTCTAGAGTAACAATTTCCAAGAATCCACGATCTATCCACGAAATAAAGTTTCCGTTATAGTCTAGGGCCTAGACTATAACAGAAACTTTCTTTATTTTAATCCTTCGATTGCGGATTCTTGGAAATCTATTGTTATTCTATTGCTATCGCGGTCACCGGTGTCCTTATGGGGGTTGATAGGTTAATTTATGTTTCTGGTTAATTTTCAATGCAAATAATCGGATCGGATAATAATCGGATAATAGTCATTAAGTAACAGGCACAAGAAAACAATATTTTTTTTGTGGACTTGTGTAATGAGGGCCGCAAGTGTGAAGCTTACCGGGAAGTGGGGTAGATAAGATTCAAGCAGGGTAGGAACGGTCTGTGAGACTGCGCGACCATAGTTAAAGGTTAATTATTTTAAATATCAATAAAACGCGTGGTGAAAGGAAAATGAGGCGAGATGATTGACTAGAAAAATCTCGCAAGCTATATTTTCATAGTCAAACAAAATTATTCAGTAAATAAAGTTCACAAACAATATCAATTTATAATAGCATTTACTTAATCGTTTGTTTGGGAAACACACAACAACAACAAACAACAAAAACAAAATAAATACTCAAAACACGATTGAATGGACGGTGTCGAACTGGGCCGGGGCCTCGCCGGCGAGCAAGTACGAACGACGCACGAAAATTCACGAAAACTGAAGTTTCGGCGAGGCCGAAAGTTTCGGCTATATTTTGGCCGAAACCGAAACTAAGGCCGAAACTAGATTTTTTGGCCGAAACTGGCCGAAACCGAAACCGAAACCGAAGTTCGGTCGGTCACTAACAAAATTCTTATTATCTTGTTTAGTACTAACTAAATAATTGTACCTTGCTACTTGCTACTCATTTTTATGTTTACATGCAATTAAGAACTTAAAATTAAGTTGAAATTAAGTTAACTACTTATCAACTTAATACGTGTAAACCAGCCATTACACGAAAGGCGATAAACTGGAGCATCCATACGATAAACAAAATACTGGCGCATTGGCTCATGACAGTCCGCACCTACACTCGCCGGCCTGCCCCGCGAATTTAACTGGCCGGCCGGATTACAGCGATCACCGTACAAGCGGGAGTCCGGATTACCGAGGCCCTACTATATATAGATACACATATTTATTATACATCCAGACCCGGGAACATTGAAAACTTTTTGTTCCGTCGGCGGGATTTGAACCCGCGACCCCCGGCTTGAGCTACCAACGCGCTCACCACTGAGCCACAGAGGTCGTCATAGCGTTAAGGGTTAGTTTAGACCAAAAATAGGCGTGACTTATTATCTCATAGAAGCAATACAAAAATAGTTTTTTTTTTACTTGCGATTGGCCTACCATAAACCACTGCAACCCTGTGTCGCCAGGATCAAGTATGGACCCGCAACAAAATTAATCAGGAGAAAGGTAGGAAGAGTAGGAGATATTCTAATTTTGAAAAAATGAGAAGTCACACATAGCAAGAAGTCGCTTGTATCGTATCTTTTCGGAATTAATCCATACACAAAATGCCTAATTTTTAAGAAATGGTACATGTAGAGATAAACTACGATAACATGGCGCGCCCCTCCAAAATTCAAAACGTTTGAAGTGCGTTGTCAAAACGTTTGAAGTGCGTTGTCTTGCGCGGTCGGCTAGTTATGATTAGTTGACCAACAAATCTTGGTAATAAGTGACATGTGAAATATTACGAGTACTGGTTGATTGGTTGAATACTTACTTCATACAAACTCTTTCGTAAGGATGTGACTACAGTCTACATACATTGAAACAGTAATTTGGAGGGGCGCGCCATGTTATCGTAGTTTATCTCTAGTTGCTACGACTTACAAGAAGTCTTTAATAATACTTAAAAATATTACTTCCATTTATTAATCTTTTTTAGCATTGGCCAAAATATTAATTTTTTTTGCTTTGTGTAAGAAAAAAGCCTCCATAACGATTTCTGTTGGCCATGTAACGTACATAGAAGATTCTTACAAAACCACTTAACTACACATCCTCATCAAAGGAATTTCGACTCAGCACCCACCGTGTAAGGTCCAAAATACAACGCGCGAGGTATTCGTGTAAGACGGACAAAGTCGAGGCTGTTGACATAGTTTGAGCTTCCGTTTTTCGACGCATCAAACTCTTGGGAATGAATAGATTTTATATTCATTCATTCTTACTACCTAGGTTTTGTTTTATCTAGGTCACATTTTATACAGGTCTTAACATCTTTAGTACTAAAAAGTATCTAATTATAATACCAGACTTTTATACTCCAGTTTGAAATTACAAGAAGCGGTGTAAGCAGTAAGTAATACAATTTTCATAGGCACTATTATTTACTACTAGATGACGTTTTATCACGCGGTAGCCGTGCATTTTTCCGGGATAAAAAGTATCCTATGTCCTTTCCCGGGACTGAAAGTATCTCCGTACGAAATTTCAGCAAAATTGGTTCAGTGGATTCAATTGGATCTTGAAAATTCATTCCTCGCAACGCAGCTTTAACTAATGAATTGAAGAAAGATATTAAGTATAATAAAGTATAGTTTTATCATCCGACGCAACAAAGTAGCGGCAACATTACAATAATGTTGTCATAAAAAGTAAAGTCATGATACACCATCGACTAACTACTAACGAGTTCGGCGATCGATCAGGGGCACAAGCTAATAGCGCGCTCGACAAATATTAATAGTTGTGATGTTATCGCGATACTCATGCCTAATGGTTGAAGTGGACAACTATTAAAATTACCCACGATGCATCATAAAGTATAGACATAAAACTTTTGAAGATTAAAAATTATGGCATGTAAAAATGTTGTGTCAAAAGAAAACGAAAAGGTACAAGCCGGGTCAAAAAGTGTAGGAACGAATGATACTGAAATTAAACATTTTCTATACAAAACTGTTGGTACTTACATTGTACCTTTAAAACGAGCTAGACGTCAGCTATTACATTTTGACAACAGCTATGTACTACAAGCTGTTGAGCTGTAAGGAATTAGCTTAAAAAACTTATTAGATTTCAAACGCTTACTTATGATACAGCTGATACTTTCGTTTCAAGTAATTTTTTTTAAAAGCAATTTTAGATATGTATTAAAATTTACAAAAAAATTATAGAATAATATACCAATTTTCCATTTAAACATGCCATGAAAATTTCATGGCATATTTATTGTTTATTTCAATAAATGAATAAACATTTAATTTTACTGCCGTTCAGGAACAAAGGGCTTTCTCTCTATAGCATTGTTATCAGCCGTTATCAATCAAGTGGGTAGTTGGGTCACCTGCATTATCTTTGTGCGAGATAGTCACCACAATGTTGTTGTATCTTATTTGTTTCTTTTGAAAAAATCAAGAACCCACGGCAGTACTAAACTTTTTAAAACACACGAAACGATGTATTTATGGTGATAACGAAAATTAAAAAGACAAAAAATTTTTTGCTTGTCAAATCCGTTTAGTTTATTACTATTATTAGGGGCAGCTGCCCCCTCCCTGTCCCTACCTGGGTACGCCCATGAATTTAGGAACTTTTAACCGTTTTTCGTATGACTTCAAAGTTTTTGACACAAAGATTTTGACAAAACACTTTCCGATACATCTCATTGTGTCATGAAAAATGAGGGTAGAAAGGTAATTTTTCTTAATCTATTCATTCCACATCAATGTAACCCATCGGGCGCGTTTGCTCACGGCTACAAATCTATATTAATCGCGTTGTACTCGCTGTGTTTTTCGGCCCTTCGCTTTGCATACACAATGGGAACATAATGACACTTGCATTATCGGATTTGGGCGGACCCTTTGGTGATTCGTATTTTGGATTTGGGTTAAGCTTTGTGTACGTTGTCAAATGGGCTTTCGAACAACATCGAATATCAGCCAATGCAATCGATTGTTTTGATCCATAGCAAATGAAGTGTTATGAACTTATTGGATATCCATACATCCATACAAATATTATAAATGCGAAAGTGTGTCTGTCTGTCTATCTGTCCGTGTCTGTCTGTCTGTCTGTCTGTCTGTTTGTCTGTTACCTCTTCACGCCCAAATCAGTGAACCGATTTTGCTGAAATTTGGTATGGAGATACTTTGAGTCCCGGGAAAGGACATAATATTATTATGATACTTTTTATCAAAAAAAAATGTACGGTTCCCGAAGGTAACTGAATTTTGGTGCAACAGAGTTGCGGGCGTTAGCTAGTCAAATATAATGAATCCTCATTAGAATCCAGTTTATACAACTTCATTTGCTATGGATCAAAATGATAGATCAGATAGAATGTAAGTCATTCTTACTTTTTCTATTATTTTCACTAGGTTGTGTTAAACTCTAATCTTTTGCAACATTTCATCAAATTAAGTCGTCTTTGTTTAGAGTATTTAGTTTCACTGCAAACATTCGTCCTAAAATATCAAAAGAGAATATGAGAATCTTAAAGATGAAACACAAAGCCAAATAATTAGCCCCAAACTTGTAAGCCTGTTTATGCTCACAAACTTTTGAAACGTAAGATCCCTCGCTTCGGCTCCAATTACCTATCACTTATTTTGTGACAGCTTAAGTCTACAAAATAAACTCATTATTTTAACAATAAACCGCAGGCTTTATGTAAAAAAATAGCTTTTTCTTGCGGCTTCACACTTCAGTATCAATGATAATATTTTCATCCACTATTTATTAACCATCCATCGGCACTAACCATCGGGGTGGAATTTTAAAAATACTTGTGGTGCCATACTCATTAGAAGAAGGGCAAAGTTTTTTGATAAAACGGTCTGTCTTAATATTATAAGTAGGTGAGTTTTTAAAACTGTAACAACAAAAAAAAGTGTTGGTTACAAACTTTTAGGATGGACAACAACTGAGAACTGTTATTAGTGGTTAACATGAATTTACACTAAGAACCTGCAGTACAATAAATTACATAAACTTAGAAATGATTTTTAAATTTACACCCCTAAAGAGGGTGAAAAGGGAATTAGCATTTGCTTCCCAATCCGAGCACAGCCGCGGGACACAGGTAATATAATACAATATTAAGATACTGATGAGAACTCAGCAATTCAGCTATTATAATGTTTCGCTCGTGGGATGAATGAAATAAACTCAATATACTGCCGACGAAATAGCGTTACCCTGAGTAACCCTTGTGAATGCACAACCACAAATGCACTAAGAACCTGCAGTGCAATAAATTACATAAACTAAGAAATGATTTTTAAATTTACACCCCTAAGGAGGGTGAAAAGGGAATTAGCATTTGCTTCCCAATCCGAGCACAGCCGCGGGACACAGCTAATATAATACAATATTAAGATACTGATGAGAACTCAGCAATTCAGCTATTATAATGTTTCGCTCGTGGGCTGAATGAAATAAACTCAATATACTGCCGACGAAATTGCGTTACCCTGAGTAACCCTTGTGAATGCACAATTGAATATAATATTATCTAATTTATCATCATGAGCCGTCAACGCCACTTTAATAGTAGTATTTACAATTATTACTAATATTGTGTCTTTCTGTCTTTCTGTCTGCGACCTCTCCATTGCCTATTGCCTAAGCTGCTAAACTTAGATAAGCTACATATTTTATTATAATATTTTGTATCTAAGGGGAGAAGAAAGGTTTTGTAGTGTACGTATTTGTAGTAGTGCAATTTACGTATCACATATTATGTGTACAAATTAACCCATCAAGCCCCATATTAAGGACACCGGTGACCGCGACAACAATGGAATAACAATATATTTCCAAGAATCCGCGATCGAAGGAATAAATTGCAAACATCTAGATACTTATACAATAAAATGGCACGTCGTTGAAATTATTCAGATATAAATATTATTAATATATTGTCTCAAACGTATCTTTTGGCTCGTGGACGTACGTCTTAAATCGTCGCGTATTGTACTCTTGTATGAGATAACAGAACAGTGACGCAGGTACAATACTTACGGCGTTTATGGAGCCTTTATATCGTATTTCAAGGAGTTTCAAATATTACGAGCTCATGTTTCGTTCGTATTTTAGGATCTTTCCTTATATCGACAACGTTTTCACTAAGCTTCTACGCAGGTGTAGAAAATCGCTAAGCGGCGCCGTAGAATTTCACGCACGTACACGTGTAAATAACTAGTTCAAGTACGTCGTAATTTGGTTGCGTTATGTCATGCGGTCATGCCTGTTTATTATAATTTATAGTAGGGGAGGGGAAGGTGCTAATTTTGTAGTCGCTCGAGCGTCATGGAGACCTAGTAGGTTTTTTACATTAGGTAAAACTGATAAAAAAAAATAAGAGCGTTTTTTATTTTAGCGGTGGGTTCAGAAACTGCGGCCATTTTAAAGTTTTAAAAAAGAAAATATATTCAGAAAATTGCTTATTTCGGTCAGTTATTATTATATTTTAGACAACAAGGACTTAATCATTTAGTTTAGTACAAAATAAAATATCTTCGAAGTTTAGTTAGGAAAATATGAAGGTTTATTTTTTTATATTTTAAAATGTTCCTACAGGCTTACCTTATCTTTGAATCGTCAGTGCTTTTTATGAAAGCTTCTTTGGGGTATACTAAACATCCCCTATCTTAATCTGACAGATCGAATGACATTTCAATATTCAAAAAAAATTTTTTTAACTCACCACGTGAGAAATCTGATTTCTATACCATGATAACTAGACACATGTTGGAAGCCTATACAAGCTTAATCTGACACGCTCGAGCTACTCCCAAAATCCCCTCTTCCCCTCCTCTACTATTATAGGTCACGACTCACGGCCAACATTGACTTGACATAACCTTTCCTGTCATGCGTATTGTCACCCGCGCGCGGATTTTGTCCGCATGCGGGTGACAACATGCTCCTGGCCACGAGTGTTGCCCGTTTGATAGGAAAAACATAATATTATATGAATTACAATTTTTTCCGGTATAAAAAGCATCCTCTCCTTTCCCGGGAATCAAAGTATCTCCATACTAAATTTCAGAGAAATCGGTTCAGCGTTAATTAGGCGTGAGGAGGTAACAGACAGACAGACATACCTTCGAAATTATTATACAGGGTGTAACAAAAAAAAGTGATAATACTTTAGGGTGTGTATGTGTTCCTTGTAGAGTTAACTGTGAAAGTAGCAGCGCTGAAAGACCAAATTTTTTTTTCACTTTTGTATGGGAAAACTCGTGACGCTGGGGCGCCTGCCCATTCAAAAGGGAAAAAAAATTGGTCTTTCAGCGCTGCCACTTTCACAGTGAACCCTCTACAAGGAACACATACACACCCTAAAGTATTATCACTTATTTTTGTTACACCCTGTATAAGTAAGTATGGATAGGATGCGGTCAACTTTCATGGATGCAGATCTACTCGCAGGCGATGACACGCATTACAAGAAAAGCGCTCTAACCCGACCAAATATTATAGGTCCGCTACAAGTCCGCTATCTGCCTACGAATTAATTCCTCTGAACACACTACACAGTACGCGTATAAAGCTTCATTTACACTACTCCACTAACATCAAGCAGTCCCGAAGGCCAGCTACGTGACGTTTAAACATGCAAAAGCCCAAGATCACTTTAAATTCTGTCCCAATTAAGCAAACAAACAACTTGACAACTATTTAAATGAGCAAATTCGAGCCGACGTCTACGGGGGCTGAATTATTCAGGAGCTCCTGTATTTATTTAATTATTCCCACCTGCTTCGTCATTTTTTAGGATGTGGGTGTTTCCTTTTCTCGACTAAGGCGAGCCTCAAAGAGTTATTGATTTTGGCTGTCTACGTACCTATAACATTATGAAGTCAGTATTTTATTATTCATATTGTGGGTTTGAACTATTCTAATGCTCAAAATACTGATTCCATTTTCTTTAATAAAGATGTCAATATCCTCTCTTCTAGATAGATAAATATTATGATGCCTCCGAAGTTCCCACACTAGTTTAGTGATGACAGCCGGTTTGATTGTAAGCAAGCTAGCAACGAATGAGTGAATTTTTACGCTCAGCGTGTGCGCAATACACAAGAAAACTCTTTCATCAATACATTGCATCGTTTCTCGTTCAATCCAGTTCTTTTTTTGGTTAGGAACAACATTTTTGCGCTCCTACTTCCCACCATCAAGAGCTAAGCTCTAAACTACCGGACCGTGGAGGCGTATTGCCAAAAAAGATCTCAGTCCATTGGATCCTACGAAGGGCCAGTCACGATAGGGCATTAGTACTAATGCTATAAAAACAATGACTCGGCCGTTTCCACCGGCGATGATTCAGCCGTATTGCGTCGCTAATGACTCTGATCTCGAGATCTTCGGCCATCATGAATATTCTAGGAGCCTGAAATTCCCAAAAGATCGGATCCTTTTGTAAATAGTTCTGTTGTTAGACCGAAACTAGTTGGAACAGATTTTTTACCTCTACAAGTACCAAGATTTTATGACTTCGACTTATGCGTGTAATAGATATTATGTTAATATACAGGGTGTAAAAAAACTAAGTAGTAATGCTTTAAGGTGTGTATGGGTCCCCTATATAGAGTTCGCCGTGAAAGTAGCAGCGCTGAAAGAGTAACTTTTTTCATCTTCGTATGGAAATATTCACGACGCGCGGGCGCTTGCTCATACAAATCACAAAAATTTTTTTGCTCTTTCAGAGCTGCTACTTTCACAGTGAATTATATATCAGGAACACATACACAACCTAAAGTATTATCACTTAGTTTTGTGACATCCTATATAAAATATATTGTAGGTATAGATAAAAGGATAGCGTCATGTATGAATTAAGGCAAACTATTATAAAATCACATTGTTCAGATATATTTATATTGTTGAAATAATAACTTTCGATAAGTCGATTGTATGGTCTAACACGTTGTATGTAGCAATAGCCAATAAGATATGGCATTATATGGAACTATATGGAACTATGTGATCTAATTTTCTGTTAAAGGCTAGTATGTTCTTTTATCATTATCATATTCAGCTTAATTTTTATGAAAAGTTAAATAACCTGACTGCACTTATCTAGAAGGTAGTTTGAGTAAGATAGTAAATTAATTGTAGAATTAACCCATCAAGCCCCGTACGAGCACCGGTGATCGCGACAACAATAGAATACAATAGCATTTCCAAGAATCCCCGATCGAAGGATTAAAATGCATGTACTATGATAGTATGTTTTATGGGCACGCTGTAGAACCTAAACAGCTCGTCGGATTAGCGTGAGAGGTGTCATTTGATTGATTTATAAGGGTCAATTCAGACCGCAACGCGACGCGTAGATGCATTTTTAAAGTATGGACTTGACAGATTTGCAATACGCGATTGAAATCTGTCAATTCAGTACAAATTTAGAAATGCATCTACGCGTCGCGTTGCGGTTTGAATGGGCGAAGCCAAACGAGCGTAATTTGTGAGTTGTGAGTCGCAGAATTTCGGTTCGGCAGAATTCTGCTGCTTTCAGTTTCATACAAAAGTCCTGTTTGATTCACACGAGCGTAATGTTGTGAGTCATGATTTGTATGAAAAGATATTTACGCGGCAGAAATTCTACGACTCACATCTCACAAATTACGCTCGCTTGGCTTCACCCTAAAACAGTGAACGCTGCCAGTTTGATTTTCTTCCATAAAATTAAACTAGTTTTTGTGTTCTAATAGCAATTTCCTATATCAATGTTGGTTGTCATCGCTATTACATGTGATATATCGCTCGCGTGTTGGTGTTTATATTGCACAGCTCCCTCGGGCATATAGGGTTACGTTATTTGAGCATTCCCGACCTGAAATTCATAACAATTAAACGAACTGCTAATTATTATGTTGTTGAGTAGATAGTTATAATTTAAAATCATAATAATGTTATGTACAGGGAATTTGTCCGTCAAAAATAGTTATACGTCAGGCTACGAGGAGGATTTTTTTGTTAGTGCCGTGTTTTTTTTAAGCTATTGCAAACTGCATAGCTTTTATCGCGGGCTTTGAGCGCGGCGACCGAATCAAGACATTCCGTAACGAAAATAAACCTAACATGGAGGGGGTTTATTTTCCGGCCGGCACATCGGTGCGGCTTGCCGTGCATCGTCCAAAGTTGTTTCAGTTCGGCAGACTTTGGCACGATGTTTGTGTGCGTGCGACTAGTCGTATTATGCGTGTAGATTAGATGCTATGCAATAGATTTACCGTCCTTAAGTTTCAGAGTGCCGCACGTATTTTTTTTACATATTTTTATACATGAACTATAAACTGATAATAGGTACCTACCTAACTTATTTAAAATTGGTTATATGCAACCACTGTCGCTGAAACCTACAACCCATTACATCATCAGATTACTCGTAAAAGTACCTTCAGGGTCTTGATAGATTCCGTTGAATAAAACATTTAATCTCCGAGAGAATACTCTATTTGATTAATATTATAATAAGGCCGCGAACTTCGGCCAGAATGGATGAGTTTTGGGAATTTAAAGCGATGTCCGTCAACCTCCGCGAAAACGTCTGATAGTTTCCGAGATGCTATAAATTTTAAAGCTCTTAGGCTGTGTAATAATAATGTATGATACATCATCTTCATAACATATAACAAAAGCCAGACTTTAGTTTGCTGTCGTTTTGTGCATTTGTTTCGTGTTGAGAGTCAGGGCAGCCCCCTTAGACAAGTGGCAAAACGCTAACGCTACATTATTATTTTTAACAAAAAAATTAAAACCGACTTCCAAGGTAAAAACAATAGTAATATGAATTAAAAAGTATTAAATAACTCTTACTCGTTAATAGTGCCTTTTTCAGAATTCGTCTAAATCCCAACGACATATTTCTGTACATACTACAGTCTTCATTATTTTGAAGTCGGTACCAGGAAATTTAATCGTGAGTTCAGTAATATGTCAGATCTGAAACTTTTGGGACTGGTACCGACTTCAAAGTAATGAAGACTGTAGTATGTACAGAAATATGTCGTTGGGACTTAGACGAATTCTGAAAAAGGCACTATTAACGAGTAAGAGTTATTCAATACTTTTTAATTCATATTACTATTGTTTTTACCTTGGAAGTCGGTTTTAATTTTCTTGTTAAAAATAATAATTTCACTCTTTTTAGTTATGTACAAAATAAGGCTTTATGCGTAAATAACCAGTACGAATGTTAACTATTCACATTATGTTACTGTAAGCGAAATTGTGGTAAATGCTTGCAGTTATCTAAGCGATACTGCAATTTTCAAACTTTTATCTTTAAAGGTTCAGGAGTTCTGTTCAGTGCCTTTGGACTAAGAGACACCTTCGTATGAAATTTCTCTTATTCGTAACAATATGTTTAACTTACTAGAAACAACATTTTAACCACTATGAGTGTTTTGATATATTTCAAGGATTTCCCTCGATTGCTCATAGATTCCATCATCAGCTTACCACTTTCGTAATTGTTATACAAAATTAAGATTAAATCCTATACAACAACACGAGAATTTTGAAAATCGGTCCACAAACAGCGAAATCATCATCAAAAACATCTGATTCGATGCAAAATATCACGAAAAGTACCAATAATTGGGTCATAGTGTGATGACCCATCATAACCATAATTATACCATGTTACCATGGTATAATTATGGTTTTGATGATGATGATCAATCAAATTGATGTGTTGGCTTATGCTTTCAGTTGTTTAAACAACGCCGAAATCCCCGACCCTGTACCTATAAGCATTCAAAAGTTCTGTGCGGTACCTTCGGATCCAGGGTATAACCTGGTGCGAAATCTTACTTTTTGGTAGCATTTACCTCTAATGCTTCAGAAAAAATCGAAATCACTATATATTTCTTTACAAATTTCAAGGAGTCCCCTCGATTCCTCAAGGATTCCATCATCAGATCACCACTTTTGTGAACATGGTACCAAATTCGAGTCAAACCCTATTAACACAAAAAGAATTTTGAAAATCGGACCACAAACGGTTGAGTAATCGTTGAACATACATAAAAAAAATACATACAGCCGAACATATTACCTCCTTTTTGGAAGTCGGTAAAAAATGTATGCGATTTGACATAAGTCATCGCTTCGCTATCGAATACTAATGTCAAATCCATACATTTTGTAGCTTTAGCGCTAGCGTTTTGCCACTTGTCTACGGGGGCTGGTCGGCCTGTGATTAGTCATTTACACATGCATGGATATTATTTTGTGTGCTGTCTGTTATGAAGGTGGTTCAAACGTGATTTCACATAACCTGAAGTAGCAAAACAGCTGCAACAAAGAACATAGCATTTTTAAATCCATACCGATGGCGATAGATTTGGTCGAACCTAATATCATAGGCTGACCTGACCGAACATCGGTCGGGTCAGTTTCAGGTCTGTGTCTGTCTCTGTATCTTTAAGTTTGTCTGTCTGAGCAAGTTTGATTTCGAGGACAGGGCCGGGTCACTATATTAGATGTATTTACTGTATACTGTGATGTCGCTCAAAAATTAATGTCCTTCGCCACAAGTTTAGTGAATAATCAATTTTTTAATTACTGTTGCCGGCCTTGTCTGTCTTTAATAAATAATCTTCTGTCTGGACAGACCTACAGACAGTCTGTTGATGATGACTGATAACATTTGAGGACACGAAAAGATTACGTCATAACTCAGCAGTACACAAAGTTGCGAACAAGTTGGGAAATATCCACGACTCCTACATTATTCAACTAAATCCATTCGACGTAATATTAATGTATCATCTTGTACGAATCAAAGCGTCTACGAATATTCTACATTTGTATATTGAAAGGAACATTCCTTTAAAAAAATTACTTAAATTTTTTAGATTTTCTATTTCTATTTTTTATATATTTCTTTAGAACTATGGCTGATTTTCCTGTCACGTTGACCGTCGGCGCCGATACCGAAATTTAGAAATATCAGCGCAGACGCGTTACAGCTACGCGTTATTCAAAAACGCTTCCTACAATTTCATACATCTCGGGCCATCAGCGCCGACGGTGCGCGCGCAGTCAGCGTGACAGGAAAATCGGCCTATAAGCGAGTTGGAAAAAAAACGGGTTGCACGGAATGTCGTTAGGAGGAAATATGAAACTGAGGAAGTACCTAAGCATACATTTTCGCGGCGCATCAGAAATGGAGGGAGATTTTAATTCCTCTACGCCTCGCTGGTAGTCTCTCTCGCCATCCGTCTTACGAAATCTCATCAGGTCACGTGTCCTAGAATTCTGATACGAGTATATTTTTTACCAATCTCAGAACAGATAATGCTGCTTTAGAAGTTTTTACTCCAAATGTGTAGTCAAAATCACAAGGCGGGCAAACTATTAGGCTGCCTTTCCGCCAGAGCTGAGCGGAGCTGTGTTGCGAGGAATGTGTTTTTGAAAACCAATCTAATTGCACCATTGACATGACTTTGCCATGACATCGCTCAGCGCGGCGATGCTATTGGTTCTCAAAAATACATTCCTCGCAACACAGCTCCGCTCAGCTCTGATGGAAACGCAGTCTTAAGGGGGCGACTAACCCAAAATTTTCGATTTTATAATCCATTTTTATACTTGAAAATAAGCCCCGCATTGTTTTATTTTCTATAATTAGATACTATATTATATTTCTAAGAATTCGATCTGAGCAAAAATACGATATCTTAAGATTTTCTCGATAGAAAAAAATCACAAAGATGCATTGAACTAAGATAATATTTTAACATATTGTACAAAATTTAATTATTGAGAAACCGACCCAGCGAATTATTAAAATGTTGTATATTTATCGAGTTATTGAGAAAAAACTAATTTGGCGATGAATCCGCGTCGTCTTTTTTCACCTGGCATATGAAAGACGGGCGTGAGTGTGAAGATAGAAGGGCGATGTTTGATTTTTTGGGTTAGCCGCCCTCTTAATGTAAAATGTATATAAAAAATTGCGGGTAGATTCGTGGCTTGATCAAACCACGGAGCTAAAGCTAGTACTAACTAATACGAGCAGCATTATATTATAGTAAGGCACTTGTAATTACTGAATTAATATTTTTATTTACGGAAATTATAGCTGTGAATATTTTTTACAGGATAAAAGCTCACGACGCCGCTCGATCGAAAAAATCACGGAAGCGAACAAAAATTAATCGCATTTTTCATTTCATTTGAGCTACACAATGCTCGCACAAGCATATTAATATTGAAAGGAAGACTTTATAAAATACTAGACTAGATGATTTCCGATATTCACAAAAAAATGTATGTTATTTAAGAATTTACAAGAAAAAACACACACACTAAGGAATCTACTATCAGAGAAGTTGATTTATAGGCAGATGGCGGACCTACGTAATTTGGTTTCGTTATGTCAAACCCATCTGACAGATCACAGACCACAGCTAACATGAGCCTCCACAGACTGCAGACTTTTAGTCGGCCGATAATTTGATCGAAAGCTTAATCAGTACGAAGATGTATGAAGGTGCGCACACTAAACGATTTGAATAATACGATATAATGTACTGAAATCCCAACTTGTTCAAACTATCGGCCGACTAAAAGTCTGTTGTCTGCGGGGGCTCCGAATTGAAGTAATCCGACCAGTTGGCGAAGGTCCGTCAACCGCCTATGAATCAACTTCTCCGATAGTACTTTGTAATTTATTTTATAACACAGTATAGCTTTGTCCACATTGTGCCTTTTTCTGTTCATCAAGGGCATGCCTTATAGCGCTGTCAAAGTCAAACGTGAGGCATGCCCGTAACGCGCGTTGAAGTCGTAGCGCGCGCTATGACACTTTTCTTTCAACGCGGGTGGATTTTAACGCGCGTCACGGGCATGCCACACGTTCATTGTTTACAGCGCTATAAGGCGCTTGTTGAACAGAAAAAAGGCACAATGTGGACAAAGCTTATAGGTATCTATCCACAATATAGACTAGAACTAGTTTATTCTGTGGCTATCAAACGGCTAATATGAGGCCATTGGGAGTTTAGGCTTGCTATTTGCCAGTTAACCAACACGAGGATCGCTCGTCAAATGTTGTTAAATGCCGGCCTCGAATTGATTGGGTTTCGATAGGTTTAACGTATGGGGCATAGATAGAAAGAGCATGGTCCAGTATAATAGCGAAATGTGTGCATTTCGCTATTATACTGGATATTTAAGTGACTGTACTATATTTAAGCATATTTGTCCAGTTTTTGGTCTTTCACTATATTTTAGCTGTTGCTTTTGATTGGCTAACATTAAAAAATAACTAATCAACAAAAGCTGGTGAAAAGACAAACTCTTGTCGAAATACCTTAGAAACTAGGCTTAAATCTAATAACAAATATGTCTTAGCGTGACAATATTTAATTTCAAAGTGTACAAACGTTGTCTGTAAAAATAGGAAGCCAAAAAAATATGTGGTACTCGGGGACTGCCGCGGTAAAGTTATTTTACAGTTAGCAGCTAGTCTACACGCATACGTCTAGACGTATTACGCGACTAGTCGCACGCACGCAAATACCGTGACGAAGTCTGCCGAACTGAAACGACGTTAGACGAGTGTTAGGTATATTTTCGTAACGGAATTTCTTGATTCGGTTGCCACGCTCAAAGCCCGCAATAAAAGTTACATGCTAATGCGAAAGCTTAGGAAACACAATTCAATCGTGATTATGTTTAGAAAATTTAGTTTATCGTTTTACTCCTGTTTGAAAAACTGTACCAACTCGTTTAATGTGATATAAATGAATATAGCTTCAACTATCACTATACAAATCATTGTATATACTCTCCCCGTTTCCTAGACAGCCTTAAGCACCCCTTGTGGTGTAGGGGAGCTTTAATTTGCCTTCGACCAGAGCTTTCTCTTGAATGCCTCATTTCGAATCACTACCAGGAATGCTTTATTAGTTCCCGTGTTTGCTATTAATTCTGTTAGGATGAATCATCCCTGAAATTCCAGTGTAAATATTTTTCAGCCTGAAATTTCACATAATATATCTTCGACAGAGAATATTTTCCTGGAAAATGATTTTTAATATTTAATATCTAGACAAATAAAGTCCAAATGGCGAATCGAGACACAAAATTAATGTCAAAATTTGTATGAAATTCAGTGCCTTCTTATTTTGATTACACCCTAGTTAGACAACTACAAAAAAGAGAGATTTTTTTATGAAATAAATAATTTAAAAAGACCAGATGAATTGTTTTTTTAAAGTATAATATTTAACTGCGTAAATCCGTTTTTATCCTAAAACGGCTCTGAGAAAATTAAGTGTACCATGTTGATTTTGCGGCCGTCTATGTATTTCTTAATACCTACAAAAAGTTTTACAGAAAATATTATAAAGAACAAAGAATATTGTCAAATAATATGTATTTGACGATTTTCCTCGTTTTCCTCATTTTTCTATTATTGTGATTCGAAACCAATCCGTTTTCTCTGACATTGAACACCGGTTTACCATTAGGACTTCGAGTATAATATTATACCTTACACGAGGTATAAATATTAATACCTCGTTATAATATAATATTAAGTAACTGTAAAGTAAGTAATATTATAGCATTGTAATAATCACAGTTAAAAAAATGCAAAAAGTATGTTATTTTGGTAAATTGTGCTTATGTTTTCTCAGAAAAAAAAAACTTGAAATGCGAATTTAAAATATGACACCCTATAGAAATCTATATATTATAGGTATTTAATATATGAAACTTAAAGGTGACTGACTGACATGGTGATCTATTAACGCACAGCCCAAACCACTGGACGGATCGGGCTGAAATTTGGCATGCAGGTAGATGTTATGACGTAGGCATCTGCTAAGAAAGGATTTTTGATGAATTTCAACCCCAAGGGGTTAAAATAGGGGATGAAATTTTGTACATAATAATACTTCTTAACGCGAGCGAAGCCGCGGGCAAAAGCTCGTAATATATAAAAATGGATTTCCAATAATTGTCTTAGTAACGCTATAACTCGATAACGACTGAACCGATTCTGCTAATTTTAGTCTTAAAATAATCCTTGAAGTCCAGGGAAGGTTTTTAAGTGACACAAAGTTCACCGGGACAGCTAGTCTTAAACAAAATTGATAATAATATTGTTCTGATGCTAAGCAGAAATTATATAAGTAGGCTTTCTTTATATCGAATAATTATTTTAAAAATCTATTTGGTTATAAAAAGATTAAGAAAAATAGTATTTACCTTTTCATAATACAAGTAAGTATTCGAAGGAAAGATAATTATAATTATGAATTAATACCGGTACTCTGCACGTACATTTTATCATCGCCGTATATTATGGCCAAAAGAACTTCGACAAAGCACAACTTTTATAAAGCACTCTCGACTTTAGAACGTAACGAAATTGTCCAACTATTTCATATCAAACATAAAGCGAATTACTCTCGTAGCTTTGGTCCCTCGTAACATAAAGATAAATATAACTTACCGAAGCTTCGTTAAGCTTGGTTAAGCTACAGTATAAGTTCGGCCCCACTTGAGCAAGCTAATCCTTTGTTCGAAAGCTGACCCTTTAGATAAGTGTCTCGTAGATAAAAGTTTGGAGTGAAAAATTAAAGCTTTGTGTTATTATGTTAAAATGTATATCCCACCAAAAACATAAAATATGTAAAAATGCTGAGCCAAGTTCCATACAAACATTATATTTCTTGTCTATTTACTTCGCCGTAAAAAGGATGGAGATCTAAATGAGTGCCAAGTTCCATGGAAAATCGAAATAAGTACGTATAGGAACCAAATAACATAATGAACAAATAATAGAGTATATTTCTTTGCTTTATTGAATATCTATAACAATTGATGTTATTTAAATAATGTGAGATCTTAAACTAGATTAGATCTAACTTGGCCAGTTAAATGAATGATGAATTATGAGGGGGTCAAAAGTAGCTGCAAATGGTTCGTGTAATATTACACACGGTGCATGCTCGCCATTCTGTTATGCTGGAACTTGGCTTGACACTCTACCGCGTGTCTAGATTATTATATTAGTCGTCGAGGAAAGCACCAAAAGTAAAAGCGTGGGTACATTTCAAACTTTTGAGTAACAAAATTACGCATATATGGAAAACTGACATGAATTTTTAAATTTTTGATCTGGAATCAAATTCGACGATAAAATTTTACATAGAAAAGTATATCAATTATTGAGAGAAATGCATACTTTTGATAAAGTTGCTAATTGACCAATCGCAGATAATAATAACTCCCACACCGGTTTCGGTGACGGTGGCCGGTTACATTGAAACCAGGACGGACGGAGGAGTATAATTTTATAGTGCCCAAGTGTGTGCGCACTGCGCAGTACACAAGAGCACTCTCTATTCCTTTTTACTCTCATAACCCAGTGGGATGGAAAACCGACACAACTGGCGAGAGATCAGGCGCAGGACCGACATTTTACATGCCCATCCGACGCATGGATCATCTAGCTTGTCAGACAATCACGTGATCAGTCTGCATTGTCCTAACCAAACTTGGAAATAACATGTTTCCAACGCGGGAATCGAACCCACGACCTCCGAGTCAAGAGCCACGCTCATAACCACTAGACCACGGAGGCGTTAAAGATCGCAGATATTACTGCAACGACTGCAGACGTTTGCAGACTGCAAACTACGTATCAACACATGACCATGTGGTCAAAGGAGGATGATGCCTTATCAGTAATAGTACCTCCAATTATCACCTGCAGTACCAGGAGATAAGCAGGTGCGTTGACAAAGGTTTATGGACATTATTTTTGATTCTCGTCCCAGGGCTAATAACAACGTTAAACGCAATAAGGCGGCTGTATGAACTGAGCCGCACTGCCACGGGCAAAAATTAATTATTTCGTTTTAGGTCATAATAGACTTTGTTTTGTACTAAATATAACTTGTTTCAAGTTATTGACATTAAGTTACTAGCTGACCTGACAAACGTTTTACAATACAATAAATAATTATGTATTTAATTCATTCTATACAAATTATAAATAAAAAATAAAAAAAAAACAAAAAAGTACGCTTATTATTTTTTCAAAAATTTAACAAATTATTGCATTTTTAATTGGCTCTTAAAACGTTTGCAAAGTTTCGAATCAATTAGATTGTTAAAAACATCAAAACCCGTTGCGTAGTATGTACTGGACGGCTCGTTTCTAGCCATAGTAACTACATTTACTATGGCTAGAAACGAGCCGTCCAGTTGGAAAACTGTACAGCACACACTCCAAAAAGTTTTAATATTAAAAAATATATTTTAACAATGCACGGCACAATTATTTTGAAGTGCAAACTAAATTTTAACAATAATATTTGATTTCATTTAAAGGACGAAGCTTTATGTACCATCGAGGAATTTGATTCCTAGGATAGTACTGTCAGAGAAATTGATTCCTAGGTAGATGGAGGATCTTTATCTAGGTAGTTTGGTCGCGTTATGTCAAACCCAGCCGACAGATCATAATTAACATAGAATTGACATGATCCGACCAAATGACGTTGATCTGTCAACTGCCTAGGAATCAATTTCCTCGATGGTACACAAATAACACTCGCTTATACCTAATAATATGTAATTTATAAAAGCTTTAAAAAGATACTAAGTCCCAGACGTGCTGTATTCTGACTTTCTGAGATAAGAGGGTGTAAACATTCATACTCAAGTTTATAACCGATCGCGATGCTCGTAAAAAATTTATAAGCACGCCTCTTCAGCACTTAATCGATTTCTGCTCCAAATACTAAAAATATTGTAATTTATCATTGTAAAATAAAGACGTTAGGATAAAGAATCACGTTAAATATGTGTTTTCCATTAGGTCCTTAGGAATAAAACTAGAAAATTGTCTATAAATATTTGCAAAATTTGAAGAAATACAATTGCGTTCATGCTTACAATGTCCAAAAGAATCTTAAGGAAGCTTTCGTATGAAAGGTGCGTATAAAAGGAGTCTACACGGTACTAAATAGTACAAAATGTGTCAAGTAGTTTAGGTTTCTATTTTACTTAAAGAGACAAGCACAATAAAACAGCTTGTCGCATTTTGAGTGTGAGATGAGGGATTCTATTTTCTGACTACTTACATTCTATTAACTGATATTCATAAAAGTAAAGTTGGGTACAATATCATATTATTTTATTCTAGGTTATGTTAATAGTCAAGTTATTCAATAAAATAATGGAATTTCTTAAAATAACTTCTCTGAAGGTAAGAATGTATTTCTCTAGAGTCCAGAAGTTTGTAGGATGATACCGCGTTGGGAATAAGCATCAAAGACGTTTTATTTAAGTGAATACAAAGCATTTTTCTAAGATAGAAACGAGATATAAGATTACATAAAGAAAGAAACGAAATCTTATATACCTGTATTTATATACGATTGGTTGACGTTTATGTAAAGTTTTGTAACGTTGAAAAGCGTGATATAAATAAAATGGTTGTTATGTCCTGTACACACGACAAAGGTAAAACTGCACAGTTTGATCGCAGCAGTTGATCTGTACTTTGTATAAAACTGAAGAGTTTGTTTGTTTGAACACGATGATATCACGACCTGGACCGATTTTCATATAATTTGGCACATGGCACATAATTTTCACGGCAATAGGATATCTGGCTACTCTTTGCAGGAAAATGTGAGGTTTCCGCGGAATGAGATTTTGATATTCTATTTACCACCAGGTGCCGCTATGAAGCCTTAGGGTATATCGTGTCAAATAGGTATGCCGTGACACACGACAGTTATATCGTGATATACGACAACAGATTGACACGAGTTCGATGTAGGTGAAAGGTGACATACATGGGATCCTGAGGAAGGACATAGGAAATGTATTTCATACACTACTACATCTAACTAAGCCTGAGTTGGTGTTCCTATATTAGAGCGTCTTTTATGTTGCTACTGTATCTTCAAACACTGAACCCGAAATTTCAAAGATAAGAACTAGCAGATTTGTAGACGCTTATTTATTAAGGCGGCACCTACATACTTTGTGCAGAAATCTAGCTATAGCGGTTCTTGAGATACAGCCTGGAGACAGACAGACGGACAGACAGACATCGAAGTCTTAGTAATAGGGTCACGTTTTTACCCTTTGGGTACGGAACCCTAAAAATGACATTAGGCGGGTCCACATCAAGCGAGCCGCCTCGGGCGAGGCATGCTCGCCGAGGGTAAGGCAGACGGGCGTACACAGCGAGATTGCCTCGCTCGAACAGCCCGAGCCATTGCTCAGTTGAGAACACTGCACACGATGGCACCGCACGTACGCACAGCCGTGGCAGCTTATGCTTTTATTTTGCTATACACAACTTTAAAAAATAGGAGAATCTGATTTGTATGATCCTAACAAAGACTTCATTTTTTTAATCCTTAACAGGAATATTCTTTTTGCGGCTGATTTTTCTCCAAGAATCTTCCCTCATACCCCTGTTAGTGTTATTGGGATCCCTGGCATCCCAAAGCCATACATTTGCGGCGTATAAACTTATTAGTTGTCGACACTGATCGTTCATTTTTGACCGCGGCACAAACCAAAACAAGTGACGTCCACACTGCGCGAGGCAAACGACCGAGGCATCTTTGAGCATTTCAAAAAACCGACACAGCTCGGTTCAGCCGCGCGCGTGCTCGCCCGAGCGTGAGCATGCGCCTGCCTCGGGCGAGCAACGTCCACACCAAGCGAGCGGTACGGCGCATGCCGCGCGAGGCAGGCCGCGCCCGAGGCGGCTCGCTTGGTGTGGACCCGCCTATTGCGATGCGATGCGAATTCGCAGTGTTGTGTGTGAGCCCTTAGGGCGGAAATTAGATATTATGAATCTTGCGACGGTTAAGAATATGCAAAATCTAGCTGTCCCGGCAAATGTTGTTTTGCCATTTAAAGTATTTCTACTTCACCAGTTGATACAAAATCTTACCCCCTCTTTTGTCCCCCTCTCAGACAAAAAATTAACTACATTTTTGGCTTCTATAATAGCGATGTAGTGACAACCCCACCACTGACTACTAAATAGTTACAACGTAAACTTGGACACTACTAAACTATTTCACGCTTTTGCACTTTCTCAACACCTTCGCGCTTATCGTGGCGTTATTAAACGATGCTTACAATCAGTAATATGAACTGAAATACAACAGTTAAGCATCCTTTAAAAATAAAAATGAATTTAATTTTTATTTATATGCTCAAGGTGTTACAGCTATTTTACACATTTTTAAGGTTTAGATGCTTTTTTTCAGTGTGCACGGTGGATAACGGCAATGTCATGAACATTATTATGTATTAATTAACTTTTTATACGGATTTTAGATTGGAGTTTAGATTTGTCTCTGAATATTTTTAAATGTTTTAAGCACCTGTTTTAAACCTACAAACTGTCAAGCGTGTAGGCGTTATTTGTAATTTGTCTGTATTTATCTAAAAAAAAATCCGATTTTGGCAAATAAATTCTTATCAATTAAATATATTTATAAAAGGCCACTGAAACTAATTTCCACACAGTTCCACCTTTACTTTCGCTAGTTTAAGCAAAAAAAAATATACTCACAGCGAACGACTCGACGAAAATTCCTTGCACTCTGTCTAACTCACGTCATAACATCACACACACAACACTTTACGTAATCACGCGCACATGCTCAAAAACGCGGGAAAGTCCCGTGATATCACAACCGCGTGCAACCGCGCCGGCAACCCTGGGCAACTGCCGACGCAGCGCGCGCAACCTGCCCGCCCTGCGCGCGCAGGCCGATCGACTCTCCCCGATCATTTTTACATCTGCACTGTAGTGACATTGAAATTCAATTTTCTGGGCTCAGATTCTACTCGTTCTTCGTTCTTTTGTCCGTCAACTGCACCCTGATTACTAGGTTTTAATGCTAATTTGATTCAGCTATGGGCTATGGATGTTGTCTTTGCAATAATATTACTAAACGTTTCCCGCAACTTGCTGGCGTTGAAATTCGTTTGTCAAAGGGAATCGTTTATTTTTGTGGAATAAAAACTATAATTTATTCTAGTGCGGGACTAAAGTATCTCTATACTAAATTAATCTATATAAATTAATGTAAGTAACTAATGATATATATATATATATATATATATATATATATATATATATATATATATATATATATATATATATATATATATATATATATATATATATATATATATATATATATATATATATATATATATATATATATATTATATATTATTACATATATATTATATATATATAGGGGGTTTCGGGGGCTATAAATCGATCTAGCTAGGAATCATTTTCATAAAATGACATTTTATGTGTGTTTTTTGAATTTTTTGAATACCGAGCGAAGCTCGGTCATATAGCTAGTTTATACTTGAACTAGATGACGCCCGCAACTCCGTTGCGCCAAAATTCGTTTATCGCGCGGGAACCGTAAATTTTTCCGGGATAAAAAGTATCCTATGTCCGTTACCGGGACTCAAAGTATCTCCATACCAAATTTTAGCAAAATCGGTTCAGCGGTTTGCGCGTGAAGAGGTAACAGACATACAGACAGACAGATAGACAGACATACAGACAGACAGACAGACAGACAGACAGACAGACACACTTTCGCATTTATAATATTAGTATGGATGACACAGGGTCAATTCAGACTGCAACGCGACGCGTAGAATATGCAGTATGGATTTGACAGATTTGCAAGACGTCTCACGCAATTGAAATCTGTCAATTCACTACAAATTTTGAAATGCATCTGTGTGTCGCGTTGCGGTCTGAATTGGCCCTTGGGATGCGTGTTGTTTATAGAATGATGTGATAAAAGCTACGTCCTTTTCCAGAACTCAAAGTTGATCGATTTAGACGTAAAAAGATAACATTGATGCTGTGTGTGTGTGCTAAAATGATAATGATAATAATATTATGGTTTCGTAAAACATTTTTCAGTTTATGCATATCGACATTATCTGTATGAAAAATTTAATACGTTCAATTTTCTAAGGACAATAAACTTTTTGCCCTTGTCCACCCTTTGCCATTTCAGTAATTAATCATAAATATAATTTCAATACTTTAGAAGTAATTAAAGTTTTGACTTCGACGATTCCACTTTTACGAAAGCACTCGCTGCGAGTTTGGCACAATATAACACAGTTGGGAAACTGTTTTACAGAAATAAACGCTGAAAATGCTGCTCTTTTATTCATTTACTTCAAAACTAATGAGTTGGGATGTATGAATGCTTATTGCTCAAATTTAAGTGCAAAATGACATAGTTTTTGTACGAACCCAGCTCTTACTATTAAATATATTTAGGCAGCGTACTAAACTTTTAGAGTATCTATCAATAATGATTGTAATTGTATGTCAATTGTCTGTATCAATGTACCAAATATTGGCCAAGTGCGAGTCGGACTCGCGCACGAAGGGTTCCGTATCATTACACAGCAAAATTAGGAAAAAAAATGTGTTTTTGTATGGGAGCCCACCTTATTTTTTATTTTATTTTAATATTATTATTAAATATTACTTAAAGTACACGTCATAATATAGCTAAGGACTTTGAGAAAAATTCAAGTAACTACCTGTTGCCATTATTGATATACAGCAAAAAAGGCCAAAACAATAGCTTTTATTTTATTTTTAGTATTTTTTGTTATAGCGGCAACAGATATACATAATCTATGAAAATTTTAGTAGTCTAGCTATAGCGGTTCTTGAGATACAGCCTGGAGACATACAGACAAAAGCCTTAGAAATAGGGTCCCGTTTTTACCCTTTGCGTACGGAACCCTAAAAAGACTGGCAAGTTGTTGTACACAAGTTTTTGGTAGGTTTGTAGGTTTCTGAAATAATTTTGATTGGAGTTTGTCTTTCCTATAGCGTAGATGATTCGTCAACTGTTTGATGTCAGCCAATCAAAACCACTGTCCAGTGCCGGAATTTATTTTGTACTAGAATAGGCCCCTTTTAATTTTGCCGGCCTTATGTACGAAATCTGCCGCCATCCTAGGACGCTGCCGCCCCCCCTAGGACGCCATAGGACGCTGTCGCCCCTAGGCCATGGCCTATACTGCCTAAACATAAATCCAGAGCTGCCACTGTTCAGAGCAGTGGTGCCCAACTGGTATTGCTCCAAGGGCTATTTTGAAAATCCCGATAAGCCACGCGGGCACCACGTAGTTAAAAAAAACATAAGTGATATAAAGGAAACTACATTAGGGCGTATTTTCATTAGTCGTTAACTCGTACGGTATACAGCATGCGGGGAGTCTATGACAACTAATTGACAACTAATGGCGCATTGTCATTGGTCGTGGCATGCGTTTCAGAAATCTCCCGCACCCCGCATGCGGGCCCTATCGACCAGAAAAAATGCGCCATTATACAATAAATTAGACCACTTTGATTTGTTTGTTATATGTTAAATTTTAATTTGACTAATATTATTGTTCGCGGCCGCGGGCTACCAGGTGCCCGCGAGTTACCGGTTGGGCACCACTGGTCTAGAGAATAGACAGTAGTCAGTACACTATTAAAAAAAAAAAAAACACTCCGACCGCCGACGGGCGACATGTTTTTCATTCACAGCGTACCTAATTCTAAAAATATTAACTTGTTCACGTAAAATAAGATTTCGTGCGTACTGAGACGAAAAAACATTTATCCTTTTATAACCCTAACGCTCGCCACACGTTCAATTTCTTTCATAAAATTGCCTCATTTCAAGCGTTTTGTACAACTATCATGAATGAATAGTTGAATGAATATTGAGTTAGTTGAAGTTTAAAAATAGGAATTTAATTCTGTAACATTTATTTAAGTATTTTGTTAGAAAAATCATATAATGCAGATGTCGAAATTGAAAAATTGTGTCCGACCGAAACCGAATTTTCAACCGAAATCGAATTTTCAGTGAAACCGAATTTTCGAACTGACGAAAGCTGGTGTGCTCAATAGTCAATACATCCCGTTTATGTAGCTTGTAGTGAATCACATGATATGCAGATGTTGAAATTGAAAACTGGTGTCCGACCGAAACCGAAATTTCAGTGAAAACGAATTTTCGACATGACGAAAGCTGGTGTGCTCAATACATCCCGTTTATGTAGCTTGTAGCGAATCACATAAGGTGCAGATGCCGAAATTGAAAACATGTATCCGACTGAAACCGAATTTTCGACCTGACGGAAGCTGGTGTGCTCAAAACATCCCGTTTATGTAGCTTGAAGTGCATCATATAATATGTAGATGTCGAAATTGAAAACTAGTGTCCGACCAAAACCGAATTTTCAGTGAAACCGAATTTTCGAACTGACAAAAGCTGGTGTGCTCAATAGTCAATACATCCCGTTTATGTAGCTTTTAGTAAATCACACATTATGCAGATGTCGAAATTTGAAAACTAGTGTCCGACCGAAACCGAATTTTCAGTGAAACCGAATTTTCGACCTGACGAAAGCTGGTGTGCTCAATACATCCCGTTTATGTAGCTTGTAGTGAATCACATAATGTGCTATATACAGCTTTTTAAAAGAAATTGAAGTCCGAGTACTTGCAAGTATGCAAAGGCGTTAAGATTGACCGTTAAAGTATACCTAATAATAATTATCTATTTGTTAATAAGCCATGTTAAGAATAATAATAAACTAAATAATATGACGTTACTTTTGTAACAACATATTTTGTATCTATATTCTGTAGGCTTACCAATAATAATAATCGTTGATTAAGTATTAAGTATGCACTAAAATATACAAAATTTATTTGCGTGTGAAATCTAGTATTAATTAAAAGCTAGCTATTTAATGAATTAATTACAGTCTATAATTACAAATAAACAGATTGAAAACTATCCATTTGATAGAGCTACTATTTTTAGCCGCAAAATTAACAAACCTTCAAAGCTAATCCCGTATTATTTTCACACTGAATCATTCATCTGGAACAATTTGGATTTATTGCTATTATTTCATATCAAAAGTTATTAGCAGATATTATGTTAAATCAAATGATTTTTTTTAATTATCCTATGCTGTCCCACTGCTGGGCAAAGGCCTCCCCCAGGGTCTTCCATTTCTCTCGCTCCTGCGCCACCGTTGGCCAGCCCGGCTGGTATGCCTCCAGCTCGTCGCGCCATCTCTTTCTTGGCCGGCCACGGTTGCGTCGTCCGTCTTCGGGCGTTTTCACACTGCGACGGTAACGACACGACACGATACCACAGAATAGATAAAGGCCACCGCACATATAATACAATTTCAAGTTGGCCGACTATCGTACAAACTAAATTGCGTAGTGTCACAATTTAATTGGACAACTTCATTGAGTACGCTGCCAGCCGCAGACTTTAAGATTTAGTTGGTAACGGTGTTGCTAGCCTAGCGATGTGCGTGTTAAAATGCGTAAAAAGCACGCTTTTATTGTGGCACTAATAAAACGAAGGCGAAAAGAAAGAAGAATATTTTGGGTGCATTCAATATTAAGTGACAGAATATTAGAATTAGTACGATAGTCAGTTTGTACGATAGTCGGCTAACTTGAAATTGTATAATATGTGCGGTGGCCCTCTATTCTGTGGTATCGTGTCGTGTCGTTATCGTGCAGTGTGCAAACGCCCTTCGGGTGCCCATTCAGTTGTTAAGCGGTCGGGATGCATCGGCAAATGAAATTATGTTTTGAAAATATTGTTAGAAAATATTGTCAGTATTGTGGTCAGTGGTGGGCCAGAGCCAAAATATCTCAGATGCAAATTACATACACAAAGAGTTTTCTTTTGGCCCAGAAACCAAAATGTTTTTATTTTAAATACGGTTCAATTGTCTCGCTTTATTTAAAAAAAAATCGCCATCTCTTTCAGTTTTATGGAAACCATGAAACCATGGCCTACGTGATCTCGTGCCGTCACACGACCAACTTTTTGCAAAATGTTCTAGAACAAAACAAAAGAACGCGAAGTACATTTTATCAGGATTCAGGACGCTTTTAGCCTAGTAAACGAATGCCCAAAATGGGGTCTGCTTGGAAAAGTCGAAAGCAGAAATTTTAACTTTGGTATTTTGTTTAAAGTAGTTAGGAGATAAACATACTAAAAGTCCTGACCCCTCCGAGGTGAGCCCGAGAGGGGGGGGGGGGGGGGGGGGGGGGCAAAGAAGGTCCCGCTTTTTAGTTTTTTGCTTACTCATCAAAAACGGTGCTTCGTACGAAATTTCCTTCTACTACATAATAAAAGCTAATTAAATTCTCTACAACTTCATCCTTTACACTTTGTATCTATTTCCAATCATTGCCTCGCTATGAGCTTCTTAAATTAGCCGATTTTCAAAAGTGTGTTTTTTTAAGGGTTTCGTACCCAAAGGGTAAAAACGGGACCCTATACTGAGACTTTAATGTCTGTCCGCCTTCCTGACCGTCTATCTGTCCATCTGTCTGTCCGTCTGTTTGTCCGTCTGTCTGTCCTTCTGTCTGTCCGTCTGTCTGTCTCCGGCTATAACTCAAGAACGATAATAGCTAGAGAGTTGAAATTTTCAGAGATTATGTATTTCTGTTGCCGCTATAACAATAAATACTAAAAACAAAATAAATTAAATATTTTAGGGGGGCTCTCATACAACATACTTGATTTTTCAAATTGCAAAAAAAATCAAGTTTGTGGTATGAGAGCCCCCCTAAAATATTTGATTTCTTTTGTTTTTAGTATTTATTGTTATTGCGGCAATAAAAATACATAATCTCTGAAAATTTCAACTCTCTAGCTATTATCGTTCTTGAGTTATAGCCGGAGACAGACAGACGGACAGACAGAAGGACAGACAGACGGACAGACAGACGGACAAACAGACGGACAGACAGATGGACAAACAGACGGTCAGGAAGACGGACAGACATTAAAGTCTCAGTATAGGGTCCCGTTTTTACTCTTTGGGTACGAAACCCTAAAAAACACACTCGGCCAATTTTAGAAGCTTAGCGAGGCAATGATTGGAGATAGATACAAATTGCAAATGACAAAGTTGTAGAGAATTTAATTAGCTTTTATTGTGTAGTACAAGAGAATTTCGTACGAATCACCGTTTTTGATGAGTAAGCAAAAAACCAAAAAAACGGGACCTTCTTTGCCCCCCCCCCCCCCCCCCCCCTATAGCCTATATCGTCGCTATAGCCCTGACGTCACTGCGACCCATGAGGATCTATTGTGACTCCTTCGCACTAGAGAATCATCCCCAACCCAATACTGCTCATAAATTGAATGATATGGTTGGGGTTGGTGCCACGAATTTCCTCTGTGGATGGGTATTCGTGGCGACCAAGGTGCCTGTTCCTGCTCTGTAGTAGAGCAGGACAGTCGAGGAGAAGGTGAATAGGTGTTTCATCATCCTCCTCACAGAATCTGCAAGTCGTTATGCTACAAATACCCATTCTGTTTAGGTGTTTGTTGAGCTTGCAGTGCCCAGTTAGGCTTCTGGTAAGGATTCTTAATTGGTTTCTACCCAAGGTGAGCACTAATTCTGATAGTTTCTTGTTGAAGCCAGGAATTAGTGCCTTGGAGTGTTCAAGGCCAGGGGTCTCAGCCCATTGCTTCCTGCATAGTCTGTGACCCCATTCCTTGAGCACTTGCTTTGTGGTACTGGGAGTTATACCACAGACTGGTTCTGGGCCATATATGAGACTCTTGGGCCCGAGCCTAGCCAGTTCGTCAGCGGTTTCATTTCCGGGGACGTTACTGTGGCCCGGGACCCATACTAGGCGGATGTTGTTGTTCCTTCCCAGCATGTTTAACGTCTCAATGCATTCCAGAACTAATTTGGACGAGACTTCTGCGGCAGTCAGTGCTTTAAGTGCAGCTTGACTATCGGAGAAGATAAAAACGTTTTTATTAACTAGGGCCATCTCCAGGCTTTCTAGTGAACAACCGAGGATAGCGAAGACTTCAGCCTGAAACACAGTCGCAAACTCCCCCAAACAGGCGTATTTGCCTTTCGGTGGCCTGCCTCCGTAGAATCCGGCTCCCGCACGGTTGTCTTTCCTTGATCCATCCGTGAACCAAACTATGTCGCTAGGGCGGACATCGATTGGGATTTTTCTTTCCCAGTCCTCCCTGGAAGGTATAAAAACCTGGTATCGCTTCAAAAAGCTATGCACCTTGATCATGGCATCTGATGGCATGGCCATGACAGGTGATTCACTGAGAGACTGTTTCAGCTGTCGAAATGGGGTGGAGGCCCAATTCGTCCTGCCCGCCGTCCTGGCCCTGAGAGCCACCTTTTTGGCCTCCATCTGAACAAGCAGAGGAAGAGGAGTTAAGTTGATCAGGGCCTCGAGGGAAGCGGTGGGTGTTGACGAGAGTACACCCGTGATTATTAGACATGCCAGTCTCTGTACGCTGTTTAGACTTTTATTACAGTTTACTTGTTCAGCCTTTTTATGCCACACTACGCAGCCATATGTGGTAATCGGTCTCACTACGGCTGTATATAGCCATAGCGTTGCCTTCGGCCGAATACCCCATTTAGAGCTGACAAGCTTCCAACAGGAACCCAGAGCACATCTAGCCTTTTTCGTAATATACTCGATGTGCTTATTCCAAGTGAGTCCTTTGTCTAGGATTACTCCTAGATATTTGACATCACCCGCAAACTCAATAGTTTTCCCGAAGAGTGTTGGTCCTTAGTCAAGTCCTTTATCCTTAGTCCTTAGTCCCTCCAACTTCCTCTTTTTGGTGAAAGGTATCAAGACCGTCTTATCAGCGTTTACTGTTAGCTTGACCCTTTGGCACCAATCCTCGACGACTCTTAGTGCTGACTGCATCAACCCAGCGACCACCGATGCGCATTTTCCCACCATCATGATCGCCAGGTCGTCAGCGTACCCTTGAGCGTAGTAACCTAAGAGGTTCAGTTCCCTTAGTAGTTCATCCACTACCAGGGACCATTCCAGAGGTGACAGCACACCTCCTTGTGGGCAACCTTGTGTCAGCCTGATTTTGAGTGTCAGGTCCATGATAGTCGATGAGGCTACCCTGTTGTCGAGCGTGGCTTTAATACATTTCCTAGTAGTTGGATCTATATTCTTTGAAGCCAGGCCATTTGTGATAGAGCTGGTTGAAGTGTTGTCGAATGCGCCTCCAATATCAAGGAAGACACACAACGCAATCTCTTTATCTTCAATTGCTCTATCAATCCGATCTACCAAGTCCATTAGGGCCGTCTCGGTAGATTTGCCTTTTTGGTAGGCATGTTGTCTTTCATGCAGCGGCATTTTAGTGAGATAGGTGTCCCTTATGTGTAGGTTGACCACCTTCTGCATTGTTTTAAGCATGAAAGAGGTGAGGTTAATTGGTCTGTATGACTTTGGTAGAGCTTTTTCCCTGTCCCCACTCTTGGGTATGTAGGACACCCTTACCTTTGTCCATGCCAATGGGATGTAGCCCCACGCGAAACTTGCTCTGAATATTTTCAGTAGCAGAGGAAGGATAATATCCTTGCCCTGCTGTAGGAGGGCCGGAAATATATTATCCTCGCCGCCGGTCTTGTAAGGCTTGAAACTGTTAATTGCCCATGTGACTCGGTCAGGCTTAAAGATCGCGGAAGCTCTTCTCCAATCGATACTGTTGGGGAAGTGGACTTCGGCTAGTAATCTTAGCGTTTCTTCCGCCGTTTTAGTGTAAGTACCATCTGGCCTCTTCAGAGTGCTGGGATGAGAGCTAGGGGCCTTAGATATGACTTTATATAGTCTGGAGGCTTGCGAGGTGTTATTCACTTCCTCACAGAACCTTGCCCAAGAGCGTCTTTTGGCCTTCCTTAGCTCCCTATTAAACGTCGTCAGAGCGGTTCTGTATGCGTCCCAGTTCCCGTCTATTTTGGCTCTGTTAAACAGAGCTCGGGTCTCTTTCCTGAGTTGCGCCAGAGTACCGTTCCACCAAGGTACGTTGCGTTTGCTTGACGTTTTCTTAACAGGACAGCTTCTGAGGTAAGCATCATTCAAGCTATGCTCCAGCTCTCCCACCGTTAGTTCCAGTTGTTCTACGGTCTTGACAGCTTTGTTGACAGCTGCGAGGTTTATCTGCAACTCCTCTCTGAATACACTCCAGTTTGTGGCCTTTGGGTTCCTATAAGTCACCTCTTCACCAGGCATACTGTTGTGTTTATCAAACCTGATGTAACAGTGATCGGACAGTGAGTTGTCGTCCGATACATGCCAGTTGCAGGCGCGATGCCGTATAGAGCCTGTACAAACTGTAATGTCAAGGACCTCCTGTCTCAGTGGGTTGATAAACGTTGGTTTAGTACCCTGATTCAAGGTGTGGAAGTTGTTAGTAAGCAAGAAGTCAAATAGTTTCTCACCTCTGGAGTTTACATCGGTGCTGCCCCAACTTGTGTGTCGTGAGTTGCAATCGCTTCCCAGGATAAGTTGGATGCGCTGATTCCCGACGTAGTCTATTACCGGTGATAGCTGTGTTGTGGGGGTCCTGAGTGTCTCCAGGAAGATAAGCGGAGCAAACCATCAGTCTGCCTGCAGTCCCGCCGGGCTCCTCGATATACGCAGCTACTGTGTCATCTGTACATAAGCAAGAGACACACAAAAATTTCATCCTCTTCCTAAAGAGGATGCAGGATCTGGGCCTCTGGCCATGCTGAAAATAATGTATGTTACCTGCCAGTCCAAGGCCCATCACCGTGTTCTCGTTGACCCACGGTTCTTGGATTAAAGCAATATCGAGCGCCTCGCGAATGAACTTCTGACAGAGCACATCGGTGGCAGCCTTCGCGTGTCGTAAGTTGACTTGTATTACTTTAATCATTTTTTTTTGTGTAGTGTAACTGTGGAGTGTAGTTGTGGAGTGTGCTGCGAACTGTGTGTTTATGTGTTGTGTGTGTGTTTAGGTTGAGTGGTGTATGTTGGGTAGACGGAGCAGGGGGTTTCGCGCTGCTTTGCGACTGGAGTGCTCCTGCGCTAGTGAGGGTAGCTGAGCTGGCTTCCTCACCGCGCAGGCGCCTCTAGTGCCGCCGCGTCCGCGTCCGCCACGGGACTGCCCAGGCTTACCCCTACTCATGGTTGCCCCTTGCCGGGGAACCTGAGGTCTGGGATTAGCCTGCGCAGCCCGCCTCCCCTGCTGGTGTGTGCGTGCATGTGCGGTGTTTGCACGTGTGGAGTGTTGAGCTGGGCAGTGTGAGTGGCAGATGACATGCCGCTGCTGCCAGCTTGTGGTGGCACCGTTCCTCCATACCCTATCGGGTTGAGGAGAGGCGCTGGTTGTCGTCCCTTTTGTGAGGTGAGGGGTGTAGCCGTTGCTCTTGCAGACCCTGCAGGGTCTGGTAAGAGCGCCGGTTTTGGTCCCTTCAGGCGAAGCTGAACTCGGTTAAAGCCGAAGTAGAGCTGGAAGTTCCGCTCGGAGAGTAGCTAAATCGCAGATTCGTCGAAGGAAAAGGTTAAGGCTTGCCCCTTTCTATCGACTTTCCTGCTGACTACTCTCCATCGCGGGATTCCCATGCCTCCATTCTGCGAGATCAGTCGCTTGAGGATTCCTACCTCGTCAACCTCAAGATCAGGGACCCACGCCGTAGCGTAACGGGGCTTGGGCAGTTCCGCCTCGTCAACGACGCGGAGGAATGCTCCATCCCAGGGATGGATCATGTCTATCAACCGCGCCAGCCACTGCTTAGAGGCAGCGTCGACGCAGGTGAAGACAAGTCCACCAGATCTGTGGGCGCATCCTATCAACTGTGGTCCCTCTCCCTCCGGCTGATCGTCGATGACTCGAAGAATGCATTTCTTCAACTCCTCGGCGTTCTCCTGCGAGAGAGGGCCCCCAGCATCGAGGATGCCCACACGAATTGCACTCGCCGCCTCACTGAAACTCGGCTTGGGCGCCTGAGCACTATTGTGCTTGGCTGCCTTCGTCGGTCTTTCTTGTGAGTTGGCGGTGTCAGAGAGCTGCCGTTTGGAGCTCGTAGGCTTCTCCAACTCCTCGGCATACTCAGGAAACTCACTGAGTGGTTTCTGACAAAGGGTCTTCGCCTCTTCGAGGCTCTTACCCCTCGCCATCCACCACTCAATGCGTCTCTTGACCGCCCCACTGAGTTGCCTTCTTCTTCTCTTAGGGGCGTTAGCGGAAGCGCCAGCCCCGGCCTGAGAAGAGGAAGGTGCGGAAGCGCTAGTTGTTGCGGGGTCGGAAGGGGTGCCAGACACGGTAGTGTCCTCTGCCCCGACAGACCCAGCCAATAAATGGTCCTCGGCTACGCCGACTTCCATCGCCTCCGTGGAGCATAGAGCTTCCAGTTCGGCCACTAGAATATCCTGGTCTTTATCAGAATCCATAGAATTCCCACGAGAAGCTAGGGAAATAAAAGGTCCACCCCCACAGAGCCCCGCTTGCAAGGGTAAGGCTATTTACACCTCGAGGTCGCCTGGTATCGAGGGTCCTCCGTTCACGGCTGACTTCCCCCAGCCACGCATCCTTCGGCACGGGTCGGATGGCACTGATTGGATTGAGTTTTTGTTGTCGAGTTGAGTTCTGGTCTGGGTCAGGGCATTAGAGCCCAAACACAGACCAGACCTCAACCCAACCCAGACCGACTGATCCCGAATCTGACAACAGCTTATCGCCGCCGTCCGAGGGAGGAGACGCACCAGACTGCCCATCGAGACTTGGCTGCTTACACAGCCAGCCCCGATAGGGTGAGCCTAGCTCGCCTCCCCCCCTGAACGGCGGCGACGCCACAGTCCGAGGTCAGCCGGTCCGCCGGTCGATCAGCCGCCCGCTTGCCACATCCGCTAGATGTTTCAAGCGAGCGTTGCCCGGGGACACCGTCACGATTACTTCACCAGAATTCAGAATACCACCGACGTACAGAATTGATCCGTTAGTCAGGTGGCACCGAGAGATTGGAGAAGTATTCGTGCACACTTGGAGGTAACCGGAAATCGCCCCCTTTCATCATCATTTGTTTACTAGGCTATTTAAAATAAGAAAGACAAAATATTAACAAATTAAATGAACCAGTTTTTATAATATTGTAATTAATTCAAATAATTAATTGTATTGCTGTAATGAGTAATCTGATCTGAAGCACTTTTATTCGAACACAACACCTTACATGAAAGGTGGGTTAGTATATTATTTTTGGTCTGGGCAAAATCTGTCGCAGATTTTCAAAGTTCGTTCGTGTAGGTTGTTTGACCCCTCACATAATGGCCACGTTTCGGAATTAAATTTCTCGTACTTCTTTCACGTTCGGATGTGGTGTATTTGCGGATTTCATTTAGGGCTTTCAAAGGTTGCCACACTTAAAAAAGGTTCATGCATTAACGAATCTTTTCAAACTTTTTCGGCCATAGAACGTTTCTGGAAATGTTAAAATTACTAAGCTTATACTCGAATTTAAGCAGCCTCACGGCCGAACCTCAGTATCATTTAATATTTGACTTTAATGTTAAAAGGAGATGACAAAGATGTTAAGATTAAGTCCAAAGAATTAATAAAAACGTCGTAAAATGCTTAAATTATGATTCGATCAGTCATACGTTCCGTTTTAGGGTACAGTAGTCAACCAAGTTTTGTTGATTACAGAGCCCTAAAACGGAACCCTAACCAGCTGATTTTTTGTATATTGGTAGGTTAAAAGTTATCTAATTTAAGAGTAACCTTGTCCTACAAATAAAACAATCCAGATTTTAGGACCATCAAATCAAAGTATGAAATCCTGTCTATCTTTGTTAGCTACCACTTTCGAGATTTTTCGAAAATAAAAAATAATATGTTGTTCGTCTTATCAAAATGTAGCTACTTACAAAAATTAGCTTGTTAGTAATCGCAAAAAAAATTTTCCTAGGGCTCCCGTACCAATAACAATACTTAAGTCGACGCCTTGATAATTTGGCTGTAGCGATGCCGATTTTTCTCAGCAATGACTAAAGCTAAGAAATTGAAGTTCATTGTCAGTATTCATCATGTCTTTGTCTTTGAATTGCCCATAGCATAACACGATTGGACAACTTTTATAGCACAGAATAATCAATCGAAAAGACCTCTGTAAAAAAAGGGATTCCTATTTTTCCAACAGAGGAGAGTGATTTAAGGTTCCAAAATTTGTACATAAATTGGTTCAAGCATGCACTTTAATTTGTGCATAGCTTATATGAAATGTATTTATGGTTCTTAAATTATGCGACAAAAACCATTTTGTCGCTTAGCCCTTTCCATTTTTTGCTGTTCCATTGCTCGTTTTCTATGAGAGGCCGGGCCGGCCTCTCATAGAAAACAAGCAATCTAAAACATAGCCAACACGGTTTCTTACTTTAACGCTGCGTCACCTTAAGATGAAAGGGATTTTATTTCTAGCGATGATATACGAACGAGTAGCTGTAAACTCGAGTATTCTGTTAAAGTATAATGAGATTGGTGTTATTTATAGGCATCAAACTCATTAGACGAGTATCGGCGCTTAGGGAGAGTATCGACGTCAGTAAAAATTGTTTGAAACGAGTCTTAAAGAATGATGGAATTTTGTTAATAGCATTTTTTTAATTTGAGCAGAACTGCCTGTGTGAACAGCCTATGATAACAATAATTAAGAGGCTCCTATTTCTCAATGTAAAATGTTTTACATTCTTAATCTAGAATGTAAAAATATTCTACATCTAGGAGAGAGAAAGACCAAAAGTAGTTTTTTTTTACATTGAGTTGAATAAATTGTTAAAAACGTTAAGTTAGATTGATACACGTAGTACCTCACTCATCTTTGGTTGCTAAGACTTATGCCCGTTTTCACCAACAAAACCTACAATTTAGGTGTCCCTTAAGCCAATATAAGGGGCACCTAACGCAAGTTTTGTTCTTGATGAATTGACAACCCCGTAACTCTTAGGTGACGTATATCACTACATAGTATAAAACAAAGTCGCTTTTTCTGTCCTCATGTCCCTTTATTCCCTTTAATTGCGGTTTTCTTTAATAGATAGAGTGATTAAAGAGGAAGGTTTGTGATAAATATGTATATTTATGGGAGTTCGCTATTTTACAAGTAAAATATCAGACGGCCATTCTATAACAGATTCATTGTCAAGGCAACCGTCACCTAACGTCGTCGTCGTCGCCACATACGTCACCTAAGTGTACGGGGTCGTCAATTCATCACGTAAATTATAAACGTCACCTAATGATTTGACGGATGAATCGCATAATAGGTTGTTTTATTTCAAATAAACGTCACCTAAGATTTACGGGGTTGTCAATTCATCCCGCAAATTATAATGGCTTAGGTGTCACTTAAACGTTGGTGAAAACAAAACTTGGGTTAGGTACCCCTTATATTGGCTTAAAGGACACCTTAGGTGTTGTTGGTGAAAGCGGGCATTAGTCTTACTTTTGTACTGCTTAAAGATGATCAATACCTACTTATTATTAACTTCGTTACTAATTTTTGCAGTAGAGATAACCTGATTTGTCAAGGTCTAATTTCTAAAATCTTTGAACTTTGAGAAATCAGGTCAAAATATGGTAAACCAAACGACAGTGCCGTGTAAACACATTTACAGCACCTTTATATCACCGAAGCACGTATGTGTTCCACATTTTTTCATTTACATCGTCGCTCTCTGATGTATAATTATGTTCGCGCACTCAGATGGAATAATGTTGAGAGAAAGCCGAGGGGGAAAATTGTTAATGTAAAAAATTAAGCATCTTCTGAGACCGTAGACGAATATGAATTCGCCTCTGATTATATTCCAACAAGGTCGTGTATTATGTGAGATATTCATCGCAGATATAAAACAGTATGTAACGCGTGATGAAGAAAAATGTAGGAAGTGTATTATTTAACACATATTATAAAGATGGCGTTACAAGGAAGATACCACAAGTTTAATCTGAGATGGCCCTGTATTTTATTTGTATTCTCTCTAGTTATTGTTAATGAGAAAAAGAAATGACGAAGTCAAGGGCAATGATGTTGATGAACTAGGTAATAATATTATCGATCAGTGTGTCAGCTTTCTAAAAACTATTAAAATTAGTCCACCCGTTTGTATGCTATCACATACTCACATACAAGCACGTCAAAATAACAATCTCTTGTCTTTGTCGATGGTGAAAAATTACTAACAAGACATCAACTTTTGAATGTGGCCGGAAAATGTAGTCTGATGCAGAAATTAAATGAACAACATAAAATAATAATTCAATTTAAAAGTCCATTACAAAAGTTGAATGCGCTGAAGCTACTGAGATCTCGATGATATTTCCACATGCTCCACGTAAAAGGAATACTGCGAAATCTGATAACAACTCGAACTCGACTTAGAGCGCTTTTGATTTTTCGATAAATCATTTTAAAATACAGTACAACCATCAAGTTCTTCTCTTTATTTTGTTCTTAGCGTAGATATCGTATAAAAACCGCCAGGGAAAAAGATGAATAACCATGTTTTATTGTACCATCTATACCAGTGATTCTTAAACTTTTAGTTACGAGGGACCATTTTACCAAATGTTTGTCTAGCCGGGAACCACCCAGTTGGTTTACCTAGTTCTTTTTTTTGGCAAAAATCTAAAAGTTACAGATTTTAACTTAATGTGATTTTTGTGACTGCATAGTGATTAGTGCATACTCTTTACTAACTTCTGTATTCTCACTTATTATTAGGATAGCTTCGCGGACCACTTGGAATGCCTCCAGGGACCACCAGTGGTCCGCCGACCACCGGTTAAGAACCACTGATCTATACTAATAATATGAATGGAAAGTGTCTCTGTCTGGCGATGTTTCTGTTTGTAACCGCTTAACACTTACATGGTAGAAACGGTATATTGATTTTGATTTGGAGATATTTAATTAATTCCTGGGGAATGACATAAAATAATTTTATCCTGCACAATTTGCAACGAGGACATTGATAGACTTAGTTTTCAACTTAAATATCATATTTAAAAAATTGAATAACATTAGCAGCGTAGACCCAACATTAAAAATAAAAGTTTGTTTTCTTGGCCCGAATTTTTCGCCGGGAAAAATAAATGGCCGTCCCCGTGACACAGGATTAGCGGCGGACGGGAATTAGCAAATGGGGTCCGCCTGTGGGATGATAAAGATCTCAGCGTTTTGACATGCTAATCGTTAATGGTAGTTTAAATATTAAGGCCGGCCAGATCTTAATTACAATTCTCCGGGACGTTAATGATGGAGTCATTAATTTAGAAGAGTAAAGAATATTGATCGATGTGACTGTATTTAAAATATAAGCTAAAAGGAGCTATTATAGTGAATTTTTGATGAAATTAATATAAAAATCGATTTTCCAAGTACTATCAGACAAGTTGATTCCTAGGCAGATGGCGGACCTAAGTAATTTGGTCGCGTTAAGTCAAACGAATCGACTGATCACAGCTAACATTAAATTGACATAAGCCGACCAGTGACCACATAAGTCCGTCAACTGCCTAGGAATCAATTTCATCGATGGTACATTCATTGAATTAATCGTTAAAGCCGAGACTGAATAAATATATTTCAAGTGAAATTATATAAAAGCATTTCGAAGTATATCTCCAAAAATATGGCCCAATAAAATCACCGAACGTCCTTTTAAAATTACGTACTCGAAAACAAGTCAATAAAACGATTCTCCGTGTCAATTCCTCTAAAGCCCAATTCCCCTCGGCTCATCTAACGAATTCTTTAAAAACAATCAGGCACAATTGCCCGGAGTTTGCAACTTCTGAACATCACATGAAATCACTTCGAGCAACTTTTACTCTTATTGAGGAATTAGTTGGGAACAATTTTCCCGTTCTTTGTTCCGTCTCCTCATTTCAACGAGTGAAATTAGTATTGTGTTTCGTATATCGCACGGAAACTATATTGATCACGCTGATACTGATTTATTTGTTACTTTAGAGATCTTCTTGTTCTATTTTTCTGAAACTTCACATAAAAGTATGTTATCTAAAGTTGTTCAAGATGACTATAATCAAAACTTGTCACTTGATTGTTTTTAGATGTAATTTCTAGGGGTAGCTTTTAGACATTATTATTGTTTTCAAAACAGGTTAAACTAAGTAGGATGTCTATCCAGATTAAATAATATATTTTCCTGTCACTAAAGTAAAACATGCCATCAAGAAATGAATTAATAATAACTAGATATTTGCAAAAACCTACCACTTCCTTCAAGTTTTCCAAGAAATTTAATTTCCCTTCCTTTGCACGGCATTACTAATATAATAATCTTCGTTTTTAATAATTCTGCGACTGTATGCATTATCGCGTGTAAACATTTTGTTTACGACCAGCTGGTTAATGTTAATTTAATAATTCATTTAACTAGATTTCCGTGCACCATCTCATTATAATATTAATTGTGGCAATATTTACTCTGTGCTGATAGAAAATTGACTGTTAGATTCGTCTACATTTAGCTCACCTGAGCTCACTAGATTTGAATATCAAATACATTAACTTACGTATTTGATATTTTTATTGGACGAGTTTCACTCATTTTATTGTTATTCTATGTTGTTCAATATTTTACAATATATTATATAATATAACACTATACCGACAACATTATAATGAATATAATATTATGTCGAGGCTAATTTGTATTTGAATTGACCTCGTAATGTTAGCCGTAAAGGAAATTATAACGGTAACGGAGTAGACGGTGATAGTGATGATAAAGTCGGAATAATAAATTAAATGAGACGAGAGAGGGCCATTAACGTGAATAATTAAATTTGAGTAACAGAAGAAGTAATAAAACTTTAGAAATAACACTCGGTCCCCCGGGGCTATCGCATTTAAATCTATAGAGGAAAGTTCGGATCCGTTCGTTTATTCAACAAAGAGCGTTATAAAAGATCAATGTCACGTCGATGGATAAATAACTTTTTGCGAGAATAATGGCGCGGCGCACAATGGCTCCGGTGGCTTAGTCCGCGCGGACTTGTTCTCAACTGTCGCCTCGCCTCGCTCCCATTCACCGGCGAAATCCAGTTCAAAGCGGTTCGAACCGGCTCGAACCGGATCGCGCCGCCTCGAGCCGCCTCGGGTAATTTAAGTTGGCAGCTTTGTAATTGGTGTAACGTTTATTCATTCCTGGCGCAGGTCTATTCTAAGGCGACAGAGGTATTGTGCCGGTATGGAATTGATAAGGAACTCTATTATCTTATATTAATTTAGGTCCCGGATTCATTAATTGTGCTTCACGAACGGAATTGCCTTTTGATTACGATAATGGCGGTTCTGGCACACGCCTCCTTTGTGCTCGATATGATGTAACTATTGAGCTGCCAATTAAAGACATATTATATCACCCTTTATATCACAGGTGGGGGTGCGGTTTGGCAACACCCTCCGTCACGCTGAATAATGTTTGCAACATCAGCCTTATGCTTGAGTGGAAATTTAATGTATATTCTCATTTTTATAATTATCATCTTTCAATTGATAATACTGTTGTTAACATAAAAATTCTATTTGATCAGTAAAGTAAAAAATTCACCTACCTTTACGTAGGAACAGTCGTACACATCTGAAAAGAACAATACAAAACATTATTACTTTGGTAGTTTCTCAACTAGAGACTGGTATACTCTCATATACTCAACTAATTCTACGGACATGGTCGTAGTGAACAGCTAGTTATAATAAAGTGGAGCTAAGCCCGTAATCGGTGCAGGGATTAGCCATCGCAGTCGTGAATGCGGGTAGTCTTCAAAGGATTTCCCTGACATTGAACCTTTAGAAAACTAACTTCTGTCTTCAATATATTTCTCACATTTCCAGCGATTTCATATGTAATTTTACGTGAGTTTCAGTATTACAGTTGCATTCAGAGATAGGTTTTAATGATTTTTTAACTATAATAATTTAATGAACAGTTTGTAAAAAAGTTAATGTATTAATCTTCAATATCGTTAAATATTAAAGTGGGGCCATTAATTTTATTTTTCTATCCAATTTGAAAGTCAAATTTAGTAACGAAAAGGTGTACAAAATATTATTATATCTATTCACTCAGTTTTTTAATTGACAAAATATTTGGATTGATTTGTACAATGAAAATTTCCTGGAAAACCCGTGTATTTTAGCCACATATATTTTTTGAGTGAAACAGTGTTTTAAAAAGGTTTCTACGAATCCTTTCAATCGTACTATATTGTATTATTCAAAATACAAATATACTTTATAGAATACAAGTATTTTGCTGTCTACCTAAAAATATTGTTTTTTATTTAAAACTTAAAGTTTTCTTAATTGTTGTAAAAAAGAACAAGTGCCTCGCGAAATGTCGCCACTACCATTTGCATTTCACATAATATATACAAAATTTTATGTGAAGTTTCGTGCCTCCATTCGCCGTTTGAGCTTTAGTGGTTGGTTTAGTGGTTGTCCGTAGGTGTAAAAAAACTTGAGAGGTGTCAAGGGACACCCGAATGGAACGAAGTTATTTCTTATGTTCAAAAAATATACACTCAAAAAAGACATTAACAAAACGCCATCTAATGACGCCCATTAATACTAACAACGCGTCGCTGTTTATTCTCAAAAACGTCATCTAGTTGACGCACAGGAATACTATAAATTCCATCTGCCCCTACTATGCAGGTACTAACAAAAAAGTGTCGAGGTCAAATATCGTTCTGTCTAGCCTCCTTTCGCAACGCCGAACGCGCCATAAGGAACTTCGTTCCAATATTAATATCTGGATTACCTGGCTAACAGAAATGTATTTTGACCTTTATTCCCTTGGAATTAAGCAGTAAACAAGTTAGCTCGGATTGAGTAGTAGGTACGTAGCTACGTGACGTATAAAGTGTTGTTAGACCCGAGTAAGATCATAACAGGCGACTTAACTACGTAAGCACAGGATACAAAGTTGTGAGGGTTGAATGAAAAATCGCTTAGTCGGTGTACGGTGAGCAGAACAATTTCTTATTAAATTATTATCCAAATTAATCTAACGGACAATGGATTAGCAAAGAAAATAGAAAACAAATAAAACATAACAAAAACATAGAAGAAGCTGAATTACTTTTGAGTTTAAAAACCTAACCCTTATAGATCAAAGCCACAAAACTCCATCGCGTTGCGATGCATCGCGTCGCCACGACGGTGTCGTTGTCTTTACTGACGAGTATTCTAATTAAACTACGAGAGGGAGATGATGGGGGTATGATGAGCTGTGTATTGTATTAATGTGCGTCGCCTTAAGGGCCCTCTCTCCCTAAATTAGCAGGTCGATTGTCTGTCAGTGCGAATATCGACGTAAATGACATTAAAATAACATTCATAACAGCGCGCCTTGTACGGTGGCGGTTACGACGCTCGCCGCGTCCATGATAGGGCGAAATAGGAGAAAAAACCTTTTTAAGGCTTAATATAATACATATTTCAAAAAAGTAAAAATACCAAATTATTAACTTATGTATTGCAAAGCAGTAGATATTTTTTATATATTCTTTTGATAAATAATGAATGAGTAAAGTAGTTTCATTCAACGATTTGGAGGTGATTTGGTTTTTTATTTCTTTATTATGTGATACCGATAGAAAAAATATGGCAAAACCAAATTACGTATCATATCATGTAGATTACTAATTATTTTTTTCAGATATAATTTCTCTGTTAATGCCGATGAAAAGTTGTTTCATCTGCACGCTTTTTACGAAAGAGCAGCCTTAACGCAGTTCTGACGTATATAACAGTGTTACACATGCTGAATATAATATGTCATACAACGACGCGACGTCCTTGTAACCCATAGATCTATGTTACTACTCTGCATAAGCGTATAAGATAATCGCAGACCCGTTTTGTACAATCCCGAGTGTATGCACCAGTCCTGTCAGGTCGGCCTGCAATTAGCCCGACTGCATTTAAGGCCGTCCCCTGAGCAAACGACCTTGGCCATACATTTACCGCGTTGCCGAGATCGCACCAAAACCCTATTTTTTTACTTATTTTAGTTCAAAATTGTCCTAAAAAATTTAAAACGGGGAATATGTAGTTCATGATATTGTCGATCTATTGGCGTGTGTTTCAAACAAAAGTAATTTGTAAATCCTAAGGAGATGCTGAATGTATGCTTGAATTTTAATAAATTGGTTTTACTTTGGAAGCTGATATCATAAGTATAATAAACAAAAATAGAAAATTTAAAACGGGGAAAGGAATGTTGATATACTGAAGATTATTGCTGTATTTTTATTATAACTTTGTGGCTTTCAAATTATGAGTTTATAAGGCTTGAAATACGGTAAATCACGGTATCTCCGTAAGGAACGCCCTTAATGTGTATTTCTTTTAAGTCATAGGTAAAACACCTCTGAAGTTACGATATTTCTAGTGTATTTTTCTGACCCTCTGGGCGGCGGGCGTCGCGATATTGTCGCGTAGCAGCCGGCGCCGCGCACGTCCCGTAACTATTACAACTGCTACACTCTTACATTTTACACAATCCCACTTTATTCCCAGATTAATTTCATCATCATCATCATCTATCTAATACATAAAATTCTCGATTGTTCGTGCGGAAACACCTCCAAAACGGCTGAACCGATTATAATGAAATTTTGTATGTGCATTCGTTAGGCCTGAGAACAGGTTTTTATCTACTTTTATATTGATATACAAATAATTTAATGAAAAAAAAACATTTATTGGGTCAGCTAGTGTTATGATAAGAAAAGTTTGTTTGTTCGCAGTAGGCTTAGAACCTATACTGGGCCGATTTTAATAAAATGTGGCACAGATATAGAATATAATGTAGATTGTAGAGTGTAGACTGTAGACCATGAGGAAGGACGTAGAATACTTTTTGTCCCAGAAAAATGTACAGTTTCAAATCAAATTATAATATTAAAAACTAATACTTCATTATTGTTTAGTAGATATCTGAATTAGCAAAGAAGTATTGTTACGGAGAACCAAACATATAACATTACTAGCGACCCGCCCCGTCGTCGCACGGGTATAAAATATATAGCCACTGAAAAAATGATTAAAATCTAAAGCCTATGGGCTATGATCCTTCACGTGGTCTACTTCTTATCTCTGCCAAATAACATAAAAATTGCTCCAGTAGTTCGCGAGATAAGCCCTTTCAAATAATTTTCCCCATTTTTTCCACATCCTCTTATTAGTCCTAGCGTGATAAAATATAGCTTATAGCCTTCCTCAATGGGCTATCTATCACTGAATTTTTTCAAATCAAACCTGAGATTAGCGCGATCAAGTTAGACTTTTCAAATAATTTTCCCCGTTTTTTCCACATTTTCCTCTATTTCTTCGCTCCTATTAGTCTTAGCGTGATAAAATATAGCCTATAGCCTTCCTCGATAAATCTAACACTGAAAGAATCATCAAAATCCGTTGAGTAGTTTTAAAGATTAAAATGATTGTCAAAGGGACATGAGGGAAAAAAGCGACTTTGTTTTATAACATGTATAGATTATACAGTGTAAAATAAAAATATACCAAAAAACCTCTTTCACAACTTACAAAACCAGCACAACTAAAGGTAAAACCACTAAAAGGGCGCATCGCTTATACAATTTAAACTTTTTCATCTTGTCACGTCCACTTTTTTCTCTTTGTGTTTCGATTCGCCTCGATTGAGTCAACTTTTCTGCTCGTACAGATTTGAGCGCCAACGGCAAATGGCCGCTACACGCAAAATTGCGCCATTTTTGCTGCAGGACTTTGCCATTTTGTATCTGCATAAAGTTTCTGTACTAGCCCCGTTTATTGGAGGGAAAATAATATTATTATGAAAGAAATTTAAATGTTTTTTTTTCACATAATTATTATAATATTATAGTAGGCATATCAGTAAGACATAAAATATACTGTCTTTTTGTGATAACTGATAAAACAGAAAAGTCACACGACAAACAAAAACAGGAGACCCTCTCTCTCATCAGCTGTGCAAATACTTAAACATACTTAACAATAATTAGCAAGTAAAATACACAACCTACTAACCTAAGTAGTAGTGAAAAGTTAAGATTAGGAGAGCCTAATCTTAAGTTTTTACTACTATTTAGGCTAGTCAACAAAATATTCGAGACGTATAATAATTTCGCAATATGTAGGCAATCAGTAAACTCCAAGACAAACTAATATTGGCATGTACTTAGAGTTTAAGATTAGCTCCCTAAGCTGAACTAACTTTTGGATCATTCTGTATGTCTGTGGGTATTCGAAATAGATATTAACTATTGATCCACTGTGTTTATACTCAAATACGAGTAAATAAGCCTGAAATAGAATACAATTTACAAAACACTATTTACCTAACAATAATTATATCGTAATGTTACCTAAAGAGGCCTTTAATAAGCTGCAAACTACTTTATGTTGATGAAGAAGTGTTCTTGTACTATCAGAGAAGTTGATTCCTATGCAGATCGGGGACCTACGTAGTTTGGTTGCGTTACGTCAAACCCAGTCGACAGATCACAATTAACATTGAATTGACATATTCGACCAAATAACGTTGGTCTATCAACTGCATAGGAATCAATTTCCTCGATGGTACATTCCGCAAAGGCAATAAAATTGCGCCATAGCAGGCTCTTTTGACGCCTGCTTGGTCCAGTATTTAATAGCGTGGCTCTTAACTCGCAGGTCGCGGCTTCGATTACCGTGTTTAAAAAGTGTATTTCTTAGTTTGTTTATTAAAAAAAAATGTTTTATTCTTCACACAACATACTTACAAGTTACAACATAATATTACATGTTATTTATTAGTTAAGAATCATTGTCTGAACTGGAGCCTAAGCTAGGTAACCCTGTATTTCAGGACTCCAGGTTCCACCCGCAGATTTCAGCAGTAAAAGATGTTACGTTTGTGTGTGTGTGTGTGTGAATGACAAGAAAAAAATATCCGCATGCGTTGGATGGAAGTAAAATGTCTGCTGCACCTACCTCTCGGCATTCGTGTTGGTAATCCGTCCCGATAGGAGCAAAGGAACAGAGTGCGCTCTTGTTTACTTCGCACACATTTGGGCACTACGAAATGACTTCTGCATAGCTTCTGCGTTCAATGAAAACGGGCACCATCAATAACCAATGTGGTTACTATCTAGTGCTACTTGCTAGGTATAGGGCGGTAACGCGTTGCATCTCTTCTGCAATGTCCATGGGCTGTTGCTTTCCATCAGGTGACCCATTTGCTCGTTTGCGTCCTAACAAAAAAAGCCATATTTCAACAAAACCAGCCACCTGTTTGCCACTATTCGCACAACTTTTAAAATAAAATCGAATACGATGTATCAGATTGATATCCCATGGGTACAAACGTAATTCCCTCGGCTTTACAACCCCTGGCACCGGCCAATTGCTTAAATGAACTTTGTTTCACCCCATACATGATATCCCTAGAGAGAACATTCAACCCCAATGTGAACCCTATGCTGTACAAAATAAGGGCTATAAAACAGGTGATATAATAAACGCGATTGATTTATGTAACTGTAATGCTACATAATTAAAGAGTCTGTGCTATTATACTCGATGACGCGTTTCGAGGCGACTTTCAAATTTATTGTAGTATTATTTTGTTTCTGTTTATTATTAGGTTTGTTTAACTATCTATACATATTATAAAACAAAGTCGCTTTTTTCCCACATGTCCCTTTGTTCCCTTTAATCTTTAAAACTACGCAACGGATTTTGATGATTCTTTCAGTGTTAAAGAGCCCATTTATCGAGGAAGGCTATAGGCTATATTTTATCACGTTAAGACTAATAGGATCAAAGAAATAGAGGGAAATGTGGAAAAACGGGGAAAATTATTTGAAAGGGCTAACTTGAACGCGCTAATCTCAGGAACTACTGGTCCGATTTGAAAAATTCTTTCAGTGATAGCCCATTTATTGAGGAAGGCTATAGGCTATATTATTTCATCACGCTAAGACTAATAGGAGAATGTGGAAAAAACGGGAGAAATTATTTGAATGGGCTTATCTCGCGAACTATTGGAGAAATTTTTATGTTATTTGGCACAGATAAGAAGTAGACCACGTGAAGGATCATAGGCTATCAATTTTAATCATTTTTTCAGTGGCTATATATTTTATACCCGTGCGACGCCGGGGCGGGTCGCTAGTTTTTCGCGTGGCAACCTAAAGGGTAAAGTTTGTCCATACACATCTAATTCGGTTCAGCGGTGACAGACAAGTAATTAGACACACTTTCGCTTTATAATATTAGTATCTGTTGCCAAGTTGACGACATATTCAAAACCTTACGTATGTCGAATATTGTCTACACTCTACAGTAAGAATTATTACACTCGGAGTGGTAAAGCTTCTCTTAGCCGTTATTGTAAATATTTTCCCTATTGTTAGCAGCTATAAATTAAAGACTGGAACCATGCGGATACCACAATACAAATATGAATAGTAGCATAACATATCACATAGTCGTCCGTGTTCCTAAAAACATTACCGTGTCACCCACAGACAGCATTTTGGTCGCGTTTCCACCGAGGAATGTGTTTTTAGTTTTTACAATACAATATAATAGCTGCGCTTAGCGAGGTCAAGCAAATTAAAATACTTATTAGTTATAACTTATTAGCATATTATCTCAAATACACGGTGTATAATGTAGGAGAAAAGGAAGTTCAAGGTCCTAAACGCACCATATTTCCATCAATAAATTTTATAATATTTTCTCTAGTTTTAGTCTAATTTAATAGTTTTATTTCTTTTTGCTATTTCGATTTATTTGTAGCTATATAAATTTTATTGTAATGCAACACCTTTGGTCTCAGCAAAATATTAGCGCAGCAGACTCGTAGTCGCTGCTAAAATTTTCCAGTTTTGACGTCATACAACATAATATTGTAATGTGTTCGTTATTTCTTTGTATATTTTCGCTTGTTATTTTTAATATAGTGTTGTGTGATTGTCAAAATAAACTTATTCTTATCCATTTCAAAGAATGTTCATTGTAAGACAGCTCTGGTGGAAACAGGCCGCGTTTAGGATATGGATCTGCTTTTTCTCCGGTTTAAAGTTATCTGATATCAAGCTTTTGACATTATTTAAACAGTCTTGTATGAAGCTGGTCTACTACATAATATTATTTATACTGTATCACTCCTCGTGTGCTCAATACAATATTTGTAAAATTATAATTTGTTCCTATTGTTACATTTTTCTGAGCAATAATTTATGTTTAATAATAATTGAAGTGACAGACCTTGACTCATCTCCCATCACGGCCGGTCACCGAGGGAGAGCTCGACCTACACCCTCCAAAGACTTCTAAAAAGAGAAATATACAGGTACTAAATATCTGCACATTCAACGTTAGATCGTTATCATCGGACACTAAATTAACAGAGCTAAAAGTAGCGCTACAAAACTTCAAGCACGACATAATAGGACTAAGTGAAGTCCGTCGTTTAGGTGAAAACATAATTGAAGACGAAGACCACATCTTGTATCACTATGGCGAAACGAAGGGGCACTATGGAGTCGGTTTTTTGGTCAAAAAACAATTCAAAAATAATATCAACGCCTTTATAGGCATATCGGAGAGAGTATGTACACTACTTATTAACTTAGAAGACCTATCGTTTGCTATAATACAAGCATACGCTCCTACCGAAAACTGTAATGAGGACGATATAGATAATTTTTACCAAGATCTAGCAAAAGCACATGACTCTAGCACGACAAAAAACATCATTACAATGGGAGACTTCAACGCTCAGATCGGAACGTCTAAAAATACGAACCCGCCACAGGAAGATTTGGATATGGAAAAAGAAACACGCGAGGAGAGAGACTCATCCAGTTTGCTCATGAGTATAACCTGAAAATTATCAACACAATGTTTAATATAAAACCTAAAAACAGATGGACCTGGATCTCGCCGGACAAAAACACGAGAAATGAGATAGACTATATTATGTCTACAACACCGTACCTTTTTGCCAAATATGAAGTAGTAGCAGCGTTTCCCTTTGGATCTGACCATAGATTATTGAGAGCCACACTGCAAATTAAGAAAATGAAAATTAGCAGACGCAATTTTTCTAGAAAAACAAATTTTTTGAAAATACTGAAACATATTAAAAAACTTAAATCAGAAAAGTGTCCGGGTCCCGATGGGATAACAAATGAATGTATAAAATACGCGAAAACTCTACTATTGACACCAATTACCATCCTATGGAATAAAATCCTAGCTGAAGAAAAAGTACCCCACCAATGGACAGAATCAGAGATTATATTGCTCTATAAGAAAGGTGATCCAGCAGACATAAAAAATTATCGACCTATAAGCCTGATGCCTTGCCTCTACAAACTATTTGCATCTTACCTATTAGAAAGAATGTGTCCATACATCGACGCACACCAACCGATAGAACAAGCTGGTTTCAGGAGTGGATACAGCACAATTGACCATATCCAAGTAGTCGATCTGTTGATAGAGAAGCACCTAGAGTTCCGCAAACCGTTATATTTAGCCTTTATAGACTACCAAAAAGCATTTGACTCTATATCTCATAAAAGCATTTGGGAAGCATTAAGAGCACAAAATATAAATGAAAAATATATAAACATTCTAAGAAACATATATGCCTCCAGTACAAGTAGAGTCAAATTAGATAGAACAGGAAAAACCATCGACATAAATAGAGGCGTTCGACAGGGCGACCCAATCTCGCCTAAAATATTTAAAGCGGTATTACAACATATTATGAAGGACTTATCTTGGTTGAAAAAAGGCATAAACATTAACGGCAACTATCTTAGTAATCTCAGATTTGCTGACGACATAATACTGTTCGCGGAAAGCTCCCAGCAATTGCAATCTATGATAGATGACATATACCAGGCTAGTATAAACATCGGGCTAGAAATGAACATTGATAAGACAAAAATATTAACAAATCACCAAAATACGCCAATATTGGTTAATAACATTCCTATCGAATATGTAGAATCATATATATACCTATGCAAACAAATTTCCTTCAAAAAAGAGAGAAACATAGAAGAAGTAGACAGAAGAATAGCCATAACGTGGAAAAAATATTGGGCTCATAAGGAAATATTTAAATCCAAGAACATTCCACTGCCTTCCAAAAAAATAGTAATGGATTCAGAGATTTTACCATGCCTTACATACGGATGTCAGACTTGGACTTACGATTTAAAGACTCAAACAAAAATTTTGACCACTCAGAGAAAAATGGAAAGGAGCTTACTTAACATAAAACTTAAAAACAGAATAAAAAACACTGAAATTCGTAAAAAAAACAAAAATAACCGATGCTCTATCGTTCTCCTTACAAAGAAAATGGAAGTGGGCCGGCCACGTAGCTAGATATCATGACGACAAATGGACTATAAGAGCAGCAGCTTGGGCCGGACCAACAGGCAGCAGAGCGAGAGGCCGCCCACACGCTTGGTGGGCAGACGAAATACAGGCGGTAGCGGGAAATGACTGGCTAGACATGGCAAAAGATAGAGCACATTGGATCTCTTTGGAGGAGGCTTTTACCCTTAGGGGGTCCATACAGAAATAAGGGTCCTAAATTACTGCATGCTTTTTTATCATCTTTGACAATTTTTATATTAAATGCTAAAAGACTTTTGAAAACAATGTAAAAATTACAATATAATATTAATGAATAAGAATTTGTAGAATATTGTGACATTTAATTAAATAACAAAATTTATTAGTTATATATTTTGACATTTATAGTTATATTGGACATTTATGTTATTAGTATTGTGATTTTAAACAATTAATTAACTGATTCTAGATTTTTTTTTTGTTTGACATGCAGAAAGCTTTTTATAATAATTAATTTTTAAAACTCTGTAAACTCAAAACTGTATGGAATTGAATAAAGCTTATTTATTATTATTATTATTATTATTATTAATAATAATTGAAGTACAATATTTCGTCTAATGCTAGTTTGATTTAGTTTGTTGTTTGATTTTCAAAATATAGCTTAAATGTTGGCTGACAACTTAGAACATTCTGTAAGTTAAACTTAGTTTATTATTTTAACTTAGAAACTATCTTATCTCCAAGATGGTATTGCATACTAAGGACCTGTTTCACCACTTCCTGATAAGTGACGAATAGGCTATTCACCACTTAACTTGACAGATGAAGTATGGAGAATCTGTCAAAAAAGCTGTGAATAGCCTATTCGGCACTTTATCAGAAAGTTGTGAATCAGGCCCTAAGGCCTATTTTCTTTTCCGGGACTCCTCTACAACCATCAAATTCGGTTTAGCAGTCAGTATAAAGAGGTAACAGACAAACGAATACACTTTTATATTAGTACTAGCTGTCTCGGCAAACATTGTTTTGCCATATAAAGTATTTCGCCCATATTATTTTATTGAAGTGACTGAATAAGTATGGCATAATGACAACGTCCATCGCTATCCCGTCGCACAAACAATGGTCGCCGTCAGTCTCGAGTTGTAATAATTTACTATTATATTTTATTCAACAAATTTACTTATCAATATAAAAAGTAGCCAGTAGCCGATTCTCAGACCTACTGAATATTATGCATACAAAATTTTATAAAAATTAGTAAAGCCGTTTCGGAGGAGTATGGTAACTAACATTGTGACACGAGAATTTTATAGTATATAAGATTGATCAGTTCATCACCCTATTCAAGATTACACATTACAGTCTTATTTCAGCTGAAGTTTTAAACAACTCAGTGCGCTTTAAATACAGACTGTTGGCATAGCTGAGCAAACACGTAGGTAGAGTTTAATATAAAAAGACATTCGTCCCGCCGTCCCCGGGGCCCGACATTCGATTTAGCTGCTTTATCTCTATCTGACTTGTTTTAAAACCTTATAATTTAATGTCTATAAAAAATAAACTAGTAGTTTAAAAATAGTCGATATAATGCTTTATCTTACTTAATAATTTTTATTCTAGCAAGGTAAAAAGCAGGTAGACCTAACTGGTTCTTGAGCCAACACCTGCGACCAGGTGAAACAAAAGGAGGTTTTTGAGAAATTGATGCAACTTCTTTTGTTTCGTAGAGAAAATGGTTATTTTCAAGAAATGACAAACCAACGTCAAATGCTTTTTCACTGGTATCTCTTTCTCAAAAGATCATTTACAAGTTTGGTCTAAGGTATTTTTTTTGTAAAATGTATTAAACAAAGTTAAGGAGTGATAATAAACCTTTTCAAAAATTTTCTCACTACTCATAACTTTTTAAATTTTTAATTTAGGGTACAAAGTTATATGAACATATTTGCAGGCAAAATAATTTGCAACAAATTATGTCCTCATAAATTTTTTGTAAGACGTATACTTTCCGAGATATCACGAAAATAGTGTTGTCATCCCTTTTTTCAAGATGGCGGCCGGGGGACAAGAGTGGCGACCCCACAAACTTGAGGTTAAGCTTCTATTGATCCCCCCAACATAATATTCCAAAAATAAAATTGCGTCCTCTAATAAATGCAATATTAGGTCCTAAAATTTTAACATTTCAATGGACCAGTATGTCACTTACGTCGCCAATAAATCTTACAAGTACTGCAAACAAAATCTTACTAAACGTCGTAAGTAACATAAGTCTTTTAGTGAGCTCTATAATTCAAGAAAATGTAGATACGCCTGCCCCAACCTTTGTGATATCTCAGAACTGGTAAAACATACAGATATGTCGATTAGACAGATCGATTCGTCTTGCTTGATTAAGATGGTGTAAATAACTCAGTTTCGAAAAAAAAGTCAGATACGTCAGTTAGAGAGGCAAGCGACGATATGCGGCCAGCCTAAATCTCTAAATCACTGAAACCTAAATCAAGCTCCATCATCACTCGATCAAACGGGTACATTGATCAACAAAGGATAGTCCCGAACTGTGCTTTGTTAGATGACACCTAACATGGTGCTTATACGCCAAATTGTGATACGCCAAATTGTAATACGCCAAATTTCGAATTCCACGTTCGATCTATTGAATTACCAAATCCGATATTTATTAAATTGCTCGAGCCGAGAAAAATATGATTTGTAATTTGCGTGATATACGTTCCGAGAATCGTCACCCGGAATATGAATGTGATGAATATTTATATTTTCTAAGCGAATATAAAGAACAAGGGGCATTTTTTGTATGAAACCCATCACAAATATATAATAGTACTCCGTACCCGTACCCTCTGCTGTAGGACGATTTACCATATTAATGTTAGTTACAACTAAACAAAGATTGACAAATATAATAATAATAATAATGTTTATTGCCAAAACTTTTTTACACATGATACACCATAATGTAATTTACTTAAGACTAGGATTTTTATAAAAAAAACAGTTTGCAGCGGCCTTTGCACTAAACACAGCTTGTGTCGCAAAAACCAGATAATGAGATACCAATCAACTTGCTCGGATACAATATTACTACCAGTAAATCTAAGTTATTTTTAATTTTAAACTAATATACTTATAATAAGGTTTGTTAAAGTACCTGTGTGTGAGTGTGTGTTGTGTATGTGTGTAAGTGTTTTGTGTCTGTGTGTGTGTGTGTGTGTGTGTGTGTGTGTGTGTGTATGTGGGTGTGTGTGAGTGAGTGATGTGTATATTGTATAAGACGTGGCTCATGGCAATAAAAGTTCAGTTTCTATGTAGTCTATACCTAACAGCCAATCCTCCAAGATTTTCTTTGATTGCCTAACTGTTGACTTAATAAAGGACGGAACTTTTTTCAGACTTCGTTATACAGGGAAGGTATTAGGAAGGGTGCGTGGCGTTGTGCAAATGTCGTACGTACTTGAGGAATTGGAATTTTGAAAACTCTGCGAGAAGCAGTTGAAGAGATGTGCTGGCTGAATGAAAGGTTTTCGTCTATGTGTATGCCTAAATATTTAACGTTGTCCACACGCTGCAAGGAAGTACAAGAACATGACAAATAATTAGAGTTACAGGAGTGCATTTTTAACGAGAGGGACAAAGGAGGTTTTGAAGAGGAAGTTATATGAAAGGCGACATATTTGGTTTTGTGTACATTAAGCGTGAGTAGGTTTGAGTTAAGCCACTTAGAAGCTGTACCGAGACCTTTTTCGGCATGGCCAAAGACTTCCTCCTAAGTATTACCACGGAAAATTAATGCGGTATCGTATGCATAGCAGACAATGTCCGCTCCATCTAACTGCAGATCCAAAAGATCGTTCAAGTATATTATGAACAGGGTAGGACCGAGGACACTGCCTTGGGGAACTCCAAAGTTTATTGGCAGAGAGTTGCTCACGGTATCGGTAGACTTAATATATTGTAGCCGATCGGATAGATAGCTACGAAACCAAGATAAAAGTACTCCTCTTACACCGAGGGATTCTAGTTTTTTAAGAAGGATTGGGATCGAAACCGTGTCGAAAGCCTTGGCAAGATCTACGAATACCCCAAGACAGTATTTCTTTTGATCTAAAGCAGATGATATTATATCACATAAAAGCATTGTCGCATCCTCGGTCGACTTTTTACGCTGAAAGCCAAACTGTTTCTTAGAGATGATATTATGCGATTCCAGAAAACTAATCAGACGTTTATTTATAATTTTCTCAAGCAACTTAGAAAAAATGCATAACAACGATATAGGCCGATAATTGTTAGTACTATATTTGCAACCGTCCCTGTGCAAGAGAGTAATAGCCGCCGTTTTCCATTCAGAAGGAAAGACTCCTGTTGAAAGGCTCAAATTATAAATGTGCGTAAGGGGGGTGAGGATAGCAGTTCCAACATGTTTAATTATTCGGGGACATATTTGATCTGATCCAGGAGAACTATCTGTGTTTAGATCCTATATCAAGCTGTGAATTTCCTGTGGGTCTGTGGGGGCCAAAAATAATGAGTCAGAGATTGATCGCGTAGGTTTAAAATTCTTTGCTAAGTTTTTTTCAGTCGTAGCAAGATTTTTGAGTATTGTGTTGGTCAAATTTGAGCCAACGTGTGTAAAATATTTATTACATTTATTTAATGAGCTTACAGGGTCTGCCTCAATGAAACTTAAGGCATTTGCTTCACTTTTCTTCTTCTCAGCTATGTGACATATTTTTTTAATGGAAGACCATAGTTTCTTGTTGAGTTCGAGCATTTGTGATTCACAAGCAATTTTCAAATTTCGTTGGAGGTTAAAAAGAAAATTTCTGTATATTTTGTATGTGTGTTCTGCTATTTTATTATTGGGATCTTTTCTCCATTTCATGTGTAGCTTGTTGCGATTTCTTTGACACCTCGTGAGTCCTGGGGTAATCCAGGGGTGAATGTTAAACTAACTACGACTAATGAGGACTGATTTTGAATGTTTGTCAACAGATGCTCTTAACATAATATGGTAAAAATTTTCAGTGGCCTGCTCAACATTACCGCTTGTAATAACAGAGGTCCAGTCAGCGTCAGAAAAAAGTTTGATACAAAATCTGACCCCCTCTTTGGTCCCCTTAGAGGTGGGGGGGGGGGGGGGGGTAATTTTTATACACCAGATGTTGAGTTGGAAGGAGGCAAATATATCTGCGAAAACCGTATGCAAATCGGATCAGTAGTTTTCGTGTTAAAGCAAAAGTCTTATACAAAATCTGACCCCCTCTTTCGTCCCTTTAGAGGGGTGGAGGGAAAAATTTTATACACCAGATATTAAGTTGGAAGAAGACAAATATATCTGCGAAAACCGCGTTCAAATCGGATCGGTAGTTTTCGTGTGATGCTGGAACAAACATACAGACAGACAAAAAAACTAACTGACTTTTCGGCTTCTATAGCGATATTGTGACACCCTCCGCTTATTAGTTTTTGAATATCTTTAATGTACAGAATTGACATTTCTACAGATTTATTATATGTATAGATAAAGTATATCGCCCGTATTATTTTATTGAATTAGTGACTAAATAAGTATGTCACCATGGCAACGTCCATCGCTATCCCGTGACCCGCGTCGCATAAACAATGGTCGCTCTTTATAGACAAATAATTTGCAATAAAATAAAATTGCGACTATAATTAAAGATCTAAGCTATCCTATCTCTCAAGTTGGAAAAAAGCACACATTAAAAAAAACATTAAAATCGGTTAAGTAGTTTAGGAATCCATCGTGGACAAACATCGTGACAGGAGATTTATATATATTAGATTACATTCCATACTTATATTATAAAAATACTATGTGCTTTTTACGTTCAAACGGTTGAGTCAACTTTTTTTTCAATTAAGTATCAAAAACTTTTAGTATGATCAAATATTATACTCGTAGCAACATGTAAATCATAATTAAATTTAAATAGAAACTACTATGGGCCTATGTTATTTTCTATTCCTAGTATTTATCTAGAAAATATATTGTATCTCTTTAATTTATTAGTCCGTATTAGTAATTATTCATAGTAAGTATGAATATGGATATTTACTTTAACGTGTGTATACAAGCCCTTACTTTGAGAAACGACGTGCACGGTACAATATAAGTAACATTTTCAATAGAAACCACTGCATATTTTCCTCACTGTTCCAACTTAGACATCTTCATCGAACTAACGTTCTGCGAAATGGGTTTCTCGTCCATCGAGCATCATATTTGCTCTTTTCATGTCCTACAAGTCCGCTCGGTGTTCCATCTGTGATATAACAGGAATTCGGTCTTTATAACGTTAGAATAAGGGCATTGTCGGAGGCAAAATAGCTTTGAACACACTGTATTCTCATTGTACACTGCTATGATCCTATTATATTCGGTTCTCTAATGGATTAATGTTTCGCTTATCGGTTGACTTCAATCAATAAAATGTCCTCAGGATTATAAACTTCTTTTATGATAAAAAAATCGTTTTTTAGCTCATTAAATAGGTTTCCTTTCATATAAAACACTACAAGGTATAATTGTGCCATTCTCATTAGCTTTGTCCACACTGTGTCCTTTTCTGTTCGTCAAGTTGTGGGATCCAGGTGTGGGACCCAGAAAAAAATGGGGGCGTTATGTTAAGGCTTGGGGGGTAATTTATATCATCTGGATGCATTTTTAATTTAAACAACGCTAAGACACAATGTTTTGTTCTCAAAGTGAACCTCTGACTTAAACTTTAAAGGCTGATGCAGTTAAAGTGGAAAATAAAATAAGTTTATTATAAAATTTAAAAATACGTGACGACTGCCGCCGTAAAGCTATTGCATAGCATTTTTATTGCCGCATTTTTACAGTCACACTCACACAAACACCGTGCCGAAGTCTTAGGTCTTTGATTTTCCTCGATAAATAAAAACTGCCACCGCAAACCGTTTAAAGAAAACCTTCATCATTATGAGTTTCGGAAAATCTTTTATGTTAATTACGTGGCATCGATCTTCATCTTATCAGAAGCAAATGAGAAAATTTTATTACGCTTTTTAATTACTAAATCATTTCCTTTGTAAATGAGATTTAATGAAATGTACAAGGGGGATTAATGTACGAGCTTTAAAAATCGGGAGAATTTCATTTTCCTGAACACTTTTATAAGGAATTTAATTTTATTTCGGCTGGTCCGACGAGCGTTGTTTTGATATATAGGGTGTAACAAAACTAAGTGTTAATACTTTAGGGTGTGTATGGGATAGTAAGTATAGAGTTCACTGTGAAAGTAGCAGTGAAAGAGCAATTTTTGAGATTTGTATGGGCAAGCAGTAAGCACCCGAGCGTCATGAATTTTTCCATGCAAAAGTGAAAAAAAGTTATTCTTTCGGCGCTGCTACCTTCACAGCGAACTAGATATTATATAGGGGACCCATACACACCCTGAAGTATTATCACTATTAGTTTTGTTGCACCTTGTATAAGTTCTGAAAAAAGCCCGTATTTTGGTACCCTTAGAGCCGGGACACAAAAACACGACGCGACGTCGTGCGACGTCGTGCGAAGTCGTGTCGTGGGAATATGCGACGCGCGTCGTAGGACACCGCGACACGGCGTAGTACGACGTCGCGTCGTAGAAACTCACGTAGAAATTCAAAGATGAGTTTCTACGACGTGACGTCGTACGACGCCGTACTACGCCGTGTCGCGGTGTCCTACGACGCGCGTCGCAGATTCCCACGACACGACGTCGCACGACGTCGTACGACGTCGTGTCGTGTTTTTGTGTCCCGGCCCTTAATTCACGATAATACGATTCACGATTCCCGTTCGACACGGATTCGGAAACTTTACCGTGCGGTCATTGGTCAAGCGGCGAGCGTTTATTGGATGTCACGCGATGAAGTTTCCGAATCCGAGTCGAATTACGCATTGTGAATCAGATCCCTGGTAGACCACATCATTGAGATTGACAGATAGATGAAAAGGCAGACAGAAACAGATAGAGAGACAGACAGACCGAAAGAAAGACAGGCAGAAAAATGTCCCATTTTTTACATTATAAGTCTGGACCAGAATAGCTAGCAATTGAAACCTGCTGACCCCTGCAAGGTATTCGTAAAAAAGGCCCCACTTTCAAAGGTCGCAGTGGGCGTCCACTTTAATCCTATTACAGATACAGAAACGGTATATTCCAAACGCTTTTAAAACGGCTGACAAAAAACGTCGGGGTTAAACAAGGCGGGTGATTCCCCCACATTCCCTCGTCCGCACGGAGACGTCGCACGCTGAGTTGCACCGCGTGCATGGCAGGCCATTAATGGATTTCTGACTAAAGTTACGTAGTAAATATTTAGTTATCTGTGACTAAAGTATGAGTACTAAAGTATAGAGTTATACTAGAGTAGCTGTGCCTTGTTACCCGCGGTTTATTAGGGAAAATGAATTGTGATATTTTAGCACAGTTAAAAGTAACTGTAATAATTATCCGGGGTATCAACTGACTCCATACCTATTAAAATTGCTCGAGCCGTTTAGACATGAAGAAGTAACAAACAAACTCACAAACTTTTGCCTTTATAATATTATTAGTGTCTTCATAGACTAGACATGACGCTCGCAAGCAGCTCCGGTGCTCCAAAATTCGTTTATTGCGTGGGAACCGTACACTTTTCTGGGATAAAATGTATTCTATGTTCTTTCCAGGGTCTCAAAGTATCTACCAAATATTTTTTTTTTTATCAAATTCGGTTTGAGTTAGTCGGTTAACCGACACACAGACACACTCTAAACTATTCTACGACTTTTCCGAGGACTCAAAGCATCTTCATACCAAACATCTCTCTTTCTCTCTTTCTCAATCGCTTTAGTATTACTAAATTGGTATTTTAACTTTTTTTAACGTTACGTTGTTAGATTTAAATTGATTTTTTCTACAAAAAGTACAGAATCTAATTTCGTAAATGTACAATGGCCGTTTGACAAATATAGACACAAGGGTGGACGGAATTAGATGTACCTAGATGGGGTGTACTACACCCCAGGGTGTATTAAAGTACGTAAAAGCGATATAAAATCCCTACAGATTTTTTAACTTTGAAGTAAGCAATTCTGTTTCTTTACTTTATTACAATCCATACTAATTTGATTAAAGCGTGTTTTTTGTCCTCTTTACGTGTCAGAAGTTAAACTTCTGTCCAAAATCTTTACCCCTATAATTTCGACCCCACTTTTATGACGCGACCTTGAAATATTTTTACTAGGGCCAATTCAGACTGCAACGCGACGCGTAGATGCACATCTAAATCTGTATGGATTTGACAGATTTGCTAGACGTCTCATGCAATTGAAATATTATGTCAAATCCATACAAATTTAGAAATGCATCTAGGCGTCCGGCGTCGTGTTGCGGTCTAAATTGACACTAACGCGCCTAAAGAAGTATCACTTTTTATAAACTGTTATCAATCACAAAATGATTTACCACTTAAGGTGCAGTGGTTGTTGCAACTACGTAAAATGGGTTTTTTAAATAATGTTTTTTTTGTAAAAGAAATGTCATTATTTAAGTATAAAAAAAGTACTGTTTGAAAACTGAGAAAATTTCCTATACGCAAAAGTAATTCAGTAGGTACACAATTTGAAAAATTCTGCTCTATAGAAAAAAATCTCAAAGATGACTGAATATAACGCTGTTTTTCATAATTAAATCATTTTATGGCTAAATTACACACTTTCTAGAAAAAACAAAAAATATAGTACATTTGTCATAACCTAACCTAAACGATTTGATATATTTGATTTGTGTAATACTAAAAACAAAAGGTTTTTTCTCCTATTTCCTATTTAATCAAGACACGCGGCGAGCGTGTAAACGCCACTGTACAAGGCGCGCTGATATGAATGTTATTTAAATGTCCTTTACGTCGATATTCGTACTGACAGACATCGACCTGCTAATTTTAGGAACTACTGGGCCTTAAGTAGGATTTATATGCGGCTGTACGAATTCGCGGTTTGGCGGCTACACCGCAAGATGTCAAGCAATTATTGTATGTAAATGACAGCGCGATCGTGCCCCTACTAAATAGTACGAGGGCTGCTATTTATGTATCCGGAATTAAAAAAAGAAACAAACATATATCATTTAATATGGTTTTATTGCTTTTCAAAATATTCGCCGCGATGATCGACACACTTTTGCATACGCTGGAACCAATTTTCATAGCACTTTTTCCATTCTGATTGAGGTATCTCCAAAACGTGCATTTTGAACGCATCAACAGCCTCTTCGCGGCTCGAAAAACGTTGACCACGTAATTTGTTCTTCGCGTATGGAAATAAAAAGAAATCGTTAGGTGCCAAATCAGGGCTGTACGGCGGATGACCAGTCAATTCGATCTTTTGACCCTCCAAAAACTGAGTTATTTCAGCTGAGGTGAGACAGCTAGCATTGTCGTGATGTAATATGATTCTGCGTTGTCGGTTGTCCTTTCTTATTTCTTCAAAGACTTCTGGTAAACAAATGGTCGTATACCATTCAGAATTAACCGTTTTACGATTCTCTAATGGCACTGTAGCCACATGTCCATTAATTCCAAAAAAACAGGCGACCATTTGCTTCAAAGTACTTATTGCACGAGTAACTTTTGTTGGTTTCGGCTCATCTTGGAACACCCACACCGTTGACTGTTGTTTAGTTTCGGGGTCATATGCATAGATCCAAGATTCATCACCTGTGTAGATATTATAAACGGCTTTTGACGTACCACGGTTGTATTTTTTTATCATTTTTTTGCACCAATCGACACGAGCCCGTTTTTGATCGATTGTCAAGTTGTGCGGAATCCAACGCGAACATATTTTTTTTACAGCCAAATGTTCGTGTAATATCTTATGTATGCTCGTCATACTTATGCCTAAGGACGCCTCTATCTCGCGATATGTAACATGACGATCACGCATTATTAGTTCCCGCACAGCATCTATATTTTGTGGGACAACAGCTGTTTTTGGGCGACCTTCTTTATTTTCATCCGTGAGCATAGACCGCCCACGATTAAACTCACTGTACCAGTGATAAGCAGTGGTTTTTGATGGTGCTTCATCTCCAAAAGTTGCGGTGAGTTGAATAAAGCACTGTTGTTGATTTAGCCCACGCCGAAAATCGTAGTAAATCATTGCACGAAAATGTTCACGCGTTAAATCCATGGCAAATGAAGACACGCAATTTTCAAAATGACGCCACAATGGAAAAATAATTGACAGTCACATGAAACAAAATGTATTCTTCAACCAAAGAGTTCTATTTTCAAATGTTGTAATTACTTTTTAAATATTGTTCTTGTAAGTGGCCAGTTCCGGATACATAAATAGCAGCCTATGTAACATACATTAATTGCTTGTAATTTCGCGGCCCAGCTGCCAAACCGCGCGTTCAGGCGGACGCATATGAATCGAGCCTTACTTAAGCATTCAGACCGCTGCAGAGGCCTTTCTTCATTATTTATATCAATTATGCTGTTTACCTCCTTTCGCGAGGGTACCTAATGGGATTCATAAATGTTACATTTCATATTATCATCCTTCGCTTCCGACGTTTATTCAATTCTCCCTGTTTTAGGGGTCTTTTGTAAGGAGTTTGGAAATCAGGTTGTATCTTAACTTACATAACACCAGGGCCAAAGAAAATTTTTACTCACCAGGGCCCTTTGTGCATTATATTTTTTTAATTGAGTTATTATAAAAGCATTATTGTCTTAACCCGTGTGGGTTTAAACCTTATGGTATACAGCCATATGCAATGTTATAATAATAATAATATGTCTAACTCTATACGTATATAAAATTTTCAAATACAACTTGATAAAGTCGCTTCAATTATTTTGTCACAATTCACATAGAATGCCAAATAGCCAATAAAATGTTTATAATTATATATTTAAAATGTTTATTTGTGAAAATATTAATACAGGGTGATATTAAACCTTCCTGCCAAATTTTGATATATTGATCCTTGTTAAAAATAAAAATACACGTATATTTTCTTATATAGTCACTCAGTACTTACTAAAATGTTGAGAAATAGCTTCCGAAAGTTATCCTAAAAAAAACTACAATTAATGGACACGATACCCAATTTTTTTTGGTTAAATGGACTCTCCTAATGATACTTTAGCCCTGGAAAAAATTTAACAGGAAGGTTTAATTGCACCCTGTATAGATCCATAAGGCGGACCGTAGGGCGGACCCTAAACGGTTAATTAAAAACGAATTGTGCAATATTATTTATGGTTTAGGTTTATTATTGAACTCCAGTCCACTGCTGAACGTAAATGATAATATGATGATGATGATGATTGTAGAGGCTTCCTTGAACTCATCTCTTGAATGTTCCAATTAACACCTAATAATTTGCATCAAATATCAAATTTTGATCGAAGCCTCAAACCTGATATCAATGAATACATACATAATCGTCGGTAATACCGCGTTAACAAAGCTATCAGTTGCTACAAATGCAATCAGAGCCAGTAATCAGTTACCGATCGAGTGCGATCAAAATGTCGCCCGGGGAACCCCCTACACTGCGTCACCAGGGTACGAAGACCCCTCCTTGCCTAGAAGATATAAGGCAGGCGAGGCCGTGACACACCGGTCGTTAATATCTTTGGAGTTCAAGACACTCTGGTGCCGTTTTAATAGACTGAAAATAATTTTATGTAACTGCACGCTTCTTGTTCAAAATGTACAATTTTCAGATTCAATACTATCAGTGTCAGAATTGTTATGTCGTACATTTTTCTCGGGTTTTCGATTAGTTACTTATATTATGTACAAGTCTTATGTACTTTTATAGGTAACTTTGTTTAAAACTATAGGTTGCTCACTACTTTAAATTTTTATAGAATTTATCAGCTTTACACATTATGGCTGGCTTACATTATTATTCCAATCCTGTGATCCAATTCAACGCTGGTACGTTTTTGCCCGTAACCTTATACTAAATATTATTATGATAAAAATAGTAGATACTTGATACATTCAGGTATTAAATATCTGACAAAACTCTCAAACAATATCCTATATGAGTAATATCTGCAACGTAACATACTGTATACAGTGCCGCAACGGGCCAGCGAACATACTGTATAATACGGGGTGTGCTCAAAAGCACGTAATTTGGGGCCGCAGATTTTGTCTGCTAACTTTACGACAGAACTCCCGTACGATATATTTTCGAGCACCCGTAATATTTTTCGTGAAAGTGCAAAATGAAAACTTGTTGTTTTAATACGTACTTTTTTCTATTTAAACTTCAGATTAAAAAAATATTTTAGCTGTTAAAATATATTTTAAAACTACATTGAGCCGCGGAAACTATGCATCTTCCAGGATAATAAACTTAGGATAGTTTTTTATCATGAAAAACAGAGACCCAGGGTAGTCACAACAAAAGCGTAGTCCATAGGCGCCTACCATGTGCATTGTGCATGCCTGACCACAGTTTTGCTTACGCATGCCGGCTTGTACACTGAACATTGTAGTTGGTAAAACGGTAGTATGCGCAAGCCCTACCCTGATATCCATAATATCAATAGTCAATACTTTATTTTACTGATATTATAAATGCTAAAGTGTCTATCTGTCCGTCTGTCTGTCTGTCTGTCAGTTACCTCTTCACGCCCAAACCGTTTAACCAATTTTGCTGAAATTTGGTATGGAGATACTTTGAGTCCCGGGAAAAGATACTTTTTATTCCGAAAAAATGTACGGTTCTTGCGTGATAAACGAATTTTGGCGCAACAGAGTTGCGGGCGTCATCTAGTTTTGTATAAAGTTGAGTATTGACATACGCGAAATTAATTTTAACTCTGGGGTTTTCAGTTACATTGTAACATTTGTGACACTGTACCTGGTACAATAGTGGGTCATATAGAACAATGGCACAGCTGTTCCCGACACAGGAGGTCACAATTATTCACTAAATAAGGGCAATTAGGGTTTTTAGTAAGCTTACTAATTAGGAGACACGTGAATGTTCGCTTATTGTGCAAGTATTGCGGGTGGAAAGTGCTAAGTGCGGGGTTGGTTTTTCTGCTATTTCATGGTGGTGAAATTACAAAAAATCATAAATATTGAGTTTCAAATGTATTATAGTATAAATAAATAGAAATTTGCTGTTTGAGGGATGTAATTTGATGGCAAAAATAATTATAAAATGCAAGTTGACAACATGGAGTAAATAGTATGTCTGGTCTCTGTTGACAAGTACATTTCACTGACTAGATGACGCCCGCAACTCCGTTGCGCCAAAATTCGACTATCGCGCGGGAACCGTACATTTTTCCGGAATAAAAACTATCCTCTATCTTATCCTATACTCAAAGTATCTTTATAAGTACTAAATTTGAGCAAATTTGCTTCAGCGGTTTGTGCGTGAAGAGGTAACAGACAGACATACAGAAAGAGACACTTTTGCGTTTATAATATAATAATTATTTGTATAGATTTTAATATATATTTTGATAAAATTATAAAGAATATTGAAAGTCATTTGTCTCACGAAAAATGAACGGTTCCTGCGTTGTATAATATGAATTTCTGTACAAACAACAAAGAGATTGAAAACTCAATAACAAACAAATTTTTTATTATTATTGTATAATATAATGCGTTAGATAGATAGGGTTAAAATAGTTTTAAATAGGTCAAAATAAGGTCAAATTATTTGACCTCAATTCATTTAATAAAATATAACCATTTACCTGTAATTTCTTATCTATTAAGTACCCATAATATACCTGTCTGACTGCATATCCGGGATTATTGATTAATTTACCTATAATTAACTGAGTAATTAAAGTGTATAATTACAATATCCCTGTGGATATTGGTGTTGCTGTCACACTGGGCCTTGATTTTCTGGAAACTACCGAAATTGAATCGTATGCTGACGTATTAAAACTCAGATTTGTGTAGCTTTGTCTACCACACGTCCCCACTGCTATAAGAGCCTAAGTATTAGTGATTACAATATACAAGTAGAGTGGCGAGACAGTACTCTCGCCCAATAAAATTGGCTTGGGGTACTGTCTTCCCACTCTTCCTGGTAGATTTGAACATAGCATAATGGCTCGTGTCTATCCCGGTAAAAAAATAGTTCTGTGAACAACTGAAACAGTTCTGTGAGCCAGTCAAACTACGCCTCGTGTGATTACACAGTTCACGCACACGCATGCAACGAAACTACGACGAGCTGTTGCTGTGTGTATTCTCTGTACGTAATGCGCACTACACACGAACATAACTTTTTGTTTGATAAAGCTTTGCCTTTACTTTTTTTAAAGTCTGAAGGAAATATTATGAAGCAATCCTAAATATTTTTAAGTTAATAGCTTACTTCGCCAGCCTATTATAGCCATGCGGTTATCATAAAAAATTAGTACGAAAATCTTCTAATTTTGTCGCAGAAGAGTACTTAAATTTCGCGTACCTATACATTCACTGACGAATAATTAAATAATGTTTCAAACTGTTATTAAAGTATCTCGCGGAGTTTTCCTAGAAAGTTAAATAAGCTTCACTTGTTTGTGCACAGCACACATGCGTACAATGCACACACATACACTGCAGATGTTTAATTGAATTTCCCATTATTTGGGGGGTATTAGGTATACCTTCTTACTCATTTGTACAAACCACGTAGATGATAAGCAACAGGAAAAAAGAGGCAAAAAAAGTACATATCAAGTACTTAATACCTTATTAGATATTTATTGAGAGAATAAGGTAAAAATTTGTAATAACCTGCTTGAGTAGTTTGAACTCTACCCAATTTGCTGACTATCGTTGTTATAGAGAGAAGACATTATTTATTAAGTCTTCCATCTCTACCATTATCCTCGAAAATGGGACGAATAATTCGAACGCAAATCCCATCATAAAAATTATACAACCGTAATAAAAGCATAACCACAAAACGAAAGCCAATAGATGTCCGACGCGAACCGTCTTCTTGATCTCATTACAATACAGACCCGGGTCATTCGGTCGCCCAACGAACCGCGGCCATTTTGTATTGGTTTGTTATGACAAAATGGCGGACGAATCACTGAGGTGCGGCGTAGACTAGCGGCACTTTATTTAGTCTGCACATAATATAGAATAAATAAATGCAAAATTGTGTCTGCCCGTTTATCTCGAAACTGCTTGACCGATTGATATGATACTTTGAGTTTCTGGATAGGAAGATACTTTTTATATTAAAGACATAAACAATTTTGGCGCGAGATCTAGATCTTTTATAAAAGGCGTAGGTCGTGACAACATAAAATTTTAATAAAGCAATTGCTTTGGGTCCCGTATCCCGTCTGCGTTGGACCTAAATCTTGAGGTTTCACTTGACAGGTCGTTTGTACATGTCAGTTAGGCGCTAAGGTAAAAGCCTAGGTACTAAATAACACTAAACCTGAAACCGTGTGACCTGACGGTCGCTTTTGGTAAAATATTTTCATTGGAAAACGTTTCAAGAGCTAGAAAGCTTTTAACAAAATTGAAAATCTATTAATTTGAAATACTACATTACCTCTTTTATGTGCAAAGATCATCTATGGCCATCAAACTCAAGCAAATTAGAAAATTACCAATTATTGTCTTCTAAAGTTTTTTTGGCCGTCACTTTTTGCTACATCGTCTTTTCTTTACCAGCAGGTGTAGAAATATTATGATGTATACGTCTGGTGAGCATGTACAAAGTCGGTCCTACCCTTGTTCTCTCTAGTGACGAGCAAAACAAGACTATGACAGTCTTGGTGTTGGTTTTATATTTTTAGAATGATCTTGGTGTCGGTCTTCCTTTTTTTGCAAGACCAAGACTAAGGCCCGTATTTTTGGTCAGTAGGTACTCAAGATGTATCTCGGTCTCAAGACACGGTTCAGGCTCTGTGATTGGTTGGCTGTCAAAATTTGGACCAATCACAGAGCCGAACCGCGCCTTGAGACCGGGTCGCATCTTAAGTACCTACTGACCAAAAATACGGACCTAAGACTGCAAGAGCAGCAATACCGATTTTGCTAATCACTAATTACTCTCTCGCTAGTTGTGTCGGATTATGATCGATCCTACTCGCTTATAAAAGAGATGGATGGAGTATCTTTACATAAAATGTGTTCTGCGTTAGTTTCAATCCAATGGTTTCATCAAAAATATGGAAAATCCAGCTACCCTTCTCTAAAATATTGGATCATATTCCACGATCCAGCTCGGATGCTATCAGGCATTTTATTTGCGGCCGCACGTGATTCCATTTGCGCGATTAATTAGCGCGAAACCGCAGGGGGGCTATTCACGACAATCTGCATGTTGGATGGCGTATCTTGGTCGGACGGTAAGGTTGTATGAGTCCTTTAATCACTTTCTTTCGCATAATTTACTAGAAAATAGTAGGCGGGAATTACAAAGTGAAGTTTTTGCCTCGACATGCCATATTATTAAATCCACCACTTCTTTATAGTCAAATTAACGAGACAATAAGAGTCATTAGCTATGTCCACATTATGCGCTTTCGTCTTCAATTTTCGTCATCTTCTTTCATTCAACTTTCGTTTTGGCGCATTCAATAATTGAATGCGTCAAAGAACGCAACGCCAACTGTCATTTTTGACGAACTATATAATAACTAATCTGGGAGGGATTTGCAAAATACTCGTACTGCAACTCCTTATGTATTTTTTACTATCTTTCGTATTTCATTGTTTTAGCAATTTACTACATGCCCAAAGCTAATCAAACATGCAAATTGTGAATCAAGTATTTGACCGAAGCTCAAAGATCATTGTTGCCTACACTATAGGTATTAAATAACATCCAGTCAATGACTTCAGTACGAGTACTATCTGGACATTAACTTTACTCGCATCTGGCTAGACTTGTCTCATTAGAGTTCATTTACTAAGTACCTCTGGGAGTCTAGGTATTAGATGTAACCTATCTTAATTTTAGTACCGATGATCCCTATACCTTTTGGAATTTCTTTTATGACTTTGTAAATCCATATTACTATTATGTCTGTCTATCATATCTACTCGCTGATGCGATTTTGATGTTATACTCCCGGGAAAGGATATATATTTAAAAATGTACGGTTTTTGCGCTTAAGGATTTAGCAAAAGGTAGTATGTAGCTACTATTTAAATTTAACGAAAAATCTTCACCCAAATAAGAAAATATATGAGATTTGACATCAGGCAAGCTCTATATATAGCCACTCAGCGACTCGTTAAATCTATTGTCAAATTATACTTAATTTTTGACTGCGCTGTCAAAATTATCGATTAAAATTTGTCTCAATACTGAAAACGACTATTACTGAGTTTTTTGCGTTTATTGTGTTAACGCCAACCGAAATAACATCAAAGAGGGAGTTGGTTTTGATCAAGTTCAAAAATAGAAGATTGTTCCTCCGTCTATTTCTGTAAAACGCGCCGTCAACTTAAATATATGTCTCTGTTACGACTGGTGACTCAAAGTGAGGCGGTTAAAGTTAGTATTGTTATAAATGAGAACAGATCTATCCATGATACTAATATATAAATGCGAAAGTGTGTCTGTCTGTCTGTTAACTTTTCACGCCCAAACAGCTGAATCGATTATAGAGTTACTTTGAGGCCGGGAAAGGACATAATATTATGATACTTTTTATCCTTTATACTATCCTATATCCTTTAACTTATTTTTAAATTTTATTGTTTTGATTGTATAGATTTTATATTTTTTTAAATTTTAATGGATTTGACTGATATATTTGCAAAATTATTTATTGACGTACTTTTAAATTTTATTGTTTGATAAATTTTGTAACTAATTAGCACTTAATAAATAAAAATTTGCATGCTTATAGCAGAATATGTGTTCTCTAATATTTAATGCTATGATCAATTTGTTACCATATTCAAGCAAATAAAATTATGATTATGATTATGATTATCCCTGAAAATGTACGGTTCCCGCACGATAAACTAATTTAGACGCAAGCGTCATCTAGTTTAGTGTGTGTATGTATCATGCACTCTATTCTCATGAAATGTAGTCTAAGGGTTGATTCAGACCGCAACGTGACGCGTAGATGCATTTCTAAATTTATATGGATTTGACAGATTCGCAAGACGTCTCACGCAATTGAAATCTGTCAAATCCATACAAATTTATGCCGCGCCGCGTCTCGCCTCGCCTCGTCACGTTGCGGTCTAAATTGACCCTAATTATTAGTAGTTGGGCTCTGAAATAAAAATGATCATTCCTTCGAGCCCCAAGCGGTCGCATGCGACCGCGATAACAATAGAAAGGCTATTGTGTCTCGTTTTTCCACGATCGAAGAATTAATTTTATGTCAAAAAATTGTTCCCGTCAATTCGTTTTGGTGAGCTTCTGTGGAAAGAGCTATTAAAATAAAGATATTATTATATTTTGCGTATTTTAATAACTGAATTACAGACAAACAAAGTGACAGATAATAAAATGTCAGAAATAGGGTTCCGTTTTTAGTCATTTTGCACGGAACCCTGAAAACACAAACTCAATCTAACAAGGAAACAAGCTCTACAGTCTACACTGTTGTAGCTATTTTTACAAACTTTATAATAGAAGAGGTTGTAAAATGTGAAGTGGACGACTATGGACGTAATAAACCGCGATAAAACAAACTTTTATTGCTACTTTCACATTAGTAATAATTTGAAAGAAAGATGATATTGAAGAATTGAAGAATTTTCTCAATTAGCAAAAAATTGCAAAAGTTCATTGTGTATAATAAGAATTTATGATAAAGAATTTATAAAGAAAAAATATGAACGATTACAATATTTACATACAAAATTGTAATCGTTAGTATTTGTTGGTATGTAAATTATTTTGCGGTGGATATGTGTACAGGAACCTAGGTAATTACTATCTTAAGCTGAATAATAACTCAAATTTGGTAAATATTCTCGTATGGGAAATTATCTTGGTGTTACGTTTGTATGAGTCACAAGGTTGTCTGGAAGAAACCGCTTTCAGCGGTAAGACTGCCTGTTTGTACAGGTTCATATATATTATTTCAAATTGTAATTTAGTTTCTAAGTTTTGTACAAATAAAGCATTTTCTATCTATCTATCTATGAAAACTGCGTTGGCACCCGGACTCTTAATAGCACAGAAAAAATATCTGGGGTGAGTCAGTATCTTTTCGTTATCGCTTCGTTATAGAATCGCCAATTGAAATGTATGGAATTGACATAAGATGAGTCGAACCGCGAACGTCATCGTCATATTAACGAACACTTAAGTTAATTCCATACATTTTGAAGGGAAAGAAAGAAATGATCTTGGCTCACCCCCCAGCTGTTCCTACTTTTCTCCCCCTAGAGATCACATAAAATTATCTACTTTACACTTTTAAAATGTGCGGTGAAATGTAATAAAAATTAAAAACGATAAATATTTACCGTGGCTCCCCATTCTCCCCCCAGGGAGAGGGGGAGAAGCGGCGTAATTGAGTTGGGTATACGTCCGTGTTTACGTTGGAAATTACGGTGCGCTTACGTTGTGTTTCTTGGACGAGATTTCAAAAGATAGTTGTACCTGTTACTTCATGCAGCCTCATATTTTGCTTTATATACAAATCTTTTACTGTTAAAAAAACTGTAGAGACTACTTACTATGCTTATGTTAGTTCTGAAAATCTAAATACTTTAATCAAGAAGTCAGTTAAAAACATAAAGAATACTACAATATAATTTCATGTTTTATACATTTTAGTTAATTGTGCCTCGATAATTTTTTTTAGACTTTAGCAAAATAAATGTAAGCACAACTCAAATTCTTTCGCAGCCTCGCTTATCCGTTACATACTTTTTAAGATAAAATTTAAAAAAAAACAAAATTGGTCTAATGTTTTAAGGCAGAAGAGGGTTACCTCCTATATAAACCTTGCCTGTTTGTGAAAACAGGCAATGTTTATATTCTTGTAAAAAAAATCTTTTGCAATTTTTACTGGCCTCAACTGTGTGACATTTCAAATCTGTTAGACCTTCTTTAATGACCCTTTAACAAAGACGTGATTGATTAACAATGAACATCGAGCAATCGTAAAATTTTATTTTAATTTCCGGCCGATCCCGCAAATCGTAAAAATCGTATAATCCGCCCACTTATCAAACTCGCGGACATCTCAATGTTTTGAGGAAAGTTTTCGGTCCCGGGTGGGAATTTGTGTCTGCCGTTTGAAAAATTGTTTGTAAGAGGCTTAGTGCGTGTAATACTGAATCATTGTCGCCGGAGAGTTGTAATGTTGGGCTGTTTGTTTACTAAAACGCGATTTAGATGCGCAGACGGGATGCGAAATTTTGAAATTGGTGTGAAAATTTCTAAAGTTATGGTGGCTATATCGTGATAAGCTAGATAATTTTTTGTGTAGTATCATAGTTATGTATAATTCAGTAAACATCACTGCGCGTGTTCACACCAAACCGACTGTGAGCCGCCGAATGTGAGCAGGCTCACTGTGAGCCCCGGTGTGAACGTGAAAATATACGGTATCGAATGTCCGCGCCTACCCCTAGCGTAATGGCATATTGTCGGTTTGGTGTGAACGAAAAAGTGAATATAGGTATGGAAATACAATAAACTTCGTAACGTTCGCTCACATTCGGCGGCTCACAGTCGGTTTGGTGTGAACACGGCCTAAGGGCTGGCTGCACAAAAGTGGAAATGTAGTTTTTAAAAGAATGAAAAATTAAAAAAAAAGCTTTTATCTGATTAAAAAATACTTAAAATGGGTTTTGGGTCATAAAAACATGAAAAATAGACTAACACAGTAGCGGTATGGTGGCGAGGTGGCTCGCTTGCGCAAACCTTAATTTTTTGTCTGATCTCAGCCATAAGCCATCTGAGCAATAATTTATGACCTAAAACCTAATGAATGCTGATTTGAAAATAAAACAATACTTGTTTTAGAAATAAAATTGTCCCTAAATATTACAATAATTATTAATGTTCACTGTAGGAATTTTGATATAGGGATTTATGCTTACATTATAATAAATGGAAGAAAAGTTTGTTAATTTAACAATCAGCCTCCGAAAGGTGAAGAAAACATTACATTAACTCAGTGTCATGTTAAATAGCCATAAAAAGCGCACATAGAATTAACTCTATTCTCTTGAATAGAGTTAATTCTATATAATCCAGTTTTATAAAAAAAGAAAAAAACCGGCCAAGTGCGAGTTGGACTCGCCCATGAAGGGTTCCGCAGCAGCAATAAGAATTATTTCTATGAAATTATAAGGTTTTAGATTTATTTTAATATTTCATTTTTGATATAATGAAAGTTAAATTAAGGTTTATCATTTATGACGTATAAAAAAAAAACTACTGGCTAGATCTCGTTCAAACCAATTTTCGTTGGTAGTTTTTATAGTACATCATATATTTTTTTTAGAATTATCATGCCCCTACTTTAGAAGTTAGAGGACACACATTTTGCCACTTTGAAAGAGTCTCTCTCGCAAACTATTCAGGTTAGAAAAAAATGATATTAGAAACCTCAATATGATTTTTGAAGACCTATCCATAGATACCCCACAGGCATAGGCCAGATGAAAAAAAAATTTTTGTTTCATTTGTACCTATGACCCCTAAAATTTTTTATAATTTTTCCATTTTTGTATCAAAATCTTAATGCGGTTCACAGAGTACATCTACTCACTAAGATTGAATAGTATAGCTCTTATAGTTTCGGAGAAAAGTGGCTGTGACATACGGACGGACAGACAGACAGACAGACAGACAGACAGACAGACATGACGAATCTATAAGGGTTCCGTTTTTTGCCATTTTGGCTACGGAACCCTAAAAAGGTAACTATTTACCGTGATTTGCCATGGGCATGCAGTATACACTACGAGTATGTGATCTACAACAACTACAAATATTTCGTAGCCATTTTCCGAAGCTATCGTAAAGTGCACTAAAAGGTCAGAATATTCTAGAATCTAGACTGAGGCACACCTGGCCGAGGAATAACTAAGTTTATTACGACTGACGCAGGAATTGGTCCAACTAGATCAAAATATCGAACGTTCCAAAATAGGATAACACGTTTGTTGAAGATATTTTGCAACAAAATTGTGTGTGGTATCCCACACAAAATTTTGTACGTATGTATTTTTTTAAATTATTTTAGAAACCTGCTTGCTTTTTGTTTAATATTTCTACTACAATTAATTTTATTTCACTTCACTTTCTAAAACTGCATCACAAGCTAGGAAATCCCCCGAGCAAACGACCTTGGCCATACATTTGCCGCGTTGCCGAGATCGCACCAAAACCCTATTTTTACTTATTTTGGTTTAAAATTGTCCTAAAAAACAATTAAAACGGGGAACATGTAGTTTATGATGTTGTCGATCTATTGGCGTGTGTTTCAAATAAAAGTAATTTGTAAATCCTAAGGAGATGCTGAATGTATGCTTGAATTTTGATAAATTGGTTTTACTTTGAAAGCTGATATCATGAGTATAATAAACAAAAATAGAAAATTTAACACGGGGAAAGGAATGTTGATATACTGAAGATTATTGCTGTATTTTTCTTATAGCTTTGTAGCTTTCAAATTATGAGTTTATAAGGCTTTAAATACGGTAAATTACGGAATCTCCGTAGGGAAGGCCCTTCACACTCCGGGTGTACCAGCAGGAATTGAAAACAAAAGAAAAAAGCAGATATTATATAGTTATATGTTTTTTTTTTACCAACCCAAAAACTGTACGTCGCCAAAGAATTTATTTTAAATTACTCTGTTTGAAACTACTGGATTGGACGCATATATTATTAATAAGGAAAAGTCCATAAGGACATAGACATAAAATACTCTAGGCTGCTAAAGAGATCTAAAAACACAACCCTTCTGTAGTAATAAGGCTGTCTGTTTAAAGCGTAACTATATTAGCGCCAGCACAGTTGTTTACTGTACAGTATTATGTATACTATACAGTAAACACTTGTTCGTATAAACTTTAATTACGTCGTAGAAAATGTAAAGATATTACTCTTGTGCGCATGCTGAAAAATGTTTGTGGAATTTTTCTTCACGTTTCCTGAAGTCTATTCGGATTTATTTTACCTTGGAATCCGTGGGAAAGTAATCCCTGTGCTGTCGGAATAATGGTTATGTCGGATGTGCAATAACTCTGCTCGGAGTGTGCCTCGCGTAGTGTTTTCTCGTTCACTTTAAAGCCACGTACATTTACATGCCAGGACGGATTAATATGGTTAAAAATATATTGGATTCACTGTAGGATGTATCCTACTGTAAGATGCATCTTACGGCAAACCACTTCGGCACGTTTGAGTCGGCTAAATATATAAAATATGCTGTCGAAAAATATAATCCAACTAGTAACAGACGGAAAAATACGAAAAAATCTTGTCTATTTTCATTCATTGAACGAATATTGAAATTAGTAGTTGAAATCAGTTCTTATTTTATTAATTTACTGATAATTATCATACTCCTTTGTAAATTTTAAAAATATCCACACGGTTAATTATGAAGACATTTAAAGTCAAGCGACTCGTCTGACGTATCAGACAAGGACCAAAGAATGTATAATTAATATGTCTCCATACCTTTTTTTTTTGGGTCGGGAAATGCTATTACGCATCCCCGGCAGCGTTGGGGAAGGACCACCGGGGTATGTGGGACTTGCTACGGCCGAAGAGATGGTAAGTGGCCGCAGCTGTACCCACTAAAACCCGACCGTGTTCCTACTTCCGCGCAGGACGGAGACGCGGCTATTACATGTCTTCCGTGGCTTCCGTCCGCGCTCGCCTACTCACCCAAAACAGGCCCACGCATGTCTCTATAGTCTATACCTACACTTAGGATGTCGTATCCATATTTACATATATTATAAATGCGAAAATGTGTCTATCTGTTTGTCTGTCTGTCAGTCGGTCACTTACCTCTTCACTAAACCTAAAACATACAGAAATTAGGTAATAAATGTTTAGGTCAGTGAAGGGGCAGTCCCGGGAAAGGGCAAAGTATACTTTTATCCTGTAAAATGTACGGTTCTCACGCGATAAATTAACAGCACAACAGAGTTGCGGGCGTCATCTTATTATAAATAATCCAATTGTAATAGTTCACATCAAATCAAATCAATCAAATCTATACTAATATAATATATAATATAATAATATTATAAAGCAGAAGAGTTTGTTCGTTTGTTTGTTTGAACGCGCTAATCTCAGGAACTACTGGGCCGATTTGGAAAATTCTTTCAGTGTTAGATAGCCAATTTATCGAGGAAGGCTATAGGCTATATTTTATCATGCTAAAACTTATAGGAGCGAAGAAATGGAGGAAAATGTGGAAAAAACGGGGGAAATTATATGAAATTGCTTATTATCTTAAGAACTACTGGAGAAAATTTTATGTTATTTGGCAAACATGAAGAATAGACCACGTGAAGGGGCATAGGCTATTTTTTGCGGAAAAATATACGGTTGCGTGAAATTCCTAAATAACGCGGGCGAAGCCGCGCGGAACATCTAGTTAAAAATATTTTTATTCGGGGTAATTTTTTTACAAAAATATTTCCGAACGTCGATACTACGGTGCCTACCACACACAAGTTCCTTATTGGTTCTAAATCAAAAACGATATAAATATTAAGATAATGGTTTAACTACAGTATTAGGCGATTAAATTCTGAATTACCCTCAAACGGGGCGGCCTCGGGCGCCAACAGTTACGTCAGACAATTTCACGGCATCATTGTGACCGTCCATCCATACTTCCATACTAATTCTATAAATGCGAAAGTGTGTCTGTCTGTCTGTCTGTCTGTTACCTCTTCACGCCCAAACCGCTGAACTGATTTTGCTGAAATTTGGCATGGAGATATTTTGAGTCCCGGGAAAGGACATAGGATACTTTCTGTCCCGGGAATGTACGGTTCCCGCGCGATAAACGAGTTTTGGCGCAACGGAGTTGCGGGCATCGTCTAGTTACAGATATTTTAGTGGCTGTATCTATAATAAACACACTTAAATTCAAAGTCCGTTTGTTTTTCCATCAGGTTACGTGGTCCTGATGCGAGTTTCTAAAATCTTAATTAACGAACGCACAACGCCGCTAAAGAAATTTACCCAAAAAGAAATTCTATCGCATTGTTAAGACGTTTAATTCCCTTTAAAACTATTAAGAGAGTACGTGTAAAATCTCTACGAGCTCGATACAAAAAACAAGGAAACGGAGTCGTGTTTGCATTATAAATTACCTCGTTCGAGGCGTTTACTTTGGCGGAGTACACAGGCTGTAACACAGTCGTCAGTCGAGTGAACGATAAACTAAACACGTTTTAACAACGGAAGGTGTTTTAAGAATGAGTTTGAATGGGGAAAATGTAAAGTGTATTCGTTAGTTTGTGAGTAAGACATGTATTCTACATCGATTTTTTTTGTTAAAATATGCTTCTTTTCTTCAATTGAATCGATAAGTTAAGTAACGAATGGTTATGAAAATTACTTGGATTATGTAGGTTTTTCTACAATTAAAACAAAAGAAGTGTTTTGGAAGTCGCCTAAAAAACTTGCCATTTCTTTATTATTTTTGGGAGTTCTTTTTTAATCATGTTATCAACAAAGATGTCTTAAGCATCCGTTTACCTATATTTGCAAAATAAATATTAACAAACGAACCGTCCTCAAACCACAAATCATTAGTAACCACTCCAACGGATCCGGAAAAAGGTGAAAGGACACCTCTGAAAATATTTACGGAAATTTTAGTGCAAAATTTATTTCATAATAAGTCCATTTCCTGGTAAAAACGAGGCCACATTGCTTCGTTGTGTTGTCGCAATGGAATAACGCATTGTGTCATCTGCGTTGCGTTGACGCCCGTTTACACAATAAGGTGACTGGGCGTGACAGCATAGAACCTCATGTCTTCCATTTCATCTCTTGTCATTTCGCTAAGATAACGTGTCGGATATCATCCATGTAGTCCATAAAATATGCAAACCATAATGTATGTGAAACATAGGTATGGTAACTCGGTACTCGGTAAACCAGTCTCATAAAGTATGTGTGTAAAATGACAGAAAATCATTGCTATGACGTGACGGCACAACGCAACGTAGCAATTGTGGCCTCACTCTGAAGCTATTCGAATAAAAGCAGTTTTCTTAACAAAATCCCCCGCTCGGATGAGATTAGCCGTAGACCCCAGCCCTATTCGCTTATTGGCCAGAATTAAATCAAGGTCCGATGGTAACGAAGTGGATCGTCTTGTGGACATATTAAAATTTCGGTAAAAGCATGAGGGTTTGTTTCTCGCAGGTAGAGATTATTATCATGGATAATTTTAACGGTCTTGTGTGTTGCAATACGCTGAGCATTTTAAAGTGTTTATTGTTTGAATAATGTGAAATTTTGTACAGACAAAGTTGTTTAAAATACATATAACGCACACGGCCACATTTTATTTTTGAAGTGAAAACTTCTTTAGCGGCGTTGAGCACTTGTGGGATGGGTAAAAACTGTGAAACTCGCGATAGATTTTCGTGTTGATCGAAAAACCATACAAAACGCGTAAGACGGTTGGAGAGTAGTGTTTTGTATCGAACTCGAACTCGAACTCAATTTGAAACTTGATCGAAACTTGATCGAAACCTTGATCGAAACCTTGATCGAAACTTGATCGAAACAACTTGATTGACGATTTTTTTAAAATCGATTTTCATAAAAAATGGGTTAAAAAATGCACAACGTTAATAATCAAGTTTTCACTTTTGCCGGCACTCCCGGAGTGCAACCAGTTTTTTTTTTTCACTTCACAAACTTTCTTTTCAGAACCTGATATTCAATCAGAGACAGATTTATTATAGGAGTGATAATTATTATTGATCGTAATACCATAATAGAAATTGACTATGTCACGTCGGGCCGAAAGATCACGATCACGACAATAAAACTTGAAACAATCCTACCAAACGATTGGCAGATGGCGAACCTACATTGGCCATCCATCGATCATCACCAATATAATTAATCACTTTCTCTGACGGTACACAACCAAATAATATTAAAAACAAGTAAAACTATATTAAAATCATTTACTTCCAATATTTAAATACCAGAACTACAAGTCCAATTAATGTTTTCTCATTAAAGCGCACCACAGAAAACATTTCCTATCAAAGTGTTTAAGTTATAAGTATTACGGTCCGTCGGGAAGTTGGTAGAATCGGGACTTAATTACGAGAATGGGGAGCACTTAGCGCGATGTACTGATTTGCATTTGCCGTCTTATCGACAATGCTGCACAAATTTGAGAAACTTAGTTCCACTTGATCTATATTCTCTTCTGCTTTAATTGATTTTTAATCAACTTTATAAAAGGAGGTTAATCAATTCGACCCGTATATAACATGTAATATTTCCAGAACTGCCTACTTTTCGTAAATGTTAGTCTATATCAGAGTCTGAACAAATGTGCCAAATTTCAAAAGTGTACCTACATGTATGTATGTTTTTATGTTTGTGTCCGCATATCTCCGGAACTATAAGACCGATTTTAGTAATTCTTTTTTTGTTGTACTAGCTATTGTTCAACCTAGGAAATAATGCAAGTTTCATCAAAATCGGTTTGGTAGTTTTTGAGATAGGTAATTTTAATTCTTAATTACGTACAATTTTGAAAACGGTTTTATATTTTTTAAATACATAATATTATGATACGAGTACGTATACAATATGGAATCATAATATTATGTTCAATCTTCAAAATTATTCTGATTTGAGGAAAAATCCTTAAGGAAAAATATTAGTTTTGTTATTTTCTTCGAAAGGTACGCTTTTCTCCATTATTCTAGTACCTCCTAATCTAGTTTAACACCTTTTTCACAATCGGAGTTTCAGACCCTCTTTTGACGCATTGTCTTATTTAGTTTGATACGTTATGTGTTCACTTAATACTGTCGCTTTTAACAAACAGGAATTTGCGGTTTTCTTTTAAATAAAATCAATAGATTATAAAATACTATATTATAACTAACTGTAACATGAAAATCATTTCCAGAATAATCTTCCAGCTAAGTTCATTACTTCTTATCCTCAGTTTTATCTTCATTTTAGAACCACTTTTATATTGTTTTTCCAACAACCCCGTTATTAGTTGGTTTAAGTGTCCAAACGTCGGGGTGTTTCAGCATTATCGTGATGTCTCCGCGCGATCTAATCTCCGGAACGGCTGACCCAATTCACGACTTTCACGGGCAGCGGATTTTTTTCTCCTCCAGTCTTTTACAAATAATTGAGTACCTACTCGTAAGAAAATAACTTTATTTGATACTTAAGATCACTTCAACGATTGCCCCTAATGTTACAAATGTACAATAATAATTGGGATAGAAAAATATTACCTAGCATTTTAAGAAAGTGTTTTGCTAGGCTATCTAATTTATGTACTTAAGTTGCATGATCCTACAAATGCAGGTTAGTTTATGGGTAAAAGAGGAAAATATCACTTTAAAATGTAAATGTTTCTTGTCGGACGGTTACAAAAATCGATACTCTTTACAAACAAGCTGTTTCATAGCCATCAAAGTGTAAAGACGCAGAAAATGGAGTTGCTGCAGCTATCGGCAACGCAAATGTTTATATTACGTTGCCCCGTAATCCGTGTCGGCGGTCAGCTTACCAACTTCCGTGATTACATACCGTACACAGCTATTTTACCTCTAACAGGACCTTAGCACCAACAAAATAGAGATTATTTTCGTAGAAATATAGTGGTAAGTGGACGGACTGTACCTGTAGAGCGTACGATAGCGTCAGCTATGCTAATTAGGATGACTTAAGTTTTAGAAAGGTACTCGTCATGTTTTATAACATGACTAAGAACTGAAATGATTAATACCTAAAATGATAACCGAGTCAACGCATAAAGTATCAGCTGCTGTATGTTGTTCTTTATCATCAAAAGTCAATAATATGATTTTCGGATATGCAAAAAGCACAAATCTAGCGGAATCACCAGATTCGAAGAGTCAGTTTCTTTTCGTAAAATTTTTCAAAACATATAATTTTATCCACCTCTGTACGACCTTATACGTCTGTAGGTCGTACAGAGGGCGAGGAGGACGATCTCCGTTAAGTCGCGGGTCCATGTTGGATGCGAGTAGCAGGAGATCGGTCATCTTGGCGTTCATTGAGAGAGGCCTATGTCCAGCAGTGGACGAATATAGGCTGATATGATGATAATTTTTATCGTTCTATTAAATACAATTAAATCTATCCGATATCGTGAGTCGTCCCCTAGTCGTTCAGTCTAAATGCGGTGAAGCACTAAAACAACCGCGTAATATTAGGTGACAATTATTATCAGAGTATTAAACCAGTAATTGGAATCAGGTCGCGACAGATCCGCTGAGGCTTCTCCGTTGTCTAAATCTATTTCATTTATTTCAATTATTTGTGTGGCTTCAACTATTAATCCTCCATCCCTCTCTAGCTCTTCGGTACGAAAGGGACGGGTTATCTGATCTAAATCTATGATAGCTAATGCCCGGGGAGTTGGTTTGATGAAGCCATACGTTTTTGTGTTAATAAGGGTATCTCATTTTATAGGCTTATTGTGGATTACTTTATTAGATTTGCTCTCCTAATTATCTACTCGGAAAGATGGCAGGAGGGCGTGTAATGTAATTTTATATGGTGCATTATGTATTAAATTAAGTGAGTAAGAAAATTATGAATCAGGGAAAGTATATTCGTTAGGTTGTTCATTATGACATTGAAATGAATGAAAAGTTTAATTAGTTTCCGTACCAATTCGAAAATAATTCAAGTACGTGAGTGGAAGAATAAGGTAAGTAACATGCAAAAACTTCCCGTTTTTTTGCTTAAATGGAGGCTTAAAGGCCGGAAAAATTATTTGAAATAGATAAACTACGAATTATATGTGTAGCCAGATATATTAGCTTGGTTATGAAGTAGATAAGTTACAAGTTTTATTAAAATAATTAGGGAAAAAATGAGTTATTGTCCATATTATGTTACGAAATGTTACTTGTTCGATTCTTCCACTCACGTCTTCAATTATGTCCGTATGTAACAAATCACTTTTTGAACCAACTCTTAAAATCTAGCACGGTCAGATCCATACTAAGATTATGCGAGATTGTGTTTTTGTCTGTTTGTCTGTTACCTCTTTACACCCAAACCGCTATACCGATTTTGCTGAAATTTAGTTTGGTATTGAATGCTTTTTATCCAGAAAAAATGTACGGTTGCAAAGTAGAGAAAAGATAAAAGAAAGATAAAAGAAGTAGCATAAGTAAGTAAATCTTATCAGTTATCATGCCTAAACCTTTCTTTTTCTTTCTTTATCAACAAAAGGCGCGAGACTTCCGAGTGGATTTGCGCGTATCTCGAAAGTCGAGGTATTTTCGTCTTGTCAATCGTTTAGCTGACAAAGCGTCTGATACTGAAATGGCTGACTATTCGAATAAATATTATTGAAGAAAATAGAGAGGTGTTATAAGTTTGACGTGTCTGTCTATCCGTGCGTGTAAGTTCGTGGTTTCGTAACTTTATTAAGAAGCACTTATTTGGTCCTCATTTTATCCAGCCTTGGTCCTTTCAAACTGTAAAATATTATTCCCAAATACGTCAAAGTACGAGGTACTATTTATGTATCCGGAATTAAAAAAAGAAACAAACATATATCATTTAATATGGTTTTATTGCTTTTCAAAATATTCGCCGCGATGATCGACACACTTTTGCATACGCTGGAACCAATTTTCATAGCACTTTTTCCATTCTGATTGAGGTATCTCCAAAACGTGCATTTTGAACGCATCAACAGCCTCTTCGCGGCTCGAAAAACGTTGACCACGTAATTTGTTCTTCGCGTATGGAAATAAAAAGAAATCGTTAGGTGCCAAATCAGGGCTGTACGGCGGATGACCAGTCAATTCGATCTTTTGACCCTCCAAAAACTGAGTTGTTTCAGCTGAGGTGTGACAGCTAGCATTGTCGTGATGTAATATGATTCTGCGTTGTCGGTGGTCCTTTCTTATTTCTTCAAAGACTTCTGGTAAACAAATGGTCGTATACCATTCAGAATTAACCGTTTTACGATTCTCTAATGGCACTGTAGCCACATGTCCATTAATTCCAAAAAAACAGGCGACCATTTGCTTCAAAGTACTTTTTGCACGAGTAACTTTTGTTGGTTTCGGCTCATCTTGGAACACCCACACCGTTGACTGTTGTTTAGTTTCGGGGTCATATGCATAGATCCAAGATTCATCACCTGTGTAGATATTATAAACGGCTTTTGACGTACCACGGTTGTATTTTTTTATCATTTTTTTGCACCAATCGACACGAGCCCGTTTTTGATCAATTGTCAAGTTGTGCGGAATCCAACGCGAACATATTTTTTTTACAGCCAAATGTTCGTGTAATATCTTATGTATGCTCGTCATACTTATGCCTAAGGACGCCTCTATCTCGCGATATGTAATATGACGATCACGCATTATTAGTTCCCGCACAGCATCTATATTTTGTGGGACAAGAGCTGGTTTTGGGCGACCTTCTTTATTTTCATCCGTGAGCATAGATCGCCCACGATTAAACTCACTGTACCAGTGATAAGCAGTGGTTTTTGATGGTGCTTCATCTCCAAAAGTTGCGGTGAGTTGAATAAAGCACTGTTGTTGATTTAGCCCACGCCGAAAATCGTAGTAAATCATTGCACGAAAATGTTCACGCGTTAAATCCATGGCAAAAGAAGACACGCAATTTTCAAAATGACGCCACAATGGAAAAATAATTGACAGTCACATGAAACAAAATGTATTCTTCAACCAAAGAGTTCTATTTTCAAATGTTGTAATTACTTTTTAAATATTGTTCTTGTAAGTGGCCAGTTCCGGATACATAAATAGCAGCCTATGTACAACGGATTTTTTGAGTTTTAACCAATGAGATTCCGCTTAGTCATTTTAACATTCACATGATTAAAGTTTACTGAAACTTGATTGAATGTTTTGATGTTGGATTAAAATATATAAGAATTCAAGACGTGAGTGGAAGAATAAGGTAAGTAACATGCAAAAACTTCCCGTTTTTTTAATAAAGAAATGGAGGCTTAAAGGCCGGAAAATTATTTGAAATAGATAAACTATGAATTAAATTATTATGAAATTAATTAAATAACATAACCAAGCTAATATATCTGTGTAGCCAGATATATTAGCTTGGTTATGAAGTAGACAATTTACAAGTTTTATTAAAATAATTAGGGAAAAAATTAGTAATTGTCCATATGTTACGAAATGTTACTTGTTCGATTCTTCCACTCACGTCTTCAATTGTGGTCGGTCTTTAAATTAAACAATCTTATGGTTTTATCACAGTTCCCGTAGTGTCAAACGCAAAGGACATTGGGGAGTTTAAGTTGATAACGGTGTTTAGTATTGCGGAGTCCAGAGTCCCGACGGCCCTCCCCTCGGGGCATTGGGTATGCGGATTACTGAGTTGTAGTTACTTCTCACCGATAGACCGTTAACAAAATTTTCACCGCACAGTAGAAAGAGAGAGTATTATTATTTCTTCTTTCTTGCTTTCTTTCTTCTTTTTTACGCTGCGATGGTTGTCTACTCTCCAAACGTCTTATGAATTTACCATCCGTCACAAATCCATATGCTAAGTACTGACATACGGTTTTGCTCGATAGTTTTACTCCAAATCGAGTAATAATTACTGTGTGGACCGCAAAACTGACAGCTCGAAGGCTCGCATCGAGCCACTCGAAGGCTCGCATCGAGCCAACTTGATGGAATGAAATGTATCGATTTAAAGTAAAACTATCGAGCAATGCTGAATGTGTGGACGAAAGTCCGAGCCGCGGGTTTTGCTTGACGTTATTGCTCAATCGAGCAAAACCGTATGTGAGTACTTGGCATTACGCGAATTTGTAAATTTTTATTCATCTGAAAAATGTACAGCGCTGCTAAAAAGTATTCACTAAAAGTTTGGACCTGTTTCAAAAGATGAATGATTAGAGACGTTAAATAATGAATCACTTTCTGAGAAGGTCCGAAATAAAGAGGGTTAAGCAGTTAATCAGTTTGAAAGTGTAATTGACCTTTAAGCAATCCACTTTTGCCCTAATGTAGGCGGGTTAGGCTATACAAAAATAGATTAGGAACAGGTAATTCATATACTAAGGTAAAAGGCTTACGATCTTTTACTCAAGGAAAAAATCAGGAACCTCCAATTTTAAATGATCTTAGAAATATATAGTATGAGCAGAATACATTATGTAGACTAGATGATGACCGCAACTCCGTTGCGCCAAAATTCGTTTATCGCGCGGGAACCGTACATTTTTTCGGGATAAAAAGTTTGGGCGTGAAGGGGTAACAGACAGGCAGACACAATTTCGCATTTATAATATTAGTATGGATAGCTATTTAGTAGTCTACGGAATTTGTGACCATAATAATACTAAAATCGTCTTTGTCCTGCAATGAATGTAAGGTCGATAGATCATACTTTATTCATCGCAGTGGTAACAAACCTTTTCGATGTCATTGTCACTGTTTTATCGGCCGTAATGATTCACGACATGTTCGCTACCCCTGACGATACCCCGTTAACGCGATAAAGGTGATTTTATCAGCAGATGCGTTCTCTCATTGGATTTCTACGTCAAATTCCAATCACGACACCGTCGTTGGATAGTCAACCTTATCTTTAACAACATAAAGGTGCTAAGCCGATTTTCGATGGTAAAAACCTAGTTTGTTACAAAGTCAGAGGGGCGAAACCCTTGGACGATTATCGGTAGTAAAGATAAATAATAGATGCGAGGATTTGTGAGACGGGATCCTACGTGACGCGTGACACTTCCAACGTCACGTCATTAATTAACTCCGGCTGGAAGAGTTTTGTTTTTGTAGAAGAGTTTCGTTGGCGGAATTTCGGCTTAGCCGGTGGTTTATTTAACGGAAAGGGATTGGTAATTAGTCTCGCTTCTATCAAAATGTATTTACTGTAAATAAAAGATTGATATTTTCACGTACGTCTTACAAAATTTAAAAGTTTTGTCGTCGGATTTTCTTTTCGGCACTAAACGGACCATTTTAGTCTCAGAAGTACTCATAACATGCCGAAAAAATAATACCTACAGAGTATTTTCGATACCTGCGGATCTGCTATATCACAGTTAGACCATTTTGTTATTGACCATAAACCAAGCCAAGAATCGATCACGATGATGAAGCTATAAGGTTATTCACAGCAGATATAATATCTGTTTCGACCATAATATATACATACATCAGCTGAATATTATACAGTATAGGTACTCTTATTCTGGCACCAAATAAAACAAAGGGGCTATCCAAATATTACGATACACAAAATTTGGAATTATTGCGATGTCATGTCATAATAATCGCCCTCTAGCCGTAAGCTGTTACGTTATAATTATGTGGATGGTACAAAAGTATCGTTTATATCGCACCGATCGAAATCACGATTTGGTCAGTATATACATAGCGTGATTGGTGTTTGGAATTCGTTCGAATATATTTATACCATTAACCATTTACGGCAAGTTCTAATGAAATAACCTCATTTATTGCAGTTGGTTTAAGCCTTGGGACAATACGGATGCAGATTGTAATGACTCGAATTTATAAGCCACATAATAATGTGGCTTATAAAAACAAATAAATTTATCACTTCTTCCCACACCGGTTTTCGTGACGGTGGTTGTTACCAGTTTAGTTAGAAATGTTATAGTACCTAAGTGTATGCGCAATACACAAGAGCACACTGTCTTCCATTCCCTCGCATACAACTTCCATAGATATCTCGGAGGAAGTCATGAGTCTGGTTGTTTTCTGGTTGCTGAATTTTAGAGGAAGTCATGAATAGTCATGAGTGTAGTTATTTTTATGATTCCTAAATGTCAGAGGAAGTCATGAGTAGTCATGAGTTTAGTTGTTTTCTGATTGTTTGAAGTGTTGATTCTTCACGATTATAATCCTTTAAAAATGATTGTAAAATTCAGTGATCATTGTAAAATTCTTAACTAAATTTAATTTAATTTGTCATATTTTTACTAGCTCTAAATATCTTGGTTTGAATTAAATTGTAATTATTTGATTAAGGACCAATCAGAGCAGAGGGCGTGTGCGCCTTGAGTGGGGTCGAGGCGCCATCTTTACTTTAGAGGGGTTGACAGTCTGGGGAGCACATTCGAGTGTGAGCAGTCGATCGAGTTGGATCGTGGCTAGTTCTAGTGTTGTGCTAACTAAACCCCGTGGTGGTGGTGCCCCGAACTCACTGCTCGTTTTGTAATTTGTTTTATGATTATAGAATTGTAGTAAATTGTGTGAAAGTGTTATAATAGTGTTGTGCAACAGTGGCAATTATTGTGTTTGTGCCCGCATTTACCCAAAATGACGCCCACTAGAATTCCTAACGCTAGCGGCAGAGATGACCAGGACAATGATTCTCCGACAGATATATTACAGCATTTTATATTTAGTAATATAAAGTAATGTATTAATATTATCAAAATCATTCAACATAATATGATACTCTGTGTTAGTAGTGTTTAAGGCGACGCGTTGATAATTTGGCTGTAGCAATATCGATTTTTCTCAGCAAGGACTAAAGCTAAGAAATTAAAGTTCATTGTCAGTATTTGTCATGAATTTGTCTTTGAATTACCCATAGCATAACACGACTGGTCAACTTTTATAATACAGAATAATCAATCAAAAAGACCTTTGTAAAAAAAGGGATTCCTATTTTGCCAACAGAGGAGAGTGAGAGAATCTTCAAAATTTGTACATAGATTGGTTCAAGCATACACTTTGATTTGCCCATAGCTTATATGACAAGCATTTATGGTTTTTAAATTATGCGACAAAAGCCATTTTCCTCTCATAGAAAACAAGCAATCTAAAACATATCCAACACGGTTTTTTACTTTAACGCCGCGTCACCTACACTGTGTCTGTAGTAATTAACTTTATTAAATTAAAATAAATGAATTCTTATAAACCGTTTATAATCTATTTGATGCATGATAAATTCAATATTGTATATTAACGTTGTGAATGTTTTATAGCACTTCATCAAAATATTTCACAGATAACGTCCTGTTAGCGTTTTGTTTCACTCCATGTTTGAAAATAGTTCGCGATTTATAGCCAAATAAAATGTTTATCCGCACTAAAATATCATTTGATTGAAAAAAGGTTTTATGATTCATATATTTGTAGAGTATGGATTCTATATTCGAATATCCACGATTTTTGAAGGCAGTTTGACGAAATAGTTTCGACCTTTTCGGCTCCCATTTAAATTTTCAAAGTATTTACTATACATAGCATTTGCTGTATCCCACTATACATAGCATTTGCTGTATCCCACTATACATAGCATTTGCTGTATCCCACTATACATATAATTTGCTGTATCCCACTATACATAGTATTTGCTGTATCCCACTATACTTACATAGCATATCCCACTATACATAGCATTTGCTGTATCCCACTATACATATAATTTGCTGTATCCCACTATACATAGTATTTGCTGTATCCCACTATACTTACATAGCATATCCCATTATACAAAGTATTTGCTGTATCACTCGGAAACACTACACTTTTTGAGGACAAAATGTAGTGTAATGTATGTAGTATGTAATGTCTATATTTTAATGCGGAGACTTATCCACTATAATTATTGTGCTCTCCCTCCAGTAGCTAATACGTAAAGAAATAAAAAATATACTACTATTACACACTTACTTGCTATAAAGGCTTAACGGCGTCAATGACGTGAAAATAATTACATGGACTATGACGTCGGGTCATTTTGATCCGAACTTTGTAGATAAATTTTTAATGAAACTAAGTAAGCTACCACAATTTTGTTTATTATTTATTTAAAAAGGGGACTTTAATTATGCATAAAATAAAAAAAAAACCCTGTGTTATAAAATAAATATTTTTGTTATTGGCTTTCTTCACGGCAGATGCAAAATCAACTTTGAAAACCTAACGTGTACGCTAATTTTATATTTTCGCAAAATTTTCTTATCTATGAAGGTAAAAATTTACTGATGAATTTGAAGAGAGATTGTTATAACTTACTAACATGAAAATAAAAAGAAACCAGTCCTCTACTTCCTCATTCAGAGTTATAGAATTACTACAGTTACTTATCACAATATGTAATCATACCCTAGCATATAAAAATTAGACATGCTAAGCATGTGTGAATTTTTTTTATTCTTTTTAGATGAATAGACTTCATATTATTATCTTTTGTAAATTCCAGGAATTTTTTCACCTTTACGAGGTCGTACTAGTACTAGATACGTGGTCCTCAAGTTCAATGCCCAAAGTAAAAAATAAGTCAAAACAATATTTTAATAGTAGTAAAAGTTAGTCACGAAAATAATACACCGACTATGACGTCGGGTCATATTGACCCGTTTTCACTTGGCGCGCGTGTATCTTGCTTCATACGAGGCGTAGCTCTAACCGTAACAGAGCTAGGCGGGTGTAAGGGGGTTGTATCTCCAGCTATACTAAGGTTGAAAACATTCAATTGGCGCATACACAAAATATTACAAAGTAAACACGCCTCGGGTCAATATGACCCGGCGTCATTGTCGCCGGGTTAAGTTTGAGAGTATTTATTTTAGGAACATAATTTTATCATAAAATTGTGATAAATAAACAGCAAAATAATAATTTCAAGTTCAAAAATAAACACCGTAAACATTTCAAACAACAAAATTACTTTCACTGTCCCTGCAGAACTCGACCTTATTAAATCTCATTTAAATAGAGGGACATTTTTTAGTTGGGAATAACAAACAAGTACGTAAGTTCGCCTTAAGCCTTTAAAAGCCTTCGGAGCGACAAACGAGGCTTTGCATAGGCTTTGTGCGACTCCGGGCGAAACAGAGCTAGTTGATAAATCGACGAGATACCCAGCAAATACCGGGGCCTGCCGCCTGCCGCGGCCCCCGGCCCGCCGCGCACCGTGACGTACGACCTGCCTCAAAGATCTTGGTTAGCTCGGTTTTGTATGTGACGAATTTTGATGTGTTCTGATAACATCGTACTAGAATCTAGATATTGCGTGGATGCCGTTTTCTTTTTAGAGTAAAAACCATATTTGTCCTTTTCCGAGACTAAAAGTGTATCTATTTCATCAAAATCGGTTGAACGATGAAGGCGTATTTGTTATTTTGTCATGAACTAGTGTGAACGAATCTTTATTTTAGTTTTGGGACAAACACATTTTGTTACGTTCGTCGATCCAACTAGATAGTGTCCTCTACTTACTCACTAGTCATTAATCATTATATAATAGCCAGATAACTAGATAATATAACGATAAAACAATTAACGATGATCGTATAATACGTCGATCTAATAACTTGCGAAGCTTCTAGGGTATCAGAAGACATAAAAATGTTTGATATCACTCCGTTAGATATAACTATGTCGCAGAAACAGGATTATACGCTTATAAACTGAAGAAAAACATACTCAATAAATCAAGCCATTTTATTTTATAAAAATGTTCAATAGTAATAATTTTCTTGTTCAGGGTATTTAGCTAGGGGTAATGAAATTTTAATTTATCTTGAATTAATCTAGCCCTTTGACTAGTTCAATATTTGCAGAAATAACAATTTAATTAATAAAGTAAAATTATTTTGGTAACTCAACCTCTAAAGCTGTAGGCAGCGTTATTACAGGATGGAAAAAAACCTACTGTTGAAATGGTTGACTATTTGTAACCGTGAGGCATTTTAGCAGGCCAAAAACCGAAAGAAGTAAAGAGCACTAAACGAGTAAATTTTGGTAGTCACTGCTCACTTCCCTCAGTCATGGGTGCCACTAGAAAGGAAAAAGAAGTTGCTAAACAGAAAAAGGAATTTTCTGGTCTCACCATTGTAATTATGAGTTTCCTTAAAAAATCAGGCTGCATTTTTTTCTTGCAAAATCCCATTTTTTTCCTCAGGTGATAAATTATCTAAGCCGTTGCCCGTCACCTGCTTAAGGTAACGGAGGCTTTAATATAAATGCAGATATGTGATGAGGCTCTCGTAAACAATTGGATGAATAATTCAGGAATTGCCGCAGGAAGAACATTTAGGACGTAAGAATTTATTCAATTAACCTCCTGTTAGCGCGAGGCAGACCGCCATTTTGTTTACACGACGTTCACAAGATGGCGGATCTGCAAAACTTTTTAGGATTATGTCGTGGTTATGATTAAAGTTTAATCATTATATTAAATTATTTATTGACTATTGTCAGTAGTCATAAGTAGTATTTTATTACGTCTGTAATGAGTAAGTATGTCTTCTCTTACACTCTTCATGCTAAGTTCATTTCATTTGTTTGTCAATACAATTTAAAGAATAAATATTATTTTGACATTATACAATAATATATTAAGTTTCCAATTAGAAACATTTCATGTAAGTTTCTATAAATCAAATTAAGAGAAGAAAGTTAGAACCAGTCTTATCCAATCATTATGAGAGAAAGTAAATAAATAAAAATACTTTATTTTTTCAAGGCCTTCTGAAAACTAATCATTTTGTTTTGATGAGACCAAAATAGTCCGCCCTCTAAACAAACATCCGAACTTATAACTCAATATTGTTATGTCAAGATCGCCATTTACATAATGTCAGATTTTGGCTTCAATAATAATAAACTTATTCAACATCATCAAAACCTATTACAGTATCTCACAGCTCACTCTGCTTTCTGATATCAGAACTTTGTGTCAATACAGAGCCTACTGCCATGCATTTAGTCACAATCTTTATTAAAAAAAAAAGTGTGGCACTCGGAGACTGCCGCGGAAAAGCTATTGCATAGCATTTTTTATCAACTGCAATTATAATTGGCATACGTCTAGTCGCACGCACACAAACACCGAGCCGAAGTCTGGCGCACCGACCGATACATCGGTGTGGCAACGCCACCCCGCTGTGCCGTTCGGGGTGGGGGTATTAGGTTTATTTCTTTACAGATTTTCTTGATTACTGAATCAACGTGGCGACTGCGCCACGCTCAAAGCCTGCTATATAAGCTATGGAATAGCTTAAAACTACTTTGATGTATCCAGTATCATTCACGACGAATTTGAATCGAGTGATGCATCTCAACTTTAAAAGCCGCAAGCATTTTTACCCGACTACGGCGAAGCAAAAAGGAGGGTTATGATTTTGACCTGTATGTATGTATGTATTATTCTATACTGTACTCGGCGAAACATGGCGGTAGCGGTCATTGACTCCGTGTCAAAAACTTGTCTTTTCAAAAACGTACAGTATACAAAACCTGCGACCAAGTCTGCACTCACTTTTCACGGTAATCGAAACCGAACAATAAACACCGGTATAATCGAATAAAAGCTACCCGCAGCGCGCAAACAAATAGGAAACGCAGCTGCGTCGACCGCAAACGCTGCGGTGTCGCGCGTCGTTGCCTATAATGGTTGCGGTGTACAGTCGCGTTCAAAACGTGCTCTGTCAAACGACACTGAAACCAATATCGCTTTCATTGTACACGCGTCGCTTGCCTAAGCGGTTTTCGTTCGTATGTGGATTGGGAATAGATGGGAGTTACAAAAGTGTTATGAGAAACCGTGCTGTTGACGCCGTATTATAAGTTAGGGTTGCCCCAGGTATGCTAAATATTTTTGGGCATTTATCCTTCTATAATATTATACATGGTTAATGTCATGCATTTTTTACATTTAAGCGCATCACACACGGTGAAGATAATATAATATTTTATCTTAAGATGCCCAAATATAAAATATTATAGTATTAAGATACTATAATATTATATAAAAATATTAATATTAAATATAAAATATAATAGTATTAAGATAGCTTAAGAGCTATCACACACGGTTAAGATACGATAATATTAAAAATCTGTTCATTTCCTTACGAGTCTGCGTTGGTGCCACACGTATTCCTTGTTAGAGTTCTATATACAGAGTGATTGACTATGAGTGATAACTGATACTGCCTTACTTCTTGATTTGTTAGACAACTCCTCAGACGATGATTCTAATATAGAATGTGAAATGCAGATTGCAGTAGCACATTCCAAAAGGAGAAACATTTGGATAGAGCCTCACATAAAAAAGAGAAAAACCTGCGGCGAATTAAACCTTTATCAATATATTCTGTCAACGAAGAAGTTTCAGGAGTATTTCAGAAATTCAAGAGAAACATTCATTTTGATTCATGAGCTTTTTAAGTCCTAGCTTAAAAAGCTCATGAAAATTATAAGTCAATTTTATTTAAAATTATCCGAAATGTTACTTTTTCCCTCAAAATATTACTTTTCGAATGAGACTTGAGAGTATGTAACTTTCTAACATACAGCACTGGCAACACTGCATCCACTAGTGCGTCCGATCACCGATGAGCCCGCTGCCCGACACAAAAACACCTTGTATTCATAAAGATGTATATATTTCGCATCTTAAGATAACATATTAAGATACGAAATATATATTTCGTATCTTAAGATAACATCTTAAGATACGAAATATATATTTCCATATCGCTCGGTATCTTAAGATACAAAATATAAAATATAAATTAACTTCGTCGTGTGTGATGGTTCATAGGATTTGTATGGTGAGCGATATTCTAAAATATGCTCTAAGATAATATATATTTTATATTATCTTCACCGTCTGTGATGCGCTTTATGGTCAACTAGATAACGCCCGCAACTCCGTTGCGCCAAAACTCGTTTATCGCGCGGGTACCGTACATGTTCGCGGGATAAAAAGTATCCTATAATGTCCTTTCCCGGGACTCTAAAGTATCTCCATGCAAAATTTCAGCAAAATTGGTTCGGCGGTTTGGGCGTGAAGAGGTAACAGACAGACAGACAGACACACTTTCGCATTTATAATATTAGTATGGATATGGAAGAATGGAAGTATGGAAGTGTGGATTAAGGGCTTTCACCCATCTCCAAACGAGATAGAAGTTTAAGATGTAAGTGGATGAAATGGCTAAGAATTTGACATTTTTGGTTTATTTTTGCATCAATGGAAGCTTTGGGGCCATGGGAATAATTTTAAATTAAAAAAATGTGGATTTTATGTAAAACCAGACATAATAGCTAGATAATGAAGAAAGTAGTAGGAGCTTAAGTTTGTAGGTTTTTCGAGTTTAATGGAAAATTACCTTTATTTTCTAAAATGTGAATTATCGCCTTCATATTTTATTTACGGCTGCATTTATGTACCATCGAAGAAATTGATTCATAGGCAGTTGACGGACCTACGTCATTTGGCTGGGTTTGGTTTTTACACTACCAAATTACGTAGGTCCGCAATCTGATAGTACATTTATGGGTTTTTGCCACTGACCTCCATTATACAAGTACACTGGACCTATATTGATACCCTTTGAAATGACAGCTGTTTTTTGTGCCTATTTGGATGCCTATCAACGCCCCAATGCGGGGGAAGAGAACTAAATCTGACGTAAACATGACGTTTAAAAGTCGCCATATTGGCGCTGATAGCAGTAGTGGGAGTACTTGGAGCTAATACTAGTTTCTACCATATTCTTTTTGGTTTCTACAGCCAATGCGATTGAGCGGCCATTTGCAAGATACGTCAAATTTAGTTCTCTTCCCCCGCATTGGGGGCGCTGATTCCACTTCAAATAGGCACAAAAAACAGCTGGGTATCTTATGTCCAGCGTACTTGTATAATGGAGGTCAGTTGTTTTCACTTTTCGCCCATCTCCAGATGCCATAAAAGTTGAGACTTCAAAAAAATTCATGACTTTGTTACCCTGAAACTGACACTAATTACTCCTCAGCTTAGACAAAGAAAAGTACTTTAACCTCAACTTTTAGCTATTAATCCGGGACACTATTAATAATTCAGGGTAGATTCAAAGCGGTTTTTATGATGATTAAATACCATTTTTAATCTCAAATAAAAATGTCCGTTTAAGTTTTAATGAGCTCGAAGTTTGCGAGTTTCGTCGTTTGGATGTGGCCACACGTGCATACGCATCGACGATTTCAAAATTAAACTTTAAGTTGAACATTTAATGAGAGCTAAAACTACCCAGATTCCACGATTTTAATAGGATATTATTGCAGCTTGATTCCTTGTTTTATGAAGTCGGTTTTTCAGATGAGTATTAGTAAGACGGAGGAAGAGTCGACCATCGGCAGGAGAAAAAGAGAAAGCAATATTTCTAGTTTCTACCAAAAAAATGCATAGCTGCTACGTCTATGTACCATCCAAGAAATTGATTCATAGGCAGTTGACAGGCCTACGTCATTTGGTCGGACTGTCATTTCAATGTAATTCGTGATTTGTCAGCTGGGTTTGACACAAAACGACCAAATTAAGTAGATCCGCAAACTGCCCATGGGTCATCTTTTCTGATAGTACAATTATTCAATAGCTCTTTTATTTAACACGTGAATAAAATCTTCAGAAAATTGTTTACTGTCTACTATACAGTACTACCATACTTTAAACGCCGTCGATAACAGGCACTTAACCGTATATTGAAACAGAAGACTCTATAAAAGTTTACGAGCAATTTAAGTTTATTAGAGAAACTGCTTCAAAGGGAATTAACGAGATTTAATCATAAACAGTTTACACCTAGTTTAGTGCAATTAACGGACAAAGGCAGGCAATGAAACTTGGAGCTTCGCCTTAAGTGAGTGCTTCGCCTTAAGATCGTCTGTGCTTTGCCTTAAGTGAGTGCTTCGCCTTAAGGTCCTGAAACTACTTAATTACGTTAGGAAAAGGTTTTTATTGTATTGGTATACAATAAAAACCTTTCTTCTAACGTCGTAATATTTTCAACTGATTTTGCTTGTACTATCAGAGAAGTTGATTCCTATGCAGATGGGGGACCTACGTAGTTTGGGCGCATTACGTCAAACCCAGCCGATAGGTCACAATTAACATTGAATTGACATATTCGACCAAATAACGTTGGTCTATCAACTGCATAGGAATCAATTTCCTCGATGGTACATAGTGTACTATAATAATAATTACTTATTCTATAGATTTTTAAAGGGACAATAGTTTAGTTGAGATTTAGAATTCAATGAAATAAGAAAACCTGAAAGTACTGTTAGTGTTATGGAAATTACTTTCAATAAAAAGAAATGATTGAAGTTGATAAATAATTAATTTCAAAGTTTTATATTAATTAAAATAATAATATTTTAATTATAAAATATTCAAATTATTTTAGAAAAATAAAATTCATCAAATTTTAGCAACAAAAGAAAGATAAGGACCGTTTGTTTGAAAACTAGTTGAGACATACACTTTAACCACAACATGGATAATGTTCAGTAGCGTAACTTCTTGCGAAACCTATTTAAAGAAAATCCGGAAAAAACTTGATAAACCGGCTTTTTCTAGCTGTGAGCGACCTTTATCAGTGAGTGAATTGATAATAGACTATTACTAGGAACACTCAAGATCATGTCTGCTTTCAAACAAAAAGAACCATTTGTTTGGATACTGTGATTCCACGGATACACAGAAAAAAATGCACGTCAAACTTCTTACAACCTATTGTTTTTGTCGGGGGTAAAGTTCTTGTAACACAATATGTGTAACACAGAGACAAATTTCACTCTCGCGGACGTATTACTTTATATTTTGTATGCTCTTTAAACTTTAAAGTTATATCAAATCATATTTATATTGTGTGCATGCGCCCGCTAAGGTGGACTAGTATGTAGTCTACTATATATATTCCTATTGTGGTTTTAGGTCTCGCAGTAAACCCGGCAATAAGCAGATGGACATTTTTACTGCTTGTCTTTGTTCACTAAGATAAACAGTACAATGTAGTTTATATTATAAACAAATTGAACGTTCGGGAATCATTTTGTTACATTTCTTTTATAAAAGGGACATTTGGGAGGTATAAAATCCATTTATTAGAATTTAACTGACTAGCGGTCCCGACAAACGTTATCACGATCCATCTATGAAGTCAAAAACGAAATCAGAAATACAGGCTTGGATGTTCTTAAATACCAAAATTTTTCACTTTATTTCCTGAAGTTTTCTTTCATGAGAAAATTTAAAAACATAACATAAAAAGAATTAGCAAAATCGGTCAAGCTGTTCTCGAGATAGCACTTAGCAACACATATTGCCTTATAACAGCTATAAGTCGTTTATTTTTCTATGGGGCATAGAAAAGCAATATTTGCAACCAAGAATTTATTACTTGTTATGTAAAATGTTGACTCTAAATATTAATGAATCTTAAGGATATTCATTAAATAAAGATATGGTCCCGGTCTCGGAACCAGAGCTTTTGAAAGCTTAACAAAGATACAATTTAAGCCGTGGTTTTAATTTTCATCGTATATTTTTGTACCTTAATTTATATCATGGCATTTAAAATAGTAATTAATTTATGATAATATTGCGATTTCAGAATTCCATGTTATGATGTTATGATATATGACTTTATCTTTTAAGTACGTAATAATAATATTTATTACTAGCGACCCGCCCCGGCATCGCATGGGTATAAAATATAAAGCCACTGAAAAACTGATGAAAATCGATAGCCTATGATCCTTCACGTAGTCTACTTCTTATCTATGCCAAATAACATAAAAACTGCTCCAGTAGTTCGCGAGATAAGCCCTTTCAAATAATTTCCCCCGTTTTTTCCACATTCTCCTATTAGTCTTAGCGTGATTAAATATAGCCTACTAAGAAAGAATTGTTCAAATCGGACCAGTAGTTCCTGAGATTAGCGCGTTCAAGTTAGCCCTTTCAAATAATTTTCCCCGTTTTTTCCACATTTTCCTCTATTTCTTCGCTCCTATTAGTCTTAGCATGATAAAATATAGCCTATAGCCTTCCTCGATAAATGGGCTATCTAACATTGAAAGAATCATTAAAATCCGTTGCGTAGTTTTAAAGATTAAAGGAAACAAAGGGACATAAGGGAAATAAAAGCGACTTTGTTTTATAATAAGTATTGAAGATGCATCAAAGTAAACGAGATTTCTATCATCTTAAAGTTTGTGATGTTAGTGTCCGAACTTAAAACAGTTCAATTATAAATCGGTAGGATTTATAATATACTAGACGACGCCCGCAATTCTGTTGCGCCAAAATTCGTTAATCGCGCTGGAACCGTAATTTTTCCTGGATAAAAAGTATTCTATATCCTTTCTTGGGACTCAAAGTATCTCCATACCGAATTTCAGCAAAATTAGTTCAGTGGTTTGGATGTGAAAAGGTAACACACAAACACACTTTTGTATTCATAATGTATGGATGACAAAATGTACAATGTACTATCAGAGAAGTTGATTCCTAGGCAGAAGGCGGACCTAAGTAATCAGCGCGTTACGAAAAACCAGATGATATTTACAATTCTACATATCAGTTTCTACGTGACGTTATGTCTAGGCAGAGTAGACAGAATGATGGAGTATGCCGACTTAGAACTGATGTAAAAAAATTTAAGTTTGACGTATTATGACAAAAGTCGTCGCTAGGGTCGTTACCTACAAATTTAGTTGTTGTTTATATTTTGGCACATGCAAAGAAAACTGTCAGAATTCAATTTCAAAATCTTATTTTTTAAAATAAATTATACCAGCCAGCGCGCCAGCCTTTAACTTATCCTAGTGAAACCCGACGAATTTTACAGATATTGAAACCTGTCCATTTCTTTGCAGTCGAACTACTGGTAGTTATGTCTATTGTGGTCTAGGGTAACCTCGTGAACGATGTCCTGTTTATTTCCCGTGGAATTTATGCGATCGCCCGATATCGTGTTTATTGAGGAAGGGCATCTAATAAATTTTTTCCAGTCCCTAATGTCGTTATGACTGGGTCCATCCATAAATCATGAGATGTGTTGGTTATTGTTGTGTTTACACTTTGCTTTGTCTAATTGAAAGCTCGTGTTTGTATTTCAGCCACCTTGATATGGCGAAAGAGATAAAAAAACATAGTTAAGGCAAGATTTTAGCTTTTCTGGCGCAATGTGCCTGTTTCAATTTTAGATATTTTTTGGATTATAAAAATTAGATAAAAGAGGTTTAAACAGTTAATTAAACAGCGTGTTCGAACAAAATTCGAAGACGTATCTTACCTCGACTTATAAAAATCAGGCCCCCGACATGAGACAAGATTGATTTACGTGCGCACAATATGAAGGCCTACTCTTCTCGCGCGTAGAAATTACAAAAGAGTTCAAGTTTCCTAAACGATACAACAGAAAATGCTCAGAAAACGTGCACCTCTAAGCGCACCGTAAGCGTTTTCTAGAGATCTAAAGGCTGATGATGGTCTGCTAGATTTGCGTATTGATTGATCTATTCGATTACAGCCGGCCGTCTCTAATTGAACCTTTGTGGGCCTTATTGAATTACTCATGTGTATGCGCTGCACCTTGTAATAACCCTGTAGCCTCAAAAAATGGGCCAAAACAATGATGTTTGATTAAATTATAGGTCTTCTGTTATTCTGGTTATAGCTGCAGACCAAAATAGAGCGATAAAAATTATTTAGTTGTTTCAGAGACTGGCTACAAACACCGCGAGACTTTTCTTTAAATTGAGATTAGCTCATCCGGTAAATGTGGCTTTGCCGTACAATATTATTACGCTATGGGAATATACTTGAGAGCCTCCATGCTTGCGATCGAGCGTAAAGTTTTACATTCCGGACACTGTGTGTTTCAAACCAATGTTAAAAAATTCAAAACGTGCGATTCAGGATGCGTTGTTTGCTCTTTGCCATGCGATAAAGCTAAGTTATGTTTCGAAATATGAAACTGACCAAAAATGAACATAAGTAATATGTAACACGTTTTCTCAAACACAATGCTTTTGAAGACATTCATTACAACACGGAGACCGAGAATCGAACCCAGAGGTTCGAGAATTAGACCCCTGAATACACTAGGAAATCATAGCGTGATTATTGCTTACGAATCTGCTGACCCGTCACGCTTCACGCGCACCAATCACTCACGCAACTGTAATATCCCCGTCAACCGAAACACCAATATGCTTTGTTGGTGAACGAAGCCACAATGCTCACCGCACAAACGGGGAACGGCATAACGCATTGTGCCTGCGTTGCGACGATGCGTGACAAGACAGAACGGTGATGATCTAAGACACGCATGACGCAACTATATTATAATATCGTCGTCAACCGAAACACCAATATGCCTCGGTAAGTGTAGCCACAATGTTCACCGCACGTTGCGTCGTTAGAACGGCATGACGCGTTGAACCTGCGTTGCGACGACGCGCGATAAGACATAAAACAGTGATGATGCAAGACACGCAACAATCCCCGTCAACCGAAACACCAATATGCTTTGGCAAGCGTAGCCACAATGTTCACCGCACGTTGCGTCGTTAGAACGGCATGACGCGTTGAATCTGCGTTGCGACGACGCGCGATAAGACATAAAACGGTGATGGTCTAAGACACTATCATATCGCCGTTATAAGAACTATAATATCGCCGTCAACCGAAACACCAATATGCTATGTTGGCAAGCAAAGCCACAATCCTACGATGCGTTGCGTTGTCGGAATGGAATAACGCATGGTATTTGCTTTGTGGCGACGCGCAAAAACACAACAGCAGACAATAAAAGACGGATGATAGCTCAGCGCGTTTCACCCCCCAACATAGGGTATGTCCAGATAAAAAGCACTCAACGCGCTGAATGCGTTTCTTTGTCAAGAACGCGTGTTTACAACAACATATTAGATTTAATACGTGAAAATGCGCATTAGCATTCACACGAGGACATGCTGTCTGAGCACATAACCAGCGCAATTTCTGCTATGACTGAAATATATTTTTTCTGCCCGTCGTTTTGTCAAAACAGATTTCACTTCGAAATATTGTACAAAGATGTGGCATAAAATCTCAAAATATATTGCGGGCATCATCTTGTACAGTGGCCCCCAACCTTTTTTTCATGCGGGCCACAAACATGTTTTGGTCTTGGTGTCGCGGGCCGCAACAAAAATTTTTTAAGAGCTAAAAAATAGCATTCTTCAAAATTAACGATTTTAAAGTGAAAAAAAATTTAACGACTATCACGTAGACTTTACGTTATTTTGCCAGTGGGCGTGAATTTCAAAATTTTTTAACATCACGCGGGCCACAAATAAAGTCCCGGCGGGCCGCGGGTTGGGGTGGCGGATCTAGTACATAACTAGATGATGCGCTAAAATTCGTTTATTGCGCGGGAACTGTACATTTTTATACCTAATTTCAGCAAAATCAGTTCTGCGTTCTGGGCGTGAAGAGGTAACTGACAGACGGACACACTTTCGCATTCATAATGTTAGTATAGATGTTAAACGTCGGATCATCGAATGGCTATTCACCGCAACGCAACAAAGCGACATGGCTTCGCTCTGATATTGATAGCGCAAGCAATAACGTACTGTTGAATCGGAAAACCGTTTTGCATTTGTATGTGAGTTTACTTACGTCTTAGAATCGTAGCGACCGATTCAGACTGTATTTGTCGGAGTATATTATATTTACAGCTGTTATGTAATATTACATGCTCTAAAAACTCCATACTCATCAAAATCGGCCAGCTGAAGTTTAAATTGCACGCATTTAGTTCCTCTATTTCAAAGTTCCTAAGTACTGTACGTACTGAAGTTAATTGTCATGAAAAGTATAAAACCAATACTGTAAAGTAATATAATATACAGTAAGAAGCTTTATAAAACAAAGAAGTAAAATAAAACAAAAAGTAAAATTCAGTTACTAAACAAACACTTACACATAAGCTTACTGTCGAGTAAAAATAATAAGCGTAAAATATGCTAAGTCGCGCTGAGCCTCGTGTTCGAGTTTAGTTTGTGTTTCCATTATACATGCGAATGTTGGCCTGAGTAAAGAGCCTGGAGTATCACTAAATGTTCCAGTTTAAACAAAAACAAGACTAATTGGGGGCAGGAATTAAGTTTAGTAATCAAGTAAGAGTTTGGTGAGTACTTGAGTGAAAGCCGTTTTTGGTCAAATCTTTTTTGGACAATATTAACAAAATGACGCGTGAACTTCGTATCACTTTCATCATAATATAAACCTTCCCTGAACTACCACGAATATTTCGAGACTAAAATTATACAAATCGGTTCTGCCGTTTTCGAGACTTACAAAATTCATTTATTTATTTAGATTTTTTATACTTTCATCAGGGACGATCTTGTATTAAAATTTAAGCCATAGGATTGTTAACTTTGACAGGTAATTGATTCAGATAATGAGAAGAAAAGAAGGAGGAGTAGAAGATGTTATAGCTATTTCTCTACAAAGCAAGAGACTATAATAATTAACTTTTAGGCAAAAGTGGAAAGCACCACGGAAATTTTAATACGTTGCATGCCTGCATTTTTTACTTCCAAAACATAATATAAAACAAATCATATTATACTCGTAACATATTAAATGCCCCGGTGAACTTCATGTCACTCATAAATCGATGGTCCCTAGGTAAGTAATCGAATCTGAAAAATGGCAAATTTTTTTATTACTTTTTTGGGCTCCTTTTAAAGGATATTTTTAATACAGCTTCAAAAATTTTGAAAACTCTTTAGGTTTCCGATATTTAGAGACGTATATTATCGAAACGTAATAGTCTATCCGTCTTATACCATAGAAAGTTAAATTTCGCGAGTTTACGATATATCGGTGAGCGTCAAAACAGGACGAAACTACCACTATCGCGACTGTACGTACCCTCATCAATAAATAACACTTTATTTGATTTTAAACTATAGGTTATGTAAATTTGATTTTACTTTATCTTTATACAGTTTTAGTAGCATTAAAAATGTTTACCGCGCAAATTATTGAAACAGGCAGATTCCATTGTTTAGGCCGTTTTTCCGTCTCTCAATAGTATCGTACGTACCATTTTCGATTATGTACGTTGTTTTTTCGTACATAATTTTTATCGAAAATGACCATTTCGATTCTATACGTCGTGTTTCAAATAAAAATCTTTGTCACTTTCGATTTTTTAAACCGAAAGAATACTTATATTTTTGGAAAAAATCGACAGTTCTTCAATAAAAATGAAGTACCAACTTGTTTTTTTTTATTATTATTTAGTTTCTATCCATACTAAACATAATAAATGCAAAAGTGTGTCTGTTTAGACAAACAGACACTCTGTCTGTCTGTCTGTCTGTTACCACTTCACGCCCAAACTGCTAAACCAATTTTGCTGAAATTTGGTATGGAGATACTTTTAGTACCGGGAAAGGACATAGGATACTTTTTCCCGGAAAAATGTACGGTTCCTGCGTGATAAACGAATTTTTAAGCAAAAAAGTAGCGGGCGTCATCTAGTGATTAATAAACCTGGTTTTTAAATGAAATTTTAATTATTTTTTTTATGAAATTTCATATATTTTTAAAGATATATTATCCATGAACTAATATTAGAAATGCGAAAGTTGTTTGTCTATTTGTTTGTCCTTTCTTCACACCCTAACGAAGCAACCAATCGACTTGATTTTTGTCATAGACTTACTTTCTGAAAGAGAAGAGGTTTCTGAAAGGTCTGTCAAATCACTGATCAACTAACACTGCTGTTAATTTAGCATGGATGTCAAATCAATTTGAGTTTCTGATACATTGATCAGCCGAAAATTAACTAATCTATGATCATTTTTAATTTGACTAGCGATTTGTTTGTTTTCGTTCATTACTTCACTAATAACTATCATAAATGCCAATGAAATGTCAAAAGAAGAAATTTCAGACTGTCATTGCATCAAAAATGTTCTGGAAATTTTAAATCTGATACTTTCTGAAACACTGATCAGACGAAAATTACTAATCTGTGATCATTTTGATTTGACATGCGATTTGTTTATTTTCGTTCATTTGTCAGAATATTGAATTTCAATTTTTCAGACGGTATCGATTCCTAAATTCTTCTCCATTATAGAAATGAAATTGATTATAATATACATTTTTTGAAAATAAAACGAGTATTGCAAATAAAACAGTTTATTTGCATAATCGACGTATTTATTACGAAGTTTTATTAAAACTTAATAATAAATGTGTTTACAAACCTTATAGTAACGTGGGTTCAAAGAGAAAATGTAGATTCACATAAAAAATCAAGTGAATTCATAAGTTAATTCACCCACAGTTACCGATTAGTTGACACAGCTTTTGACAAACGTTTAATCTATGATCGCGGCTTGACAAGCGTTTCGGAAACCCAAAATGGCGGTTGACATATCATTCTCGAGTCAAATTGAACAGCCGTGTCAACTGACGCGCTGAACAAATTAAACTAACTAATCATGCTTCTAGCTACCCAATTGGTACTTGACAAGAGATTTAACAGGCGATTAGTTAATTTTAGTGTTGATCAGCCTTTCAGAAACCGGGTGTTAGTTAAAAGGATGAAGAGTAAAAAAGGCTACTTTTGGTCTCGGAAAACATCATTTTCCCAAGAGAAGCGCGATATCATGATTTTTTTTATATCATGAAGTATGCGCTCAATTTCCACAGTTTGAAAGCTGGTCAGATTCTTTGTATAGAGAAAAAACCCCAATCGTCAAAAAGTTGTAGATACTGCAATGGTTAAGTGTGTTTTTGATTGTGTAGCTGGCTTCCAACTAGTATAATCACAGTATACACGTAAAGATATCACTAAATTGTACTCAGATAACAATTCGAATATGAACAGGATGTTTTCTCGACACCAAGAATGGGGCCAGCTTTCTAACTATGGCAAACCCTTCGTCAGTACAGAGACATCAGTAATGCTGGCATAAACACTGGGTTTATTATTCCTAAATAGGATATCTGTGATAAGTGTCATAGTTATTCTGAAAATATTATGTTTCCAACAGAAGAGCAAATACTGGCTCGTAATAAGCAACTAGAGAATGGGACGCTAGCTAGGGAGATAAAGAAAAATGTATGTACTACATTATTCTATTACGCCACAAATACTCATCCACAGATGAAATTCGTGGCACCAACCCCAACCATATCGTTCAATTTATGAGCAGTATTGGGTTGGGGATGATACTCTAGTGCAAAGGAGTCACAATAGATCCTCATGGGTCGCAGTGACGTCAGGGCTACAGCGACCTGCCTTCTATAAAAAAATGTACTACATTTGACTTTCAAATTTTTTTTTACTATCCACATGGAGATGTTGGTTTATTTATTCCATTAATAATGAAAATTTTCTGTGTTCAAATTTGCCGTTTTCAATTTAGCTTTAAAAGAAGGAACCTGGCACATGCTACATGTGGAATATGGTCAGACCGGTGAAAGGGGAGCCTAAGAAGTAAGATAGCTGTTTAATGTATTTTGAAAACGTAAAGATATCATTTAAAGATGCCAAGAAATTCTCATTTTGGTCCGATAATTTTGTGCTGGCCAAAATAGAAATACAGTCGTATGTTTGTTATGTAATATTTACAGATGTTTTGTATATATTTTGTTGTTGTATATACTATTACAAAATAATAGCAAGTACAAGTAATGTACGCCAAAATAAATCGAAAGTGACACTTTTAATAAAATATTCCTAACATAATCCAAAGTAGCATATCAAAATAGGCAGATACGATATTTTTTTGTATTTATAGTTCCCTGTAAATAATCGAAACTGCCACTTTCGACACATATAGATAGTTCAATTATGAAGTAGACTATTGTAAGTTAATTTTCTGGAAAACTACTCATAATTTAAAATTTTTGCTTTCATGTAATAATTTGTTAGGCCAACACAACTGTCTATCCCAATTTTTATAAAGATTCAATCACCCGTTACAAAATTATGCAAAAAATAAACTTTAAATCGCTCTCCTGTAAAGTAGCGTTTTTCAGATTCGATAACTTACCTAGGGACCATCGAAATCTTCCCTGGACTTTCACGATCATTTTAAGACTAAAATCAGCCCAATCCGTTCTGCCGTTTTCGAGTTTTAGTGTGACTAACACATTTGAAAATCCATTTTTATATATAAGACTAGCTGTCCCGGTGAACTTCGTGTCACTTTAAAACCTTCCCTGGACTTCTACGCATATTTTAAGACTAAAATCAGCCCAATCCGTTCAGCCGTTTTCGAGGTTCAGCGCGACTAACACATTTGAAAATCCATTTTTATACATAAGAAGATAAAACAAATGATAGGCTTTTCTTTTTTTTTCGGGACCGTCAATGGGCTGTTCGCCCATATCCTTTTTTTTTTGTTATCTTATTATATAGATTTTTTGCACCAAGGATATCTTTTCTTTTTTTTAGAAGGCTTTTCTTTTAGAAAACACAATATTTCACGGGCAAACGCTTTATATTCCCGCTGTATTACAGGCAAATAAAAATACACCAAAAATACAAGCTTCGCAATCCGCATACGAGTATAGCCTGAGGCGCATCGTTCATTGAATCCAAATATGGCAAATGTCCACTGACCCGTGACTACAGAGAGTTCAAAATATTCCTCCTCTTGAAGGACCTTTATGTTAAGGACATAAGGTTGACGTTGAAGATTTACGGAGGTAAAATATCTGTGAGCGGTCCGTATCCGCACTTTTACGGCCGCCCTCGTAGTTAGCTGACAATGTAGCCTTGGCAGGCCGAAATGGGAAGTAAGAGAAATAAGCTAGATGTTGTCCATATTTGGTAGGTCGTAATGTTACAATATCTATGTTCCTTGCTAATTATTGTGATAAAGATTAAAGAGTTATATCCAAACTTCTATACTATCCATACTTCCGTACTAATATTATAAATGCGAAAGTGTCTGTCTGTCTGTTTGTTACCTCTTCACGCCCAAACCGCTTAACCGATTTCGCTGAAATTTAGCATGGAGATACCTTAGTGTCCCGAGAAAGGACTTAGGATCCTTTTTGTCCTGAAAAATGTACGGTTCTGCGCTATAAACGAGTTTTGGCGCAACGGAGTTGTGGGCATCATCTAGTACTATACAGTGTGTTTGTGTAAACACCGCTATCCTTGAAACCATCAAATGAGCCCGTCAAAATGAACAACTTTTTTATGGAACGAGTATCGAAATACACGTTAATTTTCAGACCTATCACCTACCACTAACGGCGGAACGATTTTAATGAAATATAATATTTCACTAAAATCGTTCCGCCGTTTCTGAGAAGTTAGGCTAGAAACTGGGCGACGATTAAATAAAAATACGTGTGGCACTCGCGCACTGCCGCGGTAAAGCTATTGCATAGCATTTTTATCAACTTATGCAATCATAATTCGCATACGTCTAGTCGCATACACACAAACACCGTGCCGAAGTCTGGGAACGCCGCACCGCTGTGGCGATCGGTGCGGCGACCAAACCCCGAGCCACACCGAGCCGAAGTCTGCCGAAATGAAACAACCTTAGACGAATGTTAGGTGTTTTTCGTTACAGACTTTCCGCCGCGCACCAAGCCCGCGATAAAAGCTATGCATTCCCATGGAAATTTTCCACGTGTCCGTAATTAGCATCGGCGTTCGCCTTGTCAAAGTTTGAACAAGTCTCAGAGGTGAGTGGGAAATACATTTTGTATCTCAAATATTCCCTCTGAATCCTTTGAGAGGGTAGGTATTTGCTTAATCGGGTGCATTTTGCTGTTAATCGGGTGAATGTGTGTAAACGAAAGAAGTTTTTCCTTATTCAAAAAAATTAATACATGGCAAATAGTCGAAACAGCTTTAGGTAACTTTGGCCAAAAAGTTTAATTAATAATTTATGTGTGAGCGAAACCTGCTTAGAAATTATTATAATACTCGTAATTATTTTATTATAATTATTATTAATAGTCGATTAATTTATATCATAAAGATATAGCTAAATTACTAACTGACCTATGCAGAGGTACACTAACACTTAGTTTTTTTAAAAATTGGAATTTCGCACATATTGTGTTTTTCATATAATGTATGGATTTTAAAAAATTAACAAAATAATATTATGTGGTTACCAAAATTCCACTGTTAAAGGGTACATACAATAAGGGATAGTATACAAAATACATACATTACTTTTTTAATTAAGAGAAAAGCTAGTACTTACTATGCTAATAATAATATGACAGTGAAGAGCAAGCTCACAAGAAACGTTTACCCAGCTCATATTAGTCAGCGTTAATATTTCCTATACAATTATAATAACATATTAATACTGTTAAACAAGGTAAATTTACATAGTGTCCTAATAATCCATTTAGGCGGAAATTGTATGAAACTAAACATTGGGTGTATGAATTTTGATGGGAGCGCGAATTAGTTTGTCATACATATCATGGTAATTTCCTAGTGTGTTGTTTATTATCTAATTAGCCATTTTTGTAGCTTATTTTAACTAAAAAAATGTGTACTTAAATTATTGTAAGTATTGAAAAAACCCTTTCTTAGTAGTAGAGGAGGGGAAGAGGGGATTTTGGGAGTAGCTCGAGCGTGTCAGATTAAGCTTGTATAGGCTTCCGACATGTGTCTAGTTATCATGGTATAGAAATCAGATTTCTCACGTGGTGGGTTAATTTTTTTTTTTTATATTGAAATGTCATCCGATCTGTCAGATTAAGATAGGGGATGTTTAGTATACCCCAAAGAAGCTTCCATAAAAAGCACTGACGATTCAAAGATAAGGTAAGCCATGTAGGAATATTTTAAAATATAAAAAATAAACCTTCATATTTTCCTGACTAAACTTCGCAGATATTTTATTTTGCACTAAACTAAATGATTTAGTCCTTGTTGTCTAAAATATAATAAGAACTGACCGAAACAAGCAATTTTCTGAATATGTTTTCTTTTTCAAAACTTTAAAATGGCCGCAGTTTCTGAACCCACCGCTAAAATAAAAAACGCTCTTTTTATTTTTTTATCAGTTTTACCTAATGTAAAAAACCCACTAGGTCTCCATGACGCTCGAGTGACTACAAAATTAGCACCTTCCCCTCCCCTACTATAGTAAATATTTCATCCTCGGCGCGGCGGTTCAAATAAAATAATATTCTGTCAAATCGTTATAAGAATGTGTTTTTTGCTTTATAACTTCGAAGATTCAAAATTATCGTTTTGTTCGTTGTTGACAAACACATTGAGGGGAAACATCAAGTTTAGTGTAAAAGGCAAAGCTTGAATGATAGATTTAGTCACCGACCAAACCCTTAGAGCTAGAAACATGAAATTTCGCACATGTACGCGAATGTAATCTAAGAAAGCATTTTGCTAAATTTTACCCTCAGTTGGTTAAACTAGCTAAAAGCCGAGCTTTGTGAGGGCTCGAATCGTCATACCTTGACTGACTGATGATAACACATCTACATGTAAATAAAAATTACTATGTTAAATTGTACTAATATATTGTACTCTGTCATCTGTAATTGAAGCACAAATCGTGTACCACAAAATATACCTACAGGTTGAGGTATATATTAGTCGCCCTGATAAAGGATCAATGATTATTATTAACATTATTTTAAGCAAGTAAAACCTCAGTAAAAATCTAGTTTATTGTTTCGAGAATAAACATTATATAAACATTATTCGTAACTTATTACCTCGATACCACGAAACATGCGTTATTATTTCAAAAGCTTTCAAAATTGAATACTTTAAATAAATTACAATTAATTAACCGACCGTATAAATTCGTAATACACACTTAACCAAAATTAATTACTTTAATTACATAAATTAAAATAATCGAATTATTTCGTGCTACACGTTGGATTTAATTTAAAATCCAATTTATCTAATAGGCACTTGAGTATGAAGTGGATCTTGAAATTGGTAATCAAAATATTTTTGTAGATTAACCTGCTATGTTAAAGGGTTGAAATCACCATCATGGATCAATACCTGCAAACAATTATGACATAATATTGTAGGGGTTAAAATTGGTCATGGCCGACGACGTCGATATAGTGCATGCCAATAATAATAATATAATATTTATAATTATTGTGGTGGAAATAATTTGTTATAAGTGTCTAAATACACTAGGCCGAAAAAACTTGGCCGAAGTTCGGCATGATTACGCCAGCGATGTATTTTAAAATGCTGATGACACACTACGTTATATTCGGCCTTGTGTGTTTAGTCACTTAATGTCTAAACACACCATGCCGAAGATACTCGGCCAAAGTTCGGCATAATTACGCCTGAGAAGTATTTTAAATAACCGATGACACACCATGCCAAAATTACGTCGCGTTATAGGGTACAGCCGAATTTCGGTCGAGCGTAAGTTCGGCAGCGATTCGGCGGCAATGTTTTTTTTTCGGCGTCAATTCGGTGGCGCTCGAGAGACTGAATGCTCGGACAAAGTTACGCAACTGAATTCACGCCGAATGCGTTGGTACGTAAAATCGGCCTCGGGAGTTCGGTTGAGCATTTTCCGCCTAGTGTGTTTAGACACTTAGTGTCTAAACACACTAGGCCGAAGTTACGCGGCGTAAATTCCGCATGATTACGTCCGCAATGTCAAACGCATACAAAATACGGACGAAACGCGACGGAATAGTGTGTCGTCGGTAATTTAAAATACATTGCAGGCGGAATCATGCGGAATTTACGCCGCGTAACTTCGGCCTGGTGTGTTTAGACACGACTCGATTTATATGCGTCCGCACGAACGAGCGGTTTGGCCGCTACACCATGAGAAATTGTATATCACAATTGCTGCTGCTCATGGTATATTTCACAGCATTAGCAATTGCAAATCACTGCCAAAACACATTCTTTCGTGTCAGACAAGGACGAAATATGCTCAGATTATTTACATTTATTTTACTGAGTGTGAACATTCTAATAAAAAGATTTATCCTACATCTTTGTCTCATCGTAGGGCAGAGGTAGACAGTATAATAATTTTGTGAGCAATAATAAAGTGTATACAACTTTTATGTTATAACTTTATTATTAAAATTGTTACATTGTTTGAAAATTTAGTTTAAAACTTTTGATTTTTATGAATAGCGGTTGTAATTTGAAAGTTCGTTGCTAGTGGATGCAATTTGAAATTTTCAACTAATGTACTGCCCTTGCTTTGTTCCTAGAAAATACTATACTTTTCATTTATTTCGTCTCGGAAATGGTCATCTAGGGGCGTTTTTGTGTTTAATATATCCTATTCGTTTTAGGTACTATATTTTACAACATAGTATATAGTGGAAAAAGTGCAAGTAATATTGTGTTTTATTTGTGTATATTATATGCCGAGCACAAAATTATTATTTAAAGATTTATGTAATATGAACTTTTTTAACATTTAATCATATTGCAAAAAATAGAAAGGGGAATTATAATTATAATAGTATTTTTACGAGTATGTTGTCCTACTTTGTTGTTGCTTTTTTATCCTTTATTTATTCGCTTCGTCTGATACCTTTGATAACTACTTGATACTGATGTCATTTATTTATTTATTTATTTATTTTTTATTAAATAAGGGGGCAAACGATCAAACGGGTCACCTGATGGTAAGCAACTACCGTCGCCCATGGACACTCGCAACATCAGAAGAGCTGCAGGTGCGTTGCCGGCCATTTAAGAGGGATTACGCTCTTTTCTTGAAGGTTTGCAGGTCGTATAGGTCTGGAAATACTGCTGGTGACAGTTCGTTCCAGAGTTTTACAGTGCGCGGCAGAAAGTTACGCGAAAAACGCACTGTGGAAGACTGCCACTCATCAAGGTGATGAGGATGGTATGTTTTTCGCGTGGGACGATGGCGAAAAGTTGCAGGTGGTATGATTCCGAACAATTCCTCAGAGCACTCCCCGTGATACAACCGATAAAGGATGCAGAGTGAAGCTACATCTCGGCGTAATTCCAAGGGGTCCAAGCTGTTTGAAACACTATGGCAGTCAACAATTCGAGCGGCCCTTCGTTGGATGCGATCCAGAGGGAACAGTTGGTATTTTGGCGCCCCTGCCCAGAGATGAGAACAATATTCCATATGAGGCCGAACCTGCGCCTTGTAGAGTTGTAGGCGTTGATCAGGACTGAAGTACTGTCTCGCTCTGTTAAGAACACCAAGCTTCTTCGAGGCTAATTTGGCCTTACCCTCTAGATGATATCGGAACTGGACTTCGCTCGATATGTTAACGCCAAGTATCTCAATGCTAGGGGAGATGGTTAAAGATGTGCCCTCGAAACGAGGATATACGGCCATTTTTTTATTTTATAGACTCACCAACAGAACAGCATTTGTGACATTTTAAAATTGTACATAAAATTTGTTTACAGATAAAGTGATGTTCTAATGACAGGTGAAGTACAGCGTGCGTATGCGACAAAAATTAGACGAGATGAATTTAATATAATTAACGTAATCATGTCGTAAATAAATATTCCAATTAAAAATATCCTATATCCAGCTAAAGACAAAAAAATAAATCCAAATGAATCAAGCAAGAATAACGGAATTATGAAATTATATTAAAAAATAGCCTGTTTTGGTCGGCGATTATGTAATTATGTTAAAATGAACAGCACATTTTTACATAATTGATTAGAAATCGTCTTCCTGGCACAGTTTTTTAATCCTCCCCCACTCCCCACTTACTCCCCACTCCCCACTCGTTACTCCCAGAAACTCCCCATCTTAGGTCAAGGGTAATTGCCCTCTTTGTTTTTGTGGACTGTCCTATGAATAATGTATTCCGTAAATAATACGGATTGTTATCAGAGGTCTGTGGACTTTACATAATTATTAAATACCGGAATATATTTCCTTATTTACATTGCGAGGTATACTTTTATCGTAACGGGATCAAATAAAGAAATTTTTCAACTTGCTTTATTAGCATTAGAATCAATCTCAGAAAAAAAAATCAGTTATTCTTTTGTGACTATTTTAATGTCCTCAATTATAGGCATATTCTGATGATCAATGTAGAATAGGCAAATAATTTTGTTGAATCTATATGTATACAGACAGAACCGCGAACCTTATTTATGGCTATTCAAAGGTGGTCTCATTCTCCATACATTTATGCCCATGGTCCTTTAAAATTTACCATCTCATGTTTACCATAATAATTTTGTATGCACCATTAGTTTGTTACGCGTAACCCATACTTTTCAAATGTCCTTTGCCAGGACTCTGATGTCTGTTTTAACCAACCGCCTCATTACGCTATGGTGTTCCCTGGCGGCCATTAAGGGTACAATTCCTTGAAGTTTTCACTAATTTTTGTGTGTCCTCAGGGCGTAAGGATTTTCGTAAACCATAAGTTCTTTTAAAAACGTGTTTGTTTTTAGAGTTACAGGACCCTAAAATACTACTTACTACTTAGCGTCAGAAGGTGGTTGGTGAAAACAGGCAGTCCTGGGAAAGGACATTTAAAAGGTACAGTTTCCGCGTGACAGATTGATTCCTGCGCAATTATTGTGCCGCAATTGTTAAAGGATAATGGGCATAAAAGAATGAGTGAAGAGACATACTTTCTCGATTATATTATTAGTGTGGGAAGCAAGTTAGTGGCTATTATTATAACAATATTGTTGTTGATATAAACAATATTCGTATGTTTATTTCATGAGGGTTGTAAGGTGTTTTCGTTAAGTTTTGTGATTGTTAAATTGTTAACTAAACACGACCTGCCGTTGAAGTTCAGGAAGGTAAATAATGTATTTGGTTCTCTTTGTTTTCATATTTTGTGCTTTGTTTTAAAGCTGTTAAATAATAAATTCATGAAATAGCAATCCATACATATAGATGTAATGTTAAAATGTGTCTGGCTATTACTTCTGCACACTTAAATTACTGAGCCGCTGTAAATGAAATTTGACGCATTTTGAGCCCATGAAAAGGAAAAATGATTTTGTATGAGATTTCGGTACAAATCGGTTGCGAGCATCATCATTTCATAACTATTGTTTGAACCCTATTCATCCCATTCTATTGCGTCTATAGTTCTTGCAATCTACGAGCGCGCGTAGCCTTTAGCGTAGCCTGTAGCGCGTAGCGTTGTAGTTGTAATTGTAAATAGACATTTTCGTTAGTGTGCATACGTGACGGAGCAGTCAGTAGCGAGCGAGCCATGTACGCGTGTATCTTACACAACTAAGGGCGCCGCGCGCTCGTAGATTGCAAGATCTGTACTTTACTTTCTTATTCACTTGCCACGATAGTATAATATGGTGTAAATAATACGTTTGTAACTATTTATAATTACCATACTCTTACTTTACTAAGTTTGAAAAATTGTAAACTTGAAAAATACTTACGAATAGCCACGTCGAATAAATTTAGCACAGTAACTTGTGAATTTAATAAACTTTAAACTTTAAAGTAAAATTAGCCAGCTTAATATAAAATTCAGTGTTACTTATCTATATTATTTTAATTACAATCACGGATAGACACGAAATGCGGTGACGTCTAGTCTAAATCGCCCATAATCGTAAGACGTCCCATAGATAGTAGCCGGTATTATAGCGACTATTACTAGGTCCCACCTAGGTATTAGGTAGACTAATGCCAATTAGCTAAGCTATTTGTACAGGTCTCTACAAGAACTGTATAGGTATCTACAAAAACTGCACAGGTAGCTTCGAGAATTGTACCGATCTCTAAAATTGCGCAGGTTGCTACGAAAACTGTACCGCTGGGGTATCACGTAAAAATAGCGATCAACAATCCACTAGCAGCAATAATAATTATTGCGCGATAATTGCTCCAAAATCGCAATTTCGTGTCACATATCAGCCAAAACAATACGATTGCAATCGATCACTATACATGACACCATTGTTTGTGACATTCATTATTGCTATCGCATTGCTCTCGCAAGATAATATACGTGATACGGGGGCCGGTCTCTACGAGAACGAGTCACGTGATCTGTAGGTGTCTACGAAAAGCGTACAGGTAGCTACGAAAACTATGGAGTTAGCTATGAAAACTGTACAAACCTCTATGAGAACTATACAGGCAGTTACGAAAGTGGTAGCGATCTCTTAAACTGCGCAGGTTGCTGGACAATTCTCTACAAACTTTTTCCGACTTATATGCACCATGATACCTACGAATATTCCTTCAAAAATAGAACAACACACCATAATAATTAATTTTGCAAGGCAATTCTTCACCGCTAGAAGAAAATACCCAAGAGGCATATTAAGTTTAGGTATTTTGCGAACCGAGGCTCTGGAATCCATTGTAAAATTCAATCATCACAGCAAAACTTGCCATCTGGTGCATTTCTATTGTCTAAGCGGAAATCTTAAGAAATATCGGTTTTCCGATCACTGGAAAATGCTGAATGGATCTTTAATTTGTCCGTCGCATTGCTTCAATATTTTATTATGTAAGGATTGAATTTTATTGCAAATGTGCAGTGGTATTTACTATACTGTACTCGGCGAAACATGGCGGTAGCGGTCATTGACTCCCTGTCAAAACTTGTAATTTTCTATACAAAGCCACGATTGACAACATCTGACATTTCATTGTCAATCGCGGTTTATATAGAAAATGACAAGTTTTTGACAGGGAGTCAATGACCGCTACCGCCATGTTTCGCCGAGTACAGTATAGGGTAACTACAGTAGCTTTACAATGTGCAAATATTTTATTATAACGACTTATAATCCCCCATATGCGGAAAGTTTTGTGTAAGTAAATTTATTTTTTGATTAAATGTAAATAAAAACAATTCAAAATTCTAATAAACACGTATAATTTATAATTATATTAATCTTTTTATTAAGACCATATCTTTTTCGATCGCTTTCGTCATTTTCACGCCTTCCCTTCCGTTTAATCTAATAAAGAAAGGGTGAAGGTGTCTTCAACAAAGACGTCATCTAGATACCAGAATGACCCTTTAATAACACGGCTTAGGCTGTCGTTAAGGGCAGCCGTTATCAGGGCTGTCAACCGCCAGAAAAAGCCTGACTAAGAAAACAATTGTCGAATTTAAACATTATTTTCGTCTTATTATCTTTATTAACTAAAGTGGATCTTTTCTACCATTTTATAATTTTTTACTGGCCGCCAAACATCTTAATTTTTAAGGATTTCGACCTATTGATACAACTGGAACCCAAAATAGAATAGACGCAAATATATTAATTTATCCAGATTTTAGAATCTGAAATGTGGTAGCCCTAGCCAAGGTTGAGCAAGCCTCTAACTGCTAACACTTCAAAGAGAACGGTAGGGCCGTGTAAACTTATGGACCCTTAGCCCTATTTTAATAACTTTTGATCAGTGAAACGTCTTCTGGGCTTAAAACTTTGTTATTTTTAATGAAAATTGTACAAGTTTTAATTAATTTCTGTAATTATTTTGGGTGATTGCAGAATACTCAGAAATTATACCGTTTCTGATTAGTGTTTAATGCTGATTACAGAATATATATAAATTAACCAACATAGTATATCGTGCTACGTACAAATAATTATATTATCTACTTGGAAAATTTAAAATAAATCAACTCACCTTCAAATAGCTGGCTGCAAATACCTGAAATAAGTACAACAATATTTTATTAGAAATTCATGTCGTTACAAAGATAAAACAAAAGAGACCAGACAAAAAAAAGAATAAATAAAGTTCAGACTTGAATGGCTTATCCAAAACTGAGTAACATCGCATCGCCTTGTCACATTGCAATGTGAGTTGATGCCTGGGCTACACGGTGCAAGATGACATGCGAGCTGGCCTGTCAGTTACTGAGGTGCAGCTACTTGCACCGTGTGACCGCATCATACGAGTTACTTTCATGTGCGAGTGGGTCAGTTGTAAGGTGCGAGTTACTACAACAGTTTTTGGTTTCACCCGCCACTCGCCTTCCCCCACCACAGATACAACTCGACTAGGCGATGTTATTAGGACATTACCTATCTACTGCGATGTCAGCAGCGTGCATGGTGTGACCCAGGGAGGCGAGTCGAGCTGCTCTCGTGCGAGTACACAGGCACAGTAGCTGCCTGTTGTCAATTTAGCTGCTCGCACTGTGTAACCTATCCATAAAGGATAGGTTACACAGTCTGAGCAGCTGAAATAACAGTAGGCGCAGGTTCGGCCTCATATGGAATATTGTTCTCATCTCTGGGCAGGGGCGCCTAAATACCGCCGCCGCCGCTCGAATTGTTGACTGCCATAGTGTTTCAAACAGCTTGGACCCCTTGGAATTACGCCGAGATGTAGCTTCACTCTGCATCCTCTATCGGTTGTATCACGGGGAGTGCTCTGAGGAATTGTTCGGAATCATACCACCGGCAACTTTTCGCCATCGTCCCACGCGAAAAACATACCATCCTCATCACCTTGATGAGTGGCAGTCTTCTACAGTGCGTTTTTCGCGTAACTTTCTGCCGCGCACTGTAAAACTCTGGAACGAACTGTCACCAGCAGTATTTCCGGACCTATACGACCTGCAAACCTTCAAGAAAAGAGCGTATTCCCTCTTAAAAGGCCGGCAACGCGCCTGCAGCTCTTCTGATGTTGCGAGTGTCCATGGGCGACGGTAGTTGCTTGCCATCAGATGACCCGTTTGCTCGTTTGCCCCCTTATTTAATAAAAAAAAAAAAAAAAAGTAGGCAGTTACTGTGCCTGTGTACTCGCACGAGAGCAGCTCGCCTGGGTCACACCATGTACACTGCTGACGTCATAGTGGACAGGTAATGCCCCGGCAAATTCGCCGAGTCGAGTCGTATCTGTGGTGGGGGAAGGCGTGTGGCGAGTGAAAACAAAAAATGTTGTAGGAACTCGTATGCGAGCAACTGGCCCACTCGCACATGTAAGTAACTCGTATGATGCGGTCACTCATTAACATAAGGGGAACGGAATAAATTCTGAAACGATACCAATTTTATAAGATGTATCTCAAGATTTTTACGATCCTTATATTACTTTCCCAGGTCCGTTAATAATGGAATAAAGCTACACTAGGGGCTATGGCTGGGTCTCACTCTATTATGCAAGTCTGAGATGCGCTGCACTTTACTATGAGAGCGATTTCTTAAAAAAATATAAATAGCGTTTTATGAGTTACTACATGAGAGAGGAGAGAGCGAATTTTCACACTATATTTGGTATTTGGTATTTGGTATTTGCAAACGGCCTGATAAATATTGCATTGAGCTGTATAATATTATAAATAAATCAAATTTTATTTAGTTGTTTTGAATCAAACAAGTCCGTTACGCCAAAATTAGTTTATCGCGCGGGAACCGTAAATTTTTCCGGGACAAAATTTAGCCTATGGGGGACTCGGGCTTTTTGTCCCGGAAAAACTTACGGCTACTTTTTGTCCCGGCTCAAACTATTCCAGTAAAATCGGTTCAGCAGTTTGGGCGTGAAGAGGTAACCGACAGACAGACACACTTTCGCATTTATAATATTAGATAGATTAATAAATTGTTAAACGGTCATTCCATCGTTTCGGGAGTTACGTTTGTACAACTAAAGTTAAAATTTTAATGTGTTTTGAAATGATATTGTAGTGATTAAAATGTGTTATTCTCTACGTTTTAAGTTGCTTTATCTTAATTGTTAAATTTGTAGAGTTTAGCATAAAGGTTAACAATTTTATAAGTCAAAAAGTGTGCGTTTCGGGCGTTACACGATTCTGCCTCTATGACCTGACCACTGTTACATTTATATGAAATTCAGCGAATTTTCTTAGGGAACCTTTTCTAAAAATTACCGGCCCACAAGAGTATAATATTGTTACGGATACGGACACGTGGTGCCATCTAGCGTCAGACCAGCGAACTGACCAAGGGAACACAGGCAACATAAATCCCCTACTCGATACTAGATGGCACTAGAAGTAAGTACCTACGAGTAATTTCTAGAGATATCTCATACTTGTTTTCGCATATCGGGTTTACTCTGGGATGTTCCGGAATTTTCTGAGATTCGATCCGGCCCGTATAAATAGTCGCAGACTGCAGCCGGCAATTCAGTTTAGTCTGAGCGATCTTCGAGGCGACTTCGAAGTGAAAACAAGTGATCAATAGTGAGTGATTGTGATTGTGATAGTGACTCGGCTACGACCTAGGACAGTGATAGTGCTCATTGATTTGGATCTATTGCTTAGTGTTTGGACTTAGTGATTTGTGTGAGCTAGTGTTTGTGAATAAAGTCTTCAAGAGAGTCACCAGGTCTTTCTCTCCGAATCCTAGCACGTAACAACTGGTGTCGGAAGTGAGATTTGGAGATGCCATTGACTCCGAGAGAGGACTTCAAGGGGAGTGTCAGGACAAGGGCGCAGCGAGCTGCTGCCATTGACTCCGAGAGAGGAGTTGGAGGTGGAGCTGCGGAGGCCACACCCACTGGGGACCCCGCAGTGGGAGGACCCACTGCGGGGCAGGGCCCACCCGCTGGCCCCACCCACCAGGCTCCGCCCACTGACCACACCCCCAGACTCCACCCACTTCGGATGAAGCCACGCCCACTGGCTCCGCCCACCGGGACCCGCCCACCGACCACGCCCCTCAGGCCCCGCCCACTTCGGACATGGCCACGCCCACTGGCTCCGCCCACCAGGCCAAGCCCACTCAGCCCACGCCCACTGGCCCCGCCCACTGGGCCCCGCCTGCTCAGGTCCCGTCGACTAGCTCCATCCATCCTGCCACGCCCGTAGTTTCTTCGGCCACTCAAATGGCTCCTCAATTGGAAAGCATAATTGAGTTAATTCAGGCTTTGCAAGAGTCACAAGAACGCAAGCTCGGCGCTTTGCAAGAGTCACAAGACCGCAAGCTCGGCGCTTTGCAAGAGTCACAAGAGCAACAAAAGGACCTCCAAGAGAAAGCGCTTCTGGCCATAAAGGATGTTAGAGACACTGTGACTAAGCTTCGGAAAGATGTCGACATAATGGAAGAACGAGTTACCGGGCTAGGAGTGGATATGGAAAATGTGAAAACCGGCCTCACAGAATTACAGAAGTGGAAAGTGCGCCTGGAAACCACAGGAGTCGCGACGTCTAGTGGAACTACTGGAGTAGTGGCACAAGGACCAAGAGTTAAAGTGCCACCATACGACGGTACTACTTCTTGGAACGCTTATCTTCAGCAACTTCAGACGGTTGCTTCTGCCAACGGATGGACTGACGAACAATGCCTGACCGCTCTCACTGTTGCGCTTAGAGGGCAAGCTTTGTCGGTCCTGGAAGCACACACACGAAATGGGTTCCAAGATCTGATGGAGGCGCTTGAATCCAGATACGGGGAGCGACACCTGGAGCACGTGTTCCGTGCCCAACTTCGTGACAGAGTCCAACGCTCAGGAGAGGGACTACAACAATGGGCGTTGAAAATTGAAAAACTGGTTAAGAAGGCACATCCAGGAGCAGACTCCAAGATGGTTGACTCGAACACTATTTAAGCCTTTGTCGACAGAATCAGGGACCTGGAAGTCAGAGCTGCAGTAAGGCTACGTCACCACACCTCGCTGAAGGAAGCGTTGGCGCATGCTCTAGAGGTCGAGGCTGTCCGGCGTGACATACGGCAGACCTATAAGATCCGCAAGGTCTCGGAGGAAGTCAAGGAGGTCAAGGCTCCTTCGAAGAGAAGTTTTGGAGCCATGTGCTACAAGTGCGGCGAGAGGGGCCATCTTCAGCTCAACTGCCCCCAGAAGGAGACTCAGATGGCAAGAATGAAAAGACTCGAGGAACGCATTGAACAAATAGAGGAGCTGAAGAAGCAAGAGGCATCGTCCACCGCCCGGGAGCAGGGAAACGAATAAAAGCCAGGACTAAGGGACGAGTGCTGGCTGACGCGGAGGAAGCCCCAATAACTGTTGTCTCACAAGCAAGCAGCGGGAATAGTCTTGTGATCCAGGGGACTATTAACGGGACGGATTGCAAAATGACTCTAGACACAGGAGCCTCTAGAACAATAGTGAACCCAAATTTGGTAAAAGCCGCAAGGAGGCACAAGAGGAGAATTAATTGTCGGCTTCTTACTGCCTCCGGTCAGCCAATACCCGTCCTGGGAGAAATGTCAGTTACGATGAATGTAGGGGGGTCCTCATACCCTCATGACGTTATCGTGGCTGAGATTGTGGATGATTGCATCTTGGGTTTGGATTTCATGAAGAAGCATAACTGCAGAATTAATGTCGCTGACGGAGTTTTCAAGTGTGGCGAAGAAGAAATTTTCATCCTTGGAGGCGCCTGCGGGAAAGTCGCATGTGCAAAGGAAGTCATTATACCTGGACGAGCGGAACCTAGAGTGCTGGTGAAACTACCGCCAACTGGAAAGAAGTCAAACAGATGCGTGTTGATCGAAAATACACCTACCAAGACATCAGCGCGAAAACTGATGACGGCGAGAACCCTTGTTAGTGGAAGCAGCAACGCTGTGGTCAGGGTTTTGAATCTTGGTGATCGCGAGATCTGCTTGAACAAAGGTGACGTCATTGGAAAGTGCGAGGAAGTTGTCTGGATGAGAAAGTGTAGTTCGATCACAGGCTCAGACTTAGCAAACACCAGCAACTATGGAATAGTGACTGAACTACTCGATGACTGCAAGAGTAATCTGACTTATTCGCAGAGCATGAAAGCTAAGAAATTTTTACAACGCCACGTGAATATCTTCTCCAGTCAGGAAGGCGACCTTGGAAGAACGTCGATGGTTCAGCACAGGATAGATACCGGAAGCGAGAACCCAATTCGTCAACGAGCAAGACGGATACCTATTGCAAAGGAAAAAGAAGTTGAAGGCCTCTTGGAGGACATGAGAAGGCATAAGATTATCGAACCGTCTGCAAGTCCGTGGTGCTCACCTGTTGTATTAGTGAAGAAGAAAGATGGCAGCACAAGATTTTGTGTGGACTACAGGCGTCTTAGAATAGAATAGAATAGAATAGAATAGAATAGAATAGAATAGAATAGAATAGAATAGAATAGAATAGAATAGAATAGAATAGAATAGAATAGAATAGAATAGAATAGAATAGAATAGAATAGAATAGAATAGAATAGAATAGAATAGAATAGAATAGAATAGAATAGAATAGAATAGAATAGAATAGAATAGAATAGAATAGAATAGAATAGAATAGAATAGAATAGAATAGAATAGAATAGAATAGAATAGAATAGAATAGAATAGAATAGAATAGAATAGAATAGAATAGAATAGAATAGAATAGAATAGAATAGAATAGAATAGAATAGAATAGAATAGAATAGAATAGAATAGAATAGAATAGAAATCATTTATTTGCTAAAATAAGGTACAATATTATGATGTTAGCCAGGTAAACAGTTCTCTTATTTTGCCTTTGGATGGCGTGCAAATTTTACAAGTTACTTACAATTAAATAATTAGGAGTTATAATTATTCACTACAATTCATTTTCTTATCTTCAATTATTATTTCCCTAATTTAATATCATACGTCTCAATAATATCATTAGTTACATCGTCAATTTGTCCTTATTCATAAAATAAACAATACAATTTTCAGTCAAGTAATAATGTGAATTCATTAAATAATTTATTTCAATAATATGATTATTATTATTATTCTTTTTAAGTTCTGACTTCTGATAGATATATAATGTCAAACGATAATAATTATACCTATAATATATTATAATGTTAAATTCCTGTAATTTTAATGTCAATAATAATAGTAATCATAATATTTAATAATAGTAGATGTCAATGAGTGCATTAATTTGTTTATTTCATTTTATTCCTTAAAGAGGTGTACCTAATAATTCATAGTTTAACATTTATAATAATTATTGTAAGAAGTAAACTGTATTAAGTAGTTATATTAATTTATGTCAATGTCGTTTAGATTATAATGCTAATTTCTTGTCATTTAAATAGTCATTAACGTCATCATACATTTTAGATAGTAACAATTTAAAAAGTTCAGTTTTTAATTTTCTCAAAGGTAGGTCCTTTAATATTTTTGGAAGTTTATTATATATTTTAACAGCAAAACAATAAGCATTTTTGCTGCAGATATTTAACCTTTGGTCAGCAATGCAGATTTTGATATGGTGTCTGCAGCTTTTGGTTGCTGTTTCGGTTTTCTTTGTATAGAAATCGTCACAATATTTATGCACAAATGTACAGATTTCTAGTATGTGGAGACAGGGTAGGGGTATAATAGAATGTCTTTTAAATAATGGCTTACATCTATCTAAGAAATGAGCTCCGCAGGCAGAACGAGTACATTTTTTTTGTGTTCGAAAAGCGCGATCGAAGTCGGTAGAATTACCCCATTTTATTAGACCATAGCGTAAGACTGACGCGACGTAACCATGGTATGCTAAAATTGCAGCCCTTTCGGACACAGTATGTCTTACATTTCTTAGGACGTATACAAATTTCTCTAATTTAAGACATACTTTGTCAATGTGATCTCTCCAAGTCAAGTGGGGATCAACAGTTATACCTAAGAATTTAGTGGAACTTACTTCCTCTATATTTTTAATATCAAGTGAAATGTTTAGATTGTTGTTTTTGGTGTTGTGAGATTGAAATTGAATTATTTTTGTTTTTGCAAGGTTTAGTGTTAGGTTTCTTGAATTTAGCCAATTTATTATTCTTTTTAGTGTTATAATTATTTCAGCTTCATGTGTGTCTTTATTTTTATTTTGTATCAATATTGTAGTATCGTCTGCGAAAAGAATAGATTTATACATTATTATATCAGGAAAGTCATTTATGTAACATAGGAATAATAGGGGTCCTAGTATTGAGCCTTGAGGTACGCCATAAGAATTAAGAACATATGATGACTTGTAAGTAGCTCTATGTTTACCCTTGATTGCACTCAATTGAACACATTGATACCTTTTGTTTAGATAGCTTCTGAACCAGTCGTTAGCTACGCCTCGAATTCCTTGCTTGTGTAATATGTCTAATAATACATCATGCGAGACAAAATCGAATGCCTTTGAGAGATCTAAAAAGATAGCAGTTACAGAGTGCTTAGCATTAAGGCTCTCAGTGATGTATTTTATTAAATTAAAACATGCTAATGTCGTGGAGCTGTTTTTTTGAAAACCAAATTGTTCTGGCTTAAGAATTTTATTTGACTTGAGAAAGCTGTAGACCTTTTGAAACATTACCTGCTCAAATATTTTTAACAACACAGGGATCAGAGTTATTGGTCGAAAATTGTTCATGTCTGTTTTTTTTCCTTTTTTATAGACTGGCTTAACAATTGAAAATTTTAGTCTCGTCGGAAAAACCCCTTCACTTATTGAGAGGTTTATGATATGACTCAAGGGAATAGCGAGACTTTTATAACATATTTTTAATATGCTAGTTTGGATTCCATCATATCCTACTGAGTTGGTGTTTTTAAGGCTTAATATATTTTTTTGTATTTCGGTGGTAGTTACCGGTGTTAAATAAATAGATGTATTATTAATATTACTTTTAAAGCCTTTGTTATTCTTGTTATTTCTGTTATTTTTATTTGTAATATTATTTATAAAATGAGAATTGAAATTTTCTGCTATTTCTTTGGTGTTAGATATCTCTTTATCTCCTACTTGTATTTTTGTTATGTTATCATCAGCTACAGTGTTACTATTATCTTTGATGAAATTCCAAGATGCTCTACATGTGTTTTGTGAATTCTTAATGTAGTTTATATTGTTAAGTCTCTGAGAATCATTTATGCATCTTTTTAATATTCTTGTGTATGTCTTATATTTCTGTTTGTTTATTGTTTTATTACACTTAGAGAAGCGGTATTTTAGGTACAGGATCCTTTTGTTTAGGCAACATCTTCTTAAACCTTTTGTAAGCCATTTATTTTTAATTGGTTTCTTGAGTTTTTTTACTGTAATAATGGGAAAGCAAAGGTTGTAGAACAAAATTAAATCATTGTAGAATATATTAAAAGCCTCATCAGTATTTTGTATTTGTAGGGTCTCTGTAAATGATAAGGAATTTATACAGTCGCAGAATTTTTTTATATTGCCTTTGCTTAGATCTCGAATCTTTTCAAAAAAGTAGGGTGTTTTACTTTTAAAGAGAGATTTTGTGGGTAGTTCGAAAGATAAGGCTTGGGCCGTTTCGTGGTCTGAAAGCGCGAGATAATGGGTGTTACAGGATATATTATTTTCTTGTGAGAGGTTACTGCAAATAAGGTCGATATATGACTCTTTACGGGTTGGATACGAAACATGATTTTTTACATTGTAATTGGCCAATAGAGCACGTAAGTCTTTAGATTGTGGAGTATTTTTTAGCATATCTATATTCCAATCGCCAGTAAGTATAGTATATTTTGATTTAAGCATAGTAATATTTTTTTAAATGTTATTTAATTTATTAATAAAGATGTTCACATTCGAGTTTGGGGTACGATATATACAGACTATATTTATATTTAGACTAGGTATGCAGGTGGCACAGTATTCAAATTCATTCTGTAGAGGTGGGATTTTTAAATTTAGCTTATAATGTTCAAGATCTTTATGTACTAAGATACAGGAGCCACCTCGTTTATGATGAGTGCGTGAGTAATGCGAAACAAGTTTGTAGTTCTGCAGGTTCAGATTTGATTCACATCCGGATTTTATAAAGGTTTCAGTTAAGCAGATTACCTGGATTTCGCCTATTTCGTTACGTAAGTCATGTAAGGAAGCTTCCAGAATATGTGTTTTATTTAAGATACCAGCAATGTTTTGATGTAAAATCATTATACGTTGATGATTATTGCTTGCGAAAAAGCTTGTTGTTATGGCTAGATTTTTTTATAAAGTAATATGGTCAAGTACCTTTTTTGGGACTTATATTGTGAGGATTATAGCTGTTGTTCGAAGTATGCTCATTGTTGTCTTTAATTTTTGTTAATTTTGGAAAAAACGACAAGATAGTTTTTTGTTTGAGACATTTGAGGTCACTTTTTTTAGTAACAGTGACTAACATCTGGGTATTTTTAGTGTGAGAGTTATTACTTTTATGTTTTATGTTTTTGATAAATACATTGTAATAGTCTAGGCTGTCAATTTCAATATTTAGTTTTAAACATAGGGCTTGTAGGTACATATTATTATTAGTTTTAGACATATTATAGCTATTCGGTATCTCAATTAACTTACAGTTAGTATACTTGCTACACAAGAGTTTTATATGATAATTTAAGAAACTTACATTAAGGTTCAAATTGTTTCTTATGCTAATTACAAATATTTTGTTATGTTGGAATTGAAACAATGTATTACATAAATTAGTAAAAAGTGTAAAGGGGTTGCTGTCATTCATTCCTAAACCCAATATAATTATATCCTTTTGGTCAATATTTTCTTGTGAGTTCGTTAGGCTTCGTAGTATATGAGAAGATGAGGCACCCGGTTTAATAATTGATGTCACACAATAGTTGTTATTCCATTCATATTTTCTGGTTTTATATATAATAGAAGACAACCCACGAATTTGTTGATCACCAAATATTCTAATAAATTTATGTGGGGTTGTTTCAGCGCCATCTATGTTTTGATTAAGTAGACTGCAGTCTTCAGGAAATTTTTGATTTGTTGACTTTTTTGGACTCAGGATATTTGTAATTGGAGTTGGTGAGGTGTTGAATGGATTTACGGTGGGTACAGTAGCAGTGTTTTGGTTTTTAATGCTATTTTCATTGATGTTAGCCTGTGAATTTTCTTTATCATGGTGCGTAGTATTCACAGTAGCATCTTTTTTTGTAGTTGAGGAAAACAGGATTTTGGATGAGTTGTCATTTTGCATATCTCTTATCTTAGACTTCTTATTTATTCTAGGAGTGTTTGTTAAGCACGGGCTGCTGTCAAAGTTTACTTTTTTTAACAAATTAATAAGTTTATCTTTCTCCTGTATAGTAAGGTTAAGCTCTCGGTTTTCACAGTTCAGGTTGGAAATTTCTTCATGTGCTATTTCTAATTCAGTTTGCAGATCTAGTATCTGTTGTTTTAGTTCCAGAACAATAGAAGACTCTTGTTGGTCCAATTGATGGGGGAGACTTCACATTGAGAGATCGATAGCAGTAGAAGAGGATATTGAAGAATTATCATGAGACATGATTGTTAGGTTGAGGTCTGATAATACTTTTCGGATTTTAGATCTGACAGTAACGTTTTCCATCTTGGTCATGCAATAATTTATTATTTTAGTTTATCCTAGTTTAAATTAAATTAAAATATGTACATTTGGTGATAAAGCGCCACCTAGATTTGTATTGCTGGAGCGTGTTGTTTATATATATATATTTTTTTCTTCTCCTTCTCTCTTATCGGGATTTGTAATAAAAAATCAAGTCCTCGTATCCAAAACGATGTAGTTGTCTATGACTACCGCTTGTCAATTCATTTCATGTCAGGTGTCAACTGTCACTTGTTACTTGTCATTAGTAAAACAGTATTTCATGGTTCGTAAAAATTATATTTTTGGAGTTGTGAATATTTGTACAGTTATGAAGCGGTTAATCCGTTAATCTGGTTGTTCAAATTTTTGAAATTTCGACAATGGATGTGGCAATATGTTGGACTTGTTGATACTTCTACAAACAAAGTTTATCAGCTTTTGTAGAACTGCTCGTTGTTGTGATTATATGTGGATGCCAAAGGTTTGATTCTGAATATTGCTATTTTCAAGTTGTTTGTGGTGTTTTTACAGCAAATCTGGTCTTAAAAGACTAAGATCACGTACGTTTTCGATAAGAAACTCACGGTTTTGTCCTCGTCACTGGTATTTGTTTACAAACACTTATACACAATTGTTAGGGGTTCTTAGGTTTATTTTGGTCAGCTTTTTTCACCAATTTAATCGATTAATTTATTTTTTAATTTTAATTAACACTCAGACAATGTTTGTAGGATTTTTGACACCTGTCAAGTCTTAATGATGTCACTAAGAAGGACAGTTATCCATTACCTCGAATCGACGACACTCTGGATACCTTGAGTGGCATGAAATGGTTCTCGACCCTGGACCTGAAATCGGGATACTGGTAGGTGGAAATTCATCCAAAGGACAAGGAGAAGACAGCTTTCTCCACCGGTAAAGGTTTATGGCAGTTTAACGTCATGCCCTTTGGATTGTGCAACGCACCTGCCACATTTGAGCGACTCATGGAGTGTGTACTGGCAGGCTTAGTTGGAGAGGCTTGCTTAGTCTACTTGGACGACGTCATCATTTTTGGCCGCGACTTCGAGGACCATTTGCGAAATTTAGAACGAGTTTTCGCCAAAATAGAGGGGGCCAAGTTAAAGTTGAATCCGAAAAAGTGTCGTTTATTCAGGAGTAAGGTCAATTATCTCGGCCATGTCATCTCCAGTGATGGAATCCAGACGGACTCGGAGAAACTGGAAGCAGTTCAAAATTGGCCAACCCCTAAGAACAAAACCGAAGTGCGGGCATTTCTCGGCCTATGCTCCTACTACAGGCGTTTTGTTAAGGGATTCTCGGAGATAGCCAAGCCATTACATCGGCTGACAGAAGATAAACGACAGTTTATTTGGGACAAGACTTCTGAAGATTCTTTTCAGAAACTGAAGAAACATCTGTGTGAAACACCAATCCTGGGGTATCCACAACCTGCAGGTCAGTTTATAGTCGACACGGACGCAAGCAACACGGCCATTGGAGGGGTGTTATCTCAAAAACAGGGTGAAAGAGAAGTTGTAATTGCATATTTCAGCAAATCTTTATCTAAGCTAGAGAGAAACTACTGTGTGACAAGAAGAGAACTCTTGGCTGTTGTAAAGACGCTACAACATTTCAGCAAATATCTCATCGGCAGACAGTTTTTATTGCGAACTGATCACGCAGCCTTGAAGTGGTTACTGCAATTCAAGAACCCAGAAGGCCAAGTAGCTCGATGGATTGAACAACTCCAGGAGTATGACTTCAAGACGGAACACCGCAGCGGAAAGGCGCATGGGAATGCCGACGCACTTTCACGAAAGCCGTGTTCAGAAGACTACAAACATTGTGTTAAGCAGGAATCTAATGAAATTACATTAAAGTTAACGAAAACAAGTCCTCTGGGTCCATGGGAGAATGATGCTATGAGGGAGGCTCAAGAAAGAGATGACGACCTTCGGCACATCATCACATGGAAGAAACGGGGTGACGTAAAACCAATCTGGAGTGAGGTTGCATCCACTGGCGCTGTCACTAAGGCGTACTGGGCGCAATGGGACAGTCTGATTCTTCAAAACGGAATACTCTACCGGAAATGGGAGAAGACTAACGGCAGAGAGTTCCATCTTCAGATAGTTGTCCCAAGAACGAGAGTACCAGATGTTCTCCGTGAAATACACGATGGCGTATCAGGGGGTCATCTAGGTGTCAAGAGGACGTTAACAAAAGTGCGAGAACGATTCTACTGGTTGCATTGTCGAGATGATGTGCAGGATTGGTGCCGCAAACGTACTACTTGCGCTGCAGTGAAGGGACCTCAAACAAGGAGCCGTGGGAATCTGCGCTTGTATAACGTTTGCGCACCGTGGGAACGAATTGCAGTTGACGTAGCTGGGCCATTTCCTGTAACGGAATCGGGGAACAAGTATTTTATGGTTGTCATGGATTACTTCACCAAATGGCCCGAAGTGTTCGCTATACCAAACCAGGAAGCTACAACAGTTGCCTTTGAGCTGGTCGAGGAAGTGATATCTCGCTTTGGTGTGCCTCTAGAAATCCATTCCGATCAGGGCAGGAATTTCGAATCGCAGGTCTTCCAGGAAGTGTGCAGAATTTTGGGAATGCATAAAACGAGGACCACCGCGTACCATCCACAGTCTGATGGAATGGTTGAGAGATTTAACCAGACCCTTGAGAGGCATTTGGTGAAATTGGTAGACGACAAACAAAAGGATTGGGACAAGTATATACCGCTCTTCCTTCTGTCGTACCGTACCGCCGAGCATGAGAGCATAAAATCTACCCCAGCGTATGTCAATTACGGTAGAGAACTGCGAGTACCAGTAGACCTCTTGACAGGAGGGTCACCGGAGGAACCGAAGACCGTACAAGACTATGTCTGCGATTTAAGGGAAAAAATGCGCTATATACACGGCATGGTTCGGGAAAATGGGTTACAGTCAAGTGAGAACATGAAGACCAGATACGACCGGAAATCGAACACGAGCGGCTTCGAAGAAGGGACACTGGTGTGGCTGCATAACCCAACTCGCCGAAAAGGGAAATCTCCAAAATTGCAGATCAAGTGGGACGGCCCTTACAAAGTGATTACCCGATTGAATGATGTGACTTACAGGATTCAAAAGCAACCAAGAGGGACATTCAAAGTGGTACACATAGACCGTCTGGCGCGTTACCATGGCAGTAACAACGATGCTCGGGACGAGCATCGCTAGGAGGGGAGTAGTGTTACGGATACGGACACGTGGTGCCATCTAGCGTCGGACCAGCGAACTGACCAAGGGAACACAGGCAACATAAATCCCCTACTCGATACTAGATGGCGCTAGGAGTAAGTACCTGCGAGTAATTTCTAGAGATATCTCATACTTGTTTTCGCATATCGGGCTTACTCTGGGATGTTCCGGAATTTTCTGAGATTCGATCCGGCCCGTATATAGTCGCAGACTGCGGCCGGCAATTCAGTTTAGTCTGAGCGATCTTCGAGGCGACTTCGAAGTGAAAACAAGTGATCAATAGTGAGTGATTGTGATAGTGACTCGGCTACGACCTAGGACAGTGATAGTGCTCAGTGATTTGGATCTATTGCTTAGTGTTTGGACTTAGTGATTTGTGTGAGCTAGTGTTTGTGAATAAAGTCTTCAAGAGAGTCACCAGGTCTTTCTCCCCGAATCCTCGAACCCTAGCACGTAACAATATTTACTATCCAGCTACCACATAATTACTGTTACATATAAGGTTTTGCTATTATTTTATACGTTTTAGCTTCGTTTTGGGCGTTACCATGGTTTTGTTTCGGGCGTTACGAGTACAAAAATTAAACACTTTATATTATTAAACAAAATTAGTGTTTGACTAATTTAGGTACTATATAATAAATACACATTTAATATAATGAACTCTAGTTTAACATAAATAAGCAGCTTCTTGAAAAAACCGGACAAGTGCGTATCGGGCCACGCGCATTGAGTGTAGGGTTCCGTTGTACCGCTAGTTTTTGAAAAAAATTGTTACTAAGTCAATGAATGTGAATTTTAAATGCGGCACCTTGATAATTTGGCTGTAGCGATATCAATTTTTGTCAGCAATGGCTAAAGCTAAGAAATTAAAGTTTATTGTCAGTATTCATCATGTCTTTGTCTTTGAATTACCCATAGCATAACACAATTGGTCAACTTTTATAACACAGAATAATCAATCAAAAATACCTCTGTAAAAAAAGGGATTCCTATTTTGCCAATACAGGAGAGTGATTTAAGCTTCCAAAATTTGTACATAGATTGGTTCAAGCATACACTTTAATTTGCCCATAGCTTATATGAAATGTATTTATCGACGGTTAAAGGTAATAGGGTATAAGCGCCAAAAAGTGAAATATTCAGGAGAGTCGTTTAAAGTTTTGAGTTTAAGAAAAACTGACGTATCTCTGTTATTTATTGACGTACCGTGATAATTTAAACAGTTATAAAATGATAAAAAAATGGGCCTCTTACCGGTATTGTTAGTTTTAATGATTTGGTGCTATTTAAAGTGTTTTTTGTCGCTTATAACAATTACTTTAAAATTTTGAATGTGGTAATATGGCATAAGAGACAAATGACAAAAAAATATTAGAGGATAAGAAGCCTAAACAACATTCTGATTTCTTACATCGCAAAGTAAAAGGGTAAACGAGACTAGACGATTCAGTAAGTGTTATAGGAAAAGAAGGATAACGTACTTTTTACAGGTAGTGTTATGGTCGTTTATTAGTTAATAGAACACAAGTAACAGTAGACTTTTACAAAAAATCGGTTGTCTGTAAAGTCGGTTTACTGACGATAGTTGAACGTGACAACGTCATAGCCTTAACCCCTCAGTTCCAGGAAAAATCTATGCAAAAAAGTTGGCAGGTCAATGTGCAAAAAAAAAATGGCGCCCGGCCTACCCTCTTTGTAAAATTAATGTAAACTTACATACAATCCATATTTTATATTTGTGTGAACTACATTATAATATATGTTAAATTTTCTATCTATCAAGCCATCATAATATAGTATTTAGTCCGATGTGATATTAGTTTCTCAATTATAAACTTTCGAAACTATAATTAGTGACTTGTTCAGAAGAAATAAACGAATACTTTATTCTTCATATTATATTAAGTCATACCTTGACACGTAGGAAGTAGAGCACAATTTTGAATAGCCGAAATAATACTAATAGCTCACAGATTGTTTATTTATTTTTCATTCAGAGTGTGGTCAATGTATCAAAGGTCATAACTAACCAAACTTCTTCATACAAAAGTATTCTCTAAGTCATCGAAATACGTAATATAATCGAAACAAAGAGCGCGGCCCAGGTGGGTCTTACGGTTGTTGAGAGACTTGAGAGTGTAAATGGAACGCCTCAGAGCTGTCAGCGAGGTAACGCCGCATGAACTGTCATGTTTTTCGGGCGTGCACCCCTTATCGAATTATAAGACGTTATCACGTCAAAACTAGAATTATAAGACTTAAGTGACACACATGTGATACACAATGTCGTTTAAAAGTGAAGGAAAAGAAGAATAATCAACATCTGGCGACTGGCATTGCTCAGTCTATGGAAATATGGTTGAAAAAGGTTGTAGGGTATAACCGACAGAGTAGTATGAAAATAAATTTTGGATATATAGGGTACAAGCGCCAAAGCTATGATCAATTACGAAATGAAAGAAGGCTATAAACGACGTTTCTAATTTTTGAGAGAATTGCTTAAAAGATAATATAAGCAGCTGAAAGCTGTAGACAAATATTTTTTGCAGGGGTACAAGCACCTTTACAGACAAACTGACCTGAATTTTTGTCGGTTACAAAAAATACTACTAGGAAATTTCTTTTTTTTGCTAGGGCATAAACGCCAAAAAACTCATCGTAGAGCTATGAGAGTCAGCGCATTCGAAAGAGCGGGAAATTTTAAGTAAGATTGAACAATCAAATTCATTTTTGACAAAAATGTCGCTTATGCCCTATTTCCTTTTAACCGTCGTTATGGTTTTTAAATTACGCGACAAAAACCATTTTGTCGCTTACGCCCTTACCATTATTTGCTGTTCTATTGCTTGTTTTCTATGAGAGGCCGGGCCGGCCGGCATGTTATTTCCAAGTTTGGTTAGGACAATGCACGCTGATCACCTGATTCTCTGTCAAGTAAGTATGATCCATGCGTCGGATGGGCATGTAAAAAGTCGGTCCTGCGCCAGATCTCTCGCCAGTCGTCTCGGTCTTCCGTCCCACTGGGTTATGAGAGTAAAAGGAATAGAGAGTGCTCTTGTGTACTGCGCACACACTTGGGCACTTTAAAAATTACTCCTGCGTAACTGGCCTGGTTTCAATGAAACCAGCCACCGACACCGAAACCGGTGTGGGTATTATTATTTAATCTCTGAGCAAAACCGCAACAGCAAACAAACGGACGGACAGACTGAAACTATAGGTATTTAGGGTTCCGTAGTTAAAAAGGAACCCTTCTTTGTTGACTTTGGAACCTTAAAAATCATCACCTCATGCACCCACACACCATGCATTGAAGATACGATGAAATATGATGTATGAAAAAGTTGTAACAACCAAAACGTTTCGGGCGTTACAGTTTTCAATCATGGAAAAAAGCTATCAAATTTGTCTCTTGTTGAATTATTAGTTAGTATTTGAAATCATTACCATCATAGCCTTTCTTTTACTAAATATTATTAAACTAATCAATCTGTAAGTTACAATAATAAAACAATTACCCGATTTTTCGTTTCGAGCGTTACAGCGCCAATGTAGCAAGAAAACACGCCTTTTGCTTGATAATTATAATTTTTTTCGGAATTTTAATGTATTCCACCAATAATACGAATGACACCCTCGAATCACAACGTGGCAAAACGGTTGTCACAATGATAGTTCTTTCATTTTTTGAATTTCCAATAGTCAAAGACATAATAGTCACTAAGCCAGTTCAGTTTACTGGAGATTTTGAAGACAAATTAACTTAAAAATTACGGGTTTTTTTTTATTTATTTTTGTCGCATAATACAATTTGGAATGTCTTCTTTCTAAATTCATCAGAATAAATGCAAAAAGCACAATATATTATTTATTTTACCCTCGGTATCGTTTGTCATGGAATGACCCTAAAGTTTATAACTTGAACCACACAGGAATCTTTTTAAACCGTAATACAATTTCTTCATCCATTTAACGTTCATTCAAGATAGAAGATGATGCTCTGTTTATTCAAGTGCAGTTAAATCACAGGGTTTGTTTTAGCGGCAGTTGTAATGGTAGATGAACTAGTCTTACAGTTTTTTTTTTTTTAATAAAAAAAAAACACTTCGTATTAGAATGATAATTCAAGCAATAACATTTTGGGCATCGCTTGCATAAATACAATAATTTAGGTGCATATAAAAATGTCTTATTTTCAGAAAGAAAGTCTTTATATTTTATATTTTTTGTGAAAGATCTGTACGACTGGCAAAGGTCTTAAACACTAAGAATAAACGATTTCCGTCAATTTTACACTACTAACAAAAGCAATTGCGTTATCGAAAGTCGAAACTTCAATGTAACTCAGCAAAACAATGTTTTACTGCCATGCCAGGTAGTCCAAAATTTTACAGTAACAGCTAGCACTTTTTTAAACTACCCTACAAGAAAACGCGAGGAGACTAAATTAATTAAACCCTCACGAAACTGCATTCCTGGTCTTAGTGCAAAATTCAATACACTTTATTGTCCAAGGAAACTGTCTTAATTGAAAATTACGGACGCGTCTAATGGACACGGGCGAGCGGCGACTTGCACTAAATCCTCTACACTGCATGAGATCCTAGTACAAATTGCACGATTCATTACTATTTCAGAGAAATGAGGAGACTCGAGTTGTGTTTAGTGTTGAAATGTTGATGGAAGTCTCTGCAAGGTGAAGGAAGGTCCTTCATGTTGGCATGTTGGGTAATCAATATTCATAATTCATATTCTGCAACAATGATTTGGTGGTCTACATGCACAATAAACGTCAATCGATGACAATCAAAGTGGAACATATAATATAACTCTGCACCTTCACATTTTAATTTTATTCTCTGTTTTTTGTTTTACAAGTTCATGATAACTTCAGTTACTTGCTGTCGAGTTATAACATAAAAATTAAAAAATTCTAAAGCTCATAGAGTACAGCAGATAAGCTTAGCCAATTTATTTACCCATCAATTAAATACTGTAAGCTTTTTAACCATTCATCTCTATCAATGAATAAAAATACCTCACCGCTTATTTACCACCTAAGCTAAGCGCTAAAGGCTCTGATTTCACCAAGTCGTATTTCTACTCTAAGATTTGTACGTTTGTAACCCCGACCCCAACCCACCGGCACCGCCGGGGTCGTTATTAAGACAAGATGGGTCAATTCTCTCCACGGCCGCGCGGGGAATATTACTGCAGCCTACACTTTGTTTTTATTGTTATAGTTATTTTTACAATTGTTAGAGAATTTCTCTGCTCATACCCAATTTGTAATACCTTGTATTCTTTGTATTTCATTAACACCTTCACTGCGGATCAGGCCGAAATCGGCCTGCCGCGGAATTTCAGCTGGTGCGGACGAAGAAAACTATGTTCTCTCACTCGGTGCGGAACGATTATCTCAGGTGTTTTTAAAGGTACGACAGAGACAAATATATATTTGAGATTGTATTCGAAATTATAGGTTTTCACTATAAAAAAATCACGGCAGGTCTTTATCGGCCTACCACGCACTGACGGTGTCAAAAGTTAACTCGGTGCGGCAGTGGGCCTATTGCGGCCCACCGTCCAAGCAGGCGGTTGGCGACCCGATACCGCACCGAGCGCCCGCCTCGCCATTTAGTGTTGTGCAATCTATCGTAGTGATCGTAATTAACGTACGTCGCGTTTTTTAACCGACTTAAAAAAGGAGGTTATCAATTCGACCTTTATGTATGTATTATTTCTGAATCTGGCCAGTTTTGGTATGTTTTAGTCTATATAAGCATCTGAACAAATGTGTCAAATTTCTAAAGTGTATGTATGTGCGTTTTTATGTTTCTGTTCGCATATCTCCGTAACTACTAGTCCGATTAAAGTAATTCTTTTTTTGTTGTACTGAGTATCGTTTAACTTAGTGAATACTGTAAGTTTTATTAATGTCGTTTCAGTAGTGTCTAAAATAGGGAATTTTGATTCTCAATTACGTACAATTTTGAAGTCGGTTTTATCTTTTTTAAATACAATTATTCATTTCATAAAATTAACGACGCACGATAGCAGAAAAAAAAGCTCATTTCCTTGAGATGAGCGTTAAACGACGAAATTGTGCAGGGTGCTATGAAAAACTGCGGTTAACCATGAGTAGTGTCGAAGCTAATAAGAAATTAAAAAAAATATTAAAACAAACTGCAATATCTTTAATCTCTGTGTTTTAAAGACAGGCATTTAAATATATAAATCAAAAATATATTTTTGATATCCCCTTATTTTTGTCTTTCCCATCACTACTAAAAATAATTTCTAGTGGGGTTCAGGTCGATATCGACCCGCCACTTTCACTGTTTTATTTCTCATTTCCTGTTTAGCAGATCCCGGGGCGAATCAAATCTAAAGAAGTTGGGTTCAAGGTTATTCCAACAGTCCAAAAACTGTACACCTACATTATGTTTTCGCAAAGTTATAGCTATTTAATCGAACCTTGTGCTGGTGGGTCGAGAACGGCCTGCCCCGCACTGGCAGAAAAATCATTGGGGGCACACTTTGGCCCGCCGCCGCACCAGTCGAAGGTTTAAATTTTACTTGCCGCAGTGAAGGTGTTAAGATCTTATTTGGACTTGATGAAAGTATAAAGAAAATATCATTGTTGTTTTGTTTTAATTGGCAATCTCTAAAAATAACAAACATATTTGAGATTGTAATCCTATCATTAAGATTGACTTTACCTCTTTAATAATATATTCTTTTATTTCCTGTTGATAAATTTTCAAGACAATGTTTCGTTTTCCTGGAATAGTTTCCTGTGCTCAAAGACACTTACAAATCGGCAAGCTGTTGGCGTTACAGGTGAAATTGAACGCCTCACTACAATAGACACTGGAATACGGAGCGTAAACCTTTTCGACAAGTTATAGTGCATGTAAAGCGACAGGTTATCGGAAGCGATACACGGAATGGCGCACGGCAAGATGGCGGCTCCACAAAATGGCCGCCCGCAGCAATCCCGAATACAGATTGCGCCCCCCGCGCCCCCGCGCCGACTCAAAGCAATTCCGCGTCCAAAAGAGACGTTTCTATTTGTGCAAATTGTGTGCAACTTATGGCTCACACACTATAGACGTGTGAAATAAAACTTATTAAAATTTTCTGGAGTGGTATTCTCATTAAAAACTAAATTTATGATACTAAAAAATATGCATTTAATTGTTTATTAATATTGTTATATTATATTCAAAGGTATTTTATCTAATATTTGTATTATTACACAGTTCTATAACAAAACAATAATTAGAGGCTCTGTTATGTGTTGATCCACTTTGCTAAACACGTTTAATTTTGTTAAAACTGTATATTTTGAGAGCTATTAATTTAACAACTATCAACACCATTAAATATAATCAAATTCATAGTCAAGTGTTCATCTATTACATTTTAACGACATACTTAATAAAATTAGTTAGCAAAACAATCTAATGATGTCAGCAGTGTGCGCTGTGGTGTGTTGGCACGCGGCGCTCGTGTTATAAAGGTTGAGTGCAGATTATTGAAATGCACTGAATAGTTTGTCGACTTGGGTATCATGTGTGATTCTGCGGCGTATTAACTCGCTGATACACCGTTTTATCTTAGGGTCTGTTTCACCACTTTCTGATAAAGTGCCGAATAGGCTTTTCACAACTTTTTGACAGATTCTCCATACATGATCTGTCAAGTTAATTGGTGGATAGCCTATTCGTCACTAATCAGGAAGTGGTGGAACAGGCTCTTAATGTATTATCAGATAAGTTGATTCCTAGGCAGTTGACGAACCTACTTCATTTGGTTAGTTCAGAGTAGACAGAACATGGAGTATCTCGACTTCAAACAAACGGGCGAATATACGCGAGATGGGTGCGACTGTCACTTTCAACATGTTTCACAAATCACAATGCTGAGTAAGAGCCAGTCCACACGGGGCGTTGCGTCAGCGTTGCGTCGACGCACCGCTGCCGTTGCGTTGTTTTACATACAAATAACCAAGGTGTTCACACGGCGCGCTGCGTCGTCGCAACTCACACATGACGGACAGCAGCCCCTGAGACGAAGCGGGAGGGGGGTGGGGGAGGGGGGTGTTGACGTTAAGACTGCTTCGAAATAACGCTGCGATGACGCAGCGCCCGTGTGGCCATGCGTCAAACGGCAGCGCTGCGTCGACACAATGCTGACGCAACGCGCCGTGTGGACTGGTGTCTGGTACGGCGCGCGCCGGCCGATCTGACAAACTACTTACATCAAACGTATAAACGAGATCTCTTCTGAGTGGGCCTACTCGTTAGTTCTGTTTACTCTGGTATTAGCTCCTAGGCAGATGGGGGGGAGGACCTGCGTAGTTTTGGTGCGTTACGTCAAACCCAGCCGACAGATTACAATTAACATTGAATTGACATGAACTGACCAAAATCGTTGGTCTGTCAACAGCCTAGGAATCAATTACCTCGATAGTTACCCCCTTTTCAAGAGATGCTGTGTAAGCAAGACGATAATATCACTTTGGGGTACGATGTAGTTTTTAGTCGAACTAAAGAAAATAGTTTGGAATGGTACGCATTTATAAGCCGAAATTTCGCAGTTGGTACACAATGTTACTGCTGATAAAATTATTGCCTTTAGGCTTAAAATCTTTTCATCCTATTGCTTGCTAAACACTGAAAAAGTAGAGCAAATTTTAGATTTTAGAATCTTGTTTATCGTTCACTGAAAAACTAGCCTGAAAAATTCGCAGCAAAATCTTTAAAATCTATACGGTCGAGAGAATCTTCGATTATTTCAAGCTATTTCCTGCTCGAATAAACAGCTTAAAGTTATTAGTAGCTCGTTCACTTTATAGCCCGATGTTTAGCTCTTACAGCTCTGGTGGATAACACCTCATATAATTCTATTTTAAAGGCGCTTTTAAGATTGTGCAGAAATGGCTTGGTGAGTAATAAATAATACTTATTAACAGTGCATTAGGTACTCGTATAATTATGTCGATCTATTCATTAATACTCATACATATCATAATATTATGTACAGACGTTTTAGTTTACAATAAACAAAATAGATGATATTCTTATAATATGCATTCTTTTACCGAGGTACTTTACTACCGGATTTTAAAATGTTGTATATTTATCAAGTTACTAGCTGTCCCGGTGAACTTCGTGTCACTTTAAAACCTTCCCTGGACTTCTACGAATATTTTAAGACTATCATCAGCCCAAACCGTTCAGCCATTATCGAGTTTTAGCGCGACTTACACATTTGAAAATCCATTTTTATATAATACTAGCTGTCCCGGCAAACGTTGCTTTGCCATAATATATTTGACATATTATTTTATTGAAGTGACTAAATAAGTATGTCACCATGGCAACGTCGATCGCCATCCCGTCGTACAAACAATGGTCGCCGTCAGTCTCAGGTTGTAATAATTTACTATTATTTATTCAACAAATGCACTTATCAATATATAAAGTACCGAGTAGCCGATTCTCAGACTTACTGAATATGCATATAAAATTTGGTAAAAATCAGTAAAGCCGTTTCGGAGGAGTTCGCGGACTAATATTGTGACACGAGAATTTTATATATAAGAGATAAGATTAAGAAAAAATTAACTTGGCGCTGATTCCGCTTCGTTGTTTTTCACCTGGACTGGCATATGAAAGACGATCGTAAGTGTGAAGAAAGAAGGACAATGTTTGATTTTTTACTTTATTTGCCCTCTTAACTGAAAACAAACACTGTATAAGTAGCCGGTTATGACGAATACCTCGATATTTTCGTACGTGTGTTGATGACGATGAATTGGGCCGGCCAAGAAAACTTTGATCACGTGATCGAAAGTGTTCTTGTTGCTACAATTCATAGTCATTCATCAATCATCATCAACATTCTCACTGCAGAAAATTTTAGCTTTTAAATGAGGAAATCAGGTCAAAATTGGTCCACCTGTTTGGATGCTATGATACCACTGATAGGCGAGGACACACAAAAAACTAGGCCTTTACATCCGTTGTGGATGATTTATACAGTATTTTCAGAGCGAAATAACCACTCCCCAAATACTACAGGATTTGCGGAGTGGTTACTTCGCACTACAGTACCTGGGACAAGATTTTTAAATGTCCCAATGGTTGCCCAAGCACATACGGCATTCTCGCAAAATAGTCAGCCTAGCCCAGAGGAAAGAACTAGTCAATACGTCTGGGACCAACTATGTGCGGGTTTCCTCACGATGTTTTCCTTCACCGTATGAGTGTCCGTATTATGTACTTGAGATCAGAAAATGTCTCATTGGTACACGCCTCCACCCGGGATCGAACCTACACCCTCTACGAGTGCAAACCAAAGGTCTACCCATTAGGCCACGGACGCTCTGTCTGCTCTGACACACAAAAACAGATACGGAAATCTTATAACCCCCTTTTTTCATCGGTTAAAAATGTAATAGTCGCGGCCCTTTCCCCAAATGGAAGAAATAAACGAACTCATAACGCAAATGAAACAATGAAACGAGATGAAATGCACCGAAATAATGCGATTTATATTAAATACCTGTTGAGTTCTCGTCCGAGTGCGCGATTGTTTCATAACCTTAATGCGATCGTTACATTGACTGTGGAGTATTTACCATTAAATGTATTTACATTTTCGATCAATGCATTGTCTGGGTATTAATTCTCATAAATCGAATGTCACTTACATCAAAATTTGCCTCACTTATGTGGGAAGTATTGTCGAAATCGAAGTGAATGTTTGAGGTATGGGAGTCACCGATTGAAAGCGTAAGCTGTAAAGAGGAATCTGTGAGCTTATAGATTAACTTGCTTATAGAGTTCGTGAATTTAGATTAATAATAATAATAACTCCCACACCAGTTTCGGTGACGGTGGCCCGTTTCATTGAAACCAGGCCAGTGGTGCAGGAGTAATTTTTATAGTGCCCAAGTGTGTGCGCAGTACACAAGAATACTCTCTATTACTTTTACTCTCATAACCCAGTGGGACAGAAGACCGACACGACTGGCGACTGGCGAGAGATCAGGAGCAGGACCGACCTTTTACGTGCCCATCCGATGCATGGATCATCTTTATACTTGTCAGACAATCTGGTGATCAGCCTGCATTCACCTAACCAAACTTAGAAATAACATGTTTTCAACGCGGAAATCGAACCCACTATCTCCGAATCAAGAGCCACGTTCTAAACCACTGGACCACGGAGGCGTTGACTATACTGAAACTCAAGCGACACATCGTTATTCAATGCGTTATTATTTGATGTTATAGTATGTTAGCTTATGCAATGTTTTTTAATAATTCCTCAGGTAAAACAATTAGGTATTCTACATGTTTTTGATATACTACATACTTTCTTTCATTACACTACCCACGCCCACAAAAGTCTTACCGGAATTTTATTTTTTTCCTAACGTACTATCAGAGAAATTGTTTCCTAGGCAGATGGGGGACCTACGTTGTTTAGTCGCGTTACGTCAAACCCAGCCGACAGATCAAAAATCATTGAATTGCCAGGATCCGACCAAATGACGTTGGTCTGTCAACTGTAGGGATTGCAATCCCGCAAAGCGGGATCCCGCGTGGATCCCGCATGACCCATTTCCATAATTTCTCGGGGAGCCCATATGATGGAAGCTTTGATAGCAGCGCTTTGTGCCAAACCCGATCAAAGGCCTTCGCAATGTCCAAACTAACAGCCAATGCCTCTCCCTTCGACACAATCGCCTGAGCGCAACGATGAGTTAGGTACGCCAAGAGATCACCAGCCGAGCGACCCTTACGGGACCCGTACTGTTTGTCACTTAGTAAACCCTGGCCTTCCAAGTATCGAAGGAGCTGGCTATTGATAATTAATTCGATTATATTATAAATTGGTTATAGCGATTGGTCTGTAATTGGAAGGTTTTGAGTGGTCACCTTTTTTGGGGATCGAGTACACCAAGGCTGTCTTCTAGGAAGGCGGTACAATGCCAGAAGAACAGGAGAGCCGAAAAAGACGCGTTAAGATCAGAGCCAACTCTGGAGCACAATTTTTTAACACGATAATTATAGGAGGGATTCCGTCAGGCCCACTCGACTTTTGGATATCAAGAGAACGGAGGGCTATTTGCACTGAGCGCTGATGAAACCAAATATCCGACATGACGCTCGTACATCGCGGTATAGTCGGCGGTTTCTGTCCCCCGTCATCTCGGGTCAAGTTTGACGCAAAGAACTTACCCAGAAGATCGGTTTTGTCTTTTGCGTCATGGGCCAACGATCCATTTTCGACGTGTAGGGATGGTAGGGTTGGCTTGCAGAAATTCCCTTCAATAGCTTTGGCCAGAGACCAGAATGCACGGGTTCTCGAAAGGAAGTGCTCGAGTCTCTCACCAATTCTATTGACGTGCTGTTTATTTTCCCGAATGATCTATTTCTTGAGTACTTCATTTTATATGTGCTGGTATTTAAATCCCGAGCAGATACTGCATTGGACCCCAACTAGCAAAATTGGTCATATAATTTCCGAGACAACGTTTTGGTTATAACTTGAGGTCAGGCCTTTTTGGTTACATAGCATTCGTATTGACCTTTATATGACGCGAAATAGGCGCAAAATATATAACTTTTATTTGTATAGCGATCGTGTCATGGTCGTTTTAGTGGCTAAATATTCGTATAGCAGTCGTAAAGTGATTAATTTTATAACCGTTTCGTCGTATTGTGGTCCAGTAGACGTTGTATAAACATTGGGAAGTAGTCATCAGCATTACTTTTTTGCGGATACTAATTATTTTACAGTTCTGTTGAAGTAAGATAAAAGAATAAGTAGCCATTATGTTAGTAAAAGTTTGTCTGCCATATTTATTATTGAATGAATGCTATTGACTATAATGTATTTGGTGTTCGTCGGTAACAATATCTACTTTTCTTAGGGAAATTAAATTTCTCGACGATTGTATATACGTTTTTTAACAAAAATTTAACGCCCCCTTCGAATAATGGCAAAATAATATTTCTGAATTTAATTTAATTAAAGATTACCTGTACTTTTACAATCACACGATTTTATGTAATGATGATGACTTTTATATCATGTCTTATGACTATAAGTCGCATATCTTACCATTTATTTATTTTATCATCCGCCATATTTAGGGTACCATAACAAAGTGGAAACCCATGCATTTTATCGAATTCTTAATATGGTGATAATTTCTGATGTCGAAAATTTTGTAACTAATTAACGATTTGAAGTTATTGGAAAGTTCTATATTTTAGGGCTCCGTACCAAAAAGGTAAAAACGGGACCCTATTACTAAGACTTCGATGTCTGTCTATCTTTCTGTCTGTCCATCTGCCTGTCTTCAGGATCTGTATCTCAAGAACCACTATGTTAAGCGTTGTTTAATAATAAAATTAAAATAGAATAAATATTTAAGGGTGCTCCCATAAGAAAAACAATTTCTGGCCAACTTTTGCTCTATATACGGTATAGAACCATTCGTGCGCGAGTTCGAATCGCACTTGGCCGATTATTTCTTGGCCGAAGTCGTAAAAAAGTAACATGAAAATATCATAAAATAACTAAAATGTTTTATAACAGTAAGTTTTAAAAGTATTTTAAAAATCATAACATAAGTTAGTTATTTAAGTTCTCAAAATATGAATATTAGGCTCATAAATATTTTATAATAGTCGTATAAAGAGAGACGAAAATCATGTAAGAAAAGTATATATAAAGATGTATTTTATAACAGTTAAATAAATGGATATTACATGATAGGCATGTAGAAATCTTATTACTGATAAAGAGTAGTGTTATGGTCTTCATTACAACCAGATTATGATTGTTATATAAATTAATTTTATACAACATCAAATATGTATTTTAAAGGTCACAACTGCGATATTTATAGGATAGTCATATAATTTGGCCGTGTTGACGATTACAGGACTAAATTAAATGACTAAACTCTTATACGACATACTGTTCGTTTAATATATTGTTACACGATGTTGGAAACTTTAATTACAACTATACGATTTCTATACGACCAAATGTCATTTAGGCTTTTTGTTAAAGGACTAATTTGCTAGTTGGGCCAGGATTGGTAAGCCTTCTGCTTCCGGCGAGAAGCTTTTTTGGAGGATGAACCAAACCAGGGACAAAATCTGCTGGAAGTTGGCACTACAGAGGACGGAATGAAAGGCTTCATCCCTTGCATCACCACATTGGCAACGGAGTTGGCAGTGCTAGGCAAGGCAATGATCCGATGAACCAAGTGGTGCGGTCATGGATGCTTGGTAGCCATCAGGATTTGAAGTCAGCAGAAGGTCCAACAGGGAAAAATTCTGACCGTCTCCATCTGGAATTCGCAAAAGCGTAGCAACCACTTGTGTTAGCAAGGGAAAAGTCCAGACAGATCTTCCCGCAGATCAGTTTTACTATAATTGAGCCATTCGGCGTGGTGGGCGTTAAAGTCGCCAAGTATTGTGATCTCTGCGAATGGGATCTGTTGCTGCACATAATCTGAAGCAGCTTGCAGGTGTTCAAAGAGTCAGTCCGTCTCGGGGTCACCACTATGGGACCTATATAGGCACGCATAAACGCGAGGGCTGTCGTCGCAATCAATGCAGAGCCATAATGTTGAGAAGTCCCTGACTTCAAGATTTCTGAGGCATTAAAAGCATTTTAACTTTAAGATCTAATAAGACTAGAGTGATTACATAATTTCATTGTTATTTTGTTACAAAACAAATATTTTTGTGGCATGATATGAGACATTTTCTATTGAAAGAGTTGATTTTTTTTTGAGTTGAGGCAGCCCAAACGCGTGGGCGTTAATCGAACGTGTCGGATAAATAACGAGTGTCGAACGATTTGTTCCAAAAAAATGCTTGTATTTTCAGATAATCGAAAAAAAATAAGTAGGCGAAAGCGATGCGATAATGCCATACTTGTCGGGTGCGGCTCACAGCCCGCCATACCGACGCGAATACGTTAATTTTAATAAAAAAATTGAACCATTTGTACCAGGCTAATTTTTGCATAGCTAATAATCGTCGAGTAGCCATTCACGAAAATCACCTTGCCATACTTTTCCGACAGCGCCCAATGGCCGCTATACCACTGCAAAGGTGTATATTTTTTTTTCGCCAAACGATTTGTGCCAGTATGGCATTTAAATTTTTGGAAAGTACTTGACAAAATATGACCGTTATTATTTTTCCCATACTTCTAGTAGGGGGAAAAAGTGCTGCCATACTTGAAATACTTATTTATTTGACACGTTTTAAAAATACGACTATAAGATACGTAAAATCATTTTTTACATCATTGCATCATTGTAGTCTCGTCATTTGACAATTGTACAAAAAAAAATTGTTACAGATTGTAACCATGGGGCGGGATGACTATCGGACTTGAGCAAAAAAGTGATAAAAATGGGACGATTTGTACCAGTATGGCATTTGGATTTTTGGAAATTATACGATACAATGTGACCATTATTATATTTGCCATACTTGTAGTAGACGGAAAAAGTGGCGCCATACTTGAAAAACCGTTTGAATTACGTATGAAATCTTAGGATTTTGAAAAAAATATTATTCACATTCGCTGCCTCCCACAGGTATGGCATTATCAGACTCCTATTTATGATCATACAGGGAACTGTTAAAAAAAGTTTCAGGGTGGTACAAATCGTTTGGCGAAAAAAAAAACTTACACCTTTGCAGTGGTATGGCGGCCATTGGGCGCTGTCCGAAAAGTATGGCAAGGTGATTTTCGTGAATGGCTACTCGACGATGATTAGCTATGCAAAAATTAGCCTGGTACAAATGGTTCAATTTTTTTATTAAAATTAACGTATTCGCGTCGGTATGGCGGGCTGTAAGCCGCACCCGACAAGTATGGCATTACGCTTTCGCCTACTTATTTTTTTTCGACTATCTGAAAATACAAGCATTTTTGTGGAACAAATCGTTCGACACTCGTTGTTTATCCGACACGTTCGATTAACGCCCACGCGTTTGGGCTGCCAGTGCGAGCGCTATGACCATCATTTTCCTTTTTGTCTTTACGTAATTATACCCCTGTAAAACCGCCATACTGGCACAAATCACCAAGAATTTTGTGTCACTATCTCCAGGCCTAATTTTATAACATACATTCAAACATGCGGGATCCCGCGGGATCCCGCGGGATTGGCCGATCCCGCAAATCAATCCCGCGGGATTGAAAAAGGCGCGGGATTGCAATCCCTAGTCAACTGCCTAGGAATCAATTTCCTCGATGGTACAATATCAATATTCTATGCTTTTCCGTAAAACAAACGCCTTAATCTTTTATACTAGTATACATTGAGGAATCTATAAAAACGTTAAATCATCTAACGAAACAGATTTCTTGCGTTTTCAAGAAATGATTTTATTTTTCCTATTCCTTTATTCGCGGAGGTACTTTCTATCGGAAACACAGACATAGATCAAGATAGATACCGCATGTCGCTCCATTTGTATGAAAACGAACGTGTCACTTTTTTCCTACCATTGTGACGTACCGATGATAAGAAACGTGTCCATTATCTTGGCCAACGTTTCTATTTGAATTTCTACAGCCCAATGTGGTACTTTTAGGCATTTAGGCATTTTTGAAATTCCGATTGACGTCCAATTCCGATAGCAGACTAAAGAACAGACTTTCGAAAGACGAGCATTGCTCGTTGTTTGGGAATGCGATATAGCATGCGAAGTACATACACATGCGGTATCTATCATGATCTATGTCTGTGTCATGTCTGTGATCGGAAATCATAGTTGGCGAGCATGCGGCCGACAGTCGTGAAACTGAATCAAACCCGAGAAACCTTCATTACTACGACGATTGTTCTCTATGTCACGAGATTGCTTATTTATTTTTAAACGATCCTCAATCTGCGTTGATTCTACTATCACAATGCAGCTTCGTTTCTGCTGCGATCCAGTCCTTTCACACTGCAATGGTATTGACATGAAATGAAAATTATTATAAAATGGAAATAATATTCTACCTGTGCGTATGCATTGTAAAATTTGTATTTGAAAACACTAAGGGTGGGATGCAATAACTTACTTTAACTATAACAAAATGTCAAATGAACTGTCAAATCCCTGGTTAAAGTTGATTTGTATGGATAATTAATTTTTTAAACTCTCAACCCCTGCATTTACTTTAGCAACAGACATCTGTCAAATTCTGTGGTCATTCATCATTGTATAAGCTAAAGTTAACCTTAACTTTAACCTAACTTTGACCTTAAGATAACTGTCTATAAAAACGACTCTGGAGCAACCCACCCTAAGGGTTCAATTCGTGTCATATTACAGCTTTTTGACACGAAAAACGAATTGCAAGTTGCAATCATGAGAGATTAAAATATTAAAAATGGATGGATGAATGTCAACGCACAACACTTTAGGATTTGTCATCTGTATCATTTTTGCGATCAGATCTCCGATCAGATCTTCGTCGCGTAGCATCGAAGTGCATCATGATCGCAAGTGTGGGCGATATTATTTTCTAAACAAACAGCTACACTGACACCACATCTAACGAACTTAAACATTTAATTCGTGTCGTAGCGTAATGTCATTAGACTCCGCGCTACATTGATAATATTGAATCAGTTGACTATTAACAATGCAAATAATGCTAGGGCCCCCAGCGAGCTTCGCAAATGCACTGAACTCCGCGACAAACGTATCGGAATAGCGATTATAGACCTTATGTTCTGGGGGGGAAGAGTTAATGAATTGCGAGTATAACTTGGGTAGTTTATCCGGCATTGTTTGCAAATCCAAACTTATGCAGCGGCAATGTTTACAAGGATCGTTTGTAGCCTTAATGCTTGTAGTTTAAATTGTCTTCGGATTTTATTTGCGATTCGTTTAAATCGCTTGCCTGGTTGTCTTTATTAGACCGGGTGGAACTGCTCTGACGCCTTAATGCTGTTCTAGTCTGTAGATTTACTGCTGAACATAAAATTTGTTATTGAAATCGTTGGTGTATTTTTCTTTTATATTGTTAAGTAACATTTAGATTTATTAGTGTTAATAGTAGAGTGTTTACTGCGCTAATAATATAAGTAAAATTTACATTATAACATTGCCTAATAGTATACTTAATGTTAAGGCGCGACGCCTTGATAATTTGGCTGTAGCGATATCGATTTTTCTCAGCAATGACTAAAGCTAAGAAATTAAAGTTCATTGTCAGTATTCACCATGTCATTGTCTTTGAATTACCCATAGCACACGATTGGTCAACTTTTATAACACAGAATAATCAATCAAAAAGACCTCTGTAAAAAAGGGATTCCTATTTTGCCAACAGAGGAAAGTGATTTAAGCTTCCAGTACATAGATTGGTTCAAGCATACACTTTAATTTGCCCATAGCTTATATGAAATGTATTTATGGTTTCTAAATTACGCGACAAAAACCGTTTTGTCGCTTAGGTACGCCCTTTCCATTTTTTGCTGTTCCATTGCTTGTTGAAATCTAAAACATATCCAACACGGTTTTTTAATTAAACGCGGCGTCACCTTAAGTTGGACATTGTAATAGTGATACATTTTCACGCACAAGCAGGTGGGATAAAATTTGGACTCAAGATACTTTAAGTCCCGAAATGATATAAAAGAGTTTTACTGGCACAAACGCGCGGATCCTACGATATAAACGAATTTCATTGAACATAGCTGAGGGTAACGTTTAGTATCAATAGCTATCAGTGCTAATCTTCGAAAAATTCATCACCGATTGCCGTATGTTACCTAATACTTCGACATGACAAATATACCTGACCTCTTTCTGATTTATGAGGTACGTAATGGGAGCGATAAAGACAGATATAGTTTGGGCGATGTTTAATGGCTGGTAACTGCCGACTATTACGGAGTCTATCGCATGCTCGTTACCCCGTGTCCCCAATTACTCTATAGCCTTTGATTAAGAGCTTCCCCGATTGTTGCTCGAAATATTTACATAATAAACTAACGTAGACGACGGATTGAGGCTAAACACTACACTTCTAAATTTATATTTCAAAAATAAATATGGATGGATGTATGCTTCATATCACGTCAGTCTGGCTCCCTGCTAAGTACCTGAAGGACTTGTGTTACGGCCCTACGGGTACCAGACAACGGAAATATAATATTTTTTAAAACGTATTATGCAGTCTTTTGGTTGAGATGCTGATAATGAAAGAGATTTCCAAATGTTGGAGTCCCGAGTTTACTTTGTCATAATATTTGGAGTTTGGACATAATATTATTTTCTTTTGCACACATGAAAAAAAAAATTACTAAGACGTAGGGAGAAACAGGCAGAAATATCTTGCGATTCGTCGCTGCAATTATGACACATTCTTAAAGCCTATATGGATAGCCGAAAACTACAAATAAAACAGATATCCTGATTACGTTGGAAGTACAAAGAGAGCAGATAACGTGAACGTGCCGGCTGAACAAATGGCAAGAGACGTAAATCACGTTTATGGCGTTGTTCCACCGTACTTCCCGTAGTTCCTAATGTGGAAGGTACCAAACTTCCAACTTGTACAGTATATAGGTACTCTTGTTAACAACAAAGTGTATTACGAATTGATCTCGAGATGTTGCGATGATAAAACTAAATTCATCCTTTATTTCACTAATCCATACCTACTAATATTATAAATGTCTGTCTGTTACCCCATCACGCACAAAACGCTGAACTGATTTGGCTGGAAATTGGTATGGGAATGAATACTTTCAGTCTCGGAGGACATAGTATACTTTTTTATACACAAAAATGTACAGTTCCCGCTCGATAAACGAAGTTGCGGGCAACATTTAGTTTTAAAATAACTGACTAACACTTTACTTCTCGGCAAAAAGTTTAAAGAAGTACTTTACTTGAAAAGATAAAAATCTGTATTGTTCGACTACTAATATATATATGTCAACAAAATATCATGATACAAGTTATGATTCTCGCTGGAGAAGCAACTGTATTTCACTGATGACACCCTGAATGAGGGAGTCACAACTTTTAAGTGGTAGAAAAGTACAAATCTTTACCTGGAAAAACTGGACTTAAGATATTTCGCCAACGTCGTAACATCACCTAGCTAGCAAAACTCTTTCACACTGCACACATTGGTAACACAAGAACACAAAAACAAATTGAACACAATTCAGTCACTAAATCACTAAAAAGGTTATTAATTTATTAGTTTTGATGGTTTTGATTTATTCTTTCAGAGACAAATACACACAAGACGCTCAGGCGGACATTTTTCTTCACGATGCGTCCGCGCTTCTGATTGGTTAGCGGGCGGGCGCACGCGATGACGTGAATATTTGAATTTGGAAGGTTAGGCCTTAGGGAGTGAGTAATGATGTGCCAACTCGGAAAAAACAAAACTCGATTTAACCAGAGTTAAAATTTACGTAACTCGAGTAAATGCACAATTAGTGAATGTTTTTTTTTTAATTTTTACCAGCTTCGCATACATAAATATGTAGTTCAAAAATTGGAACCGACAAAATTTGATATTTTTATCTGTTTCAATTATTTAATTTTTTACATTACTTATTTATAGAGGGTTTAACAAAAATAAGTGATAATACTTTAGGGTGTGTACGTGTTCCTTGTAGAGAGTTCAATGTGAAAGTAGCAGCGCTGAAATATCAAACATTTTTTTCACTTTTGTATGGGGAAACTCGTGTCGCTCGGGCCCTTGTCCATACAAAAGTGAAAAAAAAAATTCGTCTTTCAGAGCTGCTACTTTCACAGTGAACTCTCTACAAGGAACACGTACACACCCTAAAGTATTATCACTTATTTTTGTTACACACTGTATTTAATATAATGTAAGTACAAAAGAAAATTATTGTTTGAAATAGAATCATTTATTTATAGTGTATTTTTGGCAGTTTACGAACTAGAGTCAGAGAGAATTCAACTCGAATAGGTTCGAGTTACGGCCACGGCCAGTAACTCTCGAGTTAACTCGAGCTAGTTACTCGAGTTGACCATCACTAGTGTGAAGTAAGGCCCATGCTAAACATAACTAGATGTCGCTCGCAACTCCGTTGCGCCAAAGTTAGTGCGGAACCGTACATTTTGCGGAATAATAAGTGTCTTATGTCCTTTCCTGGGACTCAAAATAGATCGTATTTAAAAAAATTACCAAAATCGATTCAGCGGTTTGGGCGTGAAGACGTAACACACAGACAGACACACTTTCGCATTTATAATATTAAGTATGGATGTGTGGATGTATGAATATATTATATAGTCCGGGCTACGACTGTTTTCACCAATAAATTATTTTATTGACAAATAAAAGCCCATTTCACAACAAAACGGGTAGGGGGAATTATAAAAATATTATCACACTGACAATGGGGGATTTAAATCGTCAATTATTGTGAATCGAGCTGAAATAATATGAGTGCTGATTGCGATGCGAGTGTTTATTTACCATCAACATGATCCTTATGCCAACGAGATAAGGCTTATTTAATAGTATCACCGATGTAATATAACTCTAAACGCGTTGTAGTGATATCACATATTGTGCGTTGTAGTGATAACACATATAACACATATTGTGGTGAGCAGTTGGTAAGACTGAAAATCACATATCGATATCCATTAAATCGAAACTAATTTATACAATAGGCTACTTGACCTATTTTTTTTCTTCATTCTAATCGCTTCTTATACATTCATTTTCACCAAAAAAACTAATATTTTAATATTTTAAACAGTAGAAACCCACAAAAATGTTGATTGAAAAATATGCCTTTTATATGGCGCCAAAAACACTGTCCGCCATTGTACCGCCATAGTGTGACGTCATGTTTTTTGTATTTTATACTTTCTTTATTGAAAAAAGTTTTATGTGCTAAGCGTACGAGTCTAAAAGTGCCAAAAAATTAGAAAAGAATTAAGAAATCATTTGTAATATTGAACACTTTTGTAGAAAAGTTTTGGCCATTTCATTTCCCAACTACAATAAATGGAGATAATATATAAAACTGATGTTTTATTTGAATTATTCAAGAAAATATATTTTATAAATCTTTCTAGGCTTATTCATATTATTTAAATACAAATAAACTTACATATAACGAGCGCGATAAATAAAAGATATTAATCGGAAGTACCGCAAAAGCGTTTTCGTCAGTACAATTCCTATTTTCATAAAATCATATTTTCAAATCGACTTTATTTATCAATCATAAGCTTTAATTTGATGATAAGGGTGAAATATGGTTTCCTAGGCCAAGTTCTCCTAGAAATATGCATTTTTTCAATGAAATTAAATATATCTCAAGTAGCCTATTTATTAAAACAAAGTCGCTTTTTTTCCCTCATGTCCCTTTGTTCCCTTTAATCTTTAAAACTACGCAACGGATTTTGATGATTCTTTCAGCGTTAGATAGCCCATTCATCAAGGAAGGCTATAGGCTATATTTTATCGCGCTAAGACTAATAGGAGCGAAGAAATAGAGTAAAATGTGGAAAGACGGGGGAAAAAAGACGGGGGAAAATTATTTGAAAGGGCTAACTTGAACGCGCTAGGAACTACTGGTCCGATTTAAAAAATTGTTTCAGTGTTAGCCCATTTATTGAGGAAGACTATAGGCTATATTTTATCACACTAAGACTAATAAAAGAATGTGGAAAAAAGGGGGAAATTATTTGAAAGGGCTTATCTCGCGAACTACAGAAGCAATTTTTATGTTATTTGGCACAGATAAGAAGTAGACCACGTGAAGGATCATAGGCTATCGATTTTAATCATTTTTTCAGTGGCTATATATTTTATACCCGTGCGACGCCGGGGCGGGTCGCTAGTATAATTATAAATGCAATGGTCTGTCTGTTACCTCGCCACGCTCAAACTTCTGAACCGATTTCGCAGGATGTGGAGATACTTTGTGTACCGAGAAAGGACATAGGATACTTTTTATCTCTGAAAAATGTACGGTTCCCGCGCGATTAACATATTTTGACGCAACGAAATTGCGGGTGTCATCAAGTTTTAAATACTTTTAATTTGCGATATTTATTGTATTTTGTGATGCAATGGAAAACAAAGTAGGTATGGACCACTGACATTTAATATTAGTACTAGGTAAGTCTAGGTACGCAGTACTTAATATTACCTCAGTGGTATGGACAAATCCCACCAAAAACATACCTGTAAAAATAGGGCCAAGTTCCTATCGGCAAATTATTGGTCTAAAAAAGTGTTGAAATCGAATCCAATGCCAAGTTTAGATGCACTTTATCGATCGTTATCATTTTCATCAACAGCCTGATCCATAATACTTCTAATTTAAACGTGGCAGGTTAATATAATTATAATATTATCTAATTAATTTTAATAACGCATAGCACGAAAACCTGCCAAGTTCAAATTTAGAAGTATTATGGATCAGGCTGTTGATGAAAATGATAACGATCGATGAAGTGCATCTAAACTTGGCATTGGATTGGATTTCAACACTTTTTTAGGCCAATAATTTGCCGATAGGAACTTGGCCCTATTTTTACAGGTATGTTTTTGGTGGGATTTCAATACTTTTTTTGAAGAAATCATACCTATTTTTTCTTTTTGTGCCACACCCGATTTAAACTATACTTTCTTTATGGCGCTAGTTGTATTTGTTAAACTATCAATACTAGTATACTACTATATAGTATTTATTTAATAAGCTATACAGTATGCATTATAATTTATACATGATGACAATATTTTAACCCCCCCGCCCTCTTATTCTCCCACCCTCCTTATCGTATTCTCATTGTATCACTGGCGTATAAAAATTTATATCTATAGTTCGTGGAGGAACCGACTCACGCTTGACCAATTTCTTAAATTTCTTGATTTTAATTAATCAACATAATATATAACACACGACCTGAGTGTCAAATTTCATTACGTTAGGAAAATTGGAAGTGGCATCTAAAGTTCGTAGATGAACCAACTCACGCTTGACCGATTTCTCAAATTTCTCAATTTTTTGTTTAATCTATATAACACACGACCTGCGTGCCAAATTTCATAACGTTAGGACGATCGGAAGTGACCTCTAAGGTTTGTAGGTGAACCGACTCACGCTTGACCTATTTCTTAAATTTCTCAATTTTTTGTTTATCTACATATAACACACGACCTGCGTGCCAAATTACATAACGCTAGGACAATTGGAAGTGGCCTAGATTTTCACAAGGAGATATTTCAGGATCTACCGAAGCTATATCTATAAAATTGGGTATACTCCATAAGTTCTAGTATATAATTACGTAGATATAATTTTATTTTTGCATTCGCAATAGGCACTGAGCTACAGGGGGATCAAAAGTGCGTCGAAACGGTTCGTGTAAATAGTGCACGGCATGCGCGCGGCCTCCTGGAACTTGGCCGCGCACTCCGTGCGCTTTGATTTTATTGACATACCCATAATTTAACTTTCATAGGCTGCAGCACTTATTTTGTTAACAAATTAACTTTTCTAGACTTGAGAGAAGGAGTTTTAAATAAGAATAACCAGCAACTATGGAGTTTTAGTCGCGGTTACTTTAGAAGGTATCCAGTTCTGAATACAGGAAAACTTTCTGTTTTTAGGGTTCCGTACCCAAAGGGTAAAAACGGGACCCTGTTACTGAGACTTCGATGTCTGTCTGTCTGTCCGTCTGTCTCCAGGCTGTAACTCAAGAACGGTGATAGCTAGAGAGTTGAAATTTTCACAGATTATGTATTTCTGTTGCCGCTATAACAACAAATACTGAAAACAAAATAAATTAAATATTTAAGGGGGGCTCCCATACAACAAACGTGATTTTAAAACATATTTTGCTCGGTATCAATGATGACAACAAGTAGGCAGTTGAAATTTTCACAAAAGCCTTAATTATATGTGTACTTTAATAATTAATAATAATATTTAAATAAAATAAAATTTTTAAGGGGGCTCCCATACAAAAAACGCAATTTTTGGCCTATTTTTGCTCTTTAACGGTACGGAACCCTTCGTGCGCGAGTCCGACTCGCACTTGGCCGATTATTATAAAATAACGAAAGTCTTGCTAACGCTGGCTCTTGGGCTAATGCCTATTAGTATAGGGTCAAACAATGAACATCACAGAAATTCTGCATTTTAATGTAATTAAGGCAATCGTATATTGTGCAATTTACCAAAAATACAGGGGTTTCGTACGCGGCGGCCGAATCAAGAAATTTAGTAACGAAAAAACCTAACTAGCCGTGCCAGACTTCGGCACGGTGTTTGTGTGCGTGCGACTAGACGTATACTAAATATTTGATAAAAATACTATGCAATAGCTTTACCGCGGCAGTCTCCGAGTGCCACACGATTTTTTATAGGTAAAATATTTTTATAATGGAGCATCAGAATATTCAAGTATCAAGAACTAGCACAATGTCCCTCTTTATGCTTCAGATATTGCATATTTAATTAAATACTACCTGGATTGACCATGGAATATTGTATGTTCCTTGAACTGACGGAAAAGGCAATAGGGTACTGGGTAATCTCAGGTTAGGGAAGTAAAAGCAACATTGCACATTCCATCTATATGTATATTATATAAAAATCGGCCAAGGGCGAGTCGGGCTCAGTCACGAAGGGTTCCGTACTGTTACAAAGAGAAATCAGAAAGTATGCAAAAAATTGTGTTTTTTGTATGGGAGCCCCCCTTAAATATTTATTTTATGTAAATTTTATTATTAAAAATTAAATTAAAAATATAATTAAGAATTTTGTAAAAATTTAAAGCGTTTAGCTGTTGCCATTATTGATTACGAGCAAAAAAAGGCAAAAAAATCACGTTTGTTGTACTCGTATGGGAGTCGACCTTGAATATTAATTTAATTTTGATTTTAGTATTTGTTGTTATAGCGGCACTGGAAATACACAATCTGTGAAAATAGCGGTTCTTGAGATACAGCCTGGAGACAGAAGGACGGACAGACAGACATCGAAGTCTCATGAATAGGTTCCCGTTTTTACCCTTTGGGTACGGAACCCTAGAAATGGATTTCCAATTGTGTTAGTAACGCTATAGCTCCATAACGGCTGAACCTATTCTGCTAATTTTAGTCTTAAAATAATCCTTGAAGTCCAGGGAAGGTTTTTAAGTGACACGAAGTTCACCGGGATAGCTAGTTTACTAATAAAAATGTCTACAGTGTTATACAATATACAGTGTTTCGCAATGAGCGGCTTTTTAAGGTAAGTAAAGTTAAAAAGCCGCTCGTTGCTGATACATCAGACATGGAGATTATTATTTTTAACAAAAAAAATTAAAACCGACTTCCATAGTAAAAACAATAGTAATATGAAGTAATAATAATATAGCCTTTATTTCAGAATTACAGCAGTGTTTTTGAATACTATGTTAGTTATCTAAGCTTATCAATTTCTGATTGCCATTTGGCAAAGGCCTCCTCTAGCCTCTTTCATTCTCGTCTGTCTCTGGCCACTCTACTCCAAGTTACTCCAGCAATAGGTTTGAAATCATCAGCCCACCTTTTTCTCTGTCTACCTTTATTCCTTTTCCCATGTCTAGGGTACCATGAAGTAATTCTTTCACTCCATTTTTCTACTCCTCGGACGGTGTGGCCAGCCCATCACCATTTTAACTTTCTGACTTTAACAGTGACATCTTGCACTTTGGTAGTTTTTCTTATAACATCATTTCTTATTTTATCCAATTTCTTAATACCTAACATACTGCGTTCCATTGAGCGTTGGCATGTCGCCAGAGCAGTGATATGTTTGTTGGTTAGAGACCATGTTTGGCTTCCATATATCAAAACCGGCTTTATGCAGGTATTGAACAGCTTACTTTTTAGTTGTATGTGGATGTCTTTATTTTTCATCACTTCCTTTAGGCTCCAATAACTTTTCCATGCTTTAGTAGTCCTTCTTATTCTTTGGATATTGTCTCATATGGTGATATTATTTGACCGAGGTATAGATAGTCTTCCACATATTCAACGATGTTATTTCCCTTTTTGTTTTTTCCGAGTTGAGCTTAAGCCCCACCTCTTCACTTTCTTTAGCCAGTTCATTGATCATTGTATTCAGTTCTTCTGGGGATGATGCAAACAGTACAATATCATCAGCGAATCTAAGGTGAGTGAGCTTTAATCCGTTTATATTCAATCCATAATCCTCCCAGGACAGGTTCCTGAATATTTTCTCGAGTACAGCGGAGAAACATATAGTTAAAGACAAAAATAGGACCTGCAGCTAGAGAGCTTCTTATAAAAAGAAAATTGCTATTAATAAACCAAAAAGAAAACAAAAAAGAAATTGCACAAATTAGTAAAGAAATAAACAAAAGCATTAAAAAACACAGAAAGGATCTACGAACTAATAAAATATAATACTATATAGAGAAATCAGGAGGGGTTAAAAATGCCATTAAAGAATTAAGGGATAACATAACATGGATACCAAATCTAAAAACTAAAAGTAGCAAATTAGAGGCAAACAGAAAAAATCTAATAAAAATTGCAACAGACTTCTATAAGAACCTCTATGAGAATGACAGTGCTTACCCGGACTTGGAAATAACAAATACAGAAACCAGTAATACAGTTCCTCTGATTCTGGAAAGTGAGGTAGAAAAAGCTATTCGAACTCAAAAAAACAACAAAGCAGCAGGCGACGATAAAATTACCAATGAACTTTTAAAAGGTTCACTAAATCTTATAAAAGCACCTCTCACAGACCTATTCAATGACATAGTCATCAAAGAGACTACGCCTACACAGTGGTCAAAAAGTACAATTATACTTCTACATAAAAAAGGTGACAAAAATCAAATAAATAACTATAGACCGATTAGCTTGGCATCAAATATTTATAAAGTATTTGCCAAGATCATCCTGTCAAGAATAGAGAAGCAGTTAGATGAGAACCAACCAGAAGAGCAGGCAGGATTTCGTAGTGGATATTCCGTACTTGATCACATACATGTAGTTAGACAAGTAATAGAAAAATATAACGAATATAATTTAACATACTACATTGCATTCATCGACTTCAGCAAAGCCTTTGATTCCCTTATCCATCAGAAAATTTGGGAGGCTTTAAGAGAACAGGGAATCGATAGCAAATACATAAAAATAATACGAGGTATATACAAACAAAGCATTGCACGTGTACAATTGGAAAAAAGGGGGAACCTTTCAACATACGAAAGGGTGTAAAACAAGGGGATCCACTGTCGCCAAAAATTTTCTCCGCTGTACTCGAGAAAGTAATATGAAGTAAAAAGTATTAAATAACTCTTACTCTTTAGTAGTGCCTTTTTTAGAATTTGTCTAAACCTCAACTATTTCTATACATACTCGTACTACAGCCTTCATTATTTTGAATTCGGTACCAGCTAATTTAATCGTGAGTTCAGTAATTCGTCATTTAGACGAATTCTGAAAAAGGCACTATTAAAGAGTAAGAGTTATTTAATACTTTTTAGTTCATTTTACCATTGTTTTTACTATGGAAGTCGGTTTTAATTTTTTTGTTAAAAATAATTATTTCACTCTTTTTAGTTATCTACAAAATAAGGCTCAATGCGTAAATAACCAAACCATTTTACTATGATCAAACCGAATGTTAACTATTCACATCATGTTACTGTAAGCGAAATTGTGGTAAATGCTTGCAGTTATCTAAGCGATGCTGCAATTTCCAAACTTTTATCTTTAAAGGTTCAGGAGATCTGTTCAGTGCCTTTGGACCAAGAGACACCTTTGTATGAAATTTCTCTTATTCGTAACATATGTTTAACTTACTGGAAACAACATTTTAACCACTATGAATGTTTTGATAAATTTCAAGGATTTCCCTCGATTGCTCATAGATCCCATCATCAGCTCACCACTTTCGTAATTGTATAGAAAATTAAGATTATATCCTATAGGATCCGATCCGATTTTCAAAATTCTCGTGTTGTTGTCAAACAGCGAAATCATCATCAAAAACATCTGCTTTGATGCAAAATATTACGAAAAGTACCAATAATTGGGTCATAGTGTGATGACCAATCGTATAATTATAGTTGTGATGATGATGATCAATCAAATTGATGTGTTGGCTTATGCTTTCAGTTATTTAAACAACGCCGAAATCCCCGAACCTGTACCTATAAGCATTCAAAAGTTCTGTTCGGTACCTTCGGATCCAGGGTATAACCTGGTGCGAAGTCTTACTTTTTGGTAGCATTTACCTCAAATGCTTCAGAAACAATCGAAATCACTATGTTTCCATACAAATTTCAAAGAATCCCCTCGATTCCTCAATGATCCCATCATTAGATCACCACTTTTGTGAACATGGTACCAAATTCGAGTTAAACCTATATAACACAAAAAGAAATTTGAAAATCGTACCACATACGGCTGAGTAATCGTTGAACATACGAAAAAAAAAGATACATACAGCCGAACGTATTACCTCCTCCTTTTTGGAAGTCGGTCAAAAATTCATGACGCTCGGGCGCTTGCCCATACAAATCACAAAAAATTGCTCTTTCAGCGCTGCTACTTTCATAGTGAACTCTATAAGTGGACGCAAATAAGCAACAATGTGTTAACCCACAAAAATCAACAAATGAGGTTTTTGATGCAGACACATAGCCTATGGTTTAAACTACATTTTTCAACAGTATTTTTAGTGCCATAACCCTTATTTCTTTTAAAATTAATATATTTTAAAATATACTAACGATCTATGCAACATAAAACATTTTACGATAATCTACTAAGCTCCTTAACACATTTTCAAAATAAGTAAGGCGCCATCTGTAATTTTGCTAAAGAATGTCAAGCGGCATGACACATTGTTTAAAATGGCGTATTTGCTGTCAAACATTTTTTTAGGCAAGCCACGGAGCCGGCGTTTAACAACAATTTTATATATCAAAAAGGTGCAAATACATAAAATAAAGGCTTAGTATTGTTCAGTTACCAAGCAGGACGTTAATAAGATACAAATATACACAAGGTAGGTAAGCGTATTTTCGTTCAATATTTTGTATAAGTCGAGTTTTGATGTTGTGCGTTATAATTATTTTTATATATAAGTCTTATTTAACAATACATACAGATTTCAAAGCATATAAATAATGGACATGTAGCAATAGAGGTTACAATTTTAATTAAATTAAATGTGTGTTCTTACTTAAAACTCATCAAAATTAGGTAATGAAGTAGAAATATCATTTGACACATTATTGAAAAATGTTGTAAGCATGTAACATGCTGTTAATTTATAGTGTCAAGTTCCTTAACTTATTATTGTTAAATGATATTCTGCTTGTTATGACTATCGTGTTTGTTTTAAATGACATAAAACGATATTGTAAATAAACAAAACAAAGATACTAAGTTTTTTGTATGGTTTTAAGTTCATATAAGCAATATATTTATTTTTTTCAAAAATAAAATGCACGATTATATTAACAAAAAAATCAAAATATTTTATTTTAAAAAATAAGTACCTACTTCTTAGTTAAATGTTGTTATGTTTTAATAAATAAATTTTATTAAAATATTATAATATAGGTTAAAAAAATATCAAAATAATCTTGAGCAAAATATATTTAGAAATGAATGAATAAACTACCTTATTTAATTTAAATTGTTTATAGAAACTCTTGTACAACGAAATTAAGACTTTTTTCAGATGTCAGCGCAAAGAAAAAAGGCCGAGACTTGCACATTCCTATCTTTTAAATGATTCTGAAAAAAAAAAAAAATTGCTCCAATAGTTCGCGAGATGAACCCTTTCAAATAATTTCCCCCGTTTTTTCCACATTCTCCTATTAGTCTTAGCATGACAAAATATAGCCTATAGCCTTCCTCAATACATTTATTTGAAAAATTCTTTCAGTGTTAGATAGCCCATTGGCTATCTAACACTGAAAGAATTTTTCAAATCGGACCACTAGTTCCTGAGATTAGCGCGTTCAAGTTAACCCTTTCAAATAATTTTCCCCGTTTTTTCCACATTTTCCTCTATTTGTTCGCTTCTATTAATCTTAGCGTGATAAAACATAGCCTATAACCTTCCTCGATAAATGGGCTATCTAACACTGAAAGAATCATCAAAATCCGTTGTGTAGTTTTAAAGATTAAAGGGAACAAAGGGACATGAGGGAAAAAAAGGAACTTTGTTTTATAATAAGTATAGAAATAGATTACTTGTTACTATCAAGCTAATTTTTTGTGTGTAGTCAACCAAGTTTTGTTGATTACAGAACCCTTTAACGGAACCCTAACTAGCAGATTTTTTGTATATCGATAGGTTGTTACTTATTAGTTATATAATTTATAGTAGGGGAGGTAGTGCTAGCGTTTGCTAAGTAATTTCATACCAGCCAAATTTTTGTCCAGCGGTAGTTTAATATTTATAAATCAATATAATCAGCGTCAGTCGCCGCACTCGTGGTGGAATGTTAACTGAGAGTATTTCAAAGTTTTAAAAAAAAAACAGTTGGGAAAAGTGATTTTATACCGAATGAAACTTTGATGGATGATTATTGAGGTCATGTTTAACCAAAAAATCACCGTCAGCCGTATTGCAGACGGGGGATTCAACGCCAGTCGCGTTACTGAACATGTAAAAAAAAATTGAAAAAAAAAGTCATTTTATACCGTACAAAATTGATACAGGTGAATGTTTCTACTTTGTAAATAATAAAGAAAACCGTCAGTCGCTAATACGATGGTGGAAAAACCGTCAGCCAGCGATATAATTTATGACCAATATAGCCCTACTTCGCGCTCAATGTATGTAGGGCGTCGCGTAGACGACATTTCCACCTGCAAACATTCAGTTAACGGCGATTTTCGTTTGAATTAACCATAAAATTATCTCACATAGCAATTTTAAGTAATTAATTCGATAGTCAATATTTGTGAAGAAGAATTATATAAGTACATTTTACTTTAAAAGCGCCATCTGTTGTTATATACTAAAACTAAAATAACACCTACCTAACCTAAACGTGTGTAATCTAGATATGAACCTTTATTGGGTGCGAATTGGGATATTTTAATGTCAATTCAATACGATTCCCAACAACAACTTTGAGATGCTCTCAATTTTTATTCCACCCATTATGAAGTGGCTGACGATCAAAGCTGTTATGTATTAGTGGAATACTATTATTGTAACGATTTTCGCTCGGTATGAAATGACTTTTTAAACTGAGCGCGACCTCCCCTACTATAAGAGTAACATTGTCCTACAAATACAACAGTCCATATTTTAGGACCATCAATTCAAAATATGAAATCCATTCTATCACTGTTAGCTACCACTTTCGAGATTTAAATAAAATGTTGTTCGTCTTATCAAAATAAAGCTACGAACTCACAAAAAATTAGCTTGATAATAATAAAAAATATATTGTTCTAGGGCTCCCGTACTATATGAAATATACCAGATTATAAACTTTTGCAATGATAAAGACTTTTAAAGATTTAAATTAATATTAAGTACCTAATATTATGTTGCTCAAGTAATGTCAAGACTGCTTTCCATTCAAGTAAACAAGTGGACAATAATAATAAACATTTTCTTAATAAAATACAATATTTTTTATTTTCAGAAAAATGTTAAGTTACCTTGAATTTTATATTTATCAGTATTACTTCAAGTCATATAATTGTCAAAATTAAAAAGGTGTACAATATTTTACACCATTTTTTAATAATAATTTAAGGTACTTACATTGATTACAAATAAATTGGGATGCCTTATCATTATTTTAATAATAATGACTTAAGTTACATAAATCATTTTGGTCATTGGTATCTGTTATAGTTCATTTTACAATAATCTATTTTGTCGATTTTCTAAGATAATTTGTACGAAATAAAGAAAGGTTTAAGTTATACGTATCCGTGAATTATGACAAAACATATATAACCCTAAACTTGTAAGAAAAAATCGAATCTCCAAAACAAAACGTTTAGAAATAGTTCCTAATCTTTAAACGCCATTTGCCTAAAATGTCAGTCTGGTGGGTTAACACATTATTGCTTATTTGCGTCCAAGTATAAGGGTCACATACATACCCTAAAGTACTATCACTTTGTTTGGTACACAGCTTGTATCTAAATATATAAAACTCAAAGGTTACTTACTGACTGACATGGTGATCTATCAACGCACAGCCCAAACCACTGGACGGATCGGGCTGAAATTTGGCATGCAGGTAGATGTTATGACGTAGGCATCCGCTAAGAAAGGATTTTGATAAATTCCAACCCCAAGGGGTTAAAATAGGGGATGAAAGTTTCTATATAAAAATACTTCTTAACGCGAGCAAAGCCGCGGGCGGCAAACTTGCATTTAAAATAAATAAGGGTTCCGTTTTTTTCCATTTGGCTACGGAACCCTAAAAAGCAAAGGGTTGGAGGGTCGTGAAATATTTTATTGTAAGTCGCAATACGAAAAAGTTTGAAAAACACTGGCTTAGCAGTACATAATGCAATTAAATATAACATATTTGCGCTACAAGAACACGGCTGTTCCATTATTTAAACAATATTTTAGCTGCAGCAAGAATATACTCAGTGACGGACAGACAGACGGATTCCGTCTTCGAGATATTTCAACTCGTCATTTCCGTCATGACATGGTGATGATGGGTCCTTAGCCCGGTTATAAACGTTATCGTTCGTCGAGGGAGCAGATAACTCAGTCCCGCGGGCCGTCCCTTCCCCGGCATGATATTAATAACTTATTTTTATACGGGCCTCTCAGATTATTTATATTATAGATACAGGAGGAATTGTCCTTTACTTGATACACGATATCAGATATACTAAAAGCCGAGCTTTGTAAGGGCTCGCGTAGTTTTTCTGCGTGGTAAATAATCTTTAAGGCAGTTTTTTTTTTTTTATATTTTAATAGTAACCAAACCTTAAATGACTGATGATAATACATCTACATATTATATATAAAAATTACTATGTTAAAGCACAAATCAATAGGCGTGATAGTTTTTCCGTAAAGTGCACAAAATGAGCACCTTTGTAGTACACAAAGGTGCTCATTTTGTGCACATATTTCTTAATGTATTCGAGCTTTTAAATATATAATATTAGAAGAGGAGGTAATTTTTACTTTGAATATTAATTATATTTTCTAAAACTGTATTTCTAGAAATTATCTGTTGGTATGGGTTTTTGAAAAGCGCTGTGTACGGGTTGTTGCCAACCGTACATAAATATGCTTACACGTTAAGATTCAATAATGTCGCGGATCATATTCATTTGTACTTATTACGTATAATAAAGTCAGTTATCATTTATCCATCAAAGGGAGCGGTTTTATTTATCATCCTTAATCGTTCTCCCTTAATTATCATTTATTTTTATCATACATCTTTAATATAATATTGGTTTTAAGGCAGGCTGCAGCAGTACCCAGCAAGCACACAACACCATTATAACAAACTTATTATAGCACGAGTTAATGTACAAAGCATTATAACCAAATCGTATATCGGCTGTATATCTTTTATACGACTCTTTTAAGTAAAATTTGCCCCCCCTCCTTTAGACAGCGTTGAGTTGTATAAAGGCTATTTAATAGCATTATAATTATCATATTACTTCATTAATAAAGTCAGTTATGAGCATAGAAATAAACAAATGGCATTTTTGCGACTTTAATACAGTTAATATATAGCTTTTAAAATTACAATCTGTTATTAAAATTTCATAACAATGCTTACTGTTTTACTTCCTCTGTAAAAAAGAAAATCATAATGATTTTAAAAATATATTTATTCTGCTGACTGCTGTTGGTCGTGCAAAGTATTGTGTTGACCTGAATTAATTAAATGCAGTGTTATATGTGACAACTAATATTGAATGGGTAAGTAATGCCTTTATTTCTGATTGTTTTGAGTGAAATTAGCTGCGCACATCATTTTGTCGGGTGAAATATACATGTTATTAGTAAAGAATACACGCGCCCTCGCTAAAATACTTTATTATAGTATAAAATTTTTAGAAAACATAACCTATAGTTTTAACAAATATAAAAACTAGCCTTTAGCAATAGGTTTAACAAATAAAGTAGCTTATAAAGGTATCCGTACAAAATACAAATAATTTTATTTCCTTTTTAGTCGATCTTATAGTGACTTGTATTCTTTTTGTAAGATAGGAAAAGGAAAGCTAATGGCGACAAATAAAATTAAAGCTTTAGGCATTTGACGATAGCATAATAGTGCTGTTAATTTTAATATGGACCGTTACAAAAATTAGAGCTCGTATCGCACTATACAAGACACTTACTTATTATGTTCAGCCATATAACAGCACTTCAGAAATATGTTATAATGCTTAAACTAATAGTGACTGATCGTTATCGAGTTTAGCAGGGTACCGTAATCATGTTATATGTTCATATATGTTATATATGTTATATATGTTCAGCCATATAACAGCACTTCAGAAATATGTTATAATGTTTAAACTCATTATACGTAATAGTGACTGATCGTTATCGAGTTTAGCAGGGTACCGTAATCATTTGGTAAAGCCTATATATAATTTAAGTTTTTTTGGTATGTACAATTTATAAGAAGGTTAGTACTAACTAGAGTGATGATTTTTTCCAGAATAATGGCTTCAAGGAGTACAGGAGAGAGAATAATTTTGAGATGGCTCGAAGAAGAAGACACTGATGATGGAGATATTTTTTTGTTTACTCCAATTATTAATAAAATCAGTATTTCTTTTTAAGCTTTCTTTTGAATCCGCCTGTTTTTTTCCAAGCCTTTTTATCCTTTCTTATATATTAAAATATTAGCCAGTGTAATATATTCGCCATTATAAATAACCATTTTGTAAATTCAAATTACGATGTTAATATTGCTCATAGTTCTAACAATACTTTTATTTCGATCAAAATATAGCTATATACTGTAGAGATGAATAGATCAGAAAGAAAACGGAGCAAAGACATTATTAGTTATAAAGTCAATGTTAATATAGGACTAGCATTAAATTAGCACAACCATGTACTATTAGAAAGCTTTTATTCCTACAAAAAATCAATATACGTTCAAAAACACTATAAATTAGTTTATTATTACTTATTTAAAGCGTAAAGTTTTTCTAATTACCAATGTAAGATAATAGTCTTAGTTTAAGTTTGAAAGCTGTTTTAGGAGCTGTAATTTAGAATTATCCTACGTTAATTTAAGATTTTTGACATTGTAACAATTTTTTGCTAACAATATTATAGCAGTAAGTATAATTTGATGCAATAAATGCCTTTATAGAGTATTCATATTTGGATAGTGACGATTAAAAGAATTAATATGACTTCAAGACATAATTCTGTATCTGTTTTGGTTAATATACAATTTGTGTGCTTGCTGGTTAGCCCCTAAAACCTATATTTTTTTTTGGTCCTTCGGAAATAATTTTTTATCAGAACTTTTATAATAATAATATATCGGCGCGAGTGTGTGGACATAATTTTGAGCTTAATTATTATATTTTATCAAGACTTTTATCGGTACTTTATCATATCAATATCAGTTTTAAGTGACTTTTTGCAAAGCTCAAACCTTGGTGTTTGTGAGGTGATATCATCATTTGGCGGGCCGGGAGGTCTGCTCATCATCGCTGATCATCATCATCCTGACGTCGCAGCTCGAGGTTTGCTGTTTCGTATCCCGAGCACAGCTGACTCAAGTAAGATTGTTCCTTTTTATCACATGGACGTATAAAAAAAGGCGGACGGAGTCCCACCATACACAAAACTGTGTCGTTCAGAGTCGGCCAGCTGGCTGTATGTACACGGTCCGCACGCACACATTCTTGCGCTAGTCCATACCATTTGACAGGCGTCAGAATGTGTGCGTGGCCGACTCTGAAGAAAAATGAAGACACAGTTTTGTATATAACAAGACTCCGTCCGCCTTTTTTTCTACGTTCATGTTTTATCATATAATTTTATTTTTGATTTATCATGATGAAAAATATATTTGAACGGCAAGTTGAAATTATCAAAATAAATTTCGGAAAAGATTCCGCGAGTAGAAAAACTCCGGAATATATTCAAAGAAGACTTAGCACTCTCGAGGAGCTGTGGGTAGAATTTGAGCAGAATAACGAACTTTTATTAGGTAGTTCAGAAAAAAATAATCCATATTTCATGGAAAATCATTTCGGGAAGATGGAAACCCTTTATCAAACCCCTAAGCAGATCTTGTTGACCTATCAGCCTAAAGAAGACAAATCTTCGACTGCTCCGCCTGAAAAGATTCAGGAGTTATTATCAAAGCAGCGCACTAATTTTCGAGCATTGAGCCGCTTAATCAATAGCATCAATATCGAAGAAATCACAGAGAAGTGGGAGATAGAAGAGGAGCTCCGAAATCTGAAAAGTCGTCGGAATGTTATTGACACGCAGCATTTAGAAGTACATGACTTTTTGCAAGGTTCTGACTTAGAATACGAAGAAGAGTATAGCACCTACGAGAAGGAGTACAAGGATATCAAGCGGGCGCACCATAGAAAATTATCATCTACGGCTCACATCCAGCAATCGACTCCGCAGCTGGAGATACCTACCTTCACCGGTAAATACTCTCAGTGGCCCACGTTCTTTGATTTATTCAGCGAAGCTATACATAATAATAGCTCGCTGACGAACGCCCAGAAAATGCAGCACCTAAAAGGGAAGGTAAGAGGAGAAGCCGAGCGATTGATCCAGCACCTGCATATATCATCCGAAAATTATTTAACAGCCTGGGATATTTTAGTTCATAGGTATGACAATAAGCAGCTTTTATTCACCAACCAAATTGAGACGCTGATTAATCAGCCGAGTCATCAGAAGCAGTCGGCCTATGAAATTAAAAAATTACACGACACGTCCGTTGAGTGCATCCACGCCATTCACAACATGGGGGTGGACACAAATACCTGGGATCCCTTGCTCGTTCATCTTCTATCAAAAAAGTTGGACGTCGAAACGTTAAAAGATTATAAGGAAGCCAGAAAGGCGCCGCGAGAATTACCTGAGCTATCAGAATTTATCACATTTTTAGAGTCGAAGTTTATTGCGTTGGAACCGATGCATAAAAAAGAACGAGAAGTTTTTCCGCCTACAACATCGAAGCATGTAACCAACCCAAGGTCATCATCATCATCGTCGTATCAACCTGCAAGAAATTTTAGTCGCGAAAAGTATCAGCGTAAAACTTATCATACTCGTTCTACGAAATGCCCATTATGTTATTTTAATCATGACTTATTTAAATGCAGGCGATTTATTAATATGACACCAGCGTTGAAGTTACAAACAATTGCGAAACATCAAGTTTGTAGGAATTGTCTATACAAGCATTTTGATAATCCATGCATTTCTACAAAGCGTTGTAAGGAATGCCAGGGCGACCATAATTCTTTATTGCACAAGGCTTTTGTAAATACTGGTAGTTCCAGTTCTAAATTAGTTCACCCTGAAAATAGCCAAAACGACATTAAGCATGTTACTAAGCAGCATAACGTTAATTTCGTCGCCGGAGAAGATGAAGAAATTATGTTGACCACAGTTTTATTAAAAGTTGTATCAGCTGACGGCTCTCTTATCACTCTTCGAGCGCTTTTGGATCAGGGGTCTCAAATTTCTTTGATATCAGAAAATGCGGCACAGATGTTAGGACTCCGACGGCATAAATATCATGCATCAGTATCAGGTATTGGCTACGGATCAAAGCAGAGCAAAGGACTGCTAGAAATTGAATGTTACTCTATTTATGACGACTTTAGCTTTACGACAAGCTATGATCATTTCACGTGTTGTAAATAATTTACCAAATATTTCCTTTAGTAGAAAATCATGGTCACACTTGCAGCATATCAACTTAGCGGATCCGGATTATAATATTTCCCGTCCTATCGATTTATTATTAGATGCCAGCGTCTATTCTTAAATATTAATGAGTGGACTTATCAGGGGGCCACCTCAGGCTCCTATTGCACAGCAGACCAGGCTAGGCTGGATATTGTCTGGTAATGTTAGGAGATTTAACTGCCACGTGATTATTAATAATGTATCAGATTTATCAAAGTATTAGGAGATGGAGGAGATCTCAGTCGAACAATCATCATCACTATCATCCGGAGAACAGTTTTGTGAAGATTTATATGCTTCGACTACAAAACGTTTGGAAAATGGCATGTATGAAGTATGTCTTCCTATGAAACCAAATTTTGAGGAAAAGCTTGGTTCATCACGTCCGAAAGCAGTTGCCCAATTTTATCAGTTAGAGCGCAAAATGGCTCAAAATCAATCATTTTCGGACAGCTACCAAAATTTCATGAGGGAATATCAAGAACTAGCAGACATGGTTCCATATACCAAGTCTGCTGAGGGTCCATCATACTATTTTCCCCATCACGGAGTACTCAATTTAAACTCCACTTCTACAAAATTGCGGGTGGTCTTCAATGGCTCATCCAAGACATCATCAGATCTAAGTTTAAATGACGTGATGGAGCGAGGCCCGAATTTACAAGCCGACCTACAGGCTCTTATCATATCTTGGCGCCAATATAGATTTGTGATGAAATCTGATGTGGAGAAGATGTTCAGAAGAATCCTGGTCCAAGAGGCTCATCAAAATCTTCAATCGGTGGTCTGGAGAAGCTCAAGAGATGTACCACTTCAAAATTATAGACTCACGACTGTGACGTATGGGACGAAGGCAGCACCGTTCCTGGCAATGAGGACGTTGAAGCAGCTGGCTATGGACGATGCTGAGAAGTACCCTTTGGGCGCAATGGCTTTGAAAGATAGATTTTATATGGATGACTATTTGGGAGGCTGTAACGATCTAGAAACGGCGAAGGAAGTTCAGAAGCAGTTGATAAGCATCTTACGCGGAGCTGGCATGAACCTACGCAAATGGTCAAGCAACGAGCCTCAACTTCTACAAGACTTACCATGTGACCAATTAAATAATCCGTACGAGTTTCGTTGCTCGGAATCCCGTAAAACGTTAGGCCTTAAGTGGAATCCATCATCAGATACGTTTACATATGACTATCAATTTGAATCGGAACCTAAATATCACACTAAACGGGAACTATAATCAGATATCTCTAAGTTATTTGATCCTATCGGTTGGTTATCACCATTATCAATTAAGGCTAAGTTACTATTTCAAAAAGCATGGGTCACGGTGGAATCCTGGGATGAAAAGTTATCGTATATATAGTTATAATATATATATAATATAGTTATAAATATATTATATGATTATAAGAAGGTATTTTAGATTAGAAATTGGTTTGCTTTTTTTATTAGCTTTAATTTTGGCTATTACACATTTTTCGTAAAAACCTATAGTTTCTTAGATAATAATGAAAAACCGCTTTGAGACATGCATTTTTCTCATACAAAAACATGATCTTTAATCTTTAATAACTCAGAATGTGTTGATTTCATCGAAGAACATTTAATTTAAATAATTATTAATTATATATAACAATTTTTGCTTAGAATTTGTGTGTCTATCGATTCCTGTGGTTATTTTTATTTAAAAAAAAATACCCCCGAGAAGGGTTGGCATCCACCCCCAGGGCAAAAGTGCAAGTTGACACTATGTCACTTTTGTTTCTTAGGGTATCCCCCACCTACTTACCAATTTTTATGAAAATCGATGGAGGTTCAACGAAATCGGAGGTGAAAACCTTCACTGACTCCACTATTAATAATTTCTATCTCTGTTAACTACTACTTTCAAGATTTTTCGCAAGGGAAATTGTTGTTCGTCTTATTAAAATTAAGCTACTCACGAAAAAGCTTGATAGTAATAAAAAATATCCTAGGGAACCTGTACTTTTTATAAGTGTCTAAATATACTATGCCGAAGTTCCGCGGCGACGGAACGTGATCGTTTTCAAAGAGAAATACGAAATATAAAGTGCTTTGAAATTTTAAAGTGAATATAATAAATTAATAGAATAGAATAGAATAAGCGTTTATTTGCAGCAATAATAAGATACATAATAATATTTAAAAAAACACTGTTTAAAATAGAAATATTACAAAATAGTGAATTATCATAATATAGATATTAATTAGGTAGGTACATTAGCCGCAAATTGGACCAAGCTCGGCAGTGTTGGCACACCCAGCAGGCAACCAACGCCGGTCTTCCGCTTGACCCATTCCGTGACCTCACAACCACCCCAACTTCTAAGTAGCAAATCTTACATAATATGACATAACTCATAAATCATTAATTATTTGCAATAATTTACAATCAAGTGTAAACATGCCTCATTAAATATAAAACAACAACTAAATTAATTTCAGTTTTCACCAACAATTATATTAATAGTACTCAATATTCACTAGATTAAGATATTATTATAATATAATTATTTATACCTATTCATATTATTATGACAAATAAAACCTAGTGCATTGAATTAAAATAGTAAAAATTAATAAATAATAAGATTACAAAATATAAAATAAAAATAAAAATAAAAAAGGGCTGCATAAATAAAACAAAAAGAAGGCGAAGAAGATGACAACAGGCAGACTTCAAATTTCAATTATTGTTTTGATAGGTCGTAATTCGAAGGATATATATCACAAAAATTATGTTATTAAAACAATCACATGTGTTATGGTTACATATTAATACAAGATATAAAACAGTATTACATTCCTTATTTGTGATGGCAATCTAATAAAATAACATTAGAGTAATTTACTTAACATGGACAGAGGTAACTAGGCAAAACCCCTACAGTACACTTATATCTTGGCGAATGCTTTCCTGTGCTTTCTGTTCATGAAACAGAATTTTTTTGAGCTGTTTCCTGAATGACGGTAGGCTGTTTAGATTTCTTATAGGCGGAGGTATGTTATTCCAGCACTTCGAAGCTGAGTAACGAAAGCTGCCTCTGAACGACGCTATCCGGTGTTTATCAATGGATAATTGGGCTGAACATTGCCTTGAACCGCAGGATCTAAGACTAGTCGTTCGTGAAAGCTTCTCGTAAAGATACACAGGCTCTCTATACTTTAACACACCAAACAAAAGGCAAGCCAGATGGAGTTTACGTCGGTGTTTCATTTTTAGCATAGAATGCTCATTCAGGAAAGGTGTAACGTGACTTCTAGGTGGTATATCAAAACAAAAACGTGCACAAGCATTCTGAACTCTTTGTACGAGTCTTTTAGTTCCTGATACAAGACGGGGGCCATATACAACATCCGTGTAATTAAGCTTTGACAGCACCAAAGACTCAACAAGGCGAATACGCATTTCTGTTCACAGATATGGTCTCACTCTATAAAGAATCTTCAGTCTGTAAAAGGAGTTACTTACTAGACTGGTGATATGTTCTTAAAACCGTAAATTACTGTCTAAAAGCAAACCCAAATTACGTGCCACATACACCCGTTCGATAGGTGCACCCATCATGGTAACAGGGGCCGTCGATTTCAATTGTCTGATCTGTTTAGTAGAACCACAAATCAAGTACTTAGACTTTACATGATTAAGGCACAGACTATTTTTTTGGGCCCAGCTTACTATACATTTAAGATCCTCATTAAGCAATGCAACCGTTCTTTCAATATCACAAGGCTTACAGGATATGTAAATTTGGACCCAAGTTGGAACCTTGTGGGACTCCATCCTCTACATCCAAACAGTCTGACAACACTATCGACCCGTCACAAAGAGAGAGCTGCACATGCTGGCTACGTTCACTGAGGTAACTGTTAAACCATTTGATAGTAACATCATCAAAGCCATAATATCTTAGTTTTGATTATAATATGTTAATATTTATTGTGTCAAATGCTCTGGTAAAGTCCAATATGACGAGTAAAGTGCAAAGACCCTTGTCCTGTGCGCACAAAATGTTGTCAGTCACATTAAGTAATGCAGTCACTGTACTCCGACCTTTCCTAAAGCCTGATTGTGTCTCAGGTAACAATTTATTTTTTTCCAGGTAGCCTGCCACTTGCTCACATACTACTTTTTCCAAAACTTTAGAGAGGCAAGGCAAGATACTAATTGGCCTAAGATCATTTATTGCAACCGAATTTGTGATTTTAGGCAAAGGCTTCACTATAGCCAGCTTCCAGCCATGGGGGTAAACACCAGTTTGTATTGATGTATTTATAATGCATTCAATTGCATCCAGAGAATCTGGTAGAGACAACAACAACATGTGCAAACTGATGCCATCACAACCTATAACGTTGGATTTTAATTTCTTAATAGTTTTAAGTATTGTGCTTGTAGAAACTGTCTCTAGATGAAATATACTGTCACATAATTTATGAAATTCCTAATATGTGATGTAAGATAAGTGTGTAATAGGAACTGTAGGTATATTTAAGAAATGTTCATTTATTAGGTTAGGATTATTAAAGTGTGATGGGAGATTTTTTTCTGTTGATAGTAAGATAGCTTTTTTAATGTTTTTCCATAGCTGTTTTGGTTCTTTAATTTTTTGATTAATACTGTATTTAAAATATGCAACTTTTTCATTATGAACTGATTTATTTACCAATGTTTTAAGGCTTTTATAATACTCCTTTTTGCTGTCTAATTTGGTGCTGTGATATTCCCGTAAAGCTTTGTCACGCATATCCATCATTAATTTAATGTTGTCCGTAATCCAGGGATGGGAGTTTGTTTTTATACGAGTAGTCTTTACTGGGGCAAGTTTATCAAAAAGCTCTAGTATCTCCGCATTAAAGGTTTCGACCATCATATTAACATCACTCATATAAAGAATTCTGTCCCAGTTTACACATTGTAGGCTGTTGCTAAAACTGTCTGGGTCAATGTATTTAATAGGCCTGTATGTTATGAATGAAGGTTTGTGTTTTTCTTTTTTAATATTAAGTTCACAACCTATCAGACAATGTCCACACACTGAACCAACATGTTCAACAACAAAAAAATTCTAGCTATAAGGTCTGTGCTTATTGTGTCAATTAATTTTGACTGTTCTCGGTGAAGTGAGTTGGTGAAGTTATTATCTCATTTAATCCTAGGCAGCGCAAAAAATTTGATAGTTTATTTGATTTTGATGTATCTGGACATAATAGATCAATATTGAAATCACCACTTAAAATCAAATGGTCATGTCGAGTAGGCATCGCATTGATAATATCTGTAAGTGCATCCAGAAAAATGTCAATATCCAGCCAAGGGGGTCGGTAGGCAGTGCCTAATACAAGTTTTTTGCCATTTAAAGATATTTTAAGCCACATCTGTTCAACCTGACTATATAATGGGTCAATGGGTGGCGAGAGGGTTCGTGCCACTATGCCATTTCTGATATAAAAACCAACTCCCCCACCACGGGAGCGTATCTCCCGAAGTCGTGGTTTATGGCAGAGTCGGTATCCCATAACATTTGGAGCCCGGCCCTCTTCGCCTGTTCTTAACCACGTCTCATTAAGAGACAGTACATCCAAGTCAAGCATATCCAGTTTGGCAATAAAATCATCGTGGTTTGTGCCTAAAGATCCTGCATTGTAAAATCCAACTTATCTTTTGCTAACCATTACTAAAATTGCAGTCCATGTCTATTATATAATATGTACTACTTACATTATAATATAAATTCATAGAATTGACCCTCTGACGTAGAGTACAGTGGTAATAATATTGCTCGCCTTTGCCTGCCCCCAGATAGCATTCAGTGTTAGTGATAAAATTATATAATATAATTATTTTTGATGCATTCTTGTTATATTTATATATAATATTGTTATTAAACAGTATAATATAAATTTAAAAATTTAATAAAATAAAATTGCAAACATTACTTTCAATAAGATAACAAATTTAAAATTATAATATGCAATAATTGAGAGTAGTTGATTATTATTATTGTAAATATTGTATTTTTTAAATTGTATTGCAGTGTTAATGAGAGAAAAAGATAATATGTCGTTTTGGTGTCTCGTGAAAAATTAAAATAACATAATGGACATTTCGTAGAACGCGTATGATAAGTTTTACCCTGATACTTTTCGCGACTAAAATTTCTTGCAGGTTGATACGACGATGATGATGATGACCTTGGGTTGGTTACATGCTTCGATGTTGTAGGCGGAAAAACTTCTCGTTCTTTTTTATGCATCGGTTCCAACGCAATAAACTTCGACTCTAAAAATGTGATAAATTCTGATAACTCAGGTAATTCTCGCGGCACCTTTCTGGCTTCCTTATAATCTTTTAACGTTTCGACGTCCAACTTTTTTGATAGGAGATGAACGAGCGTCTCAATTTGGTTGGTGAATAAAAGCTGCTTATTTTCATACCTATGAACTGAAATATCCCAGGCTGTTAAATAATTTTCAGATTTTGCACTGTGCAGTGTGCACGGATTGTTACGAACTTACGAAGTCAAATAAGCAGAAAAAAGTTTTAAACTAAGCTTAAATACTAGGAAATACTACTTAGTTGTGAATCATTAATTCATTTTTGCAAGTAAACAAAGGCGTCACTAAATAAATACTTACTGTATATTGATATTATTTGGAAGTGGGAAAATTCTGTGTACATTGAGTATTCAATTTATTATATTCACTTTAAAATTTCAAAGCACTTTATATTTCGTATTTCTCTTTGAAAACGATCACGTACTCGTACGTTCTGTAGGTGATGTGTAAATTATTAAATTCTGGGATTACTTAAGGTTCTTTGACATGACAACGTCATATTTTGGTGTTAAGTGTCTAAACACACTATGCTGAATTTCCGCGGCGGAAGTTTAGCTTGATTCCTAACCCTCCTGGCAGCCGGGTTTCCGAGGACATACCATGCCGAAATTTCGTTGCGTATTGTATGCGTTTGACATTGCTGACGTAATCATGCGGAATTTCCGCCGCGGAACTTCGGCATAGTATGTTTAGACACTTATAATAAGTACAGGTTCCCTAGAATATTTTTTATTGCTATCAAGCTTTTTCGTGAGTAGCTTAATTTTAATAAGACGAACAACAATTTCCCTTGCGAAAAATCTTGAAAGCAGTAGTTAACAGAGATAGAAATGATTAATAGTGGAGTCAGTGAAGGTTTTCACCTCCGATTTCGTTGAACCTCCATCGATTTTCATGAAAATTGGTGAGTAGGTGGGGGATACCCTAAGAAACAAAAGTGACATAGTGTCAACTTGCGCTTTTGCCCTGGGGGTGGATGCCAACCCTTCTCGTGGGTATTTTTTTTTGTAAAAATAACCACAGGAATCGATAGACACACAAATTCTAAGCAAAATTTGTTATATATAATTAATAATTATTTAAATTAAATGTTCTTCGATGAAATCAACACATTCTGAGTTATTAAAGATCAAAGATCATGTTTTTGTATGAGAAAAATGCATGTCTCAAAGCGGTTTTTCATTATTATCTAAGAAACTATAGGTTTTTACGAAAAATGTGTAATAGCCAAAATTAAAGCTAATATAAAAACAAACCAATTTCTACTCTGAAATACCTTCTTATAATCATCCAAAGTGAGCTATAGGTGATTGTTTTTATATTTTCTTTCAGTGAGTACCTAAATCAAAGAATTCAAACTTAAATAACGGTAAACTAATGCATATTATGACATGTATTTCCTGAAGATTTTTAAAGTGCTTAAAAATATCTTTCATTTTTTTCATGGTCATTCCATTGTAAAATATTAATAGCATAAAATTGGAGTAAGTTATAGTAAAAATAAAATGATGCTTTCAAATATTTTTCGAAAAAACCAAAAGTAAAACGTTCACCATTTCTACAATAATTCAAATTTATGGTTATCCCCAAAGGTTTTTCTTTACTTTAACATAAGTGATGACCTCAAATTTTTTTACTGGTTTAGAATGCTTAGTTTCGAAAAAAAAAGAATGATTTAGTAAAATCAAAATTATTCAAATTTTCGTAAATATCATTTTGTTTTGAACATAACTTCGAAAATATTAAACTTTCGTAAAAATATATATAGAAAGAAAATTGTGTCCATTTTCTAAGAAATCTTTTGGGTTTCTTTTCATTTTTATAGGATTCAAAATAACCAAGATAGAGACGTTTAAAGCCTAACTTTTATGTTATGCCATGAATATGTTATGTTATGCCATGAAACCGGAACCTTTTAACCCTTATTTTTTTTTAAACTAAGGACTTTATAACATGATTTTCAAAATGATCTTAAAGCTCTTAAAATTACCTTTAAAGTGGTTCTTAAATGAATCCGATAACTTAAAAATTAACAGAGCTATTGTGATAAAACCAATATATATATATATATATATATATATATATATATTTTTTTTAAATTTTAACCAGAGATTTGGGATGAAACTATTTTAGGAAAAACTGTCAATAGGTACATCTATACTAATATTATAAATGCAAAATTGTTTTTGTCTATCTGCTACATCTTAACACCCAAACTGTTCAACCGTTTTTACTGTAATTTAATATGAATATACTTTGAGTCTCCGGAATGGACATAGGATACTTTTTACCCCGAAAAAATGTACGGTTCCAGTGCGATTGCAGGCATCATCTAGTCCTTATTAAATACACGTAAATCTTTTCAAGTCTTTCAATATTGAGAAAGTGAACGGAACGGTAAACGTCTACTCGGTAAGAGAGGGGCTTTTTATAATGATGTGCGTCTATTAAATACTTCAGGCCAGTAGTTCAGCATTTGCGTCAATTTTTTGCACAGAGAGTAGTTTGAAATCATAGTTTGAAAATTTTGAAATGAGTAATATTAATGAAGTTTGAAATATATTAATAAAAATCTTAAGTATGAAAAAATATTCGAACTCTTTAATGAGTTCGAATATTGGTAAAAAACTTAAAATAAAAACTTAAAACTTATTATTCAGACATGGGGTAGTTTTCAGGGGTGAAAAAATTCGTAAAAAAAATAATACTTACTGAGTAAATACACTGAAAAAATCGGGTTCAAAAACTTAAACCTTTTAAGTCTTGGAACCCAATTTTAACAGTGATTCTGCAATAAAGTGGTACTTTTAGGGATTTATATTTCACTCTTATTCAAAAATTTATCATAAATATCAAACAAAGTGTTCATGTAATATAAATATGCGATTTTAAAGCTCAGGAATACAAAAAAAAAAGTTTTTTTCACTATTTAAGGGTTGGTTGCTAAAAGGGTAGAAAAATTAATTAAATAATCATAAATTATGAATAAAAACATAAAAACATATTATATTTTATCAAATTAAACACAATTAGTTAAACCAGAATGGTTAAATCTGCATTTTTCTATTTTTAACTAAAGGGGTGGATTTCACCCCTAAAATACAAAAAGCGCAATACGAGCGTATGTCACTTTTAAAGTAGAGGGTTTAACGTACTTAATCGATGGAGGTTCAACGAAATCGGAGGTTGTACCTGATTTTTGGCTTCAATGACCGTACTATAAAATATATTTTGATTTTATGGTTCTAAGATAATATTATGGATTGTTCTATTTGTAGGACAATGTCACTCTTAAATTATTATAAAGCTATCGATATAAAAAAATTCAACTGGTCAGGGTTCCGTTTTAGGGTTCCGTAGTCAACGAGGACTTGTTGATTAATGATCACTGAAACATCCACGAGGTTTTTCTTGCCTTTCGAATCTTTTCTATCATTTCAGACAAAGAAAAAAAATTGTATCACATTAATTTTATCTGTCCGTATGTAAGTAACATACTATATCTTTTAGTTTTTAAGGTGGTTACTCTTAATATAATTATGTATTTAAAAGGGACTTCCATAAACCAAACGTGACTTATACTTTTTTGCACCTACGAACAATAAAAACTAAGGAAGAGTAACTGTGTCAAAAATTTGTTCCGATTCTACAAAATGTAACCCGAATACATGCATACTTTATGCAAAAAGAGGCCCGAATACTTGCAAGAATTTTGTGTAATTAAAGAAGTGACAATAAAATTATTATTGTCAATGGCTTTATTTTGTCAATTTGAATGTAGTGTTTCGTAGCTACTGCCATATTATTTAGTGCGCGAAAAGAACCTTGAGAACCAAATTCAAAACGATTGAAGTATGGGAGTTACGTTTCCTTAGTTTTTATTATTTGTAGTTTTGCACGGAACCCTTTGTGACTCCGACTTACACTTGGCCAGTTTTATTTCTATTGTACACCGTCATAATGTGTGTAAAGTTCCCGGGAGTGTCCAATTTATGTGGTGCTCCTCAGGGGCTCCTTAACTTATGTCGGGACCACCGATGTTTGTGAATTTATTATGAACTGTTCTAGATAATGAGGCTACAGTAGGAAAACTTTGGTGGTCAAAGAAAATTAAACTCTCAGCTGTATATATAAGGTTTGTATTAGCTTGATATTTTCAGTAACATCTGTTGCCGAAAAGAAGACAATGTAAAGTTTAAACACTTGGGCGTAAAGTTGGTTTTCGCGTGGCATGTTCTTATGGGCATCGGTAAATTTTTTAGGGTAGTACCTTATGTACCTTATACCTACTCAATAACTTTTTTGATTACAGTAACAGTATGAACAGTAATAATTATAATATGTACTGTATAATATAATATAAAATATACAACTTACTTAAAAATAGTAAGAAGATTAGCCTAAATTATCTAGGTCAAAGTTTATAGTGCGGGAGCCCTAGAACAATTTTTTTTAAATTACTATCAATCAAGTTTTGTTGATTACAGAACCCTATAACGGAACCCTAACGACCAGATTTTTTTTATATTGATAGGTTATTAGTCAGGTTTAAGAGCAACATTGTCCTACAAATAGAACAATCCATATTTTACTACCATCAATTCAAAGTAAGAAATCCTTTCTATCTCTGTTAGCTACCACTTTCGATATTTTTCGCAAATAAAAACGTGTTCTTTTTATCAAAATGAAGCTATTCACAAAAAATTTGCTTGATAGTAATAAAAAAAAATGTTCTAGAGCTCCCGTACTATTATAGCACGTAAATTAAAATTAACTATTCCTATTTTAATAATTGGATGTACTTATTATTAAGTATTAAAATAAAGAAAGTTATTTTCGTCACGTAAATGTAATTTTCATTTAATATTCTCCTTTAGTTCTCTTGGGAACTATAAATAATATCATTTATTACACAGCCAATGAGAAAATTCGTGTTTATTTGTAAGAACATCAAAATAGACATTTTGAGCTATTGTAACATTAATATATTTTATTTATAATAGACATTAATATTACAAAGAATTGACGAAGCCCTGGACTTCGCTACACAGAAGAACATCCCGTAGAAACCGTACAATACGGTACACCAACGGTACGGAATCTAAAAGGAGGGACTTCATAGAGTATTAATATGATAGTGAATATTAGGTGCTCAACGTGAGCATTTGCTTGTAATATAACGTCACAACTCAAAGAGTCGAGCATTACAATGCGCATCTTGTAATGATATAAAACCGAGCATTACAATGCGCACCTTGTAATGATACAGTGTGTAATATTTTGATACAACTTGTAACATCAACTAGCTATGGAATGCTCAAAGTCGAATGTTACATTAGACCATAAAGCAAAAATACATACTGATACGTCATTACACGTCTCAGGGAGATAGTATTTTAATGTAATACTCAAAGTCGAATCTTTAATGTTACATTACACGTGCAACATTATGTAATGCTCAAAAACGAATCTATAATTACAATAATTAGTGAATGCTCGCAGTGAGGGAGCACCTTTATAAGTCTATAACCCTCTATGACTGACAGGCGAAGGCATTGCTCTCAAAACTTTGGCATTGTATCTAGTACATCAGGCGCCCTCTGTATAAATTGAGTTTATATTATTCAAGTCGACTAGATTATTCAGAAGTTAACAGGACTCTCAACTCAATTTTATTATGTCACTCGAAATACCTAAAAATATAAATGAAATCAGTAAAGTTTCCATCTTGAATAGGTCTGTAGTCTGTACAGACAACTGAATTAGTTTTAAAATTCGACGTTCTATTTGAGCATGATCGAGTAAAACCGATTACTGAGGCATTCATTTAAGGATTCTTGAGAGATCTTAGAAAGAATTTTGCTATTTTTTTTTCGCCCTTTACTTAATACAATATAATATTATTATTAAATTCAATAATAGCCCGACATCGATATTAGAGTTATTATAATCTAGGCAACAATTATTTACGTCTCCTTAGAAAATAAGAGGGGAATAGACGTTTCTGATATTTGGGTTGACGTAAGCGAGGATCCAATTATTGGTTGACAAACGGGTGGTAACTCAAACAACTAAATGACTTGGGGTCAATCAGACCGCAATGCGACACGTACCTAGATGATTTTCTAAATTTGTACTGATTTGACAGATCTCAAATGCATGGAGACGTCTTGAAAATCTGTTAATGTCATACAAATTTAGAATTAATGCATCTACGCGTCGCTTTGCGTTCCGATTAAACCAATAAACTCTTATTTTTTAAGTAATCAGCTACCCTACATTTTACAAATTAACGCTTTATATAAAATCTAACGTCGTAAATGTAGCCCCAGCATTACGTGGCTCCATGAAAATATCACAAAAACTAAAAAGCGTAAGCTCCTCAGACAAAAAGAGACAAAAACCGAAAGTTGGGTGATATATCAAACGCAGGGTTGCGTCGGACGGCAACTGTGTTTAAACTTTTGTCTGAAATGCGTCTAAACGGGTAATGTTCACCTCCGTACTTTTTACTCGTGTTTTGATTTATGAGTTTTGCGAGTAGTTTCCGAGCACCGACGTATGTTAGTTACCAGCAAAGAAGTTTAATAAGAAGTTTAATAATTCTTTCTTACGCCGGTTCTTCTCGACGGGGTGGTTCCCGAACCGGTGGTAGGCACCAGTGTAGACCCGACGTTCAGAGAATATTTGAAAAAAATTATTCTGAATAAAAAATTTGAGTTTGAGCTTAAGCTGCTTTATACAGGATTTTAGCGCATAATATGACACAGTTTTATAATCGTTCTATAGTGATATTATGATATTATATATATATATATATATATATATATATATATATATATATATATATATATATATATATATATATATATATATATATATATATATATATATATAAGGGGATAAAATAGGCGATGAAAAATTGTATATAATAATTTATAATACTTCTAAACGCGAGCGAAGCTGCGGGCAAAAGCTAGTTTACTCATATTTTATGCACTGGATTATATTATTTCTTTTCCATTCAGGCTTTTTTTTTTTACTTGGGAAGAAATTAGTTTTATGATTACATAATATTTTTTCTTTTGTGGAATCGTGGGAAACGGTAGTTAGTACAATATTTTAATACCATTGTATCGCTATCATGATGTAATATATAATGAACTAAAGAAAATCTTAGTTGGCAGATATGATAGCAAAACAGCAGGAGAAGAATTAAAAAGGTCGATATTGAAGAAACTTGGACAGCTTTTTTGGTCGTCAAGAAAGGCGAAAGAGTTTTAAAGTACAGACTGATAGACAAAATACTCTGCGTTCGTAAGTATATTTAAAAATGTGATGAAAATATTTAAAATGCGAGTCAATTCCACCCGTAAGCTAATTATTATCAATTGGAATCCCATGACAACGGTATCGCAAATGAATTTACGGCTGTTTACAACTGCGGGATAAAGGGAATAAATCGGTGGATATTTGCTACCTTATTACAGCTTTGCGGCTATCACGTAAACGTATGGAAAGCTAAATACTTCATTGTGAATATATTATTATGCCAGTTCTTTTTCTACATTCTTTCGTCGTTGTTTTTGAGAGTTTCTTACACCGGTTCTTCTGCGAGTTTCTTACGCCGATTCTTCCTGATTTAAAGAAATGAGAATGGTGATCGCATCGAATTGATACATTAAAAATCCTGCACCTGATATCTTGCAGGTTGTGTCAGTTTTTAGAGTAATATGAGAATAGGAGAAGAGATTTGCAATAGCAACTTAACTCTTTCAACTCTTACTTGGTCCGTTGATATAGCGCGTACGGAGCATACAGCCCGATTACAGTGCAGTAGGCGCGTAGCTTAAGGGCTCTTCACGATGCGAAATTCAATTCAGATTCGAAAACTTCACCGCGCGTCATCCAAGGAACGCTCGCCCTCCCTTAGCACTGACCTATGATCGCAGACCACAGCAGAACCTACGTTAGGCTCTAAACACACTAGGCTGAATTACGCCGCGTTTACGCCGCGTTTCAAACTCATACAAAATACGGGCGGAACGCGAGAGACGACACACTATTCCGTCGCTTATTTGTATGCGTTTGACATTTGCGGCGGAATTTACGCCGGCGTAATTCAGCCTAGTGTGTTTAGATACTTAGAGTGCTTCGCCAGACAAACGGCACGCGTCGACGGTACGCGTCAACGGCAGTAAACGGCTGCCGTCGACAAGTGCCGTTCGTCTGTAAAAAGCCTTACCCTACGTAATAGCCCCCTCCATATTTGGAGTTATGAGGGGTATACTGTTGTTTCTATTGCCTACGTAATGAATATTTACTCCCGGCTCCGTATTGGTTTGGCCGTTAATAATCGTAATGCGACATAAATATGCCTAATTGGGATATTGTTAACTAAGAATTAGGGGTTCATTTTGCTGTAAGCCTTTGCCCCTGCTAATCTGTGTAGATTGGTTTAATTACTATTAGATTAATCTTTACCGTTTTAACTATTTTGCAGTGAGAGTCTCGTTAAAGGTAATGTTAAAAGTTTCATGTACCGTCAGAGAAATTTATTTATATTCAAATGTGTAATTATTAAAAATATGTAATTATCTGGTAGGGGTACGTCAAATCAATGTAAATTATTATGATTGCTTGATAGCTCAACCCAATTAAGTAGGTTAGTCATCTCACATCTGCATACGAATGAAATTACTCTGATAGTACATTTTAGCAGGATTTTCATGTCAAAGCGTTATATAGTCATTACAACATTACAAGGTTGGTACGTGGTCGAAATATGTGATGAACTCTAAAGCCGCCATCTTAAATTTTCAGATTTTACACCCACGCCGTTCTATTAATATTATTCAAGAATTGTAGCTAAATTATAAACATTTTCGCTAGAGCCATATAGAGGCAAGGACGTGCGTATAGAGTAATTCTAGAGTTACGCTATACGCACGTCCTTGCCAGCTCTATTTGACAATGTGAACCGAATGCACACCGAATGGCGCAAGATTATTGTAGGTTTGTATTTATGACATGTATGGTAATTATACCATACATGTCATAAATACAAATCTATTAAATAAGTATTTATATCGCAGCCAACTGGTTTAAATAGCCGTTTGACTGAACAACGCCATTCAATCACACGTCTAGCTTTTCAATTGAATATTTAAGTCGCTCAAAACGTTCAACACTACAGCTGATTGAAAAGCCGCCGTTTGATTAAATTAGTTCAGCGCTCACTACCGCGGCGCTAGGTGCGTTTTGTTTACAATATGGCGTCAACTAACCGGTATTTTGTGGTCGTATTAAGATATTTTTCCTAAATATACGTTACAGACAAAACTTATTAGACAAAAATTATGGGGGCACATACGAGTGATTCAAAATTTAAACTAATATTCGAGGAGAAATTCGGGATTATGAAATGCATCACCATGGTATTTATTGTAATGGGGATTGTCCATTTTTTTTAATTGTGCCCATTACAAAAACATTTCAAGGAATAAGGTCAGTGATCGTTATTCTGTATATAAATTCAAAAAATATCCATTAGCTACTTATATTTTTAAACAAATATGTTTAACCTTAGTTTGACCTTCAATGACGTCACATTACGTTTTGAACTTTTGGTATGCTTCTCGAATCAGTTTTCACATAAATAAGAGAACTTGCATTCATTTAACACCTTGTTGATACTTGACAATGCTCTTTTTTTATTTTTATGTATTTAATGCTGCCGGCCGCCGATGATGACGTCATAGATACGAAAACCTTAAAATTTTATTTAAAAAAAAACAATGAATTAAAAAAATATTTAATTTATATTGTTAAAATACCCTATTTCAACGAAAAAAAAAAAAAAAAGTACATGTGATTTTTTTTTTGGACAATGTCCATTGTGTTCAAAATAAGTTAGAATGAATCTGCTTGTTATCATAATGCTTGTGTAATAATAGCACTAAACTAATGCTCACCTTAGTTAATTTACCATTTAGCCAGTTGGCTAAGCGTCATCTAGCTGTAGTGTTGAACGCTGCAGTCAACAAATCGGCTAAACGACGTATAGCCGTGTGGTTGAATGGCGTTGTTCAGTCAAAGGGCCTAGCTGTTTGATTGAATGGCTTTTTTAACCACTGTCGACTGTGACATTTACACTTTTCGTATTTAAGTATCATCCAAATGTTACAAGATTCTTGTAGATCTGTATACACCATAATATGATTGGTTTATAGCTTAGATAAACACACTCTTCAATTTTTACACTTTTCGTTCGAAAAATGCTGAACGAAAATATATCACAATTTCAAAACGTCTCCATAATCATTGGCTTCATAAAATTACATCGTAAATACACAGGTTCGGTACAGTCAACGAACATAATCTAAACACATCAAAAAAATCTAATAAGCAACACATACTATTTCAAATTATTAATCAATTATGACATATTTATTTACCAAGTAGGCAATTATACCTATGTAAACTTTATTGATCTAAGGGACATACTGACTGGTTGGAAAAAAATTATCGAGTATCATTTGTTATTTTTATCCGAAATTCAAAAGCGAATGCATTTGTTCGAATTTTATAGCATTTTCTTTGCTTAAGTATTTTGTATCATATTATGATTTAAACAATAATTTGAAAAAAGTTTTGTAATTGGAATTTTGGACATTTTTTACGTCATGACTGATGGAGCCACGTCATTTCAACGCAGATGAAATCCACAGCTGTTGCAAGCGGATTAAAGAAGTCAATCTCAGATATCTCGGTATTTTGGTGTCAACAGTAGCGTTATTTGCCGTCTTCATCAGCGTTACACTAACACGGAAGATCCTGCTGAGCAGCACTCAGGTCGAGGAAGGTGTAAAACCCCATGGCAAGATCGATACATATACAACTGACTGCAAGACGCCAGCCGATGTTAACCGCCCGAGAGATAGGTTTATAACTACAAAACTCAAGTGGTGTTGTTGTTGGCCGCCAACAGAGTAGACAGAATGAATGAGTATGCCGACTTAGAACTGATGTAAAAAAAATTAAGTTTGACGTATTATGGGACAAAAGTCGTCTAGGGTCGTTACCTACAAATTTAGTTGTTGTTTATATTTTGGCACATGCAAAGAAAACTGTCAGAATTCAATTTCAAAATCTTATTTTTAAAAATAAATTATACCAGCCAGCGCGCCAGCCTTTAACTTATCCTAGTGAAACCCGACGAATTTGACAGATATTGAAACCTGTCCATTTCTTTGCAGTCGAACTACTGGTAGTTATGTCTATTGTGCCGCCAAACTGATACTTTTAAACTTCAATATGCCTACTTGTTTAGCCCCTGATTTTTCCGCACAAGGTTACAAGAGTAAATTAAATTAAAGAGCGAGTGCTGTTGTGTACTCTGCACACACTCGGGCAATATAGATATTATCTCTTGCGACTCTGGTTTCAGTGCACCTGCCATCGTCTCGAATGTAAGTCATTATATCCCCAGTATTGTATGTAACAGTTTAGTTAAAGTTGTGATACAAATAGTTAACTACGTGCTGTTAGTTTTTATGCAGCAGTTACATATCGCTTAATGTTTGACTGAGATAACCTTTACTGTACTTTTTAAAGGAAGCACAGTACTTACTGAGTATGTACTGCAGCACCGTTGCGTGTATTCACCTACATCCATGATTTATTTTTTTATTTATTTTTTCTGATAAAACCATTCCTGCACTTACCACAAATAGTATGTCAAGACTAAAATTAGCCAAATAGGTTCAGCCGTTCTCGACTTTCGAAGCTTTCAAATTCGTATTTATTTTTGTAATTAATTTTATTTCCAGGACAAGACGTATTACGAATTTTAATTCTTAAAACCCAAAACATTTTATGATAACAAAAGAAATAAAGCACTCGAAAGTCGAAACTGCACCAAATAAAAACGGCAACAATAAATTGAAATTTTTTACTTAAATATTTTCGTATATCGAACAGTCTGTAACCAATATGGCGGGGAGTGTACAATATTTAGTGCGCGACGGGTGCAACTAACGACGTCTTCGACCACTCTCATCGTAAGATATAGTTGGTGATATTAAAACAGGCGTTCATTACGGGGGTAGTTTGCAAATTAGTTTTAAAATATAGGAAGTTGAGATAGAATTTTAAAATTTATTGATATTGAGTTATAAGCGATACATTTTATATGAGGAAATAGTAGAGTTGTGTTGTTTTCCAAAAATAATAAATATAATTTACGTGTCTTACTTATCGAGACTTTTCAGATTACTTATATATTGTTTTACTACAAGATAATATAATATTATTAATATCTCTAAGTACTTACTTAAACTCATCGACTTCTGGATCCTAGCTGCAGTCTCAAATTCTTAACTTAAAATTTGTTTTCATGTTATAAAATATAACATGAAAACAAATTTACATTAATTATGGCAGATTCAATTCTCTGCCACCTACTGTTCGTTTTCTAATACCAAAAAAGTACTGCCAACCAGCGTGATGAATTCGAAATACTTTTGCAACTGAGATTGACACCCGTATTCACAAACAATACTTCCCTAAGTTAACTAACTCTCTCTCTTTGCCAAGGTTCGAATTCGAATCTTTTTATCAACACACAAACACTAAATCCCTAACTTCTGGACTAGACCCAGCTGTATCGTGAGGTCTAGACTCAGTAATTAAGTTCCCGTTACGTCTGTCAGCAGCGCAGTTGCCTCCCAGAGGAGCGGACTGATCAAAATTAGCACCGGGCTTATACATACTAAGCCCTTGTGGCTGTAACCTAATCTTTAGCATGGATAGCCTTTGGAAGTCAGTTCAAAGACTTTTTTGCTGAAAAGTTAAGTTAAGTTTTAACCATCAGTTTTGCAGTTGGTTAAAATTGTTGGTGCTGAAAAACCTCAGGCAAAATGCTCACTAAAATTTCAGTCCAATCTTTGTTAGAGGTAACGTTTTCTTTTGGAAGTTTTTGTTTCCGATAGAATAACATTTCTAAGATCTTTTATACAGCTTTGACAAGTGATTGGAAATAACCATTACTAATGCCAGTAAGTCTTATAGATTTAATCCTTCAAGCCCCATAAGAGCACCGGTGATCGCGACAACAATAGAATACAAGCATTTCCAAGAATCCGCGATCGAATGATTAATTAGCGCTTCATATTTTATTGAAAATATTTCGAGGCTCACAACGTATATGTCAGACTTCTGGTAAGTAAGTCAGATATCTGAGTCTTACCTATGAGGTATTATTATATTTTTAAGACATCGAAACGGTAGTAAATTTATCACAAATAATATAAATTAGCTTTCAGGTTCAGCCTTTACTAGCATAATGTAATTCTCTCTGATTCAAATAATGTCCACAGTTCAAAAAGCACCTAATTTTAACTTATTCCGGCTTAATTTATAAAAGGACACAACTTTAGTAACTTTTTACTGTTTTTATTTAAAGCGTGATAAAATTATTTTATTTTGAGTACAAAGAGACGCGTGTACAGAATTTTAATATACCTTCTAGTAGAACTTTTAATACGAGCCATAAATCATAAAACGGCTGACGAGAATCAAATTAAATAGAAGTTTTGGTAAAAATCATATTTGATGTAAATGTCGCAGGCGGATTGTATAATATTTACATTACGGCTAGCTGTTTTAAAAAACAGGGCCATTTTGTAATGCGGCGATTTATCGATTAGCCGGATTGAATGTGGCTGAATGAAAAATCGCCGGAATGTATTTGGAGCCATTTTGGAGCCATACGTTATTCAAAACGGCTAGCCATAATGTAATAAAGCGAAAGATAAGTCGCCACTTTGACAGTTTTTAGTTCCGATTCTTAATACTCTTGGCGCTGCCTGCGACATAACAATAACAATGGCGTTGGATACCGAAAGTGTATTGCTAAATTGCGAAGTTTTGAGCGAATTAAACAAAGAAAACAGTAAATTTCAGAACAATTTTCAGATGCAATTAAAGAATTTCTATTATTCTCGATGTAAAACAGTCAAGAAAGTAGCAATACGAGAAAAGTACGATGCAGCTAAACGTGGGCCGCCTTATTGAAGAACGTATCGCAATGACAATCCGGCTATCCGGTTACAAAACGGCCCTGTTTTTTAAAACAGCTAGCCGTAATGTAAATATTATACAATCCGCCTGCGACATTAACATCAAATATGATTTACACCAAAACTTCTATTTAATTTGATTCTCGTCAGCCGTTTTATGATTTATGGCTCGTATTAAAAGTTCTACTAGAAGGTATATTAAAATTCTGTACACGCGTCTCTTTGTACTCAAAATAAAATAATTTTATCACGCTTTAAATAAAAACAGCAAAAAGTTACTAAAGTTGTGTCCTTTTACAAATTAAGCCGGAATAAGTTAAAATTAGGTGCTTTTTGATATGTGGACATTATTTGAATCAGAGAGAATTACATTATGCTAGTAAAGGCTGAACCTGAAAGCTAATTTATATTATTTGTGATAAATTTACTACCGTTTCGATGTCTTAAAAATATAATAATACCTCATAGGTAAAACTCAGATATCTGACTTGCTTACCAGAAGTCTGACATATACGTTGTGAGCCTCGAAATATTTTCAATAAAATATGAAGCGCTTATTAATCATTCGATCGCGGATTCTTGGAAATGCTTGTATTCTATTGTTGTCGCGATCACCGGTGCTCTTATGGGGCTTGAAGGATTAAATCTATAAGACTTGCTGGCATTAGTAATGGTTATTTCCAATCACTTGTCAAAGCTGTATAAAAGATCTTAGAAATGTTGTTATTCTATCGGAAACAAAAACTTCCAAAAGAAAACGTTACCCCTAACAAAGATTGGACTGAAATTTTAGTGAGCATTTTGCCTGAGGTTTTTCAGCACCAACAATTTTAACCAACTGTAAAACTGATGGTTAAAACTTAACTTAACTTTTCAGCAAAAAAGTCTTTGAACTGACTTCCAAAGGCTATCCATGCTAAAGATTAGGTTACAGCCACAAGGGCTTAGTATGTATAAGCCCGGTGCTAATTTTGATCAGTCCGCTCCTCTGGGAGGCAACTGCGCTGCTGACAGACGTGACGGGAACTTAATTACTGAGTCTAGACCTCACGATACAGCTGGGTCTAGTCCAGAAGTTAGGGATTTAGTGTTTGTGTGTTGATAAAAAGATTCGAATTCGAACCTTGGCAAAGAGTCGGCAATGGTAGTTAACTTAGGGAAGTATTGTTTGTGAATACGGGTGTCAATCTCAGTTGCAAAAGTATATAATTATATGCATTATGCAGTACACGTGAAGTATTTTAGTACAAATTTCGAATTCATCACGCTGGTTGGCAGTACTTTTTTGGTATTAGAAAACGAACAGTAGGTGGCAGAGAATTGAATCTGCCATAATTAATGTAAATTATTTATTTGTTTTCATGTTATAATTAATGTAAATTTGTTATCATGTTATATTTTATAACATGAAAACAAATTTTAGGTTAAGAATTTGAGACTGCAGCTAGGATCCAGAAGTCGATGAGTTTAAGTAAGTACTTAGAGATATTAATAATATTATATTATCTTGTAGTAAAACAATATATAAGTAATCTGAAAAGTCTCGATAAGTAAGACACGTAAGTTATATTTATTATTTTTGGAAAACAACACAACTCTACTATTTATATTTATATATATATATATATATATATATATATATATATATATATATATATATATATATATATATATATATATATATATATATATATATATATATATATATATATATATATATATATATATATATATATATAAATAGTAGAGTTGTGTTGTTTATATATATATACTTAATATATATACTTAAGAAATATATAATACTTAATAAACTAAATATATATACTTAAAATATAATACAATATTTTCCGCCGCTTTATTTGGGGAAAAGAAAATCTTTGAAGTAAGGTAACCTTGGTACCTACGGTGGGGGTACACGAAGATATAGTTTTAAATTCTAATAATTTACTGATTACTATATCTTCGTGTACCGTACCACCGTAGGTACCAAGGTTACCTTACTTCAAAGATTTTCTTTTCCCCAAACAAAGCGGCGGAAAATATTGTATTATATTTTAAGTACAATTTTTGAATTATTTTAAAGAAACCACTTCGTAAGTTTATTTCGAAGTTACATGTTAATTTGGAAAATTTTCGTACGGCTTTCAAGCCAATACCCAAAAGTGGATATCTAGCAAAAATAAATTTAAAAGCCTACTTCTTGGTTCCTTTTAACCCACTAGCCGATCGAAAGATTTTTATTTACGGATTAGGAGCCTTAAGTCTTGACGTACAGACTATCAGATGTGCTAACTTTTTTTTACAAAAAATATAAAGAAGGAAACCAGACCAGGCGTGGGCTTTATCACTACTAGACTTACCACGCTTTAACAATATCAGTGTTCTAGGCGACAATTCTTCAGCCTCAGGCGACCCTTTTTTTTTGTTTACGTTTTATTGTTAATAGTGCCATGGGTGTATTAAATCCACAACAAATATGTAAATATTTTCGTCTTAACGTTTTTAATATATATTATTATAACATAACTTATAGCTGTCTCGGCAAACGTTGTTTTGCCATATAAAGTATTTCACCCATATTATTTAATTGAAGTGACTAAATAAGTATGTCACCATGGCAAAGTCCATGATTGCTAACCCGTCGCACAAACAGTGGTCGCCGTCGGTCTCGAGTTGTAACAATTTACTATTATTTATTCAACAAATTAATACACTTATCAATATAAAGAGTAGATGTTATCCGATTCTCAACCCTAACCGATATGCTCGCTAAGATTCACGAAAATCGGTCGAGCCGTTTCAGAGGAGTTCAACCACGCACACCGTGACACGAGAATTTTATATATTAGATATATTATAAAATAATATATGCCTATTAAAAACGGAATAATATAGAACAGTTAAATCCGTGTACTATTCGTGAGCTAGCTCAACTGAGAGGTGTTTTGACACCTTCATATCCTGATTCCTGACTCCCGCCACGGAATGCAACTGGTTTTCAGCGATTAAAATTTTTAATACTAAATAAAATATGCAAAGATAAATACGATAACAGAATCATACTTATTCTTGAATAATAATTGTTAAAATATTTAGCCTGGTGGACCGAGAACACAATATTCTCGACTTTCAATCATATTTATATGCAATAATCACATTATTGACGACCACAGAGCCGGACCCAGTTAAAGCAGTAGACTCCTTAAAATTTATTCTAAAATACTTTACTTCAACTTAGATTTTAGATAAATACTCTCTTCAATCTTATTAGTTAATAGACTTATTACAGAGATCTACGTCCGCTCCATCGGAACCTTAGCCAAACAATTTGACAATGTCTGTAATACGATACCTTCTACAGCCATCAATGTGTACTGTCATTGTTTATGAACATTGTTGACATTATTGGTTGGTGACATTGGCTCAGATGAATGTGTGAAGCGTCTTTCGAAAGAAGCTTTCCAGTAAAAATCCTAGCCCATACCTGAGTAGTATAGTACCCGGGATCCACTTATAAATTATTTGTTTTTTCTTGCACTCTGTACCTACTGAATACTGGTCATTGACTTAAAACTTTCTGCCTAATAAAACTCGGCAAAATAAAAAATTACGGTTTAAATAGCGGTATCGAAATTTATATTACTAAGACATCAACTCCCGGGCGTGATTGGATCAATGATGTTATTAAATTATGTAATTCTTTTTTATTAAAAAAGAAGAACTTATATTTAAGTTTTTACGCCGTGCGATGGTTATTCAAGATTATATTAAATAGGATAATGCTACAGTACGGGTTATTATTGCTAACGTTTAACGCTTTGCACAGAACAGCCACCTCCCAGTCGGTTAGCCGCTGGATAAAGCAAGTGCTGTGTGAGAGCGGCGCGGCGTCGACACGAGCGTCGACACGGGGACTGAAACTAGACACGATTAGTAAGACGACAGTCGACAGGCAGGACTAGCGACTCCAATACTTTCGCTATTTTCCTTAGCCATAATTTTATCGACGAACAAAGTTTCGCTGAATCAGTTATATAATCACCATGATCCCAGTACGTTATCATTTGAATCACAAACCATAGAGGTCTCTTAAGTTTTGTTTCTACTGACTATAATTATTATTATTTATGGGCATCATGTTAAATTCTTTCTCGAACATAATGATTACTATTCATAATGTATATACAGGGTGCAATTAAACCTTCCTGCCAAATTTTTTCCAGGGCTTAGGTATCATTAGTAGAATCCATTTAACCAAAAAAAATAAGGTATTATTTTTTTGTTAATGACATATTTTATCCCATTCAAAATCGTTGCAGAATGCTCACTCGCGGCGGTGGGTATGATCGGGGGTGACGCGGGGCGAGGCGCGCGCGCGGGGGCACGTCACGCGCGGGCGACGCGTAGTGTCCATTAATTGTAGTGTTTTTTAAGATAACTTTCGGAGGCTATTTCTCAACATTTTAGTACTGAGTGATTATAAAAGAAAAAATACGTGTATTTTTATTTTTATCAAGGATCAATATATCAAAATTTGGCAGGAAGGTTTAATTGCACCCTGTATAATAAATTATATTGTATTTTGTAAAAAATCTTTCTTTCGTTACTCTGAGTATCTACCTGGTTAATTAATATATCGACGAATGAAGCGAAGAAATATAATAAATGATCAAACGAACTTACCAAGTGAAGTTCGATCATTATTATATGAGTCGCTTCATTCAAAGATATAATCCTCCCACCCAGTCTGCACTAAACTTTGTTTGCTGCAGTACCCAAAGAAATAAAGAAATATTTTTGCATTACCTCTCTCTAAACATAATGAAGCGTGCTGATGACCGAGTGGCTATCAAGCGGAACGATATTTTTGTACCCACATACGTCTTTAAAAAAACGCGATTGCCTAGCAAATAAACAAAGGACTACCTGGTTAATTAATATATCTTTGAATGAAGCGACTCATGTAATAATGATCGAACTTCACTTGGTAAGTTCGTTTGATCATTTTTGTATCAACCGTATCAACCGTATAATAACATACAAATAACATACAAATTAAACACGAGCCAAAATATTGGACGCGCGTCTTTAGCGGAATTCTCTAGAATTCACCGACGCCGTCTGTGGAGTCCGCGGGAAGTGGCGCGAAGTAGTCAAGTCAAAAACAGACTAAACAATGGGATTTCCTAATAAATATTTAATAATTCCCGCGTCATGAGGCGAAATTGATGCTTCCATTCCGCGCCGGTGTAATTGAGCCTTAAGGTCTAGTTTTTAGGTTTTTAATCAGTTCATTGAGGATCAACTATCACCTATCCCTTTTTCCATTCTGGACATCTATTTATCTATAAAAATATCCAAAAGCACAATAAATAAACAAGTGAAGGTACGAGTACTTTATCAATATCTGAATGGCAGTGAGATCCGAGAGATTACGGAATGAACGAAATTTCGCCAACGACCTTTTCTTTTGTCCGATCACTATCTCTAGTGCCTTTTTCAGACACCCTCGTACTGTTAAATATATTGTGACATACTTATTTATATGAGTCAAATACTTTATATGGCAAAACAATGTTTGCCGGGACAGCTAGTAACATAATATTATAAAACAATGCAATGTCCAATTCCATACATTTTTACTTTTAAAAATTCGCTGTTCGCTTAGCCAAAGTCTCTGTAACATTCTCAAATGTAACATTTCATATATTGAAATATACAACAATATTCACATGTGGGTTAGAAGGTCGCCATATTGTCGACCTTTGATTCTTCCGATCGATACAGGATAATAAATCATAGGCCATTGTTGGGAATAATTCGATGCATTGTTAAATAGAACCATTATTGAAGGGCGCACCTTTATTATTACTTCCTTTGAGAGCGTTAATAGGTAAACCTGGTATAATAACACCCTTAAGGAAATAGTTTATTTACGCATTTTTCCAATTATTATTATCTTACATAACAAATGAAAATGAAGATAGAAATACTCTTAGTTGTAATAATATTATAGAACTGTGATGGTGTAAATAAGAAACCCATACTAACTTTATTAATGCTTCGATCGCGGATTCTTGGAAATGCTATTGTATTCTATTGTTACCGCGATCACCGGTGCTCTAATGGGGCTTGAAGGATTAAAATGCAGAAGTGCATTTTAATTTTTAAAGTGCTCTATTATATCTATTTCGTAACGTTTTTTAATTTTTAATAATACATAATGTCTATGGACGCTTCACACCACGTCAGTCTGGTCCCGTGCTAAGTACCTGAAGGACTTGTGTTACGGCTACCAGACAACGGAAATATATTTAAAACTTTTGTACTATACATAATATTATATTTAAGATTTTTATTATATGACACACATATTTAATACACATCCATGACCCAGGAACTTTGAAAACTTTTTGTTCCGTCGGCGGGGTTCGAAACCGCGACCTCCGGCTTGAGCTTCCATCAGCCCACCAACTGAGCCTTATTCTAATACACAATATACTTAATATAACATAATAGAATCTGGATACACTTTGAACCCAGGGGCTGGACATAGGATAGTTTTTATCCCGAAAAATATACAGTTCCGCCAGATACACAATATTTAGCACAAGGAATATCTTGGTCTGCGATACTTTTAATGATTTTAAACAAAATCTTTAAGCTGTTTTCTATATCAGGAAATAAATAAACACAGTTTTATTCTAAACCCGAAAAGACAGCAATTTTTTTATCAAAAATGCCAAATTCATCAAATTATTCAGCTTGATACTCCGCGATCATCCTAACATCTGTCTCGCAAACTTTTAAACGATCACGCGCAAATTCTTGTTCGACAAACAATTTTACGAGAAATTTCCATCACTGTTACATTAGATTAATCAAATCCCTCATTAGAATAATTTGACAAAGACGGAATTAAGATGATGAATATGCATACGTGTATAAATGATAACACTCCGCCCGCTATTTGGTTTTAACATCAGCATCTGACGGATTATGTAATTGAATATTACTTCAGCTAGCTTGATAATATTATTATGTGCTTTTTGTATGTTTTACTCTGAAGTAATATAATACACTAAGGTTATTATGCGTTAGTCTGTCTGCTTGTCTATCTATTTAACGAAATATAAATAAAAAACCGCTATACCTGTTTTGTGTATGATATTTTTGATGTGGATATTCTTCGAGCCCCAAAAAGGACTTTAAATTATTTTCTGAAGAAAAAATGTTAAGTTACTCCTTTGTGCATAATGTTAGGAAAAAATTAAAAATAAATATTTTTAATTTTTGCGATTAATTTTATATCATCCTGACGTATCTAACACATTTTGTTTTCGTGCATAGCTCGAGGAACCCACCTTATACCGACCAATACCTACATAACTTTCTGTAACGTTCTGTTACCCTGAGTTTCTTGCGAAAACGCGGGTAGTAATAAAAATAAACAGCCACTTGAACCGTCACATAAGTTAGTGGAAGATATTGTATCTCAAAGTTGGTAGTTTTGGAGTCCGGGGTCCGGACACTCCGGGCGGTGCTAGTAATTTATGTGTAGTCTGGACTTGTTAGGTGTAAACAATTTACTTTTATAAGGTTTTTCAGTTTCGGGCCACATATCAATGTAATAACTAAAAATATGTATTGAGGTCCTAATCATTATTCAATATTAATTTTGCTTGCTGATACGAACTATATTTTTAGAGACTTTTTTTTAGTGTTTCGATAGCATCTGTTTAAAAACTATTATATTCTTCATGTTGATAAGTTGCAGACTTGCAGTCCACTGTTTTCGCAGTAGCTTATCAATAGGAATCAACTATTTAGGTGGTATTAGTTAGGTATTTCCTTACTAATTTAAAAAAAAATTGCAAGGAAATACCTAACAGTACGGGGGTACTGTTGCCTAAAAACACCGGTAGTTTTTAAGGGGTCCATTTGCTAGTCTCAATCATCTCCGAGACACGTGAAACTTTTCGAGTCCAAATAACAAACATCTGTCTCTATCAAGGCACGACGTTACAAAAGGGTAATTAGAGCGCAGAGCGTCGTTTTTAATATGACAAAATTAAAAGTTTGCGAGTTTAATGCTTTGAGGGGTAAGATTAAAGAGTCTCCGTGCATATAATCCCGAAGCCGTGATCACTGGGACTTGGATAATTAAGTTAATGAGATGTATGTGAGGGATAAAACTTAGGCAGGCTTCAAGATGTAAAGGATTAGTGATTAAGACAGGGGTTTGCGTGGGCTTATGGAGTAATATCAATTTTTGCGTGTTAATTGTAAGTGTCAATTCAGACCGCAACGCGAAGCATAGATAATAATAATAATAATAATCTTTATTGTACACCACAAATACATATACAGTTATAACATACACAACAGTTAAATAAAAGTACAATTTTGGCGGCCTTATCGCTAAAAGCGATGTCTTCCAGGCAACCATCAAAACATTTAAGAGAGTATCACATAAAGAAAAGAATAGATGATACATCTTGTACTGAATTGACAGATTGGTATGACGTCTCTCGCAATTGAAATCTGTCAAATCTATACAAATTAAGAAACGCATCTACGCGTCGCGTTGCAGTCTGAATCAACCCTAAGACGTGACTGCTTCTGAAGTTGTGGTTTTGAGTGGTTGTTTGTAGTGATTGTGAACGTAAGGCAGGCTATGGCAGGCTATGGCCTGCCTCGGTCTTGACTGCAAGATGGTTGCAGCACGGCGATCTGGAAGTTTCCATACTAAATTGAAGACGTGAGTATCGAACAAGTAACATTTCGTAACATTCGGACAATAACTAATTATTTCCCTAATTATTTTAATAAAACTTGTAACTTATCTACTTCATAACCTAGCTAATGTATCTGGCTACACATATAATCTATAGTTTTTCTATTTCAAATAATTTTTCCGGCCCTAAATCCATCCATTTAAGCAAAAAAACGGGAAGTTTTTTCATGTTACTTACCTTATTCTTTCACTCACGTCTTGAATTCATATCTCTCGAGCAGTTCTTGAGCGGTCGGAGCAGTCGCTCTGCGGTAGTTTCGTCGTGCGGTCGAACAACAAAGGTAGGTATGGTCAACTTCAGCGGTCGTGTTGAAGTAATGTACGACTTCAACGCGACCGCTCTAGAGCAGTCGATCTCGACTGCAACTTGCTGTCTATGGCCAGTCTTATGCTAAGTACTGACATACGATTTTGCTCGATAGTTTTTCTCCAAATCGAGCAATAACCACCATGTGGACCGCCAAAACTGACAGCTCGAAGGCTCGCTGGAATTAAATATGTCAAATATGTCAATTCCTTCGATTTGGAGTAAAACTATCAAGCAAAAATGTGTGTGAGTACTTAGCATAAGTGTCTCAAAGTATGGAACCGCCGTCTATATAAACTATAGTGACACTGTACAAGCCAGCGGCATACTTCACGCACATAATGAACTTTGTCGGTCTTTATAGAAGTTTTATTTTCGAAACATAGTATTACAATAATAATAATTAATTACTTATGTTTTCAAATCTATATAATAAAATCAATTTTAAATTCTGTTAGTCCCACTAAAACTCGAGGACCACTTTGGCTAATTTGAGTCTTGAAATATTTTTGAAACTTCAGGGAAGATTTATATTAGGAGGAAAGTGATGCGAAGTTCACCGGGTCAACTTGAATAGAATATATTATACGACCAACGTGAATTCATCCTACATGACATTATTCTCGTTCAAACACGAATAACATAATTCAATATTTCTCCGCTCGATTCGACCACAAGACCGCAAATTAGTTCAATTTATAATTTGACAATCAATTGATCCGAAGCTTAAACGCGACCAGAGATAATTTACATCTAGTTAAGCCTTATCATCGTGGCATTAAGGTGCGTTTTCCCTGATGAAAACCAGTTGATCTGCCAAGGATGACCCATATAGGTTCGGGGAATATTGTGGACATTCAAAACATTGGGAAGTAGAGGTCAATTTTCTGAAGCATTAAGGACAGTTCTGAGAACCTTCCGGGCGTCTAGGGCAACTCAAAACTGGATCTGCAGCTTGAAACTAGAGATATTGAATCTCCAGTTTAGTAAATTGGTGAATAATGTGTAGATATTGCTCGTGACTTGGTCTATCGCAATTCGCAACTAATTAATATTTTTGCGTGGTGAAATTATTTTATCCTTTCCCAGGATTCATAGTATTGTTATCTACAAACCAAATAATATATTAATCGTTTGAGTAATTTAAAGGTGTAAAGACAATATTGTGTTTTGTACTATAAAGTATAAAACCACAATGAATAATGATGAATACTTAGGCCAAAACGTTTCTTTATTGGTCGTCGCGTCTCGTTACCCCTTGTTACTATCTAAACAGCTTATTTTACGGGAGCAGTTTAGATTATATAAAAAAAAAACTAAAGCTTATATATTTTACAGCTGATTTTTTTCAGTAAGAAGCTAGGAGTGCTAGCTTATATCAACAGGTACGGCACGATACGTAATTCTTGCGTCCATTTTATTTTCTACTTCACACTCTATAACTATATTGAGTTGGGATTATAATCATTATTACATTGTTACAATTACAATTGCATTGAGAATTATTATAATTATAACATACAATATCATCTAACCATTATTAGTGTGGAATCAGCAGTGTGATTTTGGAACAAGGGATTAGGCCGGCCGTGAGCTGACTAGTGACATGTGACGTCATCAATATTCAAGCGGACACGCGTACCATGTCGTCACCACCCTACTCTGTTCACATTAATTCATTCCAACGGAAAGAGCGACATAAGAATGTGTTAAACTATAAACAGACGAACATAATATTATAACCTCCTCCTTTTTGGTTAAGAACTAGCTATGAAGCTCACAATTTCGTTGCGCCAAAATTCGTTTACTGCGTAAAGCAGACATTTTTCTGCCATGAAAGGTATCCTTTGTCCATTCCCGGTACTCAAAGTATCTGCATATCAAACAGAAAAATCGGTTCAGCGGTTTAGGCGTGAAGAGGTAACAGATAGACAGACACGCCTTCGCACTTATAATATTAGTATGGATTATTAAAATATTGTTGCCTATATCGCGCTTATTGGAAACAGCACCGATGCAGCTCCAGCACCCATCAAAATCGTTTTTAACGTTATTTCAAAGGTGATAAACAAATCGAGACGTATAAACAGATAGTAACAATTTGGCAATTAAAATATTATATGTAGGTAATGGATTCATATTTTTAAATAACTGATATTTTTTAACATTTAAGTAAATTAATCATGAATCGTTACTTAACAAGTAGAAGAAATAGCTGTTTTTCTTCTGTTTACCTTCTTTGTTGTTCAATGTTCATACTCTAAGGGCCTGTTTCACCACTTCCTGATAAGTGCCGAGTAGGCTTTCCGCCACTTAACTTGACAGATGAAGTATGGAGAATCTGTCAAAAAAGCTGTGAATAGCCTATTCGGCACTTTGTCAGAAAGTGGTGAAACAGTAACTCTTGAAACTTTACTACGTTGCTCTTAATTTTTATTCTATTGAAAAAATCAAGATTGGATTTTTCCCGAATGAATAGAACGTCTCCTAAGCCATAATTTAATCTGATATCCTACATCAGCTTTCGATTAGTCCGGACAAATAGAAATAAAGGAAACGAATGGAAAAATAATGTAAGCGAAAAAAGTACTTCGCTTTTAATGTATATTTATTGCCTTGTAAATCTTCTGTATCAAAAAAGTACGACGCATTTTAGCGCTATATATCTTCATGGAATTAACGAACAGCTTTGTCAATTTGCGGCAATCATCATGATGCTTAAGGTGACGCAGCGTTAAAGTAAGAAACCGTGTTGGATATGTTTTAGATTGCTTGTTTTCTATGAGAGGCCGGCCCGGCCTCTCATAGAAAACAAGCAATGGAACAGCAAAAAATGGAAAGGGCGTAAGCGACAAAATGGCTTTTGTCGCATAATTTAAAAACCATAAATACATTTCATATAAGCTATGCACAAATTAAAGTGCATGCTTGAACCAATTTATGTACAAATTTTGGAACCTTAAATCACTCTCTTTTGTTGGAAAAATAGGAATCCCTTTTTTTACAGAGGTCTTTTCGATTGATTATTCTGTGCTATAAAAGTTGTCCAATCGTGTTATGCTATGGGCAATTCAAAGACAAAGACATGATGAATACTGACAATGAACTTCAATTTCTTAGCTTTAGTCATTGCTGAGAAAAATCGGCATCGCTACAGCCAAATTATCAAGGCGTCGCCTTAAAAGTTGTAACAGGGTCGGAGGACTAATTTATACTTACTTTAATATTATAAAGCTGAAGTTGGTTTGTTTCTTTGTTTGTTTGTTTGAACGCGCTAATCTCAGAAAACACTGGTCCGATTTGAAAAATTATTTCAGTGTTAGATAGCTCTTTTATCGAGGAAGGCTATAGGCTACCTATATAATATTATCACGCTAAGACTAATATATCCTCTGTCTGAAGAAAATGTGGAAAAAACTAAACTAACTAAATATTTGAAATGGCTTAATATCTCACGAACTACTGGAGCAATTTTTATGTTATTTGGAACAGATAAAAAGAAGGCCACGTGCAGGATGATTGATTGATGCTATTTTTTGTGGGCTGATTTGTCTGTGGAATTCCTAATTTACGCGGGCGAAGCCGCGCGGAACGTCTAGTCTTATCTATAAAGGATCTTAAATGACCACAAAATATGACTACTATTTCAATTTATACAGCTCTATGGGTTTCATTATTGAGGGTAGCCACTAGCCACGCGTTTGCGGTTAATCGTTTCAATTTGTTGCGAAAATGACAGATAAAGTATTGGTTTCATGTAATTAGTTTTCAAGAAAGAAGTTCATACTAATTCAGCATATTCTTAATAATAATAATAATAATAATAAAACATTTATTCAACACAAATTCACACCACAGTCCACACTACACTTAAATACAATATTAAACATAAAACAAGGTACACTACAACAATAAAAGGTAAAAAAGAAATTTAAAAAAAAAATGATAATAATAAAAAGACATAAAAAACTTAAAATTAGCCTTGATAATCTAGGTCGTAGCAGTGTAAGGCGGTGCGATGCGAATATAACGTCGAAAAGGATTCCACTCAGGCTATGATCACGGTAAAGGTATTACCTGTACCGTGATCCCTGGTATTCTGTGGATCCTGAGTAGTTGTCAAGCGATTGACAGACAACAAGCAGTAAAATACAATGAAATAATATTATAATACTAGCTTAAGGTCTTTGAAGAATGTGAAAATAATATACCTACTTATAAATTACATAATATAATAAATATACTTAAAATGAATTATGTACCTACTTATTTGGTGTAAATATAAAAGTGTTCAATATACTTAGTTAAATAAAAAAAAAAAAAAAAAAAAAATGCCTATGTAAAGAAAACAATATAATATCGCGGTGGCCGATTATAATTTAATAATAGACTTCACCGGTAGATTCTTTATGATAATAACAAAGGGTGGCGAGGGCGAGGGGGGTGCGGGAGGTGCGGCGCCAGACTGGCGGTAAACACCTACGGTGGACTATACAGGCGCGCGCGCCGCCCGCTGGCCTCACACCGGCCACGGCGTGGGCCTCACACGGAGTGACGGGGGGTTATTCTTATGCCTTGATTACACCTACCTAGTAGGCGAGACAATGAACACGGCCAAGCCATGCTTCGGCACGAATTTTTACGTGGAATAGCCATACTTCGGCACAAATAGGCCGGCTCGACCGGAAAAATACCACCGAAAACCGGCGCGGGCGTGAAGCAGCGCTTGCGCCGTGTTTCGCCAAGTGAGTGAGTTTACCAGAGGCCCAATCCCCTACAATATATCCTTCCCTACCATAAGGTATTCCCTCTTAAGGCGATATATCGAAAATAAATTATACCGCAAGGGCAATTTTATACTTAATTTGTATGACTATAAAGTCGTGAATACGCTGCGGCCAGAAGCTATCGGCTCGCTCGGAAAACATGCGACAAAACGTAATTTTAATTATTTAAAAAATAATTAGGAGCATTTGAGCAAAATGCTTTTATAAAATAAGCTGTTATAGTTCTATAAAATAAGTTATAAGTTATATTTTTGCCATTATTAAATAAGTTATATTTTTTCGTATAGATACTTTGTAATTACTTATTTGTTGTGGATTGTTTTGTAATTTGTACCAGTTGTCAAAATTGTTTGTAAGTTGTAACCTTGTACGTTCTACTTCATTGAGTTGCAAAGGTGTCTATTAATTAGACTAATTTCCTACATTACAATTTCTATTTTCGTTTAAAAATAATATTCAAATTTCGTATTTTTAAGAGGTCATTTCGAAAATTAAATGTATCGAGGCAAAATACATTAATCGTGTTTCCAGTTCTTCTCAAACCTAGATAAGGCTATGAAGATATGTATATCTCATTACCAGATTTGTAACATTTCTGAGGGTCCTATAGTATTACGTCAAAAAGGACAGTTTTTTCAATATAGCGCCTTAAATGGTCCGCAACGCACCTGCAGCTCTTCTGTTGTTGCGAGTGTCCATGGGTGACGGAAGTTGCTTTCCATCAGGTGACCCGTTTGCTCGTTTGCCCCCTTATTTCTTAAAAAAAGAAGCACTCGGTTTGTTTATTATAGATGTACTCGGCCGAAAGCATTTTCTTACTACTCTACTCGGTAAGCGTAATTAGGGCCTTAGGGAGGACCTTGCACATTCGTCCGAATAGACTTTAGTATCTGAAAATTATACATATTAGTGGATGGGGACTCGTACAAATCATTGGACACCGCAATCACCTAAATTCGGCATGTTGGACGTTGAAAATTGTCCCACAAATCAGTCAACGGCCCGCAGAGTGTACTTCTGAATTGCGTGTTAGAATAAATGTCCCGTTTCGAGTATTGTGATACCATTGAATGTGGGACATGATTTATGTGAAACTTTCAGTGGGGACAACGCTCCGCGATTTATGATCATATTCATGCCATGAAGTTATTGATAATATATGATGAGAATGACCCGAAATAAGTCATATTTTACTTATCCCTCAGAGGAATATTTATTCAAGTATTAAACATGACAAGCAACATAGGTAGTATTATTATTTTTAACAAAAAATTAAAACCGACTTCCAAGGTAAAAACAATAATAACATCCTTTAAATAATATGAACTAAAAAGTATTAAATAATTATTCCTATCTAATAGTGCCTTTTTCCGAATTCGGCTAAAACTCAACTAATTCTGTACTCAATCTTCATCATTTTGAAGTCGGTACCAGATGAATCTTCAGTTCTCTGACAGAATATTTGAAACTTTTGGAACTGGCAACGACTTCAAAATTAAAAATTATGAAGATTGAGTACAGAAATAGTTGAGTTTTAGCCGAATTCTGAAAAAGGCACTATTAGATAGGAATAATTATTTAATACTTTTTAGTTCATATTATAAGGATGTTATTATTGTTTTTACATTGGAAGTCAGTTTAAAGTTTTTGTTAAAAATAATAATTTCACTCTTTTTAGTTACCTAGTAAGCCAACGCGTACTATACGTAGAATAATACACCTGTACATTATTCTACGTATCTTATTACAGTCACACTTACAAAATATAATATCAGCTGCAGCCTGTAGATAATTTTAAACAATACATTTAAAAAATCGAAGTGAACACGTGTGACGTGCTAAGTAGCCGGTCACCGGACTAGTTTCAATAGGCTGGCACTCGCTCGACTTGTCGCACATATGTACATAGTACCCGGCCCGCGCCGCCGCGCCGCTCGCTTGACAGTCCTGCAGGGCAATCGCGCTAAGTTTATTCAAGTGAACCGCAAATGAAACTCGGACGTTGATCGACTTTTGGAACGATTCGGTATCGCGCTAACGTTATGACAGCCAGTTGAGACGTTACTGAACCTCAGCCCGAGCGCAAACGCTGTCAAAACAAAAAGTTGATACAATGCTACTTTTACTCGCACGTTTCTGAAACGTTTCTTATTTTGGTGTGTTAAATTGACGAAAATCGATGGGAAAATATAACATAAGCTATAATCAAATTATAATATTATAAGCTTATGTTTCACTTCAAAGCTGTAAAATAACACTACGGACTATTTGAGTTTGATAAAAAGCGAATTCAATTTTGACATTACTTCTTGACGTAAATGTTTTCTGCGCCACATAAAACTTTTGTCACAAGTCACTAGTCACTACTCAACACTTATGGCGTTTGTAAAATATAGTGAAACAATATGAATTTAACTACGTAAATTAAAACATCCAAGTTTGATCCAAGTAATAATCATTCGCATTCATAACTACCAAAACAACTTCACTCGTGTCATATTCATCCATATCGTTGTGTCGTCGGCGTCAGTGCAGGACCTTCTAAATGCAAAAAAGTATTTTGTACAGTAGACGATAAAAAACTTTCTTAAAAGCGATGCGAACAATTTAACACAACTTTTTTCACATTATGCGTTTATTTATTTTATAGCCATGTTATAAATAAGGATTTGAGTTGCAAAAGCAAATTAAAGAATTCAATAATTCACTTACATGGAAATGCAGTAACTAAATTGATAGAATTTATGTAGATACAAGGTAATGTGTTACTCATAGAAATAAAACAATATTTTTTTAAGTAATTTTATTATTAATGAAAGAATATGAACACAATTAAATTCAATCTAAGTAACTTCTTCTTCTCTTCTCGGGGGGCCGCCTTTTTTACGGCAGATGGACATCCTCTGCCGCCCAGCACGTGCCCCCTTTCTGCCCTGCCAGCGGCCTCGCACAGGGCGCAGTTTGGCTTCCGCTTCCGCTTATGCTTCCGCTTCCGCTTATGCTTCCGCTTCCGCTTATGCTTCAGCTTCCGCTTATGCTTCCGCTTCCGCTTATGCTTCCGCTTCCGCTTATGCTTCCGCTTCCGCTTATGCTTCCGCTTCCGCTTCCGCTTGTGCTTCCGCTTATGCTGCCGCTTCCGCTTATGCTTCCGCTTCCGCTTCCGCTTTCGCTTCCGCTACCGCTACCGCTACCGCTACCGCTACCACAACCACTCCCGCTCCCGCTCCCGCTACCGTTTCCGTTACCGTTACCGTTACCGTTTCCGTTTCCGTTTCCGTATCCGTTTCTGTTTCTGTTTCCATTTCCGTTTCCGTTTCAGTTACCGTTACCGTACCGAGTTCGAGTTCGAGTCGAGTTCGACACAAAACAATACTCTCCAACCGTCTTACGGTTTTTCCAAGGTTTTTCGATCAGCACGAGAATCTGACGCGAGTTTCACAGTTTTTACATGGTTTTTACCCATCCCACAAAAGTGCTCAACGTCGCTAAAGAAGTTTTCACTTCAATAATAAAAACAAAACTTCACACTCTTCTAAAGCTAACGAATTGTTTAAAACTGCAGTTACAAGGTATATATATACACTAATATTTTTGAATTGTCATTTAGAAGGTACTAGATTGTACTGCTTTACCGACCAAGCGTGCTTACAACCTAGTTTATCGTTTCATCACTAGATGGCGGGATACTTAATTTAATCATTTTGACGAAAAAAATGTTTTCACCAAAATATGTAGTTTGTAATTTGCATAGTAGCATTTGCTTTCAGTTCTTAAAACAGCGCCTAAGCTCCCAAACTTGTATCTATAAGGAATCCGGAGTTCTCTTAGTATCTTCGGAACCATAGTATACCTCGGTGCAAAATCTTACGTTTTGGTAGCATATGCTTAGGATGCTTCTCATAAGACCAAAATCACCACATGTTTCCATATCAATTTTCTTCTTAACTTCTAACTTCCCTCGATTACTCATGGATCCCATCATCAGGTCACCACTTTTGTGAACATGGTACCAAATTGGAGTGAAACCTAATACAACAAAATAAAAATTTTGAAAATTGGTTCACAAACGGCGGAGTAATCGTTGAACATACAAAAAAAAATATCCACAGCCGAACATAATATTATAACCTCCTCGTTTTTTGGAAGTCGGTTAAAAACTATTTTAGTTGAATATTATATTATGAAGTTCAAAGTTTTAGGTGATTCACAAGGGATAATAATAATGACATAAAATATTACACAGAAAATGACCTGACCTTCGAGAAAGAGTAAAGCTCAATTTCATAGCTTATATTCTTCGCCGTAATGGGCATTGTTAAAAAAAATCACATGTACTTTTTATATTTTTTTTCGTTAAAATAGGATATTTTAAGAATATAAATTAAATAATTTTGAAATTAATTGGCTAGTTTTTTCTCAATAAATTTTTAAAGTTTCGCTCTGACGTCATCATCGGCGGCCAATTGACCTCTGTAGTATGTTTTTTTTCCTTTCAATCTTATTTATAATGGCTGGTTCGTCAAATGCAAGTTATCATTATGTGAAAGCTGATACGAGAAGCTTACCAAAAGTTCGAAACGTAATGTTGGTCGAATTTATTGCTAATTTAACGCCATTGAAGGTCAAACTAAGGTTAAACATATTTGTTAAAAAATATAAGTAACTAATGGGTTTTTTTTTTCGTTTATATACAGAAAAACGATCACTGACCTTATTCCTCGAAATGTTTTTGTAATGAGCAAAATTAAAAAAAAATGGACAATCCCTATTGGAGGAATCTCGTTTTCCAATGTCAGAATTTTTGACAGTTGCTTCCCACTGCTAGACACCCTGTCTAATGCTTTAAGAAAATTTAAAGCTTTTACTCTATAATATGGTTGTTGTTGTAGCCTTCATCTAGTATGTAAAATTACAATAGAACCAAATAGCAAATAATCACGTCGCCCACCTAACTCCAAAGTTATACTACATTTGAGCAACGATAATTCTTTTCAGCCTAAACCAAAACCGCATAACCTTAAAATCGTTAAAAACAAACAACGACTCGAAAACACTTATTGAGGGCATGGGGGCCGCGATAAAACAATCATTATCAGATTTAATTCTCACCTAACTCCCGGTCATTTGTCCTGCGAGTGAATCTGACAGCGGCCATTAATCACTTGCCGTCAGTCTGACAGCTCCTGAACATGACCCTATTGAGTCTAAAGTTTAAAGGGCGTACCTAGTTGGGGACGCAGGGATGGAGGAACGCCGGGTGGAAAGGCTGATTGGAAGCAATGCCGTATGGTGTATACGGCATTGCTTCCAGACCTAAAACTGGATATAGAGGACCTAGAGTTAACAGTAATCGGGAATAAGTGATTTGTAAAACAATCCATTATGTTGTTATTACTAGGGCTGTTTGAGAAGTTCTCGGCTTTGAGAATTTTTCCAATGAAATGATTTAAGATGATTTTTTCAATTTTAAATTCAGTCTTTAACTAGAAGATATGGCTCTAAAAATTCAAATTACAACAAATTTTAATGACTAAAAAAGTTGATAAAAAAAAAGTCTTACACAATGATCACCGAGATCGACTACGTCTCATTGTAATGTAAATATCTCCGTCCCTGGTAACTTTAATTTAGATTTGAATAATGTATTGTAATACTGAAAACCAAGCCAAAATTTTTCGACAGTGAAATTTATTTTACGTATTTATATAATTTCATAGAAAGCCTTGCAAGGTGGGTGTGTGAGCGTCTGTGTTGTCCCAATTAACAACAATCCGATTATCGTGTTCGTAGGGCTCTAATGCACATTTTTTATGGTAAAGACCTAATAAATTACTATTTCCCGTTCAAAATATACTATTATTTTAGAATATAAGAGTTATTTAATAGAGTATATTCCTTAATAAAAAATTGTGGCCTTAATCTGTAACACCCACTTTTTCTAGAAGATTTCTTTATAGCTCGATTTTCCACGCTCACTAAAAGATTAGGCTATTATTTGGCGTGATTTTAATAAAATTAAACTAATGAATAAATTCATATTATAAAATGAATATAACATGAATCTCTTTAATACAAAATATTTTCAAAAAACTCAATTTAATTTCCGAGCTGCCTGATACTTTTATCGGAAAACGCGGCACCGGTTTTTCAAAGACATTTATTTTTATTATTACGATATTACAAAACAAAAGTAATGCTATTTTTTAAAAGCTTGTTTATCTTTCTTTCTTTTATCAATTTATTTATTCCGAGATTAGAACATTTTTTTTTTAATTTTAGGCGTTTTCTTTGAAAATGGACGATTTTCAGCAAATGGGGTAGACTCGTTTTTAAATACCTACATTTTCTATTTTAACGGTTGTGTATTTTTTAAAATCATTGCATATGTCTGTAAAGACATACAAAACTTGTTAAAAATGACAAAGACTAATTCTGCGTTCACAATTCAATTTTATTAGACTTTGCAATAATAGCGCAACTGTTTGAAAACGCGCGCCTTCACACTTCTGCTGACTTGGCGCAGAGGGTTGTTAAATTTTTTTTTTCTAATTAAGCAATTTACAAAAGGCGTGGGTTTTAATCTAGTTAATAATGGCCCTTTACATGGTATAAGTTATACGCTTGCAAGACAGGCAGAAGTATGTAAGGCCGAGAACTTTTCAAACAGCCCTCGTAGCTATACCAATCCATCCAAAAAAAATGACAAAACTACTTAATAATAATAATGTTTACTTTTCTCCAAGCATCTTCAGACCTTTCATCAAAATAGATTCTGAGGCGTGACATTACAAACAGACCAATGCTTCAACACTATTTAGTTGAAGCCAAGTCATTAATTAATCCTCAACTACAACTCTCCTGTCTCCAATTGTGTACACGGCCGTACCTATCGTGTTCCACCGTGATAAACTCCGCGGCATAATAATCGTTGTTTATTGAATTTAAAAGTTTAACCACCCCTGCCAGAGTTTACAAGTTCTTAGCCCCGTGATAGGTTTTTAATTTTCGTTTGCTTTTTCATAAACTACACCCCGGGTAGTTCAGAATATAGTTTCGTTGGATAGTTTGAAGGTTCTGATGTGAAAGTTGATAATTGTTTACCGCATCAGCTATCCTGTTTAATTTTAAAGAATTTCCGGTTTAAATTATACAACGTGTAACAAAACTAAGTGATAATACTTTAGGGTGTGTATTCGCTGTGAAAGTAGCAGCGCATAAAGAGTAACTTTTCTTTTATTTTTGGATGGAAAATTCAAGACGCGGGGGCGCTTGCTTATACAAATCCAAAATAAAAATTGCAAGATGTTACACTCTGTATAGAACGATGCGAAGCTCTCTGGTGTTGAGGAGACTCGGCAGTGGCATAAAGGCTTAACAGCTATTAAAGTGAAACTTTGCACATAGCCTATAGCTTTACTCGAAAAATGGGCTATCTAACACTGAAAGAATCATCAAAATCCGTTGCGTAGTTTTCCAAGATTAAAGGGAACAACGGGACATGAGGGAAAAAAAGCGACTTTGTTTTATAATATTACTAGCTGTCCCGGCAAACGTTGCTTTGCCATAATATAAAGTATTTCGCCCATATTATTTTATTGAAGTGACTAAATAAATATGTCGCCATGGCAACGTCGATCGCTATCTCGTCGCACAAACAATGGTCGCCGTCAGTCTCAGGTTGTAATAATTTACTATTATTTATTCAACAAATGCACTTATCAATATAAAAAGTACCCAGTAGCCGATCCTCAGACCTACTGAATATGCATATAAAATTTGGTAAAAATCAGTAAAGCCGTTTCGGAGGAGTTCGCGGACTAATATTGTGACACGAGAATTTTATATATAAGATGTATAGATATAGATAATCGACTCAACGTAGCGTAGCGCGTAGGAGAGAAAGGAGTATCCGCCTCTCTATCAAGTATCCATTGCACCGCATTGTTGTTACTTCTTTCGTCTTCACTCCTCCTGGCAATCGTTGTTTTTCAGTATCTTCTAAATTAAGTAGACTTATATGAGTTAAAAATATAACCTCTTCAAATGCTATCTGCTTAATTCTTCGTCTTTCAACTCCAAGTGAATTCGAAACTTGCTGTCCTCATTTATTATGAAAGAATCTACGGAGTTCACCGTACGTTACACGTGCAGATATACTATAGTAAATTGAATATACAGTAGACCTACATCTTCTCAAAGCCAATCGAAAAAGCGCACGCACATATAAACGAGATTTCACATAACTGAAGGGACTTAACAAAAAGAGAGCGTTCACTCGATGAAGCGTTCAAGCGGTCTGTCCTGCGTTGGAGCGAAGAGTCACACAGAGACATTCTGACGTGGTCAGGACGCCTTCTGTGTCAGTATATCTAACTAATACAACTAAAACTGTTTAATATAGCACAAAGATATGGAATATTGTAATACTGTCACAAAGATCTCAAAAGCAGCTGCTTTAAAGCTAGACTAAGTGGCCGCTCTCTGTCTAATAGGTCTCTTAGAGAGCAAAACAATACAGTAAGTAAAGCTTGTATTTCAGTTGCCTGAATTAGATTACAAAAACACGGCTGGGTTACTGCTACTGTATTTATTTATGTTACGGATATACCTCAGTTAATATATCACCCTGAACAGGGTATTGTTTACATCATAATTTGTACGGCGGCGCTTAATCTTAAAGATGAGGGGAGCATTGTGCTCACACAACAATTGTCTCATTTGCTATATGTGAAGCTTTATATGCCTGCTCGAGTTGCAGAATAATATTGTGTAGCCTTGATATTTAAGTTAAAATCATAGTACAGTAATACCGGTTTTCAACAAAGGCGTGTGTTCTCTAGCGGCCAAGGAATATATTTTCATTGGCGACACGTCGACATTGGCAAAAGCATTTTTATCTAAAGTGATTTGCATCCTGATGATAAGTTAAGGATAATTAGTAATTATAGTCCCAATTTAACTGACAGTAGCTGTGTTTATAATTTGTCATGATATATCGCCTTTTCTTGCATGATACGAGGAGCAAAAGATTTAACCGTTAACTTTAAACTAGGCAACATTGGTTTGCACCTCAAATAACACGATTCCTGCAAAACCTGCATCTAAACCCTCCAGCATCCATAACCAAACAGATTTATGCCACTCTCCTGGCAGAGTTTTGCCACTCTACATGACTCTACGTGACGTAGGAACAATTAAACCCGTTAATAACGAGAGTCTCCATGCACGTCACTGTTGACGTCAGGTGACGCCGCCGTCAACCGTGATGGATGCCCTACATCGTGTTTATTGGATTTTCGAAATTTGAATTAACGATGTACATATAACAAACATTATCTTACTTTTATTATAAACTGGTTGACGCCAGCGTTTCAAAAATCTTAATGTAAAAAATAATGCACTATTCATTACTTTTTTTAATGGAAATTTAATTGGTATCCATTACTCAGTAAATGATTTAATGTGTAATGAGTGGTCCTCCATTACACATTAAAAAAAGTAATGTGTAATGTGTGGTCCTCCATTACACATTAAAAAAAGTAATGAGTAATGTGAATATTCACATTACTCATTAAAAAAAAAAATTGTAATGGAGTATCTTACATTGCCATTTTACAAAATAATGAGCCATTATCGGACCTTCATTGTCCATTAAATGCAAAGAATGGGTAATGTAAAATTTGTCTATTACATTACTATTAAAAGTATTGTAAGTATTATAGTGGAAGACATTTTAAATTTTTAAAGATGGCGGCCAAATTTATGTCTGAAAATTAGACCCTTCGCTGTCTCCTCGTCCTTTGGGATAATTGGGCCGAGTTTGGGCTCGTACTTCTGGATTTTTCGAGTACTTTTCAGATATCCGGGTCTCCCCCCCCCCCCCCCCAAATTCGTCCTTGAAGTTTTGATGTCTCCGATTTAATTCAGAATCGGGGAGGGGGTAGCCGAGGTATTGCCTTTGATGTTGGAAGAAACCCCGTTCCTCCAGGCCTATTGGGAGCGGAGTTATGGCTACTTTTGTAAGACGTTTGACAGTTGCCGAGCTGTCAATGTCAAAGTTTGAATGCTTGTAACTCGGCAAGTATTTGTCCTGGATATGGGGTTCTTCGGCTTGTTCTTCCTGGATTTTTCTCCTCTATTCGATCCTGGCCTCAAAATTGAGATTTTTTTTCGGTAAATCCTTCCATTCCTTCTTCCCTGGTCGTGAATTGGGAATTCAGGAATTCTGTTCTGGCCAAGTTGTAGATCTCATCGTCCTGATTAAAATGAGCTCTCACTCGGGGGGTCCAGGACTAAAGATGGCTGAGTTATGAGCCGAGGGGTTTTTTCCAGGGGGGGGCCGCAAGTTTCACGAGAGTGATGTTGGTGAAGTCTTGAAAGTTTGCTTGCCCGAAGGTACTTGCGCGGTAGCCGGGGGGGCGGGGGGAGAAGTGTTTGGGGGGTCTTTGAAAAAAAGATACATACATACATACTGAGCAAGTCAAATGAAATCTTTTAAAAATAATGTGTAATGGTACAGTAGGTAACCCATTAACATTAAAAATTGTAATTTGTAATGTACATTTTTAAAATACACATTAATTTAAAAAATGAGTAATGTAAAGATGATACTTTTCTCATTACAAAAAAAATGTAATGAGAATGAGCCATTAAAAAAAGGAATGAGTAATGGGAACTGACACCATTACTCAATACTATTTCACATTAAATTTCACATTACTCATTACTAAAAGTAATGAGTAATGGACACTGACTCCATTACTCATTACTAAAAGTAACGAGTAATGGAAATTTCTCATTACTTATTACTAGAAGTAATGAGTAATGAAACGTCAATGCATTAACTAAAGTAATGCATTATTTGCAACACTGGTTGACGCAAACAACTCTGCTGAACCAAAATTGGTTTGTCACGCGGTAACCGTATATTTTTCTGGGAAAAAAATATTCTATATCCTTTCCCGTGACTTAAAGAATCTGAATAATATCGAATTTCATCAAAATCCGTTTAGGAGTTTAAGCGTGAAGAGGTAAAAGGCAGACAGACGTACAGACAGACTCATTTTCGCATTTATTTTTATATGAATTCTCCTCTGCAATAATTTATATTAAGGATGTAACGAAATAATTGTCGCACCCACAGGTATTTAATGGACTTTAAATATTTATATCTATAATGCATTAAACAGTTTGATAAACAATTAAATAAGAACCTTGTTGTCAAAATACTCTTGAATTAAAGTTAAGAATGGCCATAAACGCATTGAAATACGATACAAAAAAAACCTGTGAAAAAAAATTTGCTTTGCTTTGTTTAGTGGTATATGTAAGAAGTACTTACCTTTTTAGATGGGCAGGGTCTTTTACCTCTATTGTTTCTGAAAAAAGAAAAACAATAATTGTTTTAATTGTTGCAAAATGTAAGTACAGTTGACGCGCGATGAACAACATTTATATTAATATCTAGTTTATATTATTAGCATTTCTAATGAGAAAATAATTAATAAATAACTATTGCTGGAAACTCCACTGCTCCTAAATACCTTGAACATCTCATAGTATTATATGTCATTTTCCGGGATTTAAAATATTCAGAAAAATAGCAAATTTCATCGAAATCGGTTCATTAATACGCTATTGAGTTGGTGGTATGCACAAAGGCCATGATGACTGCGTTCAGACATTAATGAACACAACGCTGCCAACTGCAATAATAATTCAATTTGCATTATCGAGCTGAAACAGAATAAACAAGAATCCACTCAGAGGAATTGGAGAGCGATCAGAAATTTCAATAAGTCGGTCAAGCTTGTATACAAATGCGGCCCAGATGTTGCGGTTATCAATCAGATGATTAGTCCCGATTGTGTTATGCCTTCTTTCGGAATTAATTTTGGAAGTACGAATGAATATTGAATATATTTAAGGGCAGATCCACCGGCAAATCATGACAACGTAACCAGTCGCAAATCGCAATTGTAGTGACGAGTGACGACTGGTTTATCCTTCATGGTGGTCATATTATAATGGTGAAATGTACTATCGAGGAAGTTGATTCCTAGGCAGATGGGGGACCTACGTAGTAGGGTCGCGGTATGTCAAACCCAGCTGACAGATCACAATTAACATTAAATGGACATGATCCGACCAAATGACGTTGGTCTGTCAACCGTCTAGGAATCAATTTCCTCGATGGTACATGACAATAATTAATCTTAAGCAAAAACGAGAGCACTAATTTTAGTTTCATTCAATTTTTTTTTAATATTAACATATACAATTTTAATATATACAAGAAGTAATTTTAAGTTTATTTAGCTTTGTAAAATAGGTTAGATATAAAGTGGCTTTGCTTTTCACATTCAGAGCAGTTGTTTTAAAGGCATGTGGCGACAGAAACCGCAGTTGTCAGCTTCAGACACCGGTGCCTACTGGAAACTCAGTTCTAGGCTTGTTGGTGTCCTAAACTTGAGTTATATAAATGAGAGACAGACAGTATTTAAGAGAATAAGAGCTTGGCTTTCGAGTTGGAGGTCGTAGGTTCGATTCTTGCATTGGAACTTAAGACGACTAAAAAATTATTATATTTTGTGTTTAGATAGCTTTGATTGAATGCTTGATTGTCAAATAAAAAAGGTTATGCGGTTATGCCTGCGTCAAATCAGTATATAAAAAATCGGTCCTGTTCCTGATCTTTCGTCCATCGTGTCAGTCTATTCGTCTCACAAAAAACATAGAAAAAGTAAACGACACTGGAATCGATTTGAAATCTTTAATTATTGTACTAGTTATAAATGATAAGCTAACAGAAGAAGGTATGAAGAGCTAGAATAACAAAAAACATACCTTTGAGCTTATTAGGCTTGAGAAAGTCGAATACAAAAGTGTAAGTAGGTACAACAATCTTAAATTTTGCTTTTTTAAGCACTAAAAATAAACATAATCGACTGGCAAAGAAGTGAAACTCAACTTTACCTAAACGACTCCATTACAAAAGATTACAATATTTTTACAATGAACGTTAAAGCGCTTACAGAATTAAAAGCAGCTAAATATAATCCACGTCTTTCAACACCCGAGCTAAGTAAATTAATCAAAAGCAAAGTCGGTCTAATGAAGTGTTGAGCCAGCGTTAGGAAACCTCTCACCTCGTGAAGATTCGGCAGATTCAAGTGGGATTGGAGGAAGGGAGGAGGTCTGGATATACTGGAGGCTGGCTGTAAACAAGCGCCACAAACCCGTGGATGAGCTAAAGAGGTAAATCAGGTGCTTCTGAGATTTCCAACTGAAATTTCTTAAGTGTGTAATGTTTTGGAATTATTTTAATGCGTCCGTGCGATATTACGTGTTCTTAGTTCTTACAATAGAGTTTTAGGTTTTGAAGGCTTTAGTACTATTAAAACAGTGAAGTTAAAAACATTATGCAATATACTTAGAGAACAGAAAATTCTTTATTTGTAGAACTTAAAACTAAACTTAAACTTTGAACACATTACAGGAAAACTATGCGATAGACAGTCTAACTGCTAACAGCAGTTTCTACCAGACAACCTAGTTATGAGGTTATGATTGGTAGATCTACGTGATTTGGTCGGCTTATGTCAAGCCCAGCAGAAGGATCACTAAGTTATGACACAATTCGACCATCGTGGTCTTTATAAATAAATTCGATAAATATTTAGGTTTTTTAAATGATAGTGAGTAGATGTTGTATATGCACAATCATTATAATATTATAATGAGAGTTTTTGTTTGAGAAAAATAATATATTGCAATGTAATTTAATTAAACAAATAAGTTTATCAGATAAATAATATTATGCATATTTTTTACTGAAATTACAAAAGAACTAGGCTGCAATTAAAATTAACAGGTCGTTGTTATTGTAAATTGTTATTTTGTAATTATTTTCAATTTGATCATGTTACGTATTGTAGTAAAATGATAGGCACAAATAAATTAAATTTCTAATATGTTGCAAATATTACTTTATAACTTAACATATTATTATTATATTTTAATATTATTGATGAATTTTGAGTTCAGGGTAAGTGTTCTTTTATATACTTTTTTACAATGTACAAACGGTACTACAAAAAAATACACAAATCTAATAACACTCTCAAGTAATTCGTCAAACCGTTGTATTGAGGCTGCAGAGCGTTTCAAACGTTACCATAGACAATATCTCGAAATCCAGAACACTCAATAGTGTTTTGCACCAGAGTGCAGCTGAGTAAAAGTACTATCAGAGAAGTTGATTCCTAGGCAGTTAGGGATCTACGTAGTTTGGTCGCGTTACGTCAGACTCAGCCGACAGATCACGATAGCTATGTCCACATTATGCAATTTCATCTCCAATTTTCGTCATCTTCTTTTTATTCAACTTTCGTTTGGCATAATATTCAATAATTGAATGCGTCAAAATCCACCCGCGTTGAAAGAAAAGTACATAGCGAGTGCTACGATTTCAACGCGCGTCACGGGCATGCCTCACGTTCGCTGTTGACTGCGCTATAACGCATGCCCTTGATGAACAAAAAAAGGCCCAGTGTGGACAAAGCTAATTATCATTGAATTGACACGATCCGACCAAATGACGTTGGTCTGTCAACTGCCTAGGAATCAATTTCCTCGATGGTACATCTTATCTTCTGTAATCAAACTTAGATGTAGTCAATATTTCCCGCTTATAACCGACCTAGTTTATACTATTTTCATCGGATTCAGCTCGTCTCAAGATACATTATTATCTGCAAGTTCCAAGTGAGGGAGTTTTGTGTGGCACCTGCAACCCGATTCACGGCTGCAAAATAGTTTCATTACAGGTAGGGTAAGCGCGTGAAGTTGGCTTTTCTGCCAATTGCATAAAAATTAATAATGGTTTTCTAATTTCTTTAGATATTTGGGTGGTTTTAATTATAATAAAATCACATATTTTCCGGAAAGTTAGAAAGTATCATGGATATTTTATCTATGTATTTACAACCCTACAACGCAATTTTGACACGTGTTTAGAATCGGAACTAAGGCCTTCTTAGCTTTCTATCTCTTAAAATATTTTAAAGTTCGCTTCACGGCCTCCAATGAATAGAGGTAACAGATAGACAGACGGACAGACAACCTTTCGAATTTATAATATTAGAATGAATTCTCTCTCATTAGTACTACTGTATCCACGCATCAAAACCTGAAGATTTAACCACGTCTCTTCACTCTGCCTACCCTACCCGCGGCAAAGTTTCCACAATAACATATTCCACTTCTCGATTCCCACCAGCGGAAATAAAACCCGCGCTAATACTCCGCGATACATTAAACTTTCGTAATGAGTTTGTACAGGAACCGCCGCACGTGCGGGGTACATCATCAGCAATCTATACTATCTTACTAACACCTCGATCGCGGATTCTTGGAAATCTTTTGTTCTCGCATGCGGCCGCTTGGGAACAAAAGCGCTAATAAACAAAATAAATATTAATATGTATATTTCAGATTTAAGTACCATCGAGGTAATTGATTCCTAGACAGTTGATAGACCAACGTCATAATATTTTGGTCGGATCATGTTAATCAATGTTAATTATTGTGATCTCGGCTGGGTTTGACAAAACTCGACCAAATTACGTAGGTCCGCAATCTGCCTAGGAATCGACTTCTCTGGTAGTACATACTTCTTTAGTAATAATTACAATTATTTTTTTATTAAGAAGTATGTTAGCAAGTTGTAAATGAAAAATGTACTTAACGTTCCCTATCTCAAAACTGACTGAACTGATTATAATGAAACTTGTAATTTATCAGCATTATCATTCAACAACGCAGAAACCGGGCACAGTGAATTTACAGTGAACGGCCCTTGAATCGTTGTCCGCCACCTTCTGCAAATCATCGGTCCGTCAAGGTACAGTTTATATAAGTAATATAATATCTTCACTTTGTATCGAGCGAATTGCAAGCACTCAATAAAAAAAAAGTCTCTTCCATTAATACTCAGCCGTTAATACTTTCTCGTAATCAACTTTCAGTTTTTATTAAAAGTTCTATTTTTATTAAAAGTTACTTTGCGCTTTTGACACATTCGGCGAGCTCCGCGAATAAAATAATAAATCTGCTCCGACCTAAATGGGAATCCAAACAATTGTGACACAAGATAAATGAATTTTAAAATATTAACACGCCCGGGGAAATGGAACAATCGTTCTTTGGCCGTAATTTGGTAAAGATACCTTCGCGCTTATTGTTATTAATGATGGTGTTGATCAGTATCAGTATGCGATATGAAATTATTTTTGCGATGAAGCTACTACTTATATCACAGACATAGATCAAGATAGATACCGCATGTGTATGTACTTCGCGTGCCATATCGCGTTCCCAAACGACGAGCAATGCTCGTCTTTCGAAAGTCTGTTCTTTAGTCTGCTATCGGAATCGGACGTCAATCGGAATTTTAAAAATGCCTAAATGCCTAAAAGTGCCGCTATTGAGCTGTAGAAATTCAAATAGAAACGTTGACCTAGATAATGGACACTTTTTTATCATCGGTATGTCACAGTGGTAGGAAAAAAGTGACACGCTCGTTTTCATACAAATGGAGCGACATGCGGCATCTATCTTGATCTCTGTGACTTATAGATTTTAGCTGGTACAACTGCTGCTAGTACAACTTTCGCATAAAGAGTTGAATGGACTCAGCAATCGTTATGATTGATATCGGTGATGATGACGACAAGATTTTTGAGCAAGTCTTAAATATTTCTGATGATAATGGGTATGGGGATCTTGATTTTAATCACGGTTCACCTAATGATATTAACAGAATTTGACGAGATGAATGAGATGAATGACAAGTCAACTCGTAGTTGAGTCAATTTATTATGTAAACTTAATTCAATAAAAAAAAAACATACAGATATTCGCAATGAAATGTTTTTAAAGTATGAACGTCAATTCAGAACACAAATATTCTAGATTTACATAGAATATTTTATAATATCAAAGCGAATCCACTAGAGATCGCTTTTGGGGACGCACCTTTATGCTTTGTCAGCGATGCGTCATTAAAAGATACTGTCGCAGTAATTATTGCGCCGTGCAGTCAGTACCCTGATTCCATTATTATAAACCAACAATATCATCGATATCGTTTCGATGCAGACTTGGACCAATATTTTTATAGTCTCATGTCATACCAGGCAACCGCAATTGCAACCATATTTTTGTAGTCTCATCATATCTGGTTGCGTGTGTCTAAGGGCGACGGTAGTTGCTTTCCTTCAGGTGACCCGTTTGCTCGTTTGCCAACTTATTTCATAAAAATAATATATTATTATGTTAATCTTATGACGTTTCAAACTAACGTCACACACACAGAAATAAATGTCACACACGTTCGGGTATAGTCTGTGCGCAACTAGTTGGCCGCTCTGCCGGTATGTGAGTATATGGGCAGAGCGGCCAACTAGTTGCGAACAGACTATAGGTCAAAACGCCCAAAATCAGTCGTTTAACATATTTTAAAAAAATTACAAAATATGAACTGTTCCGAACAATTTCAGACTGTATCAAAGCTGTATTAATTACCGGATTTAGATTTCAGAATCGGGGTCCAGGCCTGTGATTTTAGATGGAAAATAATTATCTCTAAAATGGATTTAAAGTAAAGATGCAGGGCGTGTATGAATGGGAGTGTGAATTCGAGTTGGTAATGAGATTTTAATACTGGCTGCAGGCGGCACTGCGCTAAAGCCGGGCTCACGCTTTTGGATTTCTCTGTATCTTCATTTCAATTTACATTACAACGGCAAGTTTCGTGTCTATTGATTTAGCTCTTGTTTATGTCTCGCTCTGTGTTTTAAAGCGTGCATTTTGATTCTGTTCCCGCGTTGGAAAAAAGTTCTTCACAAGTTCGTTTTGAGCAACTCAGGCTGACTACATGAATGTCTGACAAGGAAGATGATTCATGCATCGCATGGATGTATAAAAATTCGGTCCTGTCCTTTTTTGCTAGTCGTGTCAGTTAATCTGTCTGGAGTTATGAGAGTAAGGGAAGAGACTGAGAGAGTTCTATGTTCATAAGAGACACTTTGACAATATAAATTATAAAATCACTCCTTCGCAGCTGGTTTCGTTCTAACATATTATAGTTCTAAGGGTCATACGGGAGCATTTTTTTTTATTTTGTCTGCCTTCCGAATGTTTCTTTGTAGCTAGTTTTTTATCAATAAAAAAACAAAAACATTATCTATGCTCATAAAGTCTTTAATGCTTACAATAATGTGTATGCTTTTCCTACGGTTTAAATTATGAAGATGTAGTAAGCCCATGGGTTCTAGTGATGTTCTCGGTACTAACGACTCCGAATTATTGGCCGAAAGTTTTAGGGTTTAACCGTTAGCAACTAAGCGTCCGAGATAGTTCCCTGTAGACTACGTTTCCTAGGAATTGTATGTAATTGGAGCAATAATTTTGAGTTGCAGCAGTTTAGTAGTAAAAGCTGGAGTAGTTGCTATTAAGTTTTACATGATGTATTTTATTATTCAAGCCTTTTTAAAATTTAAATTTACGTTATGACGTCATTTTCCACTGGTCACATAATCGTTAAATCGATTCAGCACTTCCAGAGTTTGCTCCCTACAATGTTATAAACACAGAAACTATCAAACTACAATAATAATATTTTTACTTTATTTATTTATTTTTATCACCTTAACAATTCACTTAATAATAATCTAGCGCATTACATAAAACATTTTACTAATGACACTTTCTAGTAACATTGGTAGCCGTACCAGTATATTTTAACTGTAACACAGCTGCTACCTAGAGTGTTAGCAAAGAGAATAATAATATTATAAACATTCATAAAAAACACAAATGATGATATTCCTGTAGGTCTTTAGATTCACGTGTTTTATGTTTTATCAGCTCAAACATATAAGTTCATCTGATAGCACATTCAACTTTTAGACTTTCAAGATCCTTATCCTTAATCTGGGAGCACTCATCATAAATGTGGAAGTTTGTTCTACTTTTACCCCCAAACTAGTTAATCGATCATCAAACTCTGCATAGTTTGCGTCCTAGATAGTATAAGAACAAGATTTCCTATTTTCTATTTTTCAACGAAACTAGCAGTAATTTTTCAATAAACTCATTTCTATTTTATACTTTACGAGTTACGACTAGTAATAACCAGTTGTAAGTTGTTACCGTTAATTTCAGTAACGACATTTCAAATCCTACGTCGTATTTTTCTTATTATTTTATTCCTTCAGTTTATAGCACGACCGTGTTTTTAATTTCAGTCGGTAATCGTCGTTTATGATAAGAAAATTGATTGTTACGGTCTATTAGCTGCTTTGTCACGCAAGAAGCTTTTGAATATAGGTAAAACGAATATAACTTTTACCGTACATTAAATGTTACGAATGTAATCCATACTATATTATTATTATTATAAATGCGACAGTGTGTCTGTCTGTCTCTTACCTCTTCACGCCTAAACCGCTGAAGCGATTTTGATGAAATTTGGTAAGGGGGTACTTTGAGTCCCGGAAATGGACATGATACTTTATTATACCCCGGAAAAATATTATACATTACATCATTTATTTAATATTATTATATAAGTATTAGTTATCAAGAGAGGACGCGGGATAGAAGAAAGATAAATTAAAAGGGTTACTTAAGTTTGTACGGAATCTTAAAATATACGCATCGTCACATTTCGTTTCACAATCTTTGAATTAGGCAAAACGACTCTGATAACACAACCAAGTTATCCAATAACTCCCACCAAGTATAGTGCAAAAGTAAATTCTCCGACAGTGTTGCTTAGTTTAGAATGTCGGTTGTAAGTAACAAAGTTCGGGGTCTGAGGTACCCCCGTGTTTCACCCGGCGTGTTAACGTCTACTTAGTAAGGATACGTACAAATGAAGACAGAAGCACAATTCAACTAGCAGTCGTGTTTGTCTCATTTTTAACCGACTTCCAAAAATGAGGAGGTTATACGCTCGGATCTATTTATGGCAATTTTTTTGCACATGTCATAATCATGTCATGTTTGGCAAAGCTACTTGGGGTGATATAATATGATTTTGACATGCGCAATTTTTATTGCGCATGTCAAATAGTTTTATTTCGCGCGATTAAAAAATGAGACGACGACTGATGCTTAAAAAAATACAACACAATAATATGCTAGAAGTAGTTTTTATTATTCGTAGGCTAGAAGATATCACATTTAGACGCCACTACATGCTTTAAAAAAAATTAGGGGGAAAACGAGCAAACGGGTCATCTTATGGAAAGCAACTACCATCGCCCATGGACACTCGTAGCATCAGGAAAGTTGCAAGTGCGTTGTCGGCTTTTGAGAGATGTAACGCGTAAAAAATTACAGAGCAACAAAGTAACTAATGGTACTTATTGATGGTCAAAACTTAATGAGCTTATAACATTGAAACTATTTATAAAAGGGTAATCATTTGTAAGAAGATACAGCTAATAAATTGCTTCAAGTATTACTTGGGTTTCTTCAGATATCTTAGAAATGCTGATCAATACACAATTACACACTGATTGCTACAATAATTTACTTCTTAAGTTCATTACCCTACGTCGAGTAACTAAGTTATATTATAGTAGGTAATCAAATTTATTATAAAAATAAATATTATACTCGTATACGCGTGTATTTTTTCCATCCATGATCCACGTTTTTACAAATTATTTGACTCGTATTTGCTTGTAAATTTTGCTCTACCGCTCTGTTGCGTGGACCCATATTATAATATATCGAGCCTTGATAGCTATCTTAAGGCCCCGCTCCAGCTGCTCCACGTTGGAGTTGATGGACTTGGTAGTCCAAAAATCGTGGTCGAATGCCACCATGATTACGAAGCAATACTTTTACAGAACCGACATTGATCATATTTTTTTCCACGGGGAGGGCGGGAGAATCCTCATGAATTCCGGCCGGCGGCTGGCCCATAAGGGTATTATGTTCGACTTTACTGTGGTGTTACCCAGTAACCTATGGACTAAACTCCCTCCTGGTTACAACCTGCTGCTGTTAAATTGCAGCACTGTTTTACCCATTTGATCATGGGTTACATCTGACAATAACAAAGATATCCCTCTACACGTGCATACTCCCTTGTACCACTCCATTACGGACCAACGCGAAGTTTCACACAACAAACCCAGCAAACCGACACGTGCGAGTGATTAACGATTTCTAAAAAAACCGTCTGCGAGTGAATTAAACAAAGCTCAAATTTTAATGTATCATCTCAAAATGATTCAGTGTAAAAAATATGGGCCACTTACTGCGGCGAGATCCATTAATCTCCCGCAGGTCTCCACCCCCCGAGTCCTGGGCTTTTTGTGAATGTATGATTTTGGTTTTGTGGTTTTTGTGCTGGATCATTAGATTGTCACGTGCATATTGTACGTTTAGTAATGATTCCTAGTGTAGACCTTGTTTTATCTGTAGAAAGACAAAAGTCTAAAATGAACCTAGAATTTGCTGAGACAGAATGGGGCGTATTGCAATAATTCACAATCATATAATGTTATAAGTGTTACATTAATACCTGCAAAACTGAATAATTTCAATTTTGTTAATGTGTCACAACTTTGGTTTTTCTTACTATTAAAACCGAGTTTCATATAGTGAAGAACCCATTTTCAACATTCCATTTATGTAGCCTTTTATAATATTTTTATTTCGAAAGTTACTGTTTTTTGTTACAGAAAATAATAATCATTATTCAGAGAGAATTGGTTCCTAATCTAACCTTAAAGAAAATTTAAAATGCGATCAATTTTATCACAGTATTTTTATTAATAAAAGATAAAAAACGATAATAACGACAAAAACGATAGCAATGGAAAAGATCGTGTACTAAACAATAATATTATTATGTTGTAAGCAACGTACCAAAACCTGTTGACATAAAGCTAATTATCACAGGTGGTGAACACAATTACTTAGGTGAAAAATGTAGGTGGTCCTTCGAAATCTGTTCGCCCATTAGGGCGGGTGATAAACCTGGAGCAGGACATAAGCGGTACACAACACTCCTTTTTATGGTCACACTACAACGATGTATAAATATAGACTCTACAATATTTAGCAATTGCCAAAGAATATATATGTCGCAGTCGTCTAGTTCAATCTGCGATTCGATTGAATGACTAGCGCATTCATTGAATGACTCCGTTCAATTGAATGACTAAAGGACAACTCGTCAAAACGTTGACTGTGACGTTTAACGTCTTGACTAAAAGACAAGACAGTGAAGTAGTTAAATGGGATTTTATAAATCTTTTTAAGTAGCCGTTGGCGGCGTAATAATAAGTAAATCCACGCTATCTTATTATTTTATTACAAGTAACGTACGTTAAAAGTAAATTTAATCGAAAAAATATCACCACAGTGCTATCAGCTGTGTGAGCTGTTTGACGCCATATTTGTTTTCGTGATTAAAGTTCGGCCGAGTCATTCAACTGAATGGTGTCATTTAATGAACGCGCTAGTCATTCAATCGAATCGCAGATTAAGCCAGATGACTGCGACATGTACACTACGCGAACTATTGCATAGATTTTATCGCGGGCTTTGAGCGCGCCGACCGAATCAAGAAATCCACACCGCTGTGCCGGTCGGTGCGGCGTTGCCGTGCATCGTCTAACGTTGTTTCAGTTCGGCAGACTGCGGCACGGTGTTTGTGTGAGTGCGACTAGACGTATGCGAATTATAGTTGCATAAGTTGATAAAAAATGCTATGCAATAGCTTTACCGCGGTAGTCCCCGAGTGCCACACGTATTTTTTAAAATATAATAATAATATTTGTATAATAATACCGAATATGGATTTGCATATCGGCAAGGCTCTTATAATATTATGTATCTTGACACCAGATATTGCACAATATCCGCTATAAAACTCCCTTTTGTGAACCGGGGTGCTGATTAGTTATAGGACAACACCAAAATATGCAAGCGTACATTTTCGCTGCGGCATAGAAGAGAGTCCAGGATAGACAACATGTCAAGTAAGATAAGCACAGCGGCAATTTAGTCATAAGTGTCTACTATTAATGTTACTCTTGATTAATTGATTCATTATGAATATAGTTGTTACGTCTTGTTATTTTATTATTTGTGCGAAAATTCTGTGTATCTAGAATATTTCACATCAACGCTGTCCACGTAATATTATGGTTCGGAGTCATTAGTACTGGACGCCAAATTTACCGTACAATTTTCTGCACAATGTACCTTACTCCCTCGGCTTTGAGTTCAAATTCCAGTGTGGGTGCTGAGCAGGCTTATTTGCTGTACTTCCTATGGTGCTTGTTATAGCGTGATTCGCCTTCTCCGTATATTTGTTTATCTCGTGGGAGAAATTCTGTTTCTCTTTATTTTTTCTTTCAACTTTCGCAATATTTGCTTGCCACCTGGAATCGTCTATACAAATATTTATGTAAGTACTATTGTATTTTTTGTATTAAATTTTTATGAATAAATTAATTGGGCAAGGTGAATGAAAAGCAGGGTAATGAAAAAAAATGTTAATGTAAGAAAATGCTGAAAACAGGGGGATGAAGGTACATTTTAAATAAACATTTAAACAAAAAATAAAATAACTGTTTACACTTTATATTTTATAGTCCTTTATTCTGTTAATCACACTTTTCACATTAATTTCAAAAAATCCTCCTGGGGATCAACATCCTACAGAAGTTTTTACTTTAAAAACCGAAGATCATCAGAAGTGTCATCGCCAGAAGTCATTAATGAACAGTAAAAGTACAAAACGGTTTGTCGAACAGAACTAGTGACTTTGATGCGATCAAAGCAACGTATATGACATGTATTAGTGTTGCCATACTTCTATGTTTTCCTGGACTAGTCCGAGTTTAAAACGTTTAGAGAGCGTTATATGTTCGGTTTTTGGAAGTAGTGTAATTCTGAAATTCAGGGTATTTTGAGGGGTGGTTTGACTATACAAATTAAATTCAACTGAATCTTTTTCTGACATCTATAGCTATTTTATATTATGTTGTAGAACGTATCGAGTGATATTTTAGACGGCACCTTGCGTTTTCACTGAAGCGGAGCGGAGCTTAGCGGTGCCCTAATTGACCAATCGTGCTATTCCAGCGGAATGACAGCGAAGCGGAGCGAAGATTTCGAGCATGGTGATTGGTCAATTCGGCACCGCTAAGCTCCGCTCCGCGTCAGTGGAAACACGGCCTTACTTTCATTTCACTATATCAAAAAAACAAAAACTTGTCCCAAAAACGATTATTTTGTTGTACCTTCATTTCAATCTATTCGTACCTTCCTCCAGTTTTTGGACTGTATTTTCCGGGTTTTTAATAGTACTGTCCTAGTTTTAGCTTCAAAGATGGCCACTCTACTTGTATTCGACATGCCCCGACAGTGTCTTTGATGTGACGCTAAGACTATCAATTTACCATTCCTTAACGATACAGGTGTAGGAATATCACATATAATACGACAATTCGTAGAACATGATCGATAACTGTCGGTAGATAACTATATAATGCTAATGCTGCTTATGTGAAAAGATCTTAAATAGGATGTAACAAACAGATAGTAATACTATCAGAGAAGTTCTTTCATAGGCAGAAGGCGGACCCATGTAAAATAGTCGTGTTGTGTCAAACCCAGCTAGCAGATCATGACAAATATTGAACTGATACCACCCAAACAAATGACGCAAGTCTGCCTATGAATCAATTTCTTGGTTGAATCAAATCTTCTTCGATGCAGGTACTTCAGGGTGTGTAGTAGGGTGGAGCGATTTTGTATGAAGAATTTTTTTAAAATTTTTTTTAATGGCATAGCAATAGAAAGTTGCCTTGTTATGAGTAAATTCTGCATACAAAATATGGTTTACTTGTCTTGATGTTTTCAGGTGCCCCAACCCAATTGAAAATTCGAAAAATACGATTTTTTTGAAAACATTGGTCTAGTTTTGATAAATAGTATTTTTCTTTATTTAGTGTTCCTTGTAAAAAAAACTTCATTGTAATATGTTAAATAAAAGACTGACCCCTTAGCCAAGACCTTTTCTTTATCGCTTTTCCATAGAATCGCCGATCAAAATGTATGGAATTGACTTAAAAATTCGCGAATATGACGTTGACGTTCGACTCGTCTAATGTCAATTCGATACATTTTGATCGACGATTCTATAAAGAAACGATAAAGAAATGTCTTGGCTACAGGCTCTGGTTAGTGGTTTCAATGTTTTTATCAAGAAAAATTTAATATTTATGATATATTATCAAGGAATGATCATCAGAAAAAAATAGATTGTTTGGTATTAAATTGTTGTTTTATTTCACAATTAGGCATTTGAAACAAAAAACTACTTTAGTAGTTTGTTAATTACTTCTTCCATAAAACGAATAACATCTTCTTTGAAAACTATATTCACAACTGTACCATCACAGCCACCTTTTCTACCATCAAAATAATTTCTGCGTATACTTTTATAATTGCGATCTACATCGTGTGTGCTGATCTGTTTTTCATTATTTCTCATCGCATTTTTAACGATCAATGATAGCACTAGAATCCTTTGATGTAATAATACCAACAATCAACATCTTTTAACACAGATAAAGAAGCAGATAAAGCTATAATAGCAGCTGCTCCGTCAGAGACTCAGGTACGATCGCATACGAGAGCTAATGATGGAAAATTGAATCTCTTTTTCTTGGGTGGCTGAGCAGCTACTTATTATGGCGATTGATTAGCTTGTAAAAGCTACAAGAAGATTCTACAATTGCTTGAACTCGTTCTTTCGGTTGTTAAGTCAACATGCAAAGAACGCGCATAAGACGTCTGGTTTGGACCCATTATCTCTTTGTTACGCAGTGATTTTTTTTCTTGTAATTTCATTTTCTTCATATTTTTTATAGACGCATTTAAATCTACATGGCCTATCATCATTTTTCTTGCAGTTCTTTAATCAAGTAAATAATATACTTCTTTTTTTGGGAAGCGACGCTTTTCGCCAGATATGTAAAATTTCCGTAGCCAGTCTTTGGGATATATCATGAACTGTCGGCTCTTTAGTTGTTTTGTCAAGCTTTGATTCATATTAATGTGATATTAATTAATAAATAAGTAATTTTTGTAACAGAATTATGATTTGGTAGTTGACACACTGGTAACTTCTCCGATAAACCAAAAACGGGACAACATGTCTCTTTTCGTGTTTTGACGACATAATATGACTGCAATAAAGAGAAATACTAGGTATAAATTATATCGCAAATAGTATTTTATCAACAATCAATGAACAGGAAATTAAAAATATTACTTACAGGAGTTTATTTTCTTGTGGGTAGTGCTTAGAATCACTGTTTTTCACAAGCAGAATTACATTAATAGCGCGCACTTTATGGCGTTCGAACAACGATTGAAAAGTGCAATTAAATCACTTCTTCTGCCTCAATCTCCCCATCTATCTTCGCAATATTCAAGCTTAAACAGTTACGAACGTATCGGAATACACATAATATAAATCAGCGTTAATTTGGCAATATTAGAAGTTGGTGGTTTTTGACAAAGTTTTTCGAATTTCTCTAAAGTTCATGACGCTGGGGGCACCTCTAAATTTATTTTGATTTAAATAAAATTTTGTACGTATATTTGTGAGCAGTAACAGCAACTTTTTACAGGTATGCCGAAACGAATATAAAAAAAAGCTTTTTCGCTCCACCCTAGGGTGTAGGGTTAACTATCAAAGCAGTACGAAAAGAGTTATTTTTTAACCCCCGAAAAGGAGGGGTGTTATAAGTTTAATGTGTCTGCGTTTGTAAATCTGTCCGTGGCATAGTGTTGCATCCAAATGGCTGGACAACGAATAAAAAAAACTGAGGAAACGTAACTCCCATACTTCAATCGTTTTGAGTTTGGTTCTCAAGTTTCTTTTCGCACACTAAAATAATATGGCAATAGCTACGAAATACTATTGAACAAAATAAAGCCGTTAACAATAATTGTCACTTCTATAATTAAGTACACAAAATTCTTGCATGGACCTCCTTTTGCATAAAGTAGGCATGTATAATTCGGGTCACATTTTGTAGAATCGGAACAATTTTTTTTACACAGTTACTCTTCCTTAGTTTTTGTTATTCGTAATGGGTGGATGCATTTTGATTTAGTTTATTTTTGTTTGAAAGGTGATACGACTAATGTTTTTGTCAAAATCTTCTGAAAAATCGAACCGATTTTCCTATAGACTGTGAATCTGCCGCCATCTATTCTTGTACCCGAAAAAACATAGCCTACTATCTTGAATTGCAATCGAAATTTCTGAAATCGGCTTAACATGTTATGTAACAAGTCAGAAATTAAAACTCCTTGCTTAGTCGGAAAATTAAGATTGTCAAGTATATTCCCACAACGTGTATGGAGTAACAACCTTTGCCGGGCTAGTAACAATTTAATCGTTCCAATTAAAGATAGTTAATATTATATTAATCAGTTTTAGTGAAATAAACGTTCTTATTCTATTTTTTTCTAGCAAAAATATTATGTTTAAAAATGTAAAGATAACGTCTACATATTGTGGTGAATACGATTCAAACTTAACGAAGTCCTCACAGTTGTGATCAAATCGAAACACAGTTCATTATACGTTCATTTAACCAAACTTTATAAATAATTCTGAACCTGCAGCGACTATAATTGAGTTGTTGTTTGTCTGTTTATTCATCAACAGGCGCACTAAACAGACGTGTGTTTGGGGAAATTAAAAACGAAGGTAACATAGTAGGTAATGGTCAGTGAGGAATAAAACAAGTGATATTAGGAACAAAGTAAGACAGTAAAAAAAAAAAACACTTTGTTACGTCACAAAATAAAAGTATCCAGTAGTGAGTAGACCATTCTCTATTACTGCAATGTTTTCATGTTCGATGCAACATCAGCACAAATAGTAAACAAAAGGTTTTGTTCAAGATCTGACAACGGGTCTGTCAGTAACTTATCGGATTTTGATCGGATTTATTTTGCTGTATATTATGCTAGATTGACTTGCTAGCTGGGTAAGAGAAACCGATTAGTTCTGCTTGCCATCATTGAGAATATCAAAAAGGAATTAGAAAAAAAATGTCATAATTAGCAGGCGGATGGGCGTTTCCTGTAACCAAATGACTTCCTCAACGACCTTACTGACTAATTGATAGGGACGTGACTGATTTATAATATGCGGTTGTCACGGTACATAGTATTATACACCGAATTACTAATTTTTTTCCAAAATAAAGACATATTTTTAGAAAGTAAAGGCTTTAAAATATTTTCACTTTTTTCTTCTTCAATAATGTTCTATTCAACAACAAGTCCATCAGGTATTATTATTATTATTCTACTACAATTTGTTGTCCTTTGTACCTAACGATTGTAATAACTGTTAATCACTCAAACTTATCACTTAAGGGCATTCCCTACGGAGATTCCGTAATTTACCGTATTTAAAGCCTTATAAACTCATAATCTGAAAGCTACAAAGTTATAATAAAAATACAGCAATAATCTTCAGTATATCAACATTCCTTTCCACGTTTGAAATTTTCTATTTTTGTTTATTATACTCATGATATCAGCTTCCAAAGTAATACCAATTTATTAAAATTTAAGCATACATTCAGCATCTCCTTAGGATTTACAAATTACTTTTATTTGAAACACACGCCAATAGTTCGACAATATCATAAACTACATATTCCCCGTTTTAATTATTTTTAGGACAAATTCGAACTAATATAAGTAAAAATAATAGTGTTTTGGCGCAATCTCAGCAACGCGGCAAATGTATGGCCAAGGTCGTTTGCTCGGGGGACGGCCTTAACTTATGGACTGTATTTAGATGTCTTTACATAATAATAAATAAAATTATTACGTTTTTTTAAGAATGGTTGCATCCCTGTCGGGATGGATTCCCGGAGACCAAAGTGAAGTGAAGTTGACATTCCAATCTTGACAGATAACGTTTTGGATACTTGCGTTTGGCCCATTAAAAAAGTAATAACCGTGTATGGTTATTCTAAATTGCAGAATCGCGTACATAACTTTATTTAAAAATAATATTTTAATCTTACATTACTTACTTTTAACTCACATTCTATAATTTCAGTTACCTTTTCACTAATAATTACCGAGAATTAGCTTCAAGATAATTTATTGAGCGAATACCGAATATTGTCCACATATTGGGCACATCACTACTAATTATGTATAATTTGACGTAGAACAAATACCTTCAAAGGACATCACAAATTAACCATGCTACCGCATATCAAAGAAAAATCCACTGATCTGTCGACTAGTTGATCAACTGGTAAAACGACCGGTCGGTGTTTAAAATTACTTCAAAGGTCTTGTCCTTTGCTTCTGCCGCGTGACTTTTTCTATTTTTGTATGCGATTCAATTTAGAAAGTAAGGACAGGCATTGAGCACCTATACGGTTATTTGTCTGCAGTATGCTGTTGGATTTAATTTGATTTATTGTAAAAAAAAAAACTGTTTGCATTCCGGGAGTGCCGGCAGAAGTGAAAACTTGATTATTAACGTTGTGCATTTTTTTAACCCATTTTTTATGAAAATCGATTTTTTAAAAATCGTCAATCAAGTTGTTTCGATCAAGTTTCGATCAAGGTTTCGATCAAGGTTTCGATCAAGTTTCGATCAAGTTTCGATCAAGTTTTGAACAAGTTTCGATCAAGTTTCGATCAAGTTTCGATCAAGGTTTCGATCAAGGTTTCGATCAAGTTTCGATCAAGTTTCGATCAAGTTTCGATCAAGTTTCGATCAAGGTTTCGATCAAGTTTCGATCAAATTTCGATCAAGTTTCGATCAAGTTTCGATCAAGTTTCGATCAAGTTTTGATCAAGTTTCGATCAAGGTTTTAATCAAATTTCGATCAAGTTTCGATTTAGTTTCGATCAAGTTTCGATCAAGTTTCGATCAAGTTTCGATCAAGTTTCGATCAAGTTTCGATCAAGGTTTCGATCAAGGTTTCGATCAAGGTTTCGATCAAGTTTCGATCAGGTTTCGATCAAGGTTTCGATCAAGTTTCGATCAAGTTTCAATCAAGTTTCGATCAAATTTCGATTAAGTTTCGATCAAGTTTCGATCAAGGTTTCGATTAAGGTTTCGATCAAGTTTCGATCAAGTTTCGATCAAGTTTCGATCAAGTTTCGATCAAGTTTCGATCAAGTTTCGATCAAGTTTCGATCAAGTTTCGATCAAGTTTCGATCAAGTTTCGATCAAGTTTCGATCAAGTTTCGATCAAGTTTCGATCAAGTTTCGATCAAGTTTCGATCAAGGTTTCGATCAAATTTCGATCAAGTTTCGATCAAGTTTCGATCAAGTTTCGATCAAGTTTCGATCAAGTTTCGATAAAGTTTCTATAAAGTTTCGATCAAGTTTCGATCAAGTTTCGATCAAGTTTCGATCAAGTTTCGATCAAGTTACGATCAAGTTTCGATCAAGTTTCGATCAAGGTTTCGATCAAGTTACGATCAAGTTTCGATCAAGTTTCGATCAAGTTTCAAATTGAGTTCGAGTTCGAGTTCGACACAAAACACTACTCTCCAACCGTCTTACGCGTTTTGTATGGTTTTTCGATCAACACGAAAATCTATCGCGAGTTTCACAGTTTTTACCCATCCCACAAGTGCTCAACGCCGCTAAAGAAGTTTTCACTTCAAAAATCTGAATAGTGTATTATTTTATTTCTCACTCATTATGGTCCATTTAAATTAGTTGCATTAGTAACAACTTGCAATTACTTATACTAAGCCATGATTACTTTAATAAGACAATAATTAAATTGAATGGTGCACTGGCTAAGTACAAATAAACTAACATAAAATGACATCGAAAGTTATATGACGTTCAACTATCAATTATTTTTTATTACATACTCCTGTGTACTAGCACAGGAGTATGTAATACGAGTAAATAATAATTGGACAACGATCATAGCTAGGTAGCTATCTAAAGCTAAGTAGCTAGAGACATTTTAAAGCTTAGGGCTTAGACAAAGCCCTGTCCTTACCACAGTATTTCAGTGAATAATATTCAGGTATCTTTAATTTAATTTTGTTCCTGTGATTTTCCATTAATAATTCCTCGTAGCGAATAAAATACTTCGGATACGTCATAATGGAACAAAGTACGACGTAAGATTTAATTCTCCTTTTCGAAATAAAATTATAAGCTAAGTAGTCAGTAATATTAACATTTTATTACATGAGTTGTCAGTAGATACATATAAATATAAAAAAGTGCAACTCCATTTTTTTTAAATTATGTATACTTACTTAATGTTAAATACCTCATCCACACTAAAATTATAAATGTGTCTGTAACTACTTCACGACCAAACCACTGAACCGATTTTGTTGAAAGGTAATATGGAGATACTTTGAGTCCCTGGGGCCTGGAAAGGACAAAGGAAACTTTTTTTCATAGAAAAACGAAGTTACGTGCGTTATCTAGTAAAATTACATTTTATTGTCTGAGTTGTCAGTAGATCAGTAGATACATGCTTGTAATAAAACATAACATTTGTTATTTGAAAGTGTGTATAATTTTATATACCTTATAATATTATAAAATACTTATTTCAATAGAATTGAATGTAGAACAAGCGAGAATCGCTAACATTAAGACCTGTAACAAACATGTTAAGGACATTTCAGTGCATTATTAAATGGTGCATTTGAAACGCATAATGCAAGACACAATGGGCGTGTCGTTTAAGCCCGGGATCGTGGACAATCCCCGGGAATCCCGGGGAATCCCGTACAAATGGTGCCCGGGATAGGACTTAATCGAAATATTACAGTCCAGCCACTGCAATACGTTCGTCGGTAATACTGGAGACTGGAGTAACAGTTTCATTTGTCTATCACTGTTCAGTTTACTCGCAGTGGGGTAGAAACATAAGTTTCTATAATATCTATGGTAATGTCTATGGACGCTTCACACCACGTCAGTCTGGCCCCATGCTAAGTACCTGAAGGACTTGTGTTACAGGTACCATACAACGGAAATATATTTAATACTTTTATACTATACATATATTTAAGATTTTTATTACATAATATACATATTTAATACACATCCAGACCCGGGAAGATTGAAAAACTTTTTGTTCCGTCGGCGGGATTCGAACCCGCGACCCCCGGCTTGAGCTGCCACACACTCAACCAATTGAGCCACAGAGGTCGTCATTTCATTCTAACCGTGAAAACCTACAGCAGCAAAACCTACCGTGTAATGGATGCCATGAATGGATGGATGTTATTTCTATATTTTTTCATTCTATGTTTTTCTAACGTTAAAAAGCTATCCATCTAACGTTAAAAAAACAGCAAAAAAAGTAAAATGGCGAAAGAGTCCAGTGGAGCTACAATTTGTAGAGCTATCCATACTAATATTATAAATGCGAAAGTATGTCTGTCTATCTGACTTTTACCTCATCACGCCCAAACCACTAAATCGATTTTGCTGAAATTTGACATGGAGATACCTTGAGTCCCGGGAAAGGACATGGGCCACTTTTTATCCTAGAAAAATGTATGGTTCCCGCGCGATAAACGATTTTTGGCGCAGCGGAGTTGCGGGCGTTAAGTTAACCATCTTATTTACCTACTAGGCATTGTACCATTAGTACAGGCAGGCGTACCTACGTTAAATTCTCATCGGCTTCTGTCGATTTCACGATAATCGTGATCTGTCGGTTAGTCTAAACTCTAACCCGACCAAATAACGTATGTCTGCCATGTACATACATACATATGAACATCAAACACGTTGGCACAACCCTACCACTTATTTCAGAACCTAATAAAGTTTTTCGAATTATTCCAAATTTAAAATTCAATTGGCTGAAAACCGCAATATATTACCGCTCAATGGGGAGGTTGGGGTCAAACACACAGACACTTCATTATTAGTTAACGACCGCGGAATGTTCGGTAATTTTTGAAGATATATTGTATTGTACGTGACAATTTATTACAATTTATAACAATTTATTCGGTGCGGACTTTAAATTGTTTGTTTCGGAGAATTATTTTGTCGCCTTTGTTGCGCTGCGGACGCTTTTGGTTATAACGAAGTAATGTGTGTTGTAAATAAGTAAAAAAGCCTAGTAAAATAAATGTACTATATCTGTAATAAAATTATTTATATAAAATAATTATGCCAATCAATAGGGAATAATATTACGCAAAGGTTAACATGTCGCTCTCTTTAGACTTGCGTTACTCGAAGTTAAAAACCTATTTGCGTAATATTCAAAACATTTTATTACAGATGTAGCAGGTAGTAGGTACATTTATTTTACTAGGCTTTTTAGGGTTCCGTACCCAAAGGGTAAAAACGGGACCCTATTTATGAGACTTCGATGTCCGTCTGTCCGTCTGTCTGTCCGTCTGTCTGTCTCCAGGCTGTATCTTAAGAACCGCTATATCTAGAATTCTGAAATTTTCACATATTGTGTATTTTTGGTGCCGCTATAACAACAAATACTAAAATTAAAATAAAATTAATATTCAAGGGGGGGCTCCCATACGACAAACGTGATTTTTTCGTCTTTTTTTTGCTCCTAATCAATAATGGCAACAGCTAAACGCTTTAAATTTTCACAAAATCCTTAATTATATTTGTAATTTAATTATAAATAATAAAATTTAAACAAAATAAATATTTAAGGGGGGCTCCCATACAAAAAACACAATTTTTTGCATACTTACTTTCTGATTTCTCTCTGTAACGGTACGGAACCCTTCGTGAGCGAGCCCGACTCGCACTTGGCCGATTTTTATTTACTTATTTACAACACACATTATTCCGTTATAACTAAAAGTATCCGCAACGCAAAAATGCGACAAAAGTATGAATGAATACTTATTTTTATTTTATTTTACAATTTATGTACACACTGTACATAATGAAGTTAAATAACCAGCTTAAAACTAAAAATATGTTTTGTGCAAAGGTACATCTTATTCCAAAAATACTTAATAGTAAATCAAGTAACAAAATACGGATAATAAACTCATGTAACGGACTCAAATCCAAACTAAATTAATAAGTGTATGTCATCAAATTCAGTCTCCAGGTATTCCTAGAAGCTGCAAGCTGGAGCTGCGAGCTTATGTAATTTGGCGAAACAATAAGATCTCTTAAGAGACTTAACGGGATGTATTTCGACATACTACTCGTTTATGAATCTGGTGCATTTCGAGATTCTCATTACGTGGAATTACGGAAGGCAAATGCTTTGATTACAATGCTAGAGGGCGACTAGCTTTTATAATTTATGTTGTTTTTTATTACTATGCTATGATAGAGTATGACGGCTCATACTCTAGTATGAGCCGTCATACTATAGCATAGCATAGTAATAAAAAACAACATACAGTACTCCCAAATCAATAATGCGCATGCGCAATCTTCGCTGATTGTCGTAATTGCGAAAACACACGAATATAATAATATTATGAAACCTAAGAGCCCCAAACAATTCACTTGCATTTGCACCTTGTTCAAAGGAAATAGAAGTAAATATCCTATAGTCGGTGGCTGTCCGCTGTCGCCGGTCCGTCAATAAGTGCTAACATAACACCGGGAAGCCATCGCGGCGTTACCATGGTGACGTCCAAGCAACGTCAGACGCCTAAACGCCTAAACGGTAAAACATCTTAGGAGTTGTTTGTGCTCGTGACTTGGTCGAAAATTCGTAATACGAAAGATGTAATTCAATAATTGCTTATATGGCGTTGGAGAGGAATAGTATATTCTTCTCTTTCTACGGGTCTATATTATGCTGTTTGTTTTCACTTACCTATTTAACCTATATTTCTGTTCTTTAATTGTTGAAGCTGCATTATTAACGCCAAGCTCACGGTGTAATTCCGCACCCCTTTGTACACAGCACTTATTGAAAGTTAAGCCGTTAAAACTGAAAGCCGAGCCATCAATAACATCCACACCGCAAGACAGGCGAGCCATCCATCAGGCGTTACACAAGCTCTTTCCCACCACTGTAGTCCGTTCATAGTTTAATTTACCCCTGAAAAGTAATAATAAGACTGTCGCAAGATCAAAATCACCCGGTATATATCTCATGCTACCTTGGTAACTAAATGAAAATACATAGTACCAGTGCCGTAAATAGGGCGGTGCCACCGGTGCCCAGGCACAGGGCGCAGACTCTGGGGGGGCGCAAGAATGGCCAGACCAGGGAGGCCTGTGGCCCTGGAAGCATTGCTCTGGGTACCTATAATAAAAAAAAAAAACCGGCCAAGTGCATGTCGGGCCACGCGCAATATAGGATTCCGTAGTACCGCTAGTTTTTTTTTAAATTTTTGTATGGTCAATGAATGAATATTTGTAACGAGTTTTACACTACTAACAACATCATCTCAGTTACTTTCAAAGGAATTTGAACGAAAATTTCCTTTATACTTCGCCGAATACATACATATTTTTAGTAGTTGATCGACCGAGTAACTTATGAAGTCTTCTTAGCTGTGATAGTTTTTCTTTTAGGGCCATTCTAGTTTTGAGCCGAAAAAAATAAATCAAAAAAAATTCGTGAAATTTTACATTTTTAGTATTTAAAATTAATAATTATAATGTTAAGAAATAAGAATACATGTTAACAAAGGATTTTTACAATATTTAACCAAGTAATTAACTTTTTACAGACTTATCAGAAGTGATGAGCGATCTCAACCAATGAAAAAATCACGAAAATTTTGCTTTTGTTAAAAACGACAGAAATAATCAAACTCTCTGTTGCTAATATAAAAACTACAAGTGGATTAGCGCTGCCTACGTGCAAAATTTATTTGAAATTAAATGAGTCGCTATATTTTTTTTTTCAAATTACAATTATTGATAACAGAAATAACGGAAATTTTGGTAACACGAGTAGAATCAAGAATAAAAACGTGCCTGTACTTGAGAAAAAGAAAATGCTCATTAAATCATAAAGCCAACTATATTTCAATACTATGTTAACTATAACACTAAGATATTGTTTCTTAGACTTATTTTTTTAAGCTGCCCCAATTTGCTAAGGTGTGAAAGTAACATATAACAGGCGTGACGTTTTGGTACTTTGAGCTATCGAGTTATTAGGAAAATGTTAATTTATATACTTAAAAGTGTTATTAAGTTATAGTTCACACTGGTTACTATTATTTACATTCATAAATTTATTGATACAAGATTTTTTAAAAGTACTTTTTTGTCAAGTATGTATTAACAGATTTTTCGCTGTAGAATAGAATGAACCTTTAAATTCAGCAGATTTCCTACTCCTGTGAATTTCCAGAAGCAACCATGTAGCTGGTAGAAGGTCACTGGACCCTAACGATTATTTCCAATTTAAAACTTAATATTTCACAAACGGATCCCTAAATCGGAAAAGGATCTGTGAATACTCGTAATATTTAAAAAAAAACCTATCCAACGACACCCCACACGATTGGGTGAACGCGAAAAAAAAATCATCGCCACTTGATGTGTAGGGAAGGTACCGTAAAAAATATTTTATTAAGATTTCATGTACCATTTTGTCGGCATCACTAATATGGGCATTCATACCAAATTACAGCTTTGCAGGTCCTTTAGTCTCTGAGCAAAACCGTGGACAGACAAACAGACAGACAGACCGAAACTATAAGGGTTCCTTGTTGACTACGGAACCCTAAAAAACAAGGGTGCAGTTATAGAACTTCGCACAGGGCGTAAAAAAGGCTATTTACGGCACTGCATAGTACCATCGAGGAAATTGATTCCTAGGCAGTTGATAGATTAACGTCATTTGGTCGGATCATGTCAATTTAATGTTAATTGTGATCTGTCGGCTGGGTTTGACGTAACGCGACCAAACTACGTAGGTCCCCCATTTGCCTAAGAATCGACTTCTCTGATAGTACATACTTATGAATATTATATTTCGCTGGCCCCGGGCAATAAAGGCGTAATATCAAAAATCGTTTTGTTCAGGAGAGACAAAATAAGCTAATTTGTTTATAGTGCAGCGTACAGTGGTCCAAAACAAGCGTTCGAAGTGTCATAAGGAAGCTAATTTTTTTACCAATCTAACCATATAAAAATAATTGTAACAGTGTAAATATTCATTAAAATGATTGAAAAAATGTATAATACAAATAATAATCGATATTATTTTATTTGCAACATTGTTCATGACTTTATTGACACACCAAACCTCCGAGTTTCACGACTGTAAGAATATAATACGACGTAGTTTTCATTTTAGATTTCGAGCGTACCAGCCGATTACCACCTTCTTCTGGGAAATCTTACAGCCAAAGCTTAGCTGTATCATCCTCTAATCACTATTTTAGAATCCTATCAATGAATCATATTTTTATATAATCATTGTAATGGACTGAGTTTATAATGTGATTTTTAACGATTTTGGACGAAAGTCTATGAAATCAATACGTATCTTTATGTGTTTTTACAATTTTTTTGTTTAATTAAATTTTATATGATAATCACCTAAAAACGCCTATGAAATGACATACTTTTTATTAAATATTAAAATTTGGGAATCCACACATTCCCTGAGTTCGACTACGTCTTATCTCGTAGTAGTGTGAATATTTCTGTTCCTTATAATAATATTATGTAATTGACATTTAAAAAAGAAATATAATATCACTGCTAACAAGTCTAAACTAAAAATGAAATTTATTTTACACATTTATTTATTTTTACAGAAAGCCTTGTAAAGGCGCGCCCCGCATCTGCATTGCCAACAACGAATAGTGCTCTACTGCACAAAATTTGTATGGAAGAAACCTAAGACATTACTATTATCATTTTTAAATTTACTGAAGTTATCTATACTTATAAAATTACATGTCCTGACTGACTGACTGACTGATTCATCATCGCTGAGCAAAAACTGTTAAAGTTACAGCTACGAAATTTGGTGAGTAGGGTTGTTTTATTAAGTAGACGCCCACTAAGGAAGGAATTTTGAAAATTTTACCCCGAAGGGGGTGAAATAGGGGTTGAAAGTTTGAATGAAAGTTCGTCATTTCTTGAGTTAGAAACATGAAACTTTATTTTTGGGTTACTGATTAAAAATGAATAAATACATATTTAAGCGTTTTTGGAAATTCTACCCCCAAGGGGGTGAAATTGGGGTTCAAATTTCCAATGAAAGTCCGTTATTTCTTGAGTTAGAAACATGAAATTTTATGTTTAGACTGCTGATTAAAAATGATTGAATACGTGTTTAAGCGTTTTTGGAAATTATACCCCCAAGGGGGTGAAATAGGGGTTGAAAGTTTAAATTAAAGTCCGTCATTTCTTAAGTTAGAAACATGAAAGTTTATTTTTGGACTGCTGATTAAAAATGAATGGATAGGTATTTAAGCATTTTTGGAAATTCTACCCCCAAGGGGGTGAAAGTGGAGTTCAAAGTTTCAATGAAAGTCCGTTATTTCTTGAGTTAGAAATATGAAATTTTATGTTTGGGCAGTAGCCCAAACATAAAATTTCACACGAATCCAATCATTTTTAATCAGTAGATTAAAAATGATTGGATACGTGTTTAAGCGTTTTTGGAAATTCTACCCCCAAGGGGGTGAAATAGGGGTTGGAAGTTTAAATGAAAGTCCGTCATTTCTTAAGTTAGAAAAATGAAAGCTTATTTTTGGACTGCTGATTAAAAATGAATGGATAGGTATTTAAGCGTTTTTGGAAATTCTACCCCCAAGGGGGTGAAATTGGGGTAGAAAGTTTCAACGAAAGTCCGTCATTTCTTGAGTTAGGAACATGAAAGTTTATTTGACGTTTGCGTTTGACGTTTGCTTAAATAGCGTCCCGTTTTTACCCTTTGTATAAGGAACCACAAAAAGGGGAAAACTATCCATCTTTGTTATTATACTATGTTAACGCGAACGAAGTCGCGGGCAACAGCTAGTATAAAATAAGAATAATTTAGTAGCATTTACTCCTTAACAAAAAGAATGGCCTTAATCTGTAACACCCACTTTATCAAGAAGATTTCTCTATGGCCCAATTTTCAATCGTCATTAAAATAGTAGGATAATATTATTTGGCTTAACGATTATAAAATTATACTAATAAATAACTCAACTATTTAAAATAAATATATTTTTAATCGGTTTATCACAAAATATTGGCACTTTGATTTTTGTCAGCAAACGCGGCACCGGTTTCGCAAATACCTTTTTTGTATCTTTATATTATTGTTAATAAACAAATACTATACAATTTTAAAACAGCAAGTTTATTCTTCTCACTGTAATCATTTTATTCATTCCGAAATTATAACCATTTTTTGAAATTTTAGGTGTTTTCTTCACAAATTACCGATTTATAGCTACTGGGTTAGGCTCATTTTTAATGACCTACCTTTGCAATTTACACTGTTAAATCGCTTTTTAAAATCATTTACACATAATATGTACAAAGATACACAATACTTATTTAGAATGACAGATTTCGTGTTAAAATCCAATTTTATATTGATTTCGCCATAACTGCTTGAATACGCACGCCTTTAGATTTCTTCTGACTTGGCGTAGATGGGTGTTCAAAAAATTTTTCCTAACAAAGCAATCTACAAAAACCGTGGGTTTTAAGATAGTTAGGAATGGTTCCATATGTGGTATAAGTTACACGCATATAAGTCACGCAGAATAGGCTGCGTGACTATTTTTTTTTTCTTATTGGTAATTGAAAGACCCTTAAAAAATAGAAACATCGCTGAAAGAATTACTCTGATAGCTTAAAAATTCACCAAGATATGACAATTCAAACATCTCATAAAATAGACCTGCCCGAAACGCTCCATACAAAGTGCTACGAAAGACTGACGTCACTCTTTCGTAGTTTGTATGGATCGGGAGAGAACTTTGTTCGATAGGTATATTAAATATTGCGTTTATGAAAGTGGTTTCTTAACAAAAGTTGCTTTTAATTGCATAAGTTATCGAATGGTATACAAATATTAAGAAATTTAATTGAAAAAAATTTCGACTTGATTATCCAACTTTGAAGGCGCATAACAAAAAAAAATACAAATGCTATCGAGCTGAAATTTTGGGAACACTTATTTTTTATCGTGATTTCTTTATTTTATTAACAAAATTCGCTAATCTTTGACCTTGTCATCATCCCTATTATGTCAGGGAAAACTTTTCAAACAGCCCTCGTATATTAGTAGACGTTCCACGTGGCTCCGCCCACGTAAATTAGGAATTAACGGGAACCGTACATTTTCCTGCAAAAAAACAATCCTATGTCCCTCATCGTGGTCTACTCTATAGCTGTGCCAAACATCATGAAAAATCATCCAGTAGTTCGTGAGATTAGCACTTTCAAATATTTTTCCCAATTTTCTCCTCATTTTCCTCAGATTCCTCGCTCTTATAGGTCACAGTGTGATTTTATATAACCTCAAGCCTTCCTCAATAAAGAGACTATCCAAAGCAGAAATATTTTTTTGATTTTTAGAACAAAAAACATAAACAAATTCTTCTACTTCATAACAAGATGATTTATATGATTTTCCCAATCCTTCAACCCACTATTTATAATATAAATAGAAGTGATATAATTTTTTCTCGAGTTTTTAATGATCTACAATCTTGTCGAACATTATTTTTTTATACGATTTACCTTTTGAAAAAAACGGAATAACACCTCATTTTCGTACAATATTTGACATTAAATATTTTTTTAGAACAGGGGGATCGCCGGGGACTTTTGAGGTTTTATTTATAATGTTATACTGAACATCACCACAAATTATCAGATCTATTCGAAATATTCCTAGGTTGAATTTTCCGTGCTAATAAGTTTACGTAAACGATACTAGAAAGCATGCGTAGGAGTCAAAGTGATGCAGGCGTTCAGCGTAACATGACCGTACGGCGCCAGGATTACAAAAAAATCCGGTAAGAAAGGCGTAATGGCTAGTTCGGCGTAATATGTTGTAATACGTTTGTTACCAACAACGTGATGATTTCTTAAGTTTTCGCGAGTATCACTCATGATATTATAAGTTTAAACACTTACGGATTTTGTCGCGGAGCACTTTTATTAATCCCGACGTTTCGGCTACTTTACAGCGGCCGTGGTCACGGGCGGACTAAGGTGACAGATGTCCAATTTCTTGAAGTTATCCAACTACCCGACGACTCATCAATATTTGTTTGCGTTCCGATCTACGCAGAACGAACTCACAGTGTCTTGAAGCCGAGGTATCATAGATTTGTGCTTTAGTTTGTTTATCACTGGATCCCAACTAGATGGCAGCACCCAACCATCTTCGCGGTTGAAATTAGGGTGTTTTTTAATTTCTATGGCCTCGCGTATCATTCTTGGGCGGTATCGTGCTTCTTTTGCCAGTACTTGTGGCTTATCAAATCTTATGTAATGGCGAGGTTGATCCAGTTTGTGTTCACAAATTGCGGACTTGTTGTTCCTGAAATTGGACACCTGTCACCTCAGTCCGCCCGTGACCACGGCCGCTGTAAAGTAGCCGAAACGTCGGGATTAATAAAAGTGCTCCGCGACAAAATCCGTAAGTGTTTAAACTTATAATATCATACCAACAACGTGGTTAAATTCAATACTCTTATTCTTTGCTAAGATGTTCACCGGGTTTTTGTGTTTTATTTCATAGAGTAATGTATAAATACATTTTTGGTTTTCAGAGAATTTTCCGTTCAATAAAGCTGTCATTATCATTTATTATAACTAAATATTAATTTAAAAATATGAAAAAATTGGGGTGATAGACCGATACTCAGAGAAGCCAAAAATCGAATAACATTAAAAAGAGTGTAACCGGCGTTTACCACTTTATTCCCCGGGGCCAGCGATTTGTAAGAATATTCAATAGCTACCATGCGTATATTGTACAAACTCAAAAAACATTACCTCCTTGCGCGATCGGATAAAAAATAGAGAGCAAAAATATTTATTACAGGCTTTCACAAAAAGCCACTACAAGCACTCGCATTTATCAGACAAATGCCTCCGAGCGCTCATCAAGAACAATTTCATGTCATAATTCAATGTTTTTTATCAACAAAAATATTCTTTTGATCGTTACAGTCGAAATAATTGATGAACAGACAAACGTCAGCTAATGCGGAACAAAGAATTCGTTTTAACAAATCAAAACTGAATATTAAAAGGAGATCTTTTCTGTTTCACGTCTTGTATTTTATCAGACAGATTTGCTTACTTAATATTGATAATAATAATTTGTGTTCATACTAATATTGAAAATGTAAATGTGTGTGTGTGTAAATGTGTATGGAGATATTATTAAGATTTAGATAAGTAGTTTTTATTCCAAAAAAGTATGAATAAATGATGTACAATAATAATATAAGGAAGCAATAGAATAATAATATTATGTATTTTGACGTGACAAAGTAGCAGCTGACAACATTGAGTGAACAATACGAGTATTATCTACAACATGGGATTTAAAACTTCATAGGTAGCCCTAAGTTTTAAGCTTTGATTTATGTAAAATCGTTGTTAGCACGTGGCTTAACTAGTAAATATAAAATAAACAGCTTATTCAAAATTCAACCCAGTCTAGTTCAGTCCTAAAATACAGTTTAACCCCAGGCTTTAAACCCAAACACGAAAGCCATAAATAAAGTACACGAATATTGAAAACACTTGTGACTATACTCACAAACATTTCTACTACAATATTTACACGATATTCGTATTTCGCAAATGTAAAAACACAACAGGCAAAGCTTTACACATGTCGCTGTAATCCTCAGCGAAACGGAGGTCGAGTTATTATAATATGGTGAACATTGATCCCCACAAAGGCGTTTGTTAACATTCTATATACAGAAAAGCCGATTATAGTTTATAAAATGTGAAAAGTGTTCATGTAAATTAGTTCGAATGTAATATTTTGTAACAATTAAGACTCAATATTAACTTAAATAATTTCTGTCATGATCCATGGAGGGAGGCCGATCATTCTGACTACCACAAACCGTCTTGACTGGACGTAATTTCTTGCATTTCTGCATGCATGCACGAGTAAAATCCTATAGATAATCCATAGACAGACCGCAAGTTGCAATTGGGACCGACTGCAGCAGCTCTAGAGCGGTCGCGTAGAAATTTGCACCGACCACTCAAGAACTGCTCTAGTGGTCCGTGTATTGCGGATATTAATGGAATACTGGAAATAAAAAACGGTGTAAGTGCCAAAAACAAAATGTGGAGGAATCGTTGATCAAAATAGTGGCACTTACAAAATTTTGGCACTTACACCCTTTTTTATTTCCGGTATTCAATTTAGTATGAAAAATGCGACCGCAGCCGGTTTCGACTGCAAGATGCGATTCGTATGGCCTTACTTGAGTTGAAATAATTGATTTTGAGGCAAATCATTCTGACAACCGTCTTGAAACCTTCGCCAACCATTTATCAGACTTATCGCTAGGCAGTTCTGACGCTATGAGGCAGTTTTACCTTACGACTGTTTTGTCAAAAGTAAGCGGTAAGCCTTATACGTATTGTATTATGTGAACGCGTAAAGCCACATTTATTATTCCATTGAGGAAGTCGCTCCAATTTTCTCACCGAAAATTCGATCTTGTTTATAGGACGCGTCGATCAAAATCGCTAACAAATCCTCATCGATTTTTTCAACAAATTGTGGCACGTGTAAAAATGTTTGTACCAGAAATAAATGTCCCGAATATCGGTGTCCCGTCCAATATAAACACGTCAGATAATGTGTGCGCACACACACGCTTCCGCCGGTAACGCCTGTCACGCGCCGTGCACCGTGACGTCAGTGTCACGCTGACGGCTGACCCCCCGACGGATGCGATAATGTTTTCGCAAGAAATGGCGCGATGTTTTCTTGAAGGCGCCGCGCCGTGAAATAATAATTTTCTGGGGAAACTGACATTTGAAGTTACATGCTGTGGTTTATTAGGTTTTGTGACAGTTGTCATTATTCATTGTCCATGACTCTGCGTACACTCCCAGAATTAAAACTAAAATCAATCATGCAAAATTTTACTATTTTGAAAACCTTAACATTTATACGGTATTCAAACATTCAGCATTCAAACATCGTAAATATGAATTGTAATGGCATTTCAAGTTACATAAATATTTCCGCGGCCGTGTAGCTGTTGGAATATTTGAATCATTTTTACCAATAAAACTCGTCACATCTTATTGACGTGCCAAATGTGCAACGACTTGAACTGCAGCGTGAAAATATGACAGTCGAACATGGCGTGACGCGCGTCACGTCGCACGTAAACACGCTCCGTCATGACAGTGGGGTTATTGCGTGTCAGTCAGTATCTATGGCAATTTGTATTGTTTTGTCGTTGATAAGAAAAAGTTGCACTCTAAAAAGGTATCTAATTCAAAGCGAGTAATGTTGATTTATGTGTTAAATACAAATATAACGTTGTATAAGCTGTAAAACTGCTGACCCAAAAGTATAAAAAAATAAAAATATACGGAATAAAAATAATAACATGACATATTTGTCATGATGTTATAGATACAAAATATGTTTTGTGGTAGTAAAACTCAGAGAAACAGAGGATGTTCCATTTTATTTACGTAATAGACAACTTGGGTGAGAAAATGTGATAAAAATGATGTTTCGACTAACGAGCAAACTGTTCATTTTTACCTTTTCGGAATTTGTTCTTTTTCAGGCTTCGGTGGCGAAACGTAAGCGACTTAATTTGAAGTTTTTCCTTCTACGGTAAATGTGGGAGAATTTTATTGTTGGCTAAACATTTTCGTGGTCGAAAATATGAAGTGTGTATTCCTGTTAACATTTACCGATTAAAATAATCCTACTATCTTAAGTCATAACGTCTATTTTATTTTATTAAACTAGAAAAATTCCTTCCACTTTTTAACAATTAATTAAATACAAGAAATGACGGTCTTTATTATTTTGTCATTATGTTATAAAATGAAGTCTTAGTTCAAAAATCTTTAAAATGCCGTCTGAACTGAAATCACAATTTATTGCTTGTAAAACATGTTATTTGATTTTGTATATGGCTTCATGCAAACTCATGCCGAAGCATGCATATTTTAGATCCCATCGCATATTTCGTAAATAATAAAAATGTAATACGAAGCAATGTGTATAGAAGCATATTACTGCGCTTTCAAATGCGCTGACCGGTTTCTATCCTCTTTATAATTTTCTTGTGTAAGTTGTATTCAGCTTTTGCAGCGTTGTGGGTTTTCGTGATTACTTGTTATAATATTAAAATACACAAAATATACACTGAATGTGTTGGGTTTTGAAATTCTAGTTCTAATTTAACGCTGAATGAGGATTAGGTCACTAAGGAGTTTATTAATTAAATGTTGTAGTCTCCACTTACATTTACATATATTTTGCATTCACCTTCATCATTATTTACATTAAAAATGTGTATCTACAATCTACATACTTGTTAAGTACATGCTGATTTAAATATTTGAAAGCTTGAAAAGTTTAATTCCGCAATTTATGTCACGCAAAAGCATTTAAATTTTAAACTGTTAGCATGAGCATAAACAACTTGTAAAAATTGTCGAATAATTGCTACATCATGTTGGATAATGTTAAAGTATCATGTGACAGGCTCCATAAATCAATTTGCTAACAAAAATGTACATTAGAGATTTAATCAGACTGAAATTATAGCGGTATTTGTTAGCACGCGTAAATATGCATCCGCTTGTTAAATATGCAGCGAGCGTGCACGCTGTAAACACGCTGAGCGCAAATATGTGGATGACGTGGTGGCGTGCCGCGTGACAGCGACCTAACTGAATTCGAATTTCGGCAAGTTACGAATTCGAATTTCGGGGTATTCTTTGGAGCGAATTTGAAGGAATTAGTTTATAATAATTATGTGCTTTGAATGTGATGTTTTAGAAATATTTTGATGAATTAGGTCTATACTCTGATCACTTAAAGCATGACTCTCGTAGCATACTCGTAGCTAACATTTATTATGCTACGAAGATCGTGCTTAACCCTTCGATCGTGGATTTTTGGAAATCTATTGTAATTCTACTGTGTCTGGCTCACTGGTGAGCTTATGGGGCTTGATGGGTTAAGCTGGTCGCACTATAGGAACCTAATAATGTACTTAATGTTTCTTAAACTCACAATAAAATTTTTAACTCCATAATATTCCCCACATGATATTTTAAAAAATAAAAACCATCTTACTTTGGGAAGACTGTAAAAATATACTGAAGTTAAATACTCAAAAACAATCATAACTCGTAAAGTCAATTCATCAACAAACCACAAAAAGTCAACAAGTATCAACACTCAACAAACACTACATTAATCACCAAAGTATATTCCATTAATCTTGATACTTTCCAATTAAAATCAAGCCGGGAATCCGAGGCGGACACGGAAAATGCACTTACCTTAAAAATGTAGCATTCTCATGCATATGAGAGCGCGTTTTACATATTGTGTGCATTTTCAGCGGGAAAAAAGCGAAATAAATATTGTGTTTGCGCACGACGTGACGGAATAGAAAAAAATGGCGACGTTTGAATTTAAATTCTTCACGTTTTATTTGTACACGTATTAAGTTGGAGGAGGTTTTACGGGCTGATCTTTTTAGGTTTATTTTGTGCACTTTTAGTGTATTTTTGATCTAGAGCGAATATAAAGACGGAGGCGGATCATACCGATTGGACTGATCGCAAGCTGACCTGACTGGACTCTTGCCACAGATTACTAAATAGCTACAGCTCTTGCTCAACAGCTGGGAGGCTAAAATGGTTGCTTTGGAGAATCATATTATGAGGAATAATTAAATGTTAGATTTTTTTTAAATCACAAAATGGCCACTCTGCTTGCAATTCATGTCTAGTAATTCGTACTAATTTGACATTCGTCAATTTGACTGTTTTATTGCAAAATGCGACTATTTTAGCCCCCCCTGTTCTTCAATTTAGTAGAAATCAAAATCGGTTTAGATAATCAAAGGATATTGAACGTCGTAATTATTATAATAGTTTTCATCCCAGAAAATTAACAATTTCCGAAATTGAGAACATCATCTAGAAGCACTTAATTTCCATTTTGAACCATCGAACGTTATCACCTTAACATTCTGACAGTCATCTAGGCACAATAATTTTCACATTACACGACTGTCGTCGATTCTATCTTCGGAATTGTACGAAGCATTCGTATTCTTCGTAGCGTCTTTATTAAACACAGCGCTTCTAAAATTAATGTCACTTACGTGTTTTGTTTCTTTTAACACGCCGTGCCGCCCTTTTCACGTTGTCAATTAAAACATCCGAATGTTTTTGTTACTTTCAAGAAATTCTGTAAATTGGTTTCTTGGAAAAATATCGCAATGGACTTTTGGTTTTAAATTTTAATCTTATTGATGTTTTTTTATTATTTTAGCGAGAAAAATGTAAAAATGCTCATTTAGAAAATGTTATAAATTCGTTTGTCAGAAGTGTGATTAAAAGATATTACTATCAGAAAAGCAGATGACAGACCTACGAAACTTTATCGGGTTATAATATTATCATTAATGAGTCTATGACTAATGATAAAAATTTTCATTGGTGTGATAAATGTAAATTAGCCTAATATAGGCCTAAAATAGTGTAAAAGATACACATAAAAAGTAACCTACCTTCATCAGCTTAGCCTATAGATTACGCAGGCTTAATTAGTTTAACCCACACATGTAGACGAAAATAGATAACTCTGCTTGTACAAGTGTACTCATATTAATGTATACTTATAGTTCTTTACTAATAGTATAAATGTGAAAGTATTGTCTGTTACCTCTTCACCTCAAAACCGCTGAACCGATTTTGCTGATATTTTAGGAGATACTTTGAGTCCCGGAAAATTATATAAAAATGTACGTTTCCCGGGGGATTAGTGAATTTTACCGCAACGAAGTTTCAGGCGTTATCTATTCTTAGAAATAATAATACAGTGTGAAATTTAAAGCCTGTTATTTATTGCACGAATATTCTGTAAGTGTTGAAAATTGGGTAAAACAAGCGTCAAGGTTGAATTTTGTTGAAACATCAATGACTCTCAGATCAATCAAAGCAAGATAGCGCACGATCTTTGTTATAATTGAGACCACAAACTCAGCTATATTTTACACGTGTTTACGCACACATACCTACATCAAAATACGCTACTTTTGATCTCTCGTACATTACTCCAACCAGCCATTTCAGTCATTTAAGGCCCCGTCCGCACTGCGAATTTTTAACGCGCGATATTATTATTATTCTCGTAAAGAATCATGGCCAAATTTGTATAAGAGCTGGACTCGACTTTTATTTTTGATGTCCCAAAATAAACCATATTTAGATTTGGTTGTTCTTATGCTCTAAACATAATTCCGTTTCAGAATTATGTCTAAATAGCCACTATTTTTTATAATAATTAATAACGTTTACAATTATTTTGAGGTTAGACTTAAGAACTACCTTTTACCCGACTGCGGTGTAGCCTACAAGTGTATATTCAGTGATCTCGTTTCTAATTATTTCAATTTTTCCTAGAGTATTACCCAAAAAATAGAACGAATGCGAATGATCGCCGGCTGTCAGAACATAACGAAACTAAAATATATTGATCTTTTTTTTTGTAGCTATTTATAGACACATTTCTAATGACTTTCGATGGCTTAAAATATTAGGGAATTTTTGCTACTAATGGCATATCGGGACTCCACCGCCCACCTGGTACGATTTGGCCATTGTTATTTATTTATATGACCCTTCCACTGGAAGTGTGGACTGTGGATACTTACTCTTAAAAGATTATGTGTTAAAGAATCGTGACAAAAATCCGCGCGGTTAAGACTAAGTGCGAACAAGCCCTTATTGTCTGTAAAACTCTGTTCAGTGTTCATACTTTATTCGGTCTGTGTTCTCCAAATAATATGTGGTCGCACGTAATACATTTTAGCCACACCAAAGTTTTCAATTATTCGCCAAAATGAGATTCCAAAACAAATCCTCTAAGCCCCATAATCTGTTTCTATTACAACTTCCCGAAGTTGCTAACTCTATACAAAATTTATGGTATAAATAATATACTATGCTTTTAACGGCGTATTGTTTATAAACTTGTGGTATTTTCCTCATTTATTTGCGTGTTATATTTCGGATTAAACTGCGTAAAACCTTTAGGTGAATATAAGAACGATCAGAACATGTTTTTTTTTTCATTTTTATCTTAGAACTAGATTCTGGAGTTTTTATTGTGTTTGAAACTGAAAATAAGAGATTTTGTAGTGTGATTAATTTTTAGATAAAAATCACATCAAAACTAAGTTTAGGATATTCTAGGATTTGTTTTTTCAATCGACTCAAGCTGTGTGATTTCTAGCAAAACCATTTATTTACTGGGAGACCAGAATTAGGTGAAGGCTCGATCAATTGAAACCCCAGTGAAAGTTCAAACCAACTTACAAAATAAATACACTGAGGCCGCAGTCACAAAGATTAAGTAAGCGTGAACAGAATTAAAGGAAAGAGTTAGGTAGAGTTCTGATTGTAAGGAGGAATTTATAATCATCAAGACATCAAAATATAATATCGTATTATTTATTATTCGTAGTTATAAGAGTAAGTATAGTTCACACAACATGCCACATAAAATACCTACAAAATAATAAAAATAATTTAACATAACAAGCCCCAGAAAATAGGGTTGTAACCTAATTCATGTTATTGATTAATAAAATAATTTTAATCTCATCTTCACAATTAACATCAAAAGCTCACATTCCTAAAAAATACAATGTTATTTTAAAAGAATTTAATAAACAAAAAATCTATAAAACATTTCTGTGTGGATTTAAGTTACCCATTAGTTGCGGCTAAAAGCTCGGCTTTTTAAGGGCTTAAAAGTTTTTACAGAGCGTTCTGTTAAGTAATGTACATTTTGGAAGCCATTTTGTGTTATTGTATTTTCCTTTAGAATAACTCTACCGTACAAGTATCTGCGATGAATTAAAGTTCAAATAGCTTGTGAATTATTTCTTTTTTAAAAATCAATACTTTAATAAGAAACAAACATTTTTGGTCGTAACATTATATTATAATTTGGAATAAGATCGTCACTTTTATCCTAAAAATATTTATGTGTTGTTTTACGTGGAATAACCCAGGTAATTTACATAAAATATCGTCTCGTTATAACTCGAGAACGGCTGAACTGATTTAGCCTATTTTAATCTTAAAATATTCGTGGAATCCCAGCGAAAATTTAGGAGTTAAGTAATACAGGTTATCTAGTTAGGTATAATATCGAAGTTCGAAGTCTCTGTACGCTACACGCTCACACAGCCGTCAAAGGAAACATTAATTCCGATAACGTCTCACTCTCGTGAAATATTCACGGCGGCCATGTTTGTATTGTGCCCAACAATGGGATACGTGCTTTACGTTATCGATTGCTTTCTATTTTCTTTTATATTTGACACCACATTAAGTTCGAAAGATTTATTTGTATCGAAAAGCTTTGAATTGATCGTTGAGTTTCTTTTGTGATAAGTTTTTAGTTAAACGCTGAAGGTCCTTACTAATATTTTTGCGAAAGTGTGTCTGTATGTTTGTTACTCCTCCACGCCTAAACTACTGAACCGAATTAGATGAAAAAGTAAATCTGCTGATACTCTGAGTCCTGGGACATAAGATGTTTTTTATCCTGGAAAAATGTACCGTTTCCGCGCGATAAACAAATTTTAGCGCTACAGAGCGTTGTCTATTTATTGTATTCTATAATTGATACAGTTATAGAATATGTAGTTACATACGTATGTAGATTTCCTACATTGCACCATCGAGGAAGTTGATTCCTATGCATTTGAGATACCAACGTCATTTGGTCGATCATGTCAATTCAATGTTAATTGTGACCTATCGGCTGGGTTTGACGTAATGCGCCCAAACTACGTAGGTCCCCCATTTGCATAGGAATCAACTTCTCTGATAGTACTTTCCTAGTAGAGGTACTCTGAAATTTGAGGAGTGTATTCAGGATTGGAGAAAATTCTATGAACCTCGGATACAGAATACATATTATTAAGTACAATTTTAAGTATTAAAATATAGATCTCATCGTCTATTTAAAGTGTTGAATTTCCGAATGTTACTCGTATTGCTGCTATACTTATTGTAGCTTACGTACTTGTCTTATAAATTAATATATTTAATACAATTTAGTATAATTTTGCAATAAAAGGAGGAGATTTAATAAAGTAACACAAATTATAATTATAATTTCAAAGTGTAAAACGAAAAAAGAACGGTCATATCACAAAAATACTATCTTTCTTATGCCAAGCTTTGCAGTTCGCTTCTGAACATCTGTTTTAAAACTAGCCCAAGTTTAAATAAATGATTTTACATTTGTAGAAGAAATTCAAACTATTTACAGTAGCAAACATTGGCAGTACAAATACCGCTTCAAAGGACAGTAATTTGTACAAAAGGCCGGACGTTAGATCAACATATTTCTATCAGGAGTCTTTAACTTTGATGTTCGTGTTAGTTCCTTTTCCTCGGGGAGAAACGGATTTGTGAAGGAGCGAGTACACTAGTGCATGTGTCGCGCGTTTTAAACGCGTTGTAATAACTATGAGCTGAATTCCTTGAAGTATAAGTGTGATATAATATATGAGCTTTAACCAACTCCAAAAAAGGAGGTTTTTTAATTCGACCATAATATTATGTAAGTTTTTTATGTTTGTTCGCGTAAAACTTTGTCGTTTATGTACTGATTTTCATAATTCTTTTTTTGTTGAATGGAGAACATTTCAAAGGTGGTCCAATGATAAGGAAATACTATCTGAAGTCAGTTTTTTTTCTTTGAAATTATAATTCCCACCTCGGGCAAAGAAGTTTTTTTCACAAATCGCGATTAATTGCTTTGTTGGTCTGTCTTCGTCGAAACTGTTTAGCTTATCGCAATAAACAGTAACACCCTTAATATAATAATATCTATGGACGCTTCACACCACGTCAGTCTGGCCCCGTGCTAAGTACCCGAAGGACTTGTGTTACAGGTACCAGACAACGGAAATATATTTAATTCTTTTATACTATACATATATTTAAGATTTTTATTATATCATACACATATTTAATACACATTCAGACCCGGGAACATTGAATACTTTTTGTTCCGTCGCGCATCGGCGGGATTCGATTTTCGAACCCGTGACCCCCGGCTTGAGCTGCCACACACTCAACCAATTGAGCCACAGAGGTTGTTAATGTTGCAAATAAAATTATTATCTACATTGTATAATATACAAACCTTATAGTTGTAGATTGACAGACACGTACATAATATCGTCTGATTACTGATGTCAATCTTTACATTACGAAAGGGTTGAAAAGTGCTGAGTTCCCGTTCTTTATATTTTAGTATAAAAGTTACCATAGTAACAAAATACAAAAGCGATTAAACCTAGATTAAACACTATCCTACACATTACGACAATTCTGTTGCTATCTGACCTGACTTTGACGGATGAGATATTACCTAAAGATATAAAGGTTTTATTTTTAGACCTACTTCTTTCCAGAAATGTCCAAGTAATGTTACTTTTAAAATTTCTATTGTGACACTCGTTTCTTCTTATCCCTTGACAACTTCTATATCTATACTTATTATAAAACAAAGTCGCTTTTTTCCCCTCATGTCCCTTTGTTCCCTTTAATCCCTAAAACTACACAACGGATTTTGATGATTATTTCAGTGTTAGATAGCCCATTTATCGAGGAAGGCTATAAAGCTATATTTTATCACGCTAAGACTAATATGAGCGAAGAAAAAGAGGAAAATGTGGAAAAAACGGAAAAAATTATTTGAAAGGGCTAACTTCAACGCGCTAATCTCAGGAACTACTGGTCCGATTTGAAATTTTTTTTCAGTGTTAGATAGTCCATTTATTGAGGAAGGCTATAGGCTATATTTATCACGCTAAGACTAATAGGAGAATGTGGAAAAAACGGGAGAAATTACTCGAAAGGGTAAGCCCTTTCGAGTAATTTCTCCCGTTTTTTAGTCTAATATAAGTAATAAGTCTCGCGAACTACTGGAGCAATTTTTATGTTATTTGGCACAGATAAAAAGTAGACTACGTGAAGGATGATAGGCTATCGATTTTAATCATTTCTTCAGTGGCTATATATTTTATACCCGTGCGACGCCGGGGCGGGTCGCTAGTTACTAAACAAGGTATTACAAAACTAAGTGATAATACTTTAAGATGTGTACTTGCTTCAATAAATTTTGAAAAAAATTATACTTAAACAAATTATGTAGTGTTTTATTTTCATATGCGGTTAATATTAGACGGTACCTCACAATAGAGACTCGACGTTCAGAAAACATTTTGTATAAAATTCATACTGAATGAAAATATTTGATTTGATATTATGATTTAACTAACAATACTAGGTTTTATCAGTCGACTAGCTGTTGCCCGCGACTTCGTCCGCGTTAACATAGTGTAATAACAAAGATGGATAGTTTTCCCCTTTTTGTGGTTCCTTATACAAAGGGTAAAAACGGGACCCTATTTAAGCAAACGTCAAACGCAAAAGTCCATAAACTTTCATGTTTCTAACTCAAGAAATGACGCTCTTTCATTGAAACCTTCCACCCCAATTTCACCCCCTTGGGGTAGAATTACCAGAAACGCTTTAATATACGTATCCATTCATTAAAATGAATGGATACGTATATTAAACATCAAACTTTATTTTTGTGCTACTGATTAAAATCAGTAGCACAAAAATAAAGTTTGATGTTTCTAACTCAAGAAATGACGGACTTTAATTCAAACTTTCAATCCCAATTTCACCCCCTTGGGGGTAGAATTTCCAAAAACGCTTTTAAACTTATCCATTCATTTTTAATCAGCAGTCCAAAACTAAACTTTTATGTTTCTAACTTAAGAAATGACGGACTTTCATTTCAACTTTCAACCCCTATTTCACCCCCTTGGGGGTAGAATTTCCAAAAACGCGTAAGGGGCCGGGTACCCTCGAAATTCTCATACATACGTAATTCCAAAATCATTTTCTCATACGAAAATATTTAACATGTTTGAGTTGTTTTTCAGTTTAAAATAGTAATTATCTAGGTTCCTGCACAAAAATTTACTTCAAAATATTTAAACATTAAAATTTTTTTTTTGTTTTTAATTTTTTTTAGTAAATTTAGTACTTAATATTTAAACACTAAAAAATAGAGTAAAACACTAAAAAATATTAAATAAATAGTAAATTTACTACAAAATATTTAAATACAAAAAAAATATTTCTTAGAGTTTTTAAATATTCTGTAGTAAATTAATTATTTATTTCTATATTTTTTAGTGTTTTACTCTATTTTTTAGTGTTTAAATATTTAGTAGTAAATTTACTAAAAAATATTTTAAAGCAAAAAAAAAATTTTTGTGTTTAAATATTTTGAAGTAAATTTTTGTGCAGGAACCTAGGTAATTACTATTTTAAACTGAAAAACAACTCAAACATGTTAAATATTTTCGTATGAGAAAATGATTTTGGAATTACGTATGTATGAGAAATTCCAAGTGTACCCGGCCTCTTAAACACGTATTCAATCATTTTTAATCAGTAGCCTAAACATAAAATTTCATGTTTCTAACTCAAGAAATAACGGACTTTAATTAAAACTTTCAACCCCAATTTCACCCCCCTGGTGGTAGGATTTCCAAAAACGCTTAAACACGTATACATTCATTTTTAATCAGTAACCCAAAAATAAAGTTTCATGTTTCTAACTCAAGAAATGACCGTGAAAATGACGGACTTTCATTCAAACTTTCAACACCTATTTCACCCCCTTCGGGGTAAAATTTTCAAAATTCCTTCCTTAGTGGGTGTCTACTTAATAAAACAACTCTACTCACCAAATTTCGTGGCTGTAACTTTAACAGTTTTTGCTCGGCGATGATGAATCAGTCAGTCAGTCAGTCAGTCAGTCAGTCAGTCAGGACATGTAATTTTATAAGTATAGATAATCCATACAAATATTATAAATGAGAAAATGTGTCTGTCTGTTTGTTCACGCCCAAACTGCTGAATCGATTTTGCTGAAAGTTATGGAGATACTTTGAATCCCGGGAAAGGAAAAAGGATACTTTTTATCCCGGAAAAAGGTACGGTTCCCGCTTTAAACGAATTTTGGAGCAACGACGTTGTCATCTAGTTACTACTTAATACGATTTTTTTTGCTAAGCTCACTATTGGTGTTTGTCAGTCGCGTCAACGTTCAAACTATTAATGGATGCTGTTTACATAGAATTAAAACCTTGAGAAGAGGCATTCCATACAATGGTCAGCGCAAAAATGTGTCACCCTCGAAATGAGTGAGCTCACTCGTCTGAGAGCAGTGTGCCTTAGGACGCGGTGACAGTCGGACGTGTTTAATTCATTGATTACTGCGTTGTTTCTCGCTACATTTCGCTCTAGAACGATGTGTGAATTCCGACAGTGCAGTAGCAACACGAGGAATACAAATAAAGCCAAAGGTGTAATATTTCACACGTAATTAGTAAGATTTAATTAATATTTAAATTATTGTCTTCCATTTTACGAGAAAAATCAAAGCAAAGCGTAAAATGAGCGAAAGAGAAAGTAGTATATATGATATTACTGTAAGACAAAAAAGGACGACAACATTTTCTCGATTTGATTAAAACGTAAAATGAGCGAAAGAGAAAGTAGTATGTGCTATCACTGTCAGACAAAAAAGAACGACAATATTTTCTCGATACACATATTGCATGAAAAACATTGCTACAGTTTTGATGGCGTATGCCATATCTAAGTATTGACATCGTTGGCTGTTAAGCATTTGTGTATCATCCTAAAAAAATACGTGTTGAGTTATGAATTCAGTTAATTTTTTAGATAACTTAGAACAAGACTGCATTCATTATTCTATAAAAAATGGGATAGGACACAAATGCTTTACAGCGACTGTATAGACATAAGGCTATGATCCTTATTCTTTACACATTTAAATATCCCGCCAATCGCGTGCGTCGCCTCGCGCAAGTCACAAGCGCGGGAGCATATTGATTAAAAAATGGCCGCCTGAATTCTGAAACCTGCCTGCCTGCCTATCTTTATAAGGCAGTGTTCAGACCAAACTGACTAAACGCCGCTGAATGTGAGCAGGCTCACTGTGAGCCCCAGTGTGAACGTAAGTGTCGAATGTATCGAATGTCCGCGCCTACGCCTAGCGTAATGGCGTATAGTCAGTTAGGTGTGAACGAAAAAGTGAATTTATATGGAAATACAATAACCTGCGTAACGCTCGCTCACATTCAGAGGCGTATAGTCAGTTTGGTGTGAACACGGCCTTAATCTGCGTTTCGGCGTCAGTGTGCACGCGCCGCGGTCGTGAAATCGGGAGCTATTTTTATTCCAGCGGCGTGTCGGTCTGTAAATCTGTTCGCGCTTCTTTATGTCCTTTGTTAAGTGTTTATATTTGTCGGGGAATTCCCAGAGTCATCAATTTACCAGTGGAAATGGTTCGTTAACTTTGATTCGACGTTGAGCTGAACTATACCCGGGTTTTCTAGAATATAAGCTGGTTTATGTTGGTACTGTGACATTCAAATACTAGTTACCGCAAAGCAATAAATGATGGGTTTATTTCTAAGGTAAAGTTACAGATAAAGTAGCAGATTGACAAACTAAAATATAGTTCAAGGGTTTATTTGTTCAAGTCGGGTTATAGAATTATAAATTTTTAAATAACTAATAAAAATTTAGTTTTGAAAAAGTTCTTTAAATATACGAATGAATGGGTAAAGAAATATTTCAAAAGCTGGTATCGAAATTTTTATTTTATTATGAGTTTCACTGTACAAAATTTATCTGGCTCATAGTAAAATAATTATGAATTCACTAAAATAATAATCAGAAGCCCTCATTATACAAGGAACAAAATAAATTACTATGATAAGAAATTATTTGATTTAATTATATTGAATATTATCAACTACATAATATTGGGAAGAAACTTCATTAACAGCAAATCGTTAATCGCATGAGAACCGTACATTTCACTGCTAAAAACTATCACCATTAATTCCCATCAAAATCGGTTCTGAGGTTTAGGGGGAGTCCACAAATTACGTGAGGTGTTTTTTTTTTGACCCCCCCCCCCCCAATGCCCCTCTGGTGAGATTTCGTGAGATTTTATTCAACCCCCCCTCCCAAATCTCACTTGAGATTTTACAAAATGTGGGTTCCTACTTTCTTACGTAAACGTTTGGTTTGACAGTCAGTACATTTTCTTTCGAACGAATTTGTGAATGATCTTAATCGTGTAACGATTAAATCTTAAGCATACGTACAACCTAGATGAAATGGACCAAAATAGTATTATTTTGTTGAGAAAAAAAATTACGTGAGATTTGCCGAGACCCCCCCTCTCCACAACGTGAGATTAGATGAGATTTGACTCGACCCCCTCCTCCCCCTAAACACCTCACGTAATTTGTGGACCCCCCTTATGTGTAAAGAGGTAAGAGACAAACTGACAAATAGACAAACAAACAGACACTTTATCGTAATATTAGTATGGATTGAGTTATTCGGCGATTAAAGTAGGTCGCCAGTACTTAAGCCATCAAAACAAGCTTGGGGTCTGCGCACACTTGGACGCTTCAGCGCGAATAAAAATTCAATATCGACACATAACTCTTTACTACTTGAGGCCACTTCGTAAAATTGTTTATTCGTTTCTCGAGTTCTTAAATTTTTACAGCTCATTTCGTGATTTATATAAGAATTTTATGCTAAATAAAAATGCTGTAGTTTTCATTTCAACGTTATAAAAATGGAAGGAGCTTGTCGAAGAGTTTTAAGATTTACAGGTTCATTCATTACGTTATTTTATTGTTAAAGTTTGAAATCCAATATAAGTACATATAGTCCATTGAAATGTTACATTTGCTTTGCATTTATTAGAGGACGCAATTTTATTTTTGGAATATGTTGGGGGGCTCAATAGAAGCTTAACCTCAAGTTTTTGGGGTCGCTACTCTTGTCCCCCGGCCGCCATCTTGAAAAAAGGGGTGACAACACTATTTTCGTGATATCTCGGAAACTATACGTCTTACAAAAAATTTGTAAGAACATAACTCGTTGCAAATTATTTTGCCTACAAATATTCTTATATAATTTTTTACCCTTAATTAAAAATTTCAAAAGTTATAAGCAAAAAAGTGAGAAAATGTTTGAAAAGGTTTATTATCACTTTTGAACTTTGTTTAACACATTTTACAAAACAATATCTTAGACCAACCTTGTAGATGATCTTTTGAGAAAAAAATCCCCCGATCCCATGAAAATAATTTTCTGCAGATACAAAGGAAACTGTGGAACCATGTGTGGCTGCAGAAAAGCAGGCCTAAAATGCTTTATAGTATAGTAGGCATGTGCAGACTAGTATAGTAGGCATACTATAATATAGTTATAATATACTATAATATTATAATATTTATGTAGTATACTATAATATTTATGTAGTGTAGTAGGCATATTGTAGACTGTGGCTGCAGAAAAGCAGGCCTGAAAAGCTTTTCAGAATAAAAGGCATACTGTAGAGCATTTTAGGTCTGCTTTTCTGCAGCGACACATGCTTTCACAGTTTCCTTTGCATCTGTAGAAAATTAATTTCATGAGATCGGGGGGGATCGGGGGATCTTTTTCTCAAAAGATCATTAAACAAGGTTGTTCTGAGGTAATTTTTTGTAAAATGTATTAAACAAAGTTAAAGAGTGATAATAAACCCTTTAAAAAAATCGGTTGTCTGTAAAGTCGGTTTACTGACGATAGTTGAACGTGACAACTACCTTTGTTGAGATTTGTAAACTTCATAATATTTTATAAGTAAATTTAGTTCCGCGATTTGATAACAGATGTCGCTGTTAGGCCTCTAGATCGCGCTATCGCTTACCCGACAACATTTGGTATATGTAATTCAATGGAACAAATTTTTGTCTTTTCGCTGACACTCACTGGTTGTCTTATTTATTACTAGCGACCCGCCCCGGCGACGCACGGGTATAAAAATATATAGCCACTGAAATAATGATTAAAATTGATAGCTTACGATCCTTCACGTGGTCTACTTCTTATCTGTGCCAAATAACATAAAAATTGCTCCAGTAGTTCGCGAGATAAGCCCTTTCAAATAATTTCCCCGTTTTTTCCACATTCTCCTGAATATATTATAAGTCTGAGCGTGATAAAATATAGCCTATAGCCTTTCTCAACAAATGGGCTATCTAACACTGAAATAATTTTTCAAATCGTACCAGTAGTTCCTGAGATTAGCGCGTTCAAGTTAGGCCTTTCAAATAATTTTCCCCATTTTTCCACATTTTCCTCTATTTCTTCGCACCTATTAGTCTTAACGTGATAAAATATAGCCTATAACCATCCTCGATAAATGGGCTATCTAACACTGAAAGAATCATCAAAATCAGTTACGTAGTTTTAAAGATTAAAGGGAACAAAGGGACATGAGGGAAAAAAAAGTGACTTTGTTTTATAATAAGTATAGATTACGCCAGAGGGATTTGCGTCCCAGGGTAACCCTACAGAACGGATTGGACCAGTATCAGGCGTATGACGTCTTTACAGCCTTAAACCTAGTATCCACTTGAGCATGCTCGGGCGAATGAGCCGCTCATTCGTGCGAGTTCGAGCGTGCTCAGGCGTCTCCACTTGAGCGGCTCGGCCAAATGAGCGGGCTCATTTGGCCGAGCCGCTCAAGTGGATACTAAGCTTTATATTGGAAATTGGAACGCCTCAGAGCGATCAGCGAGGTAACGCCGCATATTGCGTCATGTTTTTTTGTGCGCGCAGCCCATATCGAATTATAAGACGTTGTCACGTCAAAAATATATCACTTTTTTGCTTATAACTTTTTAAATTTTTAATTTAGGGTAAAAAGTTATATAAACATATTTGTAGGCAAAATAATTTGCAACAAATTATGTCCTTAAAATGTTTTGTGAGACTTATTGTTTCCGAGATATCACGAAAATAGTGTTGTCACCCCTTTTTTCAAGATGGCGGCTGGGGGACAAGAGTGGCGACCCCACAAACTTGAGGTTAAGCTTCTATTGACCCCCCCAACATATTACAAAAATAAAATTGCGTCCTCTAATAAATACAATATTCGGTCCTAAAATTGTAACATTTCAATGGACTAATATAGGATTTGACGTAAAGGCATAGCAAAACAATAATATTATATCGGGGCGATTCCATTATCGCAGGTGCAACAGTTTGACACACTTAAAGCTTCCTACAGGCAAAATGAAGCATATTTATTAATCAAATATCCCGTGAAGGGATACATTTTAACTAGTTTAACAATGATTTATAAATGAAAACCTTCATCAAATGTATGAAGGGCCACAAACAGGTCTGAAGTGCCATCGCGGGTGCAGCTAATTTGAACCTCCATTAAGAACTGTGATGAGTTCATATGTGAGTACTGGTTATTGCGAAACTTTTACAAAATAACTTGCCTATATTTCAAAAGAGTATAAAACAAAGAAATTATGTAACAAGATAAAAGTAATTGTAGTACTAAGTACTAGAAATTATTAACCATTTCTACGATCGCGGGTGCAACATCAAAATTTTCAAATCTCTTAAAGGTGAATTAAATCGTAATTCTCTAACAAATTTTAAAATTTTCGATATGGAATAAATAATTATACTAGTAATTTGTAATAAAACTGCACCAAATTGTAGTTTTTTTTTTTTAATTTTCACTTGTTTATTGGCCTGACAAAATTAATCGTCTAAATCACTAAAAACGGTTGAATAGTGTTATTTATACAAAATATTTCGACGTATTGCTGTATAACTATACTACAACTAAACATTAATTTGAAATATATGGTATTTTAATTAAAAAATATGGGAAAAAACATCGCAACCCTTAGATGATAATGCTTAAAAACGCTCTAAATTATTCGAATTCCATTTTTTACCGATAAAATTTGTTTTGTTAGTAAATACACGTCTTCTCACGTATGTTCCAATTGAAAAATGTAACTAATAACACATTTTAAAAATTCTCGTCAATTCTCTCTGTAGCGGAATGGCCCATCGCTTAACAATAACGTTTATTGGGATATATTATTGTAATGTTTTCACGCAAGAAGCAGCACCAGCATAGACAGTAAACAAAAAGTTTTGTTCGACGTTTGGCAATGTTTCTGTCAATATATAATTGTGGTAAAACGTCAATGCACACGTTTGCAACATATCGGATTTTGGTCAGATTATTTACTGTGTGTATGTAGGTTGGCTAAGGGCCCTGTTTTGTGTGAAATAGAATGCTTAAATACATGTAAACTCGTGACTTGTCAAGTAATACAAGTTAGTTTACTCGTGTTTAAATTGCAAGCCAATCACAGAACTGGCGAGTTTAGTACCGCAAGTTTTTCAAACTTTGCCGCCAAACCAACTTCAATAGTTCTAAAACTAGTTACATGAACATTTCGCGGAGAAAAATCGAATGTATGAAGAGAAATGTTGAGACATAGGAGACAAACAAAACTTACGCGGGACCTTACAAAGGGATAGATTTTCTGATCGATATTATAATAAACTTACATTATTTTAAATGGCAATTAAAGCTGTTTTAATTAATTCAATAATATTCTTTGGACAAAAAAAATTAAAAATCTTTTTTAACATCGTAAGAAGAACACGTATCACGCAAATGTTTTGCCTTAATATCCTGCCATTCGCAAAACTTTTTCTTTCAATAAAAGATGGATATTATTAATCCTTAAACGAGCTGAAATATTGCCTTGTAGTCAAAAATCAAAACTCAATCACTTTGTAAAAAAACTAGCTGACCCGGCAAAATATTTTGTTTTGCCATATAAGCTATTTCTAGTGTCAATATAAAAAGGAGAGATAAAATTTCATTAAAATCAGTTGAGCTGTTTTGGAGAAGTTCACGCAAAAACACTGTGACACGATTTTTTTTAAATATTTGATACCAAAATTCAAAAACCAATCAAAACATTTTTCGATTCAAAACTATAAGCGACCAAGTGTGCATAGCCCCACATCGCGAGGGGGCAACAGAGATTAATGACACTAAATCGCCCCCTCGTCCCCCCACCGATTCCCCCTCACCCCCCGCCCATCAATCACTTAGCCCTTTGATGTATTATTTACTCTGGAGAGTTATTTTTGTGTCTCCCGTGTTTTTGGGGAGTATTTTTCAAGAGCATCTGTCATCGCGGATCGGGGGTGAACTATTGTTATACGATACAATGTTCGGGGATCGATATTTATAACTTTTATTGAGTTTTTTGCGAAGGCGAATTGAAATATTGATTGCTATTGAATACTATAGTATTCTGCATTCTACATTCTACAACCACGCAAACTGCCAATTACTACACTTACAACCAATATTCGACTATCAATAATTATGTTTTCCACATCAAGTTGGGATTATCATAATATATATCCTGACTGCTATGTGGTTGTTTTATAATTTTTATCACCTAGTATGTAAAAAACCAAAAGAAATAATCACTATACTTTTATCGAAAAAGGTAAATTTAAAATTACTTTCTAGCGATGTCGCTTTATTTTTAGTGTGAACGAAACTTTATATCTCTTGTGCCTACTTCACATATAAATAATATTTACTGTAAGCATTAAAATAATATTTTGCAATTTTATTGATTTAACAGGCAAATCAATATTAATATTGCAAAATAAACATAACAAGCCACATCATAAACGAGAACCCAACCACAGTTTCAAATCACGCTACAATTAATGCCGATATAGCATTATGTTGCGGTCAATTATATTCACCGCAAACTGTCAAGTGTGTTTTATTAGGGCCTGTGGTAAAAATAGTGCTTCGTTGCCAAAACTGATAATTGGTGGATGATGGAAATCATTTTATATGTTGATGATTTAGTTAGCGTTGCCAACTCCCCGATAATCTACATTGAAAAAGAACGAAATAAATAGGACATACATATTATTATTACTGCAACGTTTTGACAATAGAAGCGGCATTAGCATAGACACTATAAAAATGTTTTGTTCAACGTTTGACAAATTTTGTCAATATTTTGGACGTACATACAACACGTCAGATTTTGGTCGGATGTATGATTTACTCTATGTGAAAGTAACGCCCTCTGCACCGACCATTGCAGAATATTCCATTTTATATCGTCAGCTAAGTTAACTATATTTAATAATTGATGTCTAGAATATAAGCAGGAATCAGAGGTAGCCATTTTTAAACCAGTAAAACCACCTAAATAACTAGACCTCACAAATAAGATATTTTATTATTTGTCTCTGTAACTTTACCTTTGAAACTGTGGCCACAGTATAAATTTAATGATACAGTAGTTTGTCTAAACCGGCTCCTTAGAATAAAACGGGTTTTATTCTGACACATGTTTTGTGCGTGTGCGACGCGATACGGCATTGTTTAATATATAATTCGATCTAGGTTAAATTAAGCTATTCTGTGCTTACTGCCGATTTAGGTTATTTAGAATGAATATTATGAAAATTGAAATCCTTGAAATCAACTCAGTCTACACAGAGATAATTATTTTTATGCGCTTGCCACGTGATGCATAGGTTTGCATCTTCAAGTTAACTGAAATCAGACTTGGTGTGCGTGCACCTAGTTTGGGTTATTCAAAATGAAGATGAAGTATACTAGTAATTAAACTTGTCCAAACACTAAGACACATCTTTAATACGCGTGCGACGTGATACATTGTACACTACCTCAAGTTATCTGAAATCACGGCGATGTGTGCGTGCACCTGATTCGGACATGGCCTCGAGTGTCAGCATGATGATTTACTGCATATTATTATTTTTGTTATGACCTCAATTCTAGATAAAATTCGCCCAAAATGAGTGTGGAGCTTTTTAATTATTTAGTACGCGTTAAAGTTTCCCTTTTAAAATGTTCCGAGCGTGTATCTCGTGCCTTTAAAAATCTTTTGAAAGCGAATCACATACTGACGGTCAGCGTGTTTATATACGTATGTTTTATGTATGAGACCTGATTTCCCCGCATTGTGAACGTTCATATAAATGTAAATTACCCGTGATTTTAGTTTTTATTATCGACGTGAATCAATTCGGAATTTCGTTAGATTTGACTTACATCCCTTTTTCCTTGGGATGAAAATTTAGTATATTAGGTCTAGTTGTATAGATCTGGCTAGCCCTGGGTCTAATATATTTTTAGACATGGTGTACTAAATATGTACCTACTATCCCAAAAAAAAATTGTTGAGTTGTAAAATATGTAGTCTTGTTGTAAATGAACATAACTGCATTTTATTATGTCCAATACGTAATTTTTGTGGGGTAGTACACGTCATATGCTTATCAGCGTCTATCTACCATTATAAGTACCAATCTAACCTTATTCGTTTTTGTAAAAGAGACAATACAGAGTTTTACTGTATAAGTCATGACTAATGGATAACAAACAATACGTCAGTAAAATCAACAAATGAATCAATAACTATGTCCTTGTCAATTGTTACCGAGCTTTTTCGACAAGAATGTGTCCTTTTACCTATCAAGCCTTATGGGGATCTTATGAGATCACCGGTGATCGCGACATCAATAGAATAATAATAGATTTCCAAGAATCCGCGATCGAAGGATTAAAAAGCGATTTGATTGGTTAGCGCTTTGACAGCAGCGAATCTTTTGATAGCTAGCTTAGAAACACTCAATTTGTGTGTGTTATTTTTTATCATCGAATACCTTTTTCTAATAAAAACACCAAAACTCCTAGTGGAATATTTACCGAATATTATTTTCCAAAGTTTATTATTTCCACAGCGTGACCCGTACGGATCTGCCCTACTTTCGTATTCATACAACACTCACACATTTTGTTTGCTAAACACAAATAGACCGATATGCTGCACACATTTCTTGAATCTCTAGCGTATTGGAAACTGCGTACAAATACGTTGTATGTAGATTAATCTCTATATTCAAATGCGCATGCTAAGGGATGAAAAAAGTGTATTTATCACCGGTGATCGCGACAACAATAGATTTCAAAGAATCCACGATCGAAGGATTAAGGTGTAGATGTAAAATTAATGAAGTAATAAAATCGGCCAAGTGAGAGTTGGACTCACGCACGAAGGACGCGTACAATGATAGAGCAAAAATAGGCAAAAACTGCAGTATTGCAGCCGCATCTTAATGCACTTTATGGAACTTATATGAAAACACACACAACAAAGGATACATCATTACTAAAAATACAATTTAAAATATACAGATATATACAAACTTAAAATATTAAAATATAAAAATAAAAATTTATTATTCAGTTAAAATAAGGTTATATTTGAAATAAGGCTTAAATTTTCATGTTATGGGTTTTTGACGTAAAGATCAAAGCTCCTTCATTTAACTTAAGCTTACTATCTACGACATAGAATGTAAGCTCTAGCCTAGGGACTAACAGGACACCTTAACACGTCTAATCTACAACTTTGCGTACTGCACGCTTCTATGTTCTAAGCCATGTAACAGCTGTCCCAATTTTTCACAATTATTTTGGACGAAGTTAAGAAAAAATATTATGAATTTTATATTTCCAAGCGAACTTAGATGAATCTTGCAATACAACAAATGAACTAAGTGATTATACAACACAACGCTTAGTTAAAAAAAAAAAAAAATAAACAACTTTTAACTATTCCACAAAATAAAACAAAATTAACTAATTAAGTTAAGTACCCTCTAGTGACCTTACCCCAAAAAGAGAGTCCCCCATAAGCAAATTACCTTCTTCTTGGGAAGAACACACATACACGAATAAAGCAAATGAAAATCTGTTAAGGGTCCTATTCATTCAGGGCTCTGTTTATCGTAATTAAGTGAAAGGACGTGCACGATAAGGTTTTAGGGCGTGGCCATGAAAGTAGCGGATTTGCGGTGAAAACATTGCGCAAAATCAATCGTTTTGCAAGTCAATGTCACAACTAATTTTTCATCACAAAGTTGTAATGCACTATGTACATAATAAATGACTGAGCAATCTTAATATTATGTGAAATCATATTCAAAGAAAGAAACTTTATTTGGTAAAACAATAAAATATGTACAATAAAAATAATCAAAAACATTTCAAATATAAGTCTTACCGAATTGGCGCCTACTCAGCATAATATATTGCAAAACACAGTTCGCGACGCTGGTTTTCAGTAAGCACCATTATGATACTAAACATTTATTGAATAAGTCTTCAGTTTTAACTCGAGTCTTACTGACGCTATGTTCTAGATGCTTTGAGTATAATTATTTTCATTCGAAATCAACGAAAGTTTCCAAAAATTATTATTCTTAACGCGTAGAAGAACATTTAAAACAGAAAAATACATAATTATTATAAAACGCCAGTGAATGAAGGCTACAGCAGTAGGCACTAGCATCAAAGTTGCGTCGTAATGGTTGCCGCGATCGAGGCGGGATAGATACCGCAATAAGCGGTATTGCGTGGCCTGGTGTAGATAAGGCTATACCTTTATTTATAGTACCTCCGCGGTTTATCTGATTAGCTTTTTCAGTAATGGCATTATCGAGGTGTGTTCCATTTACATGTTTACGAGGCCATAACAATGAGGTACGGCGCACAGATTTTTCTAATGTTAATTATTTTGGGCGAGACGGATGTCCGTTGACATAAAAATGTTTATTTGATTTCATTTTGTTTGATTTTTTTTGTTAATAATGTTGTAGTAAGTAGGAAGTAGGTCACGATTACAGGTTAAAGAGCTTTTGTATGTCAGGTTAGGTTAAGTAATTTGTCACTGCATTTCTTTGTTGCTCGGTAGTTACCTACATTTAATTTTTAGTCATAGAAAAAGTTCATTACAAAATAAGTAAAAATAAGTTTTCCCGAAGCTAGATCTTAATTCATTACCATTTATAAACCTAAATTTAAGCCTAGAAGGTTGAAGAACCTGAGGTAGCGATGTTGTATCAAACGGGCGCCTCGGGCACCTGCTGTAATGTGATTTCCACTCATAATTTGGTATTTCAAAGGCATGTCATTTTCGTTCCGAGCTACAGAAATTGAGTTTCAAAAAAGAATTTCAAAATATACCACCGCCCCGTGCCATCGGGAAATTGTTTCATTGGGCGGAACAATATTTTATTTATAGAGCCTTAAAGGAGAAGCCACACAGGTGCGGTGCGGCGGCGGCGGCGCGGCGCCGGAGCGGTGCCACTGCGGCGTCCTGCATATCGCCGCCCTAGTGCTTGAATGGCCAATCGACCAATTTTACCAAAATAGACTTTTTATTTCAAACTAATAGTAACCCTGGTTACGCACTATACAATATAAATATTTTTTATTTTGCTTGCATATAAATTGCTTTTTTAGCAAAAATAAAATATCCCATCTCCCATATAAAAACTGCTTTAAGTGCTTGAGTAGTCTTACTCCATATTTTGCTCAAATGAACGCATCCAAATATCCATCTCCGGTCTTGTTTGTCCTATATCCATCGACCGACCAATCACGTTCAAGCATTTCGAAGGTCACGCGCACGTCACGCGACGCCATTTTGTTTGTTTATTACTTATTATTTGCTTACTACGACAAATTTAATACTTTATATGCTACAAAATGTCTGTAACAACGAAAAAACGGATTTTAAATTGAGCGAAGTTGATTTGGAAACGTACGTTGCCAGTTTCTTGATATATTCTTTTGTTTCAATTTTGTTTTAGTGTTCGAAGTTACTTGAGGGTAAATACAGGATGATTATTAGTAAGTACTTCATAAATAATTTATTACCTTGTCACATCTAAGCCCTGATCCGTTCTTACTATTTTAATCCTTCAAGCCCCATACGAGCACCGGTGATCGTGACAACAATAAAATATAATAGCATTTCCAAGAATCCCCGATCGAAGGACTAAGCCCACTTAAAAAAGTAGGTTCTCAGATTGACCTCTATGTATGTGTGTATGTATGTATGATGTATGTTGGTCCACAATTATCGCTCGTTTGTCTGAACCGATTCTGATGCGGTTTTCTGAACAATATTTGTCACATTTAGGGTCAATGTAAACTAGCGCAGAATCGAAGCGAATTACCAAAACTGAACATAGCAAATTCAACCTTAACTGCAAAGCGTTAACGCACACATTACTTCTGAGAATTTAAGAAGGCGCGCGCATTTGCGCAAATTCGCGCGAATGCGCCCGACCAACGCTGATTTGCCTCGCAGAAGTAATGTATGCATTATGCTCTGGAGTTAAGGTTGAAAATGCTATGTTCAGTTTTGGTAATTCGCTTCGATGCGCTTCGATTCTGCGCCAATATAAATTGACCCTGAATGTGACAAATATTGTTCTGAAAACCGCATCAGAATCGGTTCAGTCAAACGAGCGATAATTGCGGACAAACAAACATCATAGTATACATACACACATATACACGACCATATATATTTTTTAATCATTTTATAAAAAATTAAACATACTGTATAGCGAACATGGTGGTATTTTGGACAAACAAGCACTAAACTGGCACGTTATTTTAGAGAACTATCTCCATGTCGTTGTGCTCAATCTCCATATGCATAATTATGTTGGAAGAATTTTGGCCAATCTCCAATAATTAAATGAAATATAATGAGTGCTATAGTTATTATTTTCAATTACTATTTCTATACATATAAAGATATACTACATTTTTCTAACTCAGCAACAGTTTAATAAACTTCTAATAATATCCATAAGTAATTTAAAAAAAACGTCTCTTGTAAAATTTGCTCACTGGTCGATTGGCCATTCAAGCACTAGGGCGGCGATATAATATTGTTTGTGCGGCGCGCACCGCACCGTGTGGCATAATATCATTGATTTTTATGTTATGCAGGACGCCGCAGCGGCACCGCTCCGGCGCCGCGCCGCCGCCGCACCGCACCCGTGTGGCTTCTTACTTAGTAATGAGAATTAAGGTGCCGGTAGGCAGCGGGCGACATCAAATACATAGAAACAGTTTAGTGTCGCGACACGTCGTCTGCTGCCGCTTCATGTCGTCCGCTGCCAACCAGCACCTTTAAACTTTGAAATGCGTTATGAATTGCCACTTATGAGATTTGGCTAGATTGGCGTAAAATTACATTATTGTTTCTCACTAGATGTTGTCCCCAACTTTTTTAAGAAGAAATTTGTTAATCGATCGGGAACGTTACATTTTTTCGGGACAAAAACTGTCCCATTTCCTTCCCTACAATTTAAAGTGTCTCCATACAATTTCTTATCAAAATAGGTTTAGTAGCTTAAGCGTAAAGATTAATAGCTTTACACTAAAACTACCAAACCAATATTATGTTCTGCGGGGCTAAAATGGTTGTTTTGGAGATCATAATTGATTCTTTTGTTTTAATCGCAAAATGGTCATTCTGCTTTTGCAATAATTCATGTCTAGTAAGTCACCGGCTACACGGTCAATTTTTCATCAATCTGATCCATTTGATCTGAAAATTTGATCGTGTACGACTCGGATTGATGGATTGATCGTATTTTTAATATGAACTTTTTATAACCATCAATATTTCGTCAATCAGATTGATGGATCAGATTGATGAGAATTTGACCGTGTAGCCGCTGACTAATTCGTACTAATTTGACATTTTTGTCAGTTTGACATTATGACAATTCATTTGCTGAATTGATTGAGAGGAATTGCTAAATGTGACCATTTTAGTCCCGCTGAATGCCTAATGACAGACAGAACAGGTAAAGAGAAAAGTAATATACGAGTAGGATAGTTTTATTACGCAAAATTTACGTTACGCAAAAAGCATGTTTGTGCGAAAGCAAAGTTGCGAGAAAAATCTTATGTTTCTAGGGGTTTCTAGCAACAAGAAAACAGCTAGTTAGTATACCAAGTCGGCTAAAGTTCAAAGGCAAACTACAAAGTACAGCAGTTAACTAACTCTTAACTTTTTAGTAGGAGCAGATGGGGCCCAGTCCCCCTAACCACATTTTCGCGGAAAACCCGAAAACATTCTCATAGTTCATACATTTTGTAAGGAATTTTCGTATAAGTTTCAATGCTATATTTTTCATTCGCTGTGTTTTTATTAAATGAAATAGTTTTGGTTCAATTTTAACATCCACAGTAGCAATACTGATTTTTTGTGAATGTTTTGTTTTAAATTATAGTGTACAATAACTACTGATTGTGCGAGTGACCAAGTGTTTCTATTTTTTACTAAAACTAAAAATTTAAAGCAAACTGTGAAACATCTTAGCTTAAAACATTAATGATCACGTCATCTTTCAGACAAAAATAGGATATCAAAATCGGTTGAACCGATTATGATTGCCACTGTAGTGTACATAGCTGAACTTCTTTTATTAAAACCTTTTTTATACTATTTTGTACGACTCTATAATTTATGATTTTTTGACTTGTTTACTTTTTGAAAAAATTTGTTATTATAATATTAAAATAATTCATCTTGAACATCGAGTGCGTTATTTTACAAGGTTCTCCTTTGCACCTTCTAAACTGAAAGTCGGGCAAGCGATTTCCCTCGCAGTCCCGCGAGGTCCTTGCCACTTCATTGGTGACCCCGGAAGGAACACAGGACGGAGAATCTGAAGGAGAATGTAACCAGCGAACAAGGAGACGGCGCAAGACATCGGTGACCATACACGCCATCTCCATCACCATCACTCCCCGCCCCTTCGCACCGCGCCAGCCAGCATCGCCTCATCGGGTATCTCGTCCACTAGCCGCAATGTACCGCGTCCTGGACGACTCCGCATCGGCATCAACGGGCTTTCTCACTACACCGACCGGTCAGCAAGCAGAGCACATCTCTCCTGGTCAGCACGTAGCATCGGCCCCGCACGGCAGCTATCCGACTCACTGGATCCCGTGCAGCAGCTTACAGTTCCGACTCACTGGGACTCACTGCAACAGTTCCGACTCACAGGAACTCTGGCGACTTAAGGGACAAGACTTAAAGATTCTACCTTCGGTCATGTTTACTGACTATTATCGCCCTTGACGGTCTCTGGAGGGGGGAGATGTAGTGTACATAGCTGAACTTCTTTTATAAAAACCTTTTTTATACTATTTTGTACGACTATATAATTTATGATTTTTTTGACTTGTTTACTTTTTGATAGATTTTGTCATTACATTAAAATAATTCATCTTGAACATCGAGTGCGTTATTTTACAAGACTCCTTTGCACCTTCTAAACTGAAAGTCGGGCAAGCGATTTCCCTCGCAATCCCGCGAGGACCTTGCTCACTTCACCACCTAGTGTTTAAACGCACTAGGCCGCAGTTACGCGGCGTAAATTCCCCATGATTACGTCCGCAATGTCGGACGGAACGCGACGGAATCGTGTGTCATCGGTAATTTAAAATACATTGCGGGCGTAATCATGCGGAATTTACGCCGCGTAACTTCGGCCTAGTGTGTTTAGACACCTACTCGCACACTTAGGGTCAATTCAGACTGCAACGCGACGCATCAGATGCATTTCTAAATTTGTTCTAAATTGACAGATTTGCATGACGCCTCACGCAATTGAATCCTGTCGAATCCATACAATTAATTTAGAAATGCATCTACGCGTCGCGTTGCAGTCTGAATTGACCTTTACATACACCTTATTCATAAGAATAAGAAGTAATGTCTACCTCGCATATATTTTCTCACACATGGCCCTAGAAGGGATCTTGGGTGGGTAACATGGTCAGGGGGCAAAGCCGTAATGTTCAGTTTCAAAGGTTTTTATATTTAACAACGTTGCTAATTGGTTAAAATTTTATAATCAAAGCATTTTCTGAAAGTACATCTTAACACTTAGAAAAAGTGCTCACTTTTTAAAGCTGGTTGCTGCAAACAACATGTTCGAAATATATTCCCAAGACTTTGCTCACACTAGCGTGTATAAATGTGTTTATTTTATGTATTATGGCACAGCAAAATCTGTTTAAACTTAGTAAAGTACTCGGCGAACGGAAATTTAATACATGCAGCTTCTCGCCCGCCCGAGCTATAATAATATTCGTAATATACTCTAAATAATATTAAAATTGCATTGCCCTGATCTGGTGTTCTTACATAGTTTGTAAGCGATACATCTTGCTTGTAGATATTACATTACGAATATATTACGCTTATATTGTAAAGGTGTGTATTTGTGCAATTCTTCCTACTCCTCCAATTTTTTCTGATTAATTTCGTTGCGGGTCCCAAGACAGCTTTTGCATGTCCCTCGGGCTCCCTGAGATCATATCAAAGAGTTTTCGTGGTTGGATACCGCTGTTGATCCTGGCGACACGGGAGATACAATGGTGGGAATGTGTTGGGCCAGCGCCCGTTTAAAAAAATTGTGCAATTTTGTTACATCAGCATGCAAAAATTACTGGATTTTCCTTAAATAAGGCATGGTACTGCCTTGGCTACTACTGTGGTTTTTTTAATACATAGGCTTATTTTTATCTCGAAAAAGTAAAATACAGTTCCGTGGAATACTCGTTTATCGAGGTTTGAAGATTTTTCTGTCAATTATAATATTATGTTGGATCATCTAGATCCATGCCCACTTCGATGCGCGTCAAACCTGAAAATCATATAACCACCCACAGACCATGATATCCGACAATACCCGTTCTATTTGGATAAAATTTGGCACAAATAGTTGGCTGAATATAGGTTGTCCGGGGAATCCCCGTGGAGTTCAGACGTTTTGTTTACTCACAAAAAATTGTTGAATTCCGGTACAAAACTTTATCTATAGACTCTTTGGGGAGCGCATGTCACAGATAAAGAGAATAGCAGGGGAAGGAGTATTATACTCGTATGTACCTCGTACTTATAAATAGATCCACAGGTTTTTATCCTTATATGTCAGTCTTTTGTATAGTATGTATGGGCTGGGGATCTTTTTATTAGTAACTAGATGACGCCCGCAACTACGTTGTGCCAATATTCGTTTATCGCGCGGGAACCGTACATTTTTCCGGGATAAAAAATATCCAATGTCCTTTCCCGGGACCCAAAGTATCTCCATACCAAATTTAAGCCAAATGGGTTCGGCGGTTATGGCGTGAAGAGGTAACAGACAGACAGACAGACAGACACACTTTCGCATTTATAATGTTAGTATGGAAGTATGGATAGTAAAAAGAGAAAAGATTTTTGAATGTACGGTTCTTGCAAGATTTCATTTTACGTGCATGATGTGGTAGGAAATATCTAGTAATACGTATCGTAAGTGGTATATTTCACTTTGTAAAACGTGTGAAATACGTACGATTACACATATTAATAATATGGTATTACACGAGTATTGACAGATCCTATTAAAGGTGAACGCAGATTTGGGCCGCACCGCACGCACCGCAGTCGCCGCATTCGAATTCTTTATATAAAGTTGCGAAGACTGCGGCGCGGGTAGGTATGCGAGCTTGCCTATAACTTCATATAAAGAATTTGAATGCGGCGACTGCGGTGCGTGCGGTGCGGCCCAAATCTGCGTTCACCTTAAATAAACAGTTACAACCTCGTTACAACGGTAACTTTGACGCAAACAAAATCCATTGTAAAATTCAAATAATTACGAAACATTTCATATTCAGTTCGTTATTCGACACTCAAACATCGATAACTAGAACAACACTAGTCATTTTCCGCCAGTTGCCGTATCAATTTGGTTCACATTAATTAAATGAAAATTAACTAACGAACGCAATTGGATTACATCTTGCGCGCACTCAGATGCCAATTTGTCGGATTTTTACGCTGCAATATTTTGAAATCAATCATTGCAGGCAATTACTAGGTGTAGCTAGTGATGTGACGTATAATATAGGTGCTAGTATCGATAAAAAAAATATTGATTTATTGAGTGAAAATGCTTTTAAACATTACCAGAAAACATAAAATTTGAAGAGTTTGCACAAAAAAAGGAAATATTGAATGTCTATGTATTATATTCAAGCAGCCTCTTGTGTCCTGTTTAGATTTGAAAGAATACTTTGCCCCATAATATTTTTAAATTAAATAGTACTTACGTACATTATTTTCTTATGGATAATGCAGATGAAATTTTTGCCTTAGAATTAGGTCGGTTTTTTAATTAGACAATGCAGGCTGTCTGACGAAAAAAAACATGCGTCAGCAGAAAAATCCATCTAGGATCAATCCATTTACACCAATCATATTTTTTTAAATTTTTAAATATGTGTTTAAATTTATCGATATCGATAAATCACGTCTATTGTTTCAACAGCCCCCTCCCTAGGTCTGCTTACACAGCTCGCACGGCAAACACACTCCCGTTATTACGCGGTCGCCGCGAGCAACACAACAACGCTCTATATAATAGCCGTCGCTTATTTCGTGCGTTCACTAAAACTTTTGAAATAACCTTCAAAAGGTTGACTAGCCCTGAACAAAAAGACATTAAACAAAAAAGTTGGACGCCCCTAAAACAAGCAAAGGCTTAGACAGTCATGTTTTCTTGCGAAAAATTCAATAATGAAGACCGCAGTTCAGAGAGAGTGTTTTTTTTTTTTCAGTCCTATGACATATTATTTGATGCAGAGTAAATAAAAAAAATAAAAATACATTTTTGCTCGATAGCGTTTTCCACTGCCTTCCATAATAGTTGTCACCACAATATGGCCACAACATAACAAAATGTTTGACAAAATTTGACACAACCAAGGTTTGTTTCTTATGATTCCTAGGACAGCCATAGGTCTACCAGGATCTCATGGCAAATCTGGATGGGAGATTTTCAAAAAATATCCGTGATCATTGGATATTTTTTTTTAATTTGCATGTGTCATACACAGAATCAGCCGCAATAAGGAAAATAATCGGCCAAGTGCGAGTCGGACTCGCGCACGAAAAATAGACCAAAAATTGTGTTTTTTGTATGGGACCCCCCCCCTTAAATTTTTATTTTATTTAAATATTATTACTAATTATTAAAGAACACAAATATAATTAAGGCCTTTGTGAAAATTTCAAGTACGTACCTTTTGTCATCGTTGATACCGAGCAAAAAATGTTTGAAAAATCACGTTTGTTGTATGGGAGCCCCCCTTAAATATTTAATTTATTTTGTTTTTTGTATTTGTTGTTAAAGCGGCAACAGAAATACATAATCTGTGAAAATTTCAACTCTCTAGCTATTACCGTTCTTGAGATACAGCCTGGAGACAGACGGACAGACAGACGGACAGACATCGAAGTTTCAGTAATAGGGTCCCGTTTTTACCCTTTGGGTACGGAACCCTAAAAGTATCAAACGTTTTGCTTCAATCACCCCAGTATTGGTAGCGCCAATTTCTTTTTTCCATTTTTTTGCCATCAGATTCTGGTAGGCTTTACCCTCAAGACCTTAGTTCTTGAGGATAAAGCCGCAAAATAGAGCTAAAATACTTATAAAACATGTTTTAACTGTTCGTCATACAAATATATATATATATATATATATATATATATATATATATATATATATATATATATATATATATATATATATATATATATATATATATATATATATATATATATATATATATATATATATATATATATATATATATATATATATATATATATATATATATATATATATATATATATATATATATATATATATATATATATATATATATATATATATATATATATATATATATATATATATATATATATATATATATATATATATATATATATATATATATATATATATATATATATATATATATATATATATATATATTATTTTATGCGTATCTTGTTTACGACCATTCCGACGTGGTGTGAAGCGTCCATATATAAATTAATAATAATATTCCGAGGTATTAAAATATAATCCTGTTATATTATGATAGTTGGGCATCAAAGATAACCAAAAATATAATTGCGTTACAAAATATATTAAAAATATTTAGCCGTGTTATTATATCTCAATCAAGTAAAACCGCATAAACGAAAATAAATATTGCGATAATCGAATTTAAGCTCTATGAAGTTTTATGCTTATAAAATATAATTTTACTAGAGGTTTGCCGCAACATTACTGAAAGTTTACTGCCCGAGAACTGTACGTTTTTCAGGGATATATTTTTTCCCTTGCCCTTTGCCGAGACTCAAAGTTTATTGTAAATATATAATATAATATTCATAATAATATCAGTATGGATAACATTCCCGTTGATCAGCAAGCAGATCGATCACTATCCATCACCGTGACACCATTAGTCTGTTAAATGTTTGTATGGTAGCAATATTATAATTACAATAAAACAAAATAATACCTAATTCGTTCAACCATCTTGATGAAGTCAGTCTTCCGCCGTGCGTTTTCCGCGTAACTTTCTGCCGCACACTGTAAAACTCTGGAACGAGCTGTCATCAGCAGTATTTTCGGACCTATACGACCTGCAAACTTTCAAGAAGAGAGCGTATTTTCTCTTAAAAGGCCGACAACGCACCTGTAGCTCTTCTGATGTTGCGAGTGTCCATAGGTGACGGTAGTTGCTTTCCATCAGGTGACCCATTTGCTCGTTTGCCCCTTATTTTATTTAAAAAAGTCGTGCCAGTAAGCTAAAGAGGGATTATGCAAATATACATCTTACATACACTGCCAAAATCAATAAAGGCTCCTTTAAGTAAGGTAAAACCTGGTAAAACAGAACTAACTTAAAATAGATGTCAAACATAATTTTTTCGTAGCACTACTACGCCGCCGTAGAGGCTCTACGAAAATACAAAAAGTATGTTTTTATTATGTTTTAATTATATCAGTTTCTATTGAATAAATTTTATTGAAATAAATTATGTTTTTACCTAGCGCAGGTTTGACTTTTATAATGATGGATGGATGACGACGTATAATACATTATTTTTTGCCAAACAGTCAGGTGATCAGCCTATAATAAGTCGTAACTCGTAACCAAACTTGGAAACAATTAGATTTCCAACGCCAGAATCGAACTTATTATTATTTAAGAGGCAAGAGCCACGCTTTAAATCATTGGACTATGGAATTGTTTGCTCTTAGTTATAATACATCAATAGCAATCATACCGTAATTCTGCTAAATCGCTGTAGCACTACGACAAAACATTAACACTTTTTGTAACATAGGTGAAAGCGGGCGTGTCAGTAACAAAGTGTTTCACTGCATAAACAGTAGTTTCGCCCGTAACAGCCTGTTTGGGGTGATAAAATATATAGCGGCAGATAAATCTAACACTAAAAATACTAACCAACATACCCTGGCGAGATACGGCGTAAGCGGAGACCAATTTAAATGATAAAAACGCGACCGTCAAATGTTTACGCTGCCCACTACTGGGGGGTGTACCTCAAAATTGAACCTTTCGTTTTAGGGGATAAGGTGTTGTTTGGCGGTTCGGGGGTGAAATCTCGCTTATCCGTTATCAGGGGATCTGAGCCGTGAGTAATGAGGGACATTTGGGTGATGGGCCCGGCTACGATAGCTGAAACACATTCTATTACGGCATTCAGTTTTCGTTTGCGTCACTTTTCTGTTACACCACTGGCTAGGCGCTTCGGTCAGACACTATTTTTTAACGAGGAGAAAAGTAATCTATCGATGGATAGCAATGTATCAATATTTCATGTATCAAATATTACCTGATGTATCGTATACACCGACAGCCATGCCACACAATGCGGTGCGGCGCCTGACCGGTGCCGCTCCGGTTTCCTACATATAAAAATGTATGGTATGGCACACGGCGCCGTCCGGTGCACTCCGGCACTGCACCGCACGCGCACCGGAATCGAGACGAGGCGGGGAGGGGTGTATGTACTGGTGGAGCTCGAGTCCGTCGCTGCTACGATACTGCAAAACGTTGCGGCTCCGCACTCACCGTGTGTTCAGTATTCCGGCGAGATGTCAGATGACCTGCGGTGCGGCGCCGCGCTGCGTCGTGTGGCATGGCTCTTAGATTGCGCATGAGACAGTACCATTGGATTTCAGTGTAAGTAAGCACTGTATTAACGTAGTGTTGTGATGGTACAACTAGCACCATAATTAAGCAGGCTATCAAAGTTTCCTGAGTGTCTCTTTATAATATTATATACGGCAGCCGAAATGAATGAGCTTCGGCCTGCCTGCCTAGCGGTCCAACCTTGCTCGGTTGGAAGGTCTTCCTCTATAGCCCCAGTCCCCACTTATATTCCCACAACAGCAGGAATAAGTAGACTTATTAGCCATATAAGCGCAGTCTTTGGTCAAGTAGAACTTACAGCCACTTATTATCTTACTAGGCCCGCAAGTTTATTGCTCAGCAATTCCTTCGTTGCGCAGTATATGGCCAAAACAAGTTTGAATGTATTAATTTCATGTAAAAATAAAAAATTACAGTAGATCTTTTTAAACACTACATTAAGTTCTATCCAAATTCACGTGTGGAATCAAAACAATGTTTTCATGAATCTTTTCTCTTCCTCTGTCTCAAGTATCGGTTTTACGTGTTATATCTGGTTATATCACTTCGCACCGTATGTCAATTGATGGTTTACGAGGGTCCACTCGGATTCCTTTTTATATTTTTATGGCGGACTCTCCGTGAGATATCATCACTACAAACGCCAGTTATCGGCTTCTCGCATCGTATAATGCATATTTTAGGAAAGGTTTGATGATACATGTGAATGGGATGGATAATACACGCGTTATTTATTTTGTACCATAAAATGTACTATAAAGTGTACTTACAGAGAACAGCAAGCACACAACACCATTATAACAAACTTATTATAGCACGAGTTAATGTACAAAGCATTATAACTAACGGCCGTTCCCAATATTCGATCTATATCTAGTTTTTACATACTAGGATAGAAAAAGCTATATTATCTTTAATTTTTTTGTCCCAATATGTCTATCCTACATATGCAAACCTATCTTCGGTGCCTGTCTATCGATGAGAGGGCCAACAGCTTACTGTAGTTAGATATTTGTATGAAACTGACAGTTGGCGCGTCCCAATAACAATATTATATGTCAGTGTCATTGAGGTTGGCTATCTCTAGTAACCTAAAATTTGAAGAACAGGAACTTTCCTAGAAAAAATCTTAGATCCTGGAACCTTACCAATAATCCTTATAGCTTTAAATGAGCGGCGAAAGTAACGGTAAAAACGCGTAGTTCGGGTTTCGCGTGAATTGCCGCAATCTGCCACGCGAACTAAAAAATATATTTTAACTGATTAAATATTAATATGAAGAAATAAAAAAATTTGGGTACTAAGTAGACATATCAATAAACAATAATCCGTCAACAAAAATAAATTATCACAATTTGTTTAAATGTTATGCTTTTGTTCATTTGTTAATTAATTAAAATTATTTCTAAACAAGAAATCTATAAATTTTTATTATTCTTTTGAGCTAATTTTAAATAAACAATCATGTTTTGAGTGAAATCAGCTGCGCACATCATTTTGTCGGGTGAAATATACATGTTATTAGTAAAGAATACACGCGCCCTCGCTAAAATACTTTATTATAGTATAAAATTTTTAGAAAACATAACCTATAGTTTTAACAAATATAAAAACTAGCCTTTAGCAATAGGTTTGACAAATACAGTAGCTTATAAAGGTATCCGTACAAAATTTAAATAATTTCATTCCCTTTTTAGTCGATCTTATAGTGACTTGTATTCTTTTTGTAAGATAGGAAAAGGAAAGCTAATGGCGACAAATAAAATTAAAGCTTTAGGCATTTGACGATAGCATAATAGTGCTGTTAATTTTAATATGGCCCGTTACAAAAATTAGAGCTCGTATCACACTATACAAGACACTTACTTATTATGTTCAGCCATATAACAGCACTTCAGAAATATGTTATAATGTTTAAACTCATTATACGTAATAGTGACTGATCGTTATCGAGTTTAGCAGGGTACCGTAATCATTTGGTAAAGCCTATATATAATTTATGTTTTTTGGTATGTACAACTTATAAGAAGGTTAGTACTAACTAGAGTGATGATTTTTTTCAGAATAATGGCTTCAAGGAGTGCAGAAGAGAGAATTTTGAGATGGCTCGAAGAAGAAGACACTGATGATGGAGATATTTTTTTGTTTACTCCAATTATTAATAAAATCAGTATTTAAATCCTTTTTAAGCTTTCTTTTGAATCCGCCTGTTTTTTTTTTGTTTTTTTTTTTCAAGCCTTTTTATCCTTTCTTATATATTAAATTAGCCAGTGTAATATATTCGCCATTATAAATAACCATTTTGTAAATTTAAATTACGATGTTATTATTGCTCATAGTTCTAACAATACTTTTATTTCGATCAAAATACAGCTATAAACTGTAGAGATGAATAGATCAGAAAGAAAACGGAGCAAAGGCATTATTTGTTATAAAGTCAATGTTAATATAGGACTAGCATTAAATTAGCACAACCATAGACTATTAGAAAGCTTTTATTCCTATAAAAAATCAATATACGTTCAAAAGTACTATAAATTAGTTTATTAATGCTTATTTAAAGCGTAAAGTTTTTCTAATTACCAATGTAAGATAGTCTTTCTATAAGTTTGAAAGCTGTTTTAGGAGCTGTAATTTAGAATTATCCTACGTTAATTTAATATTTTTGACATTGTAACAATTTTTTGCTAACTATATTATAGCAGTAAGTATAATTTGATGCAATAAATGCCTTTATAGAGTATTCATATTTGGATAGTGACGATTAAAAGAATTAATATGACTTCAAGACATAATTCTGTATCTGTTTTGGTTAATATACAAGTTGGTTGCTTGCTGGGAGGTGATTCATAGGCAGGTGGCGGGCCAACGTCATTTGGTGGGATCATGTCAATTCAATGTTCATAACCTTTATCATGTCAATTCAATAAAAGGATGCCAAATATAAACCCGCAACTCCGTTGCGCCGAAATCCGCTTATCGCACGGGAACCGTATATTTTTCCGGGATAAAAAGTATCTTATGTCCTTTCCCGGGATTCAAAGTATCTCCATACCAAATGTTAGCAAAGTCGGTTTAGCAGTTTAAACGTGAAGCGGTAACAGACAGACAAAGTTTCGCATTTATTATTAGCATGGATATTGGATACATTTTCGGAAAACACTCCTCTAGCGTCAGTTAAAATGTACACAAATTAACACATTCGTAAACAAAAAGAAAATCAGTTTATTCGCTTAATCGAAAACAAAAACGTAACGACGTAATTAAAACAACGGCGAATCGCGGAGTCGATATTTAAATGGCCGGCCGGTATTGTGTGTGTTAAATAAACCTGTCTGATTCACTTGCCGCTGATTTCGGCAACTTTAAAAAGTGTTGATATCTAGAAATAAAAATGCATGCCACACTCGGGGACTTAAAAGATTTTGCATAGCATTTTTTATCAACTTCTGCAATTATAATTCGCATACGTCTTGTCGCACCTACACAAATACTGGCTGAAATCTGGCAACGTCGCACCTACCGTCAAAGCGTTGCGGCAACGCCGCTCTGCTGTCGGTGCGGCGAGCTCCACACCCCGAGCCACACCGAGCCGAAGTCTGCTGAACTGAAACGATGTTATGCCGGCTCTTCACATAGGCAAGCGCGTTGGCGAGCGCGCTGGCCCAGCCACTAGCCCAATATGTAGAACAAGCTTTGACGCATTGGCGGTAGGTATTTGGATGCTGGCCGGCGCGCTTGCGAGCTTGCCGCGCGGTGTCGGAAACGTCAAAGGACACTTGTCGGAAGCCTTACGCTCCATCTACACATTGGCCGCGCGATCAGTTCGCCCGAAGCAGCGATGAAGAATGCATGTTTCCTTCTTGTGGCGAATTAACATCTAACTTGACGAAATGGCGAACAATATGAGTATCGAGAAATTATTTAAAATTGAGCTCTACTACTTCACCAACGCACTGGCGGTGCGTTTGCCTATGTGGGGAGGCGGCATTAGACGAATGTTAGGTGTTTTCATTACGGAATTACTTGATTCGGTAGCCGCGCTCAAAGTCTGCGATAAAAGCTATGCAAAAGCTTAATAAATCTTCTATCCTTGTGTGTGATCGAGGTTCGAACGTGTTCTAGTGTGCTCAAATAGGTTTCAAATTTACATTTATACTTAGATCGAGTAAATAATGTTTTTTTTTAAATTAATGGTATAGTTAAGATTGTAACGACTTATTTCAAAAAGGTCCTATTTAAAATTCACAAACAGATGTTGTCTTAAACACACGACAGAAGAACTTCTGCGGCTTGTTTGTATGTAACTGCTTAGATATACATAAAGGAAGCGAGATGGATAATTTGAATCCCATGAGATGCTCATCTTGTTTATATGCCGTTTATAGTAAACTAACTACGCAATGCCCAACTAATAAAAGCAGTCTCTCCTACTTTTTTGTAACCCAACCGGATGGCGACCGATTCAACTGGACAATTAACTTACGAACTATTGATACCATAAGTAACTACTCCACTAAATAGGGTAACAACTTCTTTAGTTCTTTCCCAGCCTGAGCCCACGACATCCTCGGTCCAGAGCCTAGCTCTAAACTACTGAACGCTATTACACTTATGCTCGTAACAAACATCCTCACAATATTTCAAACAATTCGTGAGTGTTGTAGACAACAAGCCCATTTCCGCGCAGCACCCTGCGAGTTAAAACTGAGAACAAAAAGTCCGAGTGATTTCATCGCCCGACTTTTATTACACGCCGTAAATGATTGCACTCTGTCGTCGTAGAAACAATAGGGATGTGGCTGAATGTTGTGTCGATAAAATATTTTGGCAAACAATTAACAAAACTGGCGTTTCAATCGTGAATCGCATATTAAGCCAGCTGGCAACAGAGACGTAGGCTTTTTGCTACGGTCAGTCTAAGCATACAATCCCGCTTGTTTGGAAATATCCCTTGAGGTTTTCACTCATAAATTATAATTCCCTTAGTATTTCAAATAAAATACACTTAAATTGATAATATTAATTTGGTCACTAATAGTTTATTTAAAAACAAAACTGCTCTATTTTTGCACTACGAAGACTGACTTTTTAAGTTGGGAAAATAATTATTATGGTTATATTTTTTAAGATTTATATTTGTTGTCATGAAAGTAACCTGTAAAAACTTTTTTGTAGGTTTGCTTAGTTAGTTTCTACTAACTAACTTATTTTGTGTCAAACCAAAATATTATGTGATCAAAACCTTTTATGATTATGATTCTTATATACAGTTATCATAAAGCACTTTAAACCACGAACCGTATCTTTTAAAATCATAAGATTTATTGAAAAACGTCAACGATATCGCCACTTGACGGGACATCCCTACGAAAAGCTTTTCAGCTTAAAACAGCTAGGGAATATAATATCGCATTTCACTATCGAGTGTCCAGTGTTTATTCTTTAACGAGACGTTGTGAGGCGGATCCGGATGTCCCCCCCCCCCTGTGGATTAAACATTTAATACTATAATCATCTTCAGCCCGCGCAAAATATTATTTTGAAGTGGCTTTACCCTTTTACATAATTATAAAAGGAGTTACGATATGTATACAGGGTGTCATAAAACTTAGTGATAATACTTTAGGGTGTGTATGAGTGTATAGAAATCGCTGTAAAAGTAGCAGCAGTGAAAGAGCATTTTTTTTTAATTTTTGTATGGCGAAACTCGTGACGCTGGGGCGCTTGCCTACACAAATCACAAAAAAATTGGTCTTTCAGCGTTGCTTTTTTCACAGTGAGCTCTCTACAAGGAAAACAATATTATATACCTCAAAGTATTATCACTTAGTTTTTTTACAAAAATACAGGTCAAAAATATGTCTAACTATGTCTGTACAGGACAGACGTTGTAGTTAGACATATTTTTGACCTTGTCTATCAAACTATTAGATCGTATTAGTCGGAGATAAAACATTGTATCGTATCTTTATCGTTTTGTACCCAGGGTGGATTAAGAGATTTCGAGGCACTTTTGTCGAGACTCTCCGCTTTTATATGCGAACAGTCCCAACCGGTTGTCGTCGCCGGGGATTTTAATGCCAAGTCTCAATTGTGGGGTTCCCCAGTGACGAACGCCAGAGGCCGAGTGCTCGTCGATTGGGCGAACGCAATCGGACTGCTCGTGCTCAACCGCGGCAATGTTAGCACATGCGTACGACATAATGGGGAGTCCATTGTCGATATTACTTTAGCTACGTCCAGCATAGCTCGCCGGGTAAGCAGGTGGCACGTTATTGAAAACACGGAGACGTTGTCGGACCACCGGTATATACGGTTTGACATCGACAACGCCTCAGATAGAAGAGGTCGCCAATCTTCGCATCATGGCGGCCCCCGGTGGTCCTTGCAACGTCTTGATAAAGACGTGTTGAAGGAAGCCTCCATAGTGCAGTCTTGGGTGCCTATGCCTTCAGACATGGATGCGGAAGCGTCTGCGCAGTGGCTGACTGAAGCCATGACGCAAATCTGCGATGCATCTATGCCCCGAGCCAGACCGACACAACGTCGACGCAACGCGTACTGATGGCGACCGGAGATACAGCAACTCCGTGCCGAATGCGTGGCGGCACACCGTCGCTTTGCCCGGCTGCGAAGACGGAGGAACCGGAACGCCAAAGCGGAGGAGGCTGCCTATGAATCCTACAGGACGCTTCGTTCTACCCTTAAAAATAGTATCTGGCGGGCCAAAAACGAAGCCTGGACAGAGTGGCTGGAGACTCTCGACCGGGATCCGTGGGGTTGTCCCTATAAATGTATGAGGCAAAAGCTTCGTGCGGCCGCCCCACCTCTCACCGAGAGCCTGGATCCGCAGCTAAGGGAGTCTGTCCTCTCCGCCCTTTTCCCTCCAAGGGCTGACTGGACTCCGCCGACGATGGCGCCACCAAGTGATTCCGACGATGAGACAGACGAAGAAATCCCGCCCATAACATCGGCGGAACTTGCAGCGGCTTTTGCAAAGATGCGACAGAAGAACGCAGCCCCGGGCCTAGACGGCATACCGAGCCGCGTGTGGATGCTCGCTTTGGAAGAGATGGGGGAGCGGGTACTCACCGTACTCAATATCTGTCTGTCGCAATGCCGGTTTCCGAGTCACTGGAAGCGTGGCAAGCTGGTCCTGCTCCGTAAAAAGGGCAGACAAGAGACTCAGCCTTCGGCGTACCGCCCGATCGTTCTCCTTGATGAGGCGTGCAAAATACTCGAGAGAGTGCTCGTTGCGCGCCTCACCGAGCACCTTCATCGTGTTGGCCCAAACCTCAACGCCAATCAGTTTGGCTTTTGGATGGGACGATCAACTATCGGGGCGTTAGATCAATTGCGAACCATCGTAAGGGAAGGAACCGCCCGGGGCAAGGTAGTTTTGGCAATATCCCTGGATATATCTAATGCCTTTAACTCCCTGCCCTGGGCAACGATAAAGGAAGGGCTCCGGTATCATAAGGTGCCCAAGTACCTGAGAAGGATTTTTGGTGATTACCTTTCGGTGCGGTACATAGAGTTTCCAACAAAAGAAGGATGGAAAAGAATGGCAGTTGTGTGCGGTGTTCCACAGGGGTCTGCCCTGGGCCCCCATCTGTGGAACATCGGATACGACTGGGTGTTACGCATCGCCAACCTACGAAGAGTAGTGTTGCTGTGTTATGCCGATAACACTCTAGTAATTTGTCGTGGGAAAACGCACCGCGAGGCTATTATTCTTGCGACAGCTGCGGTCGCCCAGGTGGTGCACCGCATCCGCGCTCTGGGCCTGAAGGACTGAAGGACGCCTTAGAGAAATCCGAGGCGATCTGTTTCCATGGCCCACAAAACGCGCCACCGACGGGAGCTGCCGTAATTGTAGGCGGTACAAGGATCGAGGTCAGTTAGTCCATGACATACCTGGGTGTAGTGCTGGATAGCCGGTGGACTTTTAAAGAGCACTTCCGCCGTTTAACGGTGAAAGTCTCCAAGGCCGCCGGCGCATTGGCGGGCCTTCTCCCGAACCTAGGGGGGCCCAGTTTGAGATGTCGGCGCCTGTACATGGGAGTAATTCGCTCCATGTGCATGTACGGTGCGCCGATATGGGCCGAGCGACTGACAACCAAGACCAGGAGGATCCTAACTGGGTTGCAACGGACAATGGCAATAAGGGCGATAAGGGGATACCGGACCATCTCCAAAAATGCCGCGTGTGTCCTTGCCGGCAGTATCCCGTGGGATATCGAAGCCGGATCATTGGCAGAAACATTTTGGCTATGCCAGGAGGAACGCGAAGAAGGACGGATCCCACCGCCAGACCAAATACGGCGATGGAGAAGAGCAGCACGGGACCGGGATTTAGGCCTTTGGCTCGATCGTCTAAATGAGTCCCCAGTCAGCGTAGATCTGCTAGGCGCAATACGTCCCGTACTGAGGGAATGGGTGGACAGGGACAGCGGTGCGTTGACGTACCGCCTCACACAGGTGCTGACCGGGCATGGCTGCTTCGGTCAGTACCTGTGCGACATGGCCAGACGCGAGCAAAACACTGCTTGCCATCACTGTAATGACGACCGGGACACGGCGCAGCACACGTTGCTCATCTGTCCCGCTTGGAGCAGTCAAAGAGCGGCCCTACAGGCCACTATTGGACCCGACATCACGCTGCCGGCCATCGTTTGTGCGATGCTGGACAGCCAACACTTTTGGAGGGCAGTCGAGACATTCGCTGAATCGGTGATGTCGTCGAAGGAGGAGGCGGAGCGCAGGCGAGAGGCGGAGGCGCACGATCCTCGGAGAAGGCCGAGGCGGAGACCAAGGGCCAGACATGGTCACGACGTCCCGCCTTAGCAGGGGAGCTCGGGGCGTCAGCATGGGGCTGCCGTCGCCCATGACAACGAGTCCCGGTTAGGCCACGATGCGCTAGGTGTTCCAGCGCATCGTCGCGGAGTGGTGTGGAATGTGGTGTTTCCACGAGTAGAGCCCAAAGAGGCAGAGGTGGTGGGGCTGCGGTCGTGTATCACGCGTTTCCCGTAGTCCCACCTTCAGGAGCAGGAACACCGTTGGGGTTTTAGTGGGTAGTCCCGGGTGCGGATTCTACGTCCGCCCCGGGGAGTCCCACATACCTCGGTGGTCCTCCCCAGGCCCCGGGGATGCGTAAATGCATTCCCCCAACGATAAAAAAAAAAAAAAAAAGGTTGGATGATTGATTTATTAGAAAGGAAGCTTATGAGTTAATATATGAGTTAAAATATGCATCTTTTAAATTTTAATTTAAGATATCAAAAGGGATAATTTACAGCTGGTGGTACTTCGAAGTTTTCTTTAGTTATTGTTTAGATGTACAAATTACAGGGTTATGATCTTTTTAAAGACAGAATAAGATAAAGTAAACCATACTAATATTATAAATGCGAAAGTGTATCTGTCTATCTGTCTGGCTGTCTGTCTGTCTGTTACCCCTTCACGCTTGAACCGCTGAACCGATTTTGCTGAAATTTGGCATGGATATACTTTGAGTTCCGAGAAAGGACATAGAGTAGTTTTTATCCCGAAAAAATGTACGGTTCCTACGCAATAAACGAATTTTTGCGCAATTATCTAATATAATTTATTTTTTAAAATAATGTACAAATAATTTTATAATAATTATTGTTTTGTTACGCCGTTTTTGAACAGAATTACTATACTACGGATTTATATAATAATATTATGAGTTTGGAAGTACGAAATGAAAAATTGAACTTAGCTTATATTATTATTCAAAATATATTTTTAAACGTGTTACCATTACTTACGTCACACACCGTTACATCCTCATAACTTTCGCATTTTATATCATCGAGATAAGATATCCAAAGAACGCTTTTACATTAAGACGGGCTCTGAGCCCCAGAAGACCGGGGCTTCCTCAAGCTCTAAATAAATAATACGGCACTCTCTAATCTCGCAGGAAGCAAATAAACTGATTATGTGTAATGTGTTTGTACGACGTCCCGGGAAAAACGCTGTATTCTAATTTTAAGAATGTACAGAAAGTCTCTTAATAGATATTGTGAAAAGTATATTATTATTTTACAATTTAAGTGTTCTTTATCGTCGTTCAGTTTTTAAGATAAAAAAAAAACCTGAGGGGTGTTAAGGGACACCCGAATGGAACGAAGTTATTTCTTGTGTTCAAAAACACTCAAAAAAATTATTTAAAAAAACGCCATCTATTGACGCCGAGGAATTCTATTAACGCGTCGCTGTTCATTTTCAAAAACGCCATCTAGTTGACGCACAGGAATACTATCAACGCCCTCTGCCCCTACCATGCAGTTACTAATAAAAAGTGCCGAGGACAAAATATAATATCGTTCTGTCTAGCCTGTCTAGTTCGCCGAACGCGCGATTAGGAACTTCGCTCCAAAAATCACGTTAGAGCACGTAACCTGAAAATTTGTAGAACAGAGCGCTTGTGCGTGTGTGGTGTTTGTTTAACTTTTTTCACTTTTCCTAACATTCTCGTAATGAAATTCGTATTTTTATGTAATTCCATTTAAAATAGAACTTGTTTTAAATTTTCAAAGGGTTCTAGAATAGTTGCTGACCAACCAGGGTGATATGATGGTATCATAAGTATGAAGAAAGTAGAATAGAATAGAATAGAATAATTTTTTTGCATAAAATGTGGTACAAAAAGGTCTTACAATTTTACTGAAATGGTTCCAACATTCTGCCTAATAAGTGGCGTGCAAAATAATTTTATATTATGAAAGAAATATGATAGTTCATGCTCGGCCAAGCACGGGACCCTTGCAGTGGTGAAGTACAATAAATGTAACGTACCATCAAGGAAATTGATTCCTAGGCAGTTGACAGAGCAACGTTATTTGGTCGGATTATATCAATTCAACGTTAATTGTAATCTGTCTGGCTGGGTTTGACGTAACGCGTCCAAACTACGTAGGTCCCCCATCTGCCTAGGAACCAACTTCTCTAATATTACATTGAAAGCCTTTGGCTAACAGTGAACTTTACCGGGACCATGTTTCTCCCCATGGATTTCGAATTAAAAGATAATTATAATTCGGCTAGTTTTAAAACTCACCACTGAAATAAAAACTTATAATCAACACGGAACACATTACAATGTATCATTTACATTTAAAACTTCCACAAAGGAATTTATTGGCGGGCGCATAATTACGAAAACATCGCTTATCACGATATTACCATAAGTCCACATGACAAAAACAAGAGCGCGGCTGCCCGGATTATCGAATATTAATTATCCGGGCATTTGTCCCGGCCATCGCAGATAATTCTCTAATTGACCGGATTATGCAGCTGTTCGTAAAATATATTTACGATTTGCGTTGTGTTACGATTGTTACGTTAGATTTTGCATGGCGATTTGGGTGCAAATTTTACCATTCAATAACTGCAACGGTACCTCCATTGTTGCATTTCATTTCAGGCTACATAGCCTTTATTTTATATTACTAAATGACGCCCGTAACTCTGTTGCACCAAGATTTGTTAGGTAACAGACAGACAGACACACTTTCACATTTATAATAATACTAGCTGTCCCGGTGAACTTCGTGTCACTTTAAAACCTTCCCTGGACTTCTACGAATATTTTAAGAATAAAATCAGCCCAATCCGTTCAGCCGTTTTCGAGTTTTAGCGCGACTAACACATTTGAAAATCTATTTTTATATATAAGATCAGTATGGATAATGAATATACCTTTAAAAACTTACATACCTATTAATCCTTCGATCGCGGATTCTTGGAAATGCTATTGTATTCTATTGTTGTCTCGATCACCGGTGCTCTTATGGGGCTTGAAGGATTAATTATATTATTTAAATGTATATAAAATTAAGCCACACCTACGTCATAGCAATGTAAATTGACTAAACCTCCATAAAAAGAAAACACAAGTCCATTTTTATGACCAATATAAATAATAATTTAATTTATAAAACCCTCTAAACAAAATAATTAAATTACAACCATTTACGAGTAAAAACCCATTACAGTGAGACACAACCCACGGGACCAAACATCAAACATGTCTAGACAATTGTAATAAATTACAACTTGGATTGTTTTATTACATATTTTGTTTTATTATTAATTGTAAAAGAATATATTTAATAATATAATGTTTACTGTTTTGAATCGGGATATCAATTTAATACGCTTACTTAGTTAAAAAAATGGATTACAATAATTATGAAAATTTATTTAAACTTTATTGGCGACGACGTTGTGCTTTTTTAAAATGGCTATAAAATGTTAAAGATTTCTCTCTGGCGTTCTGAAGACTCCCTTCAGAACGCCAGAGGGAGCTGCAGTAGACCAGCGGTGTGGCGTGGGAAAGGAAGTAACATCCCCTCTTTTTACGTCGTGGGGTAATTGTATGCTTATGGTTTCGTGTAGGCGGCGCAAGGCTTTTATTTTTTTCACTTCTGGCGGTACTCCCAGTGCGAAATAATGTACTTTTTTGTGATAAATCCTAAATTTAACGAACATTATCAGCACAATTTTAGCATTTCTATGGGTTGCCCTATCTATTTGTCTATTTTTTAAGTTATTATTGCTTTACTTCAGGTCAGTTGGCGTAAGGGGCGGTTCACAAGTAGCGGAAAAACGGTCTCTTTCGAGATGACGAGAATAGAAGCGATGTTCAGCTCAAGTGGTTCCCTTCACAATATAATCGTATGGCTTTATAAATATTCCTGGATGTTTGTAGAAATAAACTAAGGAAAACTGCTCATTATAAATTACGAATGTAAATAAATGAAAAAGTATTATTTACAAAAATTATTTACAACACAATCCTTTATAATTTTATACTCAGAGTTATAACGAATCGTATGACGTATTATAATATTGACTATTGTGTTATACTGCCAACAACATTTAATTTAAAAACTTTTAAGTGTCGGTCGCACCAACTTACTTCAACATAACTGTAACTTTAACTATAACTACAGTGCAAAATGTCAAATCTTTGGTTAAGGACGCCATATTTAATGAAAACCATAACCGCTCAAACTTATATCGAATTTTTTTCGTGAAAATTTACAATGGATCACTATAACCATAACTTTGACCATAACTGTAACTAAAACCACGCCTCTGGTACTCTTAATAATAAAAATAACATTATATAAAATAACTAGCTGTCCCGGCAAACGTTGCTTTGCCATAATATAAAATATTTCGCCTAGATTTCGCCCATATTATTTTATTGAAGTGACTAAATAAGTATGTTGCCATGGCAACGTCAGAATCAGAATCGTTTATTTCAGGATCGATCGCTATCCCGTCGCATAAGCAATGGTCGCCAGTCGTTATCGGTGTGCCGTAAGGTTTGCACGTACGCGCATTATATCGACTACGTGTATTAGCGAGTACCTATCGGAGTGAAAGGCGCCCGCGCTCGCGCGAGGCATCGCGTGTGTTAATATTTATGATTAATACCTCCGTCGTTTCTGACTACAGGGACGATGGAACCTCAACCAAGTTACTCCTCCGTTACCCAAGCCATTGTTTTTCCCACTAAAGAGCAAGCGGTTGTTATTGATGCGATTGGTGACACCCCACTTAAGGACTATGCCTACGCGTTTAGTAAACTAATCGAATCCACACAGATAAGATTTTTAAGTAGGATGTCCAACAACAGAATTTGTGTATTCGTATCGACAAAGGATATTGCAGACGAATTAACCGACAAACACCAGTGTATAATTGTAAACAATAAGAAAATTCCCATTCGGCCGCTGATCACAAGAAATAAACGAATTATTTTTTCTAATGTTTGCCCTATTATCCCGCATGTCGTTTTGGAGAACAAGTTATCAGAATTAGGTATTAAATTAGCCACTCCAGTGAGTTTTGTTAAGGCTGGTATAAATGAACCTGGTTTTAACCATATTTTAATTTTCCGGCGTCAAGCCTACATATCGCCGGAAGAACTAAAAAAGATTCCCGAACGCGTGCAAGTGGATTTCGATGGTAGTAATTATTGGATTTACATGTCCACTGATACTATGACCTGTTTTATCTGCAAGAAAGAAGGCCATATTGCAAATAAATGCCCCGATAACTTAAATGCTGGAAATATAATAACCGAGGATAGTGTTAATATTTCAAATACAGTCAATACCAATTTTGTACCTCTTGCCACCTTTAAAAGACCGCATCCACCGACGACTGAATCATCTCCAAGTATTATTATACCTACAGAAACTTCCATTTCTGAGGAAATTTCGAAGAGTGATGCAGAATCAAGTGAAGCTTTGTCCGATTGCTCTATAACTACTTTCTCGGCAAAGAAGGATAAAAGAAGAGCCAAAAAACAAAAAAGAACATCTACAGTTGACTTAGAAGACACGGAACTGAACGATATTAAAAATATTATAGAAAAAAGTGATTACCCTATGTCCATTACCGAATTCATTAACTTTTTAAAGGAGTCTTACGGAAAAGAAAATATTATTCAGATAAGCCAAAGTTATACCGAAGATTTAGATAGTTTATGTAAAATGCTTAAGGATATTATACCTATAATTTCGTCCCGAAAAGTTAAAAACCGAATTACAAGAATAATTAAAAAACTTAGTAATATTTCCTAATTATAATAATGTATCTTAAAGTGATTCAATGGAATTGTCGCAGTATTATTCCAAAAAAACTTGATTTGGAGTCGTATTTGTCAAAGGAATGTATACATATTTGTGTTTGTTCCGAAACTTGGCTATCGCAGGAAGACTCATTGAATTTATCTGGATATTATTGCTTTAGGAAAGACAGAGCAGATGGTTTTGGAGGTTTAGTCATTCTTGTGCATTACTCCTTATCAGCTAGGGAGATCAACATTCAACTAACAGGTAATAGATTGGATATTTTGTGCATAGAAGTTTTTAACCAATCTAGGCTTCAATATGTTGTCGGCGTGTATTCTGCGAGTAATGTAGCAACAAGAAAACGTGATTACGATGAATTATTTTCTATATTTAATAGTAAAACACTAATTGTGGGTGATTTTAATGCTCACCACGTGTCTTGGTCCTACATTACTGACAGTAGGGGCCGAATAATTACAGAAAGTTGTTCAGAGTATAATTATTCATTTTTGAATGACGGAAGCCCTACTCGCATGGCCAAGCTAAACGACAGGATTATATCATCTTCTCCCGATATCTCCTTTGCGAGCTCTGATCTGTTACTTTCTTGCTCCTGGTCTGTAACTAATGAGACTTTTAGTAGTGATCATCTGCTCATTTCTATTATTATTAAATCATTTTCCATTAACAAACCCGTAATAAAACGTAATTTAAAAAAAGCCAATTGGATTGAATATAAAAACTTCATAGATGTTAAATGTAATAACTTTGTAATCAATAACAATAGCGTCCAAGATAATTATGACAGGTTTCTCGATGTAATCAATGACTCCGCCGATCAATTTATTCCCAACGCTAAGATTAGTAGCAGACCATCTTCCAGATTCCAGCCAAAACCTTGGTGGAATCAGGAATTGTCTAGGGCAGTAGCAGAGAGAAGGCTCGCGCTTAAAAAACTTTGAAAAGATCGCACACTAGAAAATTACGTAGCTTTAAAGGATAAAGTAGTTTCTGTTCGGAAGTTAATAAGGCAGGCTAAGTTAAAATCATGGCAACGGTTTTGTGATAATATAAACCCGAAAACAACTAGTAGTGACATGTGGCGCAAACTTCGCTGGATCAAAGGTCATCCGATTGGACCACATGTATTAACGGAGGGAGAAGCTAATCAGTTACTTACTAGTATGTCTCCTGATGGTGTTGATTATCCCCCATTTATGAACGACACAAACTCTTGCCACGATAGTGATAATTATTCGCCTTTTACTTTGTTTGAATTAACATCTGCTATAAAGCGTAAAGACACATCTCCAGGAATTGATGGTATAGTTTACTCCATGATCTTTAATATGCCTCATAGTGCCAAATTAGTATTATTAAAAATCTACAACATGATTTATTCTACCTCTGTTATACCCCATCAATGGCGAAAAATCAAAGTAATTGGAATTCCTAAGCGAAATGGTTCTATAATAAAACATCGCCCGATTTCTCTAATAAACTGTTTTTGTAAAATTTATAATAAAATTATAACAAGAAGGTTAGAATATTTTTTTGAAAAGAATGCATTTTTTCCTGACTACATGATAGGTTTCAGGCGTGGTAGATCGTGTGAAGATGGTCTGCCTCGTCTGTCTACTGACATAGAAATAAGTTTTACGCAAAAAGAATATACTTTATGTGCATTTGCAGATATTATGGACGCTTATAACTGTGTTTCCGTGGAAGTGCTTACGGAATGTCTTACTGAATACGGCGTAGATATACGCATTTGCAGATATATTAGGGAATTTCTTCATTCCAGAACCATTTATTTTATATGTTCAAATGGTAAAGTGATTTGTAGAATATGCCGTGATGGCTTGGCTCAAGGTGATCCAATGTCACCCGTACTATTTAATATTGTAACATTAAAAATTAGTAAATTGTGTACACGTACCATAAGATTTGTTCAGTATGCTGATGATTTTGTGATTTATTGTTGTAACATCGAAATTAACTATGTATTGCACTGATACAAATAGCACTAAAACAATTTGAGAATTTATTAAACGTTATAGGTTTACAGTTATCTGTAAGAAAAACCAAGTTATGTATTTTTACACGAAAATATCGCATACCTAATGTTGAGATAAAACTAAATGATGTCAACTTAGAGTTAGTCCAATTTGTTAAATTTTTAGGGGTATGGTTTGACTACAGATTAAACTGGATCAAACATATCAACGAAACTTCTCAAAAGTGTTCAAAATTTATCAATATTCTCAGTTGTATTAGCGGCTTTAAGTGGGGTGTTCATCCCTTACAATTGAGAAGAGTGTACATTAGTTTGATAAGGAGCAGACTGGATTACAGATGTGCTGTTTTTGCTAATGCTAGTCCCAATGTGCTCAAAAAATTAGATTGTATCCAAAACCAGTCGCTTAGATTGTGCGGTAGCTTTATTAAAACTACTCCGATTCACATCATGGAGAGTGAACTTTGCGTACCCCCCTTAGAATAAGGCGTAAATTTTTAACTGATAAATTATTTCTCGCAATAATGATTACTTACTTAAAAAAATAAGTGAATTTGAATGTATCATTCAATCAGGCAAACGTTATTGGAATAAACATGGATACTTTTATATTTTTAACAGTTACAGGCACCTTAAAGATATTAACATTTCTCATTACAATATTTGGCCTTCATATAATCTCCCTACACATTCTTTCGACAAACCTATTGAAGATATATGTCACCTCGTCATTCCTACAATTACTCAACCCCATCTTAGTAAAGAAAACACATCCCCGCACGAACTTAAAATTGCTTGTGAAGAATTACTCGCCACTTATTATTTCGATTATGCTCATATATATACAGATGGTTCAAAATCTTTACAGTCTGGAGGTTGTGCCTTTTATGATTCACGACGTAAAATAAAATCTCAATTTTTAATCGACAACTCCGATATTCCTATAATGAGCATTGAATTAATAGCTATACTAAAGGCACTAACTTATATAGAGAGCACTGATTATCAGAATGTTGTCATCGTAACAGACTCTCAAAGTAGTCTTCATCATGTGATCTCTTGTGGTAGGGGTAACATGGGCAGAAACGAGGCTTTCCTCATTATTGAATGTATTTATCGATTAATACGTAATGGGGTTAATGTCCGGTTACAATGGGTACCGAGGGTTCCTTGTGCAATGTGATCTCTTACTTTAAGGATTATTTTAAGTTAATCAAAGATAATTGTTACGATGAATGGAATCAGCATTTCCAAGAAAAGTCATTATGTTCAGGCATTTGGTATAGAACCTTAATAAGTAAACCTCCCAAAAAACCCTGGTTTGCGAATGTTAATCTGAAAAAAAGAGATTTGACACTATGCTTTAGAATTCGATCCAATCACATTCCTCTAAATAATTTTCTTTTTTTGATTGGCAAAAATACTAGCCCGAATTGTTTATTATGTGGTCGATATGAAGATTTGTACCATGTGCTTTTAGAATGTGATAGGAACGAATCTCTCAGAAATGAATTTATATCGGACACCAAATGCAGTAAATCTGATTTATATTTTTTTATACATAATATTGTGAGCTCTGATTTTAAGGCATTACATAGTGATAGGTTACTTAGCTTTGTTATACATTCATTATATTTAAGAGAACTAGATAATAATGTTATTGTTTCCTAATTTCAGTTTATAAAGATTACGTTAAGGCCGACTTAATCTTTAAGATGTATGGCCTTATAAAGTAAGAATAAAAAAAAATTAAAAAAAAAGCAATGGTCGCCGTCAGTCTCAGGTTGTAATAATGAACTATTATTTATTCAACAAATGCACTTATCAATATATTAAGTAATCAGTAGCCGATTCTCAGACCTACTGAATATGCATATAATATTTGGTAAAAATCAGTAAAGCCGTTTCGGAGGAGTTCGCTGACTAACATTGTGACACGAGAATTTTATATATAAGATTATATTATGTACCACAGCGCAGCGTTTCTTGGATAAATGTGTGTGGTACTCGAGGACTGCCGCGGTAAAGCTATTGCTTAGCTTTTTTTATCAACTTATGCAATTCTCATACGTCTAGTCGCTCGCAACGAACACCGGCAAAGCTGACGGCGTACCGGTCAGGTTTGTTAGGTTTTTTCGTAACGAAATTTTCAGACTCGGTCACATAGCTTAAAAATTCATTCATTTTAATATTCTGTCTTTCAACACCCATGTTTCTACTTCCGCAGAACATAATGACTAATAATGTTACTATTTTAATGAGGGTTGAAAGCCCACTGAATAGCAAACTACAGTCGCTAGGTATTAAACGGCCCTAAAGTTCGTGCTCTCCCAAGAAGTGTGACCACCGACACCGACAAAACCTGACTATGTAGTTCATGGAGAGTTTCTAGATATTTCACTGAAACATAATATTATCTAGATAGTCAATATCAAAATAATAGTTCTCATATGAATGAAACCTAAATATTTTACACGTTTATTTTATTAATATAATATTAATATTAAGGCTCCCATATACAGGGTTAAGCACCATTTGATGTATGAGCCCAAATTTAGCATATTTTCTATCCGAAATATTAGTCCTTTTATACTAGTAAATAAACTTACCTTAATCACAGCTTTATGTAACTCACAGTTTACAGTTTTCGTCTGAAAAAGAAAGTTCTAGTTAATACTTAATTTGGTCTGAAACCCAATCCAACAGTTTCTTAAGAATATCACGATATTTAAGGGTTTCCACGACATTATTTCAAATGATATTTTTCAATATTCATAACTCCAGAAAGTCACGGATTATACAAGGAATAAGGATATTCTGTACCCTGATTCTCAGTCTTAATCCTACATTAATACCGCTTCGATCCAAAATAAAAAAAATTGAAAATTGTGTTGTCAAATACAAACAAACGTCAAGGGAAAGTTTGTTTTGGAATTTTCATCAATAATAATGCATTGTTGTTGGATTGACAATTTATGAGAATACCAAATGTTGGTAGTCGGCCGTTTGTAGATTGGCGTAAATGGGGTTTACATTAACAAATTTAATATATTTCTGTCATAAATTACCATGTCAGTTATTTTAAAAATGTGAGGATGAGAGAAATTAAATAATATTAAACCCAAACTCAACTTTAACCTCTACTCAAAAAATATCCGAGTCTACTTCGACACCATACAAAAGCAGTATTAATGTGAAATTAAAATAACGGAATCAGGGTACTGGTTTGAGAGAAATATTACAAGAAAATCAATTCGACGATAATCCCGACTCGACTAAAGATTTTAATATTTCCGCCCCGCTTGAGGTCAAAGAAATAAAGTAATTTGATCTTAAAAGGTACAAGATGGATATTTGTATGGAACAAGACCGGTGAAAATCAGCTACTGGCATTACCGTTGGAGTTTTAAAACTAAAGAGTCTACTGACTACTATAAAACTAAGAGCGACCGCACATTAGAGACGCGACTGTTTTTAGACAGACTATCGCATAATAAAAAGTACTAGACGCGCACATTTGAAACAAAACGTCTCATAGACAAAGTTGTCTAATGCGTACAAGAATTGCACGGCGACAAGTCTGACTAACGACTGTCGGCTTCCCTTTGAAGTGTATGCGAGCGCGCACATCAGCGACAAAACTGTCTAGCGGTGTACCTAGTCTGATGTATGCGTTGCGTCGTCGTAGACAAAACAGTTTCGTCTTGGTATGCGCCGCATTGTAGACACAACTGTTTCTCTTTAGTCACAAAGCTTACTCGTCTATGTGAAACAAGATTGTCTTAAAACTGTCGTGTCTCTAATGTGCGGTCGCTATAAAAGGAATGGTATGTTGGCAGCATAAAAAGTATAAGTACCTACTAGATGGCACCCGCAACTCCGTTGCGCCAAAATTCGTTTATCACGCTAGAACCATACAATTTCATGGATAGAAATTATACTATGTCCTTTCCCAGGGCTCAAAGTATCTCCATACCCAGCAAAATAGGTTCAGCGGTTCGCTCGTGAAGAGGTAAAAGTACAGACAGATAGTTACTTTCGTATTATAAAATTAGAATGGATGTATGAAAGTGTACATACTCATGTATGAACAAACAAGCGTAATTTAATCTGAAGTAAGGTTACATTTTCACTAATGTTTCTATCCTAGGTAAAGAAATGTTTGTAATATCCACTACTTGTCGGGTTTAAAGACATAATAAATTCTATCTCTAATGGCTCCCGCACACGGGCCACGGGCCACAACCACAAAACGCCGCCACCAGAATATTTCCTGTAGTTTTCATATATTTTTTGACGCCGGTGGCCGCCGCACGCTACGATTTACTTTACGACCAATAAACTAGCTTAAAACGGTGTTTGTGGCTGTTACGTGTGGCCCGTGTGAGGAGACGTAAAATGGATAATATTATGTTTTATATTATATTTCGTCTAGAAAGTTAAGAATTACTTTATTTATACCTTTCTAACTTTGTTTTAAAATACTCTAGACAAACTTTCAGTATAATATACTTTTATGTATAAAATTTGAAAGATGCAAAACATTTTAAACGTGCGTTTCGAAATTCAGTAGAGTTTCAAAGTTTATGTTGAAGTTACTGCTACTTAAAATAAACATTTGTGATGTAGGGTATATTGCACCTACTAGGACAAATAGTATTTCAAGCTAGTTGATATTACTGTCAAAATTTTAAATGAAAATGTATATCAACGAGCAACTTTCCATTCTCACAAAGTTAATTTAGTATTTCGAAGACGTGCAAAATTGAAAATCGCCGCTTATTAAAAATGTCCATTTATACATATTATGACAGTAACATATTGTTTATGCTGGGCAATAGACCTTGTCCAGTGTCCAGTATACACTGTGGTGATCATTACATTGAATAAGAAGTAATTATCATTATTATATTATAACAACTAGCTGTCCCGGCAAACGTTGTTTTGCCATATTAAGTATTTCACCCATATTATTTTATTGAAGTGAATATATAAGTATGTCAGCATGGCAACATCCATCGCTATCCCGTCGCACAAACAATGGTCGCCGTCAGTCTCGAGTTGTAATAATTTATTATTATTTATTCAACAAATGCACTTATCAATATAAAAGGTAGCCAGTAGCCGATTCTCAGACCTACTGAATATGCATATAAAATTTGGTAAAAATCAGTAAAGCCAGTTTGGAGGAATTCGTAGACTAACATTGTGACAAGAGAATTTTATATTATATAAGATGATGTTTCACTGCTGGCCAGAGCCTCCATAAAGAAGTTTATCACAAATCTCAAGACATTCACCAGTGTACACTGTGGTGACAATTACATTAGTTTCAGGTTGGCGGCGGGCCAGTGTGCCAGTGCTGGCACAGCGGCCGCGTGCACACCGAGATACCCCAACTTGGCCTATTAGCGTAATGTTCGCGCTATTTATAGCTCTTGTACGACTTCGGAAGAATTAAAGTTTAATAATTGTTTTGAATATTTGAATGAGAGGATTCCTTTAAAAAGTGTTTGGAAAAATAGCATAGTTTCATGTGGTTCCTACGATTTTTTATACTTACTGTCCTGTTTTACATTTGCATAATAATAATGTTATGATGAATCATTAGTACTAAATGAAGTCTTCGAAATACTAATACTATAAGACTCATACTACTACTATATAGATAAAATAATTGTGTCTGTCTGTCACCTCTTCCGGTTAAAGATTGGTATGATTTTGATGAAACTTGGTATTTAATCAGGAAAACGTTCTCTCACCAATTCTATACATTTCTTATTTAATTCTGTTTCTACATGCGTTTCGCAGAATTCCCTGCAATTCTTCTTCATTTTGCTTCCAAATAATCAAATTTAAACAAAAAGTAAACACTTTAAACCCTAATGACAGAATGCCAATTATATCTTTACTCCATTTTGGTGCCTTTGTCCCCGCATTGTCCCTTTGGCCGCCGCTCGCGTGGAAACCCCCGCCTTTATATTTTCGGAACATCTTTCCCATTAAATAAAATGAGGCCATACGAAGGGTTAACGTTTGAAGTTCCGTTAAAATAAATATTTTGTTGGATGTTTTGTTTGCGAAAATTATATTAAATAGTTAGTCATCATAGACGTACTCAATTGGATATTTTAATATCCAGTTTCCTAAGTTATTAGATTTTTTTTTCACAGGCATGTAATCGATTGTTAATCATAATTCATAATTTCGTGTGCATAGGATGATGGATGCTGACTATCATGACATCATGTTTTTTATTCAATGACTAGGTGTCTAACAAAAGATCAAAATATGCTAATGTCACGACAAGAATTCAATATTTAAGTGCAATATTTCATTCCGTATCGTGCGTTTTCGGTATCCCTATAATTCTGTCTACTCTGCTTCAACTGTGGCGGCCATATTGCAAAAACAAGCGCATCTGTGGGACTACTCCTGGATGTTCACGCGTGACGCGTTAAAAGTACTTACTTATTTTTAGCAATAATAGGAGAGGTACCGTATTTCTAAGCGTTAGGTGACCAAGATAATATTATAATAGTTGTCTGTTTTCAGAATGTACGAATTTAATTATTACAGGGCTGACCTCAGTTTTGCAATTCTGAATCTATCCAAATAAGCATCGACACTAATAATAAAAGAACAAAAAGCTTTTAAAAATATAACTTTGTTTGTATTAAAGTATTAAATTTGCTTAACGTAATCACTGGACGTACAAAGTGCAAGTTTTCCATTTTCAAAGTTGTATTTTAAGAAATTAGTGAGGGTTTTAACTTTTTATCCAATTTAATCATTATAACGCAGTCACCGAGGGTCCAGGGGTTTCCAAACTTGCCCTCACGTTTCCACAAATTGATCCGTTAAGCCACATCGTCATTTAATATTCAATTTTTTGTTCAACTTCTTTTATACAGGAATTATGTTGTATCTTAGTTATGAGCTACCTGTGGCTATCGCGTGCTTCTGTTTCTTTATTTTAATTAAACTTAACACAAAATTCTGACGTCACTCGTCAGAGTTAAAGTAAGAATATATAATTATTATCACTGTCGCACCTAGACTTTTAAAGCGTTAAATCAAAATTAAAACTAATACCAATTTAGTGTAGGGATTCATTGTAGATACAGCTATTTTGGGGATGCCTACCTTATATCCATGTCATACAAGCATAATCTCGCATGTGTCCAAATTACCACAACAAATGCCTGGGTTACACAGTGCGAGCTGGCCTAGTCAGCTACTGAGGTTTTTTTTTTATTATTATTAAATAAGGGGGCAAACAAGCAAACGGGTCACCTGATGGTAAGCAACTACCGTCGCCCATGGACACTCGCAACATCAGAAGAGCTGCAGGTGCGTTGCCGGCCTTTTAAGAGGGAATACGCTCTTTTCTTGAAGGTTTGCAGGTCGTATAGGTCCGGAAATACTGCTGGTGATAGTTCGTTCCAGAGTTTTACAGTGCGCGACAGAAAGTTACGCGAAAAACGCACTGTGGAAGACTGCCACACATCAAGGTGATGAGGATGGTATATTTTTCGCGTGGGACGATGGCGAAAAGTTGCAGGTGGTATGATTCCGAACAATTCCTCAGAGCACTCCCCGTGATACAACCGATAGAGGATGCAGAGCGAAGCTACATCTCGGCGTAATTCCAAGGGGTCCAAGCTGTTTGAAACACTATGGCAATCAACAATTCGAGCGGCCCTTCGTTGGATACGATCCAGAGGGAGCAGTTGGTATTTTCGCGCCCCTGCCCAGAGATGAGAACAATATTCCATATGAGGCCGAACCTGCGCCTTGTAGAGTTGTAGGCGTTGGTCCGGACTGAAGTACTGTCTCGCTCTGTTAAGAACACCAAGCTTCTTCGAGGCTAATTTGGCCTTACCCTCTAGATGATATCGGAACTGGACTTCGCTCGATATGTTGACGCCAAGCATCTCAATGCTAGGGGAGATAGTTAAAGATGTGCCCTCGAAACGAGGATATATGACCATTGGTGACTTTTTAGTGGTGAGCGCGCAGACTTGTGTCTTGGCAGGGTTGAATTCGACCAAGCTACGTCTACCCCATTCAGAGACCTTCTCCAATGAATTCTCCACCTTAGACACAAGTTCGTTTCGACTCTCAGTGACATTTTGCCGAGAAATATTGGGGGAGCCGGTATATACAGCATCACCTGTACTGTCATCCGCATAGCAATGAATGCCGCTGGTCTGCAACATGTCATTGATTTGCAGTAAGAATAGAGTAGGCGATAGCACACAGCCCTGAGGTACACCAGCATCAACAGACTGAGTTTCCGAGCATTCGCCGTCAACTACGACCTTTATGCTTCTGTCTGCTAAGAAACCAGTGACCCACTTACATAATTTCTCGGGCAGCCCGTATGATGGAAGCTTTGATAGCAGCGCTTTATGCCAAACCCGATCAAAGGCCTTCGCGATGTCCAAACTAACAGCCAATGCCTCTCCCTTCGACTCAATTGCCTGAATCCAACGATGAGTCAGGTACGTACGTTTGTCGCTTAGTAATCCCTGGCCGTCCAAGTATCGAAGAAGCTGGCTATTGATAATGGATTCCATTATCTTCGAGAAGAGAGAGGTTAAAGCGATTGATCTGTAGTTGGAAGGATTTGAGCGATCACCTTTTTTGGGGATCGGGTGCACCAAGGCTGTCTTCCAGGAAGCCGGGACGATGCCAGTGGAATAGGAGAGCCGAAAAAGACGCGTCAAGACCGGAGCCAACTCTGGAGCACACTTTTTCAACACAATAGGCGGGATTCCGTCAGGCCCACTCGACTTTTGCATATCAAGGGAACGGAGGGCTTTCGCACTGAGCGCTGATGAAACCGAATATCCGACATGATGCTCGTGCATCGCGGTATGGTCGGCGGTTTCTGCCCCCCTTCATCCAGGGTCGAGTTTGACGCAAAGAGCTTGCCCAGAAGGTCGGCTTTGTTTTTTGCGTCCTGGGCCAACGATCCATTTCCTACGTGTAGGGATGGTAGGGTTGGCTTGCAGAAATTTCCTTCAATAGCTTTGGCCAGAGGCCAGAATGCACGGGTTCCCGAGGGCAGTGCAGCTACTTGCACCGTGTGACCGCTTCATACGAGTTACTTTCATGTGCGAGTTGCTCGCGTGCGAGTTACAATATTTTTTTGTTTTCACTCGCCACTCGCCTTCCCCCACCATAGATACAACAGTACCTGACAACTACAACGTCTGCAGCTTGCATGGTGTGACCCAGGGAGGAGAGTCGAGCTACTCTCGTGCAAGTATACATGCACAGTAGCTGCCTACTGTCACTTTAGTTGCTCGTACTGTGTAACCTATCCCTGACATCGGTGTAATTTTGAATGACACTTGATTCCCATTCGCACGCTATATTATACCGCGATATCGTGGCTGTGCAACCAGTCGTCGCTACCATCAAAATTTTTATAGAGGTTGCTCATCTGGTGTCATCACCACAACTATTTACTATAGCTATATATGGTGTGCCGTGTGACATACATAGTTCACTAGCAGTAGTGTTATCTCTTCGAAGTCGATATATTACTGTCTCAGTGTAGTGTGGCACATCTGGTGTCTGTTTGGCGAATCTGGTGTTTGTATGGCAACAAATTCTCACCTCCGGGCGGAAAACGTCAACTTTCTTCCCGCTGCGCTTACCGATGTTGCAGTTTTCCGCCTCCGTCTATGAGAAAAATAGTATACGCACCATGGGCAGTTTATAAGAAAGCCTAATATCTTATTTTCCTGTCCTAGGTGCGTAATGTACTAATTTCTTACATCGTTGTCCCCGAGATTCTTCTACATAAGTCAAAGTATAGTCATTATTCATTACCTTATGACATAAACGTCTTCACATAGCATTTTAATCAGGGCGGTATTTAAACGGGGCCATGAATCTCACGCGAGGGTCCTGATCCTCTTAATAAAGGTTTAGCTTCATTTAATAAGGGCGGCCCATTATCAACATAAGGGCGTAATTAATTTTTGCAGAAATATAGCGACGCGACCCAGCGAAGCGGAATTGTTGGGCATTATGGCGTAATGGAAAATTTTGTACTGATGGTTATCTAGGCTAATATTATTGCGATTGTCTGTGTTTTAGTCCATTTGTTATTCAAGAACTGACCAACACTTGACGAAAGTTGATGTAGGAACGCTGTTGTCTAAAAAAGTCATGATTTTTATCCAGAAAAAATGTACTGGATTTAAGAATTTCTACGCTATGATTGCTATGAAGTTGAGAGCTGTAGCATATTATAATAATGGTATAATGGAATTTAATATTTCAGCGCTTAAAATATTAGTCCTAGATACTATTAACTTCTTGAGTGGCATTGCCGTGCTTGTGAGAGTCGATCTTTGCCTCCAAGTATATAACGATATTCTTCGACGTCTGACGTATAAAAAACGCCGTAATTTCAATAAAAAAAGTAGAGTAAAATCACTCAACTGTCTACACAACATAATTTCTTAGTGAAATGGTGAATTTTTATCTTATTCTTGATAAGTATTTCGCAACATATCTTAGAATTTAATTAAAACTTTTTCGCCTACAGAAATTCCGAGTTTCTTAAGAAAATGCCTGAATGTGTTATAGACTGGTGAAATTATTATTAAAGCTGTTCGTATTTCCAGGAACATCTGAGAAATGACTTTATAATATAAAGCAGAGTTTCAATACATTATAATATCACGAATTTTTATAAAAGAATTCCTGTCAAAAATTATATTATGTAATGAATAATTGTAATTGACTCAGAGATATAATATTATATTAGAATACAAGGAATGCCTTGATTTGTATTTTATAACTTTGAGTCAATTCTATTTACATCAAAAGCGTACAACTAGTTAACACAAACAAACGAATAGTCATATTACGGCCAAAGTAAAATTTTAAGTTTTTTTTAACAGAAAACTTATTCTTCTTGTCCAGTGTACTTTTTAAAGATGCGTAAAAATGTAAAACTCGCATCAGAAATCGTCATCAGATCGAATATTATTAAGACGGAGTCCTGTCCTTACTTTTTAGTAACATTGGAATATTCTTCCTCTCTCTTTCTACTACGCAACGAAAATGTAATTTCAAGTTTACACTTCCGCCGGAATTTTCAACGTGCAACCTGTTTTTTAAATCAAATTAGTGATTTTCAATACGTTTCATATGTTTTATGCGGCAGTAGATCTGTCACCAATGAGCCCTATTCTGAGACCTCTGTCAATATCGGTATCCACTTCCCGGTAACATAGTGAGACAATAAAACTAGTGTGTAATACCATCCCATCGCGGAGTAATGCAGCAGTTCGCATGCACGATCGCCCGCGTCATTTACACAGCGTCATAAAACGCCGTACTGGTCGATAGGGTTGCCAACGTCGAGATATTTAGAAAAGAAATAAAGACGTTAAATCTTTTAGCCGGCCCTAGAATTTCAATCATATTGTGCAATCACGCTTCAATAATATTATTGAACACTTTATTTGACAATTAGATTGAAGGCACGCGATGTTCAATACAACCGTCTAGGGTTGACCCTAGACGGTAATTTATAATATTACGCAATACGTGATATTGCGCAAAACACAAAATTGCTCGTCTAGGGGCCCGCTTACACTGGACCGAATATGACTCCAATTACTGTCATACACATATGAACATTTCAAGTTTGACCTGATACTGACAACCAGACTGTCTTGTTGTGCGTTTAGTGTTTTGTTTCGTTAATTGATACTTATGAAGTGATTTAGACTTATTTAGCAGCGTTTTATATTATTTAGGATATGTCAAAAACTAACCGAAGAAACGAATAGAACATGGAATGTACTGTAACTAATTCTAGGTGAAAATTTGTTTCACAGTAATAAATATACACTGTTCTTGCACTTATTCCAATTTATCACATTGTATTTCTTATAATTTTAATGTTTCACACGACCGTTTTCGACAAAATCATCCACTGTACCTGATGATGATTTGATCAATAGAAAAGTGTGTAATAATTATTTATTATAACTCTGAAGAAACGAAGTTTGAATATTTTCTAACTTCTACGTTGTGGCAGCCCTGCTCGTCCGAGTACATCCCGTAGGACCGCGGCGGGAAATCATAACAATTGCAGTTTATACTTGTTCAGAAGTTTCGCTCGGTACTGCCAGTATGTCGGGAGAATAGTAATGAACCTTATGTGCTCTAGTTTTATCGTCCACCGCTAATACACTGAGGTGGCTGAACGTAAAGATGTTATGGACTTTATTTTTACAGAGATTATAAGCGTTTTCGGTCTTTGAGCGTAACATAAGCACCGTTATCCTTGAAACTATCACTACTAATGCGAAAGTGTGTCTGTCTGTCTGTCTGTCTATCTGTCTGTCTGTTTGATACCTCTTAACGCCCGTTCACTGAACCGATTTTGCTGTAATTTGGTATGCAGATACTTTGAGTCCCGGGAAAGGACAATAGGCTACTTTTCGTCCCGAAAAGCCTACTGATTTTTTCTCTGACTTTCGGTCATTGCAACTTTGTGCTGTCTCCCGCTTTGTATGGGGAGGGAAATTGGAATTCTCCCTACTCCTTTTTTCTTCTGATTAATTTCGTTGCGGGTCCCAAGACAGCTTTAGCATGTCCCTCGGGCTCCCTGAGATCATATCAAAGAGTTTTCGTGGTTGGATACCGCTGTCGATCCTGGCGACACAGGAGATACAGTGGTGGGAATGTGTGGTGGGCCAAAGCCCGTTTTAAAAATAGCCTACTGAATGAAGAAAAGGCAGAACTTTGCAACAAAATGAGGGTGATTTTCTATGCATGTGAGTTGCACTTTGGACATGGTGACAAAAGTGCAGGTACAGGTATACATTTTGGGCCCAATGTAAAAAGAGAGAGGGAGATACTACTTCCACTTCTACACCGCGCCAACTGTCAATTCTGCCTATATCCTGAATCATTTATTTATTTATTTAAAGAACAGTGTGAGTTATACGCGGCTAGAATGTCGATATTTACTTTTTTTTCCATCATGATATTGTAAGTTTTTTGCTACTTCCAAAAATATGCTTATCACTGCTAAAAAAATTCTCTTCAATTTTAACATTAAGCACTCACACAAACAAACTAGCCATAGACCTTGTACACCCTGAAAAGGAAACACAAAGACTAAAAAGATGGCAAATCCTAGAACTAGACCAACGACACAGAAATCTAACTTGTAAATCCCTCAGAGGCAAATGTTGAAATTCACCCTGTAAAAAAATATAAAAGCTAAAAAATATGATTATGTCGAAGATTCTAAGAAGAAAAAAAAAATAAAAATCCATACTAATATTATAAATGCGAAAGTGTGTCTGTCTGTCTGTCTTTTACCTCTTCACGCTTGAACCGCTAAACCGATTGCGCTGCAATTTCGTATGGGGATACATTGAGTCCCGAAAAAGGACATAGGATACTTTTTGTCCCCAAAAAATCTTCGGTTCCCGAGCGATAATATGATATTTGGCGCAACGGAGTTGTGGGCGTCATTTAAGAGTATAAAGCCGTCAATCCACCGCACGGAGAGACTACGCACGTGCGTCAAGCTTCGCTTTGTAGGAAAATATATGTTACTGTGTCCACTGCAACCCACGGACACGCTTCGCACGAATTGACTCACGTAGCATGCTCGAATATGGTGCACACGTAGCTCAACGCTGGCCACGCTACACACGCTATGCACGGGATACACGGAAGCGTGTACATAGTATTCAAAACTGTGCTGCGCTACAGTTGTACATAGTCATGGCCGTGTTCATAGCGTGTGCTGCAGTGGAAACGTTGACCCACGTAGTCAAACTAATAAATCCGTGCGCCGCGTGGCCGTGCACAGCGTGCGCCGTGGTGGAATGACGGCTTTAAATCTAAGACATCTGATTATGACAAATTCGATAGCAGGTTATAAGAAGGAAAAAAATCATTATAAGTATGTACTCGCAGGGTAACGTGCTATGTATCTCTTTTCCCCAAGCCGTAACAAGTTTTCCATTTAACTGTACAATAAGAAACACGTGTGCCATGTTACATGTAGCAAGCCGGTACAGTCGTCGACAAAACTGTTAAACTCTCGACGGTCTAATTTAGTTTTACAAGAGAAATAATTAGTGTTAAGACAATTTCAGATTTCAAATATTGAAGTTTGGGGTGTGATATTGCGTTGAAATAGCTTTAATGAGTTAAATGTGTGATATTTTGTATGTTTTTATGAAAAGTTAAAACCGCGTAGACCCTCTACGCCGTAGCACTGCTACGACTGTAGGCGCTACGAAGTGCTTTTTGCGCATAAATAGAGCTATTTTTGAAGTGAAAACTTCTTTATTAGTATTGTGCGCGTTTTAAGGGTAGTTAAAAATGTTAAAGTCGCATCATCGCACGTGACCTAATCGAAAATTCATAAGACTGAGGGATAAAAGACCGACGGAGATGCGTGAAACGGAAATGTATATCTGTCTTTCAACCGCGCAGTGGAAATGTGTGCCTGATTTCGCTGCTTCGTTTATACTTTTGCTAGCAATACCGGAGTATAACCCGTAATATAAAAGTATAATCACTAAGTGTGTGTCATGCACACATAAGTGAAATCACTTGTTTTGTATCTTGAATCACACAAAGCAACTTTAGGATTACGAAAATAATTAAAAATGTTTAGTTCAAAGGCACCGAATATTTTCCTCTTGAGAATAAGTAATTAGAGATAAAAAGAGGGATCGATATCTGAACGTTTATTTAGCATCGTAAAAATACTCCCGCCTGATGAAGACTGCTCGCTGGGGGTTTTTAACGAAAGATAATCCCAAGAAATCACAACAGCCTGTATATTAACGCCTGTGAAGCTAATATAGACCTTAAAACACGGGTATAGGGTTGGTTTTCGAGTGCGAGAGATAGATGAGGTTGATACGTAGCTTAGTCCCTTAGGATATTACAGTGGGGTCTGAACAAGTCACTACCTCTCGGCACTGCCTGCGAATTAGCCTTTATGAGGTGTAAAGCACATTAGTACTGAGCACGTTGTTCTATGACATAGTACAGTACTTTATATATAAAGCAAAGTACTTACATTGTATTTCCATGCATAATTTAGCTTTAGCTTATTTTAACATTACTTTCGCGTTGCATTACAATTAAAACTTATTAATCGTATCGTCATCACGTCGAGAAAAAGTATGTACTATTAAAATAAGTCGCGTTAAGTCCCGATCAAAAAGTTTCAATTTAGCTTATTTTGTTTTTGTGTAACACAAAAATATTATTCAAGTGTAAATTTCAACTCGCGTAATAAACGAATTGATAAACAAAGCCCTA